>OY720638.1:14292758-16692758 GCA_963169105.1 Ceriagrion tenellum
GACTCATTGCTAACAATATATATTCCAAACTTGACTATTTACTATCTGAATGTTTCTTGATAATTAGATTAGGATTAAATCGTACTTCCTCATACAAATTAGGTTTCGACAAGGAACTTATTCTAAGAATTTCCACTTTTTGGAAGCACTGTGTTTTGTGATAAAAATAGGCGAAAAATTTCGCGTTCGACTAAATTCTAAAATATTTTCTAAAGACTACTCATTAATTCATTTATGTCAGAAAATGACCTACTAAAAGTACATTAGGGTGAAACGCACCAAAATAAGCTCAGGTTTTTTTCTCTTAGTAGAGGTGCCAACCACTTCTAAGGAAAACAATCTTAGTATTGATTTTGATTAATAATTTCATTAGTTCATTGCATTCGTATTTTTTATAATTAATTTATGTACTCCACATTATGTATTATCTAATTATCATTTGAAAATGGATGAAGCAACTCAGCGTGAGACGTAACTATAATTTTAATGGTAAGATTATATCTTTTCAATGTCAGGGTGCAGGGAATTGATTAGTGGATATTTGCAATTACCTCTATTTTGTTATCTCATCAACAAATGACAAATCAAAAATTATTGTAATGAACGTATTACAAAACGCTCGAAATCTTGTATTGATGGAAGTATCAACCATTACCAATGAAGATACACGTAATTTTGATGAATACTGTTAATTTTTCAGTGCGTTTATATTAATTTAAATTGAATATTTTATGTATTTTATTTTGTTTACCTTATATTGTTTCGTTAAAAAGGTATTTGAAACAACTCCATTTGCAATCAAACTACTATTCTTAAAGTAAGATTAGTTTTTGATACTGATAGGGTGCAAGGAATCAATTTTTACCATATCCGCATTATGTTTAATAGAAGGCCCTGGACCAAATTTGGGCAAAATATCACTAAATTCATGCACGGAGGCCTGCACATAATTAAATGAGGAGATTTCGTGGTATTTAATGAAAAATTATGAATTTTTGGACAGCTTTTTTTTATTTCAGCCTACTGTACGTCCGTAACTTCGGCCCGGTGTAAGTAGTGCTTCAAATACTCCTCGGCTAAGAACTGGAACTTTTTAGGATGTGCCCACCCTGCCAAAAATGGTAATGTACAGGAAACGTACACTTGTTGCACTGCTGCTGGCGTACAGGTAGCGTAAACGAAACGTACGCGTGAGCTTTGCAGCTGTAAGCCAAGCGTCAATGAAGCGTGCACAAAGCGTACAGCAACTGTGCTTAAAGCGTAGATTGGACCATCTTAAGCGTACACGAATGACAACCCTGGAACAGTACACGAAACGAATTCGTGACGTGTGCATTGAAGCGTGAAGGAGACGTAAGTTGGCGTGTGGTTCCTGGCATAGTACGTAGGGTGTACGTATGAAACCGAAATGCGTAAAGCCGGGATGGAGTAAGGCAGATCCAAAAAAAACCTTTCAAGTCACTAAACCACACTTTATTTTAATCATACTCCACTAGATTACATTATTCTTTCCAATACTCAGTTTCAATCCCTCTAGTGTTTCTGAAATAAAATTGTGAACAGATAGCCACTATCACAGGAGCCGGTGGACATGTACCGACTTCACAACATATATGTGTCAGAACTAGAATATCTTACCAAGCATTCGACAGATAATACCTCGTTGTATTTCAATTTTCCCATTTCTGTTCAGTTTGGAAGTGCGTATAACTTTTTTTTTCTAAATAAGCTGTCAAACTCATCAAACGGATGTAAATTCTCTATATCAGAAGTCTTGACGAACATGTCTTGCCTATCTCCGTACTTCACATACTCCAACCCAATACAGGCACGAATCACGGTGATGAACACGATCGTACAGGGAGCGTGCCGGAGACGTACGTACGTCACAGACCCAACGTACACCAAGTGTATACAAAGGTGCACTCGACGTGCGGTACGCCACTCGTACTCTGAAGTCCCTTAAACGTACGTATCCCATTTTTAGCAGGACATGACTTTGCTTTCACATCAACAAACTTTTGGTGGTCTATTGTTTAAAGGATGAGGATTGTCAGAAAAAGACGTGATTTAACGACAATAACGTAAATTATATGCGCGAAGACAAGACTCATTACGACTTTGATGGAGCATAGGCGAGTATGGATAGTAAAGTTTAACTTTGTATGGGAGGATAAATAAAGATCGAAGATTTTTGAGGTGATGATTTGGAGAAGCATGAAATAGGTAGAGCAGGTAGAACGGAAAGGAAGGTGGAAAGTTGGTATTTTAATGGAAGGATTCGAATTTTTGAAGAAAATTCAGGACCATTAAAGAAGGTTGATGGGGGCAGGTAGAGGGAGGTGAATGGGGCTTCGATACCGAGACGAAGATCAGTATATGAATTTTAAAAGTATCAAAAGTAAATAAGGAGCATTTTGATAGGATAATGATCATTCTTCATGAATTGTTTAAATTAAAATACGGAAAACATTTTTGGCCCATAAAGAATCTACCCGCAGCAATTGATCTCGTGTGTGTTATGTTGGTGGACTAGCCTCCAGGATATTCAGATATGCTCATCGATTCCTCCCTACCTCGGATTCTACCACAATTCTTCGCACATTTGTCACAATGAGCAATGTCCGTCGTATTTATCCCAATGGCGTTCCTGTACAGATATTTACATGTCCGTGTCACATTGAGTTATTATTTGTATCCGATTTAATACTTGGAATGTGAGAGGAGTATATAGAAAGGAGCGTGAGTTGTTAAATGAAATGAAAGTGAGATGAATGGATGTTTTATGTGTGTGTGAAACTAAGCGGAAGGGACGGGATGTTGTTACTATAGATGGCGGTGGTCTGGCACTTTGGTCAGGAGTTGACAATAATGTACTCGGCAGCCAAGGTGTGGGACTCATTCTTAATGAGAGAGAGTTTCCGCAATAATTATTGGTCTAAAGAATTTTTTTTTCTTCCAGATGGGTAAAAGAGGTCTCTATGAACCAGAAAAACGCAAAAGTTCGTTAAAATTAGAAAAAATATTTTCTCGGGTGGAAAGGGTTATATGTCCATTAATGGAGCATCTAACCCACATTCATTTATTACCCACTCATTCCTGACCATATTCATCCTACTTTTGCCGCAAAAACTCCTCAGATAACTCATGCCCACGGCGTTAAATCGACTCTTATGTCTATCCTGACATACCCATTTTTCACTACCATACAACAAAGTGGGGAGAAGTACACTTGTGTACACGGCGATTTTCGCTTCCTTAGAGAGGCACTCATTCCATGATATGCTCCACATGCTACCTACCACTTTCCTTCCAGCATTCGCACGTCTCTTTATCTCCTCATCTATCCGTCCATCTTTCATAAACATCTTACCAAAGTATACAAAATCATCCACTTGTTCATTTACTTAACATTTACCCTCATCATACATTTATTCACTCCATTCTCCTTATCAAAAACTACTACTTTAGTCTTGCACGCCTCAATTCCATTATCTCTGTTGATTCACAAACTTTATCTAGGAGCTTCTGTAATCCCTGTTGGCTCTCTGAGATCAAAACAGCATTTTTTGCATATAGTAGAACTCACACGTATACATTTCCAATCAAAACACCGTCGTTTTCACTACATGCATCTCTAACACATTTATCAATAAATACATTGAATATTACGCATGTCGTGACATTACGCATCCTTACTTTACGTTTTATTACAAACCAATCACTTAGAACCCCGTTAACTCTCGCACTTGCCTCACTATTATAATACATCGCCATTATAACAGTCAATAACTGGCCATTCAATCCATAGTCCTTCAAAACCTTCCACAACTTCTTTCTATTTACTCTATCATATGCCTTCTGTATATCAACAAACGCACAATACACTTTCTTTTGGATGCCCATACATTTTTCTATCACTTACTGAAGCGCGAAAATCTGATCACTACATCCTCTCCTAGGCGTAAACCCACACTGCACACCCCATATTCTGTCAGAAGTAGTATTCCTCACTCTTTCGATTAAAATTTTGCTGAACACTTTTCCCGGAATGCTCAATAAACTAATTGGCCGATAATTATTATATTCGGTCTTTACTCCCTTCCCTTTGTACAATGGAACGTTGATTGCATTCTTCCAATCCACTGGAATAATAGAAGTCTGTAAGCATAAATTATATAGTTCACAAAGCCGACAAATGAGTAAATTTAATCCACGTTACAACATCTCACTGGATATCCTATCCACGCCTGCAGACTTCTCATTTTCCAATAGTTTCACAGCCGCTATGACCTCATTTACACTGATCTTCTTTTCAATCATCACATTCTCACATACTACTTCGCAAGGTTCATTCTCAGCGCCTGCAACATTATTGTATAATTCTTCAAAATACTCCCTCCAGCAGTTCCTGATATTGATTCCATGCCACACGATCTCTCCACTTTTGTTCCTTACCACCTCAACCGATCTTAGCCCTTTTTTACCCACCTCCAAAACAGCTTATTTTTGCCTACAAAATCTCTCTGCATCTAGCTAGCTTCATCCGAATGCATTTTTTTCCTTGCTCTCTTTCATAAAAATTTTACATTCATTATTTTTTATATAAATCTTACATTCCTTAGTGCGCTCTTCCTCAGATTTGGCAGCAATCATATTCTTGTACGCCTCTTTCTTTTCCCTGACTGTAATTTTCAGTTATTCATTCCTCTAAGCATCACCTTTCATTCTTTCTAATACACCTTTCCCATACACACTTTCAGCACATACAACATATACTCCTTTTAAACGCTCCCACACATCATTCACATTCTCGTTTCTGATATACTCGTCCCATTCTCTCTGCTTCAAGGATAAAGTATCCTTAAGCATGCATCCATACTGCATTCTTACCTCACCGTCTAGCAACCTTTCCATTCTGTCAACTGCTTACGCGCAAAGTTCTTCCTTGGCACCCACTTTCTGCCCAGATTCACTTTGGAGAGCACCAAATAATGGCCTGTTCCACATTCAGCACCCCTCATCACTCTCGTGTCCCACACTAACTCCCTCAATCTCTCATCATACACAACGAAATCAATCATGCTTTTACAATCGTCCCTTTGACAAGTATACATATGTAATCTCTTATGTTTAAAGCATGTATTCGACACAAACAATCCTTTTTCCAAGCACACACTCACCAAGTTTTCACCATTACAATTCACTCGAGGGCCACCAAATGGCGCAACCACTCTCTCAGATGCATCCCGCCTCACACCAACCCAGCCATTTATGTCACCTGGTACAATTATTCTCTCACCAGGGTCACTCTCATTCAAAACCTCTCTCAGTTTTTCCCAAAACTCATCTTTCACACTGTCACTCTCTCCATCCACTGGTGCATAGCACGCCACATTACAACTCTCCTAATACCTTCTTTCATGTGGACCCAGAGCAATCTAGGGGATACTAACTCGTACTTCCTTACCAGTCACTTAGCTCTCTCATTAAGAATGCGTCCTACACATTGGCTGCCGAGTACATTATTGTCAACTCCTGACCACAGTGCCAGACCACCGCCATCTATAGTAACAACATCCCGTCCCTTCCGCTTAGTTTCACATACACATAAAGCATCCATTCGTCTCACTTTCATTCCATTTAACAACTAACGCTCCTTTTCATTTACTCCTCTCACATTCCAAGTATTAAATCGGATACAAATAATAACTCAATGTGACGTGGACATGTAAATATCTGTACAGGAACGCCATTGGGAGAAATACGAGTTTGTCCATTATAGGCGTTTCCGCTCACACTGCTCTCACGTTCAATTCCACTTCTTCGTCGGTTTGAATGTCGCCTTCTATAGGAGTTTTGGAGATTCGAGATCTAGAGAGGACATCGGGCGCATATAATTTCTTTCCCGGAGTATAAATGACTTCGTAGTCAAAATGCATGAGGCGCATACGAAAACGCTGCACTCGGGCAGATAGTTCGGCAAGGGGTTTCGTTCCCAATAGCGCCACCAGTGGTTTGAGATCTGTACATAGAACAAATTTCTTGCCCACGATATAATTTGCCAATTTCTCACATGCTCAAGTGAGCGTTTATACATCCTTCTCCAGCTGGGCGTAGCGTCGTTTGGTATTTGTTTGAGTCCGCGACGCGAATCACACCGCTCTTTATTCGCCATCTGACTGCTGCTGATCTAGTGTGGCTCCCAGCCCATAGGACGATGAGTCGGCAAATACTCTTTTCGAACAATGGTCTCGTTTAGGGCTAAGGACGGAGCGCAAGTTAATCTTCGCGTGATATCTTGAAATGCTTTGGTGTGTACCTGCGTCAATAGGAGAGGTTACCACTAAACAAAGAGAAAGCGGTGGTGCTAGGAGAGGTCGGAGAAGAGAGAGAGATAGACGGCGTGCCAACAAGGAGACAACCTCTGGGGATCCTGCGGACCCTCCCACTGAGGGAAAAACCGATGGCGGCAATGTCACCGGTGAATCTCCTAGGCCGGGGGCGGGTTCCGCTGGGAATTCAAGAGGCGCACCCCAAAAAAGAGGGAGGGCTCCAGGGGATACCCCTACTAACTTGGCAGAGGATGCCAAGAAACCAAAAACGGGGTCTTCGACTTTTGTACAGGCCACCAAAAACCTCAAGAAGATGGTTATCACATTCACATATTTCACATCCGGAGGTGATAATGAACGAGGAGTGGCACAAGCTGGCCATTAAAAGGCTTGTGAAGCTGTGGGACACAGTTCCAGCGGACTAGGTGGTTCCCCTTTTCGCAGCCAACAGACTTACAAACGGGGCAGTGAAATTTGCTTGCGTAAATGAATACTCTGCCAGCTGGCTGATGGAGGCAGCAAAACGAATGGGACACTTCGGCGAGACCAACGTCAAGGCTGTCAATGACGTCAGCCTTATCAAGAGGAGAAGGATGATGGCGTGGGTTCCTGGGAACCCAACACCAAGACACTGCTGAAAAGACTGAAGGCGTCCAACCCTGGGCTCCAGACAACTCTCTGGAGAACATATGAGAGGAAGGAGGTAAACCGGGGGACTAGGTTCGTCTTTGGCGTTGATGAGCCGTCTACCACCTTTATATCCAGCCCAGACTTCTGGGGAAACGTCGGTATGCAGAGGGCAAAGATAACCTTCCTGGGAAAGACGGGTGGACCCGAGGAGCCCCCAAAGACCCCAGAGGAGGAGGGGGTTGACATGAAGGAGGAGGACCAGCATGGCGGGCATTCATTGCCTCCTAGCCAATCTTCAGCACAGTAAGGCCACCTCGGGGGTCCTGCAAAGGATCCTTTCGGAAGGTAAGATTAAAATTGCCCTGATTCAAGAACCCAGGGCTTTCCAGGACAGAGTCAGAGGATTAAACATGACCAAGGGTAAAGTATTCTTTTATACCTCGGCTGATAAATCAAGAGTCGCCCATGAAATTTTCTCCAGATTCCACACTCGCATGATAGCATATCTCGACGATTGGCTGTTCGTCCTCGACCACTGTGATCCCTCGTGTGTATCCCAAATACTCGACTTCCTCAAGCAAGACCTCTGTGTGTCAATAAACATGAGAAAGAGTCAACTTAATCCTTCACAAAATATCAAATACTTAGGCATCTAAATCAATACTAATACACAGGCACAATCCCTCACACCCAATGCACTCTCACGAATGCACTATATTATTTCAGTAAGTAAGCAAATTCGGCAAAGTGAAATACCGAAGGCGGTCGGTTTTGTGTCGTAGTGTATCTATATTCGCAAACTTCCGTACTTTATAATCTCTGACTTGGCCAGTCGCCAGACTAAGTGGGCCCTCATGCATTGGGAGGAGCATTCCCCTAGGTGTTTCTTGCTATTTAAGTGTAACCTCGTTGCGTTTTCGGACGGCACCCCTTTCCAGGTGGCCTTGGTGATTCCCGCACGTACCGCCAGGACAACCACCCTCGGAGGAACTGCAGAGGCTGGTAAGATTTTGTCTGACCAAAAAATTGGACCCCCTCGTCGGGTACGATGCCAACTCTCACTACATCGTGTGGGGAAGCAGAGACACCAATGACAGAGGGAAGGCCTTGCTTGAGTATCTGATGTCCACGGATCTAAATATACTCAACAAAGGATCACGACCCACCTTTTCTAATAGATTGAGGGAAGAAATAATCGAAATCACTCTTTGCACTAACTGAATGATGAGTAGCGTGGTTGAGTGGAAAGTGTCGAGTGAAGTCTCTCTCTGACTGCCGGCACATACACTTCACCCTTCTGCAAGCTAACAATAGGCAGATAACATACAGGAACCCCAGATCAACAGACTGGAGGAAGTTTATGAAAACACTTGAGGGGATACTTTCGGAAGCTCCTACTTATAAATTCAGGAAAGTGGAAGAGATAGATGCTGCCGTGGAGTTTCTCCTGGATCATCACATCCTACGAAGCCAGTTGTCCTATGAAATCCAGGAAAGAAGGTTGCAAATTACCCTGGTGGGGCACGGGAGTAGAGAATCTCAGGAGGGAGACCAGAAAACTCTTCAACAAAGCGAAATAACTACTATGACTAGGGACTGAGACAACTAAAGAGCATACCAGCGTAGATACGAGCGTCAATCAAGCGCTCCATCAGAGAATCTTGGAAGATCTTCTGCGAGAGCATAGAAGATGATCCATGGCTTGCAAGATTCCATAAGATTATTTTAAAAGATTATTTTAAAGGACCCAAAAATCAAGGGTAGGGTCTCTTCTGCTTCCCTCTGGTGAATTCACGTCATCAGACAAGGAAGCACTAAAGCTAATGCTGAAGACCCACTTTCCAGGCTCCACGGAGGTTGAGATGCACCAGAGGTCTCCCAGCCGTCCAGTGAGGAAGGAGTGGAGACTAGTCTCCAGCATCATTACGTATAACACCACACGATGGGTAATCAAGTTATAGCCCTTAAAATGGTGGTGAAGACGGTGCTGACGGTGACACCAATGCTGGTGAAGACGGTGTCTTCCTAGCACTTCTGCAAGAGGGACAGAATCTGGTGCTGTTACCAATTTTCAGGATCTTTAGATCCTGCCTGGCATACGGGTATGTCCCCAAAATCTGGAGGATCACCAAAGTCGTCTTCATACGTAAACCAGGAAAGACATACTATACCAAGGCTGACTCCTTCCGTGCCATCAGCCTTATATCCTTCATGCTGAAAGCACTGGAGAAAATAGTGGACAGGTATATTTGGGAAGGACCTAAAAAGGACAATCCCTTACACCCGAACCAACACGCCTATCAAAAAGGCAAATCAGTAGAGACAGCACTCCACAATCTTGTCACCAGGATAGATGGGGTACTGGATCTTGGGATGTTTGGATTGCGCACTTTCCTCGACGTGGAAGGTGCCTCCAATAACACATCATTTGATCAAATCTGCCTTGCAGTCAGAAGACATGGTGTTCATGCACACATTGTCAACTGGATCAGGCTAATACTTGATGAAGTAACCGTCAAGGCCGCTCCAAGGGAGAGCACGATGGAGATGGCCGTGACACGCGGATGTCCTCAGGGGGGAGTTCTGTCCCCACTGCTATGGAACATGATTTTACGATGGCCTTATCTCAACACTGAATAAGATTGGAGTCTACACCCAAGAGTACGCAGATGACGTAGTGATTCTCATCACTGGCATGTATCTTGATAGCGTTTCGGCACTTATGCAGAAAGTCCTGGATAAAACGATGGACTAGTGCAATGAGACAGGGCTGAGTGTGAACCCAGGAAAAACGAAACTTGTATTGTGTACCAATAACAGGAAATGAGATGGACTCACACTTCATTCACTACAAGGAAAGTTCCTGCAGCCTTCAACAACAGCAAACTACCTAGGAGTCCTCCTGGACTCCAAACTCAACCTGGGAGAACACCTTGAGGCGAAAACCTAGAAAGCATGTGCCTTCCCATGGGCTTGCAGGAGAGCTCTACACAGAATCTGGGGACTACAACCAAAGGCAATCAGTTGGATCTACACTGCAGTAATGAAACCCAGCTTTATACACTGCTCAATAATCTGGTGGAGGAAAACAAGGCAAAGCACTGTCAAGAAAAAACGTAACCACCCGCAAAGAATGGCCTGCATGGGCATCACGGGGGGCAATGAAAACTACCCCCACATTGGCTCTGGGAACCCTACTGGGTCTTGCTTCGCTGAACGTGGAAGTAGAGACCCAGGCAAGGGCAGCAGTATATCGTCTCAAGAGACTGGGAAGCAGCGGAACGACAGGGAAACCTATCCGGACACAGGAAAATATGACTGGAGCTGAGGGAGCCGAGCCCCATCTTTGAGATGGGGTCAGACACAACAACTGCTTCACTCAACGAATCACCCCCACTTTTCAAAATTCACTTCCCGGAAAGAGAGTGGTGGGCAAAGGAAGGGGACAAAGACCTCAATAAAGGGGCCCAATTATGGTTTACCGTCAGCTCCAGGAAGGAAGGAAAAGCAGGGGCTGGCATTCATTGCTGGCGCCCGCAAAAAGTCTCGCCATCTCGTTGAGAGCATACGCTACGGTCTTTCAGGCTGAGGTCTATGATCTGCTGACCGATGCCCACGTCGTCAAGCAAACAGGTCTCAAAGACAGACCAATTCACATATGCACCGACAGCCAACCAGCCCGAAAGGCCCTGGCGTCACCATGGTGTAGTGTCAAGACTACTTCTTGAATGTCGCGACGCGCTCAATTCACTGACCAATCTTGGCAAGGTAGAACTCTTCTGGGTCCTCGGATGCATGGACATAACCGGAAATGAGATAGCGTATCAATTCGCTAAAGAAGGCTCAAACCACACACCGACGGGACCTGAGCCTTTTATCCCAATTGCACCCTAAACAGGAGCAACAGAGATCAAGAGGTGGGGCCGTGCCCGTCATTCTGAGATCTGGCAGAATACACAGGATCTCAGACAAGCCAAGCTCCTGGTTGAAGGACCCAAACAGGGACTTGCAAGAAGACTCCTCTTGCTAAAAAGAAGTGAACTACGTACGATTTGGGACTCCTTACTGGACACTATCAGGTCATGAGGCACCTCCAACTTCTGAAGCTTGTGGACTCTGCCAGATGCAGATGGTGCGAAGAAGAGGGCGAAACAATATCTCACGTTCTCTGTGACTGTCCGGCCCCGATGAGGACTAGAATTAGGTACCTGGGATCTCCGTTTCTGGAACCAGCTGAAGTTAGGGGTATCCCCAAAGAGGACATGCTGGTCTTCAGCAAGGCCATCAGTCTCTTTGGGTGATACAAATAAGGTGGTCAGCACAAAGTCTCGGTGCCTCAGGTCCTCCTCGGGGGAACTCCACCGCAATCCAATCATCATCATATCACTTGCGTATAAGATTTGTGGGTTGATTTCTACTCTGTCTGGGTTATTGCGGGGATTTTGCCAGGATGTGTTATTCCTTCCTTATTATTTTTCTCTTCCAAATTTCGTCGTCAAGTGTACATAAATATTATCATGGGGAATGGCCATGTGCATTTTGAAGTAAGTACTAATGCAATATTTCTTATGTCGTGGGACCTGCCATTTAGTTATATATTTTGTAAGTTTGCAATAGTATCTGTAGCCGTTGCTACTGATTTCCTAGGAATTTAATCTTTGTAATTATTCCGTCTATTCCGCGCGGGGTGGTCGTGCTTTCGAAGCTTGCAGCAACCCAAGCAGTAGTAATTATTTTTCCTTCTCGTTCACTTTGATAGTTAATGTGTGTTTTGTCGCCCTCAGCGCTGCATCTTTTCCCCTTCTCTATTGTTATGTAATAGATAGCACTAAATATTGTTTGACTACTGTTGAGATCAGTAAGCGTGGTTGGGAATGGGAACTCCTAGTAATTTTCTTGTTAAACTGTCATACCCAGGAGTGAAATGTTTGTTAAGCCAACCCCTGGACATTCGTCTTCACTGCCGCCATCTGAGGCAAAGGTGGGTTCATCCCATCCTTCACTTTATCTGTTGGCCATGGTGACTCATGGTGACCTGAAGCTCGAACTTGGCACTTCACTCTAAATGCGCTTTTCATAGTGGTGCGCTATATGGCATCGCAACTTATGCTAAACTCATCAACAGCTATTTTTATCGACATATAGTGGTGCGTGATCTCAGAATCGCCGCGAGTAACTTCCATAATAACTTGTTTTATGATGAATACTATATTAAAGGCAGATTGAACAATGCCTCATACAGCAATCTAAATTCACCTACGATCAAAGTCATTTCCCTCTATCTTGGATGATGCTTCGCCTTATTTTTATTTGCGTATACTAGCTAAATATATCTTAACATCTCTCAAGTCGATTGACACATTCGCTGTTTGCTCATGTTATCCGATTGAGGCATTATAAATGCTAGTTTTTATTGATAATTAATTATGAGTAATACATTTGATATGAATCAATGACGACGTATTGAATTAATTCCTACACTTTAACTAAATTAAGATTAAAACCTGATACGCTCTCTTACCTTGTAATACCAGCCTATTTTTTTCAATTATGTGATAATACGTGGTTGAATGTTTTTCATTTCTCTAAAGCTAAGACTTGGTATCCTTTGAAAATAAGTTATAACCTTGGGAACGACCTGAATTAATCAGGTCTTAATTTTGCCTCACTGAATTAATATTGCTTTTGCTAAGTCATTTCACTATTTCCTAATCAGCGAAAGGGCAGTAAATTCACCCGCGTTATCTCGAATGGAAAGAACTGCAGCTGATATTTCTGCAAATGTTTCCTCTAAGCATGTTCAAACTCAATTTTTAGTTGCAAGTACAATTATAAATTCTGTAAGTCCAACTTGTACGCCGTAAGCTCTCTCAAGTGCCTAATCAGCATATCTCCTTCAGAGCTATGATTTTCGATCCAGCAGAAGAATAGCTCTTGGTTTCGGAATATTGCAAGTTTTCTGAACGGTTTTCCAGTTACACAGAAATCAAGCCTATTAAATTAATTTTCATCATGTACCCAAAACTTTGGCTCAAATTGTAAATGAGAAGATAATGAGTTCCCGAAAAAGTCTCAAAATTAGGTCCAGAAAAGTTTCATTTTTTCAGTAAGTTCGGGTAAATAAATTATAAAATGATTCATTTAACTTTTGAGAACATCACAGTTACAGTAATAATGCAACTTAAAATCCTTGAAAGGTAAATATATTCAAAATAAATAAATATATTTCCTTTCAAGAAATAAATATTAATCTACATTCGCAATAAGTCATCACTTGAGATACCTAGAAAAAGAAGCTAATTAATCTCTTCTGAGACCCCCTTTTCCTCTCATTAGTGGCAATATCAATTAGCAAACACAAGGTGCGTTCTGGTGTGACTAATGTTAAAATATTTTGTGATATTTAATATTATTAAAAGCATTTTTTTATATTGCATTCCAAAATTATGTTGCCATTTCTCACTCATTGTCCCCATGCCATTGATCAACCCTTCCCCATCTTCATGGTGTCATGCATTTGAGTCGTAAGTATAATTATCAATTCTATAAGTCCAACGTGTTACACATTGAAAATTCGCACAAGTGCTTAATTACCGTTCTGCATCACAGCTTTGGTTCTCGATCCATCAGAGGAGCCACCCATTAACTACCCCACCGATGACGTGCACCCCTTGAAGGTTCATATTCCCTCTTCACTAATGGTGGCCAGTTATTGAAAAACGAAGGAAAGAGTTATTTCTAGGAAGGAGGGTAATTAAGATACTCCTATTTAGATACATGCGACCAAGAACGACAGGGATGAAATGCCTCTTATATGCGCGTCATTCGCCATTGAAATGCTACGCTTACAAATTATTTGAATGATATATACATCCATTTTGACGATTACACCCGAGACTAGCGTGAATACCTACTGTCTCAGAGACCTACTGTCACAGTATGGGTAAGCGAGGAGTATTGAGATGACGGATGTACCCACGCTTTGGCCAGAATTGGTCCGAATTGACCCTCCGTGGGTCCAGTGGTCCCTGATTCGATGACGTACTCCGGCAGACCGCACGACGTCTACCCATAAAAGGGAGTCGAGGGATACCCAATCCCAATTTTTTGGGCAACGGGCTTCTCCGGTTCTCATTAGATGTGCGGTAAGTTTTCGCAAAAACGAGACTGACGGGGACTCGTCTTACGTTGTCGGGGGAACCCAACAGATACGAGTACTGCGGGGAGGCGGTGGCACATTGTCGTCCTTTTGACGTCAATCCGCCTCATGGTGTCGGCCTCGCAGGGGTTGTGGTTCGCTAATCTTCCCTTCCCTTTTTCTTACCCTTTTCCCTCTACCCCCCATGCTTGGCGATAAGCGAAAGCTTCCGGCCGAGAGGGGTGGTTTTTAGCCCGCGGGGAGACCCGAAACACCTGTCACAGAGACCATTGCCGCATACTTGTAAGGCAAAATTGATGGAGCGACCTTATATTAAAATTTGATCGCCATGTTAAACTACTGATCATATTAAAAATTATGAGTATTCATTAAAAACTATATCATCTGTATAACATTTGACAGTCCGTTTTCATGTGTAGGACTGAGAGACAGAGATCCAGGGATTAAATTTGGGCGCTCATGAGCTGCAGCATCATAATACTGGGTACTATCGACAAAAAGCTATTTACACCTCTTTCGATTATTCAAACAGTAATTATTTAAGAAATTATTTATGGAGTCGGAAGTTTAAGTCTGATCCTTGTCATTAAATACTCCGGAGGTTTGCAATAAGTAATTTTTCATATGGGCAATTGGCATGCACCCGCTGCTTCAATGGCGAACTCAGGGCATAATTTTTAAGAAGTGTTTTTTTGTAAATAAATCTTTTTTTAATAAATGAATACAGTGGCAAGAAAAATTTTGTTTTTACATTCCCAGTAAATTTACGATTATTTCAACAAATTCCAGTATTGCGCATTATCATCATTTAATTATTTTCCCTTAGCAGGCATTTTGAGTGTATTTACTTTAATTACACATTTCTAGTAGCTCCTGGTTGTACCAAGATAGAAAAAAATATTACCCGTTATTACCGATACCGGTATTATTTGCCCATCTCCACACCAAGCAACCGCAGCGCAGTTCAAAGTTTCGTTCACATATAATCCATTTACGTTGACAGCTTTGTTTTTTTCAAGCGATATTCACTTTAATAGTCACCACTTTCCCTTTAAAATAATGCAGTAATGGGGACTATAACTTGTCTGAATAATTTCGATTGCTAAGATTGGTTGATTACGCAAAGGTAATTGTGCATAAATATCTTCTGACCCAGCTTCGACCTTCGTTCGTTGGGCTCAGCATACTTCATGCCGTATCCCTTTCTGTTCTGAAATTTCCAATTTGACGTTCTATTCTTATTTTGCACGTTGAATGGTGCCAATGTGCATCTTAAAAGCTTTGTAACCTAGAATTTCCATTTTTTCCCGAAGAACATAAACTTCACCTCTTAAAATCAAGTGGCATGTGCCTTATGCTGCTCTAAGTGACGCCTTCGATGATGAAATTCTCAACAATATTCTTAAATTGGTTATTTTTCATCGCAGAATATGGATAAAAAACAGCAATTCTACTTAATCACTGCTAGTACAATGAGAAAGTTTGACTGCTTCTATAAACCGTAGTTTCTAAATTTTTAGTAATACCGTGAATGGTTAACTTCCAACCTGTTCCCTCCAGAGCGAGAGCTTCGTCCCAGATTGGGCCTCGAAGCTGGACGAAGAGTCCGTTTTCGGGTCTCCAGGACCCTTTGTACCTGGGTCCTTTCTACCTGTGTCATGTTTAACTTTAGTTATTTTTATCTTGTGATACCTCTTTTTGAGTACGATGATTGCAGATGGGACCTTTACGAAGTAAGTTTAGCTTCAGAAACAGATCGAACCAGTGCAACGAAGGAATCCAGCAGTAAAATTTTGGAGTTCAATGAAATAGTAAGCAGTGCAATGGTGGATACAGGCAATTGAAAGCCGCAAAAACACGAGTGAACAAAAGTACAGTCTACGGAAATCAAAAGACAAACCGAATCGACTCGCCAATAATGCCGTATCGACGATCTCCTTTGAAAGGCTGTCCTAAGCTGCTAACAACTTTTAACCCTCAACCTACTTACTGCGTCGTGAACACAACTAGAGCACTATTTGAAATAAATTATTCTACTTTAAATTTATCACTTCAACCACATCTGTTTATAATTTAGTTGTCCACGTGAGCATTTTAAAAAGAAGGACATGAAGAAGGACAAAGTACTCAATCAAATTATGTGAAGAGTCATTAATTTCCAATATTTGTGTGATACGTCATCCGAGAAATACATAACTACTACCGTGGAATAGGGTACCTTTGGGATACTTTTTCAGGTTTTTTATGACTGCTGTTCGTAGTCATTAAGCTTGTTCGTTGAGATTTTCATTTCATATGAACTTGACCCTTCTATTCCTAATTGTGGACATAATTTTACTCTACGACGGATAACTCTGCTATAAACGCCCTCAGCTGTCGTCCAATTCTTGCCCCTTTACGTGGGGAGACTTTGGAACAGTTCTACTTTTCGCTTTGAATGGCTAGGGGTAAATTTATCCCAATGTTACCCAACTGTAGTTTATTTCTTAGCTTATATGTTATAGAAGCTTTGTCTCTTAGTTAAGATGAATATAACAATATTTTTAGCGGATATTCTTCCCTTGGTCAATATGGAACCTAATATTAACATGGAAAATCATTTTAAAAATAAAAAAGTTAGGTTATTTTAATTGAAATTTAAGATTTATTATTGTTGATATATTGAATGCTATTATCTATCCTACAAACTTAAAGTATTTGGCATTAGAACTCCAATGCTCCTAGTAAGCTTTAAGCTCATTCACACTGAATATTTCCCATCGGCCAAACTCTTTGAGCCGCGTGATCAGCTGTTTTATTTCATCCTTCGAGTAGTTATAGGAGTGTTCTTCCTTGTGAATTTTCAAACGCATTACACAGGATTGGCATGTTTTTCCTATCTCTTTAGGAGCAAAGTCTTTTTCGAAATGCGATATTTCAATGTTTTTCCACGAATCGGCAGTTTTGTTTTTAGTCGCTTACTAGGTATCGTTCAAACTTTCTTCTGTATAGTTCTTGTACTGTGTATTCCCATAGAACGTTTGGGATTCCTCGGCATGATTGGTCCGCTTTGAATCTAATATAGAGAAAATAATGTCCGTAATAACACATTCTACACCTTTTAGGGTAACTTTGTGGGTCTCAAAGTTACCCCACTCAAGGCTGATTATTTAAAATTTTGAGTTTATAAAGCTAGATCTTAAGCCCCTGTGGTCCATTAAAGATTACAACCAAGGGAGGAGAGGGCTTCAAAGAAGCCGCACCCAAGCTACCGAATCCTAACCCAGAACTTATGATGTGCTTGCCCATGTGTGACAGTATTCAAACCAGTAGGAGATATACGCTGAGATTACCATGAAATTCACCAAACCTGGATAGTGTAGTAATCTGTGCCCTTGTTAGTCAAACCTAAAGTCCTTGGAACGATTCCCGCTCGATGCCGATTTTTTTCTCGTGGCAACTTCAACATATTACTTCTACGACTAATGCCGAGCTTGGCCACCACATATGACCCATCTAAATATCGTTAAACAGATGCTACAACTGGATACAAGTTCTCAGTCGAATTTCCTACTAATAGCTTTTACGGGGGTCTGTAATATTTCTGAAAATTACCTTTCCAAATCGGAAAAAGACAATCAGCTAGCTGCTAAGAAACTACCGCAGCAACAGTAACGGCAGTGCCAATGGTGAACGGGGTGGAGAGTCCTCCGCTCCGCCAGTCTAAGTCCTTGACCGAGGGTTTTGTCCTCGCGTGCCAGGATGGTGGCATAAACACACTCGTGTCCGCCGCATTATATTCAAGGCAGATGCTAGGCTTACCGAGCTCAGCCGGAAACTGAGTCACCTTTTCTCCGACTGTAGTTATTACTCCAAGTCAGCGTACATTGCTCGGTACGATGCGGCCCTGCGGGTGTAATATTTCCAATTTTGACATCATTGTGGCATCGACGATACACCTGTGCCACCCAATGCCACTGGAAATATCAAGTCAGTTGTGGAGGACGATAAATGCACCATCTGGTGGACTAACTCCATCTCCACCACCAGGCAGTTGAAGGCAACCAAGCCTGATATCCTACTTCTCGAGCAACTCTCGCGCTCCATGCTCATGATCGAGTTTTCAGCTCCGGCTGAAGCGAACGTGGATGCAAAGGAGGCGGAGAAACGGAAGACATATTAGATCTGTCTGAAGACCTGCTATTAGATCTTCGACAGATGTACCCCGGACACTCTGTTAAGCTGGTTGTATTAATCATAAGTTTGCTTGGTGGAGTTAATGGCTAGCCGCTGGAGAACATCAAGTGCATTCCATCCTGCGTGGCACATACAGAATCACTCCCAGCTCGCACGCGGAAGACCGTCCTCCTGGGGTCAATCCGTCTTGTCCGAACGCATGACCCAATCGCCGCTGTAAATCTGCCCAACCTCTTTAACCCCAACCTTTATTTGAGTCCTCGGCCATTATGACGGCAATGAAATCCAATGCTTGTCGAGGACTCGGAGGGGAATGTTGCAAAAGTAACGCTATATAATAATAATGCCGTCTTTGTTGAGCGATATCAGGATATCCGAGCCCTCTTTTATACACAACTCATATTACGTCACACATACAAACATGTCCTGGGTGAAGAAAAATCCACCTAGGCGGGATGAAAACCCGTGACCCTGGGTCAGAGGTAAGGAGTTTACTCCGCCTTCGCTTAGGCTGACAATATTTAAAAAGTGTAGTAAAGAACTTCCATGCAGCAGCATGAAATTCAATGCTACGCTAGAAAAAAACAATTCATTATCGTATTCTGAAGATTATGTGAAGCTACACTGTAGGAACATTACCATATCAGAAAGTACTACATAGTAATCATTATGGTAAACGTCTGAACTGCAAAATTTATGCGAGGAAAATGCATTATAAAAGAAAATTTATTTGGATGATGTAGAGTAATTAATCGCGTAATGTTATCTCTTGTCCATAAAAAATACTTTATTTGTAATTTTATCAAGTATTCTCATTACATTGGTTCGTAATCCTCCAAATGGCGTCAATGTAGGGGTCTGTATTCCGCATAAAAATGTCCACCACAATCGGAATTTGAATGCGCCTCATTTGGAGAAGCAGCCAGTGTTCTAGCCACCGCGTCAACTTGGGGTTGTTTTGTAATTTCGCCTGCTTGGGTGTTGGGTGGGTTGGGTGTTAACGGAATGGCAGATGACTCGTTCCGCTTGCTTATAGGCTCGCGAATTGTTTCACGCCATTCATCGACGATTATGCTTTTTACCGGTGTCCATGGCTGCAGACATGTCTAGTTGTTTTGGGAAATAACAAGAGGGTCACGGTTACCGGTGTCGCAGACCACAATCTTTGTAATGATCGAATCAACTCATGTGTGGCGAAAAATCTATCAGTTTCTTTCATTTAAATTCTGTAAGACATCATACTAAGGTACTGATCCTCCAAAAAGCAGGCTTTTCGAGCATATTAAACACAAAATGTCGCCAGTATTCCATTGAAATTTATCTATCATAAAACAAAACAATTGTGCATGTTATAACATACGTACACATCGATAATATCTTAATATTATGTAAAAGAGTAAAAATAATGCAGCACATTTGTATGCCTGAAGTGTTCCTGTTATTCTTCCAAATTTATCTATAGAACACGAATGGAGTCTGCCTTTCATGAGCCGAACAGGTTTAGAGAGTAAACTTACCCAAATTACACCTTCCTGTCCCACCAATGTCAGACATGTGATACATAGAATTCATTCTCGTAATGTGGTGCAAAAATATCACAAATGAAAACAGAACTGACACCAAGGAGCCACCTGCGTAATGTAGTACCACTCCTAATGCGTTAAAACAACCATATTCTTCTCATATTTTTAATGATAACACTATGCGCACGTAGGCGACATAATACGAACGCAAATCCCACTATCAGCAAATTGAGACTTACACAATTGTTAAGAATCCAGTTTAACTTGCTCATATTTTGCAAATGAGCGTAAGTTAGCTTGGGTTAAATCGTAATTTGTTTTCTACCTTATCAATGATTGATATTTTTTACAAACAAATTGATATCGACGTCATACAAAGATGATTGTATCACTGAAAACAAGAAAAATAAATAATTGCTATCTTTCTCAGCAGTACAAAGGTTAACCAACCAATAGACTAAACTAACTTGCGAAGAGCTTACAAGCACACAGTATGATGTGTTAAGTGAATGTAAATCCTTCTAGCATCCACATAGATAACACATCTGTCATGCTCACGGAGTCTAGAGAGTCAGTTTTCGTAAGTATCTCACTCAATTAAGCCACTGGTTCTTGTTTGGAAATCTTCGCATAACATATACAGGTGTGTACGAAACGGATATATGCTATTAACTGGCATACGCCAGCTATAAAATTTTATTACAAAAGTTGTTAACCGATTGGAGATCATTGATGTATTTCATTTCGTTCGTTTTCTAATTCCTTTATGGTTATAACTTAAACTTCGTCCCTCTTGTATCCATTACGCCTCTGTATACCCGCAAATGGTGGCTGGAGTAAACATAAAATCTTCAGATACATTAAAATATCTTGGAATTTGGCTTTTTCTTTTCTTCTCTCATTATTGGGGTGTTAATTATCTTAAAATAGAGTGATATTGTTTATAGCTTAACTTCTGATATATCTTGGGGATTACACATATAGAACATATGTGGCGCAGCATTAGAGAAACTAGGTTTTGTTAAACATATAATAGGAAGGTCCTCGGATGAAAAAGTCAAAGAGAGATGCTACTTCGCTCTGTTTAGGCCACGCCTCGAATACGCCGCGAGCATTTGGGACTCTGATCAAATGGGTTTAGCCAAAAAAATTAATAAAATACAAAGGAAAGCTGCGCGCTTCGTTAAAAACTGCTACGAGCGTACACATAGTGTCTCGCAACTTTAAGAGGGATTAAGGTGGGAGCCCCTAGAGACTCGGAGACAAATTTGATGTTTTGAAAATGAAATGCATTTATTGGGGGCACAGATCGAATGAACTGGAATAACGTGCATGTTTCTTTCATCTACCTTTCTCTATTTATGTACAGACTTACTGAGAGAGAGGATTCACCGAAATCTCTTGGACATGCACTTCCGTCCATAGGCAGTAAACCTGTAATGTCCTAAATAAACGCATCGTGGGATAATAAGTTAATATTTCATAGATTGCATTCCATGTTCGACAGAAATTAAATGAAGCCACGAAGGCAATTTTTTTGGCTGCGTGAATTTTTATTATCATTATTTTAAAAATATATTAGAGAAAATAAAATTTTAAGCCTTTCTTGGATTTTAATGATTTTTTTTGTTACGGATGTTTTCTTAGGTGAAAAAGTGTGAAATGATTTCTACAGCAGCATGTAAGTTTTAGAATATTCATTACGACTTCAACTTTGTACCCCAAAGCGCCAAGCAGTACCGTTTAGTACCGGGCTATATCTCCATGTTTGCGAAATGCTATATATCCACATATGTTATTTTAACCAATGTTAAAAGTAAAACGGTTGGACGTGATAACTCAGGAAATAATGCATATTCAAATATTATTTAGTCACTGACTACGAAGCGGTTTTTTCCAGGCGCTACCGGGGCTAGTTTTTGAAACTCTATTATCATGGCAAGCTTAAGTTGAACGAACGTGTTCATTATAATTTTTATAATCAGTATTATCTTTGATAGTACATTAGGGTGGACCAAAATTATCGTTTTTATCGAAATTTGAGTCTTGGAGCTTAATTTTTTTCTTTTGATACCAACATAGCGTACATGAAATTTAATGACGGTCAATCGCTGGCACCCCGTGCTACAGGGGAGCCAAAGTTGCAAAATTTACAAATTTTAAGCTATCTGGGACTAGCCACGGAGGTCCACTTTTACGGAGTCACCCGCAATGCACAATTGTGCATTGCAAATTTTATGCGTGAAAAAGGTTTTTCCTTCATTACTCGGTACATGTTGTATGTATCGATACAATTTTCTCGTGAAAGGTATACTATTCTACTTTTTAAATTATTTGTACTTAAAAATTACTGTATTGCTGTTATAATAGCCAAAGTAATGGTTTAAAATAAGCATTACGACACCTGATTGCTAGGCAACACGCAGAACATACTTTTCTTGATCGTTGACGTTCCGAGCTTTTTCCGGAATCTCTTATCATTTTTCGGGTTTTCCATGTTTTAAGTAAACGAAATTAGCACTGCAAAGGTTAACCAATTGACAAAATTAATCAATATGGAGATTTCCCCTTAGAATTGTTTGCACTTAGAATTTTTCTTTATTTATCGATACTCTCAAACACTATTGCCTTTTTTGCATATATTTTGTTTATTTGTTTGTTAACTGTGAGACAGGATGACTTCTCTTTCAACTGCGTCATTGACAACGGTCAGCGTTTTGAATACTGGACATGCTTTTTAGTACTCCTCGAGGACATACCAGAAATAGGAGTTGTCCTTTCAATACCTCGCCTTCACTTGCGAAATAAAACGAAGGAAAAGTTGCAAGTCCTAACCAAACGATTTCGACTACGTAGCCTCAGACGAAGCAATGCGGTTGAGTCATTACATTTTCTCAAAAAACACTTTCCAGCAGTATACGGCATCTTGATATTCGACCTTGTTTTCACTACGCTACAATGTTTGTTTTCTCCATCACCACGCTTAACCTACCATACGCTTATTCACAAAAAATCGCTCCACAGCTCCTGAAGCATTATTCTGTGTATAACTTTAATGGTGGCAGTTAAGCTGAGTTGAATCAATTTTGGTTTAATTTTGAAAAACTATTTCAAATTAGTGACTCACTAACAGCAAATCTTTATCATTCCCTCTGCTCCTCTGTCAGAAAAATCAAGCCTCCATAACAAGATCTTTCCTATATTTTTAACGTCAAGCACATATATTCTCATCGTTGGAATTTGAGGACGACATTTGTGTGAGCAGAAAAGCTTCTTTTGATAGGTAGTGTTGATGAGAAGTAAA
Source organism: Ceriagrion tenellum (assembly GCA_963169105.1). Lineage (NCBI taxonomy): Eukaryota > Metazoa > Arthropoda > Insecta > Odonata > Coenagrionidae > Ceriagrion > Ceriagrion tenellum. The sequence goes on from OY720638.1 coordinate 14,315,886, forward strand.
TGGGAATGGCAACTACCTAGAAGGGGCCAAATTCTTCGTCGGCTCCTGCACCACACTCGACAAGTAAAGGGTAGCGTGTCTTTCACAGCTTCTGAAGTCATAAAATAAGCAAAATGTTTTTAGGCAAAGGCTTGCATTACAATAAATGAATATTTATATTACGTTCCCAAAATATTGGAGCTAAACAACAACTCTCAGGCTCCTCAGAAGTCATCGCAGCGACGTACAGATATCCAAGTGCAACGCGAAACAGAATTTCTTGAGTCTCTTGGTAACCTTTTTGATATGGCTCCATCACATTTGCTAGATCTTATAAAAATAGATGAAGATAAGCAGTTTTAAATCAACCAGAGGAAGAAAGGTCGTGTTGGCTGCATGATTGGAGAAGGCATACTTTTTCAACAAAAGGAAGAAAAACCGACGGCAAGGAGGACCAAGGAAGAGGAGCGGATTCAGAGATCGCGTCGCACTATTGAAAGTACAGGTTTGTTCCATTTTTCTGTTTAATGTCATCTTAAGATGTCTCTACCCTGTGTTTATATGACTTCAAATATGTATATATATATTTTTCTTAATTAGGGCTTATTTATATCTCTCTTTGGCATATCCAGCCGACAGCTCAAATCCATAGTCACCCATACCCGAAGCAAATAAAGAGGAAAGTCCGAGATTTGATGGCAATGACCAATTCCTAGATACAGTGTCCAAAAAGTTAACTTAGGGGAGGAAAGAGAACCGAATGAACAAAGCCGCAAAAGAATTGATGTCCACACGCAAAAGCTGGTGGGCCTTGCATTCTTGCGGCTTAAGTAATCGTGCTGCAGTCACAGTGGTAGGAGCCACTGTAGAAGCTTTGGAATTCAATCTGATGGATTGTAATGTCAGCATAAGCACATTTTGTTGGTGTGAAAGAGCGGAAAATCAGAAAATTGATCTCCTTGAAGCAATGGAAAAAACCCGGCACCATTGTCAGTGCATTTTGATGGAAAGAGAATAAAAGAAAATTCGGGAACCAAAGTTCATGAACTGCTGCCAGTAATTGTCACAGGAGTGGGCTCAAATATTCGGCAGGTTTTATAAATTCCCTCTCTAAACTCAAGAACAGGCTTATCGATGGCACTAGCTGTGTCAACTCTGTTGAAGGACTTTGGAATAAGCCATCTAGTGAAAGCCGCGTACACCTGTACCACATCTTCTAATACAGGTAATTTGTAATGAATACGATGATGTCATTTGTGTTTTTCTCGACTTTATCGTTGTAATATACATATAATCAGCATATATTCTTTACTATACCACTTTTTATATAGTTCTCATGGTGACTGCATTTTGTTGAAGAATAAATTGGGAATCAATCTTTTATATATCGCATGCCGCAAACATTTATATGAAATTTTCCTCAGAGAGGCATATCATGCAGCAATGGGACTTCCTCAGGACAGACGAGTTCTTTCATGCGGTCTAAGAACCAGTGGCCAGAGATTCACAATAACAGATTTGAGAACGGTCTTACGGAACCAAATTCCCTTATATTTGAAAGGCAAAACGGAGACATCATCTCAGTTTCTAATAAGTGAAATAGAAGTAAGTACTTGGTCAACTTTGCGTCTCTATATAAAGTGTAACTATACATCAATTATAACAATTTCAATCTTAAATTATTCTAGGAAAAACAGCGAAGAGATGATTAACTGGAGTTTCTGGAACTCTGTGTGATATTCATTAGACACATCCCCCCTTAGGGAATTCACTTTCTGGCTCCAGGTGCTGTAAATGAGGCCCGTTGGATTGCAAGAGCTTTCTCCTACTTGAAAATGTTTTTGTTTCGAAGGTAGTTCCTCGTTTCAAAGCATCAAGAGGAAGGCATATGTACGTTTTGCGTTTTCACAGTACTTTATTACGTGCAAGCTTCATTTTCCGCACCACTACCTGTTAAAGCTCCTATGTAGGACATATATTTTCTTAGGAACATGGGTGAATATAAGTCTCATGATCCAGTGATTTTTGCAGTAACCGTGAAGGCTATCTGTAACATTTATGGCACCTTGGAGATGAATTGGTTACACTTGCACTCTTTGACTCCTCAGTTTCGGTGGAGATAAAAAGAAAAATGGTGATTGCCCTTTACGACGGTGAAAATGCCAGCGATGGGGCCAATAGACGTCCTCATTTAAAGCCCGTTTATGCCTTCCAATGGTCCCAAAAAGATCCATAGCATTTTGTCTCCCCTCATGCATCATAGATACTAGAAAGTTTTGGATTGAAGGCAGAGTTTTTAGAGATCGATCCTTCTCTATGGAATGGTCTCGAAGAGTTCAAGCGAGCATGTTCGGTGTTGAACACTCTTACCGTTGTCAATTACGAAGCTGAAAGACCGTCGCCCAGGCCTCAAACTCAGCGAACAAAATAACAAAAGATGAGAAACAGAAGCAATATTGTTATCAGGTTATTACAGACTTAAAAAAAGAAACCTGATGCAAGCAAATGTACGATGAAATTGGCTAATTATGCATCATCTCCTTTTGGTATATGGCATTTGTTGTGCTATATTTATAGTGATGATAACATAATTACCGTCAAAGAGACTAAGATAATTTGATTTAACAAACGTCCTTTTTTATTTTGTTTATTTCAAACAGAAATCCCGAAAAATGAGGAGCGATTCCGGAAGAAGCTCGGAAATCAATGATAAAAAAAACATGTGTTGTGCGTGTTGCCTAGCAACCAGGTATCGTTACGCTTTTTTAAAAGCATTACTATGGCTATTATAACAGTAATACAGTCATTTCTATGTACAAAAATGTGCAAAATAGAATAATATACCTTTCACGAGAAAATTACATCGATACATACAATATGTACCGAGTAATAACGGGAAAACTACGTTTCACGCTTAAAATTTGCAACTTTGGTTCCCCTGCGACTCGCGTTGCCAGCGATTGACTGTCTCCAAATTTTATATACGTTAAGTTGCTATCAAAAGGAGAAAATTTAAGTTTCAAGACCTTACATTTTCGACACTTTGAAATTTGGTCCACCCCACAGTACATTAATTAAATGCCTTGCGCCGTATATCGGATCAAACTCAAAGTGCATGAATCAGCGTTTAACTGTTATTTCTGAAGCCACTACCTTTCTACGTTCGCTACAGAAAATAGTACATTGTATAGCTAGAGCGGTATAGTAGCGAAAAAGCCCACGTGAGCGGCGTAGGGCGCCTGAGCCCTAGCCGAGAGTGAGACCAGCCGCCCACATACCACTATCTGCAACCATACTGCACGAGTTGTAAAATCTACGCTTCATCATAAGTGCGATGTGCGTGGAAATTATGAACAAAATGTGTGTATTTGTATGTTTATTATTATTATTATTATTATTATTTATTGTTCGAAAATAAATATCAATTTACAAAGTTCGTTCACTGTTGACAGTTATTCATTTTTTGGAAAACCCTCTTCTTTCCATAGTGGCAGCGCTGGGATAGTGTGCTCCCAGAGTGTTGGTACCCCTGCTCGCACTCTTCTCTCCCGCGCTCCTTCCACTCCGTCAATCGTAGTATTATTACTGTTATTGTTGTTTATGTTGCTTCTGCGGGTAGTCTCATCGGTGACTATTCGAACTCCGTTTATCTAAGCTCCTTCCTTCGTCCACGGTAGGAGATGGCTCAGCCGCACTGGTCGGATTCCTTTACACAGGAGCAACGATTTCGAATTTTTTCTGAATTTGGATTGCAGATGAAAACACAAAAGTTAGAACAATTGAAACCAAGACGAGGTCAAATTTATTGGTATTCAGCGAGGAGAAACCTACTGCACGTACAAATTCGGAGGTTCTCTCTTATTGTGAATAATGTCTCTGCAGAGAATTTTGCCATATAAAATAAATACATTGAAAAGGGAAATGATCCTGTTCAATAGATAAATTAAATAAATAAATAAATGAACTAAATCGCCAATATAGTGATCAAAATTCGTTACCCTAAGCTGGGATTCAGCGGATAGAATGTATAAATATATAAATGAATTAAACTTAATTATTCTAAAAGGATTTTCAAAATAGAATCTTTCCCGTTGCAAATGACGCCCTTGTAACTCCATAGGGATCTGAAGATATCTAATGTATTGTGGCAAGTGTGATATTTTAATTCATGGTCCAGTCTGAGCTTCAGCCTTGTCTCTAACTGCTTTCCATTGGCTAAATTATTTATCGTTCCTTTGAAGAATAGTGTTAATTCTTTATAAATCATGCTTTTCGTGAGAGCAATTATAAAGTTAGAAAGTTACTGTCCATTGATGTCAAACCTTCGGACTGGAAAGCCACTATGAAGATGGTACAGGTACAGGGGCTAGTTTTCGATCAGGGTCTTGACAATTTTAGTGATCTTTTTCCAAACACTTTTTACCATTCTGCAAGTGAAAGCAAGGTGCCATGCATCTCATTCAATCCCAGGACACCATGGGCATTCTGCAGTTTGTCGCTTTCCGATGGCACTTAGGAACTTTGTGTCAGCCCATCTATTATGAGCTAACCTCCACGCGATGTCGATATCTCTTGCAAGACTAGGTAGGCTTCTTGTGGCCTACCAATGAACCTCGTCGTGATAGAAGCTTTTTATTGGCCAATTCCGACCTTCATGCAGGTATCTGATCTCTTTGTAAATCGATCTTTGACGCATCGGAAGATAAAGTTATTTCTGACTTCTCACATTGTAGAAAACCATTTTTGGCGGTGGTGATGTAGGTGGCCAGTCTGTTGGATATAGCCTATAGCTTCTTGTTCCATCTTCGTCGGGATGTATTTGGAATTCAAACGTTACTGCTTTTGCTGTGCCGTTGATAAAATCACTACCATGATTGCATTTCTGGTACTCTATCACATTCAAGAGCATCTCAAAGATATTGCCGATTTTATTATATTCCTTACGTCTATCAGCGGCAAACAGTTTCCAAGGCGTATTGTGCGGCGGTTGAAGTAGCCTTTGAATGTAAGCTATTCTGAAGGATTGCATCTTATCCTCCACGCTGATCAGTCCGATACCACCTTCCTTCAATGGAGCTGTAAGAATAACTGCTTTCACCCAATGTTTGCCTTCAGACCAAACAAACAGCACTATATGGCTTTGTAATCGTCTGATAGCTGATGGTGGTGGTGTGTGGCATTGCAATACTTGCCAAAGTTTCAGCGCAATGAATTTATTAGCCACTGGAACTCTGCCTCTAAGGGGTAGAGCTGATGCCCTAGGCCTCCAGTATCTAATTGCGTTTTCTATTTTGTCGTATAGACTCCGAGTGTTTCTTCGTGTTTCTGATGGTTCATCGTTCGCGAGCCATACGCCTAGGAAATTTGCTCCGATGTTGTTCCAATTGAAATTTAGGGCCTTTTCAGGCATATTTACCCATCTATCCACCCATAATCCGTTACATTTTTGTGCGTTCAAAATTGAGCCCGATTGCCTAGAGTACTTGTCAAAGCAAGTAATAACTTTGTCAAAATCCTCATCCTTAGCCACAACAATGTTGAGATCGTCTGCATAAGTACTGATGGCAAGTCTCCTCTCTGAATCGCCTGGGAGCACGATAACATTAATGTAGCTTTTAACAATTTGAGAAATGGTTCAAGTGACAAAGAATATAGTTGCCCGGGTAATGGGTATCCCTGTTTTATCACTCTTTTGAACAGAAAGGGGGCCGTAAGATTCTGTTGTACTCGTACCATACACCTCACATTGCAATATAGGGTTTTTATCATTCCTATAAACGTTGGGCTGTACCCCATTTTTGTCAAAACCATGAAAAAATAGGCGTGACTTACTCTATCAAAAGCCTTGTTTTGGTCGAGCGTTAATATAGCCAGCGGTTTCCTTTTAATATTTCCTCATCAGATCACATCACGAATTATGGAGATATTGTCAAATATTGATCGTCCTTGAATACAATAACTTTGCTCTTCGGAGACGACTGACGGTATAATTTGGGCCAGTTTCATGGACAGGGCTTTTGATAGTATTTTATAGTCTACGTTGGTGATTGAGAGAGGTCTCCAATTATATATATTACTGACATATCATCCTTTATCCGATAACGTGATTATGGAAGTAGGGGTTGTCATCGGAAGGCGACATTCAATGAAAGCTTTATCGAGCATTTTGATAAATAGAGTCATCAGTTCTGACCAAAAGTGAATATAGAATTCGACTGTTAGCCCATCGATTTCTGGAGCTTTCCTTGTACTTAGTCCTTGTAAGGTAGCTTGCAAGTCATGGCAATCCAGCGGTGATTCCAAAGACTCGGCTTCCGGGTCCATCAGCTTTTGGAAACCCTGATACAAATCTTCGTCCATAGGGACGCTTTGATCGTCAATGCAATATATTGAAGAGTAATGAGCACGTACGTGTTTTAAAATTAATTAATGTTCCGTTAAGTCCTTACTTTGAGTTTATTGAGGGATTTAGGTCTGAATTTCATTGCCCACCTTGCTAGGTGCTTGGTAATGGAACTGTCTGAGGCAGCTAAATTGTCCCAACCTAGTGTAATCAAAACTCTTTCTCTTTGCCTTTCAATTAACTCACGATAGTATTTAACCAAAATTATAATCGTTGGCCTCGGTGGTATCGGAGTCAAGTCCTTGCCTCCGATTCTGCGATTCTGGGCGTCATTGGAGTCTCGTGCCTTAGTACGATTTTTACGAGTTACTTTATCTGCCTTCACAATTGATGAAAGGCTATAGAAAATTCTTTGATTTCTCCTTTTACGGCCTCTCATGGGGGTGTGGCATCCATGGATTCGCTCGCTACACTTTTAATGATGCGCATCATATTAACACTGAAGTCTTCATTATCGAGGGGCGCGTTATCAAAACGTCAGTACGGCGGATAGGTCATTTTTCCACTTATTTGTAAAAGTATGGAGATGCCTTTATTGTCAGAGAATGAGTGCAGTACTTAAATGTCATTGATATCTGCTATGGTGTTTGTCGTCGCGTAGAAACGGTCAAGCCTGGACGAGGACCTCGGCGTAATGTAAGTATACCCTCTTGTATTCGATTTAAGTATTCTCCAAACATCTGAGAGGGCATTCAAATCCACCAGGCGTTGGAGTGCTCGTTGGAATTGAGGATGCCGTTCGACTCATCCAGTTCTCTCTTCTTCAGGCACTAAGGTGGTATTGAAATCATTCATTCATCAGTCAGCAATCCCAAGATTGGTTTGACGCAGCTTTCCACTCAATTCTCCTATCAGCTAGTCTTTTAACACCTATATAGCTCATCTGTTTTACATCCTTCATCACCTGCACAATGTATCTCATACGAGACCTTCCTCTGCCGTTCTTCCCTTCCACCAGTCCCTCAACGATTATTCTCATCAGACCATCGTGTCTCATGATGTGGCCGATTAAGTTGTCTAGTCATCTTCCCAAGGTTTTCAAAAGACTTCTCTCCAACTCTTCTTAAAACTTCCATGTTACTCACACGATCTATCCATTTCATCTTCATCATTCTTCTGTAACACCATACTTCGAAAGATTCCAACCTTGATTTCTCTGCTGCTGTCATCGTCCATGCCTCAGTACCATAAAGAAGTATGCTCCAAATGTCAGTCCTAATGAATTGCTTCCTTAAGTCCACGCTTATATTTCCAGCTGTTGAGAGACTTCTCTTTTTGAGGAATGCCCTCTTCGCTTGGGCTATTCTACTGACAATTTCTTTCTTGCTTCGTCCATCGCTGGTCACTCGCCTACCCAGGTAGCAGAACTCTTTCATCTCCTAAATTTTATGGTTTCCTATTTTAAGTTTGGTCTTGGACTCTTATCTTTTACTGCAAATCAATATCTTGGTTTTCTTGTTATTGATTTTCAGCTTATAGCTAGCCATTGTCTTTTCCATATTTATTAGTATTTTCTTCAGATCCCTCTCTGTCTCTGCTATGACTGCTATGTCATCGGCAAATCGCAACATGCTAATTTTTTCACCATGGATTTTCACTCGTGGCACTTCCTCTTTGATTTCATTGATAGCTTTCTCAATGAAAACATTGAAAATTACGGGAGACAGAACACATCCTTGTTTCATTCCTTTTCTTATTCTTGCTTCTTCGTATCTTGGTCCAGATTTAATCACAGCTACCTGGTTTTTATATAAATTGTGGATAATTCTCCGATCATTATAGAACACTCCAATTTCTTTCAGGGTTGCAAGCATTGCATTCCAACCCACGTTATCAAAAGCCTTCTCCAAGTCTATAAACGCGATGAATGTCGCTTTTTTCTTCTCAATCCTCTTTTCTACGAGCAGCCTAAGGACCAATATTGCTTCCCTTGTGCCCTTGCTTTTCCTAAATCCGAATTGGTCTTCATCCAGAAACTTCCCTGCTTTCCTTTCTATTCTTCTGTAGATGATCCTTGTTAATATCTTCGACGCATGTATCGTTAAGCTTATGGTCCTATGATCTTCACACTTCTCTGCTCTCTTCTGTTTGGGAATAGGAATGATGATGTTCTTCTCGAAGTCCCTTGGTATATTTCCTGTTGCATACATGTCGCAGATGGTTTTGTAGAGCTGAGTTAGTGTCTTCTCCCTTGCATTTTTAATAAGTTCAGCAGGAATATCTTCAATTACAGATGCTTTATTCATTCGTAGGTCCTTTATTGCGGCGTCAAATTCAGATCTTAAAATTGAAGCTCCCATATCATCCTATTCGACTTCACTTTCGTCTTCAATTATTTTTGGTGCAGGATTATTTCCGTTGTATAACTCTTCGAGGTATTCCTTCCATTTCCTCAATTCGTCTTCCTTTTCAATCAGAAGATCTCCGTTCTTGCTCCTTATGGCATTGTATCTTGTGCTCTGCTCCTTGAAGTGGTTCCTCACTATCCTATAGGCAGCTTCCACTTTTCCACGTGAAAGGTCGTTTTGCACATCTTCGCAGACATTCGTCATCCACGTTTCTCTAGTTTTCCTCGCCTTGCGACTTATTCCGTTCCTAATTTTCTTGTAGTTAAGTTGCCCTTCTTCAGTTTTCGCATTCTTGTACTTTTGTCTTTCTTCAATGAGTTCTAAGACTTCATCTGTGATCTATGGATTTTTCTTGACATTCTTCATCTTTGTATTGAAATCATCACCCATTACTATGAGTCATGAGCCTGGCAAGGAAGTCTGTGGAAGAAGTTCCAAGTTATCATGTATGGCTTGCGTGGCTTGTAGCGCGACTCGGCGTTCCAGTGGCCGTAAAAGCATATTATGTTTGTTACTATGGTTGGGGTCCTGTCGAAGGCAAGATGCAGCGACTGAGCGTGTCCTTCGAAAATTACTTCATGCTTTGTTACAAATTTGGATAGAATATTTCCTACAGCAATAGCGTTCCTGTTTGGTTCGGATAGGAAATGGGCATAGGAAAATTTCATATCCTGGTAGGTCTGATAATGGAGGTGCGGTAATATTAGTTTTCTGGAGAATTGATATGTCTGGCCTCCTTTTCACCGTAAATGCTATGAGTTGGATTGCCGTAGCCGAGTACTGATTTAATATTAAGGGAAAACAGAGATATTGAATGCGCCATATATATAGATTATTTCCAGTCGAGGAATGTTAAAAAAATAGACGGATGGATTATCGGTACTTTATTTTAAGTTTTATCTGGTTTTGAGAGAGTTTCTATTATTTTTTAGATGCAAGCAGAGCCTTGTTATTCCGGTTCTGAGTTTTTCAGAAACATGTTATTTCACTATATTTAGAGTATCACATACCTCTTCTATATCCTTTGCGTAAGTTTTTGCTATTATGACTTGCTTCGCAGCACTCCTATTATGTATTTATTGCAGTAATGTTATTTGTGATTCGGCTGTGATTCGATTCCGAGGTATTTCATCCTCCACGATTGTTTCTATCATCTATGCTTATCGCGAACATCTAGGCGATAAGCTTAGGTGGACTTGTTGCTGTTTCCGTCATCTCTTGCAGCTTTCTTTTTCTGGACTGGATTGACTGCTTGGAAAGCGTCGTCCAATAGTGGCCTTTTCAACGCCTGAGTGACTACTGCTTGACTGTCCTGATCGTCTTCGAAGAAGCCGTCGGCTTCAATCTAGGAGCTGCTCTTTGACAACGAAGGCGTATCTAGCGTTGTACCCATTGACCTCGGGGTTATGGAACCCCAAGATGGCGCGTCATCCGTTTGCATGTCTCGTATGATAAGAGTTGAGGGTGATGGAAGAGGAGTAGGGGGGTGGGTGAGGAGTGAGACATCGAGGAAAGGAGGCGAGGAAGAGGATGAACAGTCAGGGACGGAATATGCGGAAGAAGACGCAGTCAAATTTTTAAACTGCTCGGGGACCTCGGTTGACTACACGAGGCAAACAGAGGGCTCCGATTCACATATATTGCAAAAAGACCCTCGGTTACTGAACCTTAATTAAGTTAATAACGAAGATTACAGTTGTATCAAACAACTATTTAGCACCATTAATATAACATTTAACATTTACTTTATGCCTCTTAGAGATTCTGATGTAAAAAAATGAAATTCGAAGCTGGTTTCTAGTATGAGTGGAGAAAAATCTTGGAGAAACCACCTAATCGCACCTCAAGGTTGCATCGCTCTTCGATACTTACGGTCCGGCTTTTTCTATTTCAAGCGTAAAAGCTACTGCTACTACTCTATTCTACCAATGTCTTCCTTAAGAATGCAAGCAAGCTCACGGAGAAGTGTCAAAAATTTACCCAAGAAATTGTTAATTTGTCACAGAATCAGTATCGGAATATTACAATAGGCATCATCGAGCCGTAATTTTATCAGTAATACGTTTACGATATTTATTATCCTATATTTTACCGTTATCATTTTTATTTATCTATTTTATTTCATTTATCTTTCCAAAATCCTGAAAACAACCGTCTTATACACGACTGTACATCGATAGCACAACAATAACGGACGGAAACTATCGTGTCCTGGATGGTGAAGATAATCGTGCTGAGGCTCGAGACACCAATGACGACCAGAATCGGAGGCAAGGACTTGACTCCGATGCCACCGAGGCCGAGGATTATTATTTTGGTTAAATACCGTAATTTTGAATAGTGTTACTTTCAAATCAATATAAAATCCTTCAACAAGAATGCAAAACAAAATTCATATCATGCATCAAGCAAAGTATTAAGTGTAAAAACAGTGTTTTCATAACAAGTAATGGTAATGTTAAAATAGAAAATTATAAAGAAGATGAGCTTTGTATTCCAGAAAACAGGTCAACACCATTTTAAAGAGGGTAATTAGGATCTATTTTAAAAAATCTCCTCTCTACATCAATTTGTTCTTTCTCGATATTCATTAAGATGGTTACAAGCTTTTGAATGTAAAATACGCAGATAATGAACATGATGGTAATTTAGCACTTGATAATCGATGATAAACTTTGGCAGTATATACAAACAATTTCTGTACCCTCACTGTCTTCAAGTATTGCATCACTCTTTCATTATCTTCCTCGAAAAATGGATGAGCCGCTATTGTGTCCCGGACTGCATTCGAGGTCTCATTTCCGGTCCCACAGAATGGAGTAATGTGATTCTGTCGTCTTTGGCACCAGAAAATCCACGATTTTAATCCATCTGTGAATTCTTCCAGTGCCAAGAACTACAGAATTTTATCTCGGATCACCGCATAAGTCCGCAGCAGGGCTGAAAAGAAAAAGAAAAAAGTTGCACATTATCTTATATACTCTCCAACACATATTGTTGTGTAACACAGATAAAAAGCCGAATTTATACCGTCGGAGAGATGTATCTTAATACTATCACTCCATTTATGTTAAATCTAGGAATAAAAGAACTATATAATCAGCGCGCATTGCGCATGCGCCTGGGTCAACCGCGAACGTGGAAGTTGAAACTGTCGAAAGTAACAGTCCTCTGCTCTCGCGTTTCAAGCTGAAGGTCACGCTTACACCAATCGTTTTCGAATCTATATAATCCTTCTAGTTTTACGTATATTACAACTTTTCTGCTTTATTTGAATCTCGCTAACTTCGTCGACAAATGATTAATTTAAAACCGATATTTTCAGTTGTACTCCAGGCTTGCTCATAACCTAAGTTTCTCGGCTTTCTAAAAATTCAATCGTCTACAAATCTGTATTCATCAGCTAAGTGCTCAGTTTACATCCCAATGTCATCTTTTTCCTTTCTCGAACCGTTTCCTGAGGTCTGAGAGCAAGGGCTCAGTTGGCCTCGATCGCCGCGGACCCTATCAAACCATCCTCAGTCTACACTCGTGATATCGATTCATTGGCAAACGAATATTTCGGCATCTGTAATTTCAGGATATACTAAGTGCTTTACAAAAACAGCGACCGTCGAATCTCAGTGGCGTCATGAATTATGGTACAATCGACACATTTTTGCAAGCACAATATAGAAGCAAATTGTAACAAATTAAATTATACGCTGGCTACACAAATTTCACGAGAAGTTAATCGTTTCCTGATGGAAAATGTAGCTTTATGTATCATAAAGTTCTTCTTTAGCCGCTGGCAGAAAAGGAAGTAATCTTAGAAAAAAAGTTACCTAGTCGATGAAATGTGACGGGAACCTATATGCGTAAAAACATCTAAATTACATCTTTTAAAAAGGCAGCAATAGCTTTTGTAGCAATGGCAATTTATAAAAAACAAAAATAGCCTTGGAGATGGCAAGAGATTAGAGAAAGAAAATCGAGCGAACCCACACTCACACGTTGTGTTTTTTTAGCCACCACACTTCCGTTCGCCCCGATTGCCGGGAAGTCCGCCTTGAACTCCGTAGAGAACGCCGACAACGATGACCGCCCAGTGTACAAGTGAAGCCCGGGTCCTCAACTGAGTTCTCAATCAAGCCGTATATCCGTCTCTTTTTACCATGTCCTTCGCAATCATTCGATTATTTTATTCGGGCGCAGCCCAGAACTCGGCTGCGATCAACGCGTGAGTAAGATGGTCGAATGGAATCATACAATTGCAACCTCCTCCCTTGCGATCAGGAATACGCAAGTCCACAGGTTCTCAGGATTAAACAATTACGTACCCGCCTCCCACGCTTGATTTCTTCGACGGCGTAACCTTAGGATGAGGGCACCGATTTTCCCCGACCCTCATGCAGCCGTATTTTGCATTCTCTCCAAGCCTAATGACGGAGGCTGCAACTCACCCGCAACGATGCCCACCAAATGAAAAATCAACGCAGTGCAAATGAAGCGAGAAATATAAATCACCACGAACGTATTTGGAAGAAAATGAAACCAGGATAGTGATCGTAATTGCTGAAAGTCAGCACAACGCTAAAAACCACAGAAAGCAGAGCTTTCATAAAACCGCTACGCAAGCATCCAAAGTAAAAATATACAGGGATATTCATGAACTTTGCCATCGGAATTGCTCCACAGTGAATTTGCTTCTCTCGGTCTTTGAACGGCTTCGATGGAGCTCAAATCTCAAGTAGCAGGCATACATTCGGCTTCTCAGAGAACTTTTATTACACGAGTAATCTTCCCTCGAGTAACCTTCCTTAAGTCTTCCCGAGGGGTGACAAATGTGTGGCACGGGGTGAGTATGAGGTGGGGAAGAGGGAATTGGGGAACAGCAATTGGCAGAGGGTGAAGACACGCTCCCTCCCCTCAAATCTCTCAAAGTGGACTTATCCGCCACCCAAAGCGAGCATTACTGTGCAGCGCGAGCATTCCACATCTACTTCACGTTTCCTTTCCGCGGCTCACTTATCGTTAGTAGTTTTAAAATGCCTCCGCAGCACAGTTACACTTGAGAACTTCGCCGACTAAAGCTACGTTTTTATGGACGCGCACGCGCGCGGCGAGACGCGTCATTTCTTCGCGTGAACCGTTCGCATGCAAGAGAACCTACGCGTAGGAGGTACCTATGCGCCATCTACAGCAGAGAAGAAATGGTAAAAAAAAGAAACGTGACAACCATGTGTCCTTATCGCTTTACAACCTATTGTTGAGAATCGTGTGTTGATAATTATCTAGCTCCGTCCAGGTGCAATAGCTATTGTTCTTCGATTTCCTCTGCAGATTTATTTCTCTCATCCGCACGCCAACTTGCTGAGAGCTAATTAACGTGCAGTTATTTAAAGAAAGAAATGGATCCAGTGGCACCATTGAATCCCTTTTCCCTCCACTCCTTCTCCCTTAGGTTTCTATCGATAGTCCTTATAATTGTACAGAAACGTGTACTTCTCTCGAATTTCTGATATGATTATTTCATCCATAGAACGTGCACTTCGACGGTCCGCCATGTTTGTGATTCTACGCGTCGAAAGTTGAAAATATTTCAACTCGGGCGACGCGACTCTACGCGAACATACGCGAACTCACGCGAAGAAATCCGGGCTCCTGATTGGCTGAGGATCTCGCTTTCGCGTCTCTTCGTCTGAAACGCGTTCATGAAAACGCACCTTAAGTCTGGCACGCTGCACTTCCAGGTGAGGGTCAGTAACTGCACGTTTGAGCCAGAAACTTGTTCGTGGGTGAGAGACGCCGATGTTAATCGTGCCCCGAGTGTCACGCAGCATTTGCACTTTCCCTGTATTAATCTGACGAAAGTGGACGTAAGAATAGGAATTAGGAATAAGATCAGGAATATTAGGAGTCTTAGAATAGAAGAGCAAGTGTGTGGATGAATGCAGCACAAGCGAAAGATATATGCAAGGATGAGGTATTGAGTCCTTATGCTCAGGAAAATTTTTTCATGAAGCTATTCATGAAATCCATTATCACGACACAAGTTTTATGACCGTGCATGCAGCGACATCACGCGAGCAGGAAAAATTCCCGACTTTGACTCTAATCGGCAGGCGACCTGAATGAGAATTTTTTTGTTCAGATGACATCTTAAGTCTGTAATTGGTATAAAAAAATAGCGTACAGTTTTCTATAGAGTCTACGAGCCTAAGTATAGTACTTACGAGGGAGTATTCATAGCCAGAAGTATGAATGGAATGAGCCGCATGACCGAACATACTGGTTCATAATAATGTACACAGAAATATTAATGATGCAGTTCCCTAATTATTATGCGTGAGTTATTGATCAGATTACAACACTTGGTTTAACTACAGACGTCTGCAAAAAATGATTCGGCTTCTACCCTTCAAAGAAATAGATCACTTACTCGCTCAAATGCACGATGTGAACAACTCTTTCCCAATCATAAAACTGAAATTTGTGGTAAAGATGTCGGCATTCTATCACGTTTTCTTCTCGAGTAGTCAAAATGAGGAGTTAAAGGAGCATTATTAATGATCAAATAGATGGAAAGGAGACGACCAATGACGAGTTGTTGAAAAAAAAAGCATAACGAAAACTCTAGAGAGTAATAGGAACAAAACGATTGGACGAATTTCCGTCTCAGAAGCCTCTAGCGTAGTAATAATCAAAGCAGAAATGAAAAAAGAAGTATCGCCGAAGATGAAGACGGATGAAATTCACGAAAAAAATGTGAATAGTATCAACATGGACTTAAAGAGGAATTAAGCCGTTAGCTGAGAGGAGGAGAGCTGTCAAAACCAATCTCAGGGTTAAATGACTACTGAGAGTCACATCTCAGCGTGAATTCCTCCAGGACATGGAGTTCCTTGTACTCATGATATAGCCTCAACGATGTCTACTTTTAGTGGCCTGATTAATAATGTTTATCGCGAAAAAACCACTAGTCTTTAGATCCAAATATGTCGTCAAATTATAATTTACAGCGACCACAGCTGATAATGCCTTAGCGTCGTCCAACGACGTCAAAGATAATTAAGGAATAATTGGTGAGTGCAACAAAGACATGAAACACCACACCGTCGCCACACCTCTTGAACGTATGCACAGTAAAGAGGACTCGATGCTTGGAGCACGCTTACGGCGAACCCATAGATTAAAACGACTGAGTTGATGGAACTGTACAGTACGTGGATACAGAGCACGGGAGACTATTTAAGCAATTAAAATGCGCAATCGGCCACATTGAACGGATCAGCTGGGCAGCTAATACGCCATAAGCATTGGTATCAGAAACGGTATTTAGCGTGGTACCGTAATGATTTACGTACACCCTGAAAAATTAAAAATGGAAATATTTTCCACAAAAGCTCTTCATTACGGTAAATATAAAATGGACAAATTACAAAACGATAGCCATTTCAGGTGAACGATTCTTCGCAAAGAAGCGGGCCTCACTTTCGTGCGTCTAGACACCATCAACTCTCTCTGTTAATCTGAGGGCTCATCACATTCGCTCGACACATTCCCAGAGCAGCGCGTGCACCGCGATTGCCGACGGGGTCACGGGCCGGGGTCACCCCAAAGAGAGCGGGCGATGCGTAACTCCTCCGAGAGAGCATCACGGGAAGGAATCGCTGCGGTCACGCGGAGCCGACCCGCCGTGGCGAGCGTGACGTCACACGAGCGCTCCTCAAGGTTGGGGCGGCCATGAAGGAAAGGACAAGAAGAAAGAATGAGCGAAAAGAGGGTTTAGTCCTGCGAAACACAGCTTGCGCTCTTCCTTCGTGACATCCTAAAATCAGGTAAATCGAAAAATCTTGACGACGCCATATTCCCTTGTTTCAAGCGATACTTTGAAAGGTTCCACAGACATAAATTGCAACCATGCGGAATTAATAAAAAAATAGTGAATTGGATAAGGGTCCTTCTCAGTGATCGGAAACAAAAAGTTCGCAAGAAGTGTACTGTGGTGCATTTACAAAGATTTGGCTCTAGCCCCCACTCCTGGCACCACGAATGAACGTTGTTAAGGTCCGCTGATAGAACTTCTGAGTCTACGCTGATTTCGTGGTAGATGACCGTATCGTCCGCATATAATCTTAAATTCCTACTAACTCGAGAACTTAGGTTACTTGTATAAATGATGAATAAAAGAGGGCCAAACACGCTTCCTTACGGAACACCGGATGTGACTCCAACCATATTAGAGCTAATACCATCAATAACTACTTTCTGTTTCCGTTCACTGAGATGGTCCCTTATCCAATTCACTATTTTTTTTATAAACACCGCATGGTTACAATTTATGCCTGAGGAACCTTTCGAAGTGTTTCTTGAAACAACGGAATATTGCATCGATAAGATTTTTCGATTCACCTGATTTTAGGATGTCATGAAGGAAGAGCGCAAGCTGTGTTTCGCAGGACCTACCCTTACGGAAGCCGTGCTGACTGCTATGTAAGAAGTGACGATTATCCAGGAATGGCATAATATTGCTGCTAACGACAATGTGCTCGAGAATCTCGCATAAAAAGATGTTTACGATATAGGCTAGTAATTTACTGCGTCAATGCCCTTTCCTTTTTTGACTATTGGTGTGGCGTTGGTTATTTTCCAGTCTTGGGGCACCTCGCCTTTGGATAATGATTTGCTAAATATGATTCTCAGAATGGTGAAATCTGTGGCGCTAACTCCTTGAGCAAGCGTGCAAGTATTCCTTCTGGACCTTGGGACTTAACACTTTTAATCAAACGCAGTTGTTTAATTATTCCATCACATTGAATAGTTATAATAGCCATCGGCTCACAGAAGTCAGGATAGTCTAAATTGTGTACTGTGACATCTTAAGTGTATACACTCTCAAATTAGCGGTTTAGTAAGTTGGCTTTGTCGATGCTGTTGGTGACTACTTTGCCGTTATTGCCCAAAGACTCTAATGTCGAAGATTCACCCTGGAGCTCTCTACCGTAAGACCAGAATGATTTGGGGTTTTCATCTAGTAATCGGATTTTTTTCTAGAAGTTTCGTAGAGTAGTGCGCATGATTTTCTTCGTCGTTGAGCGTTGAGCGACGTAAATTTCTCTCGCCGCAAGTTCCATTGTTTTGTTTACTGGAATATTTACCTGGAGAATTTTTATATAGGTTGCGAGATCGCCTTTGTTTCCTGAGCTCCCGCCTTACCCCTTGTTTATACCGAGGTTCTTTACTCTCCCGTTTGAATTTGTGTGGAATGCATTCATCAATTCGCTAACGTAATATTTCCTAAAAATATCTCCAAGATACTTAGGTGGTCTCGTCTTTTATTGTGGACATTTTATTATTTCCTCGTACATATTTCGTGAACTAGGCTTCTAGCCTCTCTCCAAATTTGATGAAATAGCACTTTTCAAATAAATATACTTTACGTTTAGGTTTTACAGTGGACTCTACTGTTGTTCTCACGGTCGTAAAAATAATTTATGATCACTAATTCCTTTCAGGATATCGACGTCTTTCATCACTGCAGGGTGACTGACAGCTATAAGACCTAATATTTTATTACCTCTCGTTGGTTCGTTAACTACTCTAGTAAGAGAGTGGTATGAAAGTCTATGGAGTAAGGCCTCGCTTATATCACGCTTCCTTGAACTTGTTTCTATGCAATTATTTTTCCAATTTATAGCCAAGAGGTTGAAATATCCACCGATAGTTATAACGCCTTTGTTACCTGTGGAGGAAAATGACGATAATTGAGTTTATAATTGGAAAAAAAATCTATTTTAGAATCCGGTGGTCTGAAAAATGAACATATATTTCTTTTTTTTGTTGTTTAGCAGAACACCAAACGCTCTCTATTACACTGCCGTCAAATATATGTGCGGTACTATTTAAATATGATTTAACTGCTAAAAATGCTCCGCCGCCAGTCCTATCCAGTTGATCACGTCTATAGATTGTATATCCTGTTGGAAAACTTTCGCTATCGCTAATATCTTCTGCAAGCTCTCCGTTCTAATTACTATATCTGCCTTTTCAAATATATACTCTAATTCGGCACGTGTGTTCTTTACGCTACGGAAATTTACCATTACTAAATTTCCATCGTATTAAGCTTGATGAATGTTGGTTCACAGCTTTCTGTGATTCTGTGTGTTATCTCTTTTTTGCTCTCTGACACTACTGAGAAACGAGTTTTTCTTTGAAGCTATGCCGTTATCCTAAGAGCGCGTGTTGGAATTATTTTCGCTATGTATTTATTTGGGCTTTCCATAATGTTTTTTTCCGATATGCAGGTCTGCACTGCACGGATTTACTCGGAGGATGTTGTCTGTTCTAAGCTTTCTAATCCCATTGAGTGGCCTACTCTCTAGGCGAAAAAATACTCACTATGCTCGTGCCAAATAGCAAAAGTAGGATGGTGCGTTAACTCTCATACTAATATTACGATTCTAAATAAGAAAACACTAAAAAAAGTTATTCTTACACATCAGTGCATCATTACGTTGAGATTCTGTAGCACTCTAAAGAACACAGGTTCCATTTAAATAGTGCTGCTCCGGGTGCCGATGAAAGGAGAAAATTCGTGTAGTCAGTCCGAGCTCACTTGAAATGAGGGTGTTTTGTAATTAATGCACATTACAAACCGTAAGCAAGCTACCTCTAGAAAGTGGAAATTGATTTGAGTAGCATAATGTATATTTAAATGCACTAAAAATAAATTACGGGGGGCGTAGTTCATTGGCATTAAGTCAATCATTATAAAAGAAGGGAGGGTTGAATTACAGGAGATAGCGGTTTTTGGACCCGCTAAATACATTTAAAAGTTTCGGATTTTGAAACTGGGCCGATCTATATCATTCCTCATGAATGATCCCATGTGATTATAAAAAAAATATGATATGCTGTGTATAGTTCAACAATTTGAAAATCTAAAAATGGGATATTTTTAGGAAAAAACTCAATGAAGCGAACAGCAATGATCTGCTATGAGAAAAGGTTGACACACGGCTTCATCTAAACCGCTGGACGCATTCCAGAGAGATTATTTTCCAGAGATGTAGCGTTTGTCTGTTCGGGTTATCTGGTCGCTCCAACGAACAAGAGAACATAACTTAATATTGAGTACATGACTACTTAAAAGTGAATGTTATACCTGTAACTTAAATGTGTGGAGGGGTGTCCGCATGCGTAACTTGAACTCCTGATCATTTACACGTTTCGAGCTTGGTGAGTCAAAGTGTTGTAATAAAAATTCATGGATCTCAAAGAAAGCCACTGAGTGCGAGTCTTTCGATTTTGGTCGAATTCGTTGCTGGGTTCGGAGTCATGGAGGTTGAAATGCACCCTATTTCAACGTTCATCGTTCCCTCACTTGGAATAAACATATGCAAACATATGAGACCCTCACGAAGCAGGGTTGATCCTCGAGTACTCCGGAGAGCAGCTGGATTTGAAAACGTCACTACGACATTACCACTGTTCGACTGAATAGTAGCATGAATTACTTTGCGGACCCAAAACAGTTCGAAAATGCTAAATCTGTCGGTTTAGGTGTAGTCTTTTAATTCAGTTTTAAGCAGACTATTTCTAGGAAGACGTGCAGCATACTTAATAACGCCAATGTTTACCGGAAGCAAAAATCAGGAGTATAAGATAATAAAAAAATACCTGGCAGAAAAAAGAGAGATTTAACATGTAATTTATTTCCGCAGATAGGAAACCATATCAGTCGCGATAGATAACTTAAGGAAATTACTACTCTCTGACTTGGTGCGTGTTTACTGACTTATTTACCTCATTGCTCACACCTCAGCCCGCATGATGTGGTTTCCCTTGACAAGGGAGGAGTATTACACACCTGTCGTGGGATCACCCTTTGCCACACACCAAAAAGGTGATTTTCACGGTACTTCGTAGATGTCGGCGACCGCGAGTGAGGACGGCTTCCATTTGAGGCAATGAGATGAATAATGCCGCCGGAGCGCCGCCTCGTCCAGCCTCAGACAGAATGGTCACTCGCTCATCTGCCCACTCACAATCACCCGCGAAAGACTGCAGGGCGTCATTGCCACGCATGGCATGACTACGCGCCTCAAGAAAAATACTTACGCACTTTTATATCTTCGGTTCACAATAAAATCCTTCTTCCGCTGAACAAATGGGTGACCTTTTGAAAACCAAAATTACGGCACAAAACTGGCGATTACTCCACGAACGTGTTTTTAATGACCACATTCGTACAGCCCTAGGAGCCGATTGCAGCGCCATTTGCATGGAACTGCCGCATTTTGATTTCAAAGACGACCGTAATGCGCAAATAACTGTACAAAAATAGGTGGTAAGATGACTATATTGGAATGTATAGCTCTCGGGTTTCCAACCGGGTGATGGTGTTTTTGGCACCGACGTTTCGAAGGCGTAGTCTGCCATCGTCCAGGAGGGTGTCACTTTATATATGCTCTGTGGATGGGCTAGCTTGCTTCTGATTGGCCCTCTTTACCCGCTCTTTTTCTTATGAGACTCGTGATAGGTTTCCACGCACTGCTATCTAAAAACCTCTGTCTCAGTTGTCTCTGTGGTTGTTGATTTCCACAGCCTCCTTCACAATCCGGCCCCAATAACTCGGAGCGCGGTGACTATATTAAATATTCATTCAATTTCCCTCGAATATTTGCTTCTTTCTAATAATTTTTATCAAAATCTTGAATATGTTTTCTCGTTCTTATCGGCATTTTTCTACTGTAAGTTGTGCAATCTCCATCAAGAGTCCATGTTAACGCCTCCACCTTCCAGGCTGAACTAGATTATAACTAGTCTTGAAACCCTATTTTATTTCCATCTCAGTTTATAAAACGCATTTCAAAGATGCGATATTCAAGTTTTCAGAAAATCTAGAACAAGTGACCCCCAGGGGGTCAGGCCACCTTAAGGTGTAATCGTGGCTCACTGAGCTAACAGGTTCACAACTTTTCAAGGACGCAAAAAAACTCAGACCACGTTTCACTTGACTGAATTTATTTATTCGTTGGAGATCACCATACAGGCAGTGATGGAAATGGTTCAAGAATGATATTTCATGTAGTTTTCGTTAATTAAAGGATGTTATAACAAGAGTTTTCGGCGCGCTATATGCGAAATTTTGACAAAATTAGCAGAAAATATTAATCGATTCCGAATACTGGCCTCGGCGTTACACCTCATTTTCCAGCAGTAGTTATGATGCTAAGAAATGTATTATTTCGTGTTTAGAAGAAAATCTGTATCTCTGTAATCCAATTATTACGAAGGATGTCAAGTACTACAAGGCTACGTGCTGAAATAGCTTTTAGTTTCCAAGAACACCAAATCACTATGATGCACTATTTTCACTTCAAAATATGTCACTAAAATGGATAGGACTGAAATTTTTCCCGCAAGTGCGTCAAAAAGTTGGTTCCAACCACCGTAAGTAATGATTTGCCATCATATGTACTCGGGTTCGAATCCCGGCCATGACGGAGACGGTTCATTGGAATACTTGGGTCGTTTGCGGAAAGCACTTGACGAGCAATGGTCCGTCGGACGGGGCGTTTAAACGTGGCCCTCCCTGGCGCTTTCGTGCAGGGCTGGCAGACACTCAACCCCGCCTCAATTCCCAAATGACTCGACCCAAGGTCCTTATACCCAGGTCATGACACGATCCCATAATGCACTCTGATTTCCTCATTTTGGATCGTGCTCGACGTTCTGTAGCACTGCCACTCTTCATCGAGTAACCTAAAGTGTTTAACCTTGATCAATGTAACGAATTCTCTTTTAAACATGAAATTGAATTTGATCTTTAAATTATTAAGGGACTACGTAAGTTCTAGGAGGTATATTTTGGTGTTCTTTAAAGATTAAATATTTTTCACGACAAAACAAGAACTACCTCTCATCTCGTATTTTAGGATAACCTTAATCAGTGTATTTTGGCGCACAGTAATTATTTCTGCACACCAATTAATCACTAATATGGTGCTTAATTATAATTTAGAGTCAGTTGTTGGCAAAACAAGAACTTAATGGATAAATTTTACTCAAAAACTTCCAGGCAAGAAGGGGACATCGTTCTGTAGTATTTAAGATAATTTACGATTTATGAGCTATTTTCCTCCCAAAATATGAATCCAAAACAGATATATGCAAATAATAATTGTTTTTGTCTACAAATGACACCAATGGAAGGAATACATAGATACTTTTCCGTCAAAAAATGGGTAACAACAAACTTGGAAGGTATAAGGACCTTGACTCGGCCCTCCTCAGTGGCGCCAACGGCCTCAAGTCGTCGGTCGCCCCCGTTAACGTGGATGGAGCGCTATCGTGACACACTGAGGGCACGATTTAATAATTTTTCAAGTTAAGTCGGAAGAAACTTCTTGGACCGCACTTCACCCAAGTACATCCGTTTGTACGGGGGAAATAACCGTGCATGTAGAAACATTAATTATGCAAGAATTATATATGCAAGAATTTAAATCTCGTCTAGATTAAAGCATTGCTATGACTTGGGTTCGCCTCCGGTAATGAAAAATTTAAGCCACAATCATACGTAAAGACGTAGTTTTTAATCGGCACGATACATTCATATTTGTGATCCATCATTATAATAATACGGAACGTTTCATTTCCCCTTCATGGGAAAATCTGTACAAACAGAATCGAATAATCGAGATGTACGTCAAGAGCCATAAGGCTACGTATTAAAATGGTATAGCATTGCCAACGAACCAACTTGGTAACATTAAATTTTTTAATTTCATTCTTTGCATATTATTAATTAGCACACGTGCGTAAAGTTTCACGCGAACATGTACGTACGCGAAAATCGCTCCAATCACCATAAAAATCAGACCTCAATGAGCCTTCTAAGGCCGCTTTACACGGTACATTTTATTGTACAAACGAATGTACGAATTCCTTCATGAAGGAAATTGAACCGTGTAAAGCGGCAAATTGTATGACTGTCTGAATGACTTAACGGGAAATAGAACCTGCTCTAATTCCATTCAGTTTCTTGTACATTCTACGATACATTCGTTTGTGCAATAAAATGTACCGAGTAAAGCGACCTTCAGGCTTTGCTTCCGCCACGATCGCCGTCAATTCCGCTAGAGGGCAGAGGCGCCGAGGGACATACACGACAGTGACGATGAATACTCGAGCCGTTTGAAAACGACCTTTCCGGCGTCGTTCACGCCACCTTTCCACAACACGGAACCGCCGGCTGACTCGTCCACTCGCCACGAGTTGTAAGGCCGTTTGCAAATAGTACGATCGACGACTGCCTCCGAGGTGCAACCAACAAAGAAGTCACAAGTTAAAAGCTCCAAATAGCAAAAATAGTTCAGAAAAGAGTCGACAACAAGTTAAGCTTTACTTTTCAAATGAAATCATTAACGCTTTGATCACATTCAACGCCATCTTAATCCACGGCTGTTCCGAGGATTTCTTTCACTTCGTGAGAGAACTGTTTCCTCCACGCTCGCCAGTATCTAGACAGGAGGATGTCGGATGAGATAAAACTTTTCAAAACACACATTTGGACACAGTATTCGAGCTAGTTCAAATGAATAGGCATCACTAACGGAGAGCTACTACTGCGAATGTGAATGTCGCGAGAAGTCGACGTCGGATAGTTGGCTAAGTCCCGAGGTTAATGGATGAGAATTTTTACATTAACAAGAGTGGTTATTTTTTCCCTAAGAAACCACTACTGGAAAGGTGGAAACAGATCGGAAAGATTGGCGAAGACCCCAGGCACCGCCGAGTAATTATCTCGCCCACTGCTCATGGAGTTCACAGCCAAGTTATTCTCGCCAAGCCAATCAGAGCGTGGGGGCGGTGGGGGAGGAGGCGGAGGTAGTTGGGGACGGGGGGGGGGAGGTGGAAAGGGGGGAAGGTTAGTTGCACATCACTCCCCGAGACGGCGTGCCGCGAAGAGAACGCCGAGACAATGGGAGCGGAGCACCCTCTCTCGCCCCCTCATGCGGAAGGTCAAAGAAACGCTGACCCCCCCCCCTCCCCGGCCGCTACCCTCTCTTCTTTGGCGGGAATCCAACCACTGATTCCCAACGACCGAACACAATTCACTTTACTTTGAGATTATTAAAGCAAGATATCGCTACACAAGAAATTTAATGAATTTATCCTCATTTTCGAGAAAAAAGATCTCGCTTTTCTGATGATACTAAATTATCCACCAAGAGCTTTGGCGCACGTATCGCATAAAAAAGTAACGGCGAGTAGTTTTTATGCTTTCTCCATTTTTAAAAAGTTTTTAGACACCGTAAGGAAAGGAAAGCAGCGAGCGCGCTTCGTTAAAAACTGCTACGAGCGTACATATTGTGTCTCACAACTTTAGAGGGATAAAGGTGGGTGCCCCTAGAGACTCGGAGGCTACACGCTAGGCTTAGGTTGCTTGATAAATTAAGAACTGATATTTTTCAGAACGACATAGAGAATATTATCATGACTCCTCACTACATCTATAGGTCTGACAGATGCGATAAAATAAGATAGATACACTGCCGAACAGATAGGTACAATAACTCGTTCTTTCCGCGAACAATAAGCGACCACAATAAAAATTGAGCACCACTTAAAACACTCCCATAATACACGTCACCATTTCACCTCCCAAAACCTTACATCTTTACACGGCTGGTGACCTAACACCCCCTGCCACACGACCATTGGCGGCTCGCAGGGTATTACGTAGATGTAGATGTAGAATACTTTCAACAAAATCCAAGACAACTCTTTGAATGACAAGGCAATTTTAGTGTCAAGTTAAGTCCTAAAATGTGTATATTTAGTTCATTTTTTCAGAAGCTCGGCAGCAAAATAAAGGTTTTTGCATTATTAACGTTACAACTTCTGATTCATGCTTCCAACAGCTATTTAAATGAAAAAATAACATTCGAATGCGACATCCAAAGACACCCAAGAACTTTCTTCGGACCTAAGGAAGCCTGCAGGATAGCAGGCGAAATATTATCCTCAGACGGAACGACGCAGCAGTACTCCCGAAAAACGGAAGACTTAACCTCAATCCAAGCCCCGCGAAATCCTCCATCATAATAACCTTGAGAGGTTTTTTGGCTTGAAAGGCATTTTTACGGTGCCGTTTAGAGTGAGATATGCTTCAAACATTCTTGTAGATTGATATCTTTCTTAAATCCATGGAAAATAGAACAAGTCCTTGAGATTATTATTGAATGAAGTCGCTATCGTAAGGATAAATTGAAACTAACGGAATTGAAGCGTTTTCGTCATCACCCCACGTGCTGGAATAGACCCCTGTCACCACCCTATGCTGCCCTCATGATTGCTTTGCACTGACCATGCATGCAAATTTTTCATTCACTATGTGAAGCAGTGCCTCCGCATCTGTCGGCATTTTCTTTCGCGCAAATATAGAGTCAGGCTTTTAGTCGCCCGTTGCTCGGTTTTTCTTGCAATGCAATGCAATCCTTTCCTTGAAGGCATTGCGTAATGACTCTCACCAGCCTTCTTCCTTCCTCTTGACATTAGTAACTCTTCCTCAGAATTTTTCGAAACTACGAGGAGAGTCATTGCTGCTTGCGCAGTACTTTTGGAGCCAGGAACATTGTTGTTCGAATGAAAATGAGAGGATCACAAGAAATATCTTTTGGTCTGAGCACATGCCTTCATTTGTGACTTCTATTTCCAGGATCTTTGTTGCTTCACTTCGGTTGGAAAGAATGACTCCAACAGTTTTTCATCGTTCGTGGCAGTTGAGACACTTTTACTTCGCCTCCCTACACCTCGGGAAATTGTCTAGGATGGTCATCGTCGTTCTGTGCCCAGCCAATTCTTCAAAACCGGTCGGGGGACTTTGATTTCTAGTTAAGCTCTTTTAGACCAGGCATGCAAAAATAAGGCCCGCTTGCAAAACTATGCAGCTTTAGAATTGCATTCAGAACTCTCTCTAAATTCAGTCATATGGTATGTGTAGGATCTCTTACGGAGGAGTATCATGAAATTTTAAGTTATTCAGACGCAATTTTTCTGACTAAACGCCCATCGTGATTATAGGAGGCCATTGCATCAAATGTTTTGTTCATATTTTTCAACCCAGACGACACATTAAACTCATTGCTTGGATAAAATTTCCTCAATGACTACGGCTTTCAGTAGACTCTCAATACTAAATATATTTTGATCTGTTTCCATAGCAACTACTCAGCCGGTTTGTATTACGGTTTTAGACGCCTAAGGTTGTCTCTCATTTTGAAGCTTATTATGATCTCATCCTTCCTTGGACTTTTTCCTCGTTGGCATAATAACATTCGTGTGCTCGCCATTATTAGGAGTTCCAGCTGATTGGGAAGCTCTATCTTAAACTCTGTCGTCTCAGACGTAACTTGGTGGAATTTAGTCAATTATAAAATTTATTACAAGACGACCCGGGTGTCCACGATGCACATCACCGTGTCAGGTGGTGATGGTGATGTGGACTTGATGATGACGCGCCACGTTGACATCCTTTAATTGCGCCACGTTGACGTCTTGTAATAAATTTTATGTGGAATAACTAATTGTAAGTTATTTTATCGTTTACGAGCTCTACCTTGATGGACTCCACTATGGGGCAATTCTTAGCTTTTCCAAGTGACACCTAGCTCCGAGTCTCCTTCAAACTCCTCATTCGACGTCTCGCCTCGCTTAATCCGATTTTCCTACTCTCGTCTGCCTCTTCCACGCTCAATTTATAGCCTACCCTCGACCTCTACAGCGTGCCCTAACATCTTAGCACAACCTCCGTCCATCTTTCCTCCCATTAACGAATCTTCGCCAGCGACTTTCTTTCTGCTACAATTACTCGCTCGTTCTCCTCCATAACCAGCACACCATTTTCTATCATGCGATGCAACTGGGGAGCAATTAATTTCGAAAGTGTGACCTTTTTCCATGTAAAAGAGAGGAGAGCCCTAAATAATCTCAAGCAACGGCTCGCTTTTTATATTTCAAAGATCTTCACGTTGGATGTTTCTTTACTCCAATGACAATTCATTGACTTTCCCATGAAATAGATTTTGCAACAGATCCAAACAATAGATGGGCATTGAGAAATGTTTCATCGCAAACATATCTATGCACATTTAAATCTAAGGTATGTGCGACAGTAGACGGCAAAAAATATTTTATTCACGGCAAACGGTTGCACGTAACGAAAAAATTGAGTGAATTTTGGCCCTTAAGGGCTTTGATTTAGAACGTTGAGTTCGCTCGTGAACTCCTCATATCGCCACTCCCCTCTTATTATTTTGTCCAGAATCCCTATCCTCTTCCATCCCCTTCCTTTCCTCCACATCTTTCTCCCCTTACTCTCTTCGACATTCCTTCTCATTTACATACGTCCTCCTTCCATCTCTTCTGCCTCCTCCGAATCTCCGCCACCACCTTCCTCTCCTCTCCAGCCATATCCAATACCTCCTCCTCGGAGGATGTCTTTCTCGTCACCCAGCTCACCCTCTCCATCCTTCTCCACACCCACATCTCAAACGCCTCGGGTCTGCGCACATCCTCCCTTCGCAATGACCACGTGTCCGCCTCAAACAGCGCCACGCTCCAGATTGGAGTTTTCACCTGCCTCAAGTCTATACCCAGAACCCCCATCAATTCCCTCCTCTTTGACAATACTTCTTCAGCCATGACCATTATACATCTTCTGTCCATACCTCTACTTCCATCCACTTCCAAATAACTATCCAGATGCGTAAACTGACCGACTTGCCCTCTTTTGTGTCCTCCCATCCTTATACTCCGACCCGCTTTCTCGCTTCAAGAGTATCTCATCGCTTTCGTCTTCTTACGGTTTATCTTCATCCCATACCTCTTGCACTGCACCTCTATCGCATTCATCATCTACTATAGTCCCTTGGCTGACTAACAAACCAACTCTTAATAATCTGCTAAGCTCACTGACTTTATCAGATCCCCTTCCACCTTTATTCCTACCTCCATCTCTCCCCATGCCTCCCTCACCATTTTCTCTGAATACGCGTGAAAAAGCAATGGCGATAGCGGGGACAATCACGGCATATCCCGATTCTTCAACTATTATAATAGAGCGTGGATTATCCGGTACCTGAAATGGATAACTGTAATACCGCTACATAAAAGGAAACGGATTTAGGCTTAACTTGCCGAAAGTTATCTAAGGGGGAAGAATTCAAATATCTATGTGCACTCCAATTATAAAATTTTATCTACAAGACCCGGGTTTCGACACTTATCGTGTCTTTCAGAGATCTGACCTTAAAGTTGAGTCATCTCTCAGGTCAGATCTCTCAAATTCAAATCTTGTAATTGGAGTTCACAGAGTTATTTTAATTCTTCCGTCGCTACAATAATTACTCATAAGCGATCGCTAGATATGGATGAATAGAAGCAAATTATGGCGAGCTCATTTCCTTACCCATAGAAAAATTGCAAAATTAGGGATGGAATAACGGTGGAAAAATGAATTATAAGTAATAACCTATGGTAAATACGTCCGGCATTGAGGTGAATGTCAAATGATCCCATCGACAACGAATCGATACTCCGCGAGGGCCCCGATCGAGATCTCTCGGTCAGCCAGGCTGTAGATAGATACACAGCACAGTTAATACACTCAGCGTTTTAAAAAGTTAACTTATGTGCTTATGCATGCGGCTTACTCATGTTTCTCGTATTTTTTGTGGACAAAGAAGATATCAGGATGTGAAGAGGAGGAACCTTATAACGTTATTCCGTAATATACTTTGGAATAGTAAATACCATTATGTAAAATCTTAAAAAGATTCCCTCCTAAAGGATATTTTAGAACAGAGAAGGGTTAAAAGAAATGCTATTTATGTAAATGTAGTTAATGTGAATAGACCAATTTATTTAGCCTTTCTAGCAAAACATTTTAATTATTTGTTGTGTTAAAGTCACTGGTAGCCATGAGGAAGTCTCCATCAAACTTTCCATGCGTTGCTGAAAAGATATTTCTAAGTGTTTAGCGGTTATTTAAATTAATTGATATGTGACCAGTCATTTTTATGGTCCACAGCATCAAAGGCTCGACACGTATGACTCAAATACCGATTACCTAGTTTATTTCTTTGATTAGGTATATAGGCAAAACATTCAGACAAAGCCAGTGCTATCAATGCGTCCTCTAGGAAGCCAAACTGGTGGAGAGATAGCAAATGTTTACTAAAGTATTCAGTAAATCGTTGCCAGTAAAAAGGAAGGTATATATCTAGGTTGTTTGTATGCTCGAAAATTTCGGAAGTGGGAGTAATATCGATTGGTGTATTGGCGTAGCATTAGCAAGGACTACGGTTCAATCCTCCTTGGCGGAAAATTTTTTTTGTCATAGCATGAAGTGCGTTTTTCAGTAAACGTCCAAATATTTACCCAAGAGTGGGATAATAGACACGGTTTTAGTTATTTATATTGTCTGGTTCACCTTTATCCTTGTTAACTGGAATGATCTTTTGGCATCTCTAAGGATATAAGGATAATCACCATTCTGGTTTAATGAGGTGTTATAGGTTTAAAGAGGATTCTGGGAAGAGCTCGTCGCCTTCCCTACACAACAGTAGCCATTTTGAAGCATTGACCGCTGGCGATAAGCTGCGATAGTCGTAGAAGTTGGTGTGGACACTTCGCGGCGGTAACAGTAGCGAGGTATCGCGTATCGAACGACTGTCATGACAGTCAACTGCTACGCGTAAACCCAGCTTCAGGGAGGCGGTTGAGAGGCGAGAGGTCGGACGACTCGTCACGAGTGCTTCCGTTTGAATAGAGTGCTCCAGTGAGCACGCGAACGCTCACCAGATGGCGGCACGGTGCCCAGGCGCTGACGCCCGTAAGATTTTGATGGCCACCGGAGTTAACTACGAGTTGTAGGTATTTGTCCGTGGGCCACGAGTATCAACCATTTGATTAAGACTATGGCTCACAGCTCTTCGCCTCATTGGCAACGACCCCGAAGGAAGCCATAATCATTAAGGCTCCAGCATATCCAATGACAACTTGTGATGATAATATATTTGAACACTAAAACCTTAAACGGGGATGGAATTGCTCTCTGCATAAATAAATATTTTCCGACGATTTATTCCACATTAATAGTTCAAAAAAGTAACAGAAGTATAATGATTTGAAAATTGTTCATGGACCTTAGATATATTTTCGCGGACGGCAATGACATCTTTTCAGACACCGAGATTGGAGGAAAACTACATGAGGAAAGAGAGAGAATCATGGAGATCCGTCCGTCTGTGGCAATTATAATTCCATTGGCACAATTAGTTGAAGAGTTCCAAGAGAGTGGAGAAACAGAATACCATAAATGGCCACACGAAGGGCGGAGGGCAATAAAACAAGGCGAGGACCATTCAGGTTCTTCCCCACGCCATTTTCCTCGGCACAATATCATAAATTTGGGTAACAGAAACCAACCTACATTCAGGCATTTTGATCATTTTGCGAGCAATGCTCAAGTTCCTTCGTCTTACAATTCAATCAGGCTGAGGTTTAATGGATTAATTATGATTCCCAAATGCCTAAACTTTTGAATTACGTGGTCAGAGAGTCACGCTTAGAAGTAACTTACACAGAATCTATGCTGAGAAATGCAATAACTAGATTAAATTCATCAAAATCCTTCCATCTACTACGATTTACACGATGGCAAGACCATGCGATGAGCCTAATACGAAAAGAAATACACCAATTCATAAGAGATGTCGTAGATACATTTTGGGCTCACTCAGAAAGATTCCTCATGATCTATTCCACATATATTGAACTCGCTTCTTAAACTGCGCGAATGAGTAACATTTATTTTATTTGAAGACGACAACGCAAGGGAGAAGAGAACTTCTAAGAAGCCACACCCAAGCGACTGTACCCTAAACCAGCGCTTATGCGGTCCTTGGCCATGTGGGATAGCATTCAAACCGGCTGGTGAAATACATTGAAATTGCTACGAGAAAAAATGGGATTAGTGAAGAAAAATATGTCTGCGTAATGCGGTAGTAAGCGCGACATTAAAATTATACAGACTATGATGCTAGGTGAAGTGGATGTTATATAACACATGCTATCGAACTTTTAGCTGCTGATGAATGCGCGCACATTTTATATTATCTTCCCAGCAGGTGACCATGCAAACTTCCTCCGTTCCAACGATTGCTCAATACTTGTTTCGAACGATTTAGCTTTCATTTCCCATTTTGCTGCAACAATGCAATTTCCCAAGCCTTCTTCCAGCTGGCGCAAGGTCGAAGTGACGCCACGCAGGTTTTTCTGTCAACTCTCCTCGGACGCGACAACCAGCCAGCGTCGTTCGTTTCGACATCTACCACGGCGCCACCGTCAGCACAGCCATCACCTCCCCAACCACCGCCAGCGAGCGCCGCCCTAATCGCGCTGCGCCTGCGCGCGGCAATTGTCCGCGGATGACGGGAACCGGCGAAACGAAACCGCTTGCAACATCGAAAGAGGCTCTGTTATTATCCAAGATTATGGCTCCTCATAGTTCTCCCGCTATTACTCGCTTTCATTTCACACGATTATGTACGGATCTGCAACCAATGAATCTGCATTCAATTTTCAACATTAATTACCTCCTGTTACAGTGAAGAGGTTCACGAGCATCATTGGGAATTCACGTTTAGTTTCTATTTCGTGAATTATTGTTGCAGCAAATTGGTCATTAGAATAAATCTAGAACTATATTAATATTTGCATCCTGGTTTCAGATCGCGACAAGTAGCCACACATAAATGGCAGGCAAATATAGTGAGACGAGGTTTGCCAAGATATCGCTTTGGTTTTCAAATGACATAAAGGGAAGGAGTAATGTAACATTTTTCAACGAGCATCATTCGGGGAATCAATCAGTCGGATTAATACAAGACTCCTCATTTTCGCGCCCCCGTTCGCAAAATCATACAATAGTGAAAGTCACAACCTGTCCGTATTGAAATCCGATTATTCAATCAGTCAGATTTACACTCTGATGGGATTGATTGCAGCAGTAGGAAATATTCGGACCCCGCATGTCCATATCCAAAATTTAGACGGATGGGCGAATTGGAGAAGCTTTTGGGTTTGCCGCAATCCTATTTAAATGATATGAATTTGTCATGGGTCGTTATACAACTGAAGCAGTCTTGAGACGTTGCTCAGAGGAGAGGCTTAAATAAAGTGTAAAAAATGTAGGACCAAGAAGCAGAAAAACAGCTCAGGCATTATTATCGCTCGGAGTTTATGGACAATTCCCGATATTCAGTACACAAAAAAACATAAACGAAAGCTGACGTTCCAAAAACGAAGTTTCATTTGGAGAGCTTGGGATAGAACTCACCTGGAACTATCCTTAATAACCTCGACATCACTCGAATTAGCCAAAATAACATTCATCATACTCGGTATCAATTGAAATAGTAAAGAATGTGCTCCCGATTGAACAATCACGAAATCCAAATGGGATTGAAGGCGCAGGAGTTTAAGTGGGGTCACCGTGAATCCATATGTGAGCCCTTTGAGTTAACTTGCGGGCATTCGGTCGCATGAGCGGATTCAACGTCTCCGAGGGTTGAGGCCAAAGCATGCGGGAATCCAATCCTGCTCCGCTTCCTCTTCATTCCTCCCTCCCTTCACTCACTTCCTCAACTCCTTGAAAAATAGAATTATCCCGCACCGTGAGAAATTTCTTTATAATCACGAAAAGACCTTCGATTGGCATTTTTAATGTAAGGCGTAAAACAAATAAGAAAAGCTTTGAACATGTATACTAAGTTAATAACTGAGAAATTCTGAATTCGATCTCAGCTTCAATGATTTTTGACCCATAAATACCTGATCCCATCTCCTGGTACACTTTCATTTTATCCGAAACCTTGCAATTTATCAACTTACCGGTTAAGGGGTACGTTTTATTGAATTACAGAGAATCTCCTTCCATTTTCTACTTTTTCAGGGGACAATCTCGCTCTAGTATATACTTTTATGCCTCATTATACGATTTACCCTTCTTCATCCTGTCCATGAAACCTATCCTCCTTCCCCTTCCCCGCTTGCCCAACCCGCTTGCCCCTCTATCACACTCTTGAGCAATCCTTCGCCCCTTAATACATCCTCAAGCCATCTACTCTGCCGGTCTCGAATTTCATTAAGATGTTTCCTTTCCTCGTCCACTATTTCAAGCACTTCCTCGTTAGTCTTCCTCTCCGTCCACCTCACCTTCTCCACACTCACATCTCAAATGCCAGCAGCCTACTCTCGTCCTCCTTTCTCAGGGTCCACGTTTCTGCACCATACAACCCTACACTCCGTATCAAACTCTTCACCAGCCTCTTCTTCACAGCCTCATTACTTTTGTTTTCTTACAGTTTATCTTCATTCCGAGTATCCCGCACTGCATCTCTAAAGCATCTACCAAGTGAACCTGCAGTCCCTTCGAAGATCCACTGACCAACGCCTGATCGTCCGCGAATCTAGCCGACTTTACCAGATGCCCTCCCATTTGATTCCCGCCTCAAGTTCTTCTCATGCCAGTCTTACCATTTCCACAGCATAAATGTTGAAAAGCAATGGCGACAACGGGCACCCTTACCCCGCGACCTGTAGTTGTACACCCTGATTCACCATCAGCAACCCTCACCTGCGCCCTTTGAGTCACATATAAGTTTCGGATTAGTTTCCTGTCTTGCCGATCTATACCCATTTTCCCGAGTATCTCCGTCAGTTTATTTCAATACATTCCATGAAAAGCCATTTCAAATTCTATAAGGCATACGAAAACGTCACGGTTATGCTCTATGTCTCTTTCTATAAGTGTTCTCATCACCGCTATCGCATCCCGAGTTGGCCTTCCCTTCCGGAACCCAAACTGGTCATCGCCTAAATAGTACTTATACTTGCTCTCCAACCTTCTATTCATTATTCGAAGTAAAGGCTGCGAGTGGAATCAAACTGATTGTTCTATAATCCTCGCATTCTGATGCATTCTTCTTTTTCGTGGTAGGAATCAGGACTGTTTTCACAAAGTCCTCTGGCCGTACTCCTCCCTCGTAGATCCTAAGTTTAAGTTCGAAAAAAGCTTGCCTACATTTATTTCCTAAACACTTTAGCAGTTCGGAAGGTATGTTATCTACTCCTACATCTTTTCTTGCCCTCACCTTTTTCAATACTTTCTCTATTTCACTGTCGAGTATCATTGGCCCGAGTTTATCTTCACCCAATGTTCCCTCATCCTCTATATCTAAACGGCTCTTAATTCGTTTTAGGGTGTCGAGATCGCAGCATGTTACATGGGGTGAAGGCCTATGTTTTTTTGCTTGACGGAGATTGCCTAGATTACAGCATAAAACGTCAGTTTAAACTAGAAAGCACACAATGCCTCTTCATGAAAACATTTAATGTGAAGCGAAAAGCCGTGGAAAATTTAATAAAATGCGGAGTCACAACACACACACTCTCGGCTTCCATGGCTGGACAAATGAGATCATAATGAATACATTTATGGAATCATCTGCATATTTTGTACCTTAATTTTGGTCGATAGGTTACCCATTTCATCAGCTAATGCAATGTTTTTCAAAGTAAATGAATAAAAAAGTGCCCTTGGCATTTGTTTGCACTCACGTGGGCCACAGCCCCCGCAGTCCGCACGTCGACGCCTCGCGAGGCAAACGCGCGCGCATTCTCTCTTTCTGAGGCGGGCGAGGGAGGCGCATTCGAGCGGCGGGCGTGGCGGGGCAGAGGAGCGCGCGGGAATCGCCACCCCCGTCCGCCGAGGCCCTCCGATGGGAGGGTGGGTGGCGGGAGGCGATAGGGGAAGGGGCCGGAAGCAGCGGCGGCGTTGGATGGTCGGAAGATAAAGAAAGAAAACATAATGCGGACGAAGAGGTTGGGAAGGGGGAAATCCCACACAAAAGCGATTTAATGCATTCGCTAATCGTCGCGAAGAGTAAAATCACGAAAGACATGTCTCCGCAGCCCATCTAGCGTCTTGGGACTCTTTCTTTCTTTCCCTGTTCGGCGAAGGAAGCTCGGGATTCCTGGCGAGCACGAGGGCGTGGAGGAGGCGGTTGGGATGGGGGGGGCGAGGATGGTGGGGCGGCAGGAAGCGAGGGGAGGGAGAAACACCTTCGGAGGAAGGAGGGGGCGTCGGGTCGTCCGAAGACGGTGTGAGAGGCGATATCCCTCGCCGCAAACGCGAATGAGGGCCAGACGAACTCAGGCAATGGTCCCTTTCCTCCACGGCGCACTAGGGCCTTCCTCGGCTAATCACCGCAACCCATTGTCCCACGGCGAGCCTCACGCGACCGTCCAGTTTTGAGCGTGCTAATCCTCAGCGTAATGGAAGTTTGGTCATACAGAAACGCTACAGTTCCGCCGATTATTTTGATAATTCTCTGCCAAGGCGGATTAGTATCATCAAGCGCGTTACCGCGGAATGATATTGCTTCACGACGCCAATTGTCGTGCTGTTGCAGAAGGCATTCTTGCTTATATCCCAAAATATCCAAACATGCGACGGCAAGTAAGTGAAGACATAATAGCGCAACATTTTTTGAGCCATTCATTCATGCGACTGACGCTGCCTGGCCTGTTCGCTGCAACAATGGACGGGTCGTGGGAATGAGTTTTTACCACAAATGAATCAAGATAAAAGTGAATGGAGCTTTTCTTTCCTACGGAAACCAATGAAATGCTAATCACTAGTAACCAATTACTACTGCATGTACTGTAAATGATATTCATCGCTATTTTTACCCGATAAATATACCCAATGTTACTGATGTCCTCACTTGACTTTGCGTCGCTACACTTTCAGATTAAGTATTGGAGGTCGAATTAAAAATCATTTCAATGTCACAAAGTGATTATTCGAGGAAACACACGTAATTATTTAAAGAGTCTCACACTTGTTGCGCAAGTCGTTGAGAGAAATTTTCAGCCAATATTTCTGAGGGGTACAGTTTATATGGCGGACCTCATCTCCATTCACCCATAAATACCCATTAAATTACCAGTATATCTGGAGCTTAAACATCCACGCACGGGTTTTAGTTCGAATTCGACAGTCGGAAATAGTTATTCCGCAGTGTAAAATTACTTTCAAAGAGCCCCAAATATGTGCGCACTGCATGAATGACTGCGACATTGTAGGGACTGTCCATTTTGAAAGAACTTGAAACTCGAAAAAAGCAATGACTCGAGTGTAAGAATGAGACTCAAAATTCAAGAGTCACTGAGTGCCGTGACGGTGCGTGATTTCCCGTTTTCAGCCAAAGGCACGAACGTGCAACAGTTCACCCGAGACCACGGCGGAACACTCTCGGAAACGGGCGAGCCACGGAGGAGGAACAACCAGCCATTGTTACCACATCTCCGGAATACGTTGTCTCTAGAAAAAAACTCCGGTCCATGGCTGTGAAATAGAAAATGCTAGAAGTATGTTCAGTGAAGAGGCCGAAAGAAAGAAATCTATTATTAAATCAGTCTTTCCCCTAGGACCATTCGCTAGACGTCAAGCTCACTAGCAACAGGGTCGAGTACATTCAGGAACCAGGAGACCGGTTCCTTTCCCGACTGAGCTTCTCAGGATGTAATCGCATTGAAATCGTAGACCATTGGTGAAACCACTAGCATGAACGGGCATTTACCTTTTTTAAATATAAGGTTACCGTAAGGCAGCAGGACGGCCTACCCACTGGGTTCACATTACACAACTCAAAACATTCTATCGAAGGGTTGTATGTAGGAGTAACAAAAAAGTCGGGATTCGCGGTAGACAATTACAAGTAGCTATCGAATGAGCTCATAATTCAGTACTTCTGTGAGATACTGCCCACGAACTATATAGATATTTCTTGGCCAGTTTTTTTCGTATTCTCTTCAGTCAAGGAATGCTTCAAAAATCCGATTAATTCACTCTGAATATCACCTTCATCAGCACTCTGCAGGCAATGACTATCGCAATTAAATCAACGAACCGCAAAACGTGTGCCAGTCGGAACGGCATCGGCGCGTAATGTGATACAGCCTATTCGTTTCATTCGCTTCCATACATCCCAGCGACAGCTCAATTTCGCTGAGGTCAAGCGAGGCATTTCAACCTATCCTAAAGACACTCGACCGCGATCGAACCTTCAATCACCTTTAACATATGAAACTTTCATTTATTGCCTCGAATATTTTCCGGTCATATCACACCTTCGCATGGATCGGAGATGACAAAATCCGAACAAGAGGAACAATTGAAATTTGAAACACAAGGACCAGATCAGTTTCATACACGGAGAAAAATCAAAAACTAAGACATTGCGGAAATCAGTGACAATTATTCCAGCCCAGAACGTAGGTACGGCTTATTTTCCACGTCTCATCACGTTATTCGCCACGATTGCAGATTTTCGCCTATTTGCACAACTCACAAATTTCGGCAATAAAATCCCACGCCGATTGTCCTTTTGAAATTGAAACAACCGGGCAGCATAGCACAGGATACCAATCGGTGAACGGGCGACTCAATTTCGGCCCCGCACACACAACAACGGGATTTCTAAAGGGCTAACTACCGTGAACCGGACACTCGCAGAAGAGCAGATTGGCGCAATGTCGACTCGTGACGACATAACCGCTATCACGCCACGGCGTAAGTAATTTCAGAGCTAGGTGCCGGACAAGGATGAGTATGTATGGCCTCGTGGAGGCAGTCCCTCGAAAGGAATCTTTGGAGACTTGAACGACCGCACGGTGAGGGAGAGGTAGCGAGGGTCGGCCACCGACGGCCGTTCCACTGATCATCGCCGCCGCTCGGTGGCCGCACGCCTCGTCCCAGGACTTGGAGGGAGACGCGGCGGCGTCGCAAGATACAGAGGGAGAGAGGCGCCGGAGGAGGCGGGAGCAAATCGCCTTCCGTTTTGCCCCCGGTGGCGGACGCCGCGCGTTCACGCGAGGGTGTGGTGGCGGTGGCGGCAAACCCGAGGCCCCGACGTCGCCTGCTCTCCCGGCTGCTGCTCGTCTCGTAGTCGTCTCTCTCCCATCTCACTCTCCATGGCACCGAGGATCCACGGGACGTCCAACATCCCCCCGTGAATTCTTCCAGTGCCATTAAGAGGGAAGGTGAGCGCGGCCGGAGCTGGAAGAGCCGCCGCCGCCTCCTCCGAGGGCCGCCGGCCCCTCGACTGACACGGCCATCCGCCGCCGCCGCCCGGTGGCCCCTCTGCCGAGAGGGAGGGGGAGACAGTGGGGGGGAGCGATGAGGGGGATGTGCATGGTTGCGCGCGGCTCGCAGAGCAGGAGCGGCGGCAAAGGGGGAAGGAGGACGGGGGGGGGGATGCGCCACGCTCTGCCACGCAAGGGGGAGGTGGTCGTTCTCAGGGTAACATGGGGGGGGAGGGAGGGCAGAGGAACTCTCGCACGGAATCGGAATGGGGCGGTGGGAGACCAATTGAAGTGGGCAAAAGTGGTCTTTCACGCGTGCCTCCGAGGTACAGGCGCGCGTTCCCGAGGGCTCCGCTGGTGAGGGGCGCCGAAGGAGCAGAAGGCCGCTCTTCCGCCGCCGATGAGGGATTCGCCGCGCCCTTCCTCCCACGTCCGGCTGTCGGGTGCGGCCGTCGGCAGACCAGACGGGCGCGCGCGTTACTGATCTAGTGGGAGGGTTCGGAGGGCTTGCGGGTGCCGGGGGCGGGATGCCGTGGTACATTCAATATGTTCAGCCGTCTGATGACGCCCGGGACGTTTCACGAATGGTGAGTTTTGGACTCTAACGACAGGCAGAGCACTGTTTTACGAACAAATGGAATACCTCGCTCAAAAAGGCAAATTGCGCATTATCATTGAAACAGCAACAGGTATTATCATTGAAAATGATCGTATAATTTTCATTTAACTCATTCAATAAAACAACGGCAT
Organism: Ceriagrion tenellum; assembly: GCA_963169105.1. Lineage (NCBI taxonomy): Eukaryota > Metazoa > Arthropoda > Insecta > Odonata > Coenagrionidae > Ceriagrion > Ceriagrion tenellum. The sequence continues at coordinate 14,355,576 of OY720638.1, forward strand.
ATACTTGAATGGAGGATATTGTTGAAAAAGACATACTGAACGTTAACAAGTATTAGCAATGAACATATTCGTATAACTTACATGTACTTTTATAAAATTAATAATGGTGAATAGATGAAGCAATTTTCAATTTTTTCCGAGAGAAGGGCAGACAATGGATAAAGAGAACGTCAGATGGCAATGAGTGAAGACTAGGTGCAAAAGAGGAAGATTCTAGATGGTGATGGCATGTCTGATGCCGTGTATTCCCAGTTGAGCACCACGAGACACGCTTCGGTTGCGAGTGGCTGGAAAGTGCCATGTCAATAAAATAAGTCACTCCTGCCCGCTTTCATTAGAATCATCTCAACACGTGATTTTCAAAACGGTTAAATTGTTGGATAATGTGACTTAAAATAAAGTTTCTGACCACAACCCAAATATCAACAGCATTTTGGAGTCGAACAAAGTGGAATCCAGTCGAAAAAATTTTAAACTTTTTCATCTCCAGCATATAAAACGTTTGAGTGCTCAAGTTCAGTTGAAATTGCGGACTGGATGAACACCTTCAGACTGCGAGCCAAATATTTTGGGATAAGCTAATCGATCGCATATACATTCCGTATATAAAGCGGCGCTGCCTTTATTTGAACTTAATGTTTGTTATTTCTCGGTACCTCAGCTAACTTGGCATGGCTTTCGTCGGCACCATTGACCGGATCACTTGACCTGTGAAGGAAAATATTACTGTGAAGAGTTTCGGAGAGTTGTCGATTTGGTCGTTTTACTTGCTATGTTTCGTACACGGCGTCAATTTGTCCCGTTAATTGAGCAGAATTTCAAGTTTTCAAGAGTCTCTTCTGGTGTTACTTCCGTGCTAGCAAAGCAGCTAGTTTTAAATGATGATGATCGTCACACGTTCCGAGCTGCTATAAAATTCGCGAAAAAATAACAACGCAGAGGTGTTACCGATTAACCATCCGTAGTATCCAGGTGAAAACTGTACTCTTTTGGGTGCCGTTATTTACATGCTTCACGGAGAGCACGACTGGGATGTGTCAATACTGGGGTCAAGAAATGCACGATAGATGTGTGACATTAGGATGAGCAAATGAACGTGTGAAGGGGTCGCGGCGAGATGTGGGGTCGGAGTCCATCGTACGAAGTACACGAGGGTGGGGAGGATTCTGCCGTGGGTGTCGCAGGGGGGGGGGGTGCATGCGGGAAGCGGACGGTCGAGGTACGCGGGAAAACGAGGAGGAGGAGACTGCAGAGCCCACGGCTCGCTTGGGCAGGGCGGGGGGGAGGGGGCGCAAGCTACTACCGAATTAACCTGGATATAAGACCCCCCCTTTTTTCCCGAAAAATGCTTCAAGAGTGGGGAGGGGAGGGTCTTATACGGGGAGGATAAGCCAGAGGGGGTATCCATACTGATATTTAAAGTTATGTAACACGGCAATTCCAATATTTGGATGATTTATTTCCTTTAGCATTCAAGCAACAATTAGAAGCACTCACAGCTCAGTTACAAAGCATGCAAAGCATCACACATTCTTTTAAAACTGGCTGGGTACTTCCCTGAGGGCTCTCCCACCTGTTTTATATTTTACCAGGAGTTTGAGGCTCAAAAGTGGGGGGTTTTATACGTAGGAGGGGTCATATATTCAGGTAAATGCTGTAAGTACGAATACTACTTTTGGAAGGGTTGTTTGACGAGGGAAATTGGGATAACCATTTTGGAAAAGGGAGTGGATAGAGAAAATAGGATTGGAAAGGGGGAAGGGCGAACGAGAGCTCCATGTCGAGGGAGGGTTTCAAACGGTGCGCGGGAAGGAATCTTTGTAATTATCCGTTCGGTACAAAGTCTCTCTCTCTCTCTTTCTCTCACTCTCTCTCTCCCTCTCTCTCTCTCTAAATGTCGCTTCAGTAATTTATAGAGATATTCAGCAGTCTCACAATTCTCCGAGTCCCGATTGACCCAGATTCCTTAGGGTCAGAGGTATAGTTATATGTATTGTGGCCGTACTACGAGAGTTTACCCCAGGAAAACATACGTCAGCATCCAGCAGACTGTTTGATCTCCAACTATGAGGCGATTCACGGACTTCATTCCAATCACGTCAAAGAGTAAAGTACAGGAACGCATAGTATTTTCGACTCTTAGACGCAGTTTCTTCTAGCATAGTAGCCTCCCGCACGATCCGAGTGTAGATTATCTATGGCTATGATAGTCCACATAACCGGCAATCTAGACTTTTCGCCATGACCAAGCGTACGCACGCCGAGCGGCGACACTACTATTGGTGTATTCGCGTTCGCAGGGTGGCCACGCACCCCTCCGCCGAGCGGGGTCATCCGGCGGTCCGTCCGAGTGGCTGTCGCAGGTGATCGAGGGGGCCCGTGAGGGACGACGAGGGGTCCGCCGCTCCCGGAGGAGTGGGTCCCCACTTGGAGACCTCTCCGCACCCCGCGTTTCTACATCTACATCTACATACTACCCCGCGAGCCACCGCATGGGCGTGTGGCAGGGGGTGGTAGGTCACCAGCCGTGTAAAGATGTAAAAGTTTTGGAGGTGAAATGGTGACATGTCCTATGGGAGTATATTTGGAGGAGCTCAGTTTTTATTGTGGTCGCTTCTTGTGCGCGGAAAGAACGATTTTTTGTATTTGTCTGTACGGCAGAGTATCTCTCTTATTTTATCGCATCGGTCAGACGTAGAGATGCAGTGCGGCGTCATGATAATATTCTCTTTGTCGCTCTGAAACACACCAGTTCTGAATATCTCAAGCAGCCTAAGCCTAGTGTGCAGCCTCCGAGTCTCTAGGGGCTCCCACCTTAATCCCTTTAACAGTTGTGTAACACTATGCGTTCGTTCGTAGCAGTTTTTAACGAAGCGTGCTGCTTTTCTTTGTATTTTGTTAATTTTTTTGGTTAAATCTTTATGACCAGGGTCCCAACTGCCCGCGGCGTATTCGAGGTATGGCCTAACCATCGCAGGAGTTTACGTCGCCTTCCGCAAAAAGTCGGCATTTCCATCGGAGTGCGCTCTCCCGGCGACCGCGCCTCGGCGGTCGGCCTAGAGGGGACGGCGCGCGAAGGGAAAAGCCTCCTCCACCGCCCCCCGGCCCCCGACACCTCCTCCCGACCCGTGGAAGGAAGGAGGAAGAAGAGTCGCGTCGTCCGCCGCCTCCGCTTCCTCGGAATCCCACGCCCGAGCGGGACCGCGCTCCGAAAAGTGCCTCTCCTCCGCCCCCCCCCCCCCCCCCCCCGCCCGGAGGAAGTCGGACGACTATTAAGGGCGGCACGCAAAGGAGAGGGGGGCGCGGGGACGGTCGGCTGGCCGTAGGGGGGCTGGAGGCGGAGGGGAGGGAGTGGGCGGGGAGGGGGAGTGGGAGGGAGGTGGGGATGTCGGGGCAGGTGCGGAGGCATGAGGCGCATCGTAGCGTGACCGCGGGAGGGACGGGCGGGAAGGGGCGAATCGGATCCGCGGGAAAAGAATGGGAGGGAGGGTCGAGGGGGAGGAGGCGAGGCGAGGCGATCGAGGCGAGGCGACGGACGAGAGCGAGGAACGCGAGGGGTCGCGTTTAGGGCCGAGCCTCGTTTTCGACGTTGCCTCAAAAACCCTCTCGTCGCCCTGATTCGTTCCCACGAGGACGAGCACCAGAGGTCCGCACCCCGAAAACGGACGCGTAGCCGCTCCCGAGTCGCCCGAGGCGAGCCGACGATCCGGGTTCCAGGTCTGATGTAACCCCATAGTGAACACCATGTACTAAGATCGTTACGAGCCAGTGCCATACTAGGGAAGCGGTTCGAAAAACCGACGCTCGTACGCTCCTGAGGCCGAAAAATAAATCAAACAAATAAGTGGCGACAGCCGTCACTTTGTCATATTGGCATGAAACACGTGAAAGCTCCTGGAGTCCGTCAAAGCCATAGTACAGTTGAAATATACAGATTTGGGATATCAAAGAAAAAGAAGAAAACAATTGTATTACGATCGTATGATTTAAACAATGGCCACCGTCATGCATTCTTCGGTCACGTGATTCCAATCCCTAAACGGCAGAGGGCGTTCTTACAAATTGGCCGCATTTCTGTCGACTGCGCTAATATCTTGGACGCACTTCAGACCTCCTCAAGGAATAAACGGTTAACAATTAAATCAATCTTCTTTCTAAAGTTGTACCTCCGAGAGAATGATTCATTTACGGTAGGTACATTATTACGTCACTAAGGATGAATGAGCGAGAGGAAATATATCGACCCTAGTGTAAAGCCCGTCTTTTGAAATCTCGTGAAATTGAATCGTCAAGCCCGTTGTCACTTCGTCAAACTCTTTATCAATAAGTATGACAAAGTGAATTTAAGTATCGAATGTCTAACAGAACGGTAGAAAATGAAAAATGTGAAATTCCATTATGTTTTGAGGCAAAGTAATTTGAACTCGATCTAACAGTCTAGACTTTGACAACGACTAACTGGATGCTAACAATTTTTTGACCAAATAATTAATCACAGAGAAGATTAATGGCGCTCTTCCCTTCCACTGGTAAAAATTGTGATTTTGAGTCGGGAGCGGCATTAATTGTGTCGGTTATGGCAACTAAGAATTGAAATTTCGATATTCTCTTTCAAAAAGGAGGGGGACAGAGGCCAGAAGCTGTGAAACGTACAAGATTTCATGTGCTTTTTAGTCTACTAGACATAACAAACATTATTGGTGCATTAGCATTTCCTCTTCGGATTCTTTTTCCCTTTGGAATACATAACAACCCTCGTTGCTGAGAACAACTCCAGCGACGGAAGCCATGACCCAGCATGTGAAGCCATAGCCTCACCATTACTAACGAAATATACAGACGGCGTTTCCATCGAGTTTTGAACTCGTCCCCTCCCCGACATGATGCCAATATCCGCCCTCCTCCTCCCCGACTACCTCTCGACCCAAGCGGAGTGTAAACGCAACCGCTTTCGCGCGACGCAAATCCCTTCACTCTACCGCATCAATCTTCATTTCATTTGACTCCCTCGGCGAAGATGATGATAAAAAAACAACAAAACCTTTGTTGCAATAACATTATCATTAAAACCTCAATGCTGAGTGCTTCTTAGGGTTGCGACCCTCGTAAGATTTTCCATTGAGTGACCTCTGACCTGAGCCTAACTGTAGTCAGAAAACCTCGTATTAGGAAGAAAAGGTCCTTCACAGCAGGGGTTCCCAACCGGGGGTACGCGTACGACTGGTGGTACGCAGGAACGTTTCAGGTGGTATGCGTGTACTAATTATATAAAATTGTATGTTTTAGACCTATGAGCAATAAATAAAACTGCAATTTGCAATAATCGTTTTATTTTTTATTTTATTATAAAAATGTTATTAATATACATGTATCTCTATTTATTTTTAAATAAAAATTAGCAAGAATTGTTGTCTTGATAAAGAGTTGAAAAAATCGAAATACAAGTGCATTAATAATTAAATATGAAGTATTCTCAGTAATTTAATTAAAATAAAACAAGCCATTGGGCACTTTTATGAGAGTAAATATATGTTTCTAAAAGAATATAGGACTGTTGGTAAGCCAAAATTTCTAAATATTTCAAGTGGTACGCAGTTGCTAAAAGGTTGGGAACCCCTGCTTCACAGGAAGGAGCACTCCTCGCAGAGGATGAAAAATGATCGGCCACTCAGCGCCCTCTGGGATTGTCAACTGGGAAGTTTTTAAGTCCACGGCATGGAACACCCGCGTAGGAATTGCACTCGTGGGGGAAGAGCGCAAGGCATAAATCCACACAACCACCACCCCAACCCCCACCTCCTTTCGCTTTTCGCGGAGGTGCAAACTTAAATTATGTCAGCGCGTCCCATAGGATCAGACTAGGACTTCAACGCGGCCCACCCGCTTCAGGGACACACACATGTGCGGAGAGCGAAATGAAAGAAAATCATCTTCTGGACTTGATTACAATCATGGAACCTCCGAATTGGTGCTCGCTGTTTTTCAAGTATCATTTACGAGATTTGTCTCCACCAAGTACAGTTAAGAAACCATAATCGACTTAAATTTTAATTTACGTAATTGTAAGAAGCATGAAGTAAAATATTAAATTCTAACTACATAACAACAATAATGCGAATGATGAACACCAAAATAAATGTAATTTTAAAGACACCGACAGGATTTCCACTAGCATCCTGCCACCCCATTCGCAATTCCACTCTCCTCGAACCCACTGACTCAACCTCCTTACCATACTCTTCCCTGGCACCCATCAAATCCAATGTACCCTCCAGGACTCATACCCCATTAATAAAAAAAGATACTTCCACCTCTCTCCTTTAACCCTCACTCCTTTCAAGCGCTCCGCACGCCTGCATGATATCCTGTGATCCACAAGACCTCCGCCGGCTCCAACCCACCGCTCCCTCTCCTCGAACTGCAACCACTCGATTCATAAATACAACTCCGCTCTCATGCGAACACCTCCATCCACAGATCTCCGTCGACGGCCTACTGCATCTCCACAAATGTCGTCCACCGTCTCTCAAGTAATTCCCGCCCCTCATTCCACGTTGGCGAGTGCAGTGCCCCCATTAGTGCATTCTCCATAGCATTGCCGTAACCGTAGGCATTCGTATGCATGGTCACTCCTAGTGTGCACGTTGCCTCGAACCCATTTCTAAACATACCGCTTCCCATCACTAAATTTTGGACAAGTGTTTCTCTCTCACTACACTAGAATCCCTCCCCGAATCTGCGACGAACATCGAATGCAGAACTCGTGAGGTGGCCTACTCGTGGGTGACCATAGAACTGGATCCGCTCGGGCTACATCTGGCTCACTGATCTCTATACTATCGACTCTAAATACTATCGATGACCACCCCTCGCTCCCCACGACTCCACGCACAACCCCTAACCTCTCCCTTTCTGCCAATCCCTCTCATAAGGTTACAGATCACTGTTCAGCCTCTACTGTCTACGGTGACAGTATGACCGCCGAACGTCTTAAGATACTGTATATTTTTTTAATTATTTGAATTTCATCATTTGTATGCTGATAATGCCTTCACAACCGTAGACATCTTTTGCAATCTTCGAAAAACTATTTCGGTAATGTTAATTTCGGTAATGTAATTCGGTAATTAAAGTAATGAATTATCTTACAAATAATTAAGAAAACACGAAATTCGGGTTATCTCGTCACCATTTCTAACAGTATCTATCAGGAAAACAGAGCCGCACCAAAGCACGTAGAAAACAGTTATCTCCAAAATTAGAGCAGACGCAGATGTTTCGTAATGAAAAGAAAGCTGAGATATTTTTCGTAATGAAGAGCCAGAAATTCGTTGAAAAGTATGCGAAGAGATCTTTCGCGTATACTGCCCTCAGCAGGCGCATCCTAGTCCATACGAATGTTTTATTTCACACTTCAATAATACGCACATTATGCAGGGTGTCCAGCAGCTGGGCATTTAGAAATTCCCTGAAATTTCCAGGTTTCCCAAACATCATTATTATTTTTCCAGAGGAAATATTGATTTTTTCTCGTTAATTATAAGATAATTTTCGGTATGTTTTTTGGGTGATTAAATGTAAGGATTATTTTTAAACTTGCATATTTGGAGGACAATAAACACAAAACTTTAAAATAGTTTGAGAGAAAATCGCATCACCGGCTTTTCTCAGATTTTAATATTGTCATGCTGGTGCTCAGGAACAAGGTTATATTATAGTCAGACTTTGCTAGGAATAGCATTGATATAAAATGACCAACAACTTAAAAAACTGAAGGAATTGACTTTTCCTTATTTTGCTAAATGCGACAACGCAAGGGAAGTTTGACTTCGCAACTTGCCGATAAAGGTACGTTCTTTATGCCACTGATTAACAGACTATACCAACAAGAACACAACATACCTATATAGAAAACATTGTACCTACTTTCGGAGATTACAGGAATGCAAAATGCGACAACGCAAGGGAAATTTGACTTAGCAACTTGCCGAAAAAGGCACATTGCTTCCGTTGCTGTTTTATATATTGACACCACAGAAAATTCCAGAGTCAATTCGATATTCCCCTGAGATTTCCCTGATATTTCCAGTGAAAATAAAATTCCCTGAGATTTCCCGGTTTTCCAGAGTGCTGGACACCCTGTTATCGGAGAGCAGACACATTTCCGAAGCCTCCCCACCCGTCGCCCAGACTCCCATCGAGGAAAGTGGTTGGTGAGAGAGGGGGAAGCAGCGAGAGACACCGACCGGCCCTTGCCTCGATCCCCGCACGCAAAAACTCGGCCCTCGCGCCGCCTCCTCAGTCCCACCCCGCACTGGGGTCCACCCGCCGACAACGCCGGCCACCCACCTGCCTATTAACTCTTCGACGGCGAAAAATCGGCCTCTGCGCCCCTCGTTCCCGACGCGAAGTGAGAACTTTGCCAACCTTTTTCATTTACAAGATCATCGTTTTTCTACGTCTCGCCGGTTGCCTTCCGACTCATTTTCCGTTTCACATCGAGAAAAAAGATATTCCTAGTACAAAATGGCGATTTAATGGCGCGCACACATTTCACTTAAATCGGTTGAGCTTTTTTTTCCCGTAGAATTCCCTACCAAGTTCCACTGAAAGGGGAAAGTGGTTTGCAGCAATATTCGTAACATTTATTTTCATCCCGCGCCTTATTAGTGGTTCCTGATGCGCCTCTTCCACTCCCACATCGTATTTGCGTCCTTCGTCCTAGGTGTGTTCATTGATTTTTAATACATGCGCACACTTGAATGGAAAATGGCTAATATACTGTGTTTGGCATCACTAGACTTGGCAGATTGTGACGGGTAAGGATTCGTGATCCTCAGGAAAGGCACGTACGAGGACGAACGTAGAAAACAGATCGGGTAGCATCACGGTTGATACTTCGTAAATTATGCAATGAGAAATGAACGAAAATATATAGACAAATTTGTTATTTTCATCTTATTTTCGGTAAAACTCCTTCCACTAAGCGACAAGCCGCAATGGCAAGTAGCGAAGACGCGCGTGAGATTACTCATTTGTCGCGATCTATCAATAAGTTGTTTCGTCGGGCGGAGGGACTTCGCTCACTTCAGCAGATGTGTTGTTGGTCCAGAAAATATTCCGTGATTTCTATGCAGAGATGCGTCATCGAAACGAGAGTCACCGACGTAAGTCGACAATAGTACAAAGACGCGTCTTCAGTTCTCTCGATGATTAGCGTCGGTGCAAGGGTCTTTCGTCGCGGCAGTGCTCACCGACTAATGGTCAGTTGCAGGAACGTCACATATGTATTCCATAGAGTAATGGGACCCATAAGCCAATGCAACCATTCAATAAGCGTTGCAGAAACATCTGATAAATTTATTGGTTTCATGAATGGATGCATAACTTATGGAATGGAGTTATGAGCTCTATAAGTACCCTAGATGGAGAAAGCGCGATGAACCGCTTGGAATTTTAATAACTAGATAAAACAGTTGTTTTGAAACAAATGGCCGGTTTGTTTACTCCGGCTGAATAATTATTATGCGCATTAGCAATTATACATAGGATTAATCACTATACATTTTATCCAGCAAAGGAATATTAGATCAAAAATTGGAAGGAATTAACTGATGATTGATAAGTTATTAAACTGGTGTGTTCCTACAGCCCGAATATTTATACGAGGTCCATAACTTCATTGATCTCATAGCTATTGATTCCATAACTTAATGTTCTTGCAACCGGCTATGAGTCGAATATACAAACGGAAGGCTAAAACCACACCGCAAACGACATTTATTGATAATACTGGCGAAAGCAATAAAAATATATAGCTGAAAATAAAATTGCATACATATTTCTGTCGCTGGTTGCGGAACACTCACAGAATATACCATATGAATGAAGAAGCGAACTAATCTACACGCTCCTTATATCAGGAAAATACTCACGTTTGACTTATTTTAATACTTCTCCAATAAATTATAGTGATTTGAAAAGAATACTGCTGAAGTCATAGTAGGTGTCGCAGATAGGTGTTCGATCGGGATCCGCTGGTACTTTCCGTTGCGACACCGTTTGATTTCGTACGGCTCGAAACTCATCATTCGAAACCCATCAGCTACCTGCTCTCGATTAAGTTCTGCCAGCATTCGCACGGACTTCGAAATTGGGCGCCGGGTCTTCCGAATGCCGCTACTCTCGCGGGTTCTCCTACTGCCACGAAGTACAGTGATTGCTAATCGAAAGAAGGTGCTCGAAGATGAAACCGTTTCAATTTCAGCGAATTGGTAACTAATTTTATCGGTAATATATATTTTCCTGTCATGGAGAGGCATAAAGTAAGTGTTACAATCGACTGAATGCAAAATGTCTTGTGACGGCTTTAGTTTCGACTACATTCTAGAATAAACACAAGAGTATAACATGTAACCATGAACCTGAAGCAGACATGGCACAACTGGTCTTTAGTTCCAGGTACACGTGATTTAAAGTAAGGCGTGACATGAAAATGAATTAACAAATGATCAAAAATTATGAGGAACCATGCTCTACAATGATAGCCATTAGCTCCCAACACGGGCCTTAACGATTCACTCGGGACCTGAAGAAGACAGTCAATTTTTTTAGAGGAAATTTAATTTTAAATTTAAACGTACATTGCATTAAAAATTAAGCAAAATGTGGAATAAAACGCGAAAATAGCGGCAAAAATTGTAATCCCTCGGCTGAGGCCACGCGGTGCAGGACGCCAGCGCACTGTACAACTCGATGTAACACGAACTAAAGGTTAGATAGGTACAAGGAAGATAGGAAGGATAGATAGGTGTAAATATAGGGAAGAAGTTTGTGACGGATCGGCTGCGCCCGCCTGGTGGGTTTTGTTTTTGTTTGACTGTGTGGCCGGGGAGGTCGCCGTTGTCGCGGTCGGGAGGTTGGTGTCGGGCCGGCCTGCCAGGAACACAGTAGTCCCTGGTGGAGTAAGGATCGGGAGAGTTCGGCCTGCGGCAATCACTGGGCCCGAGGTATCCTGGCGTTCGATTGGGGGTACCGGCGAGTGAGTCCGTTCCAGTTTTTCTTTGTATTATTTCAGGATTGTGCCTACTAGTTGTGCCCGAATTTCTAGTCGCTCCCCTTTTGTTTTTTTTAATATCTTTTCCCTTCCGTGTGCGAGCGGAAGGATTCCTCCCTCATCCTTCTCGCACTGGCGCCCAATAAATTTCTCCTTTTTTTGTCTTAATTTCGTTTACCCACGGCCCAAGCTAGTCTTTGGAGGCGATAACGTCACAAGTTTAGTAACTTTTGTTCTGTATATTCTATACTGTTCATGCCTACGCCAAAATGTCAGCAAGAGAGAGTTTGGCGACACAAGATACCGAAACCTAACTTCCAAAGAGTAGAAAAATAACGCTAATTTTAAAGGGTAACAAAATAATTTTACTGGAAAAAATCACAGGATGATATTTATTAAACGTATTGGCTAAACTGTCGTGGTTTCTTAAATTTCACCAGAGGATCGAACGACAACTTCCATCAAGCTAAGAGAATCGGTCAATTTTAAGATTAAAACACCCCGTTCTACTCTAGTATGACTACTTCGTCCTACATATTTCTACATCTACATACTACCCTGCGAGCTGCCGCATGGGCGAGTGGTAGGGGGTGGTAGGTCACCAGCCGTGTAAAGATGTATATTTTTTGGAGGCGAAATGGTGACATGTTCTTGGAGGAGCTCAGTTTTTATTGTGGTCGCTTATTGTGCGCGGAGAGAACGAGTTTTTGTACCTATCTGTTCGGCAGATCTCCTCTCTTCAGACCTATCTCTCTTACTTTATTGCATCTGTCAGACCTAGAAATGTAGTGAGGCGTCATGATAATATTCTCTGTATTGCTCTGAAACGCACCAGTTCTGAATATCTCAAACAGCCTGAGCTAGCGTGCCGCCTCCGAGTCTCTAGGGGCTCCCACCTTAATCCCTTTTAACAGTTGTGTAACACTATGCGTTCGTTCGTAGCAGTTTTTAACGAAGCGTGCTGCTTTTCTTTATATTTTGTTAATTTTTTTTGGTTAAATTTTTATAACCAAATTACTGCACGAGATTACAAGATCGATCGAATAGCGTATATCATCAGCCGTATTCAGTAACATAAATAACAAGTGCATTCCAAGTTTTCAGTGTGATATGTAGTTTGAAAAAAATCCAAATCGGTCACCTAATTTCGACTCGTGACTCCTGTGCGCCGCCGCTCGGCTCATCAGTGCATAATTGGCGCGGCGATTGAATGAGAGGGTTGTCGGGGAAGCCATTCAACGGTCGCCGTATTCAACGGCTGCCCATGGGTGTGTGTGGGGGGAGGGAGGCCGGGTGGGCGGACAAAAGGCACCCGATGCTGGGCGGGCGTGTCGCTCACACAACTCCACTCGCGCACGCTCGTGTGCTGCATTCACTTCTTCGTGGAATCCCATTCGGTTCATATCCCCGGGAAACAAGAACTCTGAAGTTCGGAGGAGAGCGATTGAGGTAGTCCGAGCGAGATAGTTCCCTAGTCATATTAGAGACCATATTCGAATTATACGTTTTAATTTCACCAGCTGTTAGACACATCAATTAAATATTGCATTATTAATGGTGCAATAAAATATGACATTATGACAGAACGTTTAAGTAATCAAATGAAAATCGCTAAATAAGTCTTTAACTTAGCTAATTTTTTTCGCGCAGTGCGTTTGAATCTCCTTCAAAACGGAAGGTTTTTGTGATACCTAAGAGCCTACTGCGGTGACAATATGATTAACTTTCAAAAATAGTTGGGATAACACACAAACTACACGCTGTTAGTTTTTTTACGAGATCTAAGGGTTAGAACTTTCTTTTTTGTAAATAATGTCTCAGGAGTGCATATACGCGCCATTTCCCATGTAAAAGGGCTGGTTATTTGGCAAATATCTCCGAAAGTAATGTGTTAAGGTGCTGAATTTTTGGTGTCATTAGAAGGGTGAGATATTTTTCTTTAAAATGAGATCAAATTCATTGATTTCTAGGTAAATGATATTTCGCCAAAGCAAGAAATAAATGGATGCGTGGGAATGAGAGAGGGGGAAGAGAGAAAGGACAAACCCCGGAATGTATATCTCTTCTCCTAAAACGTCTTACACGTCCAAAGTGTTCTGAAAGGGATTCCGAGAGCAAATTACCTCCACAAATCTTCTTCCTCCCGTCCTACCCTCCTTTCCCTCCTCCTGTCCCTCCCTCCACCCCCAAACCCTACTCCCTCCACCCCCTTGCACTACCTTAAAAGAAAGATAGTAATTATTTGTGGTAGAGCACATCAATAAATAGGCATTCTTTCAATAATATTTCTGCCCAAAATTTCAATTGAAATTACTCCGGTTGCTAGAATTTCTCATTGGGTTGACTAGTGAAGAAGAGAGAGAGCTTCCATCAAGTTCAGATCAGCAGTGAAAGGATCGTGAATTTGAAACGAATCACTTATGGAAAACACAAGAGCGAAATGGATTCGCGGAGAATGGCATTATATACTGGTACCGAGATCGTAGAGATAAGTCTTCAACTTAAACGTTCCATTGCTTTATTTTTTTCAAGTTCTTTCAAAATGTCTGGTCGCCGAGCTGGCAGTGCCTTACAAAACAATCGCATAGGCACTGGAAATGAGCTATGGGTTCTCGCTGGTTGCACATGACTTTGAACCCGGAGCCGTAAGGGTAAATGCCTCACGCTCCATCCTCTGAGCTATCATATCCTTTGGGCAATTAAAAATGACGTGACTATGGAAATTAAAAATGAATTGATTTCCGTAGTCATGTCAAGTGCTTTTTTACATTGGTCGTGAGACCCTGAAGACGGTTGCCCAGTAAAATGCCTTTTACGTCCTTTAATTCACATTCTTAATGCTTATGTCGCAAAATGTGTCTTCTGTTCTATATGAACATAAGACGTCAACGGTGCCCAATCGGTGTGACTTAGGGACAGTAATGTTTTTATATTTACCATAAGTGGCAAAATTCATTAATAGCACTGCTAATAAGAAGCAATTTCTCCCAAAGAATTTGATTGTAATAAAATACGCGCCTCTTTCCTTCATTTTGTTTGTTATAAGCAAGTCAATGTAAGATTGAAGTCCGAATGTGTTAATTCGGCGAAATTGGCCCGATGGTACCTAAAGCTGAAAAAAGTGTTAATGAAAAATATTTTCGCGACTAATCAGCACTCTGTATTCCTTAGGTTTATTTTCTAACAGTTAAGGTATGTCATCAGTGAAAGTGGATTTTGGAACTATACATAAAAGAGGTAGAATGGAACGATAGCGTTCACTGGCACAGTCGCGGTGTCGAATATTTCAATACGTAATGAAGAATGTATCAGCGATATCCTCCATCTAGTGGCATTCGCCGTGGAAAGAGAGCCACGCCCGCAGATGTCATTGACACCGTAAATCTTGTTTCTGCGTTGTGGCGAAGCAAATATTGGGAATCATGAAGGGCGAGGCTCCAGGAATGAATGAACGGCGACGAAGGGAGTGCATTGTGCGGCCGCGACGTCGTGGGCCGCCCCGTGGTTGGTTATGGAACCCTTTGACAAAAACCGGCTTTAACCAGCATGACCCTAGTTTGAGTTTTGCGAGGAGAAAAAGTGGACACGGAAGCATTCGTTTTTAATACATGTGAGCCAAGAAAGGACAATTTTTTTCAACAATAAAATTTTGTCTCTACATTCCAGAATTACGCGAGATTAATGCGTGTTAACTACGGAATCGCCTTGTTTGTAAACAATCTGTACTTCTTGTTCATCCAATTATTTAGCATGACGAATCCCCCTCTTCGACACCGAAAATTTCCCTGGAGTGATCTCGGCTATTTCACGTAATTTTGAGGAGCGATTCAGCTGATAAATTATGACCGATGAAACTACTAGGCATCCTCTCTTATGATACATGCATACAAGATTAATATAACAGCATTACCGCTCTGCGGTTAAAACTTCTGCTTAAAGGGGTTTTAGCTCACGTTTTGTTTTTGTTCTTCCAACCTAGAGTTAAGAAAAGGCGTTGCATAACCGTTCTTTTCCCATAAAAAGCTGGTTTAAGCAAAAAGTGCATCTAACTTTCGGCGAATGACTGACGAGGGGGGAGGGTAAAGTGGAGTGGAGGGGAGGGAAGTGCAGCGATTGAGCCGAGGGGGCGTGGGGGGAGGGGAGGGCTGGGGAACGGCGTTAATACCTGGCATGTGCAGCGCCATGCAAGAGGAGTTGAGGGTAGGCGGTGGGTGGAAAAGGCATTTTAAGGGGCGGGGGGGGGGGGAGGGGGTGAGGGGGATAGCATCCAAAAATAGCTTTGCGACGGAATGCTATTAGCGTTTCACACCAAAGCACTAAATGTCGACTCTTTGCCGACACAAGAGCGCTCTTCTCCAAATCGCATAGACACACGACTTTGAAGCAAGGTAGAATTGTAAGATTTAGTAAAAAGATTTAAAATACCACAATGAGTGATAAAATATTGGAGTTGATAGATAAGTCGCCCGCACGTCTCAGGTCTAGTTTTGAAATGCCTGGTCACCGTTACATGCAAGATGAAGCGGCCTTCTCTTAAACTTCATCTTTTCGGGTTACGTGCGCCACTCCATCAGATGGTCAGTCAGTTGACGGGAGCGTTATCAACGGGACGACGCACTGACTTCGGTTTTTATTGCGATAATAATAGTTTACTAGGGATTAAAAAACCTGACCACATCCTATTTTAGACCATTTTTGTTAAAATCGGAAAGGTTATTTTCCTCCTCATTTTAAAATGATAGGGGAAAGAGAAAAAAATAGTGAAACCGCTTGAGGTATTTTTTAACCCTTTCACCGCGATGGTCGACAAAAGTCGATCTGCAAATATTTGTATTTCGCCGCGATGATCGACTTTAGTCCACGACCCTGAAAAAACCATTTCTTTGGCCGCGACAGACGCCCGAAGTCTCTCATGCTACGTCCCCGAATTTGAACGCGGCAGTGGCGATCTCTGATGCGGTATAATTGAACCAAGTGAACGCATGAAGAATATGAATACGAAGAAAATAATACGAATATGACCTTCCATTTTTGATTGTGAAATGACATTTTCTAAGAACGCTTGTTGAACCCGTTCACAACAACTTAACTTGGCTTAAGCTGCTCCCGAGTGTCATTCGGGGCCTGAAATTTCCAACCCATCACAGCACGCCACTTTCAAAGTCGATATTACAATCGATTGATGGGCCTTATCAATATCGTAATCCCCTTTTCCCTAGCCTTTTCGTTAGTAAACCAGGCCTTGCTATTGGCTAGAATTAAGATAAAGTTGGGAAATGCTCAACTCCAAGGCTACGCCAAGTCGAGTTAAGCCACTTTAAGTTGTTGTGAACCAATGTGTTGCTTTCTTACGGACTCAACTCCTAAGTCGCGCCAAGTTAAGCCAAGTTAAGTCAAGTTAAGTTGTTGTGAACGGGGCTATACGCTGTGAAATGGTGAAAGAAATTTGTTTGAATTTAACGACTGCACCCAATGGGACGCATTGTGCAGGGGCCAAATGTCATCTGGGATGACACCAGACGGATGCACCGCATATCCCACACCCGTCCTCGCGAGGGTCAAACGAGTAGCAGAAGGGCTCGCACCGCTGCTTGGAGGTGAGAGGGGAATCGTGCGACCACGGGCACATTGGACATGGCGTCCCCAAAGGAAACCGACCACTCTTGCGCCCCGGGATGAGTGTCACAATGTGGACAAGAGCGAAGCGCGTGGCACCGCGAACGCGGGCACGCCGGGGGTGGAGCGGGAGTGATCCGCCAACTTCCGCGCCTTACGCTGGGACCCGCCACCATCGAACCACGGGTTTGGTGAGGCGAGCGGGGGAGCGGGGCGGGGGGGGGGGGGGCAGGGAATCGTACTTGGAAGAAGACAAAAAAAGTGAGGAGAAGAATGGGCATCAGTGAACGCTGAAGGCTACGAGTTAATGGGAGGATGTGAGGGGGGGGGGAAAGAGGGAAGTGGTGGCGCGGTTGGCGAATGCACGAGGGGAACTCAACAGGTTCCCGAAGCCTTCCAAATCGGTCGGAAGAAGATGGCCGACAAAAAATAAAACGCAGAATTTAAAGCGGTAATAATGTTCGAAAGGGACGCTTTCTGGGTCTGCGTGGTGCGCCGATTGAAAAAATATGAGGACACGGGGTAAATTACGGAATGAGCCTTAAATAACAGTCGCACCAATTCCAAAAGCTACGGCTTCATCGGGTACAATAAAACTACCGCTTGTAATTTACTTAATGAAGCTGTAACCGGAGGAACTGGTGGGACGTGCAGCAATATATAATCGCAGTCTCCCGACCGCATACCTCTCCCTCGCCCAAACACTTTGCCGACCGTCCTCCTTTGCATTCGCAATACACCCACACTGCCATCATTTTATCCAGAAACGGATGATTTCACTCTACTGGAGGAAGGGCTTACTTTCATTCGCTCACATAGGTGAAGCGAACGCATCCTTAGTATGGCTGGTTGGAGCCTCCTTAGGAATGATAGCATTGAAAATAATGTTTCTCCTTTACTAACTATATCTTGACCCAAAGTCCTTTCACAAAACTCCCATTGTTTCACTTGAATCTCGGAATGCTTTCACTGAGTAAAATAAGAAATGAGCTCATGGGTGCGTTGGAAGTGACATAAAAGGTTTTGCGGGTGCTTTAAGACTGATATCATTTTTATTAAATGTTGTTGCGTGTGGATAGAGAATATAAAACATAGAGAATGGAGGAAAAATATAAAAATTGATCAGAGCCACTCGGTAACTTGTTCATGCGAGAATAATATTTTTCATTCCACTCTCCTCACAAAGCCGCACCATTACACAGGTGATGAGATATTGTTATTGCGATTTGAAGCTAATCGAAGCTTCTCACGAAAAAAGTAGCAAATGGAAACCATTCACCCATACGATTATTTCTACACGAATCCGACATATTCTTGCTGGTCCTAAAGCGTTCCCATCTAAGCTCAAATCGTACGGTTAAATTTTCTTTATGGAGAGGGGATGAGAATGTAATATGGAATTTTCAGAAACGAATACAATAGAGAGAACAGATGAGGGCGGAGCGGAGAAAAAGCAGAATTTAATGGATGAAAAATGAAGGAAATATTTAGAGAAATTCAAAGCTAGTGCTCTAAATGCTCGAACAGAGACGATACGATTAGAGGTTTGTAGGCAATGATGAATATTACGGCAAAGTAAGGAGACAATATTAAAATTTTATTTCAATATGTAAGTAGTTGTAAGAGGCATGGAATAATTTATATAAAAGTCTATGCTTAGTATTACACGACTCAACTGCTCAGTACATCCTGGAATGCAAATATTCAAACCTTTAGCTGGTCTCGTTTGCCTTACACGTTATACTGAGAAATCCTTCACAAACGAAGGTTTTCTCGCAATTAAAAAAATTGCTGGGTAAATTAACTGTTTTTCAAAACTGAGAAAACCTATGAAGTACATAAAGTGGCATTTCTGACGCGATCTCTCATTCGAAACGTACATTTTTTAAATGTCTCTAAGAAGCAAGTTCTCATACTGAATCTCGTGAAAAACTGCTTCAATTTTCGTGCAAGTATCTTTAAAAATAAGAGTCATAATTAAAATAGAAAATAATTCGAAGAGAGGCAAATATTTTGGCCAAAATAGAAAGATGAGATGTATCACAAATAATTCCGATAAGGTGTTATTTAAATTCGCTTAATATGTAAAATAAAGTGAAAGTGGTGCTATCGCAATCCAAGGAATTCCCAAGACCATACAAATAGATTCCTTTCAAAAATTTCATCGAGGCATTGCTCATCATTCTCATGAGAATCGATGTTAAAAAGCTGGGGGTATGGATTGCAACGACCATACGATACTGTTCAAAATCTATGTTTAATTTTCAAAGTACGCAAGTTTTCATTTAAAAGACGGTAGGTCCTTACTTATGGGGAATTGCTCTCATGCTGAAAAGCCCCCCTAAACCTATATTATTACTTCTCGTTAGGAATTCGCCGATGCAATAAATAAATCCGACGGAACTCCTGTTGCAAATTGGATCGGAGAGGAACCTCAAAGAGGCCGCCCAGCCGCCAGTCCTCAGCCCCCGGAGAAGCTCCCGCGGCGATGCAAATGCCGGCGGCGGAAGGTGGCGGGGACGTAGCGAGGCGTGGGGGGTGGCGGCGGCGAGGGGTGGCGGCGGCGTGGGGTGGTGGCGGGTGAGTGTCGAGGAGGAGGCGGCCGCTTCCGGCGTGGGCGGCGATTAGGGTGCGCGGCCAAGGGCGTCGGCCCGTGACGGCCGTTGGCCCAAGGATGTGTGTGAGAGAGAGGCCCCTCCGCCTCCACGGCCCCTTTTTCAGTGGGGCCCGGGCCCACCACGACGAGGGCCGGGCCTACGGATATGTCCGCGCCCCACGGCAGCGAGCTTCGCTCCGCAATGGCAGGAGGACAGTGGTCGGGTGGGGAAGGGTGGTTACACCACCGAGTGCCATCGGCACCGATTGATCGCAGCTTTATCGAGAAACCTGCGTGTTTTACAGAGCGTTCCGTAATGCCTGATTATAGGCTATCCGAGACAATGCGGTACAACACCTTTGGCGACATCTTCAGGAAGAGGCGCACAGTATACGAGAATAGAAGAAGTCCTTCACAATTAGATGCCTACAACCCAGTAGTTGACGATCAGTGAGTATTTCGCCGCTCTACGTCACATATGGAGCTCCATTCAACCACAGGAATTCCCTAAAGTACGAGTACCGGGCTGCGACGACAATGTGCCGTCATTGGAGGTCGACTTAGAGTACCTACTCGCTTCTTCCGCCTTGACTAATTATGCACATTTTACGTGAAATACTATAAGATAATTTATACTCCGATCCACTGCATAAAGTTCTTGCCTATAGAAAGTTGGTCCAATGAAACAAAACCCAGCAGCTAAAAATATCACGAACTACAATTGGGAAAAAAAGCAAAGCGTTAGAAATCCTCTTGAAAGCGAGCCCAGGTGGCGGCTGAAAAAGACTCACTTGAGCGCTGCGAAAGAGATAGTAGCGACGCCTGTTTTCCAATTGGACACACAACCACCTCGACGGGGCCATCAACCTTGTCACGAGAGCGGCTTGGACCGCAACGACTGCAGGCCAACTATTGCTTCACATAAACGACAAATATTAGCAATGGAAATTTCCTCCCCGTAGAGGTTTCGAAGACCTTCACGGAAACTTTAGAAATATTAGTAATCCTACAATTTAGTAATAAAACATTCCCTTTTTTAAGCATTCAATTTCGAGCGACGATCGAGTAATCAATATTCAATCGGCATATTTAGGATATGACACACTTAAATCGTTTGCCATTAAAATCTTAATAAAGCCACACCTGTCAAAGAACAGAACAAAAATCCATTTCCTTTGTATATGCTGTTCATACAATGGTGAAATGACAGCTTAGTTACTTTGGTTTACATTCGAACAAAGAACTGTCTTGTTCTACAAGTGATGTGAAAAGAGGAATCTTAATTGGATCAAAGGGACGTATTGAATTTTATTTATTGCTTAAATAAAATTAAGATATTCGTTGAAGGATTCCTTCGCTATTTGATCTAACATCGGTGATACTTAAGTTCAGGCTTTGAACCACAGGCATTCGAATGACCTTTAGTCTTTGAAAAATTATTTCTATCATTATAATTATCCAGGATTTCTACCGACGGTGTCTATTCCAGAGCTATTGGACGCATTCAGAGAATCATTTTCGGTACATATTTAGAGAGAAATTGTTTCGTCCGTAGAGAGGACAAACATGCTGACCTGGACTATCAATACATACCTACTTAAGTCATAACTGCGAATCATTCTGAGGTAACTTGTATGTCAGTCGTTTCGTGAGCAGCCCTTCTCTTGGAATTTTTCACGTAAGGTGAGCATTTCACCGAACTGGCATTTCTGCATCGATGTATTATACAATAACTATGGGAACTACATAAACGATATCTTTATTTTACGGTTTCTGATTCGTATTACCGCTTCAGACAATTTCCAATATTCATGGGCGAGTGGACGCGGGGAAGGGAAGTGGAGGCAGGCCGAGTCCGACGGCCCATCCACAGCCTTCCTCGACAAAAAAATGAACTTACATAAATTAGGCAGAAAAACTAGGATTAAAGAGGTACAAAGATGAACATTTTTTTAATGCGTAAAGCAGGAAAAAATATTAGTTGACGGACTCCACTTCCTTACTGATAAGCGAGGAGACTAGACAGTTGGTACCAGTATACTGCGGTTCCAGACACAAAGATGAGAGTGAGTTTGAGGAACTTCATTCAGCTTCAAGGAAGAGCAATGAACTAATGACGCTATCCACCTATGAAGTTTTAAAACTAATATTAAAATTAAAAAAACTACTAACACTCACGGAAACATTCTTTGTTACAAATTTCCAATTCGGACGAGATATTCAAAAAGTAAAGGTCACTCTAAAAATGGTGCAATAATATTGTTTTACATGACAGAAATTGTAAGTAATCAAATTAAAAATATCTAAATAAGTCTTTAACTTGACTCGTGTTTTTCGCGCGGTGCGTTTGAAACTCCTTCAAAACGGAAGGTTTTTTGTGATCCCGAAGAACTTACTGCGGTGGCAATATGATTAATTTTCAAAAATAGTTGAGAACATACAAAAACTGCATACTGTTGATTTTTTGACGAGATTTATGGGTAGGAAATGCCTCATATCTAATATAAGGTCTCTCTGGAGTGCATACGCGTACCATTTCCAATAGAAAAGGGCCGGTATATTTTGGCCAATATCTCGGAAAGTAATGTGGTAAGGGGTTGAACTTTTGATGTTAATGCAAGGGTGAGATGTTTTTCTTTAAAATGAGACCAAATGCATTGCTTTATAGGTAACATGATATTTCGCTCAAACTACCTTAAGGACTATAAATGTTCATCAATGGTACAGTCATCAAATAACGTTCGCCATGGTAATGGTGGATTACCTTGAAGATATAACTGGGCATCGAGTGGCTTGTCGTTAGCGAGGGAGGGGGTGAGGTAGGAACGGGGAGGGGGGGAGTGGGAGGCTAGCCAATCGGAGCCGCTCTCCCCTATGGTCGGTCGGAAGAAGGCGAGTTCATCGGCGTTTCCGCGGCACTCGACCGCGAATCCGCAGACGGCCCCGCGGCTCCTTGGTGCGGAAAGCTCCGACTTTTGAAAGCGCGGCGTCCTTCCTAATTCGTGCATTCCAATCGCGTGCGCGTGATCACTTCTTCGCCGGCCATCTCGAGCACGCGGCACGGTTCCCTCGAAAATATGGGGCCTCCGAACTCAAGTCTCGAGATCCAAGATACTCCAGAATATATATTTAATTAGTTCGTTAATTCTACGATCGTAACTCGATTAGAAGTAAGGGATGAGGTCAGGCACTAATACTGAAATATAACCCTGAGATAACTTTCCCCAAAACTCCGCGTGTCGGAAATGGATCGTTCTGAATGAAGTGTCGAATGCCTATGGAATCTTTTTCATATCTAAGCTCATATAAAAACGCAATATTTAGGTTCTTCAATGATTTTATTTTTGTATAGGGCTTTGAGCTTCCTTTACATATGCATGCTCAGTAGTATATTAATAAAAAGCAGAATTATTACTCAATCACCATCGGTCTGCACAACATACACATGCATTTAGACAACAATTCCACCTAGGAAACCTATAGAAAGCCAAGCGTTTTGTTGTAATCGTAAAATCAACTCTCCATTACCTTTTCTGATTGTGTTTAATATTGCAAAGGGCCGTTTCGGTCAATTAGAGAATTACGCGGTTATCTTGCTCAAGTTATCGAGCTATTCATTTTTAATTTTTTCTCGAAGATAAAATATATACGAGCTTCAATCATAGTTTTTATGAAACAAAAATCCCATAAAAATGTAAAACCATTTCATAAATCAAATATTTCTCCTTCAAGACCCTCTCCTCTCCCTTCCTCTTATCTGAGTACAGCGCTGCCACCACAGACGAGTTTTTAAGTTGAGACCAGAGCACAAGTACCAACACTCGGAGGTATCCCCATCATATAAGGGCTTCTTCCGTTAAGAGAAAACCATGTCACCGATTCCACGTTTCTTCCTATTCTTTCTACATTCCTTACAAAAAAATTCTTTTGTCAATAAACCCGTCTGTAACGAGTGGTGAAAGTCATATCAGTGGTCAGCAACCTCTAAATTCACCCATTTTCAACCTGAATCTATTTTTTTCGACATTTTTCGTAGTCCACACCACCTGTTAATGATAATTACCCATTGCTGCACGTTTAACTTTCGTGGGAAAGAGAATATAGCCCCTTAGTTTTGCGGGAAAAGTGGCCGTCACGTGCAAAAACATCTCCCAAGCGCTGGTGTATTCACACGAGTTGTGTAACAAATGTGTAGCGGCGCGGCGAGTCAGCGACCCCGATGTGCCCCCAAGGCCTTGGCGAGCGCCATTCGACTCTGAATCGAGTCGAATGGGAAAAAGTCACGTGACCCCAATGCCATTGTGAATCCGAAGAACCTCCCGAAATGTATGACCACAGAGAACATTCAAATCCGGAAATCACTTCATGTGATGAATGTAGAAGCGAAAACATTCTCAATTACCAATGAGAAATCAGACGTTGTCTTTATTTTGTGTTAGAAAAACCCCATCATTAGATCATATTTTTAAGTTAACAAATGGAAATCGACTGGGTATATGCATTCTTACATAAGTTACTTATCTATTGAAATTGACAATATTTAGGAGTGTTAATGCTAATATACAACTACCTCAAAAATGCATTAACGAGGAATGAATTCGCGAGGTTAGGTGAAGTTGTTATCAAAGTCTGAAGCTCCAACATTTTTGAGTTAATGCAACTCACATCCAATCCATTAATGCAATTCTTATCGCGACTTCATTGTTCCTTCTCGAGTATCGAAAGAAGCCATATCGGCCGCCAAGACCTAGTGGAGGATGGCTATGGATTGGACAAGACGGAATCAAATTGTAAAAAAATATATTAATTTGTAAAAGGAATGTAGACTTCGTTGGTAATTAAAAAATGTAGGCCTTATTTCTTGTCTACCATCGTGTCATATGCTCTACCAGCCTGAGGGGTTCAAGGAGGTAGGAAAATGGTCATCTATCCCAGTAACGTGTAACTTCACAGCAGCCTCAATGCTAAGAATGACCAAGGCTCTCGGTAAAAATCCCATTTGCATTGGATGCAAACTCAGAATATGCCGTGGTCTTCACCAGGTCTTTTTAGATTAACTTACTATCCCGCCAAGTAAAATAGAAAAGAATTGAAAGTTTTTATAACAATGACATTCGCACATTTTCATTTAAAAAATGCTCCGTGCTCCAATGTGCAAGCTGTGTGCCCACGTCTCCA
This sequence comes from Ceriagrion tenellum, assembly GCA_963169105.1. Taxonomy (NCBI): domain Eukaryota; kingdom Metazoa; phylum Arthropoda; class Insecta; order Odonata; family Coenagrionidae; genus Ceriagrion; species Ceriagrion tenellum. The sequence goes on from OY720638.1 coordinate 14,380,022, forward strand.
AATAAAGCCATAAATTGAAGGGCAGTGACCTAGTCAAATGCGAGAAGTAGAAAAACAATTCGCGGCATTTTTTTTTACTAAAGGCAAGAATTATAAATGAAAATATTAACTCTGTTATTTCACATGAATTTATGAAAAGACGACTGAGGTTTTGGCATGGCACGTCATCATCAGGAAATGAAGAAGTGGCGCGTCGAAGCTTAGGTCGTCTTTTAATAAAATTATGCTGAATCACTGAGTTAATCTTTTCATTTACAATGTTAAGCGAATTCCGAAAAGTCACGCCTGAGACAATGGAGTTAAAAGACAAAAAAAAACACCAAATACCTCCTCAAACGACACCCTAAGGTTCAAGATACGCAGTGTAGACCGTACTTAAAAAATGATATGGCGTAAAAAGCCACCATAGAGATTATTGTAGCCCGTCGGTTTTTGTCCACGATAACCCTTGCACCTGTTCTCTTTTACGAAAATTAGCAGTGTTTTTGGTACGGGGGATCAAGCATGCGTGAAAACCAAAGTCTGTGAACCTACCGAGAATAGTTGAAAATCTGGGTATTCAGAGAAAACGTATTGGTAAAAGTTCTCCAGAGATTCATGAATATCAGCTTCCCGAGACAGTCGAAAGACCATGCGCCGAAAGCGAGGACCCTTGCTTTATTTAAATCCATCCCGATAACGACCCGTTTAATCACCCTTTACAAGCTTTCTACCCTGGTACTCGAACGCAAGTTAGTTCGCTGTTTGCTCTCAGGTTGCTGCTATCCCTAACAAGTCTTTGGCCACGAATGAGTAATTAGCGTCGGCTCCGGCCCGGACTGGCATTTGAAATGCGTGCGACCTGAAGTTGGTCGGAAAACGGGAGAAGAAATATCGAATAAGATAAGGAGGACGGCAGTACTGAACTCAAGAGGAAATTGAAGTTCTTCTTGACTTATATGACATCGAGTCCATCCAGAAGGGGAAACATTGATGAAATTAACATCATAAACATTTTAGACATAGATTACCCATCCATTAATGATACTCTATTTCGTAATTGGGACAGAATATAGCAATAAGTGCAAACTCAGAATAATTTATTTATAATTTTGATTTTATGGAGGCAAAATATTAATCTTCGCTTTGGGTTATCGTAATTTCTTCCATTAGTTATATTTTATTGATACTCAAGCTGATATTATATATGCACATATATAGTACTAGTCTACAAAGATTTAAGGATTACCCTTTTTAATATTATAACCCTCATATATTTTAACCCTTTTCAAAATAAAGCACACAATATGTTGGAGTAGAATTCCTTCCTTCTCTACGGAAGAGAAAAACATTACCAGTCTCCCAGTCAGTAAAAGTAAACAAGACCTATGCGTGGTAAATAAAATATGCTGTTTTACTGCCGTATTCAGATCTAGAAATTTCCCTGCTTTTTCGTATTTATAATCACGGTAGAGCAGCATGCATATGAGTCGTTTCAGTGTTGTTTTTCGGGTTTCTTCACTCTTCAGCCGAGGTCAAAAGGTAAACTGGTACGACAAGAGCTGGTTAGAGACGTCATGTCACCCTTCGTCCAGCCCTAGTGATGTACCTGGGGCATTACGGATACAAGGAGTTTATTGGTAAAAATTAAATGCGCACTTTTAAATGAACTTTATCCCGACTACTAGCATAAAAACCTTATTCATGGTGAATTTACATGGAGCACAAGGTAGCTGCATCGCTATCTGAAATTTCCGCGGCTCAACTCCACGCCATACGGGAGCCCGCCTTTCTTTAGCGGACATCCATTCGTCGTGGAATCGGGGGAGAAGGGCGAGTTGAGCCGAGATTTTATCCTGTCAGGTTGTAGTCGAGGTTTTGTTTCTTATTTTTGCTTAAAAATTTTCGTCGATGAAATTAGTCAACGTTCACTTTCTGTCTACCAACTTAATTGGGAACAAGACGAAAAAGGGAATAATTAACGTAAAGGTAGTCCAAGCGAGATAGTTTCCTATTCATAATAGAGACCACATTCGAATTATACGTTTTAATTTCACCAGCTGTAGGACACATCAATTAAATATTGCATTATTAATGGGGAAATTATATAGTTTTATATGACATAAATTGTAAGTAATTAAATGAAAATATCTAAATAAGTCTTTTAATTTGACTCATTTTTTTCGCTCGGTGCGTTTGAAACTCCTTCAAAACGGAAGGTTTTTTGTGATACCCAAGAACCTACTGTGGTGACAATATGATTAATTTTCAAAAATAGTTGATTAAGCATACAAGTTACTCACTGTTAGTTTTTTTACGACATCTAAGTGCTAGAAATACATCATTTTGTAAATAATGTCTCTCTGGAGTGCATACACGTACCATTTCCCACATAAAAGGGATGGTATTGTTTGGAAAATATCTCGGAAAGTAGTATGGTATGGGGTTACATTTTTGGTGTCAATGGAAGGGTGATATATTTTTCTTTAAAATGAGACCAAATTCATTGATTTCTAAGTAAAATGATATTCCACTCAAACTACCTTAAGTAAAAAGTGGAACAAAGTATCTAGAACGCCAAATTCATCAATAAACCTCTTCAAAGAAATTCATGCTACCATCTGATATACTTAAAAATTACACATGCATCTGTAGAGCGCTTTAATAGACGTAACCATGCAACAACTTTCGTAATAATCGGGCGGTTGAAGTTTAAAACCATTCATTCTCAATTCCAAATATGTGTACAGACATTTGAATAAATACATACATATCAATCTCGCCGTTCCCTTCCGGGGTAGGCAAAGTCACTAAGTTTCATTCATAAATACATTTTATATATAAATATATTTGTACGCCTAACTCTGCTTCAACAATTTCCTCCATACCGACCTATCCTTGCAAACCTCTTTTGCTTCATTTACCCCCATACACTTTCACACACACCCTCCTGTTTTTAAGACCCCTAATATTCCTCCTCCTAAGAATTTCCTCAACCACATTCAACCACAACTTTCTCGGCCTACCTCTCCCTCGCGCACCATTCATTTCACTCTCATAAATCTGTTTCGTTATTCGACTCTCATCCATTCTCTCAACATGGCCAAACCAACGAAGCACCCTCCTTTCATATATGTCCATTACTGGAGCATCTAACCCACACTCTTTCATTACCCGCTCATTCCTGACCCTATCCATCCTACTTTTGCCGCAAACACTCCTCAGATAACTCATACCCACGGCGTTTAGTCTACTCTTATGTCTATCCTGACATACCCATGTTTCACTAACATACAACAAAGTGGGGAGAAGTACACTTTAAATGACAATTTTTCTTGCCTCACGAATATTGTATGATTGTAATGTGTCACGCCATGTTCCAAATGAAATGAGAAAAAAAGTGCTACTGTCGGCCAACTTTTTCCATGCCAGCACACCCTTGCGTCGCACACCCCGGCGCACTCCAACGGACGCGGACCCCAAGAGGGCATTCCTCGCTCGCCGCCTTTATTGCGGACGCGTGAGATTAGTTTTATGAAAGACTAGAAATTAGTCAACCAGATTTTCCCCCAAGAAAGAGCAACGTACGTCGCCATCAAGATAGCGCCGCGACTTCCTGCGAACATTTTCGGAGCGCACTAGGGGCTGCTGCTTAACAGTCGGAAAGATAGTGGCGGCCGCGAACCGAGGACGGCGAGGAGGAGAAGCCCCCCCCCCCATCTCCCTTCCCCGCCCCACCGCCCCCCCCCCATCGGTCACACACCGCCGCGAGACCAATAATCCGCCTCCCCCACCCTCCCGCCTCCCGACTACCCCACCGTGTTTCCGTTCTGTTTTTTCTCCTCAGAGGAGGAATTAACTAACCTGTGATATTTATACATTATAAAGGGCATTACCCGAGTACACGGTACACAGTGCGCTAATTTGATGACGGGCAAACGCTTTCATTTAGCATGGAACATTCGCAATTACACGGTGTTGGAAAAGTGAATATTGTGCATCCTTTCGCGACAATCACTTTTTGGTAAACTCCATAAGAAGCTCGAGGGCAATAATGGCGACAACTGTCGAGTAATGGGAGAATATTTATTAAAATTTCGCCCATCCTGTTGATTTCAATGCTTCCTACGACGAGTAATACCTTAATACTTGGATATTATCGGCCCATACTTACCATTTCAGACAAGAGTAACCCCTAGAACTCAACAGATTACCCTGAACTATAAAGGATTGCATTTCTATACCTCAAAGTAAACTCTTACCATTTGCAGTAGGAATTGTGCATTTCAGTTTAGGGTACGCACGGTCATTTTAAACATTTATATTTCGGTCGAGGCTTTCCACGGTCATTTGAAATCTTTATTCCTGAGCTGATTTCTTGCAATAATATGTACATTCGAACATTGCGATCAGATAGGCGCTAAGTGAAGAAGAACGATACAACTGCAACGCTCGATATAGTCCCATCTAATCTCATCACAATTCTGCCCTAAGGCATTAAAAGTCCTCCAGCCATTTTCCCTGTGATCTGTGCACCACTGCCAGTCTGCATTCGCCTCAACTTCCTCTCGGGAAGGATAGAGGCGACTCACAGATGGCAGCACAGGCTCTCTTCCTCTGCGGAATGGAATCGCAACGGACGCCTGCACGTCTGGCATTCCCGCACGCACCCACGCCTCCACCGCACACGGCCTCACACCGCTCCCCACACCTAAACCACATGTTCGTCGAGTAAATTAGAGGTGTATTCGTGGTTCGGATTTAAAGGTGCATGTGGCCACGCGGGAGCGGGGAAATGGTCGACGATGACGAAAGATTGGATTGGATATTTGGGGAGGCGACCGACAGCTAAGGTCATTTGCGCCATAGGGGTCAGGTAAGGGAGGAAGGGTGGATAGAAACCCGGCGTCGGCATTAGCCTGCTCTTAACGAAAGGCGTCAAGGGGACCACGGTTTAACTTCTCATCCGACAGACGGAGTACTGCACTTGAAGTGCCCTCCACAAGACACTCAAGTAGGGATCGGGGATGACGAAAGAGTTTTGCCAAAGATGAAATGCAATTGTTCGGCGCCAAACCTCAAAATCAAAATAAGTAACACTCGTTGGTGAGAGTAAATAGGTTACCTGATGGCGTTTCTCTGTACGCAAGTGTCAGGCTTTACATTATTACTGCAAACCAGCACGTCTGAACACCCTGGGGTTTACAATGAAAGAAACGGTGATAGAAAAGATTTCCATCAGGAAAAATTTCCATTTCACCAGCGAGGTGGTTTTCAAGCAGCAGTTCTACGTCGCTCATTGGCGAAACACCTTAACGTTTTCAACGACGACGCAATGATCAATCTAGCTATATCTTAACGAGAAGGCGACGCGTTGCAATCTATAGTTGATAATTGACAAAAGTGCACTGCGTCACACCTCACGACAATGATTACATTTTTTCGTTCCGATACTAGCCCACTTAGTAACTTATCCCGAACATTGAATTTTCCGTCGTCTCAAAGTTTTCCCCCGGGCCGAGGAATAATAATTTCTGTTATTTCACTACAATTTCAAAGAAAACAACTCGCCGCTCTGGGATGAGGGTTTCCACAAGAGTGGCTTTCAGTCTGTAATTTCTTCTATACTGCCCCATCCCCGCGGGGCTCGATCGCTTCGTATCACATGCACCCATTGGTTAGTCTCTTCCTTTAAACCATTATCCACCACATGCACCATGCTACAGCTCACATTTCGATGCGTTGCAGCGTCATTATCTGGTACACTATAACGATGACGGTAATACGCATCGGAGCATTTTTCTTGCCGAGCAATTGAGTACCAAGTATCGCACTAATCATGTATTTGGTTTCACCAACAGAAAAGCCTGTTCTTCCTAATACCGTCGGCTCTATACCACAGAAGCACAATTTTTACACCCTCGTCCATCAATAGAACAACCAATTCACGTTTCTTCGAGAACAACTCATTTCCTACACTCACTGGTGCCGTACAGGGCAACACCTATCCATTCCGTTTTATGCCACATGGAGATGTACACTTTCATACACCAATATCAGTTATGCCCTAGAGAGATACTGCAACCTCACGTACTTCTCATACTATCAACCACCTTCCCTACCGCATTTACACTCGGCAAAAATTCTCCCCAACTTCTTCACTCCGCCCATCGAGCCCTCCCTCGAATTCACACAGTGAATTTCCATGAATTAGAGCTGCCACGAACACTTATGACTTCCGCATCCATTCTCTTTTGAGACATTTTCGGTCGCCACATCCGTCGGCATGCCGTTCACGGCTGGGTGACCCGCGGCAGAAGACGAGGTGGGCAGGGGAGCGGGGAACGAACATCCCCCCCCCCTCTCTCCCCACCTCGTTATCTGTCTCGGAGGTTCATTTGATGCCGGGACGATAATGCCACGAAAACCCGAGTGACGGACCCGAGAGCCAGAGTTCGGCAAGCAACGAACGAGCGGACTGGAATGCCCGCGACGATGGCCGCGTTCCCGAGTCGCAGAGGCCATGGCAGTGTTAAGGTAGTCGGAGCAAAATATCACTTTACTTAGAAATCAATGAATTTGGTGTCGTTTTAAAGGAAAACATCTCACCAATCCAATGAAACAAAAAATTCAACCCCTTACCACATTACTTCCGGAGATATTTTCCAAAAAGCATCAGCCCTTTTACATGGGAAATGGTACGTGCATGCACTCCAGAGAGACATTATTTACAAAATGAGGTATTTCTAACACTTAGATGTCGTAAAAAACTAACAGCGTGTAATTTGTATGTTTTTCAACTATATTTGAAAATTAATCATATTGTCACCGCAGTCGGTTCTTGGGTATCACAAAAAACCTTCCATTTTGAAGGAGTTTCAAACGCACCGCGCGAAAAAAATGAGTCAAATTAAAAGACTTATTTAGATATTTTCATTTAATTACTTAAAATTTCTGTCATATAAAACTATATAATTTCCCCATTAATGATGCAATATTTAATTGATGTGTCCTACAGCTGGTGAAATTAAAGTGTGTAATTCGAATATGGTCTCTATTATGACTAGGGAACTATCTCGCTCGGACTACCTTAACGTGCTCCGGGTCTCCGACTCTCGCCACTCGGCCCGCCGACGACGAGGCCGTGGCGCCGCTGGAGGAGTGCGGGCCTCGGCCGCCGCGGGACACGAGCACTGCGGTGCTGAGCGAGGGAGGAATGGTGGCGGAGTGGGAGGGGGAGGAATGGTTTGAGGGGGAGGGGGGCGTCGAGAGCGGTCTCTCTCGCGCGTAACCTCCCCCTCCCGCCTCCCCCCCAACACAATCCCTTCCCACCGCCCACTCCGGGGCAAATGACCGCCTCTCCCGTGACTGAATGCAACACGCGAGGAAGCGTGGACGGAGGGAGTCTCTCGCTCGCTTGCAGCCCCTGCCCTCGACCAGCCCGCGATTGGCGGACGGAGAGCCGCTCACGCTCCCTCTCACTCACACTAAAACTTCTCCTCGATTTTTTTTACATTTTTTGGTCCCGAATTATCGGCGAGCGAGGCGAAGTTCGTGACTGCAATTATCTCAGAGGGTCAACATGTTACCGACGCTGACATGCCCATCGCCCAAAATTACGGCTTCACTTCGTTTCCTTCACAATGGCATCGTCGTCATAATCAGACACTGGAAAGGTCCAAGTTTCAATACCGCGGCGAAAATAACTCCCTGCTCGATGATATCCATCACTGAGGTTTTTACTGCCTTAAAATTACCGAAAACCAAAAAAATTCTTTTGACTCGACGGGGGGGGGACAAGTTTACGAGTCGGCCATCATGTTCGGACTAGGACGCTTTGCCGAGTGAAACTGTCTCCAATGAGCGAAATCTCCCGCTCACACTCAGCTGTGAGAATCTTCAGCAGTGTCGAGAAATGATTGGTTTCTCACCGTTATTGGCTTATGAACAAATTATCAGAAATGGCGTTCAAGAATTCTATACGCTACCACAGGCGCGGTTACTTGTTTGGTTCCTTATATAAACGGCAATTTTTACCAAAAAATAAAAACAGTCGATGATTTCAAACGGGTTGCGAAACCGGCAAGAAGAGGGATTAATTGATATTGCCGTCACTGGTCATATAGGCTGACCGACCGAGCCGTGTAGAAGTCACTGGATGCTCGCAGAGCCATTGCTCCGTTTGTAATGCTTATACATCCATTGCACGAGCTATAACTTCTACTTATGAAAATAATAGTCATTTTGAATAATGCGCGATAGTATATAGAAAAATTCGATTTCCGTAGAAGAGAAACATCGAGCAGAATTCGCGAGAAGAGACTAACTTCCACGCCTAAAAACGGAACAAATAATATACCTACTGACTAATTACTGACACTTTTCCGCAGCTTATGCCCCGAGATATAGTGATTGTCATGATGAGTGTTCCCGCGCATTCGTTAGTGACGAGGTAACTGCTCGACGACACAATAGTTTCGCTCAATGAGAAATTTGCGAGCAAGAATTTGAACGAAAGTTAAAGTTATTTACTAAAATCGGATCAGCGTCGACAGATGAGAGCAGCAGTCGACGAAAAAGAACTCTGGGAAATTTATAAAAATACATAAAAAATAAATATCAAAAGAGACGTTCGAAAACAAGTTTGCCCGACTCATGTACGCAGGCATGCCACTCTTTTTTTACGGCTTCATATGAAGTACAAGGTAATTACCCAGCAGTGAGAGTTTTATGTATTTTTATTTCGATGCGAGTAAATATTTGAGGTAATTAAAAGAGAATAATAGGCGATAATTGAATGATAAAAATAAAATATCCGCCGAAATTAAAAAAATAAAAAACATTGTATTTAAGGTACTCAGACACATATCATTCACGCAGTTGCTTAACGGCCGCAAAGATTAGCTCAAAGATTTCAGCCCAAATACGATAGTAAGGTAGGTTAGTCGGCTACTAAGAGCACTTGGTCGTATACTAAAAAATGGTATTCATAGATACTTCCCAGTAAGCTACTAGGAACTATTAACTTAGTATGCTTCTCTTGCCACTATTAACTTTGAAATATGTTCGTAATCGAATGTTAATGGATAAATCCAAGAATCAAAAGCTCTTCGCTCTTTAATTCTTTTTATTTATAAATCACAGCCAAATAAAAAGTAACGTACCCACTTATACATTATAGACGTAAGATACATGCAACGGATATCCTATGGAAACATCTCTAAAATATTTAGTTTCATTGTTCCTCCAGTTCTACATGATAGCTCGGAAAACATCTCTCTAAGATGAAAAATTTCAGAGGTAATCTTCTTTAATCGTTTAATCAATAGATCAGGAACACATTATTTACAACGGACAACCAAGAAAATGTACCAATATCGGGAATTTATAAAGTAATATTCATTCTACAATGGCGTTCCATTTAAAGACTCAAATTTGCACATTTTTAGCATTGTCGTTCGAACACCTACTTATCTACTATAAACATTAATTGCTACTGTAAAGAAAAGTTTGGAATTATATTATGGTAATGATCTTCATTTTTTGCCATACGTATTATTACACCACAAACATACTTAATAACCAGTAAAATCATTTGGCCACACAGTAGCTTCACTGTATCAAACTATAAATAATTACACACAATCTCACCGAATACAGATATCGGTTATATTTAAATATAAAAAACTATTGCTTGAGGGTATTCCCGGTTCCGTCAGTGAAAAACCCTCCAAAAATAAAATGCCTGACATAATTAATTGGCTAAAACTATCATTTACATAGAAAATGTAACATTTTTTCTCAATATTAGATTTATCATTCACGTTGTAAACGAAAAACGAAAATGCACACGTTACAGCTGAAAGTTTCACGATTAAATATGGTAATTTGTCCCCTTGTAAATCCTATTCGAATTTTAAATAAAAGGAAACATCTCACTCACATAACGAAATGCTTATAATTCAAGAAGGAAACAATTGCACGTCTTACTATCAATAAAAGACGTTTCTTCTACAATACAAATGTGCTCGAGCTAATTACTTTAAAGTACCTCACTCGATGTGACAATAGTCACGACAACTAATTTGAAGTCATAAATTGTTTACAAAGCTTCAATCTCGAAGAATTATATAAAAGCGCTGCATACTTGTACAGTAGTCATGTTAAATAAACAGCGCTATAGTCCAAAGAGCTTAAAAATGAAATTGGCATCATGAAAAATTCATCACACACACTTGAATTTATGCACTTTATGACCCTATGCGGCGTAGATTTGGTTAAACGAGATGAAAAAAAGATGCTAAGCACCTTTCGACTCTCGAAACCACCGAAATCACCTCACTAACTATTTCACTTTCGTTGAATAACACTCATTAATAACACTCACCCAGCAAAGTTATGTGCCACAACACGTCGTCCAGACTTAGAAGAAAGAATTAAAATGTTGAGTTTGATCCAGCAGTAACACTACATGCCGCATTTACCAGACCACAGAAAAGCAATTCCACCACTTATCTTTGGTATTTTCTGCTAAAATCTCCGTTGTGGCTTGAGTTTACCACTCGAGGTGGATCACTCACACCAAGCGGGAGAGTGGTTGAGAACCAGCTTCTAACATAGTCTCACACTTGGCGCTGCTAAGCTAAGTTCTGCGAATACTATTTGTGAGTTGGTAACCAGTTAGGGCGCTGCCACAGAGTATACTCTTTGGCGCTGCTAAGCCGATAGTAGAATACAAAGGAATGTTTGAATACGGCCATAGAAAAATTTTTTCTCGTTTCCTGACAAATTGTGACTATGGAAACCTTTTGCGTCAAACATTCTCAGTAATACCCAAGTTATACTCCACACTTTTATTTCAGCTCTCACCACCGACCATTTTGTTTTGCACATCATGCCGCATGTGTTATAATAGGAGGCCTGAAAATGTCCCTACACGAACGGAATGAACAATCAAGAACTCGCCCGAAATAACTTTGCAGAAAGTAGGTGCCCATGCTATTACTAATGTATGCAAATTCTTATCATGCATATAAATGGCAATAGTAAATAGGTGGAATGACGACAAAAATGAGAGAAAATCTTCAGCGAGATAGATACGATAAGCAGTTACCATAATTCATACATCCAAATTAGCCATAGAAATACTTTGAAGGTGAAACCTCAAAGAGCACCATCAACGAAGTCCGGCTATGCATGTGGCAAAAGAACTTCCAATGGCTCGGCTAGTGAAGCACAGCAGTTATAAGTTACCGATCCCCCAAAGCCATAGCGCCGCAGTAGTTCAAGGGTAACCGGCAGAGGTCAGCCACGCTCGTCACGCGCGCACTCGGCTCCCCCTGGTCCACGACGAATGCACCGATTTTGACTCTCCCGCGTCGTCACGTAAGACCCCCCTCAAAAATACCTCGTAGAATGCGCTTCGAAATTAGTACTCGGTTTTTTTTAAACAAAGCTTTAGTATTTGTATTAATTAAAAGCAGAAATTATGGACTAATTAACATAATTCAAGGCATTACTTCAAATTCCGCGTTATTTAAGTCACCTGATCGACAAGTTCGTGTCGAGGACACCTACAGTACGGTATTCGACTAAATCGATGATATTTCATACAATTATATTCGGAAAAATTGATTTTCCGAAAAAACGGCGCGAGGAAACCCGAAGAAAAAAGTACACACTATACGCAAAACTTTACGGTGCCGTAAATGGATTTCGCAATCAGACCATTAGTAACTTGTCACAGTAATAATGAGAGGAGATAAACGTCAGCGTTCATCTCCGAAAAGACTGAGACAAAGAAACATCTTTGGGTTAAACATAAGGGAGGGAGGTTTCCCGAGATGACAGGAGCCATTCTATCAAATCTATTCAACACATGCCTGGTTGACCAGAAACCAGGCTAAAGCAACAAAAAAATCATGCCTTTCCCACAAGGGGTGCTCTCACAGTGGATAGAACTCAGGGTAATACCAATACATTTGCACTGAAAATGAATTTTAAAGGAGCCGTATTTAAATTTCAACGCAAGGAAAATTAGTTTAGACAAATTAACTTGAAATTACAATACCCAGTGAAAATGGGGTTATATTAAATGTGAATTCAAAGAAAAAGCATGTAGAAATAAGGAAAATTACTCACCCAGAAGAAATTATGAAACAAAAAAACTAGTAATATATAATAGCGACAAAATGTAAAAGAAAATGTGTTCGGAACATAAATTTTCCACTTTTGGCGTAGTCACACAGAATACAATAGCAACCCCAAATTTCAACTCATCGAGAGCTGAGTGTTTGGCTACCAATCGCATTGCATTGACTCGAATAATGCTCTGTCCGATTTTACCGACAAAGCCTAGTGAACTTGTTTGATTTGAAAAATTCCGGCCATCCCGAAAATGCGAGATTATAAATAGTCGCATTGCTCCGAATCGCTACATTAGTGAATAAATGTTCATTATGAAGTGGAACGTTCTTTTCATGTATTTGTTCCCAGAAAAGAAGTAGAATTAGAATTGAATGTAAAAAAATCGATTTTCGTTCCTTTTCTGTCCAGGGTTGCGCATCTTATTATTACGTGATTCGAATTAATTCGATTTGATATGGTTAATAAATTCTTCCAAATCAATTTTTAAAATTTCACCAAATCAGATTGGATATTATTTGGAAGCTTTACTTCGGTTCGATTTAAAATTATGATCCTCATATGTACAGCTCCAAGCTCAATAGCACGGCTCATTCATAAAAAGGTGGCATAAATAATTTTCAAAGACGCGCCAGCAGAATGCTAGCACGGGTGCGCGCACACCACTCGCCACGGGGATGGGGGAGTTCGAAGGGGGGGAAGAAAGAGCAAATGGGCGACGCGGGCGGGAGAGGGCGGAGGACGGGGTCGGAGGTCGTGACCTCACGTCGAGACAGGTCAACCCCAGCCATCCTCGCTCGTCCTCCGCCGCCTACAGTGAGTGTTGTGCCCGTCGAATGGAGTGAGCCATCCCCAGCTCCCGTGCCGGGATCCAAGCCGGACGGGAGTCGTGACTCTTGAGCGAAGGGCTGCACCGGCCGATGCACCGCGAGTGGACGGGGAACGAACGGCCACCGATCGACCGTGTGGCCGTCTCGTGTGGCGGATATCCGTAGACGAATCAGAGTTAGCCATCGAGTACAAACGGTAAAAATAATTCTACCTTGGCAGGATATGACATCGAGTCTTCAATCCTTCACGAGCGCGACCTGTTTTGATCATTAAATATTGCTTTTTGATATTATTCACCCTTGAGCCCTAAAAGTAAAATGACAATGAAAACAGTGAATTTAATTGCTTACATATCTGGCGATGCTGCTTCCAGATGTATTATTATCGTTGAAGTTATTACAAGTTCTACATAAAAAAATTAAGGATAGTACAGCAAGTTGAAAATTTATCAATATAAATGAAATTCGTGCAATATAAAAGGGATCTAATCCACATTCAAAAAGGGATCTTTTATTTGATCCATAATTAAATTAAATCATTCCCTTCACGCTGTTAAACTTGAAATTGAAAACATTGGTTGCAACATAATTTCCATTATCGGCTCTCATGCATTATTCGATTGATATTGCATCGGGGCGTTGTAATTTGCCGCGCGCGGGGCCCTACTTCACCAGCGTGACGAGCGAGGTTTTTACGACCCTTGAAAGGGTACTCGGCTCTCTTCCAGTCAAGAACTGATTCTCCATCACACCTCACTCAGGCCTTCCAAGGGCCAAACTGTTGCCCAAATAACACCATGAATTTCCCCATTGTTGGAAAGCACCGTTTGCATCCCACTAACTCACTTCTCAGTTACAACGTTCTTCGCACTGCCCAGCTAGTCTACTAACACCTGTCATTTAGAAATCACCGGAATGATCGTCAGAAGAATTTCGCGACTGCGTCAGCCCTAAGAGAAAGAAAATAATATTAATTACGGACGCTGAAAATCTCTTTTACAAACATTTCTCATTCCCCTCCAGCAACGATTATTGCGGACGCGAGAAAATATAAATAAAACGACTCAAGTTTTCGGATCCGAAGCAGAATGTGAGAATTCATAAACAACTGCACAGAGAGCAGTCATCACGAATGACGTTTGTCATGAAAAGCGTCCCGGAATTGGTTGAATTTAAACCCATTACCAAGATATTAAATGAGGTGCAGAGAATTGCTTACCACTAAATCTCGCAGTCCTCCCATTCCAGGCAGCATATCTACAAGAGAAAATGAGAAATAGATTAGAGGATTGACAGGTAGATTTTTCAAGCATGTTTGCATTCCTAAAATTCACCATTTCTTTTCCTTAAGAGTGTTTCTGGAGTATTTACGGTATAAGATAAGTTACACCGGTCACACCTGAGGAGTCACCGTGACAAAGCGACCAGCTGATCGACGACACTCGTGCCACTGGCGGTCCCGGTAATCAGCGACCTCAGGATTCACTATTATCTTTTTCAAATGCCTAGGGTACGGAAAGGCTAGACTAAAATTTGTGGGGGTGAGCGAGGAGAAAGTTGCTCGTCACGTAACTTTCCCAGAGCCAATCACGATGCAGTAGGCGCGACGGAGAGGCTCGAAAAATTAGTCGCTCTCATATCTCCGCCGTGAGAACTTCGCGATTCTGCTAGCCGTGTAGCCGTACGTTATTTAGGTCGGCGTTCCGTGGGGCTCCTCTTTGCCTTCCTCACGCTCGCCCATTTCTCTCTCCCAACCCATTTTCATTTCCTTTTTCCCTTGTCCGTGATTCCTGCTACGAAAACCGTCATCTTAGTTTTATTGTCACCTCACGGGGATATAAATTTGCCTTTTGGTGCAAACGGCAGCATGGACCAGAAGGTGAATCTTCTTCTCCCCAGTCAGGCGAAGAAAATAGTACATAACGTACTTTCAGCGGGAGAAGGAATTGGGTCACCAAATTCTTTCCCTAGATTAACTGCAAGAGAGAACGGGGGAGCATGCGGTGTGCCAGTCAAAAAGATTCGGAACATTGCTAGTGTAGGAAGAGAGACAGTTTCCTGCTATGCCGAAACAAAATATTCAACGAATGAATGTGACTTTAAGGTAGTCCGAGCGAGATAGTTCCCCAGTCATAATAGAGACCATATTCGAACTATACGTTTTTATTCCACCAGCTGTAGGACACATGAATTAATTATTGCTATATTAATGGAGCAATAATGTAGTTTTACATGACAGAAAAGGTAAGTAATTAAATGAAAATATCTCAATAAGTCTTTGACTTGACTAATATTTTTCGCGCGGTGCGTTTGAAACTCCTTCAAAACGGAAGGTTGATACCCAAGAACCTACTGCGGTGACAATATAATTAATTTTCAAAAATAGTTGAGAAACATAAAAATTACCCGCTGTTGGTATTTTGTACTAAGGGTCATAAATTCCTCATTTTGTCAATAATGTCTCTCTGGAGTGCATACACATACCATTTCCCATGAAAAATGGGTGGTAATTTTCGTCAAAAATCTTGGAAAGTAATGTGGTATGGAGTTAAATTTTTGGTGTCATTAGAAGGGTGAGATATTTTTCTTTAACATGAGACCAAATTCATTGTTTTCTAGGTAAAATGATACTTCGCTCAAACTACCTTATCACGTGAATAGGATATGCGTTCTTTCTTTTTTTCCTGCATTGATTTCAACCATCCTAAATATACATTTTTGCAGGAAGGATTCCGCTCGTGCAGGCGATGAGAAAAGGCCTTCAAATCACAGTTAGACAAAAGGGAGAACGCCCAAAGCGGCGGAACGCCTGAAGGGAGAACGCCAAGGCCGAAAACGGAGAACAATTTTTTTGATTTTTAAAAAAGAATCATTTCGGCGGAATATACTCCCTTTTTATGGCAATGGGAAAGTGGGAAAGGGGTCGCGACTCATCATTTGTCACGTCGGCTCTGCAGAGACAGGATTCCAACACAAATGCAAAATGGTCTTCAGGAGTAAAGGATGGAATGGGACAGATTATCACACGGAAATGAATGCCGAAGTTTTTATGAAATGGTAATTTTAACATTATTTACAACTCCTCTGTTTTTGTAATTGTAAGTTATTTGTTTCCATCATCAATCATTTATGATAAGAAAGAATGCTCTTACTTAGTGGTCATTATTATCATTTCTCTTCGTATTAATACAGGTTCAAAGATTTTCTCAGTGCTCTAAAAGAGCGTGACATAAATAAAACCGTTATCGTAGTGGATAAAGCCAGCTACCATTCCGGAGTAATGGATGATCCGCCAACCTCATCCACAAAAAAGAGAGATATACAAAGTTGGCTGAAAAGTATATCCTTTACCTGCGACCAGCCGAGAGCAGAATTGCTAGCTCTGGTGAAATCATCAAAAGGTAGTTAAGTGTGCGAGTTGGAACGAATGGCCGTCACAGAAGGGCACACTGTGGTACGTATTCCACCGTACCACTGCCAGTACAACCCAATAGGCAATGGACAATGCGTTACGAGCCGGACCAACTTGGCCGGTAATGCATCGTTCACGAGGAGGAGTTCTGCAAAGCATAGTGGAGAAACCATTCCATGTTTAAGGCTGCCATTAAAACATCACCCTGCCACAAGACCTTGGAAAACACTGGTGGAGAGGTAGCAAGAGTAAGGTGTTACAAAGTGTTGTTAAGGTGATTTCACTTGTTTACTCATACACTTGACTGATTAAATGTGTTAAATCCCACCCTTTCTCCGTTCCGGCCTGAGGCTTCCATGATTATATTATGATGTGAAATTCTAAGGATAGCCAAAAACGAACGAATAATTTGTTTAGCCTACATTTCGCTGTAATACTGAGCATTCTCCTCTCCATCGGAACGATAAGTGAGAAAACATGTGAAATATGAAAAACATGTTCCTGCATGACCCGGCTCAGCTACCGCATTCTCAAAAGCTGGACACCAATGGGTCGCCTCCGCGACGCCAAGGGCTTGGGCAAGCACAAACATTCGCTTTCGTTCACTATTTCCGGCCCTCGAAGGCTATGATCGTAAAAACCAAAATAACACCAAAGTTGGAGCTCACTCCAAAATTAGAGAAGTAGGACAAAACAATTAATTCTTCCATAGTTTACTCCTGAAGGCACTGTAAACAGATATCTAGTCACTGAAAGTAGCAGGTAGTAATACTTAGTCAGTCGAAGACTGAGTATTCATATATGAAAGAGCAAGCGCAACATTTCTTCTGCCGTGCACGCACGTATGCGTTATTCCGTTGAGCGAAGTTCTGTGGTCGCCCGCAACCTCCTCAATGACGGCCAAAAACGTAATCCTTCAAGAGCAGGAATGCTGTGCCGCAGCGACCACGATTTGTCACGGGGATGTGGATTGATAAACTCTCCCACCCAGCGAAATCATACGTACCGGTGACTAGAGCGGAAAATGAAGGGCGAGGGGATTCGAAGGGACGTGATGAGGGGAGGATGTTGGGCAAGCTGGAATGGGGAAGAAAGAGTGTGGGGACGAGATGAAGAGAGGTAGGACGACATTCGAGCTGGGGGAAAATAAATTGCGTCAGGAGATAGGGTCCTGTGCCTGCGAAACTCCGGAAAAATTTACCTTCTACCTAAAATTACCACAACCGGTGGATCGCAAAGAAAATTAAAATTATCGCAAGACGTAAGCGCGCCTTATTTTGGTACCATCCGTCTCAACCCGCCCCTATTAGCCTCACTGAATTGGGAGAGCTTGGAGTTGGATTCAAAAGAATGACTGTTCCAACACACTGGCGCATAGCTTGCTGTTGTCCCACGTTCCTCACAGAGGACGAAGGATGGCCATGAACGGCAGACTCATGTGAGTACAGCGCCGATACTTGCGCTCTCTAGCGTCAAACAATCTCGTTCCAGCTACGGCTCAACTAAGCGGCCCTGAAAGCCCCCGACTGACACTAATGAAAATGCGCGGGGGAGAAGTTCTGCTACGAAAAGGTCAAAGAGCCAAGATGACGCCCAAGTTATTGATTTCATTTCCCTCGTTAGTCTATCTCACGGCAAGCGGCACGCTCGGCAGTGTAGAAAGAAGACCAAGGGCGGGACTACGAAACTCTTTCACGCAATTTGCTCTTTAACATTCATATATTCTACTTTACGGTTTGACGAGGCAGGGAAAAGCCTTTGCATCAGTTTTCTACATCTACAACTACATACTACCCCGCGAGCCTCCACATGGGCGTGTAGCAGGGGGTGGTAGGTCAACAGCCGTGTAAAGATGTAAAAGTTTTGGAGGTGAAATGGTGACATGTCCTATGGGAGTGTATTTGAAGGAGCTCCGTTTTTATTGTGGTCGCTTATTGTGCACGGAAATAACGAGTATCTGTTCGGCAGAGTATCTCTCTTATTTTATTTCACCTGTCAGGCCTAGAAATGTAGTGAGGCGTCATGATAATATTCTCTGTGTCGCTCTGAAACACACCAGTTCTGAACTTATCAAGCAGCCTAAGCCTAGCATGCAGCCTCCGAGTATCTAGGGGCTCCCACCTTAATCCCTCTAACAGTTGTGTAACACTATATGTTAGCTAGAAGCAGTTTCTAACGAAGCGTGCTGCTTTTATTTGTACTTTGTTTATTTTTTTGGTTAAATCTTTATGACCAGGGTCCTGAATGCTCGCGGCGTATTCGAGGTGTGGCCTAACCAGAGCGAAATAGCATCTCCCTTTGACTTTTTCATCCAAGGACCTTCCTATTATACGCTTAACAAAACCTAGTTTCTTTAATGCTGTGTCGCATATGTTTTGTATGTGTGTTCCCCACGATATATCTGAAGTTAAGGTAATTCAAAGATAATATTTTTCTGTATTTGAAGATTTTATGTTTACTCCACCCACGGTGTAGGCATGCCTTTTGTGTGAAGACTTTCGCAGGAAGTGAACTGTGGTGCATTTACTAATATTTAGTTCTAAACCCCACTCCTGGCACCATGAATGAACGTTGTTTAGGTCAGGTTTTCATCCGGACTAGCACCTCTAATATATTTTTGCTAAGCCAGCTGGGACACTTTCTCGGCATCGTTTTCCTAAGGAGGCAAGCTTTGAGTTCCTAGTATGCCGGTAGTTGACCAAGCAATTGGTGAACAAAAATCGATGAATGAGCATTTATCGTACTTGCGTTGCTAAGATGTCGCTTACGATTCCTCTGCTATGTACAAAACATCTATTTAAGTCAGCGGGCGAATGAAAATGTTGGTCTCGGTTACTGGAATCCTATTCTCTGGGCCAGTACTTACTTTTTTAAATAACAAATTGGGCGAAATGCAGTATTTGCAGAAATAGTTATGCATCCTTAAATACCCTAATTTAGCTAATTTTAAAGATTGGCAATTTACGTTTTACCGAAACGATGCTATAAACCACGGTATTGTTCACAGGACGAATAAAACTCGCACGTATTTCTCATGAGCAGAATCCAATGGAAATTATGTAGCGTTATGGAAAAAGCTTCAGTTACTTTGAAATGGAATTACCAAGTATGAACATTGAGATAAATATGTGTATTGGATGTCTGATTCGTCTAATTCCATACAAAATATTTAAAAAAAATGGGAAATCATGGTCCTTAAAATAAATTAAGAAGGAATCACAATTCCGTTTGGGGTCTACTTCGAATAGTATTTCGTCAAAGTTAAAACTTAAAAGTAAAGTCAACGCTACTCCGTGATCCATTGGTTACGAGGGAACCAAATACGAGCGTAAGATACAAGTCCATCCTCTAACCGTTAACATTGATGGCCATTTTAATTTTTCCTGTTTTAGGAATAACTATCTTCTTTACAACAAAAAATATTTATTTTGACACTCTTGAGTCAATCTCATCCTCAGCAATGAACTTAGCTAGAAAAAACGTTTAAGATGCGTTGTTATTAAACTGGAAATATATACTTCACGAAGAAGTAACTTTTGTCAACTGTAATTACGTTAATGCCAAAATGGTCACACATTGTCCATCGAGT
This sequence comes from Ceriagrion tenellum, assembly GCA_963169105.1. Classification (NCBI taxonomy): domain Eukaryota; kingdom Metazoa; phylum Arthropoda; class Insecta; order Odonata; family Coenagrionidae; genus Ceriagrion; species Ceriagrion tenellum. The sequence goes on from OY720638.1 coordinate 14,399,976, forward strand.
CAAATGCCTCAAGCTTTCAACTCCTTCCACTTCGTCGCCTCAACTTTCGAAACAATACTCGAGTGAAATTCCATGAAACCTGAGAAGGCGTGACAGCAGCAATTACGTCGTGACGGCACTCGTAGTGCGGTTTATTTTATAACTCATTAACACAGGAGTGTCTCATAACTTTGAATGTAAACGCCTGTGCCAACAAGTCGTCTGACCTCTGGTCGACCCACAATGTGAAGCAGCTCGAGAATAAAAGGGTGTCTCATGTCAGCGAGAGATTATTCGTACTATATCACATGCCCACCTGAGCATGTGAGTTTAATATTTCGCGCTGCCTTGAGAGATATATGGAAAGCAGTCTCCACTATGATGACGGATGTATTCGCCAACTGCTTCACTCAGATATGTCAAATAAAGTGTGCTACACTGCTTATAGCCATGATAATTTCACCATCATTTTGAAAGTCTAATTCATTGAGCAAAAAAGCCATTTCAAACAGCAGAGGGTAAACTCACCATTATGAGCAAAGTAAGTAAAAGACTTGAGTGCAAACATAAAATAAATATAGAATTAGCAAGAAAAAGGTTCGCGACATCTATGGTAAGCACAGCTTATTTCGCGGCTTAGGGGCCCCGTGCAAGCTTCATATCGATCCGTGAGGACAATTAAAAACCATCATCCCGATGTCTCTCCGCCGTGGAGTAATAATCCCGCAGTCAGAAGTAGGTTTATTACTCCGCACCCCCTTTCGAGCCTTCTGCTACGCGATCACCTAATTCCAAAAAATGTAGATCACCGGAAACGAGGCACAACCGGTAATTTAGCTGCCATTCCCGAGTCTTAAAGTCAGAGGAGAAACAATGGAGCGTTCTTCATGGGTTTTTGCAATATATATAAATTATATATTGAATATAACGTAATCTTTAATCGATTGGATTGGATTAGATATTTGGGGAGGCGAGCGACGGCTAAGATCATTTGCATAGGGATAGGGGATAGGTAAGGGAGGAAGGGTGGATAGAAACCTGGCGTCGGTATTAGCCTGCTCTTAACGAAAGGCGCCAAGGGGACCACGGCTTAACGTCTCATCCGACAGGCGGAGTACTCTACTTGAAGTGCCCTCCACAAGACACTCAAGTAGGAATGCGGTTTCCTTGGAAAAACATCCTCCTCTGCAGGGATTGGAACCCTGGCCGCCCGTGTGGTAGGCGAGTACTTTAGCCACCACACCAACTCGATCCCCGTAATCTTTAATCGTATATTTAGATGTTTCACGGTAAAGTAAAAGTAATTCGATGGCGAGATCAACTGTTGACGCCAGCGAGATTCTCGCATGTAGCTCATGAAATATTGCACGGAATTTTTGATTGACATGAAGTATATGGGCCCATGGCAGTGGAGCTCCAAAATCATTATTGACACCAATTCGCCCGACGGCTGTATGTAAGGACGTAATCTGGAGTATATTCGCTAAATAAACCCCAACGGTCATTTTCATATTTACGTAAAATACAGGTTAAAGAGATTTTACTGAGTCATGGTGAACGGGAGGATATCAATAAGGCTAAAAGTTGTACTCTGCGATTAAAGGATGATACGAATAGCTTTTCATCGGTAACGCAGGCCGAACTTCGTTACACCTTAGCTGACAACATTATTATTGTAGCCTCGGACATCCAAAATCAAAGAAATGGGATCGATACGTAATCGCATTTCCGTTTTATCGAACTACTCCCGGGAAGCTCGGAAACCCTCGCTTTGGGCATTGCCGAAAACTTGAGTGAGTACATAGTTATAAATGAGAGGGGACAAAGAACGTTCCGGATCCAATTAAGTTTAGAGAGAAACGAGTGCCAAACGCAGTGAAAGAAAATTCACGTCAGTGATTTCTTCCTGGAAACTGGAGTCTAAAACTTCAAAAATTAAAAGCAAGATTAGTACTTCGACCATGATTAGGATACCTAGAAACTAGTAATTTTCGGGAACTTGCATTCCCACAAATTGTGGTACTCGCCTGCAAACCTTTTCCGTTCTCGTCGGCCACTTTTAAAATATACAACTTTCACAGAATCATCGTTTACGGCTGCATTCCAGGTGATATTCCGATTTCCATGATTTATACTTGATTAATGATACTTGAGTGATTTTCATATTTCCCAAAACGCCGCACTATTTAATCTATTAACTGTTAACCATAACGCACCTGTTAACTCATCCTTGACAAAAACTGAACTGAAGAATCTCATGGACGAAATTTTGGCGAGGCATAGGTATAAGAGAAAACGGAATAAATGCCACTATCGTCAATAATGTTGATTCAACAAGTCACGGCCATGTTTTGTCGCATTTGGTTGACTTTGGTAGATAAAACTGGCAAAAAAATATAGGCACTCCGGGAGTGCCGACAGAAGTGAAAACTTGAAATAACGTGAGCATTTTTGAATGTAGGGAATAATTTCTAATGAAATGTTTTATTAATCAGTAGAAAGTAGTTTCATGTATATAATAAATTAAATATTCATTTATTGCGCTATTGTACACAATTATTTTACATAAAAATTGTACACTTTAGAATAATCAACTTTCATCCATTATTTCAACAACTCTTTCATCATCACCGCCAACATCATCGGCAATAGCTAAAACTGATACAATAGGCTTATGGTAACTAAAGTAAGAAACGAATAATTTTGATTCTAATTTGCTTAAATGTCTTGTAAATACTGCATCAATAGTAGTTTTACATTTCGTTGTGCCAAGATTGCGATCATTAGACATCGTTAAACCAAACTTACTATTTAAAAATTCAATCAATGGTACATTTTTATCGTCTGCAAAGTTTATGTTGAAATCTCCACTCAAAATCATTGGCAAATCATCAAATCTTTTCCCAATTTTTTGTTCAAGCAATGCAGATGCATCATGAGAATAAATGAATAAATTTTCATACAAGAAGTCTCGTATCGCCCTCAATGACTTATCCGGAGAAATATAAATGGCAACCATAATAATGAACTGATTATTCTCAGAGTGGCAACGACATATACACATATCGCCAATATCAGAAGCAGTAGTATTAAACATGCTGGTGAATTTCGCATGCTCATCCATATAATTTGAGCAATAATGAACTGTGTTCATATTTTGATAAATAGCTACTCCTCCTGCTGGACGATTATTTCTTCTGAAACTTGCAACAAAGTTAAAATTTGGAATGTCAATTATTACATCATACCCATATGAGTGACTCGCGTCACTCATATGGGTATGGGTGACGGTGACGCGAGTCCAATGGTTTTTACCCATCCACAAGTCTGTGTATATAGCGAGTATACTGTGTATATACAGAATATACAATTATACATATATTTAGCAGCAGTGACGGTGACGGTGACGCGAGTCCAATGGCTTGTACCCATCCACAAGTACTGTGTATATAGCGAGTATACTGTGTATACACAGAATATACAATTATACATATATTTAGCAGCAGTGACGGTGACGGTGACGCGAGTCCAATGGCTTTTACCCATCCACAAAAGTGTATATACAGAATATACAATTACACATATATTTAGTAGCGGTGATGGTGACGGTGACGGTGATGCGAGTCCAATGGTTTGTACCCATCCACAAGTACTGTGTATATAGCGAGTATACTGTGTATATACAGAATATACATAATTATACATATATGTAATAGCGGTGACGGTGACGGTGACGCGAGTCCAATGTCTTTTACCCATCTACAAAAGTGCTCAACGCGACATAAGAAGTTTTCACTTCAAAAATTAATTTCATTGGATCTAGATGGATTCAACCAGTGGATTTCGATAAAGTTTTTTCCACTCAATTGAATTATTTCAGGAAGAATATTTCATAAAGGACAACATTACGGCAAAATTTCTACAGGCACAACATATTTGGTTTTTCAATTGATCTTTGCAAATATATTGAAAGCGAGAAATATGGAGAATTACTTTCTTAAACTCGCGCTTACGGTTATGATTCTATTTCTCACCATTTAATGCAAAGTAAACATGCAGATTTTTTTCAGTCCTTGTTACATAAACTTGTGATCTAATTTTTGTTCCATGAATTTTTAAGTTGAATTTCAGAGGAACTGATATTTTAATTCATAAGCCTGCCTGTAATTCCAACAAAAGTGTAATTGATTTCATAAAAAATAAAGTGTGAAATACAAGGCACCATTCAACGAAGAAGAGTGTCATAACTAAATAGACGTATAAAACATAGTTCCCTCTCTAGCCTTCTGAACTATGAACTTCCTAGCTATTTACCTGATCGTATACATATATATACATGGATCCATAAAAATTTTCGAATTAGTATTGAAAGTAAAATCAGATTTTTTTCCTGTGAGTCGATACAAACGGGAAAGTGATTGCCTTTGGAAATGGACGAACAGTTTGAGTGAAAACAAAGATTTGCGCATAAAATATGGATCCGACGTGAGAGAATAAGCCTGATATACGCGGTGGTCAAAGTCCCCATCTTTTTTTAAGTAATTCACGACATTTTCCCCAAATTCTCGACAAACCTAAGATCGTCGAGGCAATTTTTTCCGGTTCTTTGTCGGCTATTGAATGACTTACAGAATGTGAGCCACCAATAAGTATTTTTTAAATTATTTGGTACGTATTTGGGAATTCCCTCGTATACTTCGCCTGAAATATGAATGGTTCACTACCCTACTTTAAGGTAGTTCGATCGAAAAATTATTTTACTCAGAAATCGATGAATTTGATCTCATTTTAGAGAAAAATATCTCACCTATCCAATGACACTACAAATTCTACCCCTTACCACATTACTTTCGGAGATATTTGCCAAATTATACCAGCCCTTTTACGTGGGAAACGGTACGAGTATGCACTCCACACAGACTGTATTTAAAAAATGAGGTATTTCTAACCCTTAGATGTCGTAAAAAAACTAACAGTGAGTAGTTTGTATGTTTTCTCAACTATTTTTGAAAATTAACCATATTGTCACCACAGTAGGTTCTTGGGTATCACAAAAACCTTCCGTTTTGAAGGAGTTTCAAATGTACCACGTAAAATAAATGAGTCAAGTTATAGACTTATTGAGATATTTTCATTTTCATTTTCATTTAATTACTAACAATTTTGGTCATATAAAACAATATTATTGCACCATTAATAATGCAATATTTAATTCATGTGTCCTACAGCTGGTGAAATTAAAACGTGTAATTCTAATATGGTCTCTATTATGACTAGGGAACTATCTCGCTCGGACTACCTTAAGCACTCATCTTCGGCTCATCCTCGCAACCTCCGGATTGTTCTCCCCTCCCCATACAACTTTGCCCTCGTCTCGGCGCCCACCGGCCGCTGTGTCCACAAGCGTGCTAGACGCCCCCCCCCCCACCACGCCTCCCCTCCCACCCAGCTCACTCCTCGCTCATTCGGCTCCTCATTCAAGCGCCACGCCCGCTCATCTCGGCGTCCACTCCTCACAATCACACCGATCTCTCCCTTTCCTTTGATATTCAGACTCCCCTAAAGTTAGTTCGAGAATCATATCACTAACATCAAAGTCACCAAGGGGGCCAAAATTATACAGAAACTATTTCGTCTTTCTAATGATACCACAATATCAGTCCCTGACAACGATAATTTTCGCGGTGTTTGTCGAGGAAGATGAGCCGTTTACCTAGGGATTTGTCACAGCCAAAGGGAAACAGTGGTACGGCAGTGTGGGCCAAAGAGACATTTAAGGTAATTGAGCGAAATATCATTTTACCTAGAAATCAATGAATTTGGTTTCATTTAAATGAACAATATCTCATCCTTCTAATGACACCAAAAATTCAACCCCTTACCACATTACTTTCAGAAATGTTTGTCAAAAAATACCAGCCCTTTTACATGGGAAATGGTAGGTGTATGCCCTCCAGAGAGACTTTGTATTAAAAATGAGGAATTTCTAACACCTAGATCTCGTCAAAAATCAAAAGTTGGTAATTAGTGCATTTTCTCAACTATTTTTGACAATAAATCATATTGTAACCGCAATAGGTCTTGGGTATCACAAAACAGCTTCCGTTTTGAAGGAGTTTCAAACGCACCGAGCGAAAAAAATGAGTCAAGTTAAAGACTTATTTAGATATTTTCATTTAATGACTTACCATTTCCGTCCTATAAAACTATATTATTGCACGATTAATGATGCAATATTGATTTCATCTGTTCCACAGCTGGTGAAATCAAAACGTATAATTCTAATATGGCCTCTAATATGACTTGGGAACTATCTCGCTCGGACTACCTTAAAAACGAAGTTGTAACGCACTAAGCATGTCAGAAAGGCATCACACTACAGTTTGTATATTTTTCAAACCTTTAGATGGATAAATTCACTTTCCGCCGCAATAATGCTCCAAAAAACTGCAAAGAAACATTCGGTTGTGAACGCGTATCCGTCTAACGGAATGAAATAAGTCAATTTAAATCCACGTATGAGTTCTCTTTGACTATTTCTCAGAAGTTTAATAAAAAAACGACCTTGCGGTTTTAATATTACTAATAATACCTCACTCTTTTTAAAATTCTTATCTTTACAACAAAATTCAAACGTTCTCAGTGAAAAATAGAGAAAATATCACTTAACCTGCATTAAACAATTCCCTTCTATTCGATAATACTAACTTAGCAGAAATAATCGAGCAACTAAATGTATAAACCAAATTTTTATTCTAAAATAGTTCTATTTTGTGCCCTCTCACCTTGTAATCCAACGTTTTTACTCGAATAACCCTCATGTCTTCTTCCCTTCCTCAATAAACTCCATCCTCCAGGAACACAGAGCGCTCTCACGAGCCCATAAAAAACATCAGGAGTCAGTAAAAAGTGACTTTCCGTCCATTGAATCCGTGATGGATTAGTTTTCGGTATCTCTATCCTAGACGCTTGGATGTAAAAACTTTTCTCTCACATGAAAGACAACCACGAGCAGCTTATTTAACACCCAGTGGCACGGAAAAAGAACTATCAATTGCATTACCAAATGGTAATTCAAATGTAAATAGCATTTTAATGAGAAAACTAGATGGATTAAAATACAGATGTGAGTTATAACCTCCAAAGGAAATCGAAGAAACGTAATTCCACTGCATCTGGCTCAAGTTTCAATTTTCTTAAGTTAGCTAATAATGGTAGCAAATACTAATTTATTTCACCGATCTTTGTACGTATTTCATGGATACGCCGAGTCACGGCTCGAAGTACTCTATAGGTTTTTCTCGCGAAAAACGTAAAAACGTTAAATACTTAAATTTCTTGCAAAAAGTGAAATACGCTAATTTACATACTGGAAAAAAGTGTGAATCCAATTTTCCCAATTGACACATTATACATATTTTGTTTAACTACTCTTGCCTACGATACTGAGGGCATGTTTCCATAATTTACCACCACCCTAACAAATGTTTAAATTAATGCATTAACGACTGACGATAGAAGTTTGTTTTCGTATTTTCAACATTACAGTTATGAAGACTTTAAAACATTTAGAGATAGAAATGTGTCAACTTCGCATATTTGTCATTCAGCGTTGCAACAAAACGAGCTCATTAACGTATACGATAACAACTTATCATTCTGTTACCAGCAAGTTGCTTTGAAATTTTGATTCGCAAATTGAAATGAACGGAATTGAGATTGACGGAGTAGAAATAAACATTCTACGCTTCGCAGGTGATATCGCAGTCACAGCAGGATATCGCAACGATCATAAAAGGTAACTAAACGTATTGGACCAAGTTCTCCCAGAATATAACAATGAAAAGAAGAATACGTAGAAAGAACGCCTAGTCTGCGGAAGAGGGAGACTGAATGCACAGATCATACTGAGAGGAGAGGAGTCAGAGCAAGTCTATTCCTTCACCTATCTCGGAAGTACCATCACGTGGAACGGAAGGAGTACCACGGGCATCATACGAGGATGAGCCCGAGTCGAGAACACGTTCGTTGACAAGAGGCAACTGTTGTGCTAAAAAAAGATAGACCAACGAACGAGGAAACATGATGAGAAAACACGCGCGTGGAGCGTGGCACTCTATGGATCGGAAGCACGGACTACTGTAAAGGAGACTCCAGGCAAGAGCGACGCCAACTAGCGGAGGTTTTCCGAAGCACTCTACCGAGGATACTTCTAACGGTGAATGCATGCGAGTACGTTGAAATTGAAGGCGCTATTTGGGTTTAAGCATTTGCAAGGTAGCCTATATAGTGACTAGTAGACTGTTTTGGTGAAATTTCTTCTTATGCCACCAAACAAAAAATATTTCGGAAACTAGGTGGTATAATGCGGATGTCCGGTAATCTCTCAAGCGAAAATGAATCTCGCGCGCGAAAATGAAAAACGTCCATCAGGATCTCCCCGGCGGGAACATGAGAGAATTTGTGAAAAATATAAGAGAACTAAACCAACAGCAAAAGGAGCCTTAAGGAAAGCATTAATGGAATTCAAAAGTAGAATATTAGGTGAGTCGTTGTGAGATAACCCGAAGGCATTTTGGTCTTACGTGAGGGAGGTTCAAAGAATTCATCCACGGTAACAACATAAACAAAAGGCTCAGGAAAAAGAGCTAGCGACAAATTATGAAAAGAAAATATCCTTAGCACCTTTATTCAAAGCGTCTATACAGCATCCACTCCGAATAACATCGCTACACTGCCTAGCCTCGATCAAAATCCAATGTAGTCTTTAAATATTTTTGTCGCGAAATAGAAAGTCACCTAAAATCCATCAATTCAAGAAATCTACTGGTCCTGATCAAATTCCCGCCCGTGTTTGTAACAAATTAGCGTCAGAAGTAGTACCATATTTGAAAAATATCTTGCAGAACATCGCGTACCTTACGATTGGAAAATCGCGAAGGTCGCACCCATCTTTAAGAGCGGTGATAAAGAAGATCCCAGGAACTATAGACCTATCTCCACAACGTCACGTCGTTTCTCGTTGGATATTAAATATTGGATACTATAATCGTCAGTTCAACTATGGAGTATATAGATAGTCAAAATTTGTTAATTCAAAACCAGCATGGATTTAGAAAAAGGCAGATGCTCCGAAACCCAGCTAGCCCTCTTTATTCACGATATTCTTTCCTCTGGAGATGGCTTGTCCAGGTAGACGCGATATTTTTATATTTCAAAAAAGCTTTTGATAAAGTTCCACATTCAAAATTACTTGTAAAGCTGAAAGCCGATGAAATACATCACGATATAATACATTGGATTAAAGAACTCTTATATAACCGCGAAAAGAAGGTAGTCCCCCAGTTTTGCAGACGACGCAGTATTTTACAGGGATTTGAACAGCGAGACTGACAGAATTGCGTTTAAGAAAGCCCAAAATACAATGAACGAATGGTGCAATACTTGGCGGTTAGAAAAAAAATTTTAAAGTGCGTTGCTATGTTTTTGTAAAGAGAAAAACTTTCCCAACGAAACGTACACAGTTACTCAAGCCGAATTCTTAAATGTAGAGTCACTTAAGTACTTAGGTGTGACCCTTACTCAGGACTTTTTCAGAGGGAAGCATATACGTGAAATTTGGGGAAAAGGCAAATCGTAAATTAGGATTTATCAAAAGAATACTAGGAAAATATAACGAGCAAGTAAAGGAGCGCTGTTATTTTTCTCTCGTGATACCTCACTTGGAGTACGCTGCTAGTATATGTGTGTTCATTCGGCTATGTTTAAGGAAAATCAGAAATATTCATGATATTTCTTAGACATATGATATTGAAACAAAAATCTATCCAAAGGAAAAACCCTTTAGTGTTCAACATCTTATCCTCTTCCATAGCTTTCAGCATTTTCCTCCACAAACCCCATACGAATCCTCGTACCCCTACAGAAATGAAAATTTTCTGCTGCAAAGTAGTAGTTTTCATTCAAAACATTCGTTATTTCATTTCCCCGTTTCATCAGCTGATTAGGCAACGTACTGCTTGTGTGTATTTAGGAGAAATTCTTTGGGCACCATTCTCGTAGCCTAACGCTTAAAGGTACATTGATACACATGCATACCAATGTGTTCTCAGATTTAATCATCTATAGAAAAAACTACTGCCATACTTATATATTTTCACAGTCCATTTACTACGAAAGATTTTTACATTTCCAATGGAGTAGCATCAATATTTATTGGCTAATACAATTATAAATCCATTAGAAATCATAAAATGTAAGGGTGTAACTTAACTATATGCTTACAATGTTTGCAAGGTTCCCTCTTTGCTACATGTCAAAAATCATGGAATAAGGACAGACCTATCAACAAGTACAAATTATTATTTCTAAAAAGTTGGTCCAAAACCATCGTCTCACGGATATCATTGAGATCGTTTAACAACAATCAGAAGTCGGCGATTAAATTACCGCATTAATCTATAATTTATAAGTAATCCTTTGCAAAGGAAAGAAAGTTGAGAGAATATCCCGTTATCCCAAACGGCAAGTGAGTCATTCTCTCCAAAACCTCTGTTTTATCTGTCCAAAAGTCTTGATTAGCTCACCCTCGCCGACACATATTCTTGACTGCTAATACATTTTTTTCCAATCTCGGTATATAAATGAAACTTGAATTCTGTATTTTGCAACGCAAGGGACATTTCCCATTCTAAAACAAACAACTACCGCAATACCCTTGGCTTGGAAAAGGTACGCCGCCTATAAGGCACTAGTCAGTAGGCACAGCCAGCAGTAAGACACGACTTGACGTTTAGTAAAGCCAAATGAAACGATTTTCGAATGCAAAAGCGAAAAGAACCTTCCAGTTCCATTGAAAAAAATATTAAAATGCAGCATAACATCACATAATACGGCTGTTCACGAAAAATGGGTAAGCTAAGTTGACTAACCGATTGAGGTACCACAACACGGCCGCGACAATTTTGCACGACCCTGACTGTCCCCCGCTTTTCATGTGAAAACGAAATCCTTTGGTGGAGTGTTGTAAGGGTCAGAACCTGGATCCTGAGAAAGGAAGACGGTGCAAGCGCTCGAGGTGTGGGTCTGGAGAAGGATGAAGAAGGTGCTGTGGGCAGAAAGGAAGGCGAACGAGGAAGTGCTTGAGATGGTGGACGAGGATAGGAAACTACTGATTAAAATCACGGGTAAGTGGCTGAAGGGCAAAATAAGGGGCGATGGGCCGCTTAAATAGTAATAGTAACATTCTATGTACTGCATCTAGCCCCGAGCACAGTTCCTTTATTCTAATTTTATAAATAAACGTTCACTAATCCTATATTGATATGAGATTGGTCCAGGAAAACTCAAGATGAGTGCTAAAGTGGTCCAGGTGTGTATTTTGGAGTTAATTGCCTATTTTTCGCATTTCGTATTTTGCCTTTATATGCATGGTTATTTTGCCTTTATATGCATGGTATTTTAATCGAAATTCTTGTTCGTTTAGATATTCAACGAAATCTTTGGCATCCATCAGCTTGTGTTAGCCATCAAGTTCAAGCGCAGGTACGGTGAAATAGGAGGCAACCAGTTCCAATCCTTGGCGGGCTAACTTTTTTTTCATGTTGAGCAGATGAAGGGCTCTCAAGAACCCTCAACTGCTATACGAACCTACTACACTTGTGAGCTATTTTTCAATGTATAACGTATCTTATACGCGTTCATTAATGATCTAGAAGCCTTGATGAGAAGTTAAATACAAACCATCAGGCGTTTTACATTGAGTCGTCATGATCTCGATATATTCATCCAAAACTGAATGGTAGTTTCCCATTTCTTTAATACTCCGATTTAACCATAGCCTCCGGAGCGTTGCCCATGGACTCATACTTCAAGAGTTTCTATTTTCATCTATGAGGCTGCAATTAACACAAAGGTTGAGTGCTAATGGAGTGACAGCACAGTGAAAAATACCGTGATAATCAACATGAAAATATCAATGAGTACAATCCTGCTCAACAAATATTCTATAAACAAATTTCTAATATATTCAGAGGGTGCAAGGGGAGGAATGAGTCTCCGATAGCCTCTCCCTCCGTACTGTAAACATCACATTCACGTGGTGCACTTAGTTCTAACAGACGAGGACAGGGCAACCGAGAGACTTCCTGAACGAGGAGTCCCCACTGCCAAGTGCTAATGTCCTCCTCGGAGGGCAGAGGTGAAAAGGGCGCCCTGAGGTGGGAAAGTGCTTCAAAAAGCGGAGGAGCTGAAAGTGGAATTCAACGGTATAAGGGAGCAAAGGGCAACCACTGCATTAAAGATCCATAGGATATTTCTAGATATTCGCTTGTACGTTGTCAACTTTGGTTAAATGCTCCGGAGGTAAAAAGACTTTTTGTACAGCAAAAAGTGGTAATGCGTGTGGATAGTAAATGTGTCTATAAGGACGTATAAAAAGAGAATTTGGCTTCCCTCAAATGTTTCTTGCACAGGGTTGAGATTTGAATTAATAGTGTTTTGTTTTTACCAAAAGTCATCAAGTCTAAGAGCAATAAAAAGTGTAGAAAAGTTATCAGCTGTGTTTATTCGCATTCATATAGCGGCATTTTCATGCTGGCATACATATTTATACTAGTTTTTAATGAAGAGCTGCGTGAAAACATTACATATAATAATGCATAATCGTCACTAAATATAATAAGAAATATTATAAAACCGTCCCATATGAATGTCCAAATTCTCATCTGATAAATATTGTGCAATTCCTATAGAAAAAGGACATTTGAATATCATAAATTAATAATAAATGTCCTAAAAAGGAGGGGTAAAATTTGACCAAGGTTGAGCAAAATCCCCGTCCTCCTAGAGTTAAAACCCATAAAAGGAGATATACACTATTATCCCCGGGAGATAGAGTGCGCTACCAAATAGAACATATTACAGGAGAAGACTGATGCAGGAATGCAGAGAAGAGATCATGTGGACGGCCACGGGCTGATATCGCCAGTGATCGTTTATGGCTTATGATTGAGATGAAAATAACATTGAAACAAAAATAAAAAAGGCGATGATAGTGCGAAAATAGAAATGAGACAATATGGAGATAGAGGGGAAAAAATCGGGGAAATGCTAACAAAGGAAAAAAATTAAGGTAAAAAAAATGAAATGAGAACACAGAAGAATAAAGTACTCCATGAGAAAAAAAGAACAGAATAAAATAGGATATTTGGGTGTTGCTTGAGCAAAGAAGCCTTGTGTAACAACAGAGAAGTAAATGGAAGAAAGAAGGTAATAATAAAATTAAAAGTGGGGAAAATAATAGAGCACTACACCACAAATTAAACAATTAGCTACGAAGAGAAACGGATAAGGCAAAAGGAAAATATTTTAAAGAGAAAAGTGATAATGTTAAGGACTTGGAAATGAAAGGGCAGTATGATTTAATGTATAAAAATTGGATGAGAAACTTTATAGGGGGTAACAAAAAAAGAAGACAACTGAGGGCGATTGCGGGAAAAGATGGGAAAATGTTTCAGGAGGACAGAGATATTAGAGATGGACGGAAATAGTATACGGAAGACTTGTACGAAACAAGTGAGAAACCGAATGATATTGGCATTAAAATGAGGATCAGATGGAAGTGGAGAAGAATGGTCTTAAAATACTCCAGTCTGGAAGAGAACAAGCAATGATAGATATGAAAAATGGCTAAACAGTAGAACTTGATAAAATAAACTTCCTATTGAATTATTCAAATTTTTAAACGAAGAGGGTATTAAGGTAGTCCGAGCGACATAGTTCCCTAGTCATAATAGAGACCATATTCGAATTATACGTTTTAGTTTCGTCAGCTGTAGGACACATCAATTAAATATTGCATTATTAATGGTGCAATAGTAGAGTTTTATATGACAAAAATCGTATGTAATTAAATGAAAATATCTAAATAAGTCTTAACTTGACATTTTGTTCACGCGGTAACTCTATCAAAGCGGAAAGTTAATTGTTATTCCGAAGAATTTACTGCGGTGATGATATGATTAATTTTCAAATATAGTTGATAAAACACACAAACAACACACTGTTAGTTCATTGACGCCATCTAAGGGTTATAAATACCTCATTTTGTAAATATGTCTCTCTGGAGTGTATGCATTTACCATTCCACATGTAAAAGGGCTGGTATTTTTTAGCAAAAATCTCCGACAGTAATGTGGTAAGGGGTTAATTTTTTGTGTCAATGGAAGGGTGATATATTTTTCTTTAAAATTAGACCAAATTCATTGATTTCTAAGTAAAATGATATTTCGCTCAAACTACGTTAAGGGAATGGTGTTCTTCAAATTAAATATGCGATTGATTACGGAATAAATTTCCGCGCAATTGTGGCGAAAGTTTCGTCCCCGTCTTGACCGTGGCGTACTGTAGACGCGATGCAACCCAAGGTACCCAGATCAAGACATGATCCCATGATGCACTCTGATTCCTTATCCGGCTCGACGTTGTGTAGCTTGGTGATTCTTCACTGGGTAAGAAAAGTATCTAGCCTTGTTCAATGTATCATGATCTCTGGTTAACATGAAATTGCTTTTGTACTTGAAATTAAGAATGGAGTGGGTAAGCACTATGAGATCTAAATTAACGATGAAATACTTCTAATGCCGAAATAAGAATCATCTCTCACCTCGTACTCTGGGATAACCAATCCTCAGTGTATATACAATAATGATCTCTGCATGTCTATAAATCACTACTATTGTGCTTAATCATGATCAAGCGTAAGTTGTTGGCACAATGAGAACTTGGCGACAAAATTTACTCACAAATATTCCAGGCGAGAAGGGGACACCATCCTAAGTATTTAAAATAATTCACGATTTCTGCGTTGGTATCCTCCCAAAATATGAAGTCAAAATGGATATATGCAAATAGTAATTGTTTTTATGCACAAATGTGATACGAAGTATGCGGTAGGAACGATGAAGAGAATCTCCATCTTCCATCCTCGGAAGAAAAATGGAGATGCTTTTCCACCAAAAAATGGGTCTAAGGAGCATGATGCTACCGCCCTCGCCACGGCAGGTAAGTGTCGAGTGACAGCATGATAGGCACATTCATTCGCGAATCTCGGGCCTGAGCACAGTAAAGAGCCACATTGCTTAGAAAATGCTTAGCGTTCTTAAGGTAATTTGAGCGAAATATCATTTTACCTAGAAATCATTGAATTTGGTCTCTTTTTACAGAAAAATATATCACCCTTCCATTGACAAAACAATTCTACCCCTAACCACATTACTTTCAGAGATATTTGCCCGAAAATGCCAGCCCTTAAACATGGGAAACGGTACGTGTTGCATACACGTACATTATTAAAGAGAGAAACATTATTAAACAAATGAGGAATTTGATCTCGTCAAAATATGAACAGTGTGTATTTTGCGTGTTTTCGCAACAATTTTTAAAATTAATCATATTGTCACCACGATTGGTTCTTCGGGATCACAATATACCTTCCGTTTTGATGGAGTTTTAAACGTAGGTACCTCGTGAAAAAAATGAGTCAAGTTAAAGATTTATTTGACTTTTTTCATTTGATTACTTACAATTTTTCCATGCAAAACTATATTATATCACCATTAATAATGCAATGTTTAATTTGTGTGTCTCACAGCTGGTGAAATTAAAACGTATTTATCGAATATTGTCTCTATTATGATTAGGGAACTATCTCGCTCGCACTACCTTAAGTACGAGAAAGAGGTCCTTCCGGCTGGATTCCTACAACTCAGTTACGATATTCCATCGGAAGAAGATCGTTCGATGCAGCGATCTGGCTGAAGTTCGGCTTGCATTGCTTCACTGCGGGCACAGTAGCAAATTCTTTTACATTCTCTGTGAACTAAAGTTTAGTACCAGCTTGCTGACATTGGGAAGCTTATTGTGTTACTATCTAGCGTTCTGCGCTTTGCACGCATGCACTTTTAATGATTATCTATCTACGAGATAATATTGGGCTCGCTGATCGCTATTCTTCGCTCATTTTCTTACTTCCCCGTTGGTTAAATGCACTTTACAGTGAGTGCGCACAATTGTACTGATATTAGTACACTTTTGGCTTTACATTTCATTCTCCTAGATCGGTAGTCACTATAGAATGTAAAAGCATTTATTTGTGCTTGCTCCGCTATATCTGCAATGCATTCCGTTCTGCTCAGGCTACCTCCCTTCGGATTGCGTTTCATTTCGAAACGTTAACGGTTGTTTGAAACCCACTAAGCTGGTGTGAATCAGTTCAAGTGACAACAGGCAAAGCTATTGATGAAAATTATGAACTATTTCCCGATCTACGAATATTTCTACATCTACATCTACATAATACCCTGCGAGCCGCCGCATGGGCGTGTGGTAGGGGGTGTTAGGTCACCAGCCGTGTAAAGATGTAAGTTTTCGGGAGATGAAATGGTGACATGTATTATAGGAGTGTATTTAGTGGAGCTCATATTTTATTGTGGTCGATTATTGTTCGCGGAAAGAACGAGTTTATGTTCCTATCTGTTTAGCAGTGTATCTCTCTCATTTTATCGCATCTGTCAGACCTAGAGGTAGTGAGGAGTCATGATAATATTCTCTGGGTCGCTCTGAAAAATATCATTTCTGAATTTCTCAAGCCTAGCGTGTAGCCTCCGAGTCTCTAGGAGCTCCCACCTTAATCCCTCTAAAAGTTGTGAGACACTATATGTATTTAGGGCGAGTAAAAAGACGAGTGGAGCTGGTGACGTGCGCATCCTAACTCATTATGAATGGTGAAATATAAAAAATCGTAGCCACAGCTCGATAACCAGATCAAAGAAGTTCATTTTTCGGATGATTACTTACAAAACCGACACTTTGGCTCATGAAGAAAGAGTTTACTTAAAACATAAGGGGGATTAAAAGAATGCTTAAAAAATTTGCTACTCAAAGCCATTTCCGAGGGGACGTGTGAAATTTCAAACAACTCGGAGAAAGTAACACAAAAACTTCATTTTTTACTCTCCCTCGAGTAGATCTGCCGAAAATTCCCCGAGACTTTAGAGATTTGTTGCCCTCTAAGAAACTATTTGAACGGAGCGGGTATCATTAAGACGCAGAGCCTACCAATTTTTATAATAGGAAACCAAGAAAATACATTTTAAACGTCCCAGTCGCAGTGAACAGTCATAATGTAGCCGGAAAAACCCTCATTAACGTTTAAGAAAATAAGTGTTGACGAAAAAATGCTCATATTGACAGTTTATTTTCTATTCCTTCCGCTCGAAGTGAAACTTTTGCAGAGCTTAAACTTATTTAGACTTCTGCGCTAATCTGTGGGCGACCACTGAACAACTTGCGGCATGCTTCTGACGGAAGGGACGATTTTTTTAATTTACCAAACAGTTATTCGCCGTGCACTATAATATCGTAGTTGAGTATAAAAACGATCGATCAGTGGGGTACCGGCTGGCACAGCCCTTTCGGTGAGACAGATACTGACAGAGACTGTCGTGTCGCCATCATGGGCAAGTATCATCCGACACGATTTTCGAAGAATATTATCCGATTGCATGCTGTTCGAAGAAATTTGGTGTTAAGCGTTAATTATTTCATCATTAAATGTTTAAAAGCTACAATGTGTAATCCAGAATTATTTCGGGAACCCTTTCTAATATAAAGAAATGATTCTTCAAGATATCACGACAAGGTTTAAGAATCGGCACATACCTATTGACTCAGGCATAGAAATGATGCAAAGAATTGGGTAGTTCTATTATGACTGTCAATTGTGCATCTGAAGTTATACTAACGACGCAATCATGATCCATCCTGTTGAACAAATTTGACTGCTAGATTTAGCGTCGTAGGATGTCATCTCGCCCTCGGAGGAGATATACATGCAATCCTTTAAGAATATTCCATCCTTTCCTGAGAATTTAAAGTTTCAACTCAAAAGACGAATTTGAACTGGAATTGCAGATTAATTGAATTTTTTCCTACAATTCAGAACGCAGTGTCTCGTCACACCGCTGGATTGTGTTCTTAATCGCAGAGAATTTTACCTAGTTTTAATGTTTATCCGTACAAATGCGAAGCATCGGGAAAAGAATGATTAGGAAAACAAATTCTAAATTCCCCTGTTCCACCGTAATATACTGTACATCAAAATATGAAGACGCCTTAAAGGAAGACAGATAAAATATAAATCCTTCCTGAAGAAAAGCATCAACCTGGAGCACATGAAGGTAATTAGTCCAATAAGGGAGTCCTTCTCACCTTCCTCACCATGGCATAAATAATGAGTCCAGCTTGACTGCAAAGCAGTGCGTTGTCTTCAATGGATCTCGGGGAACCGACAGAGGAGTAGCCGTCAATGAAGAATTGCATGTATATCCTTATTAATGTCTACAGCTAGCCAGTATTACGCTCCGTTGGTAACCTCATCGTTTTGCGTTTACTTTGGACTTTAAAAAAATGTTTCGCCAAATATTTATTAATGAAATAAAGATAGTAACATCTACAGAATTTATCTAGATATACCCCAAAAGCCAAGTTTTCAGATAACTGAAAAATTAGCTGATACTTCTCTCAGACGTTCTCACGGTGCTGACGTTTACCTTCGAGCAGCAGCAGCAGATATTGGTTGTACTCAGATGCTATTTTAAAGCCAATTTGCTCCTATTAAAACTATTATTATAGCAAGATTAGAACTTCGTGCAGCTACACTGGCTGCTCGACTTGCTGAACATGTTCAATATAGTCTCAATCGGATAAATTCAGTAGTGCACCTTAGGTCAGATTCCATTTGTGTTGCGTACGTTTTGCGAGATCATCCGTCCAGGTGGCTAACATTTGTGACCAATCGTAGATCAGAAATGTTAACTTGACTTCCTATCAGAACTTGGCATCACATCCGCTCAGCGGATAATCCTGCAGATGCCATTTCAAGAAGTTTAACGCCCTCTGAGTTAATTTAATCGTTAACTTTGGTGGCATGGTCCCTCACAACTATCGATCGATTTCAATGTAAAGCAAAAGGAATTAAAACTTTGTAATTCTCTACACACATTTATTTCTCCACCACCGGCTTTATTGTTCTCACGTCATCTTCAAGAGGCCTCTGAGTGAATTACGAAGTGAACATTTCCTTTCACTATGGATAATTTCCGATAAGTTTGCTCGACAAATATTTATTTTATTTCATTTACACTGCACTATTATCACCGTCAAAGCCAGTGCCATTACGCGGAGAACCGTCATAAATTAGAAGGGTATTTCACGTTTGCAATGTCATAATTCCTCCAGCAAGGGATTTGGTAGACAGGTTCCCATAATTACGTGAGTGTAAGAATGACTATATGCCGAACGAGATTTTAAATTCTCTAACTAGGTGCTCCGTTATATTCAAGACACATTCGTATGGTATTCAAAAACTTACCATTTTCCCATTGCCCTTGTGCTACTGTTGAAGAAAGAGAATACTCACGTTTACGAGTAATATGGGTTCTCCTTGTACAACGTGCTTATTATTCCATCATCATCATTGGTCGTTTAGTCCTAAGATTGGTTGGCTGCAGCCCTCCATCCTTTCCTAACTAATGCCAGTTCCCCTACCTCCCGGAAGTTTTTCTGAGGTACTATCATCTTTATTTCTCCCATGTGTTTATCCATAGGCATTCCTCTTGGGAATTTTCCCTCTTATTTTCCTTCAGTGAATTTATTGGGTGCATCTACGGCGATGGTCAATTAGCTTTTCCTTCAGTTCTATTCTTCACAAACCCATTGTGCCGCAGGATCCCAATCCAATCAGGTTCTTCTTTTTCCTACAGCGTTCCACGGGGCCCTATCATCTACTATTCTTCCGCATGCTTCTTCATGGCAAAAATTCACCTACCAAACCGGAGACCTCGGCACAACCTGCCCTATTTTAGATAGCCTTCGCCTTCGAGTCGACGAAAGCATTCAATTTTGAGCGAGGGAGAAAAACTTCCTCTTATTTTGCCCCCGAGTTCTCGCGTCACATCCATGGTAATCGAGCATTTTAATAACGAGCAGAGATACTAACCTTCATGTAGGAACTCAACTTACCCTTTCAACTATCACACAGAAGTATTGGAAACTTGGAGCTTAACGGGCAGGAAAGACGGTTATTCATGATAATTAGACTTGCCATCGTTCCTCATCTCCTCCTTTTTATTAAAATAATGGCTGATTTCCGACCATGAGAGTAAGAATGAATCGACCTTTTTTTGAATTTGGGTGTTGATTACTTTGAGCCTTATTTAAGATCAGCTCTTCATCGGGACGACGTTGCAAGTCATACAAAATCTAAGTGGCTGTAGTCATATGCCCTAGAATGAAAGCTGTTCATCTAGAAGTCGGATAAACATTTTGGTGGGACAAGGGAAACTGCATTTGAACCCACCAAATACCATTTCAAACGAGTTCTAGGACAACGAAATGTCTTCTTTCATGTCAGATAAAAGCATTTCTTGATGCTCAATCTTAATTTCAAATTAAAGATGATGCATCAGACCTGCAGTCATTTACTCTGGCTCACTTCCTAATCGCATCTGCCTCGTGATTAATACTTTTAAAAACTCAGGTAACTTTTTTATTCAAAACTAAGAATGTATAAGCCTAGAAATACCTGAATATGCAATTGAAAATTACTCATGGGCACCAGAAATATCCCAAGTAGAGGAAAGGAATAAAAATTACATAGATTCCTCTTCAACGAGAAAACGTGACAGGGATACAGCTGACTAAAGATTACGAACATTAAGTTTGACAATATCACTCAGCAATATCGTGCTTGAATACGACAAGCAACATACGAGGCGATTTTCAAGCCGCATAAGATCGAGTATTCAATTAATTTAACTTCGAGATATTTCTATTCCAATACAAAATACTGTGAGAATCAATGAAATCACCCAGCACACCATCGAGAAATGACGCGAAGGAGGCCTGGAGACTTCACAGGAAGCAAAATTGCCCGGAAAAGCTCTAGAGCATAACTATCCGCGCATGTAAAATATACAAAAACAATTAATAAAGTGCGTTATAGTACTGATCTCCACAATAACACCATTCAATTATCAATTTAGTCCTGAAAAGGGATATTATGTATTATGAGAACTTCCAAAAAGAACTTATTCAATGTGTTTAAAGAAGGAAAGCACTTCAGCACACGCACAGCAAACATCAGTCACTGAGAACATCAACAAAGTTCAGTAAAGCGTTGCCAAAGTTTTCAGAAATTAATTAACTTTGAAATAAATGTAAATGTAGGGCTTACTTGAGAAAATTAAACAATTGCTTAATTACTTAAACAAATATAACAATCACTTGAATTTTTCGATATTTCTGGTGTTGTATATATATTAAAAAATTGTGTATATAAAATGTTGTTTTGGTGTATATAAATTGTTGTAAATTGTTTATATGTAAAAAATATTGTGTGTGTGTGTGTATATATATATATATTGTTGTAAAGGTTTCATAAATCTAATTACTTATTTAGGCATAATCGCTGCACGACTCCATTCTCGGAATAAGATTAAAAAATCTTTTCGTAGACTGGTCTTCCTAATATTCATTTTTATGAGATATTTCAGCTTTCCTCTAAATTAGACATATTACAAATCAAAGCAGTATTCTTTTAAAGGCTCATGAGCATAACTAAAACAATCGGGATGCCGCTAGAATTCACTCAGTCGCGAACCAACCTCCTTAAGCAATATTCTCTTCGCTGCGGAGTGGATGGAGGGAGGAGCTAGGGACGCCCGCTGCTGCCATCTAGCGCCTTCGGGAAAGAGTGCGGCCGTCAACTCATTTAACTCCGAAGATTACATGTATGCCTCCAGAAGCTAAAAATGTCCATGAAAAGCTGCTGTTAATGAAGGTTTCTGCCAAGTACCCAAATTCATTTGATTGGCTCGTAAAGTCACGCTGGATTTAATCCACCAGACTTCATGAATAGGGTGAACTTTCCAAGCATGCCTCTCTAATGATATCAATGGAGATCCAAGACATGTTTTGGGAATAGCTGCGGAGTACTATAGGCATATAAGCTTGTTACGTACCTCGGCACTACCTGACGGGCGCCCAGCTGTACGGCGAGCAGAGCCAGACGTCACCGCACGATCGGAAAATCGATTTCTTTTTGTCGAATAAAATAATGTTTCAATCCACAAAACACTCCAGAGGTTCTCCATCACCATGCATTAGTAGATGGCTTGGGGAAATTAAGGGTAGAGACTTACACACGTTTCACATTTAGTTGAGAGTGTATGAGCCTTATGGAGAACATTGCTGCCAAACCTACTCTCGGGAAGTTCATCTCAAGGGCACTCAATCAAAGCATTTCCAACACCAAGGTAAATTTTAGTAAGCTACTTGAGGAAATAATAATTACCCATTGAAAGACTCCTAAATGTGCCGTTAATGTAGTAAATTGCAGAAATGTTAACTTGACTGCTTCTATTGGCAACACCGTGCCAGCAGCCTTAAGAGATGGAAAGGAATAGATTTCCACAGGAAAGGAATCATTCCATTAGAGCACTTGGTGTTAACTAAATGTTTAATTCTCTATAGAAGATTTTGCCCATATTTTCAAATTTTAGCTCTCAGATATGCGCATTTTGCTGCGCAAGAACCAAGTCCAATGGCATCCTACATCACAGAAACAATTCAATAGAGAGTAATCATGTGAAATTAAAAAAATTTGTGCAAAATTTGGAATCATGTCGACCATTCTGGCGGGCCGCACAGACCTTAGGCAAGGGCGGAGGTGGCGGAACTTGATGGATAAGGAAAGGGCACTCGAAATTTGCGATCACATTCTCCAAAATGAATTTCCATGGCCAAAACATCGGTGAGGATTAATATTAACAAAAGCTTGCAAACATTTGCGTGAAAAACTGCAGCTGCCAATTATTAACCACTAATTATTTAAATAATCATGCTTACGAGTAATGGGATTAGGGGCCAACGGATAATTTTGGGAAGTTTTAGCAACAAAGAAGAATGTCCACGACTCAAGAAGTGTAGAGAATGGGATATAATATTGCGGAAAGAGAGGCCAATTTTAAAGACACTCTTATGAAGAGTTATTAGAATGGATACTTTCCAAAGAAGGTAACGAAGTGGAAAAATTATTAAAAGACTTTGTGTGAGTTTGCTTGTAATTTTGAATTAGCATTTTGGCTCTTCTTTGAACTCCTTTTATCTTTGTAAATTGTGTTCGTTATTTTGTGTAGGTTGTTATGCTATGAACACACTGTAAATTGTGAATGGTAATTGTTTTTTTGCAACTAGGAAAATTGGTAATGTATATGCGCCAACCGCTGCTTCTTTGTTATAAGATGATGGTAGCCCCGAAGCAGGGTTTCTTAAGGCAAAGTTGTACTGCCCAAATGTAATGTTTTGAGCCCACCTTCCGCCTTCCACGTCCGACATTTTCATGTATTTCGTTTTTCTCTCATTGATTCTAAGCCCTATATTCTTACTCTTCTCTTCTGAAATTTTGAATATTTCTTTCAGAGAATCCACACTCCTTGCCACTAGAACTATGTCGTCAGCATAGGCATAGGTCTGAGTAGATTTATACACAATTGTTCCCACAGTTCTTTCATGACTTCGTGTAGAGACAGATGAAATAGTACTACAGAGAGAGAATCTCCTTGTCTCACTCCAGTTGTTATCTCAAAGGCTTCACTTGTCTTGCCTCCGATATAAGCCTTAGCTCGAGATCCCTCCATAGCCATATTTACCAACTTGATTAGGTTTATTGGTATTCCAAATCCCTCCAATACATTCAACATTTTTCTCCTCTTAACACATTCAAAAGCTTGCTGGAAATCAATGAAAAGTATATGCAGTTCAATGTTGTATTCATAACATTTCTTCATGCATTGTCTCATTACAAAGATGTGGTCGGTTTTTCCTCTTCCCGGCCTGAAGCCACATTGGTATTCACCAAGGATTTCTTCTGCATGCTTCACTATGGCCACATACCAAAACAAATATTACTTGGGCGCGGTCTAACGCGTACGGGACATGTAAAAAATGCCATCATTTCATTTTATGACATATTCCATAGCACTTCAAGTTTCATTATGCATGCCAAAGCATTTTGTATCTTTTTGCTGGTCGTATCGAAGTCGTCTTTATCGTCAATAGTGTCGTCATTCCCCATCACGTGACCTGTTTGTTTCCATCATCTCGAGGCCCTTTTTCGACTGAATTTTATTTTAGGTACTACCGATACTGGCCATTTTGTTCATTTTTCTATAATGTGATCGGTTGCGAATTCTGTATTCCATGGCCACTGAGGATTTCTAATATACTTGGCCCCAAATTCACAAAGTGGCACTCGATTCCGTGGTTTGGAACGAAATAACTTTGTACTTTTGCACACGGTTTATTATCCTCAACCGGTTTCAACGCAATAGCGTCATTTTCAAGAGTTTACTAAACGCCGAGGCCATCAGTCTCACACCATTAATACCCTGAGCCAGTGGAGGGGGGGTGGGGGGGAATTAGGAAAAGAGGTTGGGGGTGAAGTAAGGTGAATATGTGCAAGCTTACTGGGAGGAAGAAAGGTCAGTGTTTTGAAAACATAACTCGGTAGAAGAAGGAGGGGGAACTCTTACAGACAAAAGAGGTGAGTTCATAGGAACAACTTCGTTTACCATCTTCTCCTTGTACAACCTGTGATATACCTACCCTTATTTCAAAGTTTTACAAAAAATCTAATTTGGCACCTTTGTTTCCAAAATGTTACACATTCAGATTAAAATTAGAAACATGATCATTATCAATTAAGTATTTTGCAAACATAGACTTACAATCAAGATTAATCAATGAATATTTATTTTCCCTAATTCGTACATTAAACCTCCTACCGGTTTGTCCTATATAAAAACAATTACAGTTAGGTTACACTGTAGCATATAAATACCACTTTGGTCCATAACATTAAAACAATCTTTAGAATTAAAAAGCAGTTTACCAATCGTCAAAGGGATATAAAAGCATAATTTTACATTATCTTTAGGTAACATCTTACATATTTCATATGACAGATGGGGCACAAAGGGAATTTTGGCCCACTTAACATGTGGACGAGGAATAGGGGAGAGGTTGGTGGATAACTAAACAGCTTGTTTTTTGAGTCTCTTTCTCAGAAGTTTGTCTATGAGAACCTCATCCATACCCGTTCCCCAACCTCTTTTCCTAATTCCCCCTCCTCTGGCTCAGAGTATAAATGCGTGAGACTGATGGCCTCGTCGTTTAGTAACCTCTTGAAAATGACGCTATTGCGTTGAAACCGGTTGAGGAAAATAAACTGTGTGGAAAAGTACAAAGTTATTTCATTTCAAACTATGGAAAAATTCCACAAAGTAAGCACGTCGACGATTAATTTTACTCGGTTCCGTTCCTCGCCTCTCTCCTCTCACCAGCCACGCCACCCCCTCTCTCTTTCTCTCTCTCTGTCTCTGTCTCTGTCTCTTTCTTACTGTCGCCATTTATGGCGATATTGCGAGAGAGAGGGAACATCACGAGCCTTTCATTATTAGGGCGAATGACAAAAGTAAAAGGTTCACAATCATGGCTGATATTTGCATGGAATGGTGCATTACAGAATGAAATTTCGAGGCTAACTACTACTTATAGTTAGACGTAGTATTTTACTCTCCAATAAAGGTTCACTTTCTTTTCCCTTTACATAACTTCTTCGCATTTGAGTAACCTGACTGCAAGTGGCTTAAATGGAACAGTTGCCCAATTTACATCTTCCGTCATAATTCAGCAAGCTTTTTTGAGCTATACCACAAACATTCTTTTCCTAATAGCTTTTATCCCACATCTTCATTTAAACACCAGGACGAAATATCAGTCGTTCGGTCTCCACTTTTCCAAACTTCATACCCCGCGTTATACAACAACAACGGGCTGTTAAATAAGAGTAAAATGAGAGTTAAATGAGAGTAAAAAATTATGTAATTTCTTAAAATATTGATTTTATGTTCTATGGTCACTGAATCTGTATGCTTTTGACTATGGTTCATCTCAATGTGAAACATGTAATTAGAGAAATACTGTCATATTAGCCTCATACAAAACAAAACTGAAAGCGACAACGACACAAAAATGATATCCGTATCTAATGTGCATAAGCTATTTTTATGCATTTGAGCTCACTAATTATCAGTAAAATACCCAACTAAGATTTTTTTCGACACAATTAAAGGACGCGCCAGTTAACATGGATCTTAGGAGTAAGGCAGCGAAGGATCAATATGTCTACGCCAAATACAACAATGGCCCACGTCAGTCCAACGGCGAGACAATATGGGCTAACAGGAGACGACATGAAATATCAGGAGAGGAGATGAAATTGTATAACACGCTAAATAAGGGAGTCACTGATGCTTAAAGCATTGCTTAAAGGAGGAGGTTTAACGTAACATACAGGATTCGCCAAACGTAGTTCGAGTACCGGCAAATGCCGATTACAATATCGATAAATCGACTTCGAGAAGCCGTGATGTTGAAATCACAATAAAACGGGGATAACGAGGTTCGACAATCCACGGACAACTTCAGGAATGCACATGCTTCGCATTTTAAACAAGACAAAATATCTTGCGTCCTATTATACGAGACTAAATGATAAAAACTTAAGATAGGTGCATAAACAATTGCCACGTCTTGTTCAAACGGTAGAGTAACGACCCAATGGGTAAAAAAGAGACACAGTGGAACGGTAGAAGCCAGAAGGAAAAAAATTAGGATTTTAAGGGGGACTAGGAAAATGTCAACGATACTAACAGACTACATACTGGAATTTTAAATAATACTTCCCGATCAACTTGGAGTTGACAAATAACTGCTCAATATACACCGAGAAATGGCACCAATCATCTTTCTCTCCACAGTAATGCTATCCAAAAAGTCTTAAACAGAATATTGAGCGCTATGAGAATGGAAAAGACGGGTGTTGACGCGAAAAACCACGGGCATAGACGCGGAAATAGGCACGATATCTGAAATAACCGACAATAGAAT
Organism: Ceriagrion tenellum; assembly: GCA_963169105.1. Taxonomy (NCBI): domain Eukaryota; kingdom Metazoa; phylum Arthropoda; class Insecta; order Odonata; family Coenagrionidae; genus Ceriagrion; species Ceriagrion tenellum. The sequence continues at coordinate 14,427,027 of OY720638.1, forward strand.
TAACATTTTCCCATCACAAAGATCTTTGGCATATTACTGTCAGTCACACTCACTGAGTAACCAAAGGATTCCAGGGACAAATCAGCGCGCTTGCCAAAAGGTTGAAGCCTGTTGAAGCGTAATAAATTAAGGGGACTGTATGCCACGGGGGCCTGAAGCACTTCCGCAGACGTCTACGCACTTTTCTTTTACGGCTCTCTTACGCTTTTAATTTCACCAGCTGTAGGACACGTCAATTAAATATTGCAATATAAATGTTGTAATAATATTGTTTGAAATGTAAGTAATTAAATGAAAATATCTAAATATGTCTTTAACTTGGCTCATTTCTTTCGCGCGGTGCGTTTGAAACTCCTTCAAAACTGAAGGTTTATTGTGATTCCGCAGAATTTACTGCGGTGACAATATGATTTATTTTCAAAAATAGTTGAGAAAACATACAAACTACACGCTGCTAGTTTATTTACGACATCTAAGTGTTAGAACTACCTCATTTTGTAAACAATGTATCTCTGGAGTGCATACACGCACCATTTCCCAAGTAAAAGGGTTGGTTTTTTTTGGCAAATATCTCCGAAAGTAATGTGGTAAGGGTTTGAATTTTTGGTGTCATTAGAAGGATGAAATATTTTTCTTTAAAATGAGACCAAATGCATTGATTTCTATGTGAAATGATATTTTGCTCAAACTACCTTAAAGCAAATCTCTTTACACCAGCCTCTGGATTAAGGATTAATTTTAATTCTGATAGTAAGTTTTGCCACTTTTTGCTTATTACATATTATTTGAACCGCGGAAGAAACGTATATTCTTCGACAAACGGGTGATTGCCATGACGCGTGCGACGTATATTTCTACAAATATTTGAACTCACAGCGAACATACTCGCGAACCAAGGCTACGCATTTCCCACATCGATGTCGGGGCGGGAAATGAAGCGGAAGGTGATGATCTCTCTAAGGGTGTGGCAGAAGCCACAACCAACCAGGGCGTTTTCGGCCGCTGTACACAGTCCCCTAAAGACTTCCAGAAACAAGGGAAAGCACGCAAAAAAAGCTGGAGTCGATTTTTTTTGTCAGAAAATGCTCACGACCGTGGACCGCGAAAATTACTGTACCAACTTATCACAAAGTATAAGTTTAGTAGTTAATAAAATGTTTATAAAATAACTAGTTGTTTTTACACATTTTATTAACTAGAACTAAAAAGTAAAAAATGAAAAAATAAAAGGGAGAATTTTTATGCATGCTCTTCTAAAAAGATATAAAAAATCTAAAAACAGAAATATCTTAACATCGCCCTAAAAAAGAAAAATAAATATTTTCTCAAGTGAATGAAAATTTAGCCTATTACTGGAAATAATAGAATTCAATTCAAGGAAATTGAACACACAATGATAAGACCACAACGAAAAGCATTGGGCGCGACCTCATTTATATTTTGCACCTTAACTTAAGCTCATTAAAAGATTTTCTAGAAATTATATATTGAAGCTCTCTATTCCATTGAATACCAAAATCTTCATAATTAATGATTTTATGTTGATATCGATAATTAATGAGTGCCCCACGCTTTTCGCTTTGGTCTTATCATTGTGTGGCTAATTTCCTTGAATTGAATTCAATGATTTCCAGTACTTGGCTAAATTTTCATTTACTCGAGAAAATATTATTTTTTCTTTTTTAGTGCGATTTTGAGATATTTATGTTTTTAGATATTTTTATATATTTATGTTTTTAGATTTTTGATATATTTTTAGAAGAGCATGCATAAAAATTCTTTTTTTTCTTTTTTTGTATTACCTTAGGGTAACAGAAGAAGGCTGATTCCCATGAGAATACAAAATTCCTAAACAGTCCAGGCTGCATAAATTTTAAAATATTTCTAAAATAATTGCCGATGGTGGAAAACTTCACCTCACCACGGAAATGCTACGCCTGCTTACTATGATTCCCTCTTGTCATGGCAAAGCTCACTTCAGCACTTGTCCTCTCATTTATTTTTCTCACCTCCGGAAACATTACAATAAGTTACAAGTTTTTTTTAGGTACTCAGAATATCCGACAAAAAGACAATATTTAACGGCACTAGGTTTGTAAGAAACAATTGGGTTTTTGATAATTTTAATTACATAACATGGGTTCGAATAGTCAAGAACTTCCTGTAAATCTAAGGCGAGAAAGGGAAAATCGAACAGGTCAGATACAATGTCATTTATTTCAAAGCAACTTTATGTGGGCGAAAGAAGAAAGCAAATGAGCTACGACGAATTTGTGATATGATGGCAGGTAAAGATGTACAACTGCTCAATATCAATATTTCTCCATCAAAAGGGGAATCGTATCAATGATCATCACTTCATTTGATTGCAAATACTAACGTTCACTCTTACTCAAGGCGAAGCCAGGAGCAGTGCAATTGAAGGATGAGCGAAGAAGAGTAAGACATTCCCTTAAGGAATCAGCATAAGGGATTCCCATAGCGAAGGGCCCAAGGGGTCCTCAGTTTTAGGCCCAAGTTTACGAAGTATTGGACTGGAAATGATATCCACTCATTACACTGTATAATCTCCAGGACTTCCGGACTTAAAAGTGAGACCTACGGGCAGGGCCGGATTTAGACTTGATAAGGCCCTAAGCTATTTGCGATATGGGGCCCTTTATAAATCCAGATATTCTATGTCAATGCCAAATATGATTTTCAGATACATAGAGGGTTAAACTGAAATACAATTAAGAAGTATATAGATAGTGAAATAATAAATCTTTACCTTAAAATCATTTTTATTCATAACAAACTTTAAAATTCAAATTCTGGTAAAAAGAAACAAAAGTTCTTTTAAAAGGCACAATTTACAAAGGCTTATTATTTAATCTCTTGAAACTTGTTATAAGTATTAAGGAATTATAGTAAACTAAAATATTGTACATTTTTGTTTGGACAAATAATGCGGCAGTACATCTAAGTATACATGACAATTTTTTTTGGGCCCCACCAAGAAAGTGGGAGCTCTAAACTGTAACTCGTGTAGCTTATACGTAAATCCTGCACTGCCTACGGGATAGGAAGCCAGTACAGCTGCCATCGAACCAGCCGGATGAACCTACATACGTACGTAGGAAATCGGGCGTGCGTGCCGGCTAAACGTGGCAGGCAAAGGAATCACACTCACACATCTCTGGATCATCAATATGTTCTGATGAGCCATCTATGTTATAACCTCGATGACTCCAACTTAAGATAGACTAAATTAAAAATACGGCGTCCACCATTAGGTACCCTGCCCTGAGAGATAATCTATCTGTATTGAAATATTAAAGAGGCCCGCCACAGGCAAAAATAACTAAAACAAAGAAAACTAGATAAATTCCCCTTTATATAGCTTATATTTATGACGCACGCCTATAAAGATGCCACATCATCTTTCGGTAGCGATAAAGAAGTCAGTGAAAACTGGGGTCGCACACGCAATTATTAAAAAAAAGCATTTTTAGTTTCCTGACGTCTCTGTTCTAAGGTGGTTACTCCAACTGAAGCCCATCATGTACTTGCAACTACTGGGACAATTAGAAGGAGCTGGGACAATGAGAGGTACCCGAGACAAGGCTCAATCAACACCAGGAAGACAAATTTCTCTGGCTCCATGCTGACACCAAGAAAATAACAGTAACCGGACTTAACGATGATATACAATACGAAGGAGTAAAGTGAAGGGAAAGAGACTAACAATGCAACCAATCTGAAGTCCTTTCACTCGACCACGATTCGCCTTTAGGATAGCGTAATATACTGGTCATGGCTATTTCTGTCGCCATTTAGAATGAAACCGCAAGGCGCAGCTAAAACATTCTAAATTCCAATTTATTCTTCGAGTAGCACCATAAATATAATATTTTGATGGTGACTAGTCTTAACACCCAAGAATATTGCGTCTCACAAATTACCGTTTGGAGTATATACCAAGAAAGGAGTGATTGGTGGAATAGAAGAATAAAACGATAAGGTACTGCGACACAGACTTTCAAAACAGATTCGACTCGCCTCAAGCTATCCGGATAAAGCAAGTTTGGTATGTCTTCTTTAAATTAGCATTTTAAGAGAGACGTTAATATCAAATACAACGACCAGTTTAAAACTACCAGTGGTAACTAACAACATACGTTCAAAAATAGGTTCTGCTTGCATCATAGCATATACTCAAGCATTACATGCCAAATAACTCATTATCTCATATTGATCGTTCAATCCTAAGATTGGTTGTCAACAGCCCTCCACCCTTCCCTATCTAATGCTAGTTCCCTTACCTCCTGATATATCTTCCTTAGTACCTTCCTCTTTATTTGGTCCATGAACTTATTCCTGGGTCTTATTCCAGGGACTTTTCCCTCTATTTTACCTTTAATTATGTTCTTCACAAACCCGTTTTGTATCAGGGTGTATCCATCTTGTTTTTCTTTTATGTATGGTGTTCCTTATGGTCCTCTCTTCTACTCTTCTTTACCCTTCATCATTTCTAATTTTGTCCGTCCGTCCATCTTCAGTATCCTCCTCCAGCACCAGGTTTCGAAGGCTTCCAGTCTTTTCTGGTCAGCTTTTCTATTGGTCCATGCTTCCGATCCATAGAGTGCTATGCTCCACACGAATGTTTTCACATACTGTTTCCTGGCTTGATATTCGTTGTACTTCTTCCGTCCCACGTGATGGTGCTTTCGAGATGGCTGAAGGAATTCACCTCCTCTTATTTCTCTCCTCTCAGGGTGACTTCTGCATTCAGCTTTTCTATTCCGCATGCTAGGATTTTAGTCTTGGTCTTTTTTTTCTCATGTTGTTTTATTGAAGTACTTGGTCCATAGTGATGTGTGACCTTTGATGATCATCACGATTTCCAGCTATACTCGTGACATCTTCTGCGAAGTGGGACATGTTTATATCTCCTCGTTTATCTTTATTCCGCTCAGTCCAATTTCTTTTGCTTCTCCAATTGTCTCCTCCAGGTACATGTTGAGTAGTGCTGGTGAGAGGATGCAGTCTGTAATCCATTGTCAATTTTAGCTTCTATCTGACTTCCGTCCATCATTTTCATTGTGATAACTTGCTTTCTACATCGTTGGTAGATAACTCCTCTGTCGTTGTAATCCATTTCGAATTTTACAGCAGTCGGAACATCTTGTTCCACTCAACACTGTCGAAGGCTTTCTCCAGGTCCACGAATGCGATACACAGTGTCTTGTTCACATGTATTGTTTTCTCAGTCATTAGTCTCAGGCAGACTATCCTCCCTAGTGCCGTGCTCTTCCTAAACCCAAACTGGTTTTCCGAGAGGTTGTCTTCAATTTTCCTTCCCAACCTTCGGCTTATTATTAGAGTGGGTATTTTTGATGCATGTGACACTAGACTCAAGGTTTGGTGCTCCTGGCATCTCTCAGTACTTGTCTTACCGGTCACTTACTCGTTATCTAAAAGCGTAATATCAATAAATGTAGTAGCAATGTCTAAGTTTATGATGAGGCGAACAAAATAGAGCGGCAGTCTTGGAAGTGTCACCGTCGTTTGTATTCTCGCGCATTTATTGTTGAGCCCGCATAAGGACCAATTTCTTCGGTCGAATTTCTCGAACCATGAACACGAAGATAATAACAACGGCCGAAATCCAGCGGAAACTTGTGCAATACGCCCATTGAGTGCGAGTAATGAAGTCGCATATTGAGTGCACCTGTTCCTTAAGCGCGTTCACTACATGGAGCGCACGCGAGGCGAAGCAGTAGCAGCAGTTCCATTCTAGCATTTTGTCTCGGAGGGAATCAGGTCGATGAGTCAAGCAAAAGATTATTATCACGAAATGAGCGCTCCATAATTGGTACGAATATTGATCATGAATTTGAACCATTATGAATAGATATAATTACCCCTGTTTTGTTATCATGAATAATGAATTAATAGTTTTCGAGTTAAATAGAAGCCAATTTCATTTTTCATCAACGCAGACGCTTCAAATAATTTTCGATCCCTTTTATTTCACTTTAAAAATTCTAAACCAGTCTACCTATATATCCATACGGGACTTCTAGTGGTCATTTACCCTTAGAGTCTCTCTACTATCGCACATCTATTTGCTAGTAGACGTCTTATCTATGTCCAATTGGTCCCAGAAAAAGTAAACTATGGCAAAGTACGAAGTTGTGTCGTAAAAATGAATGTTTTTATTGACATATTCCAGCACAAGACATCAACGATTTAGGCCGTTGATCGCCTTCCCTGATAATGGGTAATTACACTTTTAACAATTAGGTCACCAGTAATCAGTACACAAACGAGCAGGTAATCTGGTCCACAGTCAGAAATTCTCTCCCAATTGTGCGACGATTAGGGCAACCAATTACAACGGCGGCAATAGAAGACGGAACCTTTGCGTAAACTGACCTCTAGCCATCCTTCTCCGCAAAGCGGGACGCCCGTTGACGTAATGCTAGCTAATATTTCAACAAATACCGAGCTACAAGCAAGTGGGGCCGCTAAACGCTTTCACGCTACTCGGATGTTCCGCACCAGCGCACACCCTTCCGTCCGCAAACCGTTGACAAGAGTCACGAATCAAACGAGAGAATAAATCGATGAACCCATGGTGCAAGACTAAAAAAGATAAAAGCGCAATCAACTTCAGAGTGGCAATTTGGTCAACTAACTACCTGAAAACTGCGATGAATCTCCATAAATTATAGATTGGCGACATAATCTCCCCGAGTAATGACAGAGTAATCGGAAAAAATTGCGATATAACGCCATTTGGCATGTAATGTAAAATAAATATGCTGGTTTTGCCACAGTATCACAAAGGTGCTTTACTTTTGTTTGCCAAGAGTCTAAACATCAACCAATCACATAAAACTAATTTTATTAAAATATTCGATTACATCCAGGAAACCTTGTGACGCCTTATCGAAACCCATATCGTATGACGTGCGGCACAAAATGCGACCTCTCCACGCGGACCTCAACTAAGTAATTGGATTACTACATTGAAAAATATTCCCTATAGCCTTCAATCCGACCCATAGGACATGAAAGTTTGATGAAGTAGAGTCTCAGAAGTTATTTCTGAAAGTTTATTCAGCGTTGGAAAAGCATACTTTGTAAATTATACAACTATATAAGTTGTAGTCCTATACATTTCTTCTTACACAGCTACATCCAGCGTCTTTAACTCTGACAAAATCTCATGGGGAATTGAAAACGACGCCTGATTCTCTCGTGGAACAAGGCACTTGTGTGCGAGTACCCAACTGATCCTCTTCTCTTCTCGTCTCGTCCTGAACTGCGCATTTGAAAACCTCAACGGCCATGGCGCGAAAGACGAGCGGAAGCGCGAATCCGCCAACCCGCATGCATTTGTATATCACTCAGAAACACACGAAACATATCGCTCAGAAATACGCTCCATTTAAAAACACCATCACCAGAATTTGAATGCGAATGCTTCAGCGGCGACCGAAACGATCCGCAGGAGATTCGGCGTAGTTTGTCTAACTGTTCGTTGCTGGTAGGCGCCAGATTTTGGACTTGCTCATTTGCAGTACACTTATTATTTTAGTTTGTCATGTATTCAAGATGTGGCTATATTAGACGCGACGTCAACCTGAAATTTCTGCACCGTGCTGCCAATCTGAGCTGACCCCGCAGCGGTTGTTTGTGTAAGCTGCTTCCACCTTGACAAGACTTTACTCAGCCACGAACGACCCACGCACACACGGAAACCCGAACGGATCACTTCCCCAACCCTTTCCGCACAATATATGGACGTTCCCTGAGGCCGTTCCGGGTACTAATAATGGTTCCCACATGATAGATTCTCTCCTCTCATCGATGACAGTATTGCTGCCAGAAAATCGCACCTTCTATATTTTCATTCAAGTAAACTCACGAGTGAGACATGTTTATTCAGACTTCTATACTGTGGTGAATGCTGAAATTGTTTTTGAAGCGAAGAGTTAATATCAAAGCGAATGCCTCAAATTCACGACAGTTAGCTCAAAATCGGCCCAAACCTCCGCCTCTGCAACGAAGTGCGTGCAGCATTGCACACTCCGGCGAAAGAGAAGTCGCTGGCCGAGAAATATGACTCAAGAGGCGCTTTTACAGCTCATTATGACGCGGGCGCTCATTATCGCCATTTTTCAATTGCGCTCACAACAGCGAAACCGTGATCGTCATTCTTCAAATTTTGTCCGGTACTTCAAATCAATCATTTTGATTGGAGATATGACTATTTACGGGAGTACTTCTACATTGGTTCATTCTGTAGATAACACTTTCGAGAGGATTGCAGATCGCTTCTTCAGGCCGGAAGGCCCAACCTCTGACCATATGAACATTACTGCAAAGGTTTTTCTACGATATATATTAAAATATACTGCGGTAGTATAATGATAATACTGTAATATGACAGAAAAGAGTGTTAAAACCTACGATGTTCTGGATTCAGACACGTTTGAAAATCCAAATTATAATCTTCTCATGGAATTCAATAACATGTCTTTATCACAAAACAACCGTTTGAATACACAAAGTATGTATGTCCATAAATTATAGATTGGCTACATATTCAGATATGGTTCCGCATATTCACAAACACGCAAATATCTTTTGGTACATCGCGCCAAGTAGCAATGAATGTTTCACACGTCACCAATTACATCTGCAATGTATTTGCGGAAGTTTAAAACTTTAAGAGATCAATGTCACGCAGTTTCAATGAACACTATAGATGCACTACAGCAAACATGTCATTGTTTCGCTATTAATCATTATCCTCACCAATGACCGCATATATTTGATGCCACTCTCGAATGATATTCAGAATTTCTTGTATAAATATCCAAACGAGGAGATATCACCTGCTATGTTTGAATATTTTCAAATGGCCAAGCACGGCGAAAGTGCTGGCTGTCGCTTGGGTTGGTTTCTTTGAAGCCTTATACTCCTTTGCAATGCCACCTTTGATGGACCGCAAGGGCCTAAGATCTGGTTCGATTGTATCCATCAAAATTTCCATAAGCATTAGGTAGCCTGGATAGCGTAGTGGTCAGCGCACTGTTTCGGCAATATAGAGGTCAGGGGTTCAGTTCCCTATTCATGCCGAATTTTTTTCATGGAAATTTCATCATAATCCAAACGAGGGTTTCACCAATTAAAGCCTCTCATCTACAAAGGGAGTTGTTAAGGAATGAATTAAGATACATGCGTAAGGGTACCATTGAATGCGGGGTGAAAACTAATGAGTTTTGTGGTCTATCGATAGTATTCCTACGTGTGGTAAGTAACTACACAAAATATCAGGCCCACATAAATTATTCAACTAACTCTCACTGATCCTGGTGCATTATTTTCGAAGCCCAGATAATTACTATAGGTTGGCACGAAACGTTGACAGTGGGGTCAGGTGTGGTTCATTTTATTTACGATCTACAGGTCAATAAAATCATCAGAATATAGAACAACATAGACCTACTTTATAATGGAAGCACAGTATTTTGCCTGTAGCTGAAAACAAATGTGAATCACACTTAATGAGATAATTTATTGAAAACATATTTTCATACACCAGACTCACAGCATTAATGGCGAAGGTCTCCGCTGTTCATAAATTATTTTATAATTGCTCGTTATTGGCTGCAAGAATTTCCTTTTACTGAACTAAAATTTTTTCATTCCGGATGGGGTGAGAATGTAATAGCGTCTCGGAATCAGAGCTACTCATTTCACGCCTGCACTCAGAATCGCCAGAGAGCTGACGTGGTGCGAGGTTTAGCGTTTCCCAAAAAGAGCGCCCTCATATGCCGGATAGCAGCCAATGACCCAGGTCGTCGTGCCAATTAATTCATGTGGAAGAGTACAGAGTACACACTCATCGATAAACTTAATGGTTGAAGGCGTAACTTTGTGGAATATTACCGCAGACATCACAAAAATTAAAATATCTTAGTATATTCCACACTTAAAACTTGCAAGGCAATCGAAACCTAGGTCAGGAATAAAAGTTTTAAGTGTGGAATATACTAAGATATCTTTGCAAGGCAATTTTGCAACGCAATCGAAACCTAGGTCAGGAATAAAAGTTTGGAATATACTAAGAGATTTTTCTTTTTTGTCATGTCCACACATCGATACTTTCTACAAGTCAAGCCGGATGTAGTCGTGCGTGGTGCTACACTTTTTCACCTCCCAGTCCGATATAATTTTTAACAGTTCTCACACCAGAAAACGGCTCTTTTCCACAATACTTCCCATAAAAATTTTGCTCCCCAGCGCGTCCTTCAAGACTGCACTGGTGCAACATCACCTACGTCAAAGTTTCCCAGCACATTCCGAATTACGTCCGGCCACCTCCCCGATCACACCTAAGTAGGTGGGACTGCCTCGTTTGCCCTCCGCGCGAGATCGAGAGACCTTGGGGGTTTTGGTTTCTCATCATTTTCGCCCTTCGGGAGACATCCCTACCGCAACTAAAAAGGCACGCTCGTCAGTTTCTTCCCAGCTCTTCCCAGTGGTCACGCCTCAGGGCGTGACCGCTGGGAAGAACTTCATCGATTTTCCGGTCTTAATGTTTTCCTCATACCTTTCGACTCTTTTCCGCAGGTCCTTGGATCAACTATTACTGACGCCGACATATTTACTGAGGTTGGTGATGTGAAGAAAACTGCTTCACCCCCTGGTGTACTTATGTACTGCACGCACTTAAGGTAGTTTGAGCGAAATACCATTTTATCTAAAAATCAATGAATTTGGTCTCATTTTAAAGAAAAATATGTCACCTATCCAATGACAACAGAAATTCTACCCCTCACCGCATTACTTTCGGAGATATTTGCCAGACAATACCAGCCCTTTTACGTGGGAGATGGCACTCAAGAGAGACATTATTTACAAAATGAGGTATTTCTAACACTTAGATGTCGTAAAAGAACTGACAGCGTGTAGTTTGTATGTTATCTCAACTACTTTTGAAAAAAGATCATATTGTCACCGCAATAGGTTCTTGGGTATCACAAAAAACCTTCCGTTTTGAAGGAGTTTCAAACGCACCGCGCGAAAAAAATGAGTCAAGTTAAAGACTTATTTAGATATTTTCATTTAATTACTTACCATTTATGTCATATAAAACTTTTTATTGCACCATTAATAATGCAATATTTAATTCATGTGTCCTACAGCTGGTGGAATTAAAACGTACAATTCGAATATGGTCTCTATTATGACTGGGGAACTATCTCGCTCGGACTACCTCAAGGCGGCTGGAGCGGTAATTGTGGGTTATTGAGAGCACGTGTAAATAAATGTTCACGTAAGCGAAAAAATATTCTCGGACCACAGTTGGACAGTATTCTTGGACCACTCTGACGTGCATTTGCTTATGCGTCCGAACTCACCATTCAGGAAATAAAGGAAGTGATACGAGCATAAATATTTTTTTTTCCTTAGTTAAAGCTCGTTATGATGAGAGTTTTTGGTGCAGTATTCAAAATTCAGATACGTTTTTAACGAATATTAGACAGCTTGGTATTTGTTAGCAACAATTACAGTAATAAGAAATTCACTATTTAGCGTTTAGAAGAAAATCTGTACATATGTAATCACATTATCACGAAATTCATATGCTATAACGCTACGAGTAAAAATAGCGTTGAATTGTCATAAAAACCAAATCGGTAATGGAATTTATTTCAGTTTTATCAATAGCTATCACTAATGAAAGCACGTTCGTTAAATTTCACGCAAATGAGTGCGTATTCAAAAATCGCTCCAGCTACTTGAAGGGAAGCGGAGCAACAATTTTTTTCTCACTCTCAACACGTTCGGGGAACCTTTCCGAGCGGTAAAATTTGAAATGGCGGCAGTTTTACCTTTGAGGTCACTCATGAAAACACCGCCTCCCCCTCCCCAACGGACTTCCGCCATGAGGGTAGTCGGTTCAGCCGCTGAAAGAGTGCTCGGCACCGTGAGTCAAGCTCACCCGCTTCCATTCCGCCCGCATGAACGGCCTCGTCGAAAGCACGCGTGTTTCCCGGGCGACACGGCTGAGGACCGCATCACGCGCCCCACACGGATGGGCCCCGGAAACCCACGCCTCTCCCAAAGACAGAAGCGAGGTGCGCACGAGGCAATTCACTGCTCGGCCTCATGTGTGTGAGATCGGAATTGCGGTGAAATCTATGTTCGGTAAAGTGGAGCATTGGAGAAATGAATGCGAAAATACATGGGATGCTACGAGCGTACATATAGTGTCTCACAACTTTTAGAGGAATTAAGGAGGGAGCCCCTAGAGACTCGGAGGCTACACGCTAGGCTCAGGTTGCTTGATACATTCAGAACTGATATTATTCAGAAGGACATAGAGAATATTATCATGACTCCCCACTACATCCCTGGGTCTGACAGATGCGATAAAATAAGAGTGATACACTGCCGAACAGATAGGTATAAAACTCGTTCTTTCTGCGAACAATACGCAACCACAATAAAAAATGAGCCCCACTAAATACAGTCCTATAATATGTCACCATTCCATCCCCAAAAACTTACACCATTACACGGCAGGTGACCTAACACCCCCTGCCACACACCCATGAGACGGCTCGCGGGGTATTTTGTAGATGTAGATGGACTGAAGGGATGATAGTGAACTGCTTCGCCCCCTTGTGTACTTATGTAATCACTACACGCACTTAAGGTGGCGGAGCGGTTACTGTGGGTCATTGAGAGCACGTGTAAATAAATGTTCACGTAAGTGAAAAAATATTCTTGGGTGAAAGTTCTCTGACGTGCATCTGCTTTTGCGTCCGAACTAACCATTCAGGAAGTAAAGAAAGTGATACGAGCATAAAAATTTATTTTTCCTTAGTTCAAGCTCGTAATGACGAGAGTTTTTGGTGCAGTATTCGAAGTTCACACTAAATAAAATTCAAATACGTTTTTATCGAATATTAGACAGCTTGTCGAAGACCCCCGATTCAGTTCCGGGGCCGCGTTATCACAATATCGGCACAAGCGGCCGTGTAATGAATTGTCGCGTGAAAGTGCCTTCCGAGAGGGCTTTTAGCGGCAGAATTCAGTCGTAGCGCGAGACACTTCGGCGAAGTGACGCGTGTCGAAAGGAGAAGTTGCGTCGCAGAGGCTGGCGGCGTCGCAGAGGCTGGCGGCGTCGCAGAGTCTGGCGGCGCCGAGCACGCGATGAGACGGTTGAGGGGACGCTTGCGTGTATTGGGCCGCACATTGTAAACCAAAAGTAAGAGTAAGTGCTTAGCAAAGAATAGGATAGTCATTTCAAAATTTACCTGAGTGAGTTGACTGGCTGAAGGCAAGAAGGACGGGAATATGAGAGAAATGAATGCGGGAAGTCCTTCAGTTCAATCGGTGGGGGTGTGGGGGGGGGGGGAAATACAAGGGGCCGTGCCAAACGGAAGTGGCGGCTAATATCACACAATTCTTTCATAATTGTTCTTTATCGGTAAGCAGCATCCACATCCAACAAACAACATTCTTTCATTACACAAGAGATATCGCATTTTTTCAGCAGATATTTGTCAGATACCCATCAGCATCGACCGAAATGTTATCGCCAAAAAGACACCTGACTTATGTCTCCAATTAATGAATTTGAGTGCAAGGGTAATGACATAGACCAATTTTAAACCTGCCGTTGTTCAGTAGCCGCGAAATCTTTAATAACGCATCCAGAACTACTTCCTACTGACTGCAACAGAGCGCTAATACATCTACATAATACACCGCGAGCCGCCGCATGGGCGTATGGCAGGGGGTGTTAGGTCACCAGCCGTGTAAAGGTGTACGTTTTTTTGAGGTGAAATGGTGAAATGTATGATAGGAGTGTAATTAGTGGAGCTCATTTTTTATTGTGGTCGCTTATTGTTTGCTGAAAGAATGAGTTTTTATACCTATCTGTTCGGCAGTGTATCTCGCTTATTTTATCGCATCTGTCAGACCTAGAGATGTAGTGAGGCGTCACGATAATATTCTCTATGTCGCACTGAAAAATGTCAGTTCTGAATTCATCAAGCAAACTATGCCTAGCGTGTAGCCTCCGAGTCTCTAGGGGCTCCTACCTTAATCCCTCTAAAAGTTGCGAGACACTAATATAGGCAGCTCTCCCAGCCGCAAGCTCCCTCCGGACGGACTTATCCGCCAAGCACCGACGGTGGGTCACCTACACCAATAGGGGGTCGCCCCTGCCTCAGAATGTAACGTCAGCGGCCGTCAGTGGCGGTCCTTATCGAGCCGCTAGCACCGTTAGTCGGCGCCACAATCGTCTCTCCGCCAGCGAACCGTCGCGCTCGTCGCGCGTAAATTGTTTCGAAATCGACGGCCGGTGATCGATAACTGTTCGTCGGGGGATATCCCCCGTTTGGGCCGCCGCGTATTGGCAGAGTGACCGCGTGAATGGGCGTCGAGCGCAGAGATCGCCTCCCTCGTGATGACCCGCCGCTTCACTCCCGACGAGAGAAACTGGTTGCGTGCAAGGCGGTAGCTCGTCTCCACGGCTCGGGAATATGACGGGGAACAGGTAATGCATCCGACGCGGAACACTGCGTCGGCACACTGGTTGTGTCAAGGGGCGTACGTGGCCGGAGACCACAATGAGAGAGAGGATTTGAAACGCGAGCGACAGGATGTCGACGGTTTCGTTGTCATGTTTAAGGTACTTTGAACGAGACATCATTATGTCTCCAATTCAAAGAATGTGTCGCAAGTATGAAGAAAATGATCTCGTCTTTCTAATGAAGCCAAAATGTCCGATAGTTATACTAATATTTTCCTACGTATTTGCCCAAAATAGAAACCAGTTTCCGTGAGTTTTGGTACGTTGGGCGCTCCGGAAAGATATTTTTTTAAATGACCAAGTACTGAGGCATATATCGCGTAGTAAATGTAACAGTAGTATGTTTTCTCCTTAATGAAAATGCCACCAACCGTATTACTTTACTCGAAATCGCAATAAAACCTACAACAAGAAGGAATTTGCAGCATCAAACGGGAAACAAGGTATAGCCATAATGAAAAGTTTGTAAGGCGGTGTAAAAAACGGGTGAAGCATATAGAAAATTCATTAATATTCCGGTAACATCTAGTTAATTACTAGGAAGTTACGTCATAGAAGCAGTGTGATTACGTCATTCATAGTGCTTCATGCTTCAAACGATTACTTCTTTAAACAGTAAATTTTCACCTAAAACTGGAAAACAGTCTCTTTCATGCTTAGAGAAATGTTTCGTTCGAGTACCGTAGGATGAGTTATTTCCTAATCATTTGGTCGATTCTCGGCCAACTTTCCACATTTTTCCAACAATGATCGCAATATAAAAACATATGATCGCAATAAAAAAGCACTCGCAATCTAATTGCAGCATATGTTGTTTTTGTACCCTGCAGCAACTCTCTGAACTAATTAAAACTCACCCGAAGAAAGATGAGAAAGAATGGAGCTTACTCAAAAATAGATGACTCACTAATGTGGCTGCCTCATTAAATCACTCTTCATTGAAAATCCTACTCGGGTAGGAAGAACCATTAGAGAATACGTTTAGATTTAATTTACCCGCTGTAAAAGTTTGTCGCAGGGATTATTGATTTTTCCACAAATTTCCTGGTCCGCACAGTTAAACATCTAACATCGCGGTCGATAAGAGAAAATACATATTCGTCCAGGGTTGAACAACGGAGAGAGGCTGACCCAACCCATCAGGCTCGGAGAATTACATTTTTTTATACTAAAGAAGCTTCACGCTTCGGGATGACCCTAAATCCATCAATCACCGGCTTCCCCCTGTTTTCAAGGTCTCCTTGAGATAATTTTTCGATTCCATGGTCTTTCAGCAGACTCAACACGACATACTTCCGACCTAATGCATATCGCGGAGGTATTTATCAAACGGAGTAGCCAGAATGGCATGGAAAGTTTGTAAGACGGTGTAAAAAATGGGTGAAGCATATAGAACATGCATAAATATTTCGGTAAATACAGATAGCTTAACCCGCACATCACTGCGTTCATGGCGGCGAGCTGGAAACACTCCGGAAAGCAGAGAAGGAAAAATTTCGATTTTTTTCAGAGCTAGGTAGTTTACCCATGTTTTCCAAAAGATGATAATTCTCTGCGTTTTTCCCTGTTACCCATGATTTTCACCTCACCATACAACGTAGTTCATGTAAAAACATGTAAACTTACATCACGCGGCGAAATCCATGACAATAGCTCAGCAGTTCACCCCGCTGTATATAGTATAGATCCACTGAGAGTAAATTGACCATCTCGCGAATCCGCCCTTTCCCTTACAATAGCCGGTTGTGTCGAAGGGATCGTCCTGAAACTAATATACATATATTGGTTTTAATTTTGATAGGTAGACTGATTGTTCTTTTTGAAGCCAATAAAAAAGACAACGAAGAGCACGACTGCTCTTCGTTGGTTTCAGGAGTTTCCACAGGAAACACGTAATTCTTCGAAAGGCGGATTTACCGTTTATTTCCACTCCACCTTTCAAGCGTGGCATATCGCAGCCTAGAAGGGAATCGCCGGAGGGCAACATCGGATTCGAGCACCACCCCCTCCCAGTCTCTGACGGCGGCGGTCGTGCGGCGAGGCGCATACCAAGACCGAAACCACGGTCACGGCGCGAGAGGGCCCACCACAAACCCGGCCGTCGCCGACAACGCCGCCGGCCGAGCAACGCCGCAAGCAGATTGCGCCGCGGTGAAACAAACGGCTACGCGGCAGAGCGCACCGACGACGACTCGCGCCACTCTGCGCGGCCGTGCCGATCGACGGCCACAATCGCTCTCGTCGAACACGCACACGTCTCTCCTCCGTTCGTCCCTTTCCCGGCCGGCCTAGCGTCGTCCCTCCCTCCCTTCCAATTCCTCCCCCAACCTCAACCACCCCCCCCCCCGCCACTCCACCCCCGTGTGGGCCCGACGGAGGCCGAAGGAGGGCCCCGAGAGAATCAGCAGCGGCGCCCCCCCCCCCCCCCAGAGTTTTCGCGCGAGTTTCCACGACTCGGTCGGAAGGCGATCGGCCGGACACATGCGCCGGGGGGGGAGGCAGGGGGGGGGGGAAATAGGGGGGAGAAATGAGTGTAAATGCCGTAGAGAGGAAGAGGGAGGCGGGTGGGAGGAGGAGAGGGGACTTCCCCTTTGGGGGCCGCGGTCGGGTGCACGGGGGCGGCGGCAGGTGGGGGCCCCCGGTGAGGAGGAGGGCCACCGGTGCTGGAATTCGAGCGTGAGAGAGAGACAGAGGGCAGGGGAGGGGGAGGGGTTAAGTGGCGGGGGTGGGGGGGGGGAGAGAAGGGGGAGGGGGGGGCGGCGGCGGCGGAAGACTTCCCGAGGAATGGATAGTGTGTGTGTGTGAGTGGGGAAGAAGAGGAAGAGAAAAGGAAGGGAAGCAGCACAAAGAAAGAGGCGCGCGATTGCCCGCAAGCCGGCAGAAGGCAGGACGGACGGTGCGGCGGACACGGTCCGCGTCTGCTGTGCTGCAGTGGAGAGAGGGGGGCGCTCATCAAATGCTCATTTCTCTCCCCCCCAACCCCCTCCCCCCCCCCCAACGGCCCCGTCTCCTCCCATCCGGCCCTCCTCCCCCCCCCACACAGATGCGCAGCTCTGGTGAATCCGAAGGAGGTCGACTTCTTGCGGACACCTCACAAACCGCGGGGCCGTATCGAGTTCCCAGTATTCGAATCGATTAGTAAAATATTCCACCTGACCGGAGACTTGAGACGAACGGAGGAAATTTCCCCTGGCCACGACTCCTCGGCATTCTTTCCCCCAATTTACCCCGTGATCGATATTATCCCGCGCGAGAGTATCCGATTCCGCATCAACCGATTTCACGGACGAGAGTCATTTTCTCGAGAACTTTTATAAAAAATATACCGACGGAAAGTTCGACGCGAATGCTCAACGTGAAGAACGAAAAATGAGGAAATACGAACGAAAGTTTCCTCGATGGCTGTTCTATGCACAACTGCTGACAAGAAGAAATCCACCACGTAACACGGTATGTTATTTTTTCCCCTCGATCACTTTCTTTTAATAGCCTAACGGAAATGGCAAACGGCTACGCCACGTTCCGTCACGGACTCTTGAGCGGGACTTCAATGCCAGCGCCTGGAAAATCCGTTGAAAATTATCTAACTCGCGTTCTCGAGCGCAACTTAGTGAAACCAAAAATGTATGCACAGAACCACCCCGCACAATTGAAACGTAGCTCTGAAGTTAATAAATGACATAGATACACCGATGAGGCGTCGTGTCCGCACACATAAAGAGCGGAAGGAAAATCCAACTTTGAAGCAACCACGGAATGCATGAGACGGTTAACGTATTGAATTCCAAATACATGGATGGATGGGGAGAGAAAGGAAATGGGAACGTGCATTTCGAAGGCCTACCTTTCGTCCCGAGGTGAAGTCGGCCGGGCGATGAGAATTCCCTCCATCCGAGAAGCGCGCAGTGAGAGCCTATGTGAGCCACCGCCGGACGCAACTCGATCGATTCGACGGCCAATCACGCGAGCGTCTCGGGCGCACTTCGTGCACGACGAGGCATCGCGGGGGACACGCGAGCGCCTCCACCAATCAATGGCAACGCCGTGGCGGCACCCGGCCGCAGCGCCGCCGTTCCTCGGGGCTCGAAGTGGCGACCACCGCGCGGGCGTCCGGCCGAAATGGGGCGGGCACGAGAGCGGCGGACTCGGCCGGCGCCGTCCGCGACCCGGGGTCCTCTCCGGTCGTGTGGGGCCGAGGGTCCTCCGCGGTCGTGTGAGGGGCGACCGCCTCCGGCTGGCTCGGGGCCGCGGCGGCAGGTGGCGCTGCTGCGTCTCCTCTCTACCTGCCGACTCCGGTCACCGTCGTGTGCTCACGTCACGGCCTCCGCGGCGGCGGGGGAAATGGAACCAGCGGGTGAAGCGGCCTCCGACGGCGGTGTAGGAGGGCGGGGGGGCACCGACCCACCTCTGCCTCATCCCTTCGCCTTTCCCTCCCCCCGTCCCTACCCGTCCCCCCCCAATCCCCCGCCCGCCACCGACGCGCCCCGCCCCCCGAACCACGCAACGTGGTTCTCACCTGGCGATATTCGGGAGCGTGCAGACGTCGATGGCGTACGTGGGGTCTCTCTCGCAATGGCCCGTCACCGCCGTTCGCGGGGGGGAGGCAAAGGGGGTGTCGCGACCCGACATGCAAACGCTCTCTTGGAAGAAATGCGAAGGGCGTCGAGACGAGTGGAGATCTGCCTGCACGCCGACTCGAGGAGAGACTCCGACTACGACGATTTCAATGACGACAAATCGACGTCAAGCTCGCTCGCCTTTTATGGGAGAGTTGCGGGAGCCGGTCGACGGATATCCACGATAGTTTCTCGCGTGCCGTGACGCGGGCGAGAATTGCGGGCGGAGATGGAGCGACTCGCCTCGCCACGGACCTCCGCGTGGCTCCCGCGTGGTCGAGAGCCACGAAACGGGAGGTCGGAGCGAGGCTTACCGCCGTAATGTTCCGAGTGGATAGCAACTCGGTGGATGTTTCCGATGAAGTGAAGCGTTCCCGACTCTCGGCTCTGAAGCCCAATGCTGGGGGGCCCCAATTGGTTGATATCGGCGCAGCCTTCCATCCACTTTCGCTTCCGATGCATCCGAAATGGAATTCCGTTTTCGTCGCACGGACATGGAATGCTTGTGAGCCCTCTCCAACGACACTCAGAGACCCTCATAGGAAACCGGCTCGTGAATCGATGAGAGGTAGGGCGAAAAACAGAGGGCGTGCGTCCTTTGAATTATCATCGCTTTTCCGATATGAAAACAGCGTAAGGTACTTCTTCAACGTTAGCCCAACGTGTAATTACGGTACGAAAAAAAGGGTAGGTATAATATCACAAATAAAAACTTCATGATTGTTTGAATTTTTTCAATTTTTGGATAAATATTGATTTTTCTTCTCCCCATTTGTTTGGCATTATTTTATATTATATGAACACATACAGATTTGCCCAAAGGTATTTACATCAGATATTTCATCGAGTTATTACGGTAGTTAACTCGTTATTGTGCTGCAAAAATGAGATAAGTTTCGTTGAAACGAGTCTCCTAATGGTTGAGATTGGAGGTTGCAGAATGTGATAATAGATTCTAATAAAGCGAGCTTGTTATAGTTGAGTCCCACTATTTCTCTTCCGCTATTATTCTTCAGGTGCGAAGAGTTATTTCTCTCTAGTTGAAGCACTCTTCGCTATAACTTTATATTCAACCGATTCCGTTGCTTTTATACACTGCAATTTTTAGTATTATAATTACTAACGTAGAGTCTCATTGCAATTAGTTAATCCAAACTCTGTAAATTGTAAGTTCAAATTAGATGTCTACGCTTGGCGGTCGTTCTTGTTTTTTTAATATTTGTTCTGCCTGATCTTGCCAGCCCTATATTTCTATTATCACTGGAAAAGAAAGTAAATCTTCGAAGACTAAGTCGAGAGGTGCTAAGAACTGTTATAATAATGCTTCGACAGCATCGTACATGAATTGCATCCGATAATCAGTCTCTAACATCTAATTAAAAATCCTCACAAATAGCTGACAAATTGGTACAAACCGAGGGATGATCCTTGACAGAATTATTCGACGCCGATTTGGATAATACTTTGAATACCTGGATAAAATAAAAAAACCATGTCCCTTGACATGTGATTGAAAACTTTTGGCTTGATTCCCTTATAATGCTGGTTCTTGGCACATCCTTCAGATGGAATGATCTTGGTGAGAAGTTTTTTTTGATGGTCCAAAATTTGTAACAATCGTCCGGCAAATAGGAAACTTCAATTTGCATACTCTCAAATTACTACATCATATAGGATGGTCTGCGCTGAAGAGCATCGCTCAACATATTGCAGGAAGTGCTGCCGAGGACAAAAGCATTGGACGTAATACTTGGTCCCCGATGCAATGCGGGTGATTTATGGTCCCCCGTCTTTCCCAACTTTTTCCCTTTAAATTGGCCATCGTTATATCTACCTCTATATCTACGAAATACCGTGCAAGCCACCACTAGGGTGTGTGGCACGGGGTGATTCCACACCAGGCATGCAGCACTCATTCCAGTTAAAATCAGAACCGCGCACATTCCCACGAATGCCAGGCGCAGGCCAAAAGCAGTCAGGGCAACGGTACGCAATCAGACCACAAACCAGGAGAGTGATACGTAGAAGAACATGCTACCATGCAACACACTTCTCAAGGTAAACTACTGGTTAGTTTTACTAATGCGACAAATATATAGCACTACAAGGTACTAAATCATGCAAGATAATATCATGCCGGAGATTGCATGCGAGGTTAGTAGCTAATATCATATTAAGATATTTAGCACTACTGAAAAAACCTATTCAGTATCCTAGAACTGATATATTGCAACTATTATGGTCCCTTATTGTACGTGGAAAAAATGACATTTTAAATCTATAGGTTCTACAGTCTATTTACTTAATCTTATTCCTGTGATCGTTCCTACCACAATAGTTTTGCTCTAGCAAAATATTTTGAACGTCTGGCAAAAAATAGTCTACGTCAAACTTTCGTAAAAGATTTAACCTACAATTCTCCCTTCGATCGGATTGAGGTTCCCGCCCTAATTCCCTCAACAATTTAGTAACACTACTATGTTTATCATAACAATCTTTAACAAATCTAGCTGCCCTCCATTGTATTCGATCTATATCTGAAACTAGTCCTACTTCGTAAGGGTACCATATACTAGCGGCGTACTCCAAGTGGGGTCTCACGAGAGAAAAATAACATCGCTCCTTTACCGTCTCGTCACACTTTCCTAGTATTCTGTTAATAAATCCTAATTTACGACTTGCCTGTCCACAAATTTCTCGTATATGCTTCCCCCACGACAATCCCTGGGTAAGGGTCACTCCTAAGTACTTTACTGACTCTACATTTATTAGTTCGGCTTGATTAATTGTGTACGTCTCGTTGGTTAGGCTACTCCTCCTCCAGAAATTCATAACAGCTCACTTATTAAAATTTAATTCTAACTGCCAAGTATCGCACCATTCGCTTATAGCTTCTAGGTCTTTCTTAAGTTGGGCTAAGCTATGCAGATTTGCCCAAAGACATTTACACCAGATATTTTAACGCATAATTACGGCAGTTAACTCATTCCGTGTAAAGGTACAAATGACGTATTCATCCGTTTGGTCTCTACTCTTCTTTCGACACCAAATACTCTTAAAATATCTTGGAATTACCTAAACTTCAGATATATCGTGGGGAACACACATACAAGGCATATGAGGCACAGCATTAAAGAAACTAGGTTTTGTTAAGCGTATAATAGGAAGGTCCTTGGATGAAAAAGTCAAAGGGAGATGCTATTTCGCTCTGGTTAGGCCACACCTCGAATACGCCGCGAGCATTCAGGACCCTGGTCATAAAGATTTAACCAAAAAAATAAACAAAGTACAAATAAAAGCAGCACGCTTCGTTAGAAACTGCTTCTAGCTAACATATAGTGTTACACAACTGTTAGAGGGATTAAGGTGGGAGCCCCTAGATACTCGGAGGCTGCATGCTAGGCTTAGGCTGCGTGATAAGTTCAGAACTGGTGTGTTTCAGAGCGACACAGAGAATATTATCATGACGCCTCACTACATTTCTAGGTCTGACAGATGTGATAAAGTAAGAGAGATACTCTGCCGAACAGATAGGTACAAAAACTCGTCCTTCCCGCGTACAATAAGCGACCACAATAAAATCTGAGCTCCTCCAAATACACTCCCATAGGACATGTCACCATTTCACCACAAAAAATTCTTTACACGGCTGGTGACCTAGCACCCCCTGCCACACACCCGTGCGTCAGCTCGTATGTGGATGCAGATGTAAATGAAACTGTTTTTCCCTCCGCCACCCTGTCCCATTCGGGAATTTTTGGGTGGATGCAGAATCCTTCCCCTCACCTCTGGTTCTGTCCATTGAACCGATAAGCGTCGCTCACATCCCGGAATGGGAAGACATCTCCGTCTCTCCTCCGATGGCCCTGTAGTCCCAGGAAAATTAATTTCCACTGAGCAGTAAGAAAATAAGCTTCCACCATTGCCGGCCGACGAATGTGTTCAATATAAAAGTGTAGGGAGAGGAAGATGATAAGGGGTAAGAATAGATAAAAGCTTGCAGATATGTAATGTGATTTTTTTACGACCAAGTACGGCATTCACTATTGGAGGCGTCGGAGATAAATTGGTTCATACCTACGCCCATATACTATTTCTTTGTTGAAACCGAAGAATTACGAGTACCTGATTTGAGTAACGTAGTTATTTGGCAACAATTCAGCCCGAATTTTGAGTAAATTAACTTTAAACAATGGAAATTCGTCTGCTTCTGCCTCGTCTACTCACTGATTGGCGTGACGCCAATTCATCCAGCGCCGTATTCTCACGTCACTGCAAGCCACTGCTGTTCACCCCAAAATCCTGAAGACTCGAGTGTAAATCATAGGTAATAACCTCGGTGCATCGGACTTTACCGATTTAAAAAATTCTTTGTTCCAGATTCGTGGGTTAAACGTGCAATGAATGAATGGTTTCTGTTCCCGGCCGAATAGGTATCTGGACAGAAAACTTTTTGTCCATGGAGACGACTCAATCCGTCTCTAATATTCCCAGCTGCTTACATGAGGATCGAGGAATCCCATGAATTTATTTCTTTCTATATGGAATGGTGGCCTAGTGATGTCAGTTTTTGGGGTTAATCCGGGCCTCTTGCTGCGGACATTGGTTCTAGCAACAGCATGTACGATATGCACATCACAAGTGGGATAACTTTGTTTTCTATTCAATTCATGTTTAGAATTGTTTTGAAAATAAATTGTAGACTTGCTTTTGGTGTTGAGGTTGAAGAGATATTATTTTTTCGGCGCTACGGTGGCACGCATAACTTTGACGTCTAATGCCCGTTTTAAAAGGGGCACGAAATTGATCAATTTTAAACGGCAATTTTTTTCTCAATCTGTCGTGCAATAATTACGGAATTAGAATAGATTAGAATTAGATAATTAGAATTTTGCCATTCCGAATCCATTCATTCGTACTGCGTATTCGTATTCTTGCAATGTTCTTGCTTTACACGACGCAATTTGAAATGCACGATCGTACACACATTAGATTGTGCAATTAAGTATCCCGTGTAACAACTACAAAGCAGCGTTCGACAATAACAAAATGTTAATACATTGTGACTCATAGGTTTTAATTTCACCTGTAAAGCTTTAGTAATTATTGGCAAAATTCTCAATTTACGAAAAGTACTTTCTCTAGTCAGCTATGTATCATGGCGCCATGAGGCCTTAACTGTCATTCCCCACTTAAAATTTCCATAGCGCATACATTACCTTATATACCTTGTAAGATAACCCCACTTTTACCCCACTTTAACCCCACTTTAGATAATTTTATATGAAATAAATTATTCCCTGAAAAATCACGCGGGGCAAAGCTGAACTCTTTTCATTATTAGACGTCAAAGTTACGCATGTCTTCGAAACACTAAAAAAATGTGATTTTTTCCATATAATGTCAAAAACCAGTCCATAATTTGTATTTAAAATTTATTCTACATATAAATTAATTTTAAAATAAAATTATCCAAATGATGATCTGAATTTCGTGCCGATTCCACTAACCGGCCCGTAATTACTTAAGTAGACTATACAAGATTTTGGCGTAGACCAAAGGCACACGAATGATAACTTCGTTTCATCACGCGAAATGTTTTACGAAAGTTTTAGGTGGTATCAATGGTGCATGGAGGTTTATTTTAATTTATCGAAGTCGTCTACGAAATTCCGAAGTATTAGCATTTCGCTGGCTTCCAGAGAGCGTTCCCTGACCGGTCGTGACACCATTTGATCCATCTTAATAGACGTATGAGGCGAGAAATTATGATCACGCAAGGACTTGAGCAAGACGAAGAGCAAGGAATCGTTTACACGTGGATATACCAATTCGAATTTCTTTGAGATCATACAATCTTTTATTTGCCAAACCCTTGAACAGCCATGGATATAGGATTCGTAAAAGGAACCAGGGATAACCCTCCTAGAGTAGACTCCTTCATGATGGCGACTCACCTGGTTAACAACACCGATTTCCTCGGCAAGGAAATAAGAGGAGGAAGTTGATCTCGGTGAGAAACTGCCACGTGCATTTTTTACTATTTCTGTTTGTCTAAAGTTTCATTTTTTCTAGAGGTATCACTAAGAAGTTAATTATGGCGAGTCACCCACTACTGTCAATTTATGCAGTCAGGCCGTCGAGTTTACGATGCTGTATCTTCAAGTAGGGTCGACCAATTAAAAAAATAATAATCGTGCCTTGGAATGATCATTTATACTTTTATTTATGCTTAAATACTTTTCTACTTCTTATGTGCATTTCGACGATATTTTATTTGAAAATAGACACTTCTCGGCGCTCAAACCTCGATGACCCAATAGGTTATCGTCAATCTCTAAATATTGAACATATAGACTGGCGATTCCGATATCAGTCAGCTGAGCACGTATCTAACTTTATAAAGGAAAAATGATGTTTATATATTAATTTTTACTCGGGCCGTTGTAAAAGTTGTAAACCTTCACTCATGTCGAAACAATCGATGTCATTTAGATTAAGGTTATACCGTTTAAGAGGTAGTTTGAGAGAAATATCATTTTACCTAGAAATCAATGAATTTGGTCTCATTTTAAAGAAAATCATATCATCCTTCTAATGACACGAAAAATTTAACCCCTTATCTCATTGCTTTCGGAGATATTTTCCAAAAAATACCAGCCCTTTTACATGGGCAATGGTACGTGTATGCACTCCAGAGAAACATTATTTACAAAATGAGGTATTTCTAACACTTAGATGTCGTAAAAACTAACAGCGTGTAGTTTGTATGTTTTCTCAACTATTTTTGAAAATTAACCATATTGTCACCGCAGTAGGTTCTTGGGTATCACAAAAAACCTTCCGTTTTGAAGGAGTTTCAAACGTACCGCGCGAAAAAATGAGTCTATTGAAAGATTTATTTAGATATTTTCATTTAATTACTTACCATTTCTGTCATGTAAAACTATATTATTGCACCATTAATGATACAATATTTAATTCATGTGTCCTACAACTGGTGGAATTAAAACGTAAACGTAAACGTAAAACGCGTGTGGGAGGGGGAAGGGGGAGGGAGAGGGAAGAGCGGGGAAATCGTGCACAGCGGTCCACATTTACCGCTTCGTCAGCACGCTTTGAAGTATATACCTTCCACTCTTGTCTACAACACATTACTTTTTGTTCTTCCATAATGTATGTGAGCTTCAAAAGAGCGACATGTTTTGCTAATCGCAGAAATCATTTTTCTGAGGGTGAAGCGCGAATGATTTTCAGTGCCATATGCGAAAATAAATAAAAATCGTCAATGAACATACCAGTGTATTTTATAATGACAACTCGTAACTTTGTGATTCCACATATCTTTTTCTAAGCGGACGAGGAAAAACATTCGGACCGGCGTATTCCACATCACTATTCACAGCTTCCGATTGCCGATTACGGCGACCCCATTATTAAATACCAGTCACCGAACGAACGAATCTGTTATGACTTCAACTTCGCTCATCGCCAACATCAAATACATCGTGTTACCAACGATTACGTCGCGCGTTTCCTTCCCCTTTCCCCCCACCCTCATTGGATCCCCACCGATAAATTTGGCTGTTGGGCCGGCGGAAAAGGAAAATAAATGCATACATACCAATCACGCCGTTCCCTTCCGGGGTAGGCAGAGTAACATAGTTTCACTCATAAATACATATTTGTACACCTAACTCTGCTTCAATAATTCCCACGATACTGACCTATCATTGCAAACCTCTTTTACCTCATTTACCCCCATACACTGCTTCATACACGCTGATACTGCTGATAATTTCAGAGATGGTCATAAGTATAATATTTGAAATAAGAATTTTTTGGAATCATCATAAATGGGCAAATAGGTTTTGTGGGATATTTTCAAATAATTTAAGTTAACAGAAAATTATTGATTACATAATAATTTCACGATGTCCATGAATCATATCCTTAGCCTACTTTGTAATGTGTTATTCAAGTACTTCAGATGTAAAAACGTGCCCTCTGTACCCACTTGCGTGAGGCAGACTTATAATATTTCGTAATAGTCCCCCGTATACAAGTAAATTCTGTGTTAAAACAATCTTAGGTTAGAAACCATTACTGGGTGAAAAGAGATTTATTCCCAAATAATTTTTTTACTGTAGCGTCTTACGTTTGTCAACTTAGGAGTCTCTTCTCTACCCCTTAACCTCCTTCCCCCCCCTACACCTCCTCCCCCCTCCATCCTTCCTCCTCACCGGGATGGGGAGGAAGAGAGGGATCCCCCTATCACCCCCTCCCCCACCGGCTGGAATTTCCCGCATGAGTTTGGCGAGCCAGTCCAGTCCTTGGATTATAAACCGAAAGCTTAGGGTAGTTTGAGTGAAACATCAATTTACCTAGAAATCAATGAATTTGGTCACATTTTAAAGAAAAATATCTCACCCTTCCAAAGATTCCAAAATAACCCCTTTTATTCTATTTTCCGAGATTTCATGCGAAAAATACCAGCCATTTTACATGGCAAATAATACGGGTGTTCACTCAAAAGCGACATTATTTTTGAAAAGGAATTTATAAAATCTAGATCTCGTCAAAAAATTAGCAATGTTTTGTTGATATCTTTCCTCAACAATTTTTTTAAATAAATCATAATGTCACCGTAGAAATATTATCAGGATCACAAAAAGCCTTCTGCTGTGAAAGAGATTTAAACGTTCTGCGCGATAATATGAGTCAAGTAAAATACTTGAATAAATATTTTTATTTAATTACATAGAATTTCAGCCATATAGAAGTATATTCTTGCGCCATTAATAATGTAATATTAAATTCATGCTTCCTTCTGCTGCTGAAATTAAAACGTAAAATTCGAACATGGTCTCCTTTATGACTAGAGAACTATCTCGCTCAAATAGCCTTAAGGGATTATCCCCGGAGTTTAAGCTACAGGTCACGGACCTCATTGCAATGGTTTAGAGAGGCGGATGGTGGAAGAATTTATATAAATGGGAGAAAAGTGGTAACGGCGCGGATAGAAGTAGTTTGTGGACACAATGGGAACGGCTGGTGCAGGGGATGGAGGTGACCTCCGAAGAAGGGAGGAAAACGAAAAAAAAACTCTGACCACTTGTAACTTGTTCATCCGATATGCGAAACCCAAGGAGGAGGACAAGGGTGCCAAATAGATTCCAAGCGGAGCTCTCAAACAGTAATGGGAACACTAAAACCCCTTACCCATCTTGTTCTCTCTTTGTCTTTTGCCTTGCCTTAGGTCATTTACAAAGATTCCGTCCACATGCTCTTTAGAGGATGATGACCTCTCTATGCGCCCCTTGTGATCCCTAGGACGCAATCTTAACAGTGGGCGACAGCTCCAAAATCACCTATTTATCACTCATTTCAACAATCTCGATTTCCTTAGGAACCTGAGCGTCAGCGTTAAATTGGTATCTAAGCCAGTACTATCATTCCAAGTTGAGGTTAAATATTCAATTTGAGGCTTATAGTTAGAACTTAGATGCGATGAAAAGTTATTTGCGTTACTTGAGTTTTTATTAATAGCTAACACTTCGGGCACACTAAAAGATCGTAAAGGTGTGAATATATCATAAATGTCCGAACACGATTGGAAGGCTGATCATATATGAGCAAATTAATTCCACCTGATAAATGCCAAATTGTGAGAAAAAAAAACTAATTTCG
Source organism: Ceriagrion tenellum (assembly GCA_963169105.1). Taxonomy (NCBI): domain Eukaryota; kingdom Metazoa; phylum Arthropoda; class Insecta; order Odonata; family Coenagrionidae; genus Ceriagrion; species Ceriagrion tenellum. The sequence continues at coordinate 14,455,944 of OY720638.1, forward strand.
TAGATTCAGCTGCGTCCAAAGTTTACTACAAAGCAATCAAGTGATTTTGGCCACAGTTGTCCTCAACACTTAAGGCAAGAGTTGTTGAGACTGATGGGAAAATTTGATGTAGGTATTTCATTAAGTAGAATTCCGTCGCAGTGTTATCGTTTGCAATATTACGACATTCCTGGATAATCGTAACATCTTACATAGCAGTCAACACGGCTTCCGTAAGGGCAAGTCCTGCGAAACATAGCTTGCGCTTTTCCTTCATGTGATCCTAAAATCAGGTGAATCAAGAAAGCAAGTCGACGCGATATTCCTTGATTTCAAGAAGGCATTCGACAAGGTTCATCACAATATACTCATTTATAAATTGCAGTCATGCGGAGTTCATACACAAATAGTGAATTAGATAAGGGTCTTTCTCAGTGATCGAAAACAGGAAGTTGTTATTGATGGTTTTAGCTCCGATATGGTCGAACATCCGGTGTTCCTCAATGAAGTGTCATTGGCCCACTTTTATTCATTATTTATACTAATGACTTAGCTGTAGAGTTAGCAGTAAAATAAGATTATTTGCAGATGATACAGTTATCTACCGTGAATGAACGAAGTCGCGGACTTGGAAGCTGATTCATCGGACCTTAACAACGTTCATTCGTGGTGCCAGGAGTGGGGGTTAGAATTAAATATCAGCAAATGCACCATGGTTCACTTTCTGCGAAAGTATTCACACAAGTGCCACACCTATACTGTGGATGGAGTGAACATAAAATCTTCAGATGCAGTAAAATATCTTGGAATTACCTAAACTTCAGATATATCGTGGGGAATACACGTACAAAAGATATGCGGCACAGCATAAAAGAAACTAGGTTTTGTTAAGCGTATAATAGGAAGGTCCTCGGATGAAAAGGTGAAAGAGAGACGCTACTTTTCTCTGGTTAGGCCACGCCTCGAATACGCCGTGAGCATTTTGGACCCTGGTCAAATACATTTAACCAAAAAAATTAATAAAATACAAAGGAAAGCAAGTTTTCGTTAAAAACTGCTACGAGCGTCCATATAGTGGCTCACAACTTTTAGATGGATTAAAGTTGGTGCCCCTAGAGACTCGGAGGCTACTCGCTAGGCTTAGGTTGCTAGAGAAATTCAGAATTGATGATTTTCAGAGCGACACAGAGAATATTGTTATGACTTCTCACTACATCTCTAGGTGTGACAGAAGCGATAAAATTCGAGAGATACAATGCGGAACAGATAGGTACAAAAGCTCGTTCTTTTCGCGCACAATAAGCGACCAAAATTAATACTGAGCTCCTCCAAATACACTCCCATAGTACACATCACCATGTCACCTACAAAAACCTTACATCTTTACACAGCTGGTGACCTAACACCCCCTTCCATGCGCCCATGCGGCGGCTCGCAAGGTATTATGTAGATGTAGTCATAGATTCAGTTAGTGCAATCAAAGTTTAATCTAGTGCACCTCATTTTACAAGTATTCCCATATAGGAGGAATCTTAATCACCCGAAAGCCTCCTTCTAATGCCAGGTATTCTTAATATTTTTCTGGGTATTTTTATGATAATTTGGCTTGATCTCTATTAATTGACAACTATGAATAAACCCACACTCTAAACTTCAGATTCTGTCGCTTTTTATCTTCCTCAATCTCCTCATTTTTATTTTAGGAAGTAATATCATTATTACAACAATTTATATGATATATATTTCATTAAAATAATTATTATATTCACAATGAATTTATTATCTTGGAAGCTTGATGTAATACGTGCCCTATAGAGGAAATGTATATACTATCAACAGAATAAAAATTAAAATATAGTACGTATAAATCTAAGGAGCCGATATCAGATTATAATTATTGTATTTTCTCCTGTCATATGACACCGTTCTCATTCAAACTTATTGCTCTGATCACGATTATTCATAAAAGTTTCGCCATAAGTTAAGTATTTATTTGAAATATTCAGCTCGTTGCCATCCAAGAAATTATTATATTTCGCATTGCTACTAGTTTTTACGTGTTCCTGATGGTAAGTGAGTTAATGTGTAAAATATTCAGATATCATAGTTTCTTTTTTGGGCTGTTTTCAAGATTAATCTGTAGCTATGCCATAAGGATCCCTATTTTTTACGCCGCTGCTTTCCTAATACGCAAAGGGATTTTCGTCAACGATTTCCTGATATCATCCCCGAGCATTGGACATCCCGTCCATACCTGTCGAGAGGTTGCATTTCCCTACACATAACACAATTTACCTGCAACTTCTGTTTAGGCTCATATTTTTCCTCGTAAATTGTATTAAAAATGCTGATTTATTTCCGTTGCCTTCATTCTTACCAACCATGATGAAAAATCCTCACTAGCAACCCAAACTGTTCCTTTAACGGCATACGTGGCTAGAGGGCATTTTGAAAAAAATCAAGGTACGCTTTTGTAAGTCCTCAGAACGGAATCATATGTGGATGGCGAGAATGAAACTTTTCCTAGCCTGAACCGATATTGAAACGGTTTCTTTGAGTTTTCCTTCCTAATATTATTGTTCCACTTTCATTCCGGAACCATTTACGTTCCGGGACCATCGTTCCTCCTTCACTTCGGTTCCGGGAACCGAAACTTAATCTGAACCGACTCTTAACGTTATCGGAACCATCAGTTAGTTTCTCTCAACAGCCCTGATGGAAACATCTCGCTTAAATTACCAAAAATAGGGTAATTTGGGTTAAAAATGGTAGTTGGGGGATAAACCTTATTATATGCAAAAAATGTACTTGATGCGTACGACTTTGACCAGAAGCAAATATACTTAAGCAAATCATATTCATTTGAAAAGACCATCTTAAATTTTAACACGGCTCTTGGTATGGAAATAATCCGTTGCAGAAAGGTTTCTCGGGTGTCGCACCAGGTCGGAGGCTCCATATTTGCCAGTTATGGAGCCTCTTTACTCTGTGGAACACTTTTCTTTTTTCCCTTTAAAGAACCCTTTTTTCACTCTAACGTGAGCCATGAGAGATATAATATATATGTATAACCAATACAAAAGCGAAATATTACTACGCGATAAAAGGTAAAGGTACCAGCGCTCTAATGCAAACAGACTTGCAATTATAATTATTACATGTGCGAAATGCTTGTAATTCAATACAAAAACAATTATGCGTCTTTATAACAATAAAATTTATATTTTTTCTATGACAACACTGGAGTATTATGTTCGAGTTAATTACTACGGAGCACATCTCTTGATGCAGCAGCTCAGGCAGTTGATATGCACTTGTATATTGTTTACGAGGCTTCCTTCTCGACATGCTCGTAAACTAGCCATATTACTTCACAAATGAGCATTACTATGGACCGAAGAATTTAAAAAAGAAATTGGTATTCTGAGAAACAGTCAATGCACAAATATAGATGTATGAACTTTATGATGCTGTGTCGTGTAGCCCTGATAAAGGAGATGAAAAAGGTTATGGTAGGCACCTTTCGGCTCTCGAGGTCACAGACATCACCTCACTGACTCCTTCACTTTCGTTGAATATCCCTCATGCCCTGCCCTCATGAAGCACAACTGTGCACCACAACACACCGTCGCAGACTAATAACAAATTATTAATTCGTTGAGTTCGATCCAGCAGTAATACCACACCGCATTTGTCAGACTTGAGGAGAATACTCCCACCAGTATATATGGTAGTTTTGCCCAAAATCTTCGTTGTAGATTCCATATTTTTATCCGAGGTGGATCGTTTGTGACAGGCCGCCATATTAACCCTACCAAACAGGGTATGGGAGTGTTTAAAACGTTGTTAAAAACATTATTAAACGTTGTGACGTTAGCAGTATCATCAGCATAAGGTGAGCAACCCAGTCTCAACGCACAGGGACACCTTATTCGAAATGCACACTTGCAGGTATAGCTTGGCCTAAGGCGTGTCATCTAGTTGTTCTTGATCATAACTTCGATTTTGGCCACCGAGGTCCCTGTCTGCCCGCGGCCGACATTATATACGAAATGGACTTAGCTGTTGAATCAGAATATTACTGCTCCGTTGACAATATATCAGGTAAAACGAAAACACAGCTTTCTGTGCGAGTCCAGGATTTTAATGACGCTGTTCGGACAACACTGTGTTCACTTTTGAGGTCAGGATATCGATTCCGAAATGAATTGCGGATATGGAATTAAAAATAAGTTTATTTGCTTCAGATTAAGAAGAATTCTGATTGACAAGAGTAAACGACTGAATGACTGAACTAAAGCGACTGCCAGGTAGGTTTGCCTGGGTTGACTGCTCCCGAGAGAATGTCAGGAAGCATGCCGCCGGTCGTCCTCTCCAACTCCGCAGCAGCAGCGCCTCCCACGACTGCCTTCGCAAAACAACTGAATCGCCATTGGCGTGAACTGACGCATTTGACAAGTTTCCACAAAAAAACTAACATTCAAATTACAATCGTGTGGATAAAATGAAAACTTTGAATTAAATATGCTACGATCCGACTGATCGCAAAGGACTATCGACAGCATCTTCTATATTATTGTTAGGGTGACTCTCGCAATCCCACATGAAAGCGTAAGAGGCTGCTATTATTCCTTACAGTATAAATTATATCAGCTCTTACATTCGCAGCAAAATTATTATTTTTACTTACGGTGCTTACTTTTACTTACACAGGTGCGATCATCAACCGTGAAATTGGCACAAATGCACACTCAAAGACTGTTTAATTGGATCTCCGCCACATCCACTCGTGTACCGTGATGCACCTCATGAAGAAGATACCATATCATACTGAATCATTCATTCCAGTAATCTACCGGTTAAAGGTAGTTACCAATTGAAGTCAGAAGAAAATCCTTCAGAATTTTACATAAGTCCCCATCCACTTCCAAAGTTCTTTCTTCATTTTTAAGGGTGCATTATACCCTTTTTCATCGTCCCTACAACCAATTCTCATTCTTCCCCTTCCCCGCTTGCCCAGCATTCTTCCCTCCATTACCGCCACTTACCGTGCATTCCCCTAATCTCATCCAGAAGTGTCCTCTCCTCGCCCACCACACCGAGAACTTCCTCGTTTGTCTAACTTTCCGACCACAGCACTATCCTCCGCACCCATATCTCAAACGCCCGGCGCCTACTCTCGTCCTCCCTTCTCAGGGTCCTCGTTTCTGCTCCACGCGACGCAACACTCAAACATCGACATCTTTGCCAACCTCTTCTTAAGATCCTTACCCAAGGTCTCCATCGTCAGCTCCCTCCAAAACGACTGAGGTCGACCAATTCACTAAAGGTGACATTCGGAGAACCATGCATGATTGTTTCACGAGAAAGATTTCCCAGCCGTGGAGAATATTTGCATGAAGCTACTAGAATCCATCGGAGAATTCCCGTAAATGTCGTCGTCAACACTCGGGTGGATTATTCTCAACATGAATTTTAGATTTAGGAAAAAAAAGTTGATTGGAAGTGTTGGAAAACGATTTCCATCTCCCTCCAGATGATTGCCTTTGCTATTATCGTCCATTCTTTGAACCATAAATTATTCACACCTCGCGACATTCCGGCAAAAGATTTTTACTGCAAGCGCATGAAGAAATCCCTCGCGCGTGATACGGAATATCCCCTGACTAGGCAAGAGCGCAGCGCTGGTCTCCCTTTCACTTCCAGGCAAGTTTTTGCTTCTCGGAGCGCGTTGTTCCTGAAATAAATGTGAAAAATTAAAAAATATCCTTTTTATCCCAGTTTAATATCCATGGTGGATTCATTGCGTTGAAGTCCAGATTTAAAATATGGTGCAAACGCCGATTTTCGCGGGGACAAGGTTCAGGAGATAATACAGTTTCAAAAATTGTTTGATAATGGCTAAACGGATAAATTATGTGGCGTACAATTTCGTACGAGTACTTGCAAAGGTTTTAGCTACATAGTGCACAAACGAAAATGTTCCCGTTATTCCAGTTTGTTATGATGAAGCACCAAACATGCTGCCCTCGTTTAGGAGGGCGAAAAATGGGGCGTTTTTTCATTCTTAACTGAATAATGGTAACCAAAGTCAGCATTTCACAAAATTGTATGATATCAATCAACGTACAATTAAAGAAGGATTACTTGATTTGAACGTGACAGAATTAGCCTCGGTGTTTTTTGAAATATTACGATTCAAACTCGGGGTTACCCAATTTTGAATCGGTCAGTTGTGGCACATACACCACACCCACCTCCTCCTGTAAATGGAGTTCTGTAGGGATGTTCAACTGGACCAATACGAAACTTGAATGGCATGTTTATCTTCAAGTCGTAGAATCCTGTGGCCCACCTGTTCAATGCAAGCAACCCTCTTCCCCAGTTTCGTACTCAGTACCTTATCTATCCCACGCTGACTCTCATCTTCATCATTTTAGACTACCCCGTGAATATAACTCCACTACGCTATCCCTCCATCTCACCTCACACCGCCCCAAAGTATGATAGTCCGAGCGAGATAGTTCCCTAGTCATAATGGAGACCATATTCGAATTATACGTTTTAATTTCACCAGCTGTAGGACACATCAATTAAATATTGCATTATTAATGGGGAAATTATATAGTTTTATATGACATAAATGGTAAGTAATTAAATGAAAATATCTAAACAAGTCTTTAACTTGACTCATTTTTTTCGCGCGGTGCGTTTGAAACTCCTTCGAAACGGAAGTTTTTTGTGATACCCCAGAACCTATTGCGGTGAAAATGTAATTAATCTTCATAAATAGTTGAAAAAACATACAAAATACATGCTGTTAGTTTTTTTACGACATCTAAGAGATAGAAATTCCTCATTTTGTGAATAATGTCTCTCTGGAGTGTATGCACGTACCATTTCCCATGTATAAGGGCTGGTATTTTTTGGCAATTAACTCCGAAAGTAATGTGGTAAGGGGTTGAAGTTTTGTCTCATTAGAAGGTAGAGATATTTTTCTTTAAAATGAGATAAAATTCATTGATTTCTAAGTAAAATGATATTTTGCTCAAACTACCTTAATCATTCTCCATTTCGAGGTTAATATTTTCTAGTCTTCCTACCTTCATATCTAGCATAAAATTCCGAATTCATATTTTGACCGCTGTTTTTCCTCTTCTCTTTCATCCTCTCTCACTCTCCTCCTCTCTGTATCCTCCAATGATGTTTTTGTGCAAGGATTTCGCTAAATGGATTCGATGCCAGGATTCTATTCTTTACGACTGGCTTTCATATCGTTGGTAGTTGAGAGTTGGGAGAGTTTTCCAACCCTCGCTCCTTAATGGTATTCTTAACGTTACACTATCACGTGGACTACCTTTCGTCCGGATCCTTTATCTCCGAACTATCTGTCATGGGTACCTACCCGGAGCAACAGTGATTGATCCTACAGGTCCAGCTCTAGGGATGAATGGTAAGCGCAAGCCCTTCCACCACTTCAGAGTTGATGTTCAAGGGAAGGGATGATGGCCACTGCGGGAATTAAAAATAAATATATCTGAAGAACTCAAATATTCGGCCCACAGTAAGGCAAAATCTGAAAGGAATCCTCACGCCTTCTTAAAATCTGCATCGGGTGAACGGAAGCACACATAATTGAAGAAGGGAGCCGCTGAAGACTTCAGAGGATCCACGTTCGGCTAAGAATATTTTTGTTTAACCGCACACTATATCTGTAGAATTGGTGGAAGCGAATAATAGGAGACAAACCGCCTGACTAATAATATAATAATAATAAATTTATTTATCCATTAAATAAACTGTACAAACACAACTGGCATTAAGTTCTTTATTAATCAATTCATGGAACTGAATCGGTAAGTGAGAATCGCCAACGCTGCTATAAACGCTTTCATGCGGCCAAGACGTATCAGTTATATTTTTACAGACCTACAACGGTATCATTCTTGAATTTACCTAACCCTCCCACCTCTGAAATCATTTGGAGTCAAATCGTGTAGGAAACGGCGTAAGTCACACATTTTTAGAACACAACCATTGCTATGTGACGAAAAGAAATAAAAAACTATCATCAATGCGTACTGAATTCATTAAAACATACAATCACTTATTAGTAAAACATATTTGCAAATCAAAAATAGTGGCAATCCATAAGTACTCTAAGTGAGTATAAGTGACCTTTAAGTCCCGTGCGAATGCGTGGAATCCCACTTGAGCTCTTCCTTCCGGAAAGGTCGACGGGGCGTGTTCACTTCCGTAGCAACACCCAGGTGAGGTTTGCTGAAATTTATAGAAATAGTGGAGACACTACCAAACGTGGAAGCCGACGCAACACTTGGATTAAGCCTCATCGCCCCACAATCTTTAATATCCGATGGATAACTACTGAGGTGAAAAACATCTTCATACTACCCTCCGAGCCGCCGCTTGGGCGTGTAGCAGGTGTTAGGACACCAGCCGTGGGTTGGAGTGATATGAGTGGAGCTCAGTTATTAACATGATCGCCTACTGTGCGCGGAAAGAACGAATATTGGTACTAATCGCTACGGTGATGTATCTCTCTTGTTTTATCGCTTCTGTTGGACCTAGAGACGTAGTGTGGAGTCAAAATGTTATTCTCTGCGTCGCTCAGAAACACACCTGTCCTGAATTTCTCAAGCAAACTAAGCCTAGCTTGTAGCTTCCGAGTCTCTAGCGGCTCCCAGCCTAATCCCTCTAAAGCTGTGAAACACTATATATGTTCGCTTGTACCAGTTTTAACGAAAGACACAACTTTACTTTGTGCTTTATTTATATTTTTGGGTTAAATCATTCTGTCCTGAGTCCCAAATGCTCGTGGCATGTTCGAGGTGTGGCCTAACCAGAGCGAAGTAGCACTTCTCGTTGCCTTTTTCATTCGAGGACCTTCCCATTATACACTTAATAATTCCTACTTTCTTAAGTTCTGTGACGCCAATGTTTTGTATGTGTGTTCCCCACGATACATCTGAAGTCAAGGTAATGCCAAGGTATTTGACTTTCTGATGGCTTTATGTTTACTCCATAAGCAGTGTAGGTAGAGAGTTGAAGTTATGACGTCCACAAGGAGTGCTCTATGATGCATTTGCTAAGATTTAGCTCAAGCCCACACTCCTGGCACCACGAATGAATGCAGCTTGAGTGCAATGATAGAACTTCTAAGTCTGGATCTTCGCTGATTTTGCCCTAGATGATCTCATCGTATGCAAATAATATTAGTTTACTGCTAACTTGAGAACTTAGGTCAATTATATAAATAATTAATAAAAGGGGGCCAATCACGCTTCCTTATGGAACACTGGATGTCACTGCCATAAGCATCAGAGCCAATGCCGTCAATGACAACTTATTTTTTGCGATCACTTAAAAGGTCACGTATCCGATTCACTACTTTTTTGTTTACTCCGCATGATTTCAACTTGAATATGAGTTTTTTGTGAGAAAACTTGTCGAGTGGTCTCTTGAAATCAAGGAACATCGCGTCAACTTACTTTCCCAATAATCTGATTTTAGATTGTCATGAAAGAAGAGTCTAACCAGTGTTTCGCAGGACCTACCCTTACGGCGGAAGCCGTGCTGACTGCTATGTAACAAGTTACGATTATCCAGGAATGTCATAATATTGCTAACGACAATACTTTCAAGAATCTTGCATAAAAGCGATGTTAACGGTATAGATCGGCAACTTCCTGGGTCGTGTCTGTATCTTTTTTAGAATGTTTGTGTGACGTTGGCCGGATTTTCTCCAGTCTTGGGGCACCTTGCCTCCGTATACTGATATGCTAAATGTGTTATCTAGGAATGGTGCAATATGTGGCGCGTCCTCTTTGATCTCGCGTGCAGGTATTCCATCTGGACCTGGGGACTTTAATCGAACGCAGTCGTTTAGTTCTTCCATCACGTTGAATTACTATTTTATGATCATCAGAGACGGGTTAAATCAAAGGAAATTGAGCTCTACGGCCTCTCTAGATAGATAAAAATAAAATTCTCCAATAGCCGTAAAAATGGCACCACTCGTCAAAAATGTACCACAAAAATACACTTACTGTGTTGGTTTGCGGGAAAGGGGATTCCACAGCAGGGACCAACCACAGCCTCTCCACCAGAATACCCTCCTGTGATGGTTTACGGGAATGTTACTTCCTCGCCAGTGACCAACACAGACACACACACACACACAACCCAGTTTGGGATCCTTTTCGAGGGCTAATGGGACCCTGATAAGGATGCCTGGGTTATAACCTGATATCCTTCATAGGGCTAATGGGACCCTAATAAGGATGCCTGGTTATTATCACAATCACACACACACGCACTCAAATCACTCACTCACAACACACAGACGGGCCCAACTTCTGGGAGAAATCGCTCAAAAAGAGCGTGGTCAAAAGAAAAACACACAGAAACAAACGAGGGTGAGCGTCGGATACGCGTATTTCGGCCACAAGGTGGCCCTCTTCAGCGAGCTGAAGGGAAAAGCACTTGCAACACGAGGTTGTAAGTGAATGAAAGGGGAGGACAGCCAGGATTAAATACTGAAGGGACAGAAGGAGGGGGGGTTGAGAAAATCAATGACCAATGGGTGTTGAAGAGGGCAAAAGGCATTGGTGGAAAGTGGAGAAAGGGGGGAGGGTGGTGAAGAGGACGGAAAGGTGGGGGAGGGGAGAGAGTGGCGAGTGAACGTAAGTGACCGTTGTAACTAGGGGGGGGGGGGGGGGAGTCAAACTGACGGTTGAAGTAGGGGAAAGGGGTGAGGACAAACGAAAACTAAATATCAAAACAAACCGTCCGTTGAAGTGAAGCAAGGGGAAAACGACCAAATTTGAAATTTGAAACTATGCTGACAGTTGATGTATGAGGGTAACTAGAAATTACGTGAAACATAGAGAAGGAGAAGCATCCAAGTCTATAATAGAAAATAATGAAGAGTAAGAAATCGGCCCTTTGTCGCTATTTACTAGGTTTCTTCTGAGTTTGTGTATGTATAAACTTTCATAAGCGTCAAGTAAATGATTATCTGTTTGTTTAATGAGTTGTAGGTTGTGTTCCGATGTCTCGTGTTCCGTTTCGAGTAGGTGTTGTGCGATACTGGATTTTTCTGGTCGATTGTATTTGAAGTGTGCCATATGTTCTTTAAATCTGGTTTTAATGCTTCTACGTGTTTGTCCTACGTATGCCAAATCACATGATGAGCAAGATATTTTGTATATACCGGATTTATTGACTGTGTCTATTTTATCTTTGGTGTTCCCCAATAGGTGTTTTAGCTTGTTATTATTATTACTAAACGAAATCTTGGTGTTAACCGTCTTAAAAATCTTTTCTAGACCTTTTGTGATTTCCGGGTGGTAGGGAAGCTTAATATAGCGCAACGGTTCAACTTTTTTAAGTGTAGTGGAATTCTGTAAGAGTCTCTTAAAATTATGTTTTTTAACAATATTGTCGACTACAGATTCTTTAAAGCCGTTTGATTTTGCAATGCTCTTAATGTTGCTCAGCTCTTTAGAGTAATTTTTCTTGCCAAGTGGGATGTTAACCAAGCGATTGACGAGTGCATGAAAAGAAGCGAGCTTACTGCTGTTGTGAACAAATGAATTAGAGTGAATGTAATTATTGGTATGTGTGGGCTTGCGGTAAATGTCAAATTCAAGTTTTTTACCGTTTCTAGTCAGCAGAAGATCTAGAAAAGGGAGTTGGTTCGTTCACTTACAACCTCGTGTTGCAAGTGCTTTTCCCTTCAGCTCGCTGAAGAGGGCCACCTTGTGGCCGAAATACGCGTATCCGACGCTCACCCTCGTTTGTTTCTGTGTGTTTTTCTTTTGACCACGCTCTTTTTGAGCGATTTCTCCCAGAAGTTGGGCCCGTCTGTGTGTTGTGAGTGAGTGATTTGAGTGCGTGTGTGTGTGATTGTGATAATAACCAGGCATCCTTATTAGGGTCCCATTAGCCCTATGAAGGATATCAGGTTATAACCCAGGCATCCTTATCAGGGTCCCATTAGCCCTCGAAAAGGATCCCAAACTGGGTTGTGTGTGTGTGTGTGTCTGTGTTGGTCACTGGCGAGGAAGTAACATTCCCGTAAACCATCACAGGAGGGTATTCTGGTGGAGAGGCTGTGGTTGGTCCCTGCTGTGGAATCCCCTTTCCCGCAAACCAACACAGTAAGTGTATTTTTGTGGTACATTTTTGACGAGTGGTGCCATTTTTACGGCTATTGGAGAATTTTATTTTTATCTATCAGAGACGGGACTGGTTTATGACTTCTATTTTCCCTTTTCATGACCTTCATTCTATGACTTTCATGACTTTTATTTTCCTGTTTCATGACGTCTATTTTTTTAAATCCGGTCATTTCATGACGCTTCAGCTAAAAGTATAACGATTATTTTACTGTAAATTTTAAACTAATACGTTCAATGGTATCAGGCTCAACTATGTGGAAGTTAATATTCACAAATGAAAAAACGACTTCGTTTCCTTCCACTGATTTATTTTCTTGGTACGACATGTTTCGACACATAGAGGTCATTTTCAAGTACAAAAAATTTTAAAATTCAAGCAAATATATCATTAAAGCACATTTGGGGAGCAGGTGGTGTCTCCTTTCGGGGGTTTTGATGGCGATCCCGTTTTAATTCTGAGAGGCGGTTAAGTTTACCTATTAAGACCAACCTCTTTTTATGCGCCAGTTCGCTGCTTCTCTGTCTCACGTAGTCATCCAGCAATGTCCACTCAGTCCAATGAAGGTCTCGCCAAAGCTCCTTTGTTAACAGGAACCTGTACTGCTCAATGCTACTCCTTTTCGCGTACCAGATTTGGAGTTCCTTCTTCATCCATATGCGTTGCGCTGCCTGGACTGCATATCTCCCAGCCGGTGATTTGCTGTTGGTCTTTAAGTTGACGTACTTAGGTATAACTCCCAGAGCGAGACATCTACTGTTGAAATAGATGTTCAACGACGCCATCCTGGATTTGATTGTCACGGTCCGGTAGAGTTTGTCCTTTTTCGCTACACTTGCGTTCTTTATACGTTCAATGGTATCAGGCTCAACTATGTGGAAGTTGATATTCACAAATGAAAAAAAAAACTATGTGTCGAAACATGTCGTACCAAGAAAATAAATCAGTGGAAGGAAACGAAGTCGTTTTTTCATTTGTGTTTAAACTAATATTATGATCTGTATAGTTACTGAAGGGTAAGTGGTTCAAAAGATAGTATCCAATACTTAATAAATAGAGAGGTATATTTTCTCGGATTCCCTGCTAATCCTTCTCTTCTTTCTCCTCACTCGCTACACCCCCCGCTGCCTGGAGACCCATCCACGACGGAAAATCCCTACCCAGCCTAACACTGCCCTTTTCTCCCCTCCCTCCAGCCCCTCCTTCTCTGCCTTCAACCTACAACACCACACTCCATCTCCCGTCCCTTCCCCCTCGCTTCCCCTCTTACACTTAAGCACCTGGATTTTTGTATATATAAGAATGTAAAAATGATCAATGCACCTGAAGATGTCACTACGTAAAGGAACCCGGGTCGTAAGAAATAAATCAATTCAGCAGACCATTACAAAGTGTAATTTTTATTTTCCGATATGGAGAGGTTCCACACAGTTCACACTGAAGTTATTACTACCATTTCATGACGTTTATTCCGCAAAGTCGCATTATATGACCTATAGGCAAAAACCGACTATTTCACGATAAAAACCTATGGCAATGATGTTTATGACTTTTTCCCGTCTCTGATTATCACTAATGTCTCCAAGGATATCGACGTATTTAATCATTGCAGGGTGACGGACAGCTATAAGTTATGATATTTTATTACCTATCGAAGGTTCGTTAACTACTTGAGTAAGAGAGTGGTGTGAAAGTGTATTGAGTAAGGTCTCGCTTATATCACGCTTCCTTGAACTTGTTTCTACGCTATTGGTTTTTCTAATTTATAGCCGTAGGTTGAAGTCTCCACCGATAATTATAACGCCTTTGTTACCTGTGGAGGTAAAGTATGATAATTGAGTTTCTAATTGGTAAAATACGTCTATTTTGGAATCGGGTGATCTATAAAATGAACAAATGTGTATAGTCCTTTTTTGTTGTTTAATAGTACACCACACGCTCTCTATTTCACTGTCGTCTAATGTGTGTGCGGTACTAATTCAATGTGATTTAACTGCAAAGAATACTCAGCCTTCAGACCTCTCAGGTCGACCAACAGGATATAAAACCGATATGGATTTTATATCCTGTTGGAAACACTTCGCAATCGCTAATATCCTCTGCAAGCAAGCTCTGTTCCAATTACAATACCTGCGTTTTCAAGCATGTGCTTAACTTCGCCACGTGTGTTCTTTACGCTACGGCAATTTTCTACTACTAACTGTATATCGTATGCGTGCGTGTTGGTTCGTTCTTGTACAAGATTTCGAGGGTTATTTCTTTTATCTTCTCTAGAATTACTCATGAACGGAATTTTTTCTGAAGTTGTCTTGAGTGCGCATTTTTTGCAAAAGTGGAAATTCTTCTGGGATACGCGGCCTACTCTTCCTTCTCCTTCTAATCTCCCGTACTCTGCCCTTTCTAAATTCAAGCCCCATTCGGCCTATGAGCCAAAACCTCTCCTTTCGAACCGTCCTCTAGAAATCTGCAAAGCTATGCCTAGCCTTTTACTTTGGTCTCTGGAATACTCCTCTTAATATAAGGATGAATAATCACCGTGCCTCTTGCAACCCTGCCTCAGATAATTTCTCTTTATCTGTCCACACACATGCTCCCTCCTACAAATCTAAATTTGATAACTGTTACAGCTATAGCTGTTTTGGCATCTCTCTCCTCCCCTCATCCCCTTTCATTACTCTGAAACCAACCCCGCAACAAGTCAAACCCTGTACCCTCAACTCCAGTCTGACATTCCTCAGTAGTGATCCTCTCCAGCTGAAGAAGGGTTCTCACCCGAAGGCCCAAGATCGATCCCCGGAGAAAGACTGTTAAGTGCCATATCGGCCCAAGCGACTGCATATATCAGATCATCTTAAGCTTTCAGCTGATCGGTATCTCTTCGATTCAACATTCGGCGGCGTCTTTGACGCGCAGCATTTGATGCCCTCGACTGCGGCCCCGATCGCCTGCATCAACGCTAGAGCCCGCAATATTTCATGGTATTTCTTTTTGAATTGACTTGCATTTTCAGATTTTTTACGTCGTTTGACAATTGATTTCATACTTCGCAAGAGGTGACATGGAAAGACCTAGCGTAGACAGATGTGCGATAGTGTGGTATATTAAGTTCTTCCATGCAGCGTGTTGGACGTTTATTTGTTCTTGCATTATATTGTACATTTCGGTGTAAGTATGTGGGAAGTTCTGTCGTTATTAGCTTGTACATGAATGTTGACTTATAAAGTAAGCGCCTATTTTGTATTTTTAGCCATCTTAGTTTTTCAAAATATGGTGTCACATGTTCATAATATGTGATGTCAAAGATATAGCTCACGCATGAGTTCTGAAACCTCTGGAGTTTTAGATTTAGTTCGTTTGTAAGGTCAGAATATACCACACAGCAATAGTCTATGTGTGGGTAAACAAGAGTATCAACTAATTTCTGGCGAAGAGGGACAGGGATAAGGTGTCTAAATTGTTTTAACTGATATAGAGTCTTAAACACCCTATGCGAAATGGATTTTATGTGTTCATTACATTATAAGGTTTTATTTAGTGTAACTCCTAAGTTAGTTACACTATCAGAATAATCAATTAGGACACCTTTTACATTTATCTTTGGCAGGACATCAAGTATAATTCTATTAACATAAATATTACTACCAATGATGATACTTTTGGTCTTGTTGGGATTTAGTTGTAGACAGTTTTCCAGTGACCACTTACATATATTTCGAATATCGTCATCCACCTTAGTAATGGCTTCAGTCACATCAGAAGGGTAACAGTCAATGTAGATCCGAAGATCATCAGCGTACATGTGGTATTTATAGCTTAAGATAACTTTAGAAAGATCATTGACATAAATGGAAAACAGAAGGGGTCCAAGGATTGACCCCTGTGGCACTCTTTCTGCTACAGGACAATAGTTTGATAGCTCGCATTTTGGTCCTCTAACGGCCTGTTTCCTGTTAGAGAGTGATGACTTGAACCAAAGCATGACTGAATTTGAGAGTCCGACATCATTCAAGCGATTTATTAGTATGTTGTGATTCACCGAATCGAAAGCTTTAGTAAAGTCTAATAGGACCAACAAGGTTATCTTTTTTTGCTCAATTGAGAGCCTAATATCGTCAGTAACTTTTAAAAGGGCAGACTGAGTACTATGCCCCTCTCTGAATCCTGACTGATATTGATCTAATAGACCGTTTCTAGAGAAGTGTTCCAATGTGGCATCATGTACAAATCGCTCAAGTGGTTTTGACAGTGTACTTAGAAGCGCGATTGACCGAACGTCTGACATTACTTTTGGGTGAGAAATTTAAGGAATCGGCTGAATTTGTGCAGACTTCCAGAGAGTGGGGAAAGTTGAGTAATTTTGCGAGCAATTGAATGTGTCTAGTATCACGGGCATAGCGACAGGGAGTAGAATTTTAAAAATTTTATTATTGATCCCGTCGACACCAGTGGCATTAGTTTTAACAATTTTTAAGTTCCGAAGTAATACTTCCGGCGTGTAATGTGGTAGGTACAGTCTGTTAAATCCATTTTCTGATGTCAATTCTAGCTCGTCATGCAAACTTGCCTCTGAATGCATCCTTGTGTTTACTACAGCCTGGTCTTCGGCAGTAAGTGTATTTAGGAAAAACGTGTTGAGCTCATCCAGATTAAAATTTAAATCACAAGAGTTTTTCCGACTTTTTGCAAGACCTAGCCATCTTAGTTCTTGCCAGGTTGACCGAACGTCCCATTTTTCTTTAAAACATTCGTGATAGTATTTCTGTTTAGCATTCCGTAGCGTCTGTTTCACACGATTTCTAAGTAATTTGTACTGTTCGTAAAGAACAGGAAGACGGGTTCTTTGGAAATTTCGCCGCATGCGATCCCTTTGCGTCATCATATATCTAATATTTTCAGTTATCCAGGGGGCCGGGGGTCGTCTATAAGTCCGTTTGCGCAGTGGGGCATGAACATCAAGTATCTTTTTAACATTTTTGTTGAAAATCTCAACTTTGGAATCAACACAATAAGAATTAAAAAACTCAGTCCAGTTCAGCATTAAGAAATCTTCTTGGAATTTACAGTGATCAATGTGAATAATACCTCGTGAACTATACTCTATAGGGATAGGAATGGGATAAGCCTCCGGATTTCGAAATCCACACCGGAATTACGCGTCCTCCTTTCATCTGGACAAGCCTACATACCTCCGGTTGGCGGCGTGATGCAACCCCAATCAGCTGAGAGCTATACCTCGAGGAAATTTGCCGATCGCCCAGCCGCTACTAGCGATCGGGAGGACGTCGAGTCCTCATGCGCACTGCAGGCTACCCATGATCCACCCATTTAGCCCCATTTTACTTGCGAGCGAAAGTCAGTCTTCCAGCCGTTGGTTTGAGAAACCTTATGCCTGACCTGCAGCACATTGACGCGAGCTCTGATAGCAGTGCAAGCGACACAAGTTTCTGGAAATCGGACTGGAGATGCTATTCAATGGCAAGCTGGTCACTATTGCTTTTTGAAAGCCCCGAGAGTGTACCTACATAATGGAGGCTAAACATCATTTTGTAATGGCTCAGCAAAGCTTCCCCCATTTCCATTTATTTGTAAATCCTTTATTATCCCCCTTTATTTTCAGCCATGTACTAGTACCACTAAACCACTTCTCATTTGAAATATTCTGTGCACGTTGAAGCTGTTCCACCTGCACTATCCCTTTCTCTAAACCTCTTCTAGTTTTGGAAAACTTAATTTCTTCATCTCCACAACTACCTTCACGACAAACCTTTTATGGTGTACCAGAACTGCTCTGCATTGATTGCAGTTCCTCGGCCGACTGGCTAATTCATGCACGATTTGTTGAAACTCTAACAGGATTTACCTGGTATGCTGCTTATTTTCGACCTCCATCTCTTTCCGTGCTAGAACCATGACATCAGTTGATCACAGAAAAACTCCATGCTTTTAAGTTCCAAAATCAGTGAGGAGGCAGTGCGATCCGATGAGTCAATTCATCGCCAACGGAAACCAGCTTCATAAATAACATGTACAACAATTTTAGCCAATACGTGCTCAAATATCACGGCATATTTGGGTACTTTCGATTTAGTATGGCAATAACCAGCTACTGACGGTAGTGGTTGGCGATGTCTATGTAACTAAATGGAATTGACCCTTCAGCTGCGGCAGCTAGATCGCAAGTCTTCCACTGTGTGCGGGAAATATTCGAAGTAGGCCAGACCCTCTTTACCGGCGCGAGGGGCAGAGCAGTTAGAAGACCCTTGCAATCCCCTACGACCCTTTTCCCGAGGTTACGCGAAAAGGGCCCCACCCAATAACGGACGGATTAGTGGAACATCAGTTAATTTGGCCAAATTTTGTAATCAGCGAATTTTGTAATGTACAAAATAACTATCATATGAAGTTTGTTCGTAATTTACTGTTAAATTTGATACCAAACACCAAGGAAATCCGTTGATTTGTACCCGCATTGCGCTCTGGTAAGACTACCAGAGGATAATAGGAAGAAAGGTTAGTAGCTCATGGCAATGGAATGCGACCGCTAACGAGCGAGGGAGGGAGTCCCTCTGAGGGACTCGTTCGGGTAGGAAATGAGGATTGCCAATTGTCCCCCTCAAGGAAGAAAGAGTTTGGGCCATAAAGATATGAAGGGGCTCGGGGTGCAGGTAAGAAGAGACGGTCGAACGTATAAGTGCGTTTTTGCCGCAGTTGCCCGTATACACGGACAAGTACGTTCCCCACAGCAGAAGAGTTACATCTACATCTACGTGATACCCTGCGAGCCACCACGAGGGTGTGTGGCAGGGGGTGAAGATCACCAAACATGCACTATTGACTATTCCCGGTCGAATTTTTAAAGCTTAGTGCCTAGGCAAAGCTTAATAGATAACAATAAATTAGAAATATTTAGGGAAGAGAGTAGGTCAAATAGTGGGCCATTAAATAACTTGCCACTCATCAGGATAGCAAAGAATAACAAGTTGACCAGACAACACAGCATAGGTTTATCGGGACGGAAGAAAGCAAAGAAAAAGGAAAAACATATAAATCATAACAACACCCATGAATTTCCAAACTGTAACTTTCCCAATAATTTAGAAAACACAAACCCCACAAATAAAATAGGCAGACATATAAAACTAGAGGAATTTTCAGTAGTGGTAGTTAATTGTCGTAGTTTAAGAAGCAAGATACCTGAATTCCATCACTTTATAGAGAGTACTAATTCTGACATAATTATAGGAACCGAAAGTTGGTTAACAAGCGATATTGCTGATAGTGAAGTTTTTCCAGTAAATTTTAGGGTATACAGGAGAGATAGAGAGAGTCGACTGGGAGGGGGAGTATTTATCGCAGTTAAGAACACAATAGTCAGCAAAATAGAAGTGATTCCCCATAATATAATAGAAAGTATATGGTGTTCCATTCAATGTGCTAATTCGAAAGTAATATATGTTTGTGCCTACTATAGACCACCCCATTCCGAAGTACACTCAGTATTAGAACTCGAGAGACAGATCAGGTCCATTAATTCCCATAGTAACGAACGACAGATAATTGTAGGTGGAGATTTCAATACACCATCGATAGATTGGAAAACATGCAGTCATAAGTCAGGAGGTAGGGACAAAGAAATCTGCGAGTCATTGCTTAACCTGTTCGCATCACACGCACTACATCAAATAGTAAATTTGCGTAATAGGGGGGAGAATGTTCTCGATTTACTTGCCACAAACATCCCTGAAAAAGTTATTAAAGTTGAAAATGTCGATGAAATAAGTGACCACAAGGTAGTATACGTAAAATTTTCCCTCAATACTCAAAAAGATTTTAAATTAAAAAGAAAGATTACCTTTTTAGTAAAACAGATTTTAACGGATTTAGGCGTGACTTAAAGACATCTTGTGAAAAATTCGTGAACATTACTAAAAATATACCAATACATGGAAAGAGTTCCTCCAAATTACACGGTCACTTGTCAACAGATATATACCTCATAAGTATAAGAGCGAGAATAGGGAACCAAGGTGGTACAACGCGGAGATTATAAAATGTTTAAAACGCCAACGAGTTAGCCACGCGAAACTAAGAAAAATGAAGAAAAATGTAGCTAATAGCGACCTAAAAAATACTATCGAGCATTATAAAATTTGTAAAGCAGCCGCAAAATCTGCCCTTAGGAAAGCGTTTAGCGAATTCAAAAGAAAAGTACTTGGAGAACAACTAGAGGGAAATCCGAAAGCATTTTGGTCATATGTTAGGGAAGTACAGGGTACTAAAAAGTCAACGGTTAATTCCTTGAAAAACGATAGAGGCGAAATAGTAACTTCCAGTTTAGATAAGGCTAATATGTTGAATTATTTTTTTCAGAGCGTTTTTAATCAATCTAAGCATAATTTGCGCGAAACCATACCAGACCGATTTCAACAACCAATGCCCCCGATCGATATATCTTGTAGCGGAATCGTATCCTTACTAAGTAAGATTAGCCCGAACAGTCCTCAGGTCCTGATGAAATTCCAGCTCGTGTGTATAAAGAATTAGCTCTCGAAATGGCTCCGTATCTTAAAGTAATATTTAACAAATCCCTCGAAGAATACGCGGTTCCCAAAGACTGGAAGATAGCAAACGTGACCCCAATTTTTAAAAGTGGAGATAGGGAACAGCCATGTAATTATAGACCAATATCATTAACATCACTTTCATGTAAAATTATAGAGCATATAATAGTTACATCAATAATGGGACACCTCGACAGCCAGGATTTATTAATAACAAACCAGCATGGGTTCAGAAAAGGACGGTCTTGCGAAACTCAATTAGGTCTTTTTGTTCACGATATTTTAGTTTCCGGAGAAGGTAACGTACAGGTAGATGCAGCGTTTCTTGACTTTAGAAAAGCTTTTGACAAGGTTCCCCACTGTAAGTTACTCGCGAAGTTAGCATCATACGGAACAGACAGTAATATAGTAGGCTGGAGCGGAGATTTCTTACATGAACGCGTTCAAAGGGTGGTATTAGATGGTGTCAGCTCCGGCGAAGTAAAAGTTACATCAGGTGTTCCCCAGGGAATCATGATAGGCCCAATTCTATTTCTTCTGTACGTAAACGACTTAAATACAGTAGTAAAAAATAGCAAGCTCCGTCTTTTTGCCGATGATGCAGTAGTGTATAAGGAAATTAGAAATGAAGAGGACATCCAGTTTTTAGCTAAGGATTTAGATGCGATTGATGATTGGTGTGATATATGGCAACTAGAATTAAATTTGAAGAAATGCGCGATTATGAATTTTTGGAAAAAGAATGGCTTTCCCCGGAATAATTATTGCATCAAAGAAAATAAAATATGTAACGTAGATTCAATTAAGTACTTAGCCGTCACCATCACTGAAGACATGTCATGGGGGAAACACATCAGGGAAATAACTAGTGTAGCAAACCGTAGATTAGGATTCGTAAAAAGGGTTCTAGGCAAATGCGATGAGAGAGTACGAGAAAGAAGCTATTTTACACTTGTCAGGCCTCATTTAGAATATGCCGCTAGTATATGGGATCCGTACGAGGAAGGTTTGATAAAAGAATTAGAGCGCGTGCAAAGGAGATCTGCTAGGTTTGTTAAAGGCCGTTATGATAATTGTATTAGTGTTACGAGGTTAATAGAAGAACTAGGATGGGAATTACTATCAGAACGCAGGTTAAAATTTAGGTTAAACCTTTAAAGTAAATTCGAAACAGAGTTGTTCACAGATGACGTTAGATATATATTGAGAACCCCTGCGTATTATGCTAGGTTTGATCATATTAACAAAATTAGAGAGATAGATTGTCGTACCGATAGATTTAAAATGTCATTTTTCCGTCGTACTATAAGAGAGAACAATAGGCAGCGTAGCAAAGGGATAGGTAGGTGAAATATAGTTAGAGTAGTCTGTAGTGCATGATGCATGTAATAACAACCAATAATCCATTTCATATTATGTAGATACTAACCATCTAGCTGCATGTGCCCATATTATCTAGCATGTCTCCATTAAATATCCTAGTTGCATGTCAACAGTGCATGTTTGGTGATCTTCACCCCCTGCCACACACCCTCGTGGTGGCTCGCAGGGTATCACGTAGATGTAGCACGTAGATTGACATGCAGCTAGGATATTTAAGGTAGATATGCGAGATAAAGGGTCACATGTAGCTAGATGGTTAGTATCTACATAATAAGGAAGGGATTATTGGTTGTTATTGCATGCATCATGCACTACAGACTACTCTAACTATATTTCACTTACCTATCCCTTTGCTACGCTGCCTATTGTTCTCTCTTATGGTACGCGGGAAAAATGACATTTTAAATCTATCGGTACGACAATCTATCTCTCTAATCTTGTTAATATGATCAAACCTAGCATAATACGCAGGGGTTCTCAATATATATCAAACGTCATCTGTGAACAAATCGGTTTCGAATTTACTTAAAAGGTTTAGCCTAAATTTTAACCTGCGTTCTCATAGTAATTCCCATCCTAGTTCTTCTATTAAGCTCGTAACACTTATACAATTATCATAACGGCCTTTAACAAACCTAGCAGATCTCCTTTGCACGCGCTCTAATTAAATGGCCCAAAGCGGCTCTTCAGGAATGCACTGTCAGTCGCGCGATTATATAAGCCGTTGGAGATAGCTGTTTCCGACTGTACGTTTTGACCAAACAGATGATTAGTCGGTTGAGTGAATCGACATTATCCTTAGTTGATACAATGGGATTCCTGAGTTGCTTTGTTGGAAAACTGAAGGAGTTTCATGTTGGGAAATGATTGTTTGGGTTTTAAATATATTAATAAGTTAATCGTTGAGCCGGTTTACTGATTAAGTCTCTAAATAAATATTTATTCAATAAATTATATTCTTGCTGCCTCTTTCATACCTTTCCGTTCAAAATCCCCTTCAGCCATAATTCATGCACATGATCAGAAGTATTTGAAAAATGAAATGAATACCGAAATAGACTAGAGTTGATTCGTGCGAAAACAAAGTGTTGTATTTATGCTAAAATTTTGACCTATTATTGCAAAGTTAGAATTAAAACACTTCGATCATTTTCCATCACACCTAATTTACGCGAGCATCAATTAAAAGCGTCCGCGAAGCATAAATAAATTTCGTGTTATAATCGGAGGCCTTTAAATTCCCAGTTATGATTACTTGCACGTATTATAAAGCTTGAGTATTATAATATTTTCATTGAATCTATTTTAATAGTTACATGCGAAACAGTCTACGTCCTCTGGACTTGAATCCATGAAGGTAAAATGAGGAGAGGGAGCTAGCAAGCTGTGCAATGAGGAGATTGTTGTCCCAACATTAAACCACGTGGTTTTTTCGATGTGTGCGCGGTACGTTAGAACACAGAAAGCGACGCGAAAATCAAACCAACAGATGGATAAGCGCATTCAGGCCCGATTCTATAACTGGGCAAAATGGGCACTTGCCCAGGGGCGCAAGGGTTTTGGGGCGTAAAGGGGGCGCAAGAGAAGATTACAAGTTAATTACCAGATGACAAAAGTGAAGTAGAAAAAAAAAATTAAACGCTGATAAGAGGTTAACACTCAGCAAACCAAAGTGTATTAATTTCGTTAAGGTTGTACTGTGGAGCGACGTCAACAGAGCTGCCACCAACACCTTTGTTTGATCTTGGAGCTGTTGAGAGGGCGCGCGCGTATTACTGTAATCGACTCTATCGCCACTCCGCCCCGGGGGCGCACCTGTTTAATTTGCCTACAGGGTATATTTATTCGATTGTTGTTGCACCATCGATATAATAACTCGAAGAAGCGAAGAATCGAGATATCGAACAACCTTGATTTGCCCATAGCGCCATGAGGGTTAAAAACGGGCCTGAGCGCATTGTTGTTACTTATGAAATGAACGCACTTAACAATATGATTTTCTTTTAATCTTATAATTTTTTCAATTTTAATCCTAGTAACTTCTGCTTGTTACAAAAAAAGCAAAATGAAATCACGAACACACAAATGAAAATGTCCTTACCTATACCAATAGAATCTTCGCGAACTATTTAGACTGAAGAATTTGACCGGACGACGCTGACGAAGCTTATAAATTCAAGATTGTAAATTTAGCACATCACATTCAGAAAGCACAAATACTGATAACAGCAATAAGGATATGTAAGGTTCAGTTTATATTTTACTTCTTTTGGAGAATAAAAAGTGGAACACCCACTACTTACCAATAAGCATCCGTGGACGGTAACCCAGAGGGCTGAAAATATCAAATGCTAGAGGAAAATAAATTACACTCGACTGAGATTTCAATGAGTTAGTCTGCAAACTATAACAATTTTACCATTATAGTAACTTTGTAATATTGAGGATAAGGGGAGAAATAAACAACAATAATAATAATATGTATGAAGCAAACTTTTTAATAGCGGCATTGATACAATATTTTGCAATCTTTACATTTCAAATGTTACATTTACGCGGCCATAACTAAATATTATATCAAAATTTCTGCATGGTTCGTTTAATCATAATCTCAAGAAACAAAAACCTAAATATACTTCATGAACGACAATTTATTAGGCAATAATATTTACAAAATCTTTTTGCTTATGCATAAAATAATTCATATACCTACTACATAATATGACGAGTAATGATTATGCTTTGAGTGCTAGGGACTGCTACAGTGAACGACAAATCGCCTACTATATTTCACAACAACCGACGTAGTCTGTATAGAAACGCACTATAGTTTTTTCTTATAGGCAAAAAAAGTAACAATATGCATATAACGTATTACACTCAGAACAAACGACTTACGAATTTCTACTGTTGACTGATAACTTTCATGCGTTGGCATAATTTAGTTTAAAAAACTAGTTGAAACTAATTCCGCCGATGAAATTACACCTACCTGAGAGTACCCTTCATCAGACCAAAAGTCTTTCAACGAGGGTATTTTTTTGCCTTCCAGTGCAAGGAAAACTGAATTTGTGGGTTCAATAAATAAGTGCGGATATCTAAAATATCGTTTTATTCACAGAACTATTAGCTAACAAATACTTCAGCAGTAGATTCATACTGGTAAACCTTCTAGCATAGAGCATGTTCATCAATTTCTCATTGTTCATCAAAATCTCTGCAAAATATGAATTTCACTTAAATATTTGTACTAATGATCAGGCATTATCCATCTGAAATCATCTTCGCTTTTATTTGATATTCATACCCATATAATCACAACACAACATTGTAATTTAACATACAGTGAGATTAGGATTAGATTATTTCATTCACTCGGTCTCTTCGCCATGCATATAAAAGTATTCATATTTCTGGTGTCAGCAGTCACGTGAATTTGACGTCATCTCCGCCGGATGTACTCTAGGTACGAAGGAAACGAGTACGGTTTACCAAGTTCAAAGACAGCTTATGTTCCATCACTATATAACGTATAATTTCCATATTTGCTTTAAAATAAAACCATTAAAGTCAAATGTAGATACTCTAAAGAAGTTACGATAGATGACAGGTGTAAATATTTGTTTTTTTAATATTCACGTCTAGTAATTGTACGGGAGTGATTCACGTTTTAGAGCAGATTATATCCCGTTTGTGATAGCGAATGTTCCACGCACAGCATTATAAAAAAATGAAATCTATGTAAAATCGTACACACATTTCACATAAATTCAAGATGATATTTCAAGAACTATAAAAAAAGTTGAACTGAATTCTAAGTAAAATTCATGCAAATGTATATTTCAAGATAACCGTGTTTGCATAGAGGGAAACATTTACGTTTCGTATGTTACACAATATTCATTTGATCTTAGATGGTCGTCTTTATTGGGATTCATGGTTTCTAATCCGTTTCCACTGCTCTGGGCTAATATGTTCATTAGGTCCAAAATAAATCCTTTCACTGTAAAAATTACCCGCTCATGAAAAAATGATTTCTTCTTAACTGTTGTACAATTGTCCCATACATCCAAATGGAACACTTCAGTTAGTTGTGAACTGGGTTGTCTCCCACTGATAATTCTTCGTTGAAATTTCAAAAGTGGGAGTGGACGAAGATACACGTTTCATTTCCTGTCCTTACATTCAGGATTACTGATACTACAGAAATGTGTGTAAATAGAATACAAATATGCTATCAATTTTCAAACTAATGTAGTAAGGGCTGTAAGGTTTGGGATGCGACTCAAATAGCCTCTCCCACTCAAATGTCAGCCTCACCTTCACGTGGTACAACTTGTTTTCACTAAAGAGGATATGGCGATCGAGGAACTTCCGGGATAAGAAGTCACCCCTCTATGGGAAGTGCCAACGGCCTCTTTCTGAGGGTGGATGAGGGTCAGGGCACCCTGTTGTCCGGATGGTGAGAAATTGCCAGCAAAGGAGGATGATTCCACCAGGAACAATGACATCAGGATGAGGAAGGCAACGGGAAACCACCCCATTAAAAATCCTAAGGCATCCCAAAAATGGTGCGGGAGGTGAGAAAAGTAAACATGGCTTCTTTGACAACTAAATGCAGTTCCGGAGGTAAAATAGTCCCCCAGTCGGATGTCTGGGGGGGACAGTGGGCGAAGAAGACAAGCCAGGGAAAATGGAGGGAGAAATGCACAAGGCTTAGAGTAGGGACATGGAATGTAAGGAGTCTTTTAAAAGAGGAGAAGTTGGGAACTTAAGAATAGAGATGGTCAAGAACAACATGGACATAATAGGAGTGAAGTGAGATGGGCAGGATCTGGCCGGGAGAAATGTGAGGATGGTACATTTTATTTCTGTGGTAACAAAAGAGGAAGAAATGGAGTTGGGTTTCTCTCAAATAAGAGAATGAAGACTTTTATAACCAAAGTAATATATGGCTGTGATAGAGTGACAGCATTGAAGATCGGTGGAATACCGAAGAGTTTTCTTGTCATCCAGGCGTATATGCCTACCAGTGATCACGATGATGTGGCGGTGGAAGGTGAGTATGGAAAGATAGAAGAAATACTGAGGCAAGAAGGCAATGGCTGCTGTCATATCGTGATGTGGAATGCCAGTGTAGGAGCAAAAGAGATTGAGGGGGAGGTTGGGAAATTTGGGTTAGGACATAGAAATGAGAGAGGTGAAAGGTTAATTGAGTTCTGTAAAAAAAGAAAACTATCAGTTACCAACAATTCCAGAGAATTTCTGGAAACAAAGATACTTTATAGTGATAGATGAAAGGTACAGGAATGGAGTACAGAAGGTTTGTGGTCTACCTGGGGCAGACATAGGAAGTGACCATGTACTTCTGCAGGCAGTGGTGGAAGTCAGGCTGGAAAGGGTGAAGTTAGCAGCGACCCTCAAGAAGTTAGATATGGAAAGACAAATGACCTTGAACTGTGACGAACTTGGGCTAGAGATGGAAAGAGAAATAAAAAGCTCAAAAACATCACTTGTAGAAAACAGTGAAGCCAAGTGGAAAAGGATAAAGCAGGGTATAAAAAGAGTGCGAAAAAACTATAGGCTACAGAAAAGGAAAGAGAACAAAAAAGCCGTGGATTAACCAAAATATGATTGATAAAATGGAGGAAAGAAGAAAGTTCAAAAGACAAAACACTGTAGAGGGTAGGAGAAATTACAGAAGACTGAACACGGAGATGAGAAAAGAAACAGACAAAGCAAGAGAAGAGTGTTAAACGAGGAATGTAAGGAGATAGAGCAGCTGAATAGAATGGAAAGGCATGACCTTGTGTACAAAAAGGTAAGAAGCATCGCCATGGACAGAGGAAAGAGAAAGGTGTACTCCAACGAGATCTTGGACAAGCAAGGAGAAGTACTAAATAAGGAGAAGGAAATTCTAGGCAGATGGAAGGAATACATGGAAGAGCTTTATAAAGCAAAGGAGGAGCCAAAAGCTATATCCATAGAAATGGAAGAGGATATAGAAGTCGACAACAGAGGTGAAAGTATAATGGGGGGGAGGTAAGGGCAGCTATGAAAGATATGAAGAACGGAAAAGCAGCAGAAATAGATGAGATACCTGTTGGATTGTTAAAGTGCTTAAAAGAAGAGGGACTGCATGAAATAACAGCATTATGTTGCATCATATACAAGAGTGGAGAATATCCTGAAGAATGTACAAGAACTGAAATGATTCCACTGGAAAAGAAGCAGGGAGCTAAGCGGTGCGAAGAACATCGAACTATCAGTTAGGTCTTTCATGCAGCAAAAATCCTCCTGAGGGTGATTAATTGGAAAATGACAAAAATAATGGAAGAGAACACCGCTGAAGAGCAGTTTGGGTTTAGGAAGGGAATGGGGACTAGGGATGCAATTGGAGTTGTTTGATCAATTGTGGAAAGATACTTGGAAAAAGATCAAGGAGTTTTCCTCTGCTTTATAGACTTTGAAAAGGCCTTTGGTTGTCTGGTGTGGGAAAACCCTATTTGAGATATTGAAGAGGAAGGGAGTTGATTGGAGGGAGAGAAGACTGATAAGTGAACTGTATATGAAACAGCAGGCAGCTATGAGGGTAGGGAACAGAAGAACGGAGTGGTTTGAAGTTGGAAGAGGTGTGGAGAAAGGATGCAGTTTATCTCCTACACTTTTTACCATCTATGTAGAGGAAATGGTTGAGAAGTGTTGGAAAGAAGATAAAGGAGTGTGCATAGGTGGACGAAAAATAAAAACAATTAGATTTGCAGATGATATAATATTATTCGCAGAAAGTGAAGATGATTTGAATAAAATGCTTGATCACCTAGCACTAAAAAAGGAGGAATATGGACTCAAAGTCAATTAAAAGAAAACTAAAGTAATGAAAGTGGGGATAAGGCAAGAGTTGAATATTTATGTGGATGGAGAACATCTGGAGCAGGTAAAACGATTCAAGTACTTGGGAACTGAAGTGACGGAGGATTGGAAGAGTGAAATGGAGATAAGAGCAAGAATTGGTATGGCTAAGGAGGCATTTGGGAAGAAAAAGACTCTACTAACTAGTAAAATGGAGCTGGAACTGAAGAAGAGAATCGTCAAGTGTTTTGCTTAGAGTGTGTTTTTGTATGGTGAGGAAACGTGGACGATGACAGGAAAGGATAGAAAAAGGATAGAGTTTAGAAATTAGAGTTAGATTAGAGTTTTTGGATTTGGAGGAAAGTGCTCAACATCAAGTTGTCTGGTAGGGTTAGGAATGAAGAAGTGTTGGAGAGAATAAAAGAAGGAAGAAAGCTCTTTAAAACCATTGAAGATAGGAAGAAGAGCTGGATGGGACATGTTCTGAGAAGGAAATGTTTGTTACGAGATGTAAGGAATGGTGGATGGAAACCGCAAAAGAGAAAGAAAGAAAAGAAAGATGATTGATGACCTGAAGGATGGAGGGAGTAACAGAGAATTGAAGAGGAGAGCAGAGGACAGAGAGAGATGGAGACACCAAGGACCTGCGAAAGCAGACGACTAATGATGATGAGTAAGCATCGGCAAAGGTGCAAAAGTGTGTATCATGCCTTAATAAAATTAATTAATTAATTAAAAAAGCCTTAGTTGTGAACTACTCGGAATATGAATTATGTTAACTGACCTGAATTAGAAGAATCCTCTACCGGTCGCATTTTCCTTTTAACCGGCGTTTTCCTCTTCACTTCCTTTGGAAGGAGACGATGAGGAAATTGAAAAATGGTTGACATCGCAATAGTCTTCAACCAACTTTTCCCAATCAAAAAAAACTTCCTCAAAACTCTCGAAGCAAAGTTTCGAGTACTTAGTGGAGTAAATTTTAACTGCGTATTCTTATTAACCCTACCGTCTTCTTTCATTCGTTTATTGGGAAGCTCTTAGCTTCCCAAACGTTTCATATCATTACATCAGAAATACAGCGCGAAGCCACAAAATGCAGCATCTTTTTATCATTGAAATCAAAGTCGGAGAGCGTTACCTGAATTCCCGTCTAGTATTCACCACTAATTTATACATACAGGGTGGGGCAGAATGGACTCCCTGATTTGAAATATTATTATTTATCTCCAGGTACTAAAATCAATTTTTGCATGTCAAAAATGTGTTTTCCCAAACAAATAATAATCCTTTTTCAGACAATAGCAAATATATATTTGTTTCTTCCCACAGGAATTGAATTAAAGATGGGAAGTCATTTATAAAAAAGTCCATTCTGCCCCACCCTGTATATATCACTCAATGGAATAGCTAAAACGAGAAAAACTTACGGATTAAATGTAATTTCCCCTCTTTTCTTATATCGTTCCGTATATTTGTAAGTACAAGTAACGACCATGACGGCGCTGTTACAGTAACTCGAGAAAATGTAGTAATCAGGCACAAATTTGACAACCGTTTTAGATTATATGCTTTCTTACACCTGCACTATACACTCCACTTCCGTGAAGTGAAATACGATGCTGTGATTGCAAAAAATAATACCGAAAATGGCATGTTCACCGCAGTAGCCCATGTAAAATGATGGCGCGGAAACGGCTTCTTGCCAAGAGCCACGTGGTCAGAGGAAACAATGACTGCGCACGTGCGCAGAAGCCACAACTCGAGTGCCATGAGACATGATACGTGAATAACAGCAGTAGTGGGTCAATTTGTTTTGATTACAGCTCAAGAGTTTTGTTGAACTGGTTTGAATATGGCGGCTACGGACCGAGAGTTCGTCTGCTCATCGCTTTTCAATCTTAAATGTTAGTGTAATATGATCGATGAGACACCATGAAAAAATATATACTACAGTGATTTCGTAGCAACATATTAATGTTTGAGGTAGCTATTTCCAGGTAAATTTCTATTTATAAAATGTTAGAGAGAGGAACGCCAACATACCTATACAGGAACAATGTAATTAAAAGCTGAACATTACTATATTTAAATCCTGTTTTGGGGTTAAATTTTCGATATCCGCTAATTATTTTTTCACAATTTGTCAGCGGAATAAATCCGTTGTGGTATGATATAATATCGGATTAAGTTCTCGGAGATACTTGCGTGAAATACATGTTCCATTTTAAACAGCGTTGGCAACGAAGGACAGACTTACCATACATCCGCGTTTGTCCTTGCTAACTGGGGATTTCCATCTTCGACTCAGAAATGCCCAGAGTGAGTCATGTACTATGAGTTAGTGCTTCGATTTCTATTCCGGCCCGAAATACAGCCATGATACCGTCACGTGCTCTCGTCTCGGACACCAAACCGATCAACGTCCTTTAAGAAAATAAATTCAAAAACTTGAGCTTGCTATCTATTTGAGTGTACGGGTTATTAAACGGAATATATAATTATACAAAGACCCCATGGATGTCGATGGTGTAATTACTTAAGCTTTCGCATCCACGGTGCGCGAGAGCAGGACGATCAACTAAGTCTTGTTGGAAACTACTGTTTCACATAATGCGTTTGTGTTACACATAAAGCGTTCGACGTATTTCAAGTTTGTAGGGAAAACTGAGTTACTCGAGATGGTGAAATCCATTGTAATTTACTGACACTAAGCCTAAAAAAGGTTTGCTCCAAGGCAATTCCAAAAATGTAGGCATCAATGCTGTTTGGCTAAAGAAATATCTTTAGAGCCGGTTATTTAACTTTGACAAATTCTTTTCTAATGGCGAAGCAAACGGTCCCAGGCTGAACGATTAGGAATTCCTCCATCACGGAAGTAATGATACAGATCTACGAGGACTCAAATCTAGAAATGCTCTTTGCTAAAGGGTTAATAATTTGCTAAATGGTAATTCTTTATACTCAGCTCTTTTTTCATTACTTCCATTATTTTCTAATAGTTATCTGGTATTTCACTTGAGAACGAGTTGTTCTGACGGCCTCTGTCTTCCACGCACCCCAGAAAACCCACTATCACTCAGAGTGATCGTTACGCAGCCTTTGGCACGTAAACCGCGCCGACCACAATTTAAAGGCACGAAGGGTCCCAATAGCCTCCATTTTCTCCGAAACGCAGCTGATCAACTATCAACTCGCAAATCAATACCTCACATTGTTTCATCGAAGTTTTGAGGAAGTGGCCGAGGAAATCCATGCAGACACCTGCGCAATGACCTCCTGCTCCGAGAGGCAAAGATATGAGGGCTGACATATTATGTAGTTGCTTTGAGGCCAGGGGAACAAGGATTGGGTAGTGCATCATACAAATCATCCGCTGGGATTAGTTTTCCTTTCGATGCCTATCAAAGCAGCGGTGGGGAGGGGAAAGGACACGCCACTCGCTCGGAATGACTTTGCGGATACCCCACGGGGAGGCGCCGACCCTGAAAGGATATTGTCGACCGGGCTCCGCCATCGATCGCGCGCATTGGGGGGGGGGGGGGGAGTCGCCTCCCAACCAACCTCGGCGGTCGACCGGACAACGCAGGCACACAACCGGCCACGGAGATCAGTGAGTCCGTCACTCACCGTTTCTTTTCGACTCATAAAATGTGGGGAAGTACATTCCTTAGATCTCCTAATGGTGGATCGAGCTTACTTAGGTCATTGGGTGCGCATTTTAATATTTTTTGTGGAGTGACTTTCGTCAAGTGAGTCGAAGTAAATTCTTGAACTGTACGTCACTGAAGGTCGGAATACTTGAAATGTACGTCACCAAAGGAATCATTTTACTTAGAAATCAATGAATTTTGTCTCATTTTAAAGAAAATCATCTCAACCTTCTAATGAGACAAAAAATTCAACCCCATACCACATTACTTTCGGAGATATTTGCCAATAAACACCAGCCCTTTTACATGGGAAATGGTACGTGTAAGCACTCCAGAGAGACATTATTTAACAAAAGAGGCATTTCTGACACTTAAATGTCGTAAAAACACTAACAGCGTGTAGTTTGTATGTTTTCTCAACTATTTCTGAAAATTAATCACATTGTCACCGCAATAGGTTCTTGGGTATCGCAAAAAACCTTCCGTTTTGAAGGAGTTTCAAACGCACCGCGCGAAAAAATGAGTCAAGTTAAAGACTTGTTTAGATACTTTCATTTAATTACGTACCATTTATGTCATATAAAGCTATATTAGTGCGCAATTAATAATGCAATATTTAATTGATATGTCCTACAGCTGGTGGAATAAAAATGTATGATTAGAATATGGTCTCTCTTATGACTAGGGAACTATCTCGCTCGGACTACTTTAAGTGCATCAGGCAATGATGGAAATGACACGATAATTATATTTTTAATTTGTCCTTAATTTTAACGTGTTATGACTCGAGTTAGGCGCGGTGTAAAAAATTTATACGAAATTATAGTGAAATGTCGGCCCCGGTGGCGGCGGGGTAAAGTCCTCGCCTTCTAACCCGAGGGTCGCGGGTTCGAGTCCTGCCTGGGTAGAATATTATCTGCCCAGGACATGGGTGTCTGTGTCTCGTCCATTGTTACTGTTGTTCACCCGACGTAAAATGGCCTGATGCGCTGTATTCGGGGCAGTGAAAATAAATAAATAAATATGTTGTTTTTAAGTATTGGACTCGACGAGACAGCTTGATATTTGCTTGCCATAACCGTGTTTTAATTGAGATGACATTTTCAAAAAATTTCTTGCATCACTTATACATGTATGGTCATTTAGCCGCATAAACAGATGGACTTAAGAGGAGTGTGGTCCAAGAATTTTTTCGACGTTTTTGAAAAGCTAATCACATATGCACTCAATGACCGTCGATTACCGCCCCAACCACCTTCAACGCGCTTGAATCCAGGTGGGTGATTTTTTTCAGCGCAGGGCGACTTTCTAGCGTTCGTGTAGATCCCCCTTGGCATGTGACGGTCACGCCCACTACCGCGACGCAATGCGAATGGTAAACTCATTTGATTCCACCTTTTTTAGTAAGCGAGGAAAAGCTCCGAGCCCAGATGTTCATATGAGTTGGATATAGCAATAGTTTTACAGACCTGAAAAATGGTTTCGACGCTGCTAAATACAGAGTAAAGCATTTCATATTCGAACGACGTAAATTCGTTTTTGATGAGTTCATGGGTACATTGAGCCTCTAGTGAAATAAAATTTCACTTTTTGTCACAACCAGTGAAAACGTCTTAGAGAGAATTGCTCATTTAGTTGACAGTATGAGCCCATTTTGAGACTTGTTTCCCTAGTAAATATTTACAGGGGTCGAGGTGAAATGCTACCATTAACGGCAAGAAAATTTACAAGAGCTCTACAATAATCTAATTCCACATGTAAGAGTCTTCCTGCGTGCCAACACTATTACCTTAATCAACTTACATCAGTTTAGTACGATGTTGTATATGACACTGTGAAGGCCCTAGAGATAAGGACATGTGAGTAAGTTAGGCGACAGAGTAAGGCCCATGCTGTCAACGAAATGTGGAATGCTCTATACCTTTGATTTGTAAAATGCCGAAGCTTTGCAAAAATTAAAAAGCAAGCCACTAAAGTCGTACATAGGTCTCCCTCTGCATACGTGCACCAAGACGCTGGAGTCTCAAGACGGAAGATACCCCAACGCCTTCGCTTCATTGCTAATCCACATCTCGAAAAATTCGCAGATGTGAGAATGATTTTGATGAATAATTACGCAAACACCTATGAACGGAAGTTGCTGCGACGCAGAAGAAATCTCAGAGGGGATACAAAATAGGTGAACTCCACCAGCCCAACTCATATTTACTATACTAAGGGAAATATTACTGTACGCCTCTTCTCATATTTTTGCTTGGTTTTATGTTGTCAAACGAGTTTTCGCCGGTTTTGAATGATTTATGCAAACTAATCTTAACAAATTTGATTCACCAATCTTTTACAATACCATATATAATATAAAGCTAACACGACACGGGTTTAAGCGAATGATCGTCATTATCAGGTCTACCCGGGTCGTGTGTGTTTTGTATTATATGTGGTATTGTAAAAGGTTGGTGGATAAAATTTGTTATCTGTGGAATACCACCAAGTGACTCAAGACAGAGTTTTATTTATGCATACTTATCTTATTTGTTTTCATCCATTTGCCATAAAAATAATGCGTACCGTAAACTTTGTCATAAAATAACCCCGTCACACCATTTGAATTAAGTCTGAATCTAATCACTTCTATAATTCGTTGGACTAAGTTTGAAATATTCTCGAGCGTATCAGTAGAAACGTATTATTTTAAAAATTCATTCGAAACAGAATATAAGGTGATTTAAGAAAGACAAATGATTAAAGGAATCCTGCAACCAACCACCTTTCGTTCTATTCTTAGTGCTTGAGAAAATATTTCGGCGAATTAATTATCAATGTCAGGTAAATCATTCAGGAGTTGATGCCACCGCCTGTGCGGTAGGAGTTATACGCAATTGCACGCAAGACTGGTTGAGTGGAGGTGAGGGCGGGGAGTCACCGACGCGACACAGTCGCAACACAAGCGGAATAATGCCTCCGTTCCTCACGGGGTTGTAAAGTATCGCTTATATACGCGTATTCCTCTCATCGGTACCTCAACGGAGTTACCATAATTATCGAGGATGGGCGACCTCGAGGGGGTCGGTGAATTTGATCAATACGAGCGTGGGCCCAAGGGAGCGCGCTGCTTACTCGGCGGACGGAGGCAGAACTACTTGACGCACATTCGACCTCGGGGAAAAAATCTACATTTGCCCATCGAGACCATAGCCGAGAGCTCCCTCCTTCCCTCCCCCCCCCCACCCTCCCGTTTCCAAAAATGGCTCTCGTATTTTGTTTTTTTTTCTTCGTTTTATCATGCACGTGATGTCCAATAAAACGACCACCTTCGTTTCTACAGCGTACTGAATATCTTACCACATAGTATCGCTAAGAGCCCATTCTAATTACTCGCTGTGGATGGAAGGGTCGCCCGAAGATCCAGGCTCCGTCTAGGTTTGGCTCCTCGACGGCGACTCGAGAGCGAGTAAAAAATTATATGCTCGCCCATAAAATTCGCCCAAAAAATGCTCTCAAGCCTCAATACACTTCATTTCACTCCTCGCACCGGAGGAAGTCAAAACATAAGGGCAACTTATCGTGGAGGGACGATACTGACGGAACTGAACTGGCGTCAGATTTGATTGAAAAATACGGAGTAACTCCATATCAAAACGACCGTAAAAAGACCGACAACGCCCTGCGCCTTCCTATTTCGACCAAATTTGCAGAGCATATTTCGTTCTACTACATTGTTTACAATACCCAATAGTTTTGCAAAAGATACATCCGTTGCTTAGTTATGGGAGAATGAAAAATTGAGCTTTTCGTAAACTTGTATATGGTTTGTCTTCGATATCTCCGGACGCAATGTTCTTCTGTCAAATCACAATTCAAAAGAGAACACAACAGCGCATATAACTGTGACATTATTAATTCGAGATTTTGCAGTTTTATGGAGAAATGTTTATTTTAAAAATTTAAAAGCGTTTTTCTCAAAACGCGTAATTATCGTTATGCTCATTTTTTAATTTTATCGCAAAATACCTTTGCTTTGCATCGTTAAAAAAAATGTGTTGGTAATTTTTGGATTAAGGAAGAAATTAATTTGTATGTGCCCTCATTTTCGCTTTGTACGTCCACATTTCGGAGGATTCTAGGTTGGGTAGACGATGTTTTCATATCGGCGTGCGATTCAACATAACTCATGTATCATTTTCTTTTAAAGGACTAATTTAGAGTAAAATCCCAAGAATTAGAAAGTACCAAATCACAGCAATTTTTTTGTAGCAATATCTCTATGTCAACGAATCCCAAAATTTGTTCCCGCGCCTTTCATGTTGTGGGCCTCTTGAAACCTCGTCATAGTTGAGCTTATGTTTAACGCTAAATATTACTTTCATCAAATGAATTTGCAAATAAAGCTCAACATATTCGGTCGATTTTTTTCATCTATATCAGGTCTTTTGTGAAACCTAGAACAAAAAGCGTTTGACTAATCGCCATTTGAGGAGCTAATGCCTTTACAATAGAGTCGGCATGTCATGAATTCGGCACCGTAACATCGTAGAATATTTTATTTTTTATTAATTTTACAAGTTTCAGAGGCAATAAGGTATTGTTTCTTATTTGGAATATGGTCTTAGAAGTATAAAATTCTCCTTTGAAGTAGAAATACATGGGGAGGGATAAATTCAGAAGTAAAATAACACATTGGTTATTTTACGACGTTATCTCGTTTGTCGTACTTACCTCGTGGTAATGGACATTCTGTGGCATAGCTGTGAATCCAATGCACGCCTAGATACTTATCTTGGAGCACAAAAGAGTCAGTGCCTATTGTAATCATTTTTTAAATAATTATATATTCAATACATTTATATTTAATGCCACTCCGAATTTTTTGTTGGCGATGAAATAACGCGCAGAACATCCAATAGCAAGATATCCATTACCGCTTGGTATGAAGAATTACATCATTACAAGAATGCGTAGGCAGCACAAATGTACCGTTTTCTACTGTCTCTCTGCCATTTTATTCAAAAACTATCCCTATACTTTTGAGTAGTCACTGAAAATATCATGTACGACTTTTCTACGGCTCATAACATCGAATGAAGCATACATACCTCTGTAAGCCGTTCGAAGGAAATTGTGTCGTCAGAAATTCCTTAGTTGGTATTTTCACTGGGCGTCAGGTGTACTCTGGATGCATCACTAAAAAACATGTAAAAGTTTAACGACTGCCCTAAATCACTTGCGACAAATGATAAGGAAAGCGGTATAAAACAAAAACTTATTTTGAGGAAACAAAGTACACAGAAATTAATATTGCTCGCCCACATGACGGATCCCGTGATTGACAAACAAAGCACCTTGCTGAATTATAATTTCCGCCACAATAATTGAAATGAGGACTTACGAGGAAATTATCATCCCTGATAAATACCGAAATCTGTTCTCGTGGGTCGTTAATTTTAACAAAGAGTACCAACGTGAAGATCCTGGTCCACTCAGTGATACTTTGCCACGTCAATATATTAACTTAACAATCGTGACCAATACGATGAACGCCATTTACGAGTCGGTACAACATTGTACTACACGATTAATTATAAAATATTTTGAGAACTTCTAAGTTTTCATTAATGATATTTAGTGGACGAGGAAAACCTACTCTTCCCGAGGACTGCAACTTTGTCGTGGTGGAACGGCTTGTGCGCTTCGATGACCCCTAGAGCTGGAGTGGTGGGAGCAATACTCCTGGTAGGACCACGCATAGGACCACCGATAGGTCGAAGGTTTGGTGGCAGATGAATGGTAGTCCGCGCAGCGTCTGATCCTCAGCGTAGCGGCTCCAAAAGACATCTGACCCTAGTGGTACGGCCTCACGTGATGGTTTCACGTAAGAAAAACACCATTGAGATGGCCATGGAATACCACTCAATTAAAACCCTTGTAACTATGGACAGTTTTTATATGAAAACGAATTTTTACTACTACAGGACTCGACCCAGTGGTCCGGGTGTCGTGCCCGGCAGCCTCTGCGGTCGTCATCACACGAAATCCTAGCAAGGAAGGACAGGCAATTGCTGAGACAGAGGAAAAGAAGATGCAGGAGAGGAACGCTACAATCAGAATAGGAACGTGGAACGTTAGGATTAAGCTAAAGGTGGGCAAGTTGGAGAATATAAAGAAAGAAATGGAGAATGTGGGTATTTGCATCAAAGGCCTGAGCGAAGAGATGGAAAGAGAGCGGGGACTATATAGTGATATATAGCGGAGGGTATGAAATCCAGCGTGGGTTTATATTCACAATGAACAGGAAACTTGGTTTCACATAAACAGAGTTAATTTTGCACAACAGTTGAGTGAGTGATTGGATAATTGTCGCTGGGCTGAAGGTAGAACCAATGTAATCTACGTGCATATGCCTACCTCGAATGATAGAGAGGATGAGGTGATAAGGTGTACGATCAGGTGGAGGAAATTATTGATAGAATATCTGGGAGCGAGCAGCTGATAGTAATGGGAGATCGGAGTGCGGTGGTGGGTGAAGGAAGAGATGGGCGGGAAGTGGGCGATTATGGGATAGAAATGACCGCGGCAAGCAAGCAGTAGAGTTTTATCGGAGAACTAATCTGGTGATCACAAATACATAGTTGAAGGATTACCCTCGACGTGGGTACCCATGGAAGAAACCGGGTGACACATAAGTTCCAGATAGATTATTGTGAGACAGAGATTCAGGAATAGTACTAACACTCTCATAACTATCCTGAAGCTGATGCAGACACAGATTACAACGTATTAGCGATGAAATGCTGCGTTAAACTCAAAAAGATAAGGAGGGTCAGCAGGGTACGAAAGTGAAATACAGAGGGATTGACTGGGGCAATGAAGGAGAAGTATCGAGAGCAGGTTGATAAAATCATGGATAGAGATCGTGGTGTGAGACCACGGGAAGATGAATGGGGAAGCTTGGAAAAAAGTATTGTGGAGGCAAAGAATGCAACGGTAGGCGTAGTAAGTAGAGCTAAAATTAGAAAACCGTGGGTAATGAAGGGAACAATAATGGAGATGCAGGAGAGAAGGAAATGGAAGAGCCTAAACTCAAAGCTCGTCATGAGGCAATTCCGAGAATTAGACAACAGGGAAGAGAAACAAAAAAAGCAAGAGAAGCATGATGGAAAGAACAGAGCGAAACCTTGAAAATTTATCAAAAAGAGGGAAGATCAGATGCTCTGTATAGGGATTTAAAGCAATCTACGGGCGATAGTAAGGGAAGGGGAATTGCAGTGACATCAGGCAAGACAGAGAATTTGATAGTAGAGCCAAAAGAGCTCCGAGAGAGGTTGAAGGAATACGTGGAAGGGATGTATGGTAAGGAAATAAGGCCCAGTAGGTTGGATTTAGAAAGGGAAGAGGACATCGATAGAGACAAGCATAGGACCAAGTCATCTTTGTTCGACGATGAAAAGATGACTTAACTCCTGAAGACTCCTGTAGACGTACGGCGATCTGGAGTCCGACCCCACTGCCAAAGTTCAAAGTGAGACGAAATAGCTGATAGACCATTCATCCAAACCATAAAAAAGACAGGCACTGGCTGATAGCACCCGCGCCATAACCACAGTGCACAAAAATGAAGAACCACTACGCCCGATCGTAAGTGCCATCGACACTCCTATCCAGAAACTGGCAAAATATCTGGCGGCCACCTTCTTTCCTAGCTCCGGAAAATCCTCAACCTTTGTCAAGAACTCTGCGCATTTCATCGAGATAATCAAGAAGTGAGAGTGAGCAAAGGTGACTTAAGGGTGAGCCTGGAATTGGAATCCCTGTT
This sequence comes from Ceriagrion tenellum, assembly GCA_963169105.1. Classification (NCBI taxonomy): domain Eukaryota; kingdom Metazoa; phylum Arthropoda; class Insecta; order Odonata; family Coenagrionidae; genus Ceriagrion; species Ceriagrion tenellum. Next base: position 14,496,380 of record OY720638.1, read on the forward strand.
CACCAACATACTGATAGATGGAGCAGTCGGCACCATCAAGGCGCTGACCAACAAAGGACTGCCGGAGGACTTCCCTAAGATGGTGGGATTCTGACCCCAAAACTCACATTTCCAGTGGAACGGAAAATTCTACCAGAAACTGGATGTAACGGCCATTGGATCTCCCCTGTCGCCTGTGTTCGGCAACTTATACGTGGAAAACTTCGAACAAGAAGCCCTGGCATCCTTCTTCGTGAGATACGTGGATGATACGTATATCATTAAGCAACATGGGGAAGAGGAGCTTAAAAATTTTTAAAACACATGAACAATCCTTCCATCCGTTTTACCATGGAAATGGAGAAAAAAAATTGCCTCTCCTTCCTCGACGTTTCGGTTTCCAAAAATGAAGACGGCACACTGTGGCACTTAGTGCTCTGGAAGAATACCTGGACCGATACCTGCACGCTGACTCACACCACCATGCACATCAGAAAGCAGGAGTTTGAAAATTTTATTTCATCGAGACCAAGTAATGTCATACAAATCTTCCCTCGCCCAAGAGAAATCCCATCTACACCATTCATTGCAGAAGAACCGCTACCGTCCTGAAGTAATACGGGGGATAGCAAGAAAAACGGAGGAAGCCATGGCCCTGAAAAGCAGAGATGTGATCCGGTACGAAACTAAACGTCGTCGTATCGGATCAGCATGGTACTTTACTCTATCAATAAAGTTGCGTGCCGGTACGAAACTTTACTATTTCTAATACATTTTGTACCGGATCGCCACGGTACTTAATAAAGTTTCGTACTGGTACGTTACTATACTATTATTAAAACGTTTCCAACCGGCACGTCTATTTATACTTTCGATAAGGTGATGGATCTGACCGATATTTCATGATTTTTCAACGCATATTTATTGCACGGGCTTCTGCAGTGGGGGACTAGGGTTTTGAACGTAATCTTCCTATATACCATCTTAGAAATAAATGTTTTTACCGTAAATATTCATACCATAGGTATGTCATGTATATATTAGCTTTGAAGAAATGGAGTTTATAAAGTAACATGTTAACCCATAGATAATTAAAATAAACACTGGAATTAATAACATTCAAACAACCTATTGAACTTACTAATAAAATGTCATTTATCATTTTTGAAGTCAAGTTATACCGCAGCAATTGATTCATTAAGTATATTTTTTGTTTGGCATTAGTCTCGACTTTGTACGACCAGTATTTATGGCATTTCATTATGTCATCAATGGTAGTATTAGTAGAGTATGATGATAAATGACATTCTATTAGTGAAGTGCAATAAGTTGTTTGAATGTTAACTATGGTCAATGTTGATTCTTATTATTTATGCGTTAACAGTGTTAACTTTGAATTTATAATGTATTATACAATTCTAACCACTAAAATGGTATGCAATTCCAAAAATATCACCAGTTTATATTGTTAGGTGAGCTTAATTTCCAATATTGGGTGGAATTGGTAGATAATGAATGTATGTTAAACGCTTAAGATGAGTACGAGAAAAGTCTTTTCATTAATGGAGTATCGAGTTATCCTACCATTAGCAAATAATCTTACAATAAAATATGGATTTTAACGACCCATACTGACATATATCTTCACGAACACACCGTCCCATCTGCCGTTTTCAAACTTGCCGAACCAAAGTAGCGTAATGTACCAAAAAAAGAGCTCGATTTGCCATTTTCGAAAACGGGCTTTGTCGGCATTTTATCACCTGGGTCTTGGGTGTTGTTTGCTACCACTATCGTAATTATTTCACACCCCCTGTCGATTAAAGTCATTTTACAAGTGTGGGAATTCGTAAATTCTTTGATATATATATTATGGGTGAATATTTTAGATGTACTAACTTAGTAACCTCAAACAATTTTAGGCATGATTGGAGGAGAAATTTAAATACATTGTAAATTTTGTTAACTGAAACTTATGTTAGCAGTATTCAACTGACACTGTAGTGCAACGAAAGAATAAATTGCTAGAAGAATAACTCAAAATGAGATTCCATGTCATTTATAACGAGTTCAGAAATAATGAATTTATTTCAGACAATAAAGAATGTTTATCTCATTGCACCTAAGATCTATTTATGAATGGATGAAAAAGCTTGAAGGCTACAAAAACGTCATGATATGCACTAATATAGAAATATGGACTATATATCCTCTATAGGTCCCCCTAATCCATTCAGGATCTGTTCAAAATATTAAACTACAATAGTGAAGCACATAATATATGGCTAATATCGAATATATTATTGTCTTTAGAACGCCCAAAGTTTTTTTTGCAATATTCTAGGAATGTGGTCATTTGAGCTTACTTTCAAAGAAAATGCAAGCGCTTTTTTAGTATACCTCACCCGAGCCTCAGAATAGGCCGTTGCATATATGCAACGCTGGGCGGTCACGAAGTCAGTTTGACTTGTGATTATTTTCGTGCCACTTTGAATTGATGCATAATTAAATTTATCCGTAGAGAATTTTTTACGCTGAGGGGATTAAAAGGCATTTGTATAAATTAAAAGCTTGAGTGGTGAATTAAAATTTATTGGATATCATTATTTTTACTTTGATACTCATCATCATAGAAAATCAAATCACGATTCCAGACGTAAAAATAGAAGGTAAATTACCATCTTTCTGGCTGCTTTATGTCCATCCATTATGTCCATGAATAGCAGACAGAAGAAAAAAACAGATATAAAGAAGCGAATTATCATATGAGATTAGTGAGATCAAATGAAAAATGAATGGTACGCTTTACATGGAAAAGGTTTATTTGGTATGATACCCTTCACAGCAGTTGACAAAAAGTCCAACGTTACATTTTTAGCATAGAGTGCGAACATTGCTCCTACAGTTGTCTCCTCCACACCTGCGTCTTTTCCCGTCCGGAATGAATTTTACAAAGTGCTTAATTCTATCATATCTGAACTCCTCTGATGATTTTCCCATTGAGGGCGGACGGCTTTGACTTCGTGCTGTCCCGTAGCGATTCAGGCAGGCCTGAATGCGGAATTGGACTGGCATAGCATTGGAGCCTGTGTTTCTCACCGGGAGCCAAGCGTTGTGCGCAGCAACGTCAAGAAGCCAAGTGAGTATACTTCAGTGCCACTTCTTCATGCTGATGTTTATTCTGCAGTTACCTACATTCTGATCCATACGGGTTGTCCCTACCATGAATGTGTTGTATTTCCGTACCAGCCAAGGGCGAGAGACTAACTTTCTCTACTTTTCAGCGGTTGAGATTCGTTTTATTGGATTTACATTTTTAAGACTTAGCTCTAGTTTTCTTAGTAGTATCTTCATCGATGGAAAATTTGCCCTTTTTCTCTTGCGAAACGTCAATGGAACAGCATTGGGGGACTTTTCAGTTTATACATTGTCCGACGAATCAGCGGCAGTAACAACCAAAGCTGCCTTTGATACAATTTCACTCACTCTGGAAGTAGAAGGAACAGCAGTGTCCACTGTTATTTTTAGTTGATGAGTCTGAAATTTTGTTCTGAGTTCTTAGACCGATTTCTGTTTCAAAGGCAATTGTATTCCAGTCAGGTTGTTTACATGTCCTCCCCCATCTTCAGCTCCCGGATCCTAGCCAGATAAAACATTTGGTTGTGGTCCTTCGAGGAAAATGCTGGTGAGATCACCATCAACATGTTCTGCCTCAAATAAATCAAGCGATTCCTGAAGGGTAAGACCCCTGTAATACGTACCTATTAAAACTAATAACTGCTTATTGTATAAAATTTGTGTAGAAAGAAACACCCCAAACATAGATTTTTAAATATTTTACTATAGATGCAGATTGATATATACCGAAAAATGTTCCCTGTCTCAGGAATATAATTCTTCAGACCATGGTAAAGAAAAGAAATATTGAAACAAGACACAGACCTATTATAGGTCTATGCATAAATAAATTATTTTGACCTCCAGTAACCCTAAATGACTTGAAAAAGCATGGTTATGAGTCGAAGTCGTACTTCTAACAAGCTTGAGGTCTAAATGTAGCAATGTACGTTAAATGACCCCACGACCGCCCAGTTTTGCATATATGCAACACCCCTCTTGTACCCTCCAAAAATACCACTAAAATATAAATAGCCCAACAACCATAATAAACTGGCTAAAGTCATCCGTTTAGAGTAAAACTGTAATATTTGAATAGCGGTTTAAAATACATATTTGAGAAATAAAAGAAAATTACACGAGACGCAGGACCATTGTTGACGCAGTGACGCAGTGTTGACGCATTGTTGACGCATTGTTGACGCAGTCTGCTTCAGCTGCCAGGGCCACTATGACGAAAATGATTATGGGACGAGGGGTGGTGGAGGAAGCTTGCCCATGCTTTCCGAACCTATAGACACCTGATTTGGCATTATGGCATTAATTTGTAACAAGCTCTGTCAACTGGCGTGTCACTAGTTGGCTCAGCCAACTTTGTGACACGCCTACACTGTTGCACATAAGCAACGCTGGGCGCTCCAGGGTTAATTGACATTTGTATTTACGATGCTACGGTTACGGTTTAGTACCAATTGTTGATCGGGAGAAGGAATTCCCTATTAAGTCATTCGAATTCCCATTGTTAAGTTACTTCACAGCTTTCTCTATATTTGATTTCAATTTAGATTCCTATTGTTTATCGGGTTGCTATGCTAATATTCTCGCGTTCTCGTTATGAAAGAACCTCCAAGTGTTGATTCCAAGATAAATTTTAAGAAGAACCTACCTATTATGAATTGAATAAAGATTGCAGATGTTAAGTTACTCAGATTTGATTTCTCCACTCTCTCTATTTAATGAATTTTTAACTTCAATTACCAAACATACGCTATCAGTATAGAGCATATACTTCCTATCGGTCCGAAACTTAATTCCGCAGTAAATGAACCGGTCCGAAACTAAACTCTGGAGTCCGAAACCGGTCCGAAATTGAATGGGAGCATATAGTTTCGTACCGAAAAGAATGAAGTGCCTTTTCGTAGCGGGCATTATTTAGTGCATTGCATTTCGTGCCCGTTTCGCACCGTGAACGAATTAGTGAATGAGGTAAGAAACGAAATTATAACGTACTTTTAAGTGTAATATAGTACCGGATCACATCCCTGCTGAAAAGGGCCTCCAATGAGAAGCCGAAACCTATAGCCTTCGCCATCATACCCTATATTGCCGGCACAAGTAAAAGGGTATCCAGGGTGCATGCAAAACATAACGTCGTCACCAGATTCAACTGAGTCCAAAAGAGCCCAAACCTCCTCTGGAAAGCCAAGGACTGCTTACCAGGGAACATGTAAGAAGGCGTTTACCAAGTAACGTGCGAATGTAGGAAATCCAACATCGAACAGACGTTGAGATCTCTCAAATGCCGACAGAGAGAAAACCAAAGGGACATCAAAAACAGGCAGCCGCAAAAATCAGCTCTGACCGAACATACCTGGAGTGGACCTTGCCACAACATGAGTTTGAAGAGGAAAAATAAATCACGAAAGAGAATCGCTGCTTTCCAAGACTGATCAGAGAGACCATTTAAATCGTGAAAGCAATAGAAAATATTAATAGAGAAGATGGATACACCACCTCCAATGCTTGGAAGAGAGTTTTCACGAGGAAGAAAATAGTAACCGATTAGAGCGCACCCGACTGAATTGGCCGGAAATGCGTTCTCTATATAAGACGGACGCAAGCACCTGAATCTTCACTACGGACCTGAAGAAGATAGCTGCAACTCTGTCGAAACAGTCGTCTACGACAATCGAGTGCGCGGAAGAGCATGGAGCAGTCGGCACCATCAAGGCGCTGACCAACAAAGGACCAACTGACCAACTGACCAACAAGCCTTCACTGCCGTCAATAAGCTTAATATCCCACGCGGCCTAAGTAATCCTCAGGCTGGCTGTCCACTATGAGAGTTTTCTCTCTCGAGAGTAAATCTCCAATGTAAACGGCGATGAGAGAGAAAACTCCGAGAGTTCAACCAACTCTCAAATAGTTGCGGAGAGGAAGATCTCGCGAGCGAGCACGTCCAGTCGACACTGGTGTCGACCCTCTGCTCTCCGAGAGTGACTGGTCCAAACTCACACGAGCATCACGTTTTCCCGACAGTTTTAGTACTCCCGGAGATTTCAGTGACAGCGGACCACCCCCGTGAGCAGACCGGTCAGACTGACCTCGAAGATGGCAAGAAAGTGATCTACTAAGGAAGTGATAAAGCTCATCAGTGTTTATGAAGATAGATCGTTTTTTTGGGACGTATTCTCTTAGAATTATAAAAATCACGAAAAAAAGGCTTGTAGAATAGATGATATCGCTACATTTTTCTCACAGGTTGAGATAAATTATCAAGAAAACTCCATAATCTTCGAAATCAGGTAAGTTTCTTTATTGCATAATACTCTGTGATTATTTTTTTTGCTTGCCGGACGATTCAATTGGCCCGTATTTCCATGGAATCCCGATAGGCTGCTAAGCCTGTCATCAGGTTTTCCAGGGACCAGACCAATAGAAGTTGACCTGGGTGGAGAAAAACCCACCCAGGCGGGACTCGAACCCGCGACGCTCAGTTTAGATGACGAGGAGTTTACCCCGCCGCCACCGGGGCCGGTGATAATAATATAACTGCATTGCTCTCAGGTAGTAACACCGTCAAAAAGTAGTGCGATCTTAACGTGCTCCCTTCACTTCTGAGCTAGCCTTTTCGGGATCCTTCATTTCATTTAGACCTCAAAAAAGTAGGAAATTTTCCACGCATGATCCACTTGGTTTGAAACTATCGGTTTTGAGGATCTAATTTGAGGATCGTCTCACTTTGGGCGTCGTAAAAAAATTCCCGAGTCATTCCCCCTCAATTTAACAAACGATTGTCCCTTAGGATCTCAGACTTCGCACAAACTTGGTGTATGGGTAGCATGAGACCTAAAACGAAGTAATCTGAGACCGATTAGAGAAAAAAATGTTTTGCATCATTGATGCGTTTAATTTTTTTACATTTTTGTAAAAAATGCGTGACCTGAATAATCTTTTACTCATGTCTTTCTTTTTATTCTTTTTAGGCTTTTATTCATCGTAGAGGAACGATATGTATCTCAATTAAAAGATTATTTTCTTTCAAAGATAGTGATACAATTTAAAATTAACTTAATTGAATTTCCTATTTTTCTTCAATTTTAATGTTTAAGAAATTGTTAATTTACTTTTCTCAAATAATCCATTTCAAAACCGGCCCAAACTTTCTTTTCAAAATTTCAAGTACCGAACTAACTTTTTCTGAAGTAAAAAATTCACGGCAATTCATAAACATGCTTAAAATATTTTTTGAAAAATTTGCATTTATCGCCTCCGCGGGCTCAGCCATAGAGCTAGAATGCAGCAGGAATACGCGAAGACGTATACGCAGTGCTCCAGCTCATTGAATTAAGTATTACAAACAATATTATGTATAAAAATTTGTATAAATTTGTTATTTATTGCTAAATTACTGAAATTACTCATTTAACGCGTATTCAAGGATAGGGCTCTACTGAGGGATCTGATTATGTTTAGCTTATTTTCATTTATTAAATTACTAGTCATGCGAATGTGCCTTTTCATGTACTTAAAGTTCTCTCTCAATAGAGAGCAAACATTGAAATATTTATTCGTCGAAACATTTTATTAAGTTAGTAAGTAGTGGAAAGGAATTTTTTTTGTTTTTAGAAACTTCCTCTGCGGGCTCAGCCCTAGAGTTGGGATGTATCAGACATATAATACGCGTATATTGGTACAATAGTAGCAATAGTACATAAAATGCAGTATTTAAAATGTTAAAATAGCAACGCATTGTTTATATTCATTATTTTAATGTAAAAAATACAATATTCATTTCAACTTTAGGACTTTTTACGAGACCCTACGATATTTCTGGTAACTCACCTCAGAAGTGTAATGGAGCACTAAGATCCTATTATACTCATCGGTTTAAAATACCAAATGAATAGTACCAAAAGTTGAAAGTACTTTCACATATTTAAAATTTTTGCAACGGGAGGTAGTCACATTTATATTAAATTTTGTTAAAACGCTTGTAATTCAACCATGCATTGTGATATGTTCTCGGGAAAGTTTACTTTTGAAGACCCATTTCTGTTCTTTTGCTAATATAGCTTAATAGCTGCTCCATGATTGGAAAGTAATTTGAGTTATTGACACTCCGTTAGTTTCTGGTATTACAGCATGGCACTCCCTGATTCCTGCTAAGCGAGCTGCTTCACGAAATCTTCATCATTACTTCAGAAAGTACTTCAGCATTTTTTCCACGTCTACTTTCCCAGCAGGTCCATTTCTTATTCCTGTAATGCGCTCTATTTCCCAGTGAAACAGTTTTCCGGGTGTTTTCCTTTGATACTCGTGTGGTTGCCGAATGCTAGCGTAGCTCCCGTAGTCAACCTTCCTTCGTCAAATATACCTTCATCTAGTGAGTTTGTGTAAAAGTGCCATTTTGCTGAGATGTTTAATATTTTACATGAAGAGAAAAGTTCAGAATATAATTTTTATTGTATAATAAACAACTAATCCATCTTATTAAAATATCACATTTTCAGGCATTGGAACCTTACATTTCAATAATGGTATTAGATTTTTTAAAACAGAAATGTCCTATTGAGGTGGCATAGTTCAGACTTTCAGTAATGATAACGTAGTCTTACTTACTCCTCGGCGCTACAGCCCTTGTAGGGCCTTGGCCTCTCCGACGATGTTAGCCCAGACATCACGATTCCCGGCATGCGTTCTCCATCTTTTAAGTCCCATCTTTCTCAGATCAACCTCTATATCATCCAACCATCTTTTCCGGGGTCTTCCACTCAATCTTCTACCACCAGGATGACCACGAAATATCTTTTTCACCAGCTTATCCTCAGGAATTCTCTCGACATGTCCTAACCACCTTAATCTATTGCTCTTAATTTCTGTCACTATGTTAGGATGTTTGTGGAGTTCCTCGAGTTCTCTGTTTCTCCGAATTTTCCACTGTCCACCTTCCTTTGTAGCACCATAAATCTTTCTTAATACTTTCCTTTCCCATCTTTTAAGTAGCTCTTCTTCTGCCGTGGTCATGGTCCACGTTTCTGAACCATATATGATCACAAGTCTAATCACTGTTCGGTAAATGTTTGTTTTCAAGTTCCGACTGAGGTTGCGTGACTTGAGCACTTTCAATAAAGCTCGATGAGCCCTATTGTCTGCTGTAATCATGGCTTTTATTTCTTCATGTATTTCATTATCTTTTGTCCCCAGCACTCCCAAATACTTGAGTTTGTTACATCTCTCATACTTATTCCTATTTAATATTATAGATTTATCTCGAACAGTAGTACTTTTCCTGGAAGAGAACAAGTACTGTGTTTTGGCAGAGTTCACTTTTAGCCCAACTTTTCCTGCCTCCATCTCCAATCCCTCCAGTCCTTCCTCGAGATCTTTTAGTCTTCTTGATATCATATTGACATCATCAGCATAGGCTAGATTTTGCGATCTACGGTTGAACAATGTACCACTTGGATTGCTGGCTTCTGTTTTCCTCATCACACCTTCAAGTACCACATTGAAAAGAATGGTGGATAGCACGTCGCCTTGTCACAAGCCCTGATCAATTCCAAATTCCCTGGTGAGGTTCCCTTTTATTTTGACATTACATGTTGTATTCTTTAAGGTCATTTGTACCAGTCTGATTAGTTTGGTTGGAAATTCCATATTCACCATAGTCTGAAACAGCTTATTTCTCTTTACTCTGCCGTACGCTTGCCGAAAATCCACAAACAATTGGTGCACATCCACATTATATTCATAGCACTTTTCCATTATATGTCTAACCATGAAGATGAGGTCTGTTGTTGATCTACCCTGTCTAAAGCCACATTGGTAGTCCCCAAGAATCTGCTCCACCAATGGGTTGTCTCCTAGACAAGATTTTGGCTAAGACTTTATAGACCACACTTAACAGAGTTATGCCACGGTAGTTTTCACAGTTGGCCTTATCTTTTTTCTTATGAATTGGGCAAATAATAGCCAGACTCCATTCCTTGGGCATCTGCTCTGATTCCCATATATCCACTATCAGCTGGTGAATGGAGAGTGTAAGCTGTTCACCTCCATATTTAATCATCTCTGATGAAATATTATCACTTCCGGGTGCTTTATTATTTTTTAGGGTTTTTATCACTTCCTTCACTTCCCCTATCGTTGGAACTGGTACTGGGATTGTATCTGTCTGAGGTTCTTGCCATTGGTGACCACACTCCTCTTCGGCTACTTCTGGTACTATGTTCTCTGCAGTGACATTCAAAAGTTAACTAAAATATTCAGCCCATCGTCCTAGGATTTGTTCCTTTCCCCCAATCATATTTCCTTCCTTATCTCTGCAAAATATTGTTCGTGGTTGAAACTCTTTTCCTATATCATGTATTTTAGTATAGAATTTCCGCACTTCCTGGGCGTTGTGTTGCTCCTCCAGCTCCGTAATCCATATCCCCTCCCAAACTCCCTTTTTCCGTCTACATAACTTGTCAGCTTCCTTTCTCTTCTGTCTGTAAAGCTCAGCACTTGCTCTTGTTCTTCTATCAATCATTTTCCTCCTTGCCTCATTTCTCTCCCCAATTGCTTCTCTACATTCTTCATCAAACCATCCTTGCCTTTTTACCTTATCTTTTACCCCGAGGACTTCATCAGCTGTTTCTTGTAATGCATTCTTTATTACATTCCATTTTCCTTCCACACTTTCTCTCTCCCAGTTCTGTTGTTTAATCTCCAAATTCTTTTCCAGGTCGGATTCATATTGTTGGGAAATTTCCTTTCCTTTTAATTTTGAGACATTGTATCTCCTAAGTGCTTTCTCCTTCCCAGTCGATCTGTACATTGCAGTACGTTGTCTGTATTTTACTCGAACCATGTAATGGTCTGAGTCACAGTCCGCTCCTCTGCAGCTGTCAACCTGAAGTATATTGGATGCATGTCTCCTATCAATTATCACATGGTCGATTTGATTGAAAGTAATCCCATCCGGTGAGCACCACGTGGTCTTCCTTATGTGCTTTCGCTGAAGCCATGTACTCTTTACCACCATTAAATTTCCCATGGCAAAATCAATCAATCTTTGCCCGTTATCATTTGACACATCATGGAGACTTTCCTTCCCGATGGTTTCTCTATATGCTTCCTCTTTACCAACCTTTGCATTGAAGTCCCCTAAAACTATTTTTACATCTTGTCTTGAGATTCTATCCATTTCACTTTCCAGTTGCCCATAGAAAAGATCCTTCTCCTCATCCTCCGCATCCTCTGTCGGCGCATATACACATACGAATGTGATGTTTAAGAAACGGGCCTTCATCCTTAGGGTGCATATCCTTTCGTTTATAGGTTTGAAATTGAGAACTGCAGCGTTATATTTCTTATCCACTAAGAAGCCTGTCCCTCCTATTGTACCACTCTCCCCTCCACTATAAATGACTGTATATTTGCCACTACTTAGAATTCCATCACCTTTCCATCTTACTTCTTGGATGGCTGCCACTCCTATTTTATATTTTCCCATCTCTTCTTTGAAGCCTTGTAGAGCGCCTGGTTTATTTAGGGTTCTAACATTCCACGTTGCTATCTGCATATCAAATTTCCGTTTGCGTTTACCTTTCGTTTGCATGGTTCGATAATCGTTATTTCCAGTCCGGTTTTCATTGTCTTTGAGTTTCGTAACAAGAGGTTTTTTTACGATATAGGGTCGTTAGCCCTATGCTCAACCCCCAACCTGGAGGACCAGAGTACTTCTCTTCGTCTGGCCTATCCCCCTTGACCTGTCCGGCTTGAGTGGCCCTACCAGGAGCTTACGCTCCCGCCGGCATAGCTCTCAGGTTCACTTCGGCACACAAGCTCCCTCATCCCGACAAGATGGAAGTACTATCGAGAGAGAATGATAACGTAGTCCGAAGGGATTTTATCATCCTCGATTCGTGGGAGGAAATAGCAATCAAAGGGATCCCGACAAGATGGAAGTACTATCGAGAGAGAATGATAACGTAGTCCGAAGGGATTTTATCATCCTCGATTCGTGGGAGGAAATAGCAATCAAAGGGGTGAACTGTTGTTTCGTCGTACTTTCAGTGCGAAGCTCCAAATTTGTCACGTAATTCAAAGGCGTCATTTTCCAAACCAATCTGCAATTCAATGAACCTGGCGAAATTCAATGAAACATTGTTTAAGAATTAAAATTGTTTATATGCCATGTAATCATGTGACTGAAATGTGTGCATCTTTTCAACTAGAGTTTTAGGGAGGGGAAAGGTTGATAAAAATTCAACGGGCGCAAATAGAAACAAGTACCCATCCTCAGGATGTAATTCTGGTGATTATATTTTCACTGAAATATTCATGTGTGGCCTGTCAAATTGTTCTGAGTCTAGTGGTATCGTAACATACTCTTAAATGGTGGACTTTCTTCGGAGCCTGCATTGCTGATTGACAGCCTTTATATTTCACTAGCGGCAACATGTCGTGCCCTAGATTTGGTGCGGACAACATTGCTCTAATGAGCACTATCTAAGGTTGTCATTCTTCAGATAAACGCATACCATGTCGGTTTGTGAAGCTCCAACAACAATGCATCATTTTAGCCTTAATTCTGCAAAATTTAGAAGAGAACTTGGTCTCTGAAATACATTTTATTACAGTAATGGAAAATCTCTTCAAAGTCTTCGAAAATTAGTCTTCTCAGATCACATATTTGGTTTTCAAATACAATACTCTAACGTAAACTTTAATATCAGGCATTTCTCTGTGTTGCATGAAAAACGTGAAAAATGAAATATCACGAAATTGTCAGTCTCTTCAGGGAGTCTTCAGGAATGAGCTGAAGGAATCATTCGGTCTTCATGCTTTTTTCCCCATTGATCTTGCAGAGAGAAAGACTTTTTCATGAACTTTCCCTGAATGAATCTTCTACTTTACAAATTTCTCTTCATTTTGTGGGACATTCTGATCTCGAATAGATTCGGATACTTTTTTCTAGAGCTGATTTCAGGAGTGAATACTACTTAATTGCTCTCTACTTCGAGGTCGTTCACGCAACTGGAGCTAATCAAAGGTGGGAGCACCTCAGCCTTCGGAATTTCAAATCAGAGTTAAAAATGTGACGAAATATGTTTATGTCTACGGCTACGAGCCTTCTACGATAAGGCAGAAATCTACGACAATTTAATGGAAACACTCAAATAATGCAAAGGTCTTGAACTAAAGGTACAAGCGAGATTCCTCGAGTTGAAAAAATATTGCGTCATACTATAATGAAGGCGATATTATTAAAAACTAACAGAAAATGTATTTTTTTAAAGTGTCTTACTAAAGTATTTTAATAAATAAATATTTCAATTTTTCCTCTTAATTTAGGAAGAACTTTAAGTAGATGAAAAGGCACCATCGCATGACTAATAATTTAATAAATGAAAATAAGCTAAACATAATCAGATCCCTCTAAGATTCAGGGAACGCGTTTTGTAGAAAAATGTGAAAAAATTGAAATTTGATTAATTAAAAAATTGAAATGCAAAAAATTATTTCTCTAAACGGTTTTAGATTACTTCATTTTAGGTCTCATACTACCCATACACCAAGTTTGAGTGAAGTCTGAGACCCAAAGGGACAATCGCTGTTGTTGAATTGAGGGGGAATGACCCACCTTCAAAACTCATGTTATTCTCAAAATGTGTTTTTGAACGATATTTAATAACCTTATGTCAAATCACTTCCTACTGAACGTATTATCTCAAGTAATTGAAGAGATATTGACTATTTTTTAGTAGAATCCAGGAAAACTTTGAATAGTTAAGGTTAAATGAAGCAATGAAGGTCTGTAACTGGCCATTTAAATCCAACGTTTATAGGGTAATGTAAGTAGAAAACAATAAGATTAATACTTCAATGCCCATAACATATTTATAAACGTTAAAAGATATAATTCCATGGGTGTAAAATACTTTCCTCTGCTTATGTGATATGCATAATTTTTATTTATTCACACCAACTAATTCAGGTTTATCAAGAGCTCGCGATGATGAAGAAGAAAACGTGTGAGAGTGAAGGAGATGAGAGCATTAGTGCCTGGTCCTTCTTCAATTCGTTGAAGTTCATAAACCCGTCTGTCACCGCCAAGAACACTCTTTCCAACTTGGTATGTTATTCTAAATAGCTTTACTTTACCAAATACATTAGTCCTCAAAACTGTATAGATATGAAAATAGTGTGTCCATTCAGTGGTGATTAAACCATTCCATTTAGTGGTGATTAGCTCCGGTACAATTTGATCTTCCCCTGGAGCTCTCCTATTCCGCTGCCGAATCACTGACTCCTCCACCCCTTCTATCGATGGCCTGCCAATCTCCGTGTCCACCCTCATGTCCACCATTCCTCCACCATCCTCATCTCTCTCATCCATAACCAGTAATTCTTTAAAGTACTTTGCCTACCTTCCCAGAACTTCCTCCTCTGTTGTAACCAACCTCCCATTCTTATCCTTACATGCGTTTGTTCTTGGTTGAAATTTGTTTGTCGTCCGTTTGATTGCCTGGTATAACTTTCTACTTTCATTTTGCGCGTTCAATTCAAAACTTCCTCAATATTTTCCATATACCCCCTTAAGAATTATTTTTTTCTTCCTTTCAGCATAGCCCTAACGTTATATGTAGCTAAGGTCAGTGTTGCAATTTCGAGTTCCTGATCGTTGCCCAAGTTCATCATCCGTAAATCTGTCCATATTCCGAGGCTTCATTATGGGTTTCTTGATAGCACATTTTTTTACGGTGTGGGGTTGTTAGCCCCACGACCAACCCCAACCTGGAGGACCAGGGTAGCTCTTTTTGTCTGGACTATCACCTTTGAACTGTCCGGCTTGGGTGGCCCTGCCAGGAGCTTACACTCCCGCCGGCATAGCTCTCAGGTTCGCTTAGGCACGCAAGCCCCCTCATCACGACAAGATAGAGATACCAGTGAGGGGGTTTATGAATGAATGCTTTCCTAAAAAGATTGAACTACATTTTCTTTCCTGGACCATCCATCCATAACTCATCATTGCAAAAAATGCTTGCAGAGCAAACAATGAATTACGGCACTAAGCAATTCTACGAAATGACTCCCCAATATCACATCCAGCAAAGAGCGCTGCCTCTAAAAAAAGGCGAGAAGGAAATGACCCAAGTTTTGAGGAAATGGATGAAGCGATGACGAGGGCAGAAGTTTTATCAATAAAAACACTGACTTCTATTCAACTTTTAGGGAATACGTCGCGATGAAGCTTTGTCATATGAAATACGAACAAAGCAAGAGGCGTCTAATGAGCATCATTTGTCGAATGCAGAGGATGCCTGCGGTACAAACTGCTTCCTCGACTTGGTCAGAATCGTATACTTCTATACAATCAGTTGGTGGACAGAAGACACCAGGTGACCACGAAAATGGTAATTTTTTACAGAAAATTATTGAAATGAGTTGTCCCACCATTAATGTATGAAAATCAGTAAGCAAATGTGTTATATACAAGTATTCAGAGAGTAGAACAAAAAAGCTTAAATTTATCATTGAAATGAATTGATTATTTATGAAATAGAAATAAATTACGTTATTTTATTGATTTAGTTTCTCATGGTACTCACCAGATGCAAGAAATCGTATGATGGCAAGCACGCGATCCTGCGCAGGGACTGCAGACCTTAGTATAGTATCTAGCTAGCGATTATGTGTCCTATTGTCTGAATTATGTATTCAATATTCTCAACTGTCATTCTAGTGAAGTTGCGATACTGCAATGAATCTTCCAGAAGTAGTTTCTGTGTTAACTGGCTACTGGCTCCGTATTGCTCTCTTCTACGAATTCATCCCTGACCCAGCACGAACGTGTTACCCCTTTTCTTCTTCCAACTAAACGTTTCTTTTTCAAACTCAGCAGCACAAAGAGAGCAGCCGGCACCTTCTGCGTCTGACACACGACTGCTACGACCGCTCTCAGGACCTCTCGCGGCCGAACGGCTTGGAGAGTTTTCAGCTGCAGTGGAAACGGTCCGGCGTGTTTTACTCTTACTCTCGGAGGGCGAACGTTCTCAAACCGGGATTTTTCACTCTCCGAGAGAGATTTCGCGCAGTCGTGGACAGTTGAGGTGTGTCAATGTGCGAAGGGGTACAGTCGATGATGATTATGCTTAAGGTAGTTTGAGCGAAATATCATTTTTCTTAGAAATCAATGAATTTGATCTCATTTTAAAGAAAAATATCTCACCCTTCTAATGACATCAAATATTCAACCCTTTACCACACTACTTTCGGAGTTATTTGCCGATAATTCCCAGCCCTTTTATATGGAAAATGGTACGTGTATGCACTCCAGAGAGACATTATTTACAAAATGAGGCATTTCTAACACTTAGGTGTCGTAAAAAAACTAACAGCGTGTAGTTTGTATGTTTTCTCAACTATATTTGATAATTGATTATATTTTCACCGCAATAGGTTCTTGGGTATCACAAAAAAACCTTCCGTTTTGAAGGAGTTTCAAACGCAACGCGCGAAAAAAATGAGTTAAGATAAAGATTTATTTAGATATTTTCATTTAATTACTTACATTTCCTGTTATATAAAACTATATTATTGCACTATTAATAATGCAACATTTAATTGGTGCGTTCAAAAGCTGGTGCAATTAAAATGTATCCTTCGAATATGATCTCTATTATGACTAGGGAACTATCTCGCTCGGACTACCTTAAGGTGTGTTGTGAGACATATGGGATGAAAGTAAGCCACTAGAAGATGAAAGTAATGAGATTCTCTAGAAGTAAGAAGGCGAGGCTAAATATAAGGGTTTGGGGGCAAAAAATAGAGCAAGTCGAGCAGTTTACATATCTGGATAGTATTTTATAGGAGAAGGGGTTTAGCGGTAGGTGCATCAGATGTAGAATTGCCCTAGCTAAGGAAGCCTTCTCAAAGAGAAGGGAGTTTAGTCTGAGTTGAGACGTAAAGAAAAGGTTAGTGAAAATTCTGATATGAAGCGTGGCGTTTTATGGAGCGGAGACCTGGTCATTTAGGAGGGAGGGTAAACGTCGACGTGAGGAGTTTGAGGTGTGGGTTTGGAGAAGGATGCAGATGGTAAGTTGGGCAGCAAGGAGGACGAACGAGGAGACACTGGATTTGGTCAGAAAGGTGAGAAAAGTAGTGGTGGAGGCTCGGAGGAGGCAAAAGGGATGGATGGAGAATGTATTGAAAGGAGAGGGTAATAGGGGAGAACAATAGGTAAGAGCGGAAGGGGAAGGAAGAGGATAGGAATTCGAGACGAAATGAGAAGAGTGAGACGATGTGAGGAATTTATGAGGGATCTAGTGACGGGTCATCCATAGGAGGCATAACGGAACGATGTACCATCGGATAAAAATTGTTTGTCCACAATCCTACCAATCAGCAAGTGGAATACTCAAATAAAAGCCAAAGAAAAAGTGAAATCTAGTTGAATTTTCACCAAAAAGGTAAATAATTGAAAACCAAACGGTAATTAATGTTTTTAAATGATGCAAGTTAAAATGGGAAATAGGCTTAGAAAATGTTTTTCATGAAAGTATTTATCGTTTGATAGTTTTTCTCCTATGATGAAACTGTAAACATTACCATGTTATTTATTCCAGAAAAACATTTTTGCATGGATTTCTTATAGGGCTATTTGCCCCAAGTATTGTTATTGGAGGTTACAGAGGCAATGGCTCTCTTTTAGAAATGTTCTGCGTGATTCCGAATTCTTGTGCTAAATATTTTGCTTCTATCTCTTTCATGTATTGATTCGCTCAAGCTACCCGTGAGAGTGCTTCTCCAACATTCCTCCCTTAACAGAGTATCATCCATCATTTCATTCTCCCGTGACATTCTCCGTGTACCGCTTCCTCTTACACCGTTCACTCTCCCATAGTCCTTTTTCTTTATTAAACTCTAATGAATTATCTCAACATGGCGAAACGAAAAAAGGACTTTCCTCTCATAATTATCCATTTTAGAATCATGAAATCATGATAATGTCAAAATGGATTTGTCTTCATATTTTATGACGCCGCAATATCACTGCCATGTTATAAACCTGGGCAAGGGGGGCCAGTACACACCGACTACATATCACATGGCAAATTATTCTCAAATTCCAAGACAGTTTCCATTTTATTCCTCTTCCCTATACCATGTCATTAGCGAGACTTTATGGAGTATCTGCGGCTTCACATTTACGCGTAGCATTTTATTTCGCCCCCAAAATTTAGCGATAAACAGCTCTCTAGAGCAGTTATAATGGCATGTTTACGATCGGAAACCTCATCAAACGTGAATTGGTTTCACTTTCACATATTAAGTTTACCAGTGGCCGTCAAGTGGAATGTGCGCCGGTAGTCATTGGTCTCCATGCTTTCGTCTTCGACTGGATGCCGATGTAGTCGATGTTTACATGCGGCCGAGTGGCCCCATCCGTGGATTTTTTGATATCGACGAAAGAGCGAGAATATCGTAGAGTGCGATAGTTATCAGCTCTTAAAACTAGGCCGAGGTTCTCTACCACCCTAGAACAGTCAACGGAGCCATTTTGGCTCCGTCGCTAATAACATGCACATAGGTAACTGAAATGAAGAAATAACTTTATAAATATGATTTTTATTTGGCATACATAATATGTGATTCACTCATATTTTCGCTGCTTTACAATTCCATACAGGCACATAAAAAAAAGTTGGGACTTTGAAATGCCTTTCTCCTGGTTATTATCCTCACAGTCTGAATCGCCGTCACTGTTAGATAAATCATCTTCTACTTCTGATTGATCTTCGGAAATTTTTCTTAGAATCTTAATAATGTCTTCAGGTTGTAGGCGTCGCTTCAAAGACATTGCCGGTAAAGAATCTCGTATCTCTTGCAAACCGATCTAGATTTCACGGCGAAAGATGAACTCTGAGTGATGAAAATCCTATTTGGACAATGTATTTGCCAGCGTGAAGCGATTTGAGCAATTGCCCAATTATTTGAGCAATTGAGTTCTGAAACTCTGAATAGATACAAAGTAAACACAGTCACAACATGGCTGGGGTATATCAGATTCTTCAGCTTCATGGCGTCATTTCAAAGACATTGTCGTGTAATGAATGCCACATACGTGTTGTGATATTGTAGATTGTCGAAGTTAACTTAAATATACCCTTAATACCCTTGATCGTACAATGTAGAGAAGCAAATAAATACATAGTTGTTTGATATTTGTAGCATACTCTACGCTTTAAAAACTTAATGGCATTCACGGTCCTTAATGGAGCCAAATTGGCTTCCGTGGCTGTTCGAGGTAAATTACTTTTTTTCTGAAGAAGTACCCGCAATGAACCACATATATTTTTCCAGTGGCTTTGTCGTGAAAATTAATTAAAAGTCAGAAAAAATAATGATTATCAAGGCATAAGTAACTAAAATACAGCTCTATAAAATGGCTCCTTCGGCTGTTCTAGAGTTAATTGGTATAGACTGATAGTTAATTGGTATATACTCAGATACAGTTACAAATCTGATTTTAATGTAAACAAATCTGTTTTTAAGGGCTGGAGCTCTGTGCACGGGACAGGACTGGTGCTCTCTACACGCCCCGGCGCCTCTTTTCGCGTTCGTTTAGGCCTCCAATATCTCTCAAATGGCGGGAGATGGATCAAATTCAATGAAAATTTCTATTATAGGACTGTGAAATTGCATTTTTACTCGAAGGAAACTATTCGGCTCAAAAATTTAATTTTTCGAGTGAGGTATTTTAGATTCCATGCGACACGGGGTAATGATATCCTACACCGACCGAAATATCACATATGTGTTTTCTAATCAAAATGACTGTTTTGGTGGGTGAAACTTCTCACTTTTCAGATTTTTAAATAATTAGACGCACCCTGTAGTTCGGCATGAGTATCTGAGCTATAAATTACTTAAATGGGATCCCCCATGTATAAAATCCCAATAGTAACGTATACAGCATATTACTGACACATGAAACGGACTGACAGAAGGTTCACATTGAGGCAAAGTGCATCGTGGCAAAAAAATGAGAAACTTATCGTATGGAAACGCGATCGTAAACGTATCAAGAAAAACCCGTGCAATCAGATTAAGATTGACGTAGACGCCAATCTTCAAACGGCCTTAATTCGTTTCTGAAGGCTCTAAACATTATTATCAAGCTTTTTTGATGGGAATTAACCATGAGTAATCCCTTACAGGCGCCAATCTCAGTCAGTCTAAGCGATTTTCGCAGAGGGAGAGAATATTGATCAGAATTAGTAGAAAGTATTTATGGAATTTTGTTTCCGAATGGTACTCAACTTGGCAGCTGCGAATCAATCCCTAAAATCAGCTCTAATGACCTTTTCATTGAAAAGCAAACCCCATTCACATTCTTACACCCCCTTAAATAATCCTATCCTCCCTGTGACGTCCCACTGCGACTTAGGAGTCATTCTTGACTCGAAACTCAACTTTCATGACCACATTAGAATGATTGTGCGGAAGGCGATGGCTATATTTGGCATGCTTTACCGCCTCACTGACGTTCAGGATCCTACGGCTCGAAAAATTTCCTTGTCGGTTGTATTCCCCCTTCTTAAAATACTGTGCACCAATTCGGTCTACCGTCTCCCCCACTACCTTGGATTTTCTCAACCGTCCAGTTAACTTCTTTCTCGCCATAGTCCGCCATCGAATCCCCATCTTCAGAAGCTCAACCTGCGACCTCATCTTTTCCTCCCTTGGCATTTCTCACATAACTCACCGCCGTGTCCTATCAGATATGATGTTCCTACTCAGAATCTTCAGCGGATCTCTACGGACCAATGAAATACTCCCTCTCTTTCGTATTCATGTTCCTCCCCATCTCGTACTCAGTAACTGTCTACTGCATACTCCCCGATTCCGCCTTTCCATCTCCCAGCGCTCTGTCTTCCACCGAATCCCCTCCTTGTTTAACCTCGCCTTCCTTTAACCTCGAAATATCCCTCCTTGGACATTTTCTCCTCTGCCACCATTTTCAAATCCTCCCTGAAACGCCACTTGAATGATTCGCCCCTCTCCAATTCCCCAAGTCCCTTTCTTACGTTTGCCTCATTATTGTTTCATTTTATGTTTATTATGGTTTTGTTTGAAAATTTTATTTATTGATTGATTATGTCAGCCAATGTATTAGCCTTTGTGCCGTTTTTTGTGGTGAAATAAATAAAGGATTAAGCATTTTTTGTAACTCTGGACAATCTGACGAAGTTACCAGGGTGTTGATTAAATGAAAAATAATGACCAGAAACATCCTCATTTACATTAGATTTACACATTCACAGGTAAACGCAGCATCGAATGCGAAAGATTAAGTCGCACGTGTCTGCTCCACGTGGAGGGCCAGTGAGGCCGAAGGTTTCCAAGCCAAGCGAAGTCAACATTGGCTGTATGTCGTTTTAAACTAATGAATTTATTCTTAAATAATTCCCTTTTTGATTAAGTAATATTTCTTAAATACTAAGACCCTTCATATATTTACAAAATTAATGAAATGGTGGGGCACATGTATCGGGATGAATGCAACTGATAGGTGACAGTGTTTTAAGGCGAGTCCACTGGACGAGAAAGATTGATAGCACATACTCCACCGACTGTCATTCTCATTTATTAAATGGAATGCCGGTGGGATTTGTAGTGCTGGTCAGTCAGGATTCCTCGATGCACCAGCCGAAGGCAGAAAAGGACGTTATAACTGAGGCAAGCCCACAATTTCGTATCCAGCGCTCCCCTGAAATAAAAATGGTTATATGTTTAGGGGGTTACCGTAACTAAGGGTTATTTCATTTTACCCTACACCACTACGTTGGTGGGGTATATTGATTTTGTCACAACAGAAATGTAACGCATTGAAGGAGTAATTATTACACCGATTTCGATGCACTACACGATCCCGATCGGAGTTGATCTTAGGGAAAAGTTGTTGGCTATCCCTTCACGTACTCGCACAGCAACAGGGTAAACAATGAGGATCCTCATCGTATACCTACAAAGTAGGCTTGGGAACAGTGCAACAACAGAACTTCCGGAATATCAAAAGAGCGATCATCTCACGCATCTCAACAACAGATAACTATCTAACCTTAGCATCATGAACGCGTCTACTTAGGAGGATCAATTCTTACCTACTCATCACCTTCCCCTCCTCCACTTCCTGCCCCGCCTTACCGTAGATGTGAAGGAAGAGAGGGAGCCCCCTCTAAACCTCTCCTGCCCCACCGGCTGGGATTCACTGGCATGGGTTTGGCAGTCAGTGTTGGTGGCTTATAAAGTTGGCTTGTACAATTATAAACCGAAAGTTTAAGGGGTTTTCGTAGGTGGATGGACCGAGTGCCTAGGTACAAGTCACGGACCTTAATGAAAGGGTTTAGAGGGGTGTGTCATGGAAGGGTTATAAAATAAGCCGGGAAGAAGGTGGTCACGGAGCGGATACTAAGAGTTACTGTCGGCCCAGAAATTATGTCCACTCGAGTTTCGGTACGAATGAAAAAATAACGAAAATACCTGTAGAAAAATTAATCACACCATTGTTTTTATCTTTTGTGTCTGTGTTATTAAATGATAAACTTAATTATTTTAAACATATTTTAATATTTTTACTGCAGGTATAACGTAAAATGTACCGGTTTTGGGCGATGTGCGAGCAACGCTCCAAATTTGATAATTGATAACTCATTCACAAGTTCTTCTATGATAACCATATTTCAATAAATGGTAAATGGGCAAGTTTTCTATGTACATCATCAGTTTCAGTGTTATATCTTTAACAGGAATAAGGTTGTCGATAATTTCGTAAAATAATTGCATTTTAAAACTGGGGAATCGTACAATTGTGCTCTTAGTCGCGTTCCAATATGCATGCCTTGAACGTTCTTAATATGTAATGGCTCAATATTTCAAAATGTGCATTTAATTTATATCGAGTGGAATTAATACTGATTAGAGTGAGTGGTTCCCTTAGGCGAAAAACCTCGGAAAAGCGGCACAGTGTTGCCATTAATGGCATAACAAATGCTAGTTTATTTCCGGTGTCTTCATTATTACCAAACATGATGAAACACCTTCACTAGCAATCCAAACTGTATCCTTTGCAGCATACTTGGATGCGGGGCATTTTGAAAAATCAGTGTTCACTTTTATAATTCCTTGGAACAAAATTCGGAACCAAAGGGAGATGGCAGGAACAAAAACTTTCCTAGCCTGAACCGAAATCGAAACGGTTCCTTTTTCATTCCTTTGAGCTTTCATCCAAAATATTTTCGCTCCACTCTCGTTCCGGAACCACTTTCGCTCCGGGACTTTCGTTCCTACTTTCGGTTCGGTTCCATTACACGAAACTTTATCTGAACCCACTGAATCGTTCCGGAACCGTGAATTTAGTTTCGTTCAACATCCCTGGTCCCAGCATAGTTAGAATGGCAAGCAGCGCAACCCAAGAAATTGGCCCCCTTACGTTCCTCATTTATATGAACGACATTAACCCTAGAGGAAAATGGCTAAGTTAAATTGTTGGTAGATGAAGCCGTCATCTACCTAGGAATCGATGCAATTGCTTACATAGAAATTCTCTCGACCTTAACGATGGTAACTCGTGGTTATCGAGTGGACGTGAACTTTGTCCTAGTAAATGCACTGCAGTAAACTTGTTACGGAAGAAATCTCACAAACACCATATCATTCAAGTGAGACAGGTAAATACTAAGGAGTCGTTTGGAGTCAAATATCTGGAAATCATCTTGATTTCAGATCTGGCAAGGGAGGAACACATTCGAAACATTTGCGGCTCCGCAATAAGGAAACTAGGATTTATCAAAGGAACGGCGGGAGGGTTTTTCGATGAAAATGTGAAAGAGAGATGCAATATTTTTCTGGCTAGGCCACATCTCGAATGTACTGCGAGCTTTTGGGACCCTGCACAGAGAGTTGTAATTCTAGCTAAGTGAATAAATTACTAATTAAAGCTTTGTTAAAAACTACGGTGACCGTAGACAACGTGTCACACAGTCGATGAAAGGATTAGGTTGGGAACCGTCAGAGATTCGGAGGCTACACGCTGGCCAAAGATGACTTGAAAAATCCAGATGAGACGAATACGGAGGATATTATTTTGACCCCGTGCGACATCTCTAGATCTGATAGACGCGAGGATTTATGAAATGTACTCTGCCGAATGGATAGATAAGAAAATTCATTCAACGCGCTAAATTTCTCTGCTGTGCACCTGAGAAGCCTCTGAATCGGAGGTAATAAAGAGGAAGGTAGGAGGTAGAAGAACAATTCAGACTGTAGGGAAACCGACGGTGGTTGTGCATTACACAATATATTTGGTAGGAGTGGACACTACCGACTACTATACGAGCACTTACTGCTTAGTTTGGAAGGAATTGAAATGGTGCCTTAGATTGCAGTGTGGCAAATTTGTACACACCATACAAGTGCAAATTAATCAAGGGTGAATAATTAAATTTTCATATGATATAAGTGGGACTTCATTTAGGAATTCGTCCAAAAATTTGTTGGAGACTTCAGGATGGATGTCACAACTCCCAAGGGACAATTCAAAAAACCCTTTTCGCGTTAAAATGAAAAACGACTCATCATAATAAATCACCCAGAAAAATAGATATTTTGTTCTAACAGGAGGAGGAGAGACGAAATTGATATTTTGTACACGTGAAACTTGTAAAAACCAACCAGGGCTTCAGGTACGAGACCGCGTATTAAAATATGCTAGTCTAAGACAATTTAGACATTATTCTATCCTTTAATGAAACAATAACATTTTTACATAAAAATACTGTTAAATGTACCTAAATTCCTGTAGGAAATCAAGACAAAATCTGAGTGCAAAGAGCTAAAGCAGATCCAAAGACTACATTCAACCAAGTACCTACATCTGTCAACTTACAACTGAGAGGAAGGAGTTGCCTATTGTCCATCATGAAATGTGAACTGCCAACCCAAATATTTTAGGAGTGCATTATTAAGCCCCATAATATAAATTGAAAGATGGAAATTGAATATTGGTGAAATAATGATAAGCAACCTTGTCATGTTTTGTCATCTCTTGTCATCAAGAGTCAATGAGGAGGTTATTCGTCACACTTTCATTTCATGCTGCGTGGTATCGAACCGAAACGCTTAGCAGAGTGAGTGAGACGGTGAACAGTTCCTCACCATGGCCTTGGGGTGTGCACCACCCTTTGCAGAATGCGAGTACCCTCGACCACCACCAGGGGACCAGACAAGTGCAGTGCGGGTGTGCGCCACTGCCACGTGGCCATCCTGCTGTCGCTGCGAGGGTGCAGCCCGCGTCTCCCCCCGCTTCGCCTTGTCACCATCCGTGGAACCCTTGCGCGGCATGCCTTGCTCCTTGGACCCTGTTGCTGGCTCCAAGCTCTTCAACGAGCCGTCGGCACTCAACTGCCGGCATACAGAAAGAGACGGGAGATGAAGCCCTTTTGTTCGTCCCGCCATTTGCTCGAGTCACAGATTTTAGACAAGATTTCCTCCTGAGAAGGTTAATGCGACTTACACTCGAAGATATATTGCACGTAGTATTTCCTGAATGATAGCGAGTGAAAACAATGCATTCAAAACTAGGCGCTGACCGTCGAGTCATATCTTCTCTTGAATAAATTATTTAACAGACTCTAAGGAGAGTTTTGCCTGTCTCGACAGAGTGAGAATGTTGCCCGTTGCTGTTGTTATTGTATACAACCCAAGAGTGAAAAAAACTGAAGATTTTGTATAGAAAAACACTCAATGAAATCCAAAATTTAGCGAAAGTGTGTGCAATGGAGCCCCCGTATTCGCGATCCACTCGTGGATTATAAGTGAAATTTTCCTGAAATAATCGACCATAAGTTAAAATGCGCGCCATGCTTCAGGTAGGAACTCGTAGGAGGTAACTCTTCGTCCCGAGAATCAGGTGCATGACTTTTTAATACTCTCTGACCTCGGCCATCATACGAGTTTGCAAAGCTCTAGCGTACTCAGCATCTACATTATTTGCTGCATCGCGTGTAATTGTGACAATTACCGATTGATTTTTACGACTGCCAAACGTAAATGTAGTGACGCCCCAAACTGTTCAGCTCGTTCATCATTATAATTTATCACAGACCAATTACGCTCTGTGAACAAATTATCCCGAGAGTAACGACTACGAAGATAACAAGCAACAGTAAAATTTAAATCAATGTAAGGATTACAAGTAAAAGTAAGTAAAGTTCAATATCTGCCGGTAATCAGATTACTTGCTATCAAAAACTTCACTGCTTCTTATGCCTTAATACAACACGAAACACCATTTAAGAAGCTTTGTAGCACACCGCGAAGATACGCTTCACCTGGAGTGTTATGAAAATAGAGCGAACTTACATGTGGAGGTGCTGTGGGGCGAGGGAGTCGCCTTGGGAGGTCCCTGTACACAGCCACTTCCTCCACCAAGAATGTCCTCCACGAGGGCGATGGCTGCCTCAATACAAGGCGCATGGCAGTGAGCCCAATCCATGGAGACAAGCTCTGCAAAGAGGAAGAGTAATGACCGCGTGAGGGAGGGGTTAAGGCATGACGGGGAGGGTTATACTGCCAGGGAGCACTACTCAAGAGCAATGTCATAAGGATCAAAAACGAAAATGAAGAGAGGCGGGGGGGTTATGAAGTGAGGGAGGAGGGTAGTCGGTGACAAAAGGGCAGTTAGGTTGGGTGAAAACGGAAACGGATGAGAAAAAGGGTAAACAGATGAGAGGAAGTCAGCAAGAGAACTAAAAAATTCAGGGTTTTTGATCGACCGAAGGCCATCAATCCCCGAGTATTTATGTGGAAATGAATTCCATGTGGGTCATTCCACGTCAGATCAGCAGTGAGTTGACCCTTGGTGTCTTCGATTCGAACCAAAATGTTTGTGTGGGTTTCGTCTTGCGTTAAATGAAAAAGTGTAGAAGCGTTTTTGGAAAAAAAAATTTTGGCAGCTCTAAAAAGACGGTCAAAATTTCGACCATTTTGCGCTTAGACCTTTTTTCTTTTTGCTATATCTCCTAAAATAAAATAGAGGAACTTGACATCTTATTTTGTTTGAAAGAGAATGTAAAGCAACAATGTGCTATCACTTTTGTAAATAAACAAAATTTTATTGAAATTGTTGAAATTTAAAACGTTTACATTTGAACAACAAAAATACAGCCATTTTAAAATTTGAATTTTTTTCTAGTTTGGTACGATAGTCTTTTGTCTTACCTCAAAAATAATTTTGGTCGTGAGCAGTGCATAGACAACGGATATTTAACTTCAAATATTGGACTACGCCCTCGTTCGCACGAGGGTCGGCGTTAAAATGATGTGCCGCTGTACTTTGAGGATTTTCATCTTGGTCCTTGTAAATGCTAGTGCAATACTTTATACACCTATTTTAAGATAACTTTAGTTTTATTTCATTGATATTTTTTATTATATAATGTAACCAAAAATGGCGACACGTCACTGCAATAATCGACAGCGTACTACCTAAACTTAGCAGTTTTGTCAACCTCTTGGACTCTGTAACTCAGCCTAGGAAATACTGCGAAATCTACAGTATTGACTCCTCACCAAAGGTAACGATAGCTGATAAAGATACAGAATGGCAAGCAAAACTTTTAAAACGCATATTTTGTTGTTAATGAATTAAAATATTTAAACATTATCCAGTTTTACAATTTGCACAGAATCAAAACATTAAAGCTAAGGAAATACTCTAATTAAAACTTAATTTATTTGTCATTTTTATATGATCCGAAAATACATGATTTATGCGTAGTATAAATCCGCATAGATAATTCTGAAAATAAGGAGGAGTGAACGGATGCTGCGTTGTCACTTCTTGCGTGCACAACTTAAAACGGATATTTGGACGAGCGGGGTGTACTGCCACTGAATCATCTTCATTCGAGCTTTAGAAACTGATTGTATGATCAATAAACCCTTTTTTCTAGTCAATCAATCATAAAGACGTACGTATCATGTTAATTCATTTATTATCCTTGGAAAAAGGCCCTCCATTTATCAGTTTAAAAATTTTACTCGCCAATTTTGCTGGACCCGGGAAAGAGAATGAACGTAAACGACGACTGAAAATCACACTTTAAAATTACATGGGCAGCCTAGAAATGCTATCTCTTGCCTGTCTTCGAACCCACGTGCACAGCTTTGATGATTAAGACCCATGGACCCCATCCATGTCCCCCGCCTCGCGTCCAAAGCCTCCCAAGGTGTGTACGCAAAGAAACACGAGTTTAGCGCACCCCCGAAAAAACTATGTGCGTGGAATACAAGAGCAAAATTTCCCTAAAAATAACCAAGAAAGGTTGTAAATACCATATATTACCTCCATTCGATCCCCTACCCATGGCTTTGATGATACGATCTCATTAACCCCCCTGTGAGCAACTCACCTCGCGTCTAGGGACGGGGTAGGTGTGAGTGGCTCACAGGGCTCACAGTGGCTAGGTGTGGATTTAGTATGTTCCACTCAGCGGTGTCCACATTTATTCATGCTTCTTTTCCATTTCAAACCGAGAACTTTAATTTTTGAATTTCCAATCATCTACATCATCGCTTTCCCTTTTCTCTTACAATAAGTGCAGGTATACCCTATTGGCACCGAGGGAAAGATGTTTCTGTTGTCGTTTACTCCTTCAGTTCAGCTCAAAATTCCATGCGAACAAGGTGTCTTCGACAAAAAAGTGTCCTTAGACTGCAAAATCTAAGATCGGAAAGTTCTGAGGAAGAAAATCGTGCAAGAAGGGGAGACCCAAGAATTTGAGAAGACGCAATGAGGATATCATCTCCAATATTGAGGAATTCTTTGACATTGCAAAGGCAGGTGATTTGGTTATTGACACCAGTAAAGTTGTGTAAAATACAGCAATTTGTGCGCGCGTGAGTGGGAAAACTGTCCTTAACATCATATAAGAAAGGAGAGATATTGCTGATAGTGAGATGTCATCTTCGAAAAAAAGTCACCGAAGGTCTCGCATTGTGCTTGAAAAGTTCACCCAAGGAGTTATTCGCCGAAAAGTGCATGCATTTTACCACAGAAAAGAGCTTCCTGCTATTATCATAATACTGGGTGAATTGAAGACAAATCTGGTGGATTTTCCTAACGTTAGCCCACGCACAATGCTGAGGTGGCTAGAAAGGCTGGGGTTTTCATTCCGAAAAATTGAAAAATTAGCCCGTGCTATTAGAAAGTCCGCGAGTGGCTGATCAACGAAAAATTTTCCTCCGAACAGTTAAAAAATTACGAGCGTCACGCTGGAAGGTATTTTACTGTGATGAAACTTGGTGTGGCGCTAACCATACATTAAATACGTATGGCAGGAGAAATAGAAAGTCAACGACGGGAACAGAGGAATTGACATCGACCGTGGAATTATTCAAGAGGTAAAGAGGTGCTATTTTTTTCAAAATTAACTTCGTAGAATAATGGAGAATATTCCAATGATATATTTCGTGTTATTAACATGTATGAGGATAAAATCAATACTTATCAACGTTACAGGTAAATGCATGGAATGCGTGAAATGACACAAATCTGAGAAAAAACTTTTTCTGCATGTATCATGGTTTTAATGTCTATGTAATGAACGAAAGCGAGTGTCAGAAATACATACGGAGTTGGTTCTGTCCATTATATTTGCTTGCGCTGCAATATGACAGGAGGAGTCGACGGGCTCCGTCGCCTTCCCCCCGCTGAACGCCCTTTCCTCTGTCGGATCGGTCGCCGTGCGGCGCCGTACAGTTTGGCATTAATTGAAACGATCACAACAAAACCGGGGCTGCACTAAATACACTCCCGTAAAAAAATATCAACATTTCACCTCCCAAAAACTTACTTCTTTACATGTCTTATTATTTCTTTACTTTCTTACTTCTTTAAACTCTCTTGACATAAAAAGAGTCTTACTACAAACGTATATGGAAATCTTAAAAACTATGCATGGAGTGTGTGCACATACAGCTCAGAAACAAGAACTTTAAGCGAAGTAGAAAAGAACAACTTGGAATCTTCTGATTGGGGCGCTAGAAATGACTATTAAAAATAACTTGGACAGAGAGATTGACCAGCCTTGAAGTTCTGGAAAATTTTGGGGAAAAACGCACACAGGCACATTTAATTTCAAAGAGAAGAAACAGATGAATTGGAAACCTGTCACGGCAGTCGTGTAGGACCACTTCCTTGGTGGAAGAAAAGGTGCCAGCTGGAAAAGGAAGGCCACGATATGGATACCGGAATGAGATAATGGAAGGGAGGAGACACTCTAAAATCATGAGACTAGCTTTGGAAAGAGAGCATTTGAATGGCCCACCTCCCTTAGAGTGGAGGAGAAGAAGAAGATAAAATACGTATACAATTCATGCCCAAGCAAAGACATACGGAAGAGAATAGCGCTAGCCAAGGAGGCGTTTAGTAATAAAAGGGAGCTGATGATGGGGACATTGTGAAGAAGAGGCTGGTGAAGAGCTTGATATGGAGCATAACGTTGTATGGAGCAGAAGCGTGGACCCTCAGAAAGGAGGACGAGAATAGGCTGCAGGCATTTGAGATTGGGTGTGGAGAAGGATGAAGAAGGTGAAGTGGACGGAGAGGAAGAGTAACGAGGCAGTGCTTGAGATGGTGGACGAGGATAGGAAACTTCTGAATGGAATCCGGGATAGGCACGGTAGGTGGCTGGAGTGATGAGAAGCAATGGATTTCTCAAGACTGTGATAGAGGGAAGGATGTTGGGAAAGCGGGGAAGGGGAAAAAAGAGAAATGGTTTCATGGACGGGATGAAGAAGAGTAGCTCGTATGCCGAGGCAAAAAAGGATATTTGTACTACAGGAAGAGAGGCCCCTGAATGTGTAGAAAACCGGGAGGAGATTCTCTTACATTCAAAAAAACCTACCTATACCGATAGTATACTTTTAAAAAAATTAAGCCCAAATGGGAACTATTGACTTGGAATGAACATTATCGAAAATGACGTCAGCGACTCATATTGGACACATCTCGTACCATTAATACCCGTCATATTCGCCTACTTTACACATAAAAACCACGTTGATAGACTTCTTTTAACCTGCATTCAGTACCGTTCTAACTTGCTAAAAAAATACTCGATGCCATCGAACTTCAGGTTGTCTAATACCTTTACGTTATAGGGCGGTAACACCATCGTGAAGAAGGGATATTAAAGAGACAACGAAAAATATTTCACCAATACATATTTGCTCATGTATGCGCGAGCGAAGTTTCGTTGTACTCGCCTTTTTCCACCGTGTACTCCAATTGCTAACACGGAATGGAAAAAAAAATATGTTCTCGGCGTCGATGTATTGTGGGTTGCATGCGTTCTCCCAGACGGTTGCAACACCGCCATCTGGGGAAATGAATGAGAGAACAGGAAAAATTTCGCAATTTAAGAATTTGCGAAATAATATAAGAAGAATTTAGTGACTGCAATTAGGATCATTGGCCTATCAATATTATTTTCTTTGCTATGTTATGACATGAGCCTGAGAGAGTAATTTTCTTCCTTCGAGCTCAAAAATAACCCCGCCCGCACTTTTTACAGCTGATATTCAACAGAAAATAGGAGGCTTGTATTCGGAATATAAATCATTATAATTTTAATTTCTCTCTATTAATATCATGAAAACATTTCCCATTCGCCTCAGGAATAAGAATACAATTGAAAGAGACACTTTATTGAGTACCGTTTGGTCTCATTTAACTTCGCCTGGCTTTATTATAGTTAACACTCTAGGTAGGAAAAACTATAAGGAATAAAGTGGTAAACAAAGAAGAGGAATGAATGGAGCAGAAGAAAATACGTTGGAATCCTGAGACGAAATGGGAATCTCTAGGAAGAGGGAAAATATGGGCAATGCACACGGAGATGAAAATCTTATCAAGTGGAAAGGGCAAAAGATACCAGCAGTGTTAGAACTAGCGACAAAGGACGAGACTAAGAAATTATAAATTAAATAGAAGGAAATACAGATTAGGTGAATAGGTAGACAGAAAGGGTAGACGACTACTCAATAAATATAATAAGCGAATTAGATACAGGAATCGGTTGCAACGTAAGGACTGACGACCTTGTACATTCTTCCTATTCCTTGTACATCCTTCCTGTGGGAGCGCCATACAGGGAATAATGTTTTCTGTTCCAAATTAAAAAAGTTGTAAAAAAGGGAGAAAGTGTATGTACAGTAGAGCCGCTCTATCCGTGGTCATCATAACCACAGTCTCAGTTTTGCATTCAGCTGGGTTATTTGAAGTGAAAACCAGGTATAAACCACAGTTTTAGACTGGAATTAAAAATTAAATTTGATTTCTGGTGAAAACTCGCAAATTAATCTTGAGATATAACGATGCCATCGCACATTAACGAGAGCATTAAAAAAATTCACACAACTATTCGCAATTTCCGGGGGATGGCAAGTCAATAATAATGATGTGTGTGATAATTGATGTAATTCAGGCGAGAAGTGGTGAAAGGAATATGAGACCTGAAATAAGTGGCTTTCTCAAATACACTACTCGGCAACATCTGTAGAGGGCGCTGACGACTTTAAAATCAATGTTAAGATGTTATTCAGTACTTACCTACGAGAAAGATTCACCAGCGCATTAGACGCTCCGTTTCATTTCAGTTTTAAAAGAGAATATATTAATCTTTTTTTGTTAACTTAATTGATTTGTATGAAGAAGATGGAATCGTTAATTTCCAAAAATTGGGATTATAAAATTTATTTGCCATCTAATCCCAAAAACAAATGAGCGATTGAGAACGCAGATTCAGCTCGCTGTTGCAATGCAGTTTTCGGAGAAAATAGAGTTTGTCACCTCCAATGGAAACATAAAATTGGAAATCGTAAAAACAGCCTTGCCCTTCGCCCATAAGCCGCTGGCTGATTCGAAATGTGTTCCACATGAAAAAAAGAGCACCTTGTAATCCGGGAAATTACCTTGACAAAATCCAATGGAATGCTTATCTATGTATATTTATGGAAACCAGAAGTTATAGACCGACTGAAATTTCTAGTTCATTTTGATCGCTGGAGTTTACTGTCCATGTTTGGACCGTTTTTTGAGGGAAAGAGTGCGTTCTCAGCACTTGCTTATACTTTCATTTGCACTGGAGATATAGAAAGGTATAATGATCAAAAAAACTGAAAATAGTAAAATTGGTCCATTAAATCGTCAAATGAATGTGTTAGGGTTCAAATTTCACTGTAGCAGGTTTGACTATGCGGAAATGAGAGATATCCATTTTTTTATTATAACACTCTCCGTGCGAACAATTACTCGGAGTTATTAATCAAAATTGTCAGGATTTGTTAAATTTGAAGTGTATCCAGGGAAATATTATGCAAATATGTAGCCGTTGAAAAGTAATAAAATACTAACGTAGTTCATGTGGCCAACTGGCAACGAGCAAAACGAGTAGAACTGGAAAATCAAAATGAAATTTTCAATAGAAAATTTTAATAGAATAAATAATAAGAATAGAATTATGAACATTACGCTAATATGGCTAGACTTGACTGTCAGAAAAATTACGATAGCACGTTCCACATTTAGTTGAGGGTATGGGCTCCTCTGGAGATTCATACCCTGTCCAAATCTCTATGAGGCCGGTGGTGAGATGTTGCCAATAGTAGCTGGGAACATTGTCATTGTGCTTGTGCTCCACACAGTCATTGGCATTGTGCTCCACATGTAGTTGAGGGCATGGGCTCCTCTGGAGATTCATATCCTGTCCAAATCTCCATGTTGTTGGTGGTCCATGGTGGCGAGATGTTGCCAATAGTAGCTGGGAACATTGTCATTGTGCTTTTTTGTATACCAACTGCACTTCTAGGAGTCTTCAAATGTGCCAATATTATCCCCTAAAGTAACTTTCTTTGACTGAGCGCAATGCTGGAAATTATTGCCAACGCGGCCTCGAGGTGTGGACATGTAGCGTAAATTTAGCAACGGCGTCCTCTATGAAGCCCATACTGTCAAGGAAATGTAACGGAGAAAAAGGTAGCATGCAGTAAAATAGTTTTGGAACAGATGCAAACGGTCTCTCACCTCGGTGGCAACCACGGATACAAGATCATGGCTTCCGACCTCCTGGTGAGGCAGTGGCATGAGCGTCTTGCGCCCGATGGACACGCACCATGGCGAAGACGGATGCTTGGTGCGATCCTGCCGGGACTCGTCCAAGCTGTCAGTGGATGGAGTGCACACTGAACGCACTAACACAGATATCCAGCCAGTATAGTAGTTGCGAAACACTAACTCCCCAACCTGCAAAATAGAGCCAATTTATTGAAAAATCCAATCCCTCCTCACGAATACCCTCTCACTTTAATGCCTACTCCCTCAAAATGATACTGGAAAGACCCCAGAGCTGCAAGTGTCCCGTGGGCTAAATATGTACGGGTGGACCTCACGAGTGGGCTCCTGGCTTTCTAAAGATCCCCATTCCATGAACATTCACACGGTTTCCAACTCATTTCCCCTCATAGGGACACTGTAGCGATACGAATAGTCTCGCATGTGTAAGTAATTGCCCAGTGATCTCCTTTCATGAAGTAGTATTTTTCCAGTTTGAGTGACACTTCACACGTCATTTCAATGCATATAATTTTACAAGAACATGAAATAAATAAAAGCGTTTCGAATATAGCCTTCGAAAATAGTCATAAAAGAATAAGCCGAACGAGTGGTAACGTACAGAAGCATTACAACGTAGCGTCGTCCGTAATATTCATCCGATCTCACACCGAAGCGTCCCCGCGCCCAAACAGCCGGCGCCCAAACAGCCGGCGCCCAAATATCCACGCACCAAAACGGGTCACGCCCAAACGGCAACGCCGAAATGTCCCAATTCAATTGCTCCAACGTCTTTCCTCGCAGTATGACTTCTGTATTCAGCTTCTCTCTTCCGCATATTAGGACTTTACTCTTCTCATTATTAATTTTCACTTTGCATTCTTGGAGAACTTGGTCCAATGCGTTTGGTAACCTTTGAAGATCATCGCAATTTCCAGCTATGACAGCGATATCATCTGCGAAGCGGAGTTTGTATTTTCTTTCACATTAATCTTAATTCCATTCTATGCAATTTCATTGTGCCTCTCTTATAGCATACGTAAAGTGTATGTTCTAAGCATCCTCGTTCACTAATTTATCCTGAGTTACTAGGTTTACCTGGATTGAAAATGTCATATGCCTTCGACTGTTCGCCATTAATTTGGGTACTGCACCATAATTTATAATGCCATTAGAAAAAGTCAATCTTAATATCTTCAGGTAACATGTCTCGGTTTGAATTAGAGGACTTTTAAAAATTAAGTTGAGAGATGAAATGACAAGATAAGGGTTTTATATATGGAGAATTGGGCGCCATTTTCTACTGTGAACATGAGTCAACTCATTTTAAAAACCTAACCCCACTTGATGATTGGATTTGAATCATTTCGCAACCGTAATTTATATAGAGTTTAGACTCCATTATAGACTATAGACTGTCAAAGGTGTGCAAAAAAACAGATTAATGAAAATTGGCTTTGCAGACTGCTGTCGCTGAATAGGAGGCATTTATAAAAGTGTAGTGGGAAATTCAGTGGCTCTTTTAGACGAGTGGTGAGATATAATGACAAAAAAGTTCTCTATCGGAAGTATTGACTTACTGAGCTTGAATTACATAAAAATTCAGATAAATTATATCGATAATCAATATCTTATTCACATTCTATGATCAAAAAATAATACAAAGCTAGGTAAAATCAACACACAAACGCTAAGTAATTATGTAAAACAGCAATAATAATATGGAATGGGAATTTTCGGCTTAACCACTTGGGCGCGAGCCGTTTCGGTACATGGACATTTCGGTGCTGGCCTTTTCGGCGCTGGCCGTTTTGGCGCCAGCCGTTTTGACGCGAAGACGTTTGGGCGCAAGACCGTTTAAATATTGCGGACGACGCTGCGATGCTATGCTGCTCTACTTTCATGGAAAAAGTTTATTGCTGTGAAGATATGGTGCGATTTCGGAGCGCGTAATGAAAAACACGTCTCAATGCTTTTGATACAAGTCTGTATTCTTCAAGAAATATACCAACAATAACCTCTCAAGTTAAGGTAAACAACCCGTTACTATACATAAGATTATGGTTTTTGAGCAGCATTCCAACAATTGCAAACTAGATTTCATGAATTGAAATGACACTGAAGTGTTTACCCATTTTCGGCCAAAGTTCCGAAAAAGCAACATTTTCACTAACCCCAAAAAAGGTATTTTATATTAACTATATTCAAAAGAATTTCTCTGCAGTCCAAAATGAAAAGGTTTAAACTAATTTTAATGGTAAAATATTTCAGTGTCATATGATATCGAATGTTTAAAAATAATTCAAAGTATGCAATTTTTTTAGACCATGCACTGAGAAAAAACTCTGGTTGTACAGCTATAATTCTAGCTTTATAGCCAGAATATCTAGCAGTATATGGGACAGCTAGACGTGTAGCTATACAGCGAGAAATTTCTAGCTGAGCCATCTAACCGTCTAAATAGATATTTCTAGGAAGACGGCAATACGGTATAGCTCTCCAGCCATATGGAGTAGCTAACCGATTGCTTCGCATATAACACCAGCTAGGCAGATTAGCCACTAGCTATATATATTGCCGATAATCTCTTAAATTTCTAGCTGGTCTACGGTATATTACGAATATGTATGTATTTATACATAAAATACTTCTTCAGAAAAAATAACTTTCCTGTGCATCACAAAAATGGAAGTAGTATATGCGATGTCGAATAAATCTGAAAGCATTACACTTGGCTGCATACTGGATAATTTTGAACAAGTCTAATCACATGAAATGAAAAATATCTCAATACTGGAATGAAAAATATTTTACCTAACGCATGCTACTAACTTATTTAATACGTTTTGCTTAAAAATTTCTTCCGTGGAAGAGTTCTAGTAGGAAATAATAAAAAAACATTTCGCAGTTGATACTTACCGTCAAACATAGACCCGTACGGCCGTATCCATAGATTTCAGCAAAGAGGTGCTAGTAGGTGACTAACTTAGTCAGCTACTAAGAGATCTTACTCGCATACGAAAAAATAGTATTCTTAGAGCCTTTCCACTGAGCTACTAACCTAGTATGCTATTATCGCCACTATCGTATCGGAGTACATAATTGTAGGTAGCGACTGCCTTAGAAACAATGAAGCTGAATGTATAGAAAAATCGGGAATACGTGCTTGTTATAAACTTTATTTTTGCCACACGTAGTATTACACCACAAACTTGCACAGATCGTTCATAAAATCAATTGGACACACTGCAGCTTCACCACATCAAAGTTTAACGTACTCCATCCACTCGCACCAAATTAAGGTATCAGTTATATTCAAACAATCACAGTACTTTCTTGAGGTTTTCACCGTTCCGTCAATATAAAAACACTCAAAATGGAAAATTTTTGCCTCTAGTTAATGGATAATATCTGCCATTGACACAGAAAATGTAAAAATACTCACATTCACAAACTAACCATCATTCTGTAAACGAAAAACGAACATGCACACGGTACAGCGAACATTGTCACTATTTAATCTGGATACCTATTTGTCCCTTCATGAATCCTTTCTGAGCATAAAATAAAACGAAACTGATTTAACTTATCCACTTACAAGATAAAACATAAAATATGATGCGATACACTGTTGAAGCACTGGAAGAAAACTTTTTCTGCGTGAACCATAACAACGTTCTGCAACCATAACAAAAACGAAACGAAATAGAATTACGGCAGAATGTAAACATATCAGCGCTTTGATGTAAACATATTCGCAATTACAATCATTACCTGAGCGAAATCATTACAATTCAATACGATAACAATTTACGTCTTTATATCAATGTAAGACACATTTCTACGACAACAAACAGTAATATACTCGAGTTTATTACTCTGAAGCACGTCACTTGATGCAGTAGTCACGAAAACCAATATGCACTTGTAAATTGTTTACGAGGCTTCCTCCTCGACACATTCTTTAAAATGGGCTCTTATCTCGTAGAGTAATCATCTAAAAACACAAATAAAGAGCACTAACGTCCAATGATTTTTAAAAATGCAATCGTTACCCTCAAAAACAGTCCATACACACACAACTATTTATGCACTTTATAATGCTGTGAGGCATAGCACTGATAAAACGAGATGAAGAAGAGGTGATAACCACTTTACGACGCTCAAAACCACACTAATCATCTCACTAGCTCTTCCTTTTTCGTTGAATAAAACACTCATGAAGCACTACGGAGTACCACAACACACTGATAGACTAAGAGCAAATAATTAAAAAGCTCAGTTTGATCCAGCAACAGTACTACACGTCGCATCCGCCAGACTTGAGAAAAGCAATTCCACCGGTACCTTTGGTATTTTCGCCTGAAATCTCTGTTATGGCTTCAAGTTATCACCCGAGGTGAACCTCACGATGTTGACCTCGTGGTTCATTCTGCACTGGAAAGAAACAATGGCGGAATGAGACAACCATAGGTTCGCTAAGAAGCGACGGAGCCGAGTCACGTGACTCAAGTTGGAAGCGAGTCTCACCGGATGAGGTTACCAACCAAATCATTTCACTGTGCATCTAAACACCGTCTGCTGTAAATCTACAGGTACCCAGCTTAATGCGACTGACTGTACAGTATCTTACATACCTCCACAGCTATAAAATCTGCTGATTCAGCAAAACTAAAGCACCAATCCGTTTTAGCAGTAGAGCGTATGCACTTTTTTTTCAGTGTGTGACTCTCATGAAATACATTTTTTTATGAGCAAGATAAATCCCCTATTTAAATGTTTGACACATCTTAAGTCTTAAGTTTTTAATAAATAACGCTTAATACTTATTTGATACCAGAAAGCTTGCATGACATAAACTCCTCCTCTCTTTATACCTTCCTCTAATTGAAACAGATTCTCTTATTGATAGATGGGAGAATCATAGGTAAAGTTTTTTACGCACGTTTGAGAGAGATCATTTTATTTTCAACGTTTAATAATAAGCCTTAGGACAATATGAACATGTTTAAACGTCACATCGCGGGTGCTTAATGGAGCAGTCGTTTTCCTCTTGTTTATCTTGTGCATCAATAATACAAATGTGCAATCATTAAAACGTGATAAAATCAGAGTCAAGATTAATTTTACACTAGTAATTTTCGCTGATAATACGGTTGTATGCTGAGAAATGTTCATTCACTAGAATACGGACTCATCAGTTAGGGATAGATGGCAGTTAGTATTTAGCAGAAAAATTTTTCTTTTAATTCGGAAAAATTACTTTTTAATACCTAGCGATTGTAAGATCTGTGGAATCCGATTCCGTTTTACCATATGTGACGGGAACCACGGAGAAGATAACCAGAGTACTCCGAAAATTTGACGTGGTGACAATGAATAGTTGCGTCACCAAAATAACCAACCTACTGTGCGGACACAGGGACCAATTACCGAAGGGCTCACAAGGAGAAGTTAACGAAGTAAAATGTGAATGCGGGAAGTCATACTTAGGCCAAACCTTCCGAGCGCTGACGTGCCGCATCGCCGAACACCAAAGAGACATCAAAAATAGACAACCGAACTGGTCTGCCATCGCAGAGCACACATGGAGAAGACCATCACATGACATGAATTTGAAGGGGGCGAAAATTATCGCGAAGGAGCACGGTACTTCCGCAGATTATTAAGGGAGGCAATTGAAATATCCAAAACACGTAATAATGTCAATAAAGAAGATGGTTACACGCTATCCACCAATTGGAAGCGGGTCTTCCAAAAAACGCGGAAAAGATGGAAAGAAAGGCGAGAAAAAAATCGCGCTTGACCCTCCGCCAGGCAATATATTACGGCCAAAATGCATCGTGAGCACTTCAGACCTGAAGAAGCGAGCTGGAACGCTCGCAAAACTGTCGTCACAAAAATGACACAACGCGGAAGCTATCTATCCAGAGAGATCCATCTAGAGAAGCTATCCAGAGAGATCCATCATGATTCATGATTTTGCTATGTCCAGGAGGAGAAACAAACAAATTTGTCATAGACATGTGACAGATGGAAAAAGAATGGAAAAGGTGCGACGGATGGAGAAGGTGACCAATGAGAAAGTGTTAGAAATGGTGGGTTAGGAGAGGAAACTATAGGAGGCAAAGTAGGAGGTTGGAAGAGGTAATGAGACGGTAAAGGAATGCTGGAGGCGGTAATAGACGGGAAGATGCAGGGTTAGCGGAAAGAAATGGAGTAAACCTCATTCATGAGTTAAGAGAGAGGTTGGGCTTATGCCTCGCTATTGAATGCATTATGGAGACAAGGACCTCCATCTGTAAAAGATAATTTTATGAATTCCTACTACCTTTCTAAACCTATCGTTTCTGTTTATTATATCTAACAAAAATATTAATAAGATGATGAAAGCAAAAAAGATATGGGCTCATTTTTCTCATTCATTCACATGCATTGGCTGAATTTGTTGCTGTGCAACAGATAGTCTATCATGTACATAGAATCATCTGAGTATTACCTTTTACTTCAGCACAATACCAGCTACTAAGAAAAGAATGACAATCCTAAAATAAGCCTTCATTCAAAGATGAGATTGCAGTGAAAAGTGCTGGCGTGGAAACTAATAAAAAGTGAGTGGTCTAAAGAGAGCAGTTACGTCATCAACTACCGATTGATCAACAGAAAAAATAGTCAGTTTGCTCGACTGAAAAAAGCCCATTCCTTCTAACTTCCCCAATGGATGCCATATTACCGACGAATTACCAGTCACCAAACACTCAGCATCGTTTACCCTAGGCAGCAAAAAAATAATCATATAACAGTCTCTTGAAACTAAGTTCTCTCACGAACTAAGTACAGTGGCGGAAGAAATTAACGCAAAATTTTTCGCGCGCCAGAATGCGGCATTTTTGGGAACTTCTAGGAGCAGTACACACTCGAAAGACTGGCAACACTGAGGAAAACATCGTCTACCGCAAATATTTGAAATCCGCAATGGAACTCACATTTGTCGGAGCCTAGAACTTGGTCATCAATCGCCTCATTTTTGAGCTTTCGTCTCATTTTACTTGCACATTCAGTCGCAGCGCATCGCTGTTTGTTTCCCGGGAGAGTAGTATGCTTTTTCCTATCCTTTGGTTATTTTAAACGTTCGTAGACAATACCACCACTCATTTTAAAAGTAACTTAGTTCACATTAACGCATTCGGACGCAAATAAATTCACCGAAAGGATACGAAACATCATCATAAATTCGCCTTGTCATGAGAAAGTCTATTAGTTGTTATTGGGTAGCAAAACTGAATCGCAATCATGGTTCTTCATAATAACATTGTTCGAGTACGCTCATGATTTCAAAAACGTGATCGTCATTAAGAAAGATCGGGTGCTACATAGCAATGGAGTGCGCTTCCAGGACCTTGTGCATTGCCCTACCAATGCGGCTTGCCTTTTGGATGACAATAACGACCATAAGAAGAAAAGAACCGAAATCCCACCCCTGGTCGAGACATTTTTGGGTTTCTCGTTCTATTTCTGGTCGAGCAAAATTATTTTTATTCGGCAAATTTTATCTCTTTTATATTTAAAAAATTTCATATTATCAGCCAGTCATTGCAGCTACACACTACATTCATTCATATCGCCAATATGAGGAAATTTATATAAACACTCTTTTGCGTTCATTACAAATCGAACACGGACCACTCTTTAGCTAGCCAAATACATCTGACAGCTACAACATTAACCGTTACCTATTAATTTATCTCATTAATGATATTTTACTCCAAACTGAAGTCATTTAAAAGGCTTTTTGTTAATTTTATATGTGCGGCGAATTTATAGCTAAGCATATAAGATAGTTTGCAATCAGACGTAATAGAGTTGTTTATCCATAACTACGCCTAATTTGGGTAAACTTTTCTGAATGCTTATTCGTATATCCTATATTTACAAGATAAAACTTAACAGTGGACAGCTCGTCACCAAGCTTCCTGTGATAAGATGAAAGAAATATCGGGAAAATATGCCTAGATTATTCGGTATCGATGCGAGCACATTTATTTTTATTTCGTGAAATCATATATGTTTACGTATGTTTTCATAGTTCAATCCCATTCTGACGAACTAAAGATGGATTTATATTGGGTCAAGAATGATTCATTAATAAATATCAGTTTTCAATTTAATCAATATCCGTTTAAGGAACTTCGTCAATTAACAAATGGAAAATCATGAAAAATTACATTACGTAGACAATACTTATTTTAATTAAATCTTTTTTTTATCGACATTTGGTGAGGATAAATCTCGAATTATATTATTTCGGTGAAACAGACACAGTACGCATCATTCTAAAAGATCCTCGGAAAGTCGACCACAATAAATATCCCTTGGTGGTAGAAGATGAATATTTTAGCATATAGTATACTGATTTGGGGGGGATAGTGAATATTTTTTATCATCAGTCTTTCTGTATAAATGATACCATTCGACCTAAGAACCACGTTGAAACAAACAGCGATGCGCTGCGACTGAATGTGCAAGTAAAATGAGACGAAAGCTCAAAAATGAGGCGATTGATGACCAAGTTCTAGGCTCCGACAAATGTGAGTTCCATTGCGGATTTCAAATATTTGCGGTAGACGATGTTTTCCTCAGTGTTGCCAGTCTTTCGAGTGTGTACTGCTCCTAGAAGTTCCCAAAAATGCCGCATTCTGGCGCGCGAAAAATTTTGCGTTAATTTCTTCCGCCACTGTACATAATATTACATATAATTGTACATATATTAAGCATGTGTAATAAAAATACATTTATATAATGTTAATTACTAACTCTATTTCTGAAAATTGCTCCTCAGTTAAACTCATCATTGAGCTTCCGTGGGTCCAAAAATTCTTCCATTAGCTACTCGTTAAGCTCGAAACACATTAAATAACTTTTTTGAAGGCCTTGCACAAAACATTCTCCGATACTTCAGTTTTATCAATAAATGATATATTTCTACTGACATTTTG
This sequence comes from Ceriagrion tenellum, assembly GCA_963169105.1. Taxonomy (NCBI): domain Eukaryota; kingdom Metazoa; phylum Arthropoda; class Insecta; order Odonata; family Coenagrionidae; genus Ceriagrion; species Ceriagrion tenellum. Next base: position 14,539,643 of record OY720638.1, read on the forward strand.
GTGAGTTTCAAAAAGTTATGGAACAATGCCGAAATAGAAATAACTGCGAGCGTTCCTATTAGTACAGAAGCTAGATAGAAAAAGAGGATGCTTTCTTGACAAAGCTCACCAAGCTTTACTCAAAATTAAATTTGATAGCTATGGTTTATTATTGGAATTATCTTGTTCTGTAATATGACAATGTTTGTGTGTTTGTGTGCTTGTGTGCTCTTGTGGGGTCATTGAAGATGATGAAGTCCTCTGATGAAGTCATTGACCTCTAATTCGGTCATTGAACTCTGGTGGGGTCATTGACCAATGGTGGGTACAATGACCTCTGGTGGGGTCAAAGACCTCTGGTGGGGTCAAAGACCTCTGGAGGGGTCATTGACCTCTGGTGGGGTCGTTGACCTCTGGTGTGGCCAATGACCTCTGGTTGGGTCATTGACCTCAGGTGGGGTCGTTGACCTCTGGTGTGGCCAATGACCTCTGGTGGGGTCAATGACCTCTGGAGGGGTCATTGGCCTCTGGTGGGGTCAATGACATCTGGAGGGGTCAATGACCTCTGGTGGGGTCAAAGACCTCTGGTGGGGTCAATGACCTCTGGTGTGGCCAATGACCTCTGGTGGGGTCAATGACCTCTGGTGTGGCCAATGACCTCTGGTGGGTCAATGACCTCTGGAGGAGTCATTGGCCTCTTGTGGGGTCCATGACATCTGGAGGGGTCAATGATCTCTGGTGGGGTCATTGACCTCTGGAGGGGTCATTGACCTCTGGAGGGGTCATTGACCTCTGGTGGGGTCGTTGACCTCTGGTGTGGCCAATGACCTCTGGTTGGGTCATTGACCTCAGGTGGGGTCGTTGACCTCTGGTGTGGCCAATGACCTCTGGTGGGGTCAATGACCTCTGGAGGGGTCACTGGCCTCTGGTGGGGTCAATGACATCTGGAGGGGTCAATGACCTTTGGTGGGGTCAAAGACCTCTGGTGGGGTCAATGACCTCTGGTGTGGCCAATGACCTCTGGTGGGGTCAATGACCTCTGGAGGGGTCATTGGCCTCTGGTGGGGTCAATGACATCTGGAGGGGTCAATGACCTCTGGTGGGGTCAAACACCTCTGGTGGGGTCAATGACCTCTGGTGCGGCCAATGACCTCTGGTGGGGTCGTTGACCTCTGGTATGGCCAATGACCTCTGGTGGGGTCAATGACCTCTGGAGGGGTCATTGACCTCTGGAGGGGTCATTGACCTCTGGAGGGGTCATTGACCTCTAGAGGGGTCAATGACCTCTGGTGTGGCCAATGACCTCTGGTGGGGTCAATGACCTCTGGTGTGGCCAATGACCTCTGGTGGAGTCAATGACCTCTGGAGGGGTCAATGACCTCTGGTGGTGTCATTGACCTCTGGTGGGGTCAATGACCTCTGGTGGAGTCATCGACCTCTGGTGGGGTCAATGACCTCTGGTGCGGTCAATTACCTCTGGAGGGGTCATTAACCTCTGGAGGGGTCATCGACCTCTGGTGGGGTCATTGACCTCTAGTGGGATCGTTGACATCTGGTGTGGCCAATGACCTCTGGTGGGGTCAATGACCTCTGGTGGGTCGGTGACTTCTGGTGGGGCCATTGACCCCTATTGGGGTTAATGACCTCTGGTGGGGTCAATGACCTCTGGTAGGGTCAATGACCTCTGGTGGGGTCGTTGACCTCAGGTGGGGTCGTTGACCTCAGGTGGGGCAAATGATCTCTGGTGGGGTCAATGACCTCTGGTGGGGCGATTGACCTCTGGTTAGGTCATTGACCTCAGGTGGGGTCGTTGACTTCTGGTGTGGCCAATGACCGAACAATGTTATTATGAAGAACCATGATTGCGATTCAGTTTTGCTACCCAATAACAACTACTAGACTTTCTCATGACAAGGCGAATTTATGATGATGTTTCGTATCCTTTCGGTGAATTTATTTGCGTCCGAATGCGTTAATGTGAACTAAGTTACTTTTAAAATGAGTGGTGGTATTGTCTACGAACGTTTAAAATAACCAAAAGATAGGAAAAAGCATACTACTCTCCCGGGAATACAAACAGAAAGAAGTAGTTCTCGATTTTACCTCATCAGCCCAGACCATTCCAATCAAACGCCATAAGTTCCCCTCATGCATGGGTTTGGACGCCAGCTCCTTAAGTCTGAGTTAAAGCAACGAGCAATCGTGGAGGACTCTTGAGGATCCCTAGAGGTTTCCCCGTGTCGATACAAAGCTCCACCAATACTAATCCATAAAAAATCGGAATGTATGAAGGGCGCATTATATTGATTTGGAAAATAGTATGCCTTTAATAAGAGCTTACTTTCCCCTTGTGTTGCGGGGGATACCTTTTCTGCCATAGATAATGTCTTGAACGCCAGGCGTTTAGCTCACAGGAAATAAGTGGTATTTGACTTCTCTTACGCCCTTAAAAGTATTCGACGGGGGCTTCCAATTTTTTCGAAGCGCGACGAGCCTTTTATTTCTGGTGCACCAAGTATTTGAAACCTGTGCGTTATTCACAACAACAAACCACCCCGACCATCACCACCCGGAACTTGGCCAAGGTTTACTGATGACTACTTCATTGAGACGAGCGTCGATAGACGAACAAGCAGATCGGACAGCGCAAGCAGACATACAGTTCAAAGTTTTAGCGGCCTCTCCCACAATTCTTGGAGGAAAAAAAGATCTTATTAGCCTTTGAGTATGCCTCATTTTTCTCCCAGGCGGAGGAATCGGATAGTAGGTTTGTAAAAGGCAAAAACATCTGTCGAAAAATTACCCGAAGAGGTGTTCCGCCTTTGACTTTCACCCACTGAACTTTTATTTGGTGTTTAAAAGTTAAAAAAAAACAATTTCTTACTACTATCAAACGAAATTCATTAAATTCATGTCCGCTATAATAAGAACTATGTTTATTCAAATTTTTATCAATATTCATTTTTCGTCCGCAACTAGGAATACTTACGAGTTCACAAATGTCAAAATTCTAGGCGATGGTTCAAAATCAATCATGAAACATAGATGGAGCGGGCTGTACGGAGCGCAGTGTTCATTATGAGAAAGATGCAAGAAACAAACGCTTTTCTACCCCCTCAAACGAAACAACCCCAAATTGAGATGCATTGAGGAAAATCGTGGGGGAAGAATGGGAAATGAACCCAGTAAAATGATACCGAAATGAGGGCAACTCCATGTCACAAATACTTGGTCAGGAAATCGAAAATGGAGGGGGATTGATTGATTATAAGGCTAATAAAAATCCACATTCTTTATGTAAATACCAGCATATTTCTCGATGATCCTTTGCTGTGATTATGAGCACACATAGCTCAAATTGAGAGAATTACGCATTCATTTTAACCTTTTCCACTCGTTCTAAATAAAGCATTATAGTGTCCCTTTTCAACATCCGTTAAAATACATTACCACTAAGAGATGAAATTTATGACCCTGTAAAAAGTCTGCAAATATCTTCATGTGGGGGCACTCACAACTTTAACTTCCATTGAAGCAATAATATTACGACGCATTTGAAGAGGAATAGATTCATTAGGATCGTATCAATCGTATAATCTTTGATGGTGCACATTCCTAATTTGCACTCCATTGACTACTCTGCGGATTTATGAGGAGTATACAAATGACCATAGGAAGAATATCTAATTATTGCTTAGTCGCTACATGGAAAAGATGATTTTGAGTATTTTATCACTTTCACAGGGGAAGATAGGCGATGCATTTTTGTCGGAGTATTACTAACGCGTGGGTATAAAAATGCTCCTCATAATATTTAACTGCGTAATTTTAGCCAAACATTTTTCACTGCGAATATGTCAAAAGGTATTTAAGTGATTCATTAATTTACCTTCTCCTCTAAGTATTATCCTCAATCTTCTAAGTTGAACTGTTGAACTACACGGTTAATGTATTGCTCATAGCAAACCTAGAAAACAATGCTGGGAAAGCTTCAAATACCGTTTTAAAGATATTTTGAAGAAAATTCCACACTTGTTTGGTCTCTCACTCAGATAAGTAATCGGTATTTACAAGTTCGGCAGATAGAACCAAACTCTAATTCCTAATAAAAATAATTGCCCTCTTTACTAAATCATTTCAAAGTAATTTAAAGGTGAATGTAGCATCAGGTAAGGTAACTAAATCGAGTAACTGACACAATCAGAGATCCGGTCTATTCCCTCCTTCATGAATAGCCTTTCATTGAGTGGTAAATTGGCGAATGAGTAGGTATGAGCATCACACGACAGACAGGACGTAGAAATCAAGTGGGGCCGAGTACCCTAGAATGGGAAGTAAATGTCTCATTCGACGACCAAGGAGACCGCTCTGATTCTTTTACTAAGCCCGAATATGCGTAAAACTCACACGCTCATGGTTGAGGTCAATATCCATTCCCTGGGCCTTCCGCGGATTCCTGCGAAGTTTTGGCTGCAATAAAGTCACATCGCGTAGATTAACTATAAAGGCACTAAAAGAGGCCACGCCAGGATTTGAACCCCGGGCATTCTTGGTCGCAGACGAACACTCTCCCTCTAGGCCACTTCATCGATCAAGCGAAATCCGCGTCCAGTGGTTCTTACTATGCAACGAAAAAAGGGAATTTTAATGTTTCCTTTAAAAACTGAACCAAATAAAATGTTCTGGATTTTTGAAAGTAGTTTTCAGAAAATAAATAATATTACGTTAGGAGTAATTAAGAAATGTAAGTGTTTGAGAAGACCTGTATGCACGAGGGTGGAAACTTACGTAGGGTTTCAAGGTATTGGAAATTCTCGTAAATAAAACTATTCTCCTCATGGAAACCATTCTATTCAACCAGATTTCCCATACTTTTACTTGAAATTCACAGGATATTACGCCAAAATGTTAATTGTAATGCATAATATTTCTCGGAAGTAGTTTGAGGCCTATAAAAACGATGTTCATCCACAGCTATTCCCTGCACGAGGAAATACGTTTTATTGTCAGTGAATTTGATCTGGAGAGTAAAAAATTTTTATATCCCAACAAATAATGCTTTCATCGTATTGTTTCTTAAGTTTCAATCAAGAAATTTTTTTTAAACGGTCCAAAGCTTAAAAAAAATATGGTAAGCATCTCTACATAATCAACTACGACTTCGGAACCTCAACTGGGTGAGGGTCGAAGCAAGCTCATCACGTTTATAACTCCTAGACGATCTCGCGAACATAAACCTTATTAGTATGACTATTTACATGACGCGTAAAATCGATATCCATTCGTAGAGAGTTTGAATATTCCCGGTTTCCATATGCTGTCTCATTGTTGTCAAGTTGTCGAAGCAAAAGCGATTTCAATTAGTTCCCGTTTACGCCGCATTCAAACGCCAATGAGTTTTGCGTTAATTTTTTCCGCCACTGTACATGTCATGGCCCCGATCAATATTCAAAATTTTCAGTTCTTCCAGAATATTCCCCCCTGAAACATGGGTGACTGTCTTACGTGTGTCGGTGATGGAAACAGAAGGTCAATGACAGAGCATCCAGGGCTGGTGAGCTGCTCTTCATCGAGGGACACGGCCACAGGGCCGCGGATACTGAAGTCAAGTGGGTCACGGTGAGTGCAGAGACGGGAACGTAGGGGTGGAGGCTGTGCCATGGTCTCCTCTCGGTGACGACGGCCTCGCCAAGTATTTGGTGAGGCATCAGCAGCTTCCATTTGGCGAAACTACTCTCCTATCTGACAGCCAAAGGATCCAATAGAAGAGAACCATGTAGTTACTACGAAAAGGTTTTGCTGTAAAATGTTCACAGGATGCCCATGGATATCTAATTGTAAGCAAGAGTAGAAGTACATCGATTATTACAAAATAACGATATGTACTAAGATAAAGTCTAGGGGGCTTCCAGAATATTCCATTTGGTGGGATATTAAGAGGAGAATATGACCGAATAACGGGTGAATACTGCCGGTAAAAACTGTTTTCAGAGCTCAAGGGTAAATGATGTACTTAAAACCAAAATGATAAGTAATGGTAAAAGGCAAAAAGCCGAAGTAAACATTAAACCTGGACAACAAAATCTGAGGGAAGTCAGATCGATAATGATGGAAGAAGATAGAATGACTGAGCCAGCCCAGTAGCCGAAGCAAAGAAGGAATTTCACCAAAAAAGAGTAGAATAATCAAACCGCTGCCAGCTAGGGAGTAAGGAAACGATTTATTAAACATATGCACAAATCATTATATTATACCACACTAAAATTCGCCTTTACGCAGACGATGCAGTATTGTACAGTGGTATCAATTCCAAGTCCGACAGAATTGCGTCGTAGAAAGACCAAGGTACCAAAAACAAATGGTGCAATACTTGGCAGTTGGAATTAATTTTAAAAATTGCGTTGTTTTGAATTTATGGAAAAAGAGAAAATTGCCCAACGAAACGTACGTATAGAGGAAATGGGATTTCTGGCACAGCCGCTATATTATGGGTGCTTTCGATTTATAACGGCGATAGACGGCAGTTGCGCTAATCGATCTTGCTTTGTTCGGCTCTCCTCACAGCGGAGAGCCATCGATAGCTGCCGATAGACGGCTATTCCGCTAAATCGAAAGCACCGCGGCGTGGCGATCGCCGTGTATCGCCGGCTATAGCCGCAAATCGAAAGCACCTATTACATGCCACCTTGAAAATATCGATATATAGATAAATCGAAACAAAAGACGATCGCGAAGAGCAAGCGCAGGAAAATGACGATCGCGTACCCAAGGAGGGAAAATGAAGCGTTTTGGTTGGTAAAGAGTGAACCCTTATGCCCTGTTTACATTAATAGCTTTCTAACCAGGTTAACGGCCTCCATACACCTGAGCGGCCGCGGTGGCTGCCGTGCCCGCGCGGTGGCGATGTTCGCAGCGCGCGGCCGCCGCTGTGCACACACCTAAGCGGTCGCGGCCACGGAAATGCTGTTTTGTTGGTGTGAGCGACAACCCGACGAACCTTGACTTTCCCCGCGGTTCAACTGCATTCACGAAGGCATGTGTGAAATGGAAGTGGATAATATTTCTGATATTGAAGACGAAGCAATCCTGCTAGCTACTTTTATAGACGAAGAACAGAAATTCATGTGATTATCATTTAATCCTTACCAGCTATTATCATACTTCAGTAGACAGTTTAAAAGTTACGCTATTCTTTCTAGAAAGAAGCGTCGGGTATGGATTCATGAAATAAACCTTTCTCGAGAGGAAGAAGGAGAATTAAATTCCCTCTACAACAAGTTAAGAGAGCACGAAAAACGATTTTATTTATACTTTTGAATGTTTTTAGAATGCTCTGATCAGCTCTTGGATGCAGTAAGACACGATATTACGAAGGAGTTCACGAAGTACAGAAGACCTATAGGACCAATCGAGCGATTGGCAGTTACACTGAGGTATGCTATCAAAATAACTTAAATATGAGTTTATTTAAACATTTCCTTGTTAGCAAGGGAATTCTATTTAAATCAGCTACAAAATTTTAATATGAGAAAATATTGTTTCATTCAGATAGACATAACATGAGAACCCCAATACTTTATGTTAAATATTAATGTTGTAAACTTATCAACAAGCAAACTTTTATTACTGGCTAGCTTTTGCGTCTATTAAAAATGTCTCTCAAGCTGTCATCTTGTGGAAAAGCAACTGAATTTGTTTAAGTAAAATTGGAAAAAAGATGTCTTTAATAAGTTAGGGTAAAGCAGTACAATGAAGCATTAAATAAAACAAAACTTTTATTCTTTTTAAATGGTTGAACCATTTATTATCGTAGAACGTGTATCACATACAATTATCTCCTAGACCCAATTTACCGATGTTTGCGGATATAAGTTTGAATCAGTGGAAACCGAAGGAGCGAATACATTTGTTTTTTACTTTACAGTTACTTCTTCTAACTTTCTCGTTAAGAGGACGCATCATACCCTTTGGTAAGGAAAAGTTCAGTCGAAAATCCACAAGATGGCGTCACACGCACCCGATAAAGGCGTTGTGGTGTCAGGAGTCTCTTACTCCAGGGTAACTATCGCACAAGGCAACAGTCGTCGGTAAGTTGTAGCCAAGGCTTCGGCACGTAAGTACAGGCAGCGCTTATATAAGATCTGTAAATCAGTCTTTGCCAGCACCACCACTAACCAGCACTACGTAGATAACACCAGCCGAAGATACATCTTCTTCTAGCTGCGCTAGTTCTTCTTGCATTAATAGTTCAGACATTTTAACTTAATCATTGTTTGGCGCCGGGGTGAAAACTTTTTGTTTTAGCATAACCTAAAAAAATTATATCTACCTAATCAAAAGTAATTTTAGTATCTACCCGTCTTTTTTCGAAATATTCAATGATTTGATTCACTGCAGGTTTTGGAGGAGATGGTTCCCGGTATTTTCTCTTTATATTGGGGGTGAACTTTCTCGTTAAGAGGACGCATCATACCCTTTGGTAAGGAAAAGTTCAGTCGAAAATCCACAAGATGGCGTCACACGCACCCGATAAAGGCGTTGTGGTGTCAGGAGTCTCTTACTCCAGGGTAACTATCGCACAAGGCAACAGTCGTCGGTAAGTTGTAGCCAAGGCTTCGGCACGTAAGTACAGGCAGCGCTTATATAAGATCTGTGAAAGAAGACTTAACTAATTGCATCACCGTCCGAGCACATCATGGCCGAAAACCATTCAGGTAGCTTGTCGAAATATATCAATTACAGATTATATCTTACAACCGTGACGGCTGTTACTTAGCATTCCGATAGAGGAGGGATCGATACATCTACATTAGTTTTAGATATGTCAAAAATAATAACAGTTTTTATAAAAATATACCCTACATCTTGCCGTTTTCCCGATGGTTTAATTATGCTCCGGGATAAAATTTTCAAATTTCAGATACGAGCCTCCCTTGGCAGAGGTCTATTCTTTATACTATAAAAATTTCAAGTGGATGACGTAAGACTTTAACAAAAAATCTGGGGTCGGAAATCATCACAAATCCGACCTGTCGACCGGGTGTGATGCGTCGCCTTAATGTTTCCGCTGTTTCCGCTTTTGACGATGACAATACCTCCGATATTCCGTCTGTTCCACGCATGGAGGTCTCTGTCAAGGCGTCATCTTCAATGGGCGATTCCTTTTCATCTGTCCCAGGCACTGGCATCGCAATATTCGATTCAGTCGGGGCAAATCGGGGGCAGATCGGGTATTGCCTCAGAAATTGCATTTGATTAGCCCAGGACCGAACTCTGTACCGCTCGACTCCTTTACACTGTTGACCCGTGCGAGTTTTTTCGGCACGTAAATGTTTAGCATAGGAGTAATCTATGTGCGGAGTCCGCGATAAGTGGAAGTTTCCCAATTGTAATGGAAGCATAGGCGGAAAGCATATTACTATTAAGTGTCCAAATAATTCTGGATCAAACTACTTTTGCTGCTTACAAAAATATTCACTCATTTTACTTGCTATTATAGACAACAATTATGAGTTTATTGATAGACGTGGGCAGCTACGGCCGAAACAGTGGTGGAGGGATCTTTGAGGCTTCGGCAATGGGCAAGAAATTAGCGAATGGTACTCTCAAGGTTCCCCAATATTATGGGCCTTTGCCGGGCCAAGGACAATCAACTCCTGGCGTGGTAATAGGAGACGAAGCATTTCCTTTACTCTCATACCTCATGAGACATTTCCCATATCGGCGATCAAAAATTGATGAAAGAAAAAATATTTTCAATAACAATTTATGCCGAGCTCGTCAAGTTATTGAGAATGCATTTGGCCTTTTGTCTCAGAAATGGCTAATTCTAAATCCGCCAATCGAAGTTAAAGTTGAAACTACTATAGATATTGTTAAAGCAACATGTGTTTTGCACAATTACCTGAGTTCTTCAGGGCACTTACTTGATAATCAAAACACAATCATGGAAGCAATAGAAAATCTGGCAAATGATGATGGGAATTATTAATTATTCTTTAAAAATTCGCGATAGGTTTGCAGATTATTTTTCTATGTAGTAATTTCTGACATCCAATGAAACGTTTTCCATTTACATTTTAAATTATTTATAATGCAATTATAAGTACTTACCAGAGGCTTCCAGTGTTTTTCCGATTTCCTCCGATACTTGATCCTTCTTCCTGATATTTTTGTAATCCTGGTGAGATAAAGTAAACAGCACTTCATGGAGTTAAACTGCTTCAATTAACTGCTCTGTTGAAACGCTCATTTAGATCAGTGATGTCTCTTGCAGCAATGGAAATAACTGATCGCTAAAGAAAGTCCAGAAGTCAAAGCTAATGAATTTGTTAGAAATATGACCGCTGCTTAAATGAGATTGCTTAAGCATCGCAGTTACTGGATTCAAAACAATGAAAACGAAGGTTATATTATCGCCAAATTCGAATTGCTGCGACAATTAACGACCTAAAGTCGACAACTGTACTGAAAAAATAATGTGAATACGAAGTGGGAGGAATATGAACTTGCTGTATTGTTGGCAGAGCAACAAACCAACGAAAGTTGACCAATTGCAAATGTGAATGTTATGCAGCGAGATTGTTGCCATATTTAAGTCATATTTTAAATACGTTATCCATTACAAGCATAATTAAATTAGAAATTAACTACTTCTTAGAAGAGACAAGATGGTCATCATTGGCAATTTCGTATTTTATTTATTTATTTACACAGATCAGTACGAATAGACAAAGGTCAGGTGGTACTGTAAGGTTATGTCAAAATATACCATGTGAGGCGAAATATAAACAAAAATCATAGATAATCAAAAACATCGTGAAACATAAACGTAGATTAATATCACCGATCAACTTGCATAAATGGTGCACATAAAAGTCTTTGCATGCATGTATTATATTTCTTTTTAAATGACTGTATGTTTGAAGGTAAGGGTTCAAACAACTCTCCAGGTAACTGGTTCCATTCAATAATTGTCCTGTTGAGAAATGAGAATTTTTTAACATTTGTTTTTTTGGGATCTCTGTTTTACTTTGAACATATGGTCATTCTTTCTGATGAAGGATGGCTCTTCGAGTTCTGTTCGAAGCTCTCCCCATGCTGCTTCGTTCATAATAATTCTATACAACTCTCAAATTCTACTTCTTTTCCGCCTGCTCTGTAGACTCTCCCATCCTAAGACTCTCATCATCTCTGTCACGCTTTCAGTCCTCTTATGCCTATTTAGAACATACCTCGCGGCCTTCCTTTGAACTTTTTCCTGTTTTTTTTTTAACGTGACCTTCCTCAAATGGGTCCCATACCATCGCCGACTACTCTAGGATTGGCCGAACAAACACTTAATACGCCATTTCCTTTGTGGTCGTCCTGCAGCCCTTTAGATTTCTCATTGTCCAATGCAATACTTTGAAAGCTTTGCGTGTCACGTGTTCTACTTGTTGCCCCCATCCTAGATCGCTCGTTAAGTAAACTCCTAGGTATTTGCATGTGTTACTATTAATTATTTTATTTCTTGAAAATGAGTACTGCCCAAATTGGGTGTGTTTCTTACGTGAAAAGGTAAGGTGCCTGCTTTTGCTAATATTTATGTCCATGTCGTTAGTTTTCGTCCACTCAGAAAGATAATCAATGTCTTTTTGGAGAACACCATGATCTTCAGGAGAATACCTTCGATCCTCCGATACTAAACAGATTATACAGTCGTCGGCAAAAAGCCGCACCTCAGAATTAATGCTGCCCGGTAGGTCATTTACGTAGATTAGGAAGAGTAGTGGCCCCAGGACGCTCCCTTGAGGAACCCCGGATGCGACTTGTGCCTCGCATTAATACTCCTCTCCTATTCTAACCCGTTGATTCCTGTCATAAAGAAAGTTTGCTAACCAACTTTTAACCCTCCCATCAAGTGGTAACAGCTCCAGTTTTGAGAGCAGATGATTGTGAGGCACTCTGTCAATGGCAGTGGTAAGATCTATGATTATAGCATCGATCTCCTTCCCTTCGTCGATAGCATCGCCAATGTCTTTACTTAACCCTAAAAGTTGTGTTTCACAAGAATATCCTGTTCTAAATCCATGCTGGTTTTTGAACAACCAATTATCCCTGGTCCACCAATCCCGTATGTGATTCCCTATTGCTTTTTCCATTAGTTTACATACGATGGACATTAGGCTTACCAGCCTGAAGTTCCTTGCTTCCGTCTTTTCCCCTTTTTTAAATATTGGTACAATATGTGCCCTTTTCCCATCACTTGGTAAGGCCTGGTTATTCATCGTTACATTGAATAGGTGCCGCAAGTATGGTACAATGGCAGTGTCTCCCATTTTAATTATGTCTGTTGAAATGTTATCCGGCCAGACATATTATACAGACTTGTTTTTTTCTTAACTTTCTGATTTTATTTAAAAAGAACTTGTCTGATAGATTAATTGGAGTATTTACTAAACGAAAGTATATGTAATTCTTTTCAAAATCACTATTAAAAATATTTCGACTTTTTCGCGTTTGTACAGCCCAGTTTCGTCGGCGCAACCCCTTTAGGAAGCTGAAAATTGCTTGACGTAAGCCTGGGGGCTAACTGGACCGGTCGCGTTCGGCCGCCACCACGGCGGCCTACCGCTGCACAGGCTGCGGCAGTGGCCGCCTGGTCGCTCTGGTGTGTGGGCACGCACTGAACGCTCTTTTGTTGTTTGACCGCGTATCGCGGCCACCACCGTGGCCACTCAGGTGTGTGAAGACCTTAACTCTAACCCTAGTAAAATTTCGCCGTGTGAACGCCGGTTGGCACTAGCCCAAGACAACTTTTTAACCATGCTGGAGTTACTAGGGATGGCGGTGGTTACTACCATTTTTAACTTGCGTAAACGCAGGTTAGTTAGAATAGTAGTTAAGCATTGTGGTTCCTATGTAGATTTTATATGAAGCTTACGATATATTACAAGAGTTTCTCATGTCATCTTCCGTATCCAAGCGTCGCAGTGGTCGGAAATCGAAAAACGCCGGACATAAGTCCAAAATGGTTTTTCGAGGTGCAGACTTGAATCCTGGCACATATACTCACAAATAATTGCCAATTGTGGATTTGTAAGCCATTTCCCTAAAGTCTTAGCCGTTACTTGAATACAGAGGCTTAAACATAACCATATTTTCAAGATATTGCCCATTTTTATTTTTCTTCGAAAATCTTAAAATTTACGTACATGGTGATGTCGTGGAGGTATTTTAATGAAATAAAAACCATTACCATTTGTCAACACGGTTCTTTACCTGTATATAGGTAAAGTAGATGAGATATTTGTTGATATTTGAGCGCTATTACGTCACAAAATGGCTGACGCTTTTTCAGGCAAAATTTTACATAAAGCAGTCATTGTCTTTGGTTTAAGAGAAATGGTCATCGAGATAATTCATTTGATAAATTTTAACGTTATTTTGCAAAATATTGGACAAATTTTTGCGACGCCGAGTGTAAGGTCGATTTTTCGATCGCGCGTCGCGGCCCGGCTCCGCGCAGCGGCGCCTGAGAATACTGATTCCGCTGGATTGTTGAAGTTGTGTGGACCTTGACTCATTGAATTTGCCGTTATCATGCTGCATACATTGTCACAGATTACCAAAGTTAATATATTGAAGACATTACTTGTGCGCCATTTCTCCACAAAATGGCTGATGCTTTCTCAGGCAAAATTTTACATAAAGGAGTCATTATCTTTGGTTTGAGAAATATTTGCACCCAGATACTTCATGAAAGTATTAAGCAAACATATTTTAACATTATTATGCAAAAATATTGGGAAAAGTTAGCGACGCCTAAAGTAAATTCGACATATCTTCACCATCGCCCGGCTCTGCGGTAGTACCTAGAGATACTGACTCCGTTGGATCGTTGAAGTTGTGCGGACCTTAACTCCTCTAATCCGCCGTTTTCTAGCTATATATGCTGTCACTTATTACCAAAGGCTCTATATTAAAGATATTGCGGCAATATTGAATCCAGCGAATGTGCCTGCAGACTCATAACTGTGGTAAATCTGTTTTTAGATTCCAAATTTAGAGATTTAGTTTTCTGCATGCTTAACCATTACGCGGTTCGGTCCTGTCCTACAGTCTAGATATCTGGCAAATGTATACGTCAACCATTTGTATGGCTTGGCGCTATCTTCTCGTCTTCCGTAGGGAGGATTTAGGTGAATCGAACCGATAGATGTTATGCCAATTCCGGGTGATTCTCCTCAGGGCTACGTCTTGGAATTCGATCTAGAATATCTGAAGGAACTTCATGTTTTGCATTCTGTTCGGGCTGGGGCAGACTTAATATTAATTTTTTGTTTATTTACCCTTAAACCTCCCTCCCTTTTAAACTCCCGCCTCGCCTTTTGTGTTTCGTTTGTTTTTGACTTTTTCGTTGAGCGCAAGAGGGCGCTAGTTTTTCTTTTGTACGTGTGTGTGTCTGTGCTGTCAAAATCCACCGGAGAAGTCAGTCGGAATTCACCGAAGTGCAGCAACTCCCGTCGGCAGTGGGCGAGCCGACGCCAATCGGTGAGGGGAGAAGAACGTGGTTTCTTGTTGGTGTGGTGCGGCGGGAGTAAGTCTTCCCTTTTATTTAAGTTATTTTCTTTTGCCCTTTTTCCTATTCTACCCACTTCGATTTTCCTGTTCCCTGTTATTTAATTTATTATTTTTCTATCGTACATCCACGTAAGGTCTGTCCCGGCCCGTTTAATTTATTATGTTTATTCTGAGTCGGGATGTCAGCCCCGTGTGAGTACTTTTTTTGGTGCCGAAACCCGGGAAATTCGGAAATCATTAGGGTTTATTCTTATTTGATTTATTTTCGATTATATGATACAATCCTATAATAGGAAGAAATGGCCACGAGGCAATGTTTGAATCGCGTCTATCCTTGCTGCGTTTGACTCGGGATCATCGGGATCGGGAATCGGGAACTCTCTTAGTCGCCCACGAGTTAGCAGTTGACATCAACAATTTTTAGGGCCGCCTCAGTGATCACCCGAAATCTGGGATATTTTTGGCTAGGTGCTCTCTTTTAAAAGAAGTCTATCTTGATTTCACGAATGAAAATCGTGCTATCTACGAACATTGTCTTAGTAACAACCACACGGATGTATATCAATTAGACTCGGCACTCGCCGAAGAGTTCGAGGAGAAGTATTATTTCATTTTGTCTATTTTTGCACGATTGACCTCGTCCCAGACTGAATTGGAAAAGTCTCCGAAATTAAACCAAAAACGCAGACTTCCTTCGATAGACGTCCCCAAGTTTTCGGGTACAATGTCAGAGTGGCCCGCGTTTCGGGATGTATTTAAACCTGTTGTGCATGACCGGAATGATATATCCGACATTGAAAAGTTTTCTTATCTGAAAGCTTTTCTCCACTCCTTGTCAATGATTAGCTCTGTTCCTTTTGGTGAGGCGCGTTATTCCTCCGCCTGGCAGGAGTTTAATGGTTTTTATAACAATCCTCGTATTCTTGGTTTTTCCTTCTTAGATATAATATTGTCGTTTCTGGCCATTTCTACTAATCAAGTGGCATCGTTACAAGAATTCGTGACAACTTTCGCGGAGATGCATGCTGCTTTGGGTACTTTAGATATCCCTAATTTGGGGGACTTTATTTTATTCCGCTTGGCAGCGCGGGTTTTGGATGTGGAGACTTTATCTCAATTTGAAGAGACGTAAGGTGGGACAAGGTTTCCTTCCGTGTTGAATCTTATTACTTTCGTGAAAAAACGAATTAAAATTTTGCAGACCGCGAAAGGAATTGTTCCTAAATTTGTTTACTCCAGTTTTCGAGTAAAGTCTAAGTTCTCGCTGCCAGTTTCTGTCCACGAAACACCTTCAAAGGTTGAGGATATAACTGTGAAACGTGATATCTGCCCATTGTGCTCCTCCTCGCATCCATTATTTAAATGTACTAAATATGTTGAAATGGATTTTGCTCAGCGTTCACGCTTTGTGCGCTCAAGGAGGTCATGTCTCAATTGCCTAACGCCAGGGCATTGGGCCCCCAAATGTCAATTAAGAGGCATGCGGTGTCAAACATGCAAGCGATACCATCATACGTCGCTACAAACTCCGGCCGGCAATGAGAATTTCGTCAGCTCAAACGACAAGGGAAAGGACCTCATTCGATCATTAGACGACGAGAGCACTTCTTTGCGTAAAACGTCTAATGCTTTGTCTTCTTCCTCGGTAATCATAACGTCCTGCACTCGGAGTCAAGGGCAGCATTTCACAATTCTAGTCACGGCACTTGCCAAAATTCAGGCGGGTAATGGGGAATGGAAATCCATTAGAATTCTCATAGACCCTGGCTCCCTAGTGGCTATTATCTCATGCTCGGCTGTCGGACGGTTATCCTTGAACGTTTCTGCTTATAAAGGCGAGCTAATCGGATTAGGAAATTCCACACTTCAACCTCCTAAGGGCCAGGTTTTATGTTCTCTCCTGCCTAGACATGCGTCATAAAAAATACATAAATACACTCCCATCGACTCCTCTCCCGCACTATGTTTACAAAGAGTTCTCCCATTTGCGCCTCGCAGACCCAAAATTTGACAAGCCCACACCCGTGGAAATGTTATTGGGTATGGATTTATTTCCCAGGATCCTCCTTGGTGGGCGGAAATCGTTATCTAACGCAAACGTGGTGGCAATTAATTCAGTTTTCGGTTGGATGATTATGGGAAATATTCCAACCATCGCTCACCAACTACCATCCCACGCTATGTCGTTTGCTGTTTGTAGTCGCGAGACGCCTATACTTAATCAGTTAAAGGCGTTTTGGGAGGTGGAGGTCCAAAGGTCGAAACTCGACCGAGGTCTGAGGACAATGCGAAAGGTTGTTTCAAGATATGCATCGTCGTATGAAAGACGGGAGGTATCAAGTCACATTGCCATTTACGGAATTCCCCCCTCTACTGGGAGATTCTCGCGGCTATGCAATTAAACGGTGGGTAAATACCGAACGCAAATTAGCTAAGAACTCTCATTTAAAGAAGGAATATTCAAATTTTATAAAGGAATATGAGTCTCTCGAGCATATGTCCAAATCTGTGGGACCCGGTACATATTATTTGCCGCATCGCGCAGTGTTTTAGGCGTCTTATCCGAGCAATAAATTTCGCGTAGTTTTCGACGCATAGGCGCGGACTTCGCTCGGGAAATCTTTGAATGACGTCTTACTGACCGGCCCAAAACTCCAAAGGGACATTTTTGACATTTTAGTCGGATTTAGGACTCATAAAATTGCATTTATTGCCGATATTTGTAAAATGTACAGACAAATTCTGGTACATCCAGACCATTGCCCTTATCAACATGTCCTTTTTCGAGGGGATCCATCGTCTTCGTTGGTAGATTATCAATTAAAGACTGTGACTTATGGAGTTGTTTCCTCGCCTTACCTGGCGATTAGAATCTTGCATCAGCTCGTTCATGATGAAGGGAAACATTTTCCTTTCCTTTTTCCATGCCGCGCAAGTACTCTTTGTGAACAGTTTTATTCAACCAATACTGATGAATGTGAACAGTTTTATACAGCAGTTATATATAGCATGAAACAAAAAAAACAGGGCGCAAGGCCCGCCAACCTAAGAATACAAAAAAAATTAAATCAAATGCACTCGACAATGCTTTTAAAGTACAAGTTACAAACTTTTTCACATTCTCACACTTCCCCTAACTTTTACTTTAAAAGAAACAAAAACATATACATGACTCAAGCATACAGCAAAAGGTTTTCAGGACTCTCACTTCAAATTTAAACCTTCAACAAACTTTATCACTTTTGGTCCTGAAACTGCCTTTGTAAAAACATCTGCTAAATTTTCCTGAGTAGAAACATAAGAAAATTCTATATCACCATGATTCACCTTTTCTCTCATGAAATGATAAGCTATGTCAACATGCTTTGTTCTATCAGAAACTATTTGGTTCTTAACAATTTCCAATGCACCTTGGTTATCTGGATATATTTTCACAGGCACTTCAATAAAATCATCTTGACCAATCTCCCTCAAAAAACTTGATAACAATAAAATGTCTTTTGTTACCTCATACATTGACAGATACTCTGCCATGACTGTAGAAGTAGCCACAGTTCTTTGCTTTTTGCTCTTCCATATGATGGGACCACCAGCAAGCATGATTACAAAACCACTGATAGATTTTCTATCATTTACATCATTTGCATAATCTGCATCACAAAAAGCAAAAACTTTCTTGTCAGTTTTCTCATACTTCAATCCCTGACATACTGTACTATTTAAATATTTGAACACATATTTTACCATTTTCCAATCTGACATATTTGGTTTGCCACATTTCTGGCTCAATTTACATACAGAATGTGTTATATCTGGCCTAGTACCATTTGATAAATACAATAAAGAACCAATACTTTTTCTATACAGAGTTTCATCAAATAGTTCAGAATTTTCATCTGACAACACACCTGGAGGTAACGGAGTATAAACCCTTTTTGCATTGATCATGTTTAACTCCATCAATATTTTCTTTGCATAAACCTCCTGACTAATACAGATAAAGGAGTCTTCTCTTGTAACCTTCATTGGCAAAATGCATCTGACTTCACCCATATCCTTAATATCAATTAAATCTACAAGTAAACCTCTCACTACATCTACGGTTCCCCTTTCTCCAACAAGTAATAAATCATCAACATAGGCTCCTACAATTACATTTTCCTTTACATACACACATGGTTCACTTATACATCTCCTGAAACCTACACTTAGCAATTTGCTATTTAAGTGAAAATTCCAATCTCTTCCTGATTGATGTAATCCATACATACTTTTATTTAACTTCCAAACATAATCCTCTCCATTTTTCTCTCTAGGTTCATACCATTCTGGTTGTTCAACATAAACAATAGTACTAATATCACTCTTTAGATATGCTGACTTAACATCACAATGTATAGCACTCCAATCCCTTTCTACAGCTAATGCTAATAGAATTCTAACAGTCTTTTTTCTTAATACTGGACTGTATCAAAATAATCCATATAAGGTATCTGGCTATATCCCTTCGCAACAATTCTCGCTCTAAATCTATCTACTTCACCTGACTCATTTTGTTTTACTTTAAAGACCCATTTTGTACCTACCACATTTGTATTTTTAGGCCTTCGCACAATTTCAAACACATTATTTTCCATCATATTTTGTTTGCATTTCTTCCATCATTGCCCTTTTCCACTTCCCAGCAAATTTACACTTCATAGCCTCACTTACTGTCCTAGGGTTACTTATTTCACCATAATTTGCAATCATACAGCAAGGACAAGTACATACAACTCTAGGTTTGGGTTGTCTTTCTGAACATCTCAAGGGTTGTTTTCATTTTCTCCTCCAATTGCATCATCATCCCTTAATCCTTCCCCTGAACCATTATTTTCCTCAACTAGATTATTATCACAAAAAGACATATACACTAATTTATCACTTTCTATGCTTTCATTTCCTTTAAACTTGAATTCCTTAAAGGGAAAAAACGTCTCATCAAAAACAACATCTCTACTTATTTCTATTTTCCTTTCCTTTACATTCCACAATCTGTAAGCATTTGCACTTGGTTGAATCCCTAAATAAGCACACAAAATTGCTCTAGGGTCTAATTTTTATTTCCATGCAAAACAGTCATAAATCCAAATTACACCCAAAAATTTTAAAATGTTCCATCTCATCCTGTCTAAGTTTCTTTCTGTACCAAAGTTCAACAGGAATCCTTCCACCTGTTGCCATTGAAGGGGAAACATTTCTGATCAAACAAGCGTAACTGAGGGCCTCAGCCCAAAAAACCTTTGGCAATCCACTGTCCTCTAGCATGCACCTTACTAGATTAAACAAGGTACCATTTATTCTTTATCATTTACCATTTATTCTTAGGTACATTTGCACAGAGATTTATTGCTGGTTGTAGGGGATATCAGCGGCCACCTAATCTTTTTATTTTGGAATGTGAGTGGAATAACTCTCAAGCACCTTTTAAAATTGGTACAGAATTGCCATTTTAAGGGTGTTCTCCAATCAATATCTCAGAATAAGCGTCTTAATTCTGCATTAGTTCGTTTGTCACTCGTAATTGATCCCCAGGGGATTCTCAGGGTCGGAGGCTTATTCATTCACAGTTATCACAATCACAAAAACAACCTGTTCTGCTGCCAAAAATGTGTCATCTTTCAAGGTTGATTGTACGACATTACCATTCTGTATCAGTCCACGGTGGGCCCCGAGTGGTGGAGGCATTAAACATGCGGCGGATTATGTCTCTTAGGTCACTTGTTCGATCAGAGATAGTTAGGTGCACTGTCTGTGCACGGTATGGGTAGACGAGGAGTATTGAGTTGACGGATGAGCCCACGCTTTGACCAGAATTGGTCCGAATTGACCCTCCATGGTGGCCCCTGATTCGATGATGTACTCCGGCAGACCGCACGGCGTCTACCCGGAAAGGGAGCCAGGGAGACACCTAATCCCAAATCTTTGGGCAACGGGCTCTTCCGGTTCTCAAAGATGTGCGGAAGGTTTTCGCGAAAGCGAGACCGACGGCTACTCGTCGCACGTTGTTTGGGTAACCAAACTAATACGAGTGCTTCCGGGAGGCGGGGGCCCAATTGAGGCCCTTTTGACCTCAATCCGCCTCATTGGTGTCGGCCTCGAAGGGGCTGTTGGTTTCGCAAACCTTCCCTTCCCATCCCCCCTCTTCCCGGACATAAGCGAGAAGCTCGATTCCAGGGCGGAAGTTGTAATCCTGCGGCGAGAGCCGAAACACCTGTCTGTGCACGGTATAGAGGAGCTAACCTTCAGCCTGTTAAGGTGCCTTTGCCATCAACACGGGTGGTGCCTCACCGACCATTTTCCTCTGTTGGGATAGATTATGGGGTTCTTTTGGATACAAGTTAAGTAACAGGAGGAATGCTACGCACTATAAATGCTATTTGTGCCTTTTTATTTGTTTCACGACCAAAGCAGTTCATTTGGAATTGGTGACATCTTTGTCTACTCCCGCATTCCTCGCTGCCCCTCAGAGGTTTATGGCACGTCGCGGAATACCAAAGGTGATCCATTCATATTGTGGTACTAATTTTGTTGGAGCAGATAGATATTTAGCAGACCTATATCGGATGATCCGTTCCAAACTTCACAAGAAAGCTTTAACTTCATTTCTACCCGATTTTGGTATTGTCTGGAAATTTAATCCCCCTTCTGCTCCACATTTTGGAGGGCTGTGGGAAGCTGGAATCAAATCCGTCACATACCATTTACGTAGAATATTGCATGGCCATGCTTTGAATTTTGAAGAATTTGCCACACTTTTTTATAAGATTGAGGCAGTCCTAAATTCGCGGCCATTAACTCCAAAATCTTCTGATCCTGCCGAAGTTGACTGCCTATCACTTGGCTATTTTCTTGTAGGTAGTCCTCTCCTAGAGTTGCCCATAGTAACAATGAAGAGAGGAAACCGCTTTCCACTCGTTAGAAATTGCTTGAACAGAGGCATTTACATTTTTGGCATCGGTGGTCAACCGAATATCTTCATACTTTACAGCAGCGTACAAAATGGACTCATGACTCTTCGAGAGTCAACGTGGGAGATCTTTTTCTCATTCGCGAATCTAACCTACCTCCATCTTTATGGAGGATGGGAAGAATTCAAAGGTTATTTCCCGATTCGGAAGGAGTTACTAGAGTAGTTGAACTACGAACTTCTTCAGGCACGTTAGTTCGGCCAATAGTGAAGTTGGTACCCATTCCAACTTCAGACTAATATTAGGTTAATTTTGCTTTCCTGTCCCCTGTATTTCTTTTTGGCGTAGGTAGCATTATTTTCTCTCACTTCTACGAACCTAACCATGGTCCACCCTCATGTCCTGTAGATAAGTCTCTCTGATGGGCCTCTGAAAGTGAAGAATTAGAACCTCTATATCCTTTCCTTGCTGTTATTCGAGGTAGGGATGGGGTCAGGACTGTTTGTCGTTTTTAATGGGTTCTTCTTTTTATATTTTTTGAATTTCTCAAAAATTCAGGTGGGCGGTATTTTCGGGCTGAGGCAGACCTAATATTATTTTTTTGTTTATTTACCCTTAAACCTCCCTCCCTTTTAAACTCCCGCCTCGCCTTTTGTGTTTCGTTTGTTTTTGACTTTTTCGTTGAGCGCAAGAGGGCGCTAGATTTTCTTTTGTGCGTGTGTGTGTCTGTGCTTCGCCGGGAGATTGGAGTCTCAAAATCCACCGGAGAAGTCAGTCGGAATTCACCGAAGTGCAGCAACTCCCGTCGGCAGTGGGCGAGCCGACGCCAATCGGTGAGGGGAGAAGAACGTGGTTTCTTGTTGGTGTGGTGCGGCGGGAGTAAGTCTTCCCTTTTATTTAAGTTATTTTCTTTTGCCCTTTTTCCTATTCTACCCACTTCGACTTTCCTGTTCCCTGTTATTTAATTTATTATTTTTCTATCGTACATCCACGTAAGGTCTGTCCCGGCCCGTTTAATTTATTATGTTTGTTCTGAGTCGGAATGTCAGCCCCGTGTGAGTACACATTCTGACTTGCCTTTTGCCCTGAGAAGTAAACTTGAACAACTGGGAAGCAACCTAAGTTGTTAACTACTCTGTTTGAAAGAGCACTAGGTCATCTATTACCGAAATCTGAAGCAGGCATCGCTGGCAGGGTTGAGGTTCAAGATGATAGACAGAGTTATTGAATTCGACCGATCAAATTGTATGGAGCCCTATATTGAGGTGAAACTGCAAAAAAATGGAAATTAGCGAAGAATGAATTTAATTATAACCGGTTGGTTCTCAGGTTTTCGCGGAGCTGGAAAGTAGATCTCTCCATGTTTTCCGGGATTTCTTCCGCGTCAGTTGTTTGTGGGACAACAGTTTCGCTGGCAGTCCTGCCAGCGTCTTCAGGTCGAAGTGTCGTGATGCATGTTGGCCGTCCTTATATATCGTCGTTTTCCCGCGTTTTTCTTAGTGCTGCTCTGTGATTGTCTGAGGCACGAATCACTCTTTTCCAAATACTTCCCGAGACAAATACGAGAGGCAATAGAAATAATGTCGGAACCGAATAATTTCAACAGAGAGGACGGATATCCCCTACACAGCTCTTGGACGCGGAAGAAATCACGGAAAACATGGAGAGATTTTAATTAAGGTCTTTTCAAGTTGATTAATAACTCCATCTTTTGTAAAACTATGGACAATGTACGTAATAGAATGAATATTGAATTAGTTAATAACCAAAAGAGATTGGATAAGGTAATATCAAGTTCTCTCTTTCAGGATCAAACCATTATCGCTGAAAACCTAGGGAATAAAAGGTCCATCGAAGGAAAAATAACATCAAAATTAATAAACTTCTAGATATGTCACGCTGTTTTTGACAGTTCCAAATTAATTATGCATGACTTTGTCTATGGACATCTCAAAGCAAGTTGTAACAATGACGTGTCTTTAATGTACAATTACTTTCAAAAATATGTATACACACACCAGTCCCATTTTTATAGAATTGATTGAATGGGGCTGGGTTGGAAAAATCTTGTACTTGGCACACAGGGCTGTCAGCAGCTTCCACTGGCAAAGCTTTATGTTGCCGAGAGGCGACGAGGAAAGACGAACAACAACAGGGCTAGTGAAAGTAGAGTCAATGTACTCGAGAGTAAACGCTCCAGCGGGAGGAATTCCGTTAAGAAACTCACTTCCATGCATCGGAGTGTTTTCGGAGCGGAGCACGCAGGGTTTTCTATCGGGCTCCCCTTGACTTTTCAGTTCACTGTATTTTCATTTTAGGATCTACCATTTTTGAGTTCCGGTGACCTGGAATAGCCGTGGTGGTTAAATCCATGATTGCTGTATGATGAGCGAGGGAGACAAGAGTTCAAGTCTTCATTTGGGAACTCATTACTAAGAGCACTTTTATGTGGAACGGGTGCGTGAGAACCCCAAAGATGCACTCTCTACATTAACGTAATGCATAAGATTGACATGAGATAAAACGAATTTGGCTGTTAGTTATGTAAGTTTTTATCTTCATAAATGATGAATATCTATCTACTCGGCCATACTTTTTCTCAACTGAATTCAATCACTGAAAGAAATTAAGCATCCAAAGTAGCAGTGGTTGGATTGTTATAGCCTTGTAATGAATTGATGTAATATCTTCTTTGAATGAAATATCCGCCAATTAAATTATACACTCTTGATAGTCGAATGGCCACCATAGCTTTCCATAGCTTCCATCTTCTTTTAAACACTGAGTTAGAACATTAATAGTAGTTCAATAGTATTAATTGATATTAAAAATCTATTCCTTGACATCTGACAATTATTAAGAATAAAGATTTAAGAGTAATTTAAGCTTAATCGCCAAATTTCCTACGCTCATTGACTGTATTGCTCGAGGGAAGCGCCGAAAACTACATCTATAACCTATGTATAAAATTATAAAAATGCTTCTATTGAAATCACCGTAATTTATCTTTCTAAAAAGCTTGTTGTGTCATTGCCTGATTTAATTCCTCGGGGTAAATCACGTAGGTGCAAAAACCTACCCACCAATTATGATTCAATTTTCGTTTTTCCTTGCTAGATAAATGAGAGACTAAACCTGACGGCCTTTTTCTCATTTACAGTAAACCTTAATTAAAATCTACCGCGCTGAAAATCGAGACATATAACGAGAAGCGAATATCAAGACATCAAACATATATCTGGCCAAACGCTAAGTATTTCCGAAGGCATTCACCGAGAAGCAATGAGACAGTTAATATCAGTCCGTCGTAGTGGAACATGCTCCGACTTCTGCGTTCTCTGTCGCCGATGAAGGTGTCATCGCTGGGATGGTAGCTGCAGGAACACCCATCTCTAAGGTGGCCAGAAGGATGGGTGTTAGCCGGATCGCCGTGCAGATATGGGCTCGGCGTTTATCGAACCCCGACAACACTTTGCTGAGTAGACCTAGACCTTCATGCCATGCTGGTGCACATGCGTGGCTCCAGGCCACGCTGCACAACAGCAGCAATTGATACTGACATAGCTGAGTACGCCAGGGATAACCCTTTAACGAGCGAAAGGGCTTAGGGAGCTAGTCAAATGTTAAATCTGGAGTGCAGCTATTCTACTGTTCGGCAGCGCCTCCTCGAGGCAAGGCTCAAAATTCGTCAGCCAGCCCACAAGCCACTTATATCTGAACAGCATAAATTAGCAAGGCTGCAGTTCGCCGAAAGATTTTTAAATTGTCTGCAGTCATTTTGATATCTCGCTATTTATGAGTACGAGAAGACATTCAGGAGTGACCGCGACGGTAGGGTGAAAGCGTGGAGTCCTCGTAATATTCGGTAAGTTATATCAGTGAACGTGAATTAAATTATGAATATACCCATTCCTTTTCTGGATGTTGCCAGGATTATTTTTTTCCCGGAAGGCAAAACTGATAAGTTATCGCGAGTAGATTTTTATGTATTGACTTAGATTCAGGAGTACTTTAATCTTAATCGCCATGGTTCTTATGCTGAGAAACCGCAAAAATACGACTATTTCACCAGACCGTGTCCAATGATATAAATTGAAATAAATTTATTAGGTATATTTTTCTATTGCTGCATTTAATATTTAATAGAAAAAGAGGAGAAACTTTCGAAAAAGCTTTGAATACTTGAGAATAATAAATATTGTAAAAATGTGCATAAAAGGATCAGAGGGTAAGGTTAGAATTATAACGAGAATTCAGTAGAATTTTACATTGCAACAGGAGTGAGACAGGGAGATGGTGTGCCTCCTATACTCTTCAACCTGAATTTAGAAGAAACCTTGAAAAGATCAGAAGAACTGCCATCCGGCTTGAAGATAGGGTGAAAACCTAATATATTACCTTTTGCTGATGATGCTGTTTAAATAGCACAGAGAAAAGATGACCTAAGGCGTCTTGCGGAAGAACTGATTACCTTGCAGATGAACTGAGTAGGACTGGCTGCCAGTGAAGAATGAACGAAGTACCTGTTACGAAGTTAATGAAGGGAGAAGAAGAGCTAATGAAAGGAACAATCCGCTGAGAGTAGGAGACAAAAATTCAAAAAATGTGCAGAAATCAAATATATGGGGGTCAATTGATCAAGATAATCAATTAGAAAAAGAAATAGAATTAATGGTAATAAATTCAAACAAATGCTACTGGGCTCTGCAAAAATTCCCCAAACTCAAAAGAGTATCCAGATAAACAAAGTTAAATATATGACCAATTTCCTTCTACAGCTCAGATATGTGGCCTTTAGTAAATGCAAGGAGAGGAAACTGATTACATTTGAAAATAAAGATCTGGGAATGATAATGGGACTAGTAAAATAAGGTGAGGTGGCGCATCAGAACAAACAAAGAACTTGGAGTACGATTTCGTGACCCAAATATTATAGCTCTAATCAAATGAAGACATCTGAGATGAGTCGATCATGTCTTCAGACGAGAAGAAGAAACGACACTGAAAGAAATTTGAATAGGATGACCTGAAGGAAAAAGACCCTTGGTAAGACCAAGACCGAGGTGGTGAGACAAAGTTCAAACAGACAAGAAAGATCGAAAGCTCAACAGCGGCCGTGGAAGCCGAGAAAGATGGCGTAAAATTGCTGGTGAGGCCAAAAACTTATTACGGTTTGAGTGGCCATGAAATTAAAGAAGTAATAGGAAAATAACATAGCCTGGTTAAAGATAGCTACAATTAGGAAAAATGCACCTAAGGGAAAAAACTCGTTTATTAAAACTCATCGAGTAAGTTTAATGGGTTATCTATTATTAGGTATGAATAGTCGATCATCCTGAGGAATAGAGGATATGGTCGAGTATCCCTAAGCTTTTGGGGATGCATGACTGCTGCCGGCCTAGGACCTTTCGTACTGACCACACCAAGAATGAGCGCGCGAGACTGTCGGAATTTTAGAAAATAACTTAAAGCCGTTTGTCATAGAAGTCGTTCCAAAGGGAGAGTTGAAATTTATTCATCGCAACTGCCCTCTACACGCAGCCGCTATTGTTAGCGACGTTTTCCATGGGAACGATGCGATTTTTATTCTACCATGGGCCATAATAATGCAGGAGTGGGGACCAAAGGGCGTGACGGCAGTGAAGAAAAGTGAACAATGTGGTAGCAAAATTCTTGAAAGATCGGAAAAGTTTTAGCCTCGCGGATAAAGAGATTGTTCATCTTTCTCCATCAATGGCACTGAGTAACATACTAAGTGGAAAGCCTCGGATAATGGAAATACTCAGCAAGAAGGAACGTAAATATGAAATATGTGACGAACATTACAACAGAGAATGCAGGTAGGTGGTCCTCCACCTTTGACGATAATTTGCAGGATGTGTAATCAACGTTAGAATCGTCTCGGTTAATGCTGTACAAAAACGCTTAAGTGAATAATTGTAAAATATAAAAATTGTTCTAGTAACATTCATTCAAGTCATGAATAGCGACTGTTCGAAATGGAAATTTCTAAATCTCTCTGGATAAGTTAGTTTTGAAAGTGGACGAGGTGATAGCGAAATTCTGGGGAGAATTAAACATAAGAAACGTCACAGATCTGGAGATTGTTCATCTTCATCCATCAATGGTAATCCTTTTGAAACCGACTAAAATGCCACAGTCAATGAAAATACGTGGTGAGAGTAGATCAAGTGAGATGTCTCCGTTAAAGAGGCGATTCGGCATGAACCCCTCGTATGAGAAGCTTATTGAGAAAGTGAGTGACGTGATCTTGAAATTCCATTATGATCCGAATATTTCAAGCTTTACGGATATGGAGATTGCTCATCTTCCTTCATCGTAGGTAATCATTAAGGCTAGGAGTGAGATGTCTAGGCTAAAAGCACGCAATAGGAAGCAAATTAAATATATTGTAATAGGAAAAAGAGAATATGAAACATGAGCAGGTGGAATTGTGCATCAAAGTTATCTTTTAAGGCCCATCCATGAAAAAAAAATCGTGACACTAGCGGGCGCGCGGCGCACTTTGTGCACCAAGGTCGGACTTCCATCAAAATAATACTGCCCTCAAACATGCAATTGGCGGAAAATCTTTCACAAAAAGAAGCACCATGAATAGATGAAGGAATGCGTAGCAGTTTTGTTATTTTCCAACCAAAACTTTTCAATCGCCGTGAAATTTTATTCACTGATAGTGCATGTCTTTATAAATCTGCCGGCTTCGATTAGACGGCTGATGCCGATCGGGATCGAAGCATGCCAAGTTCACACCGTGTGAAAATATACTTGACGTATCGCACGCAAGAATATTTTTACAAATAAATGATTACGTTTGCATGCGTAAATTAGTGCTGAAAGTCGGTCCTGTAAGGGTTGAAACTGTTTGTGTGTCACTAGCAGTCTGTAAGCATAACGCAGTGGCCGCCCGACTCTACATCGGGCAGGCGCGAGGGCGGCGTAGGGCCAAAAAGAGCGCAGAAAGAATCAGCTGACCGGGACTGCGGCGTTTTGTATGCGGCGCGCGGCAGCAGCCGCCGCAAAAATATTTTTTATGAGATACGGCTGCATATACCTCAAAATGGAGTGAATATTGATGCGAAGGGACTCGAATATGACGGGTTACTCCGAGAAATAATTTTATTCTACAATCGGGAAAATGAACGCCATTGCATTAACGCCACAAAAGCCGATTTTTTAAATACCCTTTCTTCACCCCATAGCGCAATTCAAGCGGTTGAAATCGAAAATGTGAGAAAAATAAAATAATATGACACCCTAGTGAACGTGCACAGTGTTATGAGTGGATTCAGAGGTTCGAAGAAAGCAGAGCATTCACCGAAGGCGATGCAAAACCCTGGGGGGCCATCAACATCGAGAGGTGATGCTCATGTTGAGGATGTCCGTGTATTGAAGCGAACAAATCATAATTGGCCGTCCGTGAAGTAACAGAAAACGTAGACGTTACCAAACACTTGAGTGTAGTGATTTTTTTATTTATACTCACACTCCCGAAAACAGCACAAAAGAGGCCTTTTAAATCGGGTGCTTAACAATTAACAATAGACGAACAACAACACCCATGTCATGAGTGGTGAAAAACCAGCCGGGCGGGACTCGAACCCGCGACCCTCGGACTGACAGGCGAGGACTTAACCCCGCAGTATCCTTGATATCTGGTTGGATACTTTTGGTGTGAAAGGGAGGCACGCTCTGCCTCTTGGTTTTCTCTGTCTCTCTTTTCCTCGGATTTATGGTTCTTCTTAGAGCCAATTGGATCTCCCTCTCCAATGTATCCATTGGCACGAAAGGTCGTCTTCAGGTATCCAGGATATCTTCAGATACCAAGGATACTAGCCAGACACGAGATCGAGACGGCCCACCGACCAACGACAAAACTAAAAAACATCTTGGGAAATGTCAAAGACAACCTGCATCTTAAGACGCCAGGAGTATACAGCATCCCTTGTGAATGCGGCAAGGTATACATCGGCGAAACTGGACGCACGGTGGAAACACGCCTGACAGCTTGCTAGGTGCATCAGGCTCTTCCATCCAGAAAAATCAGCACAGCCTGGAAAATGGCCATAGAATTAACTTTGCCAGCACCAAAGTCCTGTGTAAATCAAAGGATTACTGGGATCGCATTGTAATGGAAGCCGTGGAGATCAGGCTGGAGAAAAATAATTTCAACCGAGACAAAGGTTTCCAAATCAGCAACGCTTGCAAACCTGCTCTGAGAATGCTCTAAAAACGACGGGAAAAATCCGACCAATCGGAGCCAACCTGACAAAAATGGCTGGAAAATGACCAAATGTCACTATATAAATATCGGACCATTCTGGCGAAAAATCATTCACCCTGAAGACGATGGTAGACTACGTCATCGAAACGTCGGTGCAGATTAACACCATTACCCGGCTGGAAACCCGAGAACTCTTCATTCTATAGTGATTTTGACGGAAAAAACTGGACACGTATCGACTGTCTGCAAAATCCCTTCCGGCGGTTGATCACAGATGAGCAAAGAGAAGCGTGTTGAAGTCCATCAAGATATTCTGAATCGATCAAATGAGGACGATGGTTTCTTGAGACCTCAGCAAACATTGGGCGTCATAACAGGTTATGGGACCTGTAATGCATGTCAACCACCATATTTGCCTTAGATGTCACTGGCAGACTTATTTAGATTTATTTCCGAAGTTGAAAATTTCAACATGAAATCCTCACCGAAAGGACGCCTTAGCGCGCCGTTTCCAAACCAGAGATAAAGGAGAATTCGCTGCGGGACCGGAAGGCTACTATATAGTTATACGTTCCGGCTGCGGTAGAAGCGCTAAAAGCAATGTGCCACCTACGTAGGGAGCAGCGAAGAAGATGATAGTCTAATTAATCTGTACAAAGAGAAAGCAAAATTATTTGGGAAATGTTTGATTCATTTTGGGCAAACCTCATGTATTTATGTACTAATAAGAAGGAGAATGTGGAATACAGCAGTAGCGTGTTTATTTTCTGCACTGTTTGAAACAACCAAAATCGCCGGAGCTCTATCGTGTTCAATTTTAAAAAATAGCGTTCTTCGTTAACTTGCCATTGTGGATGTACTCAAAGTATATGTTTTCATGATTGTTTCCAATAAAATAAAATTATTTACGATCTAAGATCAAATGTTCGAACGGCTTGATCAACTTTTACGTAGTTACAACGGTAAGTTGTGTAAAACTTACCGTTGGCCTGTGAAACCTACCACGGGAGATTGGTTCAGAAACTTCTCACGAAAATACTGAGAACAAATGGGTAAAAGAATACAGTAATGATACATACACTTAAGGTTGTAACATGTGGTCACATTCTCAAATATTAAAATTTTACTTGAGATACAACAGCATCGGGAAAAGCGTTTCTCATTGCACATCAACGTTCGAAACAATAAAAACGAAACGTAAAAATGGCCACCGGCGAAGCTTTTAATAAAAGTACCTACCTCGCAAAAGGTACATAATATATGCTTTGTTATTCTTTCTATTTTCTTTCAAAATGTTACGTCGGTGATTTAGCATTTTCTTCATTAGCAAGCAATTTATATTTAAATACGTGTTTGACATGGAATACTTGGAAGATTAATAAACAGCTAGTATAGCAACAGGATACACTCACCTTATCATAGCGCTGTCACCCTCTCACAGGCTGTGGGCGCCCTTTTGCTACCGTTGCTGGTTTTCCACGATCAAACCATCAAACCGATCAAGCGTTGCCATGGATACAAGCGCGAACGTCTCCGTTGCGCGCGGGGCGCTCTCCTGAGGGCCCTGATTATCAGAATGAAACGGCGAGCGCTGAAGGAAGGTGTTTTCTTTCCTGGCACAAGTTAATTTGCCCCGACTCTTCATGGTAGATGTGGAAGCTCGCACTTTATCCACCTCGAGATGTTTTTAAATCAAGAGCACGCCTTTATGCAGCATGATTATACCGACATGCCGCGCGCAATGAGCTTTACCTTCTTTGAAAAAGTGCGCCCACAGTTTACGTGCTCCATCGCACTGAATTTTCATCACCAGTTGCCTGGTCTGCGTGATCTTCTCCAACGTAACTGCTGCCTAAAACTCCCAAGAGGTTCTATTTTTGGAGGTGGTGACTATTTTTGCGGCAAGGTAGGCCGAGCAGTTTACTTCCCAGAGAGTACACTTCCGGAAAGGACTCAATCCATGAGGCCATTCATTTGGGAGTCAGAGCCGGATTAAGTACTGTCGAGGACAAGTGTTACCGATGAATTTGAGGCCCCAGGTAACAATATATAGCCAACGTACACGCATAATTGATTGCGCGCTTTTCAGTAGGTATTTCTGCGAATAGTTTTATAAAAATAGTCATTAGCTTGAAAATAAGTCAAATAATTAATTGAAATATTTTTTCTAAACGTTTCCCGCAAAAAGGAACGGAGGGTCAAGTTAATTCCTACGCATGTCCATTATGATTTAACACTTTCGCAAAGTGTAAATTCGAAAAAGTTAAACTTGAGTAATTAAATAAAAATGTACCCCCTAAGGGGAACCTGCGATGAGGCTCCCTGACGCAGCGAGACCCAGGGCTATAGCCTCCCCCTTAATCCAGGCCTGGGGACCGTTGCTCGTACCGCAGAGAAATCTTTTGATGGTGTTCTGACTCGGTTGGGCCTCATCGTATGCAATGCGCTCTTGATCCTCCATCTTAGACCAGAGTCGGCCGGCTGCACCTTTCACTGCAAAAATGCGGATTATTGCCAGGGTTGCCAGCAGGATTATGGCGCGAGAGCATAACCGGAGAGGAATAGGAAGGGTGGAGAAGCTTATTTCATTTTTTTAATAAACCTCCTCATCCCTATTAATTGATGTTATTAAGTCATAATGCTTCTACTTCAATGGCTGATTTTTCTATCTTCCTTCCACCCCCACCACCTTGGAAAACTAACCTCCCCCACTCCCAGTCCACTGAGAAGTAAGAACTGGAAACAATAGCAATTGTATCTTCATAATGATTGTTGAAATCCTGGCAGGAGATATCAAAAAGTGGAATAACTGTATGAAGTATATATTCATTAAGTGATTCCTACCAGTTCCATAAATTTATGCCTCTAAGTTTCACTTTTATATACGCAGGAGAATATTCTTTTCACATGCTGTGTTAACCCTCTTAGTGCCGATTTCTGCCAGCAGTTCTAGCAAGAAATGCGGAGGGTAACTTAATGAAATGTATCACTCTAGGAAAATAAATATTATGTTATTGTTTAAAATATCCATATGCGGTTTTTCTTGTGTATACATTGAATTAGGTAACAATCAAAAAAGACTTATATATCTTACAAAAAATAATTGTAATTATATTTGTGTGCTAAAGTTAAACAATTGTTTGCCTATGAGCCAATATATCGGCCCGCTCAACTTTTCGCCCGAGATGCCAAAGCCGATATATTGGCCCACCACACTAAGAGGGTTAAAGAAAATTTATGATCCTGTTATGTCATTACCTCAAAGATTTTTCAAAACACAGAAACTGCGGAGATGGGATGGTATTTTACAGAGATGTAGAGCCCACCCTTATTAGGTATGTGAGTGAATAGGGCAACTTAAAGTCAGAGGGGAAGACACCTTAACCAATGATAAGTTGGCAGTGAGTGTCAATGGATAATCACATAGATGGATGCTATAATGACCGGCAAAGGTATTTCACCTACACCTGAAGACCATGTATGGTTACAGGAAATCATGTTTTGACTTTGAAAAGCAAATTCACTGGCTAATTTTTCATTTTCCATTTCTTTCCCAGGCCCACTTTCAAATTCTGAGACTTTTCCAGGCCTGTAACAACCCTGAAATATGAAGCTCATCATGTAGCATTTTCAAAAGAAAAGCTCAAGACGCAACTTCCCAGTTAAAAAATATTCTTTCAAATTTTTTCACTGTCAAGAGAATTCATTTCACTTGTACCAGCATTAGCATGTGACAAGTGCTATGCGATTTGTTTTAGAATACAAAATGGTGGTGAGAAATATAGAGAAAGCTATGCAAAGGTTGAGTACAAAACACACACTCAACTCACATAAAAGTATTGAGTTTACTAATAAGGGATTTCAGAAGATTATGATCAGAAATCAAAACCAAGAATTTTTGGATGAAACATTTCAATTCCAAACATTGTAGAGTGAATATCATGATATCTCAAGACTGGAGAATTTCATGACCACTATGAAATGTGGGTCAACCATAGCAAAAACCATGAATATGAAAGTTTTGGAGATCACAAAACTGAAACATAGGCAGACAAAAACCCATAATTAGTGCCCCAAGTAGAATCTTAAATAAATTTCTTCAAGGCAGAGAATAATTTTTTCCCAACACTACCAGATTTTTGCTTAGACTATTGAGGTGATTCTACAGCTTAAGTTGGGCCCCATGGTCAAGATAAAGAGGAGGCCACATCCACACACTTGTACTCATCACTTCACTTACAAGCAAATGAACAATAGGAACAAGTTGCAATTCACATTCCATATCATTCATTCTCCTCGATGGAAATCTTTCATGGATGCTTAATGTAATTGCCACCGATTGTATTGCCATTGTTCTGGTAACATATTAGAACATATACCTTTTCCTATTTGTCATGTTTTGTCTCATTAAGGGACTTGGCCGAAGAAAATATGATCAAGTAGTAGCACTTAACACACTTAAATGGCTTCGGTCAAATTTTGAGGACACTCGGACTAGCAAGTTTGTCCGAGCACATACCTCTCATATTCAAAGTTTGGCTCTAACCTTGTAGACAGTGGTGCTTGGTGCAGACCTTCAACTGATTGTTACAGTGAATGTCCAGCACTCTCAAACACATCATTCCTTTGAAGCATGCAAAATCCACCAAGTGGACGTCACCACAAGTTGGCTTCAGCCAGAAATTGGGGGATCAAGTTTTGAGTTCCAGTCAAGGCAAATGATTTCTCTCTCTGGAATTTTACACTCATGTCATTTCAACCTTACTGCTCGCCAATTAACGATGGCGACAACAGCAAGTGGACAAGCTGGAGGATAATCCCTCACAATACTAGCAAATCCAACAAACGCTCAACTTTGGTGACTAAATGGAAGCAGATGTTTCCATTGAGGCAAGCTGTTGCCAAAATATGATCAATTTGCTTCAGGGTTTAACTTGGGGTTTCCCAACCAGGTATCCTCGCAGGCCAGGGAATGCTAGATGACATTTCAGCTAAAGAGACATTGTGTTAGTGTACTTTTTTGTATATACCATCTATGCGACTTCTAATTTGCTACAATATTTTTTTTCTTTTTCGTATGTTACTTTTTGCATTTACACTTTATTGAAAATTGATTATATAAATTTGTTTTCCTCACCTTCTCTTTCAATCTTAAATAAAGTATTAATTTAAGGGATGCGAGAACATAGCAAAACTTTTTAGTGGTGTAGGTCATGAAAAAGGTTGGGAACCAATGGAATAATAGGCATGGCTTACACAGACTCATACCTCAAAGTTTTTCCACACAATTCATAGGCAAAGACACAACAAGCATTTAAAGTTTACCATGGAGCATGAATTACATTTTGGAACCTCAATTCTCTGATAACAGAGGGTTCTTCTTAAAAGATATTCCCCCTCAGAGATAGTTGCAACCAAATTCCAACCACTGGTCCCAATTTCTGACCTAATCAAATATAATAACTTAACAAATAGATTATTTCAATTTTATTGTTGTATACAATGGATCAATATATTAACAGTAAATTAAAAGAATATAAATCTTTAAAATATTCAAAAGGAATTACAAATCAAGCTTGAAATAATTTCCACGTTAACAGCATACATATTAATATAATTTTATGGATAAAAAAACTCATAATATCACCAACAAAATATCAAAAACATTAGGACGGAATCAATATAATACAGATCATAATTAAAATGAATAATAAAAGCTTTCATACACTCGTGCTACCAGTGAGCACTTCCAATACAAAAGAGTGTTATATCAAAATGGTATTAGTGGCAGAACCTTGCTAAATCATCCATAGGTGCATTACTCATTAAAATGGCACAAATAACAAATGGCATATTAAAAGATAAATAATACAACTATCATAGGGTACAAATACTTCTCCAAGAAAATATTTTGTACATTTTCACTGCATTACTAACAGTTCATCTCTATTTAAATAATGGACAAAGACAATAAACAAAAGTTAAGATGCTTCGCTAACAGAAAGGCCATGTTTGTAAGACACCAATTTTGGAATAAACTGAAATATTATACTATCACTATACACACACAAAAAGAAAATAAAAAATAGCGTTGTGGTCTGGGTTGAGAAAAACATTTTTCAAAACTCAACCAAAAGTGGTTTTCTGGATGTTATTAGGCTTTAATTATGGGCAGTGTCCAGGTTTTGTTACGAGGGATTTTGGTGCAAACACTAAAAATGATTTTAATTTTTTTAACTTTTAACATACTTTTCAATACAAATTACCTGGACCCCTATTATTCATGTTTGTATACTCTAGTATATACATATTTTGGTTTAAATCTGCCAAATGGTTCATTGCTCACATTTTTGGTTGACTGCTATTGACAAATTCACTGTATTCTTCTCCGGTTACACACAGGACCAAGTCTTTTAACTCTGCTGACGTGAAAATGTAAAAGATACCCATTATTTTCAGGGCTCCCCTTAAGAGAAGATGCTGCGCATATCTTACATTGAAACGTCAGCAGAGATAGAGGACCTGACCTGCTCTGTGTGACCCAAGAAGAATTAACATTCAATATTTGCTGGGGAAGATAGGTCATGCATACATAATTTACAGGAAGTTAATCTCTTGTTTATTAATCATCAGCATGTTGCCTTAAGCATTCAGAGGTACTTACAACAACCAATGAGTTAAAAAATGATAAATTTGAGTTTAGCCTGGAGATCTGTGCCACATAAGGCACTAGCCAGCTTTGACCCTTGGAGCCGAAACCAACCCTTCATGGCCATTTTCTTCAGTTTAATTTCCCTAACTTCCTCTGGAGAAACTGAAGCAAGAAGGCCTTTAACTGCCTTCATCCTTTTACAATTAAATGTAAAGCATACGATAAAAACTTAGTAGAATGCATGGCCTGTGTAATTAAGATATTCCTCCCTGTAAACTAGCAGTGAAATCATATAGTGTGTGTTGCTTGAATCTTTCAGGGTCTAAGCAGTTTTGTGGTTGATATTAAAACTGCAAAATTTTTATCATGCAAGGAGAAATAATTCTTGATTGCACATTTAAAGAATTATTTACAGAGAAAGCATACTTTAAAATTTCTTAAATGACGGCAAACACATTGGGATGTCACTCAAAAAAATATTTCTGCAGACTACTATGCCAAATGAAGGGAAAGTATGCCAGGAAAAATCTGAATCAGGCCAGGAGAAATGTTTTGCCCGAGCGATGCAAAGAATTCGGTAATTTTCTGATTTGTACATATATTAGGCACTAAAGATTTCACAAACCTTAGCAAAGAGTCATAGCAAGGTGGATGGCAATAAAATAAATTAAAAATTATGAGACTGAATGAAAAATAATAAACATGTAAGTAACGATACTTCCATGCAGTGAAAATATCTTGGATCAACTATTTCAGAAAATTTTCATTTCTAATTTTTGAGCAGAGTGAACTGCAAATAACTGAAATCTCAATTACAGGAACTTTGGACTGAGTTCGAGATTAAGGAAAATGGTTTCTGCAAAATTCTGATTTCTTAAACATTCTTAATTATGAAATTTATAGATTACATAGTGAAAAAATTTGTCTTTCATTTCAATGCTAAAGCTTAATACAGTAGAACCTCTGCCTTACAAACTCCCACTAAACGAGAGACTCTGATGAACGAACAAATGCCAGTGGTCCCGCCAAATCCCTATGTGAAAGCAAGAGTAAATACCTCTAATGAGCTAACTCCTGCTTTACGAAAACTCCCGCTTATCGAGATGAAAGATTGGCCCTGACTCATAATATTTACCTCTTCATAAGGTATTTTGCCAAAAAATTATTAATATAGTTTATTTTGTGGTTTTAAAAGCAAAAAGGACCAATCAGAGACTCAGTAAAAACTAGCAAATCAGAAAGCACCTTCTTTATCATCACATTTCTGGTAACTTGCGTATGTGACTTAATATCAGCATGGTTAGGGATCTGTCAGCAGGAATGTGCATTGGTAATTGCTGGTCAACTTTGTTTATCTTTGGTTCTGCAGCTGATATTTTCATGCGATCTATTGCCACCATCTGGGCCATCAATTATTACTTACGAATGAGCGAGAACATGGATGAGTATTATAAGTTCTCAATGGCAGCGAGTTCTGTTGTATGATGGAAACCCCATTTCCAATGTAAACCTGAGGATTCGGAGGTAGCGGAGATATTGTGACAACTTTCTGTTGCCCATTTCCTCGCGTCCAAGGAGCTGCCGAATTCTCTACTTGCGCAACGTGAAAAGCCACCGCGTTAGTTCCTCCTTAATTTTCGCGTACTTTCCTTCCTCCGGTGAGTTAGTAACAATGTTCTCGGCCACGTACCAACTGTCGTGCTGGCTAATGACATGGAAATACTTAGTGGCATCGAGTTTAACTTCACTTACATGGAGTAGCCCCTCTAACAGGACAAACTACAGGGTCAATGACTCAGGCCAAAAGGGTAGGCACACACACTTATGTGGTTAACTGCACTATTTTTGGCATCCATCCTAATACAAACTCATAAAAATAATATTTAAATACACCAGCGGTGATTCTTTTGGGCCCAGTGGTGGTAAAAATCACTCTTGCTTAATTAGTCCACAAAAACTTTCTATCACGTCAAGGACGACAGTTTAAGAGGTGCTGAACGAATGAGAAGGCAAAATCCTCAACTCAATTTATTATTTAATTTTAAGGCACCAGACAGAAAAAAACCTTTGTGGTGGTGTAGCTGGGCCTCCTTTTTTCTCCGTAGAGTTGCTCAAGCGTGTAGTGATACAGACTTCCGTCTTCCGTAGCAGCCGCAAGGCAACCTCTCGCAGAAGAACAGTGAATCAAAAAACCCAGCCTCTGTGGACGCTACAGTGGTAGCCCTGCCACCCTGGCCCATGGGCAGTCAACTGTAGTTCATCCTGTGATTCTTTGCTATAAAAATTGCTTAAATGGAATACCAGAACAATTACGTGATAATAATGTCCGCTGCTTATTTCTGTCTTAACAAAAGGACTGCCAGAAGGTTCTTCATGAGCATGGAAGGATTACCTCCATGGCTATGCGGCGAAGTGGAATGCTGTGGGCAAATAAAAAACTGCACATGCGCTGGCGACAAACAGTCAACCATAAATGTTTTAGTTGAGCGCGGTTGAACTCCCTCGTTCTCGGTCTAAGTAAGTGGTGGACACTACCATGCAATCGTTAAAGCATTCATTACAACCCGTATATTCTTCTTGACTTCGGATTGGAAGTTAATGCTGATGCCAATCGTAAACTGAGCTTCAAATCCTCGAATTTCTTTAAAAGAGAATGGTAGAGATGATCGTTTGCAGTCCTCTGCGGTCCATTCTACCTTTAATGGAGTTTTGCCAACTAATTACCCGGAAAATTATGGCACAACACCGGGATATTTAATTTGCCCCTGGAGTAATGCAACGAGCAAATCTCCTCCCAGTTATGAACTCCCAATTTACGAACTGGGAAGATTTCGGTCCCTTGAATTTCGTTATTAAAAGGTTCTGCTGTAATCAGATATGAGTTTGGTGGGAAAAGCTAGAGCTACTGATGGATTCACATATTTACAAGAAAATGAAAAAATGGATAAGGACTTGTTTTATTTACACACCTTTTCTATTAATGCAATGGCTACGATATTGAGCTGGGATCCCTACCTTGGTGAAAGCTGGATTCAGACTGGAGATTTGGTATTCAAGATTTTAAAAAAAGTGACAGGTTTGGAATCAATATTCAACCTATCACTACTTTTTCTTCTCCATCTTGCTTGATGACTCCTTTTACTAAACAATATGTGAGCAAGGATTGTAAGGGGGGAGTGAAACATGATAGTCACAGACAATCAGTTCTCATTCTTGAATATTTCCAAACCAAAATGAGTCATTTGAGCAACAGAGATGAGTAATAATGGATACACACAAAAATATACAAGTTTATAAACATTTAAAAAAATGCAAAATAAAATTGAGCCTGAAAAATGGAATAATCAAAATATTGCAATAAAAAAGTTGTGCCATAAAAAGGGCTGAGTTAACTGGAGTGATCACTCCTATTGGACGCATCAACAAGGTTCTCCAACAAAACATGATTCTCATTTGAACTCTGGGATTAAATTCCATAAAAATATGGTAATTATTTACAAATACTTGCTTATATTCTAAACCGCAAGTAGTTAAGTTTGTAGTCAAAATCTAATTGAATTTCAAGCCAATACTTCAAAAATAATTTATATAAAGTTTTAATTACATATTTCTGAATGCCAAATGGTGTTCAATACCATTTGGTTAGTTCTCAGGAGACCATTAAAAGAGGCAATTGTTAACTGAATCTTAATAGAGAACCAAGTAGGGACAAGTTTCCACATGAAATGATAGTTATGGAATGGTACTTCCCCAAAACATGAACAAACATAACCACTAATGGTAAAAAACTAGAGCTTGTCCATGATTACGGTAGT
Source organism: Ceriagrion tenellum (assembly GCA_963169105.1). Classification (NCBI taxonomy): domain Eukaryota; kingdom Metazoa; phylum Arthropoda; class Insecta; order Odonata; family Coenagrionidae; genus Ceriagrion; species Ceriagrion tenellum. The sequence goes on from OY720638.1 coordinate 14,579,846, forward strand.
ACCCAACCTTTCTGATTGACAGGCAGGTAGTGAAAACAATAACTGATTACATCAACAATGGGCAACACCCAATTTGTGCTTATTACTAGATTCATGAAATTGCATAACATTCCAGTATTTCCTATAATATTGTTACATCACACACAGACCGATTTTTCTGAAAAAGGTCTTACCAGTATCACATTTTTGAGATCTCTTGTTTCCTGCTGTAAAGGACTTTCTGAGCATTGCATTATTGACTCAACTAAAAAAAATCAGCCATCATAAGTCTCCTAGGGGTTTGCAGACAATAATTTCACAAAAAATTCATTCCACAATGAAATGCCAAAAAAAAAAGTTGGCTGGATGCATACTAGCATCATATTGCATAGCATCATTGAATACTATTGTGGTATAGACAAATGGTGGTAAATTCACAAAAAAGTAGGAGGAAAAAATTGGTACAACCTTTAGGGATGGGTAGGTTCTGTTCTTCAGTACTTGGTTCCACTGGTTCTACGTTACAATGATTCTCGGTTCCACATTACCATCAAAAGCCATATCAGATGAATTAACACTTGGTCATTGGCAAACTGAATCCTTTGGTTTAGCATAGTTCTGTCGACATGCTCCACGCTATCAATATTTTCACAAGTATTCCATGCAATGTGTTCTGGAGAGTGGAAAAACCTCAGGGCAGGCGCAGCAAATGAGTTTAATGCTAAGTGAAAAATTTGTCATTCCCTGATATTAAAGGATGCACGCAATTCCACCTCTAGCCTAATGAAGCATTGGCAAAAGAAGCATCAAGAAATTTGTCTTCGTAAGAGTCCAACAGCCTCACCAAAGAAATGGAATACTTCACAAAATACATTGAAAATATTTGCGACCACCCATCCTAAGTGGAGTGCCATCAAAGAGGAAGAATCAAGAGAAGTACAATGTGATCTCCTTGCAACTGCTAAAACTTCCATAATGGCTTAATTATTTCCTGTTGAATATCAACATCATCACACCAGCCAAATTTGGCTCAGGTCTTCCATAAAGTAAAAAAATAAAATTAAACTGCAAGATCAATGATATCTAGAAATTACTCGATTAATTGCAGAAATTGTTTTTACAGAATGAGGGATTCAGATTCTTCTATTATTGAGAGATATACAGCATAGTTTAATATCTCAAATTTAGCAAACTTTGACCCTAAGGATGTAATTAAGGTGAGATAACTTGAAATGTAATTATAGATATGCAAACTAATCAAACAAACATAACTTTACCAACTTATAAAATCGAGTGGTCCAAAGAAAGTTCTAAATTAAGAACCAGAACCAAGAATCACAGCTAACAACCAAACCGAAACAAAAAAAGTGGAACACACCCATCCCTAATTAATTTAAGAATAAAAGTAGTCATTTGTAAGGGCTTCTAGGAGCATACATCAGAAACTATACTGGTATATAAATACCATAACAAATAGAAATTTAAAGCAAATGAATATCAAACTGATCCAGATGATGCAACATTCTGCCACTCCATGATTCACAAAAGATCATGATTGATAGAAATAAAAAAAATAATCACATCCAGAGATCACAAAGATAAATGATAAATTAAAATCTTTATAATGCACAACAATGTCATTATTTCCACATAAAAATTAATAAAAATGCTCACAATAGCAGATCATTTCACGGTGAAACTTCACTGGTTGTCATAAAGTTGCAAGGGAAGCCCAGATGATTTACTTGGGAAACACTGATCATATAGAAAAAGTTTTCCAAAAATGATACACCACTCGTGGATTAAATATGCTCATTGAGAAAATTCCAAATCAGGAATGTATGGCTCATAATGAAACCCAGAATACATGCCGAAATTCAGATGAATCTGCAAGAAAAAATAATCATCGTTACCACGTATAAAACATTTATCACCTATTTCTCAGGAAAAAAAGCCTTGGGCGAAGGCAGAACCAGAATATGTTGGTAAACACAATGATAAGCATGTTACCTTTTGCCCTCATTCATACTTTTAAAAGAATGTTTCATTTTCACTCTTATTAATGAATAAAAAAGCATTTGAGGCTCACTGGTTAGGGATCAAGGAAAACAATGTTTTACTTCACTTAGGGGTCAAGTAAACTTAACCCCTAACTAAAACATTGTTTTACTTGACTGCCTAAGTTAAGTTTACTTGACCCCTAAGTAACATACAACATTGTTTTACTCGACTCCTAACCAGTGAGCCTCAAATGCTTTTTTATTCATTAATAAGAGTGAAAATGAAACATTCTTTTAAAAGTCGGTCAAGTAAAACGGTCAAGTGGTCGAGTAAAACATTGTTTTACTTGACCACAAATCAGTAAAAGACTTCCATATCTGTAGACCATTTGAAGGACAATGTTACACTAAATTATGCATTATCATACTACATTAAGCAGTATCCACCTCAGTATCTCCCAATAACACCAGACTTCACTGCGGTTGCAATAGCCAGACTTGAGAAGTATTATCACTGTCTCATTACACTGACTGAAGACAAATATTGTGGATGCGATTATCTTGTATGAAGGTCTTTTATTGTTTACTGCTCATACAGGGTGTCCACTAAATTCAAAATATTGAATTCAAGCATAATTCCAGGTTATAATAATGCAGTTTTTATATAAGCCTAAGTGATGTTTTTCAAGTTTTATGTCGAAATTTGAATTTTTCTAGCTAAACCCACAAGTAGGAATAAAGAACTCCAACCCAAGAATAAAATAATTAAATAATTATAAATACTTACAGACATACATACATATGTACATACCCATCACGCCGTTCCCTTCCAGGGTAGGCACAGACAAAATGTTTCATTCATTAATACATGATTGTACACCTAACTCTGCTTCAATAATTTCCTCCATACTGACCTATCCTTGCAAACCTCTTTTGCCTCATTTATCCCCATACACTGCTTCATACACACCCTCCTGTTTTTAAGACTCCTAATATTCCTCCTCCTAAGAATTTCCTCAACCATGTTCAACCACAACTTTCTCAGCCTACCTCTACCTCTCGCACCATTCATTTTACTCTTAAATATCTGTTTCGTTATTCAACTCTCATCCATTCTCTCAACATGGCCAAACCAATGAAGCACACTCCTTTCATATATGTCCATTACTGGAGCACCTAACCCATACTCATTCATTACCCACTCATTCCTGACTCTATCCATCCTACTTTTGCCGCAAACACTCCTCAGATAACTCATACCCAAGGCGTTTCGTCTACTCACATGTTTATCTTGATATACCCATGTTCCACAACCATACAACAAAAATTTAATGAATAAACACTTTTTTATTTTTTTTATTGGTTTTTTTTTGTTGGAGTTTTATTGGTAGTAAGTCTTAGATTGGTTTTAAGAAGACTAAACCAGAAGTAGGCTTGCACAATGACACTGTGGAATCGGGTTCTGGTTCAGAGGATCCAGAGGACCATGTGGTTAACCTCACACCAAAACAAGATGAACTAAAGGCCCTTGAAGTAATAAGCAATGTGTTCAGGGCAAGCACTGCATCAGCGGACGATCAAACTTCATTTTCCGCCATAGAAAAGTACGTCATGTGTCATGCAACTGGAGGAAAACTAAAACAAACAACGTTAGACTCTTTTGTAAATAATTAATGGTTTTCATTGAAACTGAATATGCCTTTATGCTGTCCTTATACGTCTTTATGTCAAAGTTGAGTCAAAGTGAGTTTCTAAGTGTGTTGGAAGGGAATAACGGCAGGCTACTCTCATCTCTCTTAAGTTTGCTACAATATTTTCTTTAACTCTATATTTATTGATGTTGGACATTTGCATGGGTTAATTTTATAATTTGTAAGATTCTTGAAGTTTGAAAATTATTATTTGTCACCTATTCTTGATGTAATAAGATGAATGCGGTACCAAAGAAGTTGCACTTTTAGTTTATTTACTTTCAATACATATACCAAGAACACTGTTTTGCAGGGGTAATTTTGATGTTCAGGAACTACGAGTAAAAGAGGAAAGGCAGAGAAATTCACTTACCAAATGATCCCATGGAATGTATAAATATCGTAAAGCAGAGGTCTACGGTACTACACTGAATTTTGAAATGGTCTATTCAGACATGTGATACTTCGAAGACGTCATCAATACCAAATAAAAATCAAAACTTTCCTAAAACAACAAACTTTACAAAGGTCGAAAGAAAAATTTCAGGGGCTTAGAATTGAGGTTTCACTGTATCTGTTAAGCTTGCACTCTTAATAAAAAATTCAAACAAGGCAATGAGGGAAAAAAAACAAAGAAGACTTCGAAGACTAATGCACAAAAATTGACAACAATCAAGTACACATACCGAATGGAGATTAAAAGTGAGAAAGAAAGGTGATATACTCTGAAGCTTATAAGTGGTATTCATCATTCATTTCTTTCCTTCCTCAAACATGACACTCAAATGATTCCGCAATCAAGCGGGAATTACATACTTTTGGAATGGAGCTAAAAATCAAGCTAGGGATTACATGGAAAATCTCCAACTAAAACTCTCTTCAGGAGTCCTGAATGGGAAAAAAATCATTTTAGATTTATGGGTGAACAGTCACCTTATTGAGAGCAGTTACCTCACTATCAGGAATCATCTGTTCCAGTATTTTAGTTGCCTCAAAGAAATTAGGCCTCTCATCAAGGTCTATCTGCCAGCATTGCAGCATAAGCTGGTATAAGTCATCGCCAACGTAAGATGGCCGAGGGGGCCTGAGGCCTCTCATTACTCTGGTTGGCACATCCTTTGTGAGAACTTCCATGTATGGAGTGGCACCTGCAGAGAGAGGGTTTAAAAGTAAGAATTGTTTCGGCATGCCTTTACAAAAATGAACAAATTCAGGATCACATAAATATGCAGGAAACAGTATAATCCAGCAAAAATTAACATAAATGAATAAGAGCCAAATTGTCAGCTTACATTATTATTTTTACATTATTTAAAAGACAGCCATTTTCAACTCAAATTCTTGAGAATACATAAGTTATTTAATGCTTGCTTCTTAAAATTGAAAACAAGCATTTTGAACTCTGTGAATGAGCGAAATATTGAGTCAAATTTTACGACAGACTAGGAATTTAATCAATTGGTTCAATGATTCCAATTAATATAAAATTGCATTCATTAGAAGAGGTGCCAGTATTTTCTCTCACATCACATAAGAATGAACAGTAGACAGAAATCAAGTATTTGAATGAGATGCACTTCAAAAGGAGAAACACCTATGCCTAAGAAGGCAATCACAATGAAGAAATAACTTCTAGGCTTAAATGGGAGGTGATTACCAACAAGTGACCGTCTGTAGAGCCTGGAAGCGTTCATTGAGAGTGGCTCTCCATTCAATATCGGCCAAAGACAAGGACAAGGACCTTCATGAAAACAGATGAGAGTTAACCTCGGACTGCCATGTAACTTAAGGAGCACTTAGCCATTTAAAAGACATCTCAATCATGAATGGTAGTAAAAGTGCTTACAGTGTGAGGGGCCTATGCAAAACGGGTGCTGTCGAGATCATTTTTCAAGAGGCAAAAGATATACAGTGGCAACTCGATAATACAAAGTTGGCAGGACTGAAAAATCGGCGCTTCATATTTTCAAGTTTCATAATTTTGAACCTTTTCAATAAATCACGAAAAATACTTCCCTTCCCCCTGCCTTCTCTGGTTTTAGGAAATGTTTTAAAACAATTTCTAGTTGTCATCCGTTAAAGCATTACAAATAATACCTTTCTATCAACAAGTTTATGTCACAAACGTTGGTGAAATAACTATCACCTCTTAGTTCCCTATGGAAATGATTTATATTTGGTGATCATTTCCTTTGCAAAATTTATGTCTATTTTAGAGGATGTATATATAGCAAGTTCTTCATTTTGTATGAGACTCTAGTTTTCTTAATCTGTGGCTAATGAGGGTGTGCAACTGGGATGGGCGTTTAAAAGAGGCATTTGTATCTAACATCCACACAGCTAAGACAGTAGCTGGCCCGACCGCACTTCCAATAGCCCTTTCTTTATTGTTCAATCATAGGAATTATGAGCAAAGGACTCAGTCCATTAAAAAAATCCTTCACAAGTCATTATTTGTGGTTTCTTCCATGTCACCTGCTGGATATATGAACTTAAGCAGAAATATTATTTCGTTCCAATTATAAATTGCTTGATGACCAATTGGGCATGATCTGGACATTTTCCATATCTTTATAAGCTTGGAGTATACTAAGTTTCCGGTTCTAAATGGCATGATTTTTTGGACATATGGAATATTAATGTGGAGGTTGTGGGGAATGATACCAAAGAAAATAGAACCTCAGATCACTAATGAACGCTTCAACCACTGCCCAGGAAATGCCTTCGCTTGCAATGATGTCGCTTCACCAATCCCATTCTTATTGATGTTTCTAACATCTACCCAGTCAGCTGGCCCGACCGTTCATCCAATCGCCCTTTCTTTACCGCTCAATAATAGGTAAAAAGTAAAATACTTCTCAGGTCATTATTTGTGGTTACCCATATCACCTGCAGGATATACGAACTTGGAAGAAATATTATTTCGTACCGTGAGCCAAACAGTTTCACCGCTCATTGACCTTCGAGTAAGAAATATTAACTCATGACCAAGTCCCTTTTCCATTTGATGATTTGTGCTTATAGTTCTTTTCTGCAAAACATTAATATAGTAAATAAAATATGCGATTATTTTTAATCCTTCTATGTATAATCTCTTTGCGTTGTGGGTGTTATGCTGAATGCAATTTTATCCAATGGTATCCTGATATGCTAACTTCGGTAAGCTAAAACATAGAAGCTAATGAAATACCTTCCAATTCACAGTGATTACCAAATCACTTCATGATTTTCAGAACTTTTTATTCACAATAGTGTGAAAGAGAAACTTCATCCCAAAAGGGCATCACAGAGATATTCCAGATCCAGCGTTCTCCATTCCAATATTTGGTTATTTTCTTTCCCCTCTGGGACTTACCCCTTCAATACTTGACTGCACTGAGGAGCATAAAACACGAAAACAAAATAAGATTAACTGTTTGAAGCATAACTTTGTACAATTAACAAAAGGGAACTTAGGAAGAGGTAGGGGTCATGGAAAAAATCTGCCGCAGCTGAGGCTGAAAACTACCTCCTCTCTGTGGTAAAATCCTGATAATGACAATAAGTTTCTCGCAGAGTAGTATTTCCATACTTATATCCTTCTAAATATCAGGTGATTTTGAAGTAGAGTGCATCAGGATCCAATTCATGGCATGTTGTGTCATATCCACGTAATAAAATGTCTGGGACTCAAAGTTACTCATGTCATCATAATGAAATCTGTTTCAATTGGTCATTTATCTCATGGAAATCAGGGATAGCTGTGATGATAGATCAAATGTAATGTATCAAGGCCTTGTTACTCAACGAATTAACTAGTAATTCATGGATGAAAGTTGGTTTCAGTAAAATTTCATGAAGTTACCCCAACAACATCTTGGAATTAAGTTAAAAAGAAGGCTTCCGTGGTGATTTTATTTTAAAAATTTCAGTTTTCTGGTTTACTCATGCGATGAACTATACTTCATAGGACAAAAATTCGTGGACGATGGCTTCTTCAGGTTGAGGAGTCTTAGCAGTTTATCACAGGTCTTCTCATCTAATATATAAAAATAAATGTCTGTTTGTTCATCTTCCATGCGTACCAATTCCATTCATCAGATAATGATGAAACTTTGACAAGTTGTGTGCGCCCGCGAAGGTGTCTGAATTATTAAATCCATTGTACAGTAGGTGGGGCGAGAGCCGTTTCAACAAATGAGAGATAGCACGTGAGCGTCTCAAACAAGCGAGGAACAACAAGCAAGCAACAAAGCAGACCATTAACGAGTAGCTCAATCACGTGCATCAGAATCGTATCATTGAGACGTAATATCGTGTACATCAGAATCACATCAGTGAGACATAATTTAGTTAAAAGGTCTCTTTGTTTGCTTTTTTAATAATTCTTGCATTCGATTTTCGTATATATGTTGCTTTTCTCTAAAATTGGATTTCAAAGCTCGAAAATCTCCATATTTGGTACTACTTCAACAATAGAATATTTTATTTACTTGAAAGCCTCAGCATAGGCATGGAATGGAAAATTACACCATCATTTGTATGTTATGAATTCCTGTGTAGGTACTAGGAATTCATTGGACTAGGACTCAAATTCATTTAAGGACCAATTTTGAACCCAGAAAAATGGCATTGCAACGCATTCCAGGCACAGCTAGTAAATTATAATTTTATATTGTTGAGCCACTCCCCCGATTGGGTCATCTGTTTCAAAATTTGAAATAATCTGTTTCAAATGCAAAACTTTATCAATTGTGGGGACGGCTATACCCTCGCAAATTCTTGGAAAATGTTATTTTTTCTACTGTCTCATGAATTATGGACAGTGGTGGGAGTAAACACAGGTTTATTCATAGTGAAGTCATACATTTTAGGGATAGTGACTGGGACTAGGATCCCAGTCCTATTTCCTCTCATTTAATCACGTCATTTTTCTGTTCAAGCCCTCAATAAATTAAAATTGCCACTAATAGCACATGGCAGTGAGTTGGTACGTGGCACAACACTTTAGTTATAACCAAATGAGAATTGTTTACAGTATGGAAATGCAGCTAACAGTTAAAACAAAAATAAAATAAGGGAAAAATTAAGAATCAGGAATCTAGGATCTACATTTCCTGATCCGGCTGAAATCAGGGTTACTCCCATAGAGGATATGCTGACCTTCAGTAAGGCCATTAGACTCCATGGGTAACCAAGATACGGTGGTGAGCACAAAGGACCAATAGGGCTAGGTGCCCCAGGTCCTCCTCGGAGGAACTCCACCAAAAACAAATCTAATCTAAGGGAAAAACTGCCTCAAGCTACCATTTTTCCTGTCGCTCGAGATCTAAATTATCCTTGACTGAAATTTGATAAATAATTGTGTGACTCAGGGACTTTAGAGAGAGGAATGCACTAAAATTCACACATTTTACACAATTGATAAGATTATATTCAGCAATGCTGATTTGGTAGGTGTCTAAGTCGGAAATGGAGAGCTTTTCTGACGCCATTTCCCCTTGAGGTTCGTATAAACGAACTCAGTTTCTCCGTGGGGACTGGGTCTTAGGTTTGTAGTTTCGAAAATTTTGAAACTTTGTATTTTCAATTAAAAGCCATGTATTTAGCAGAGGCTTTTCGTCAGGACCGACAGTTTTGCTTCGTATCATCGAAACTTTGTATTTTCATGCTTCGTATTATCGAGTTTCTACTGTATTCATTATGTTCATGCTGAAAACACGAAGCAGGAGGGTACAAAAAACTAAGGAGGACTATAAAAAACATGTTCATTGAATGAATGAATAGTTTCTCACATATTTCATGATAAAAATGAAGAAGGGTTGGTCAGATCCCTGCAATCTCACTTAAATGACAAAAACAACATATTTTTATCACAAGTTGAGATTCTCACTAAAATTACTTTTGTCCCAGCAGCAATAGCATCAACCTTAAATATCTAGTCAAAAGTTACAAAAGACATGCCGAGATAACACTCAATTTGAACTAAGGATAAGGCAAATATAACAAAATTATACAAGCATACTAATTGTCTTGAGGAATCCTTTTCCCTGTATTTCTTCCTGACAATATAGGATCACTTCCAACAGGAGAAATAATTGACAAACTTGAGCATAGGTTCAAACAGGACTTCAGACCCCAAGAATAAATCTATGACATTGGCCTTCAATGACAGTAATTGTTTAAGAAAACATACCATTAAACAGCAACAGATGCAGCTCATTTTCAACACATGAAATTTCCAGTGTGAATTACATCTTTGGATACTGGTAATATCTATTTCTTCACAAACAGATTAGATGGGGGGGGAAGTCAGTGAATTTATTAGCCAGTCGACTTTCAACTTCTCCAGGCAGCTTAAATTGACATTGACAAGTCTATAAACCTCATTTTCCTCCATAGTCTACAATTTTAGTGATGTCAACAACTAAGCACTTGATCAAGATCGGCAGTTGCACATAAAATTAGACCTTTGCGGCTCATTCATTGTTTGACATCACCTAAGCAGTCAAACAGTGAGAAAAATTAGGCTTATCGACTTGCCAACTTTGCTAAATCTCAAAGGGCATACAAGGTTTGTGTATGGGCGGTAAAAGTAACAGATTGGTCTCTTTGGAAATATCATTCTGCTGTAAAAACTTTCCTATTCATAATGATGTAACCCTTTTTACATTTTTCCCATCTTACCAAATGTGGCAACTTCCCAAAGCAAACAGCCAAATGACCAAACATCACTCTTGGACACAAAATGCCTACTTCGGAAAATTTCTTGAGCCGTCCATCTGGTATAATCCGGAACCTAATGTTAATAACAAAGGCATATTAGGCTCATAACAATATCAGAGTACTGACAAAGACTTCAAAGAGAGGAAATACAACTAAGGAGCACTAACCATTGAGTTTTTTATATAATCAGCCATACCAAAAAATGATATTTTAGGCGTCATTCCATCAGCCATTACAACACTTCTGGCACAGAGTTTCTCATGGGTTATCTGAAAATTGAGAATAAAAAATGGGTTGATATAATGGCAGGTTTAAAGAAGAACAGAAACTCAAAGAAATAAAAATTCTAACAAGAAAAAGGAATTTCACAGATAGGCATTTATGAAAAATTTAACACTTTTCCATCAAGCTTCTTTATAATACTGCTAGATACTTCCAATGCAAATTCTGATCATTGTTAATTTGCTGTGATTTTATTTTTGCTGCATTCAAACCTTAATTTACCAATTCTCAAGTTTGCTGCCAAGGTAGGAGCAACATGAGACCTCAAGGAATCAATTAAAAGCAGCCCACATGTTTTTCTGTAAACTATAATGTTTGAAATTACATATACTCTTTGATTTTTCCACCATAAATCACACCATTCAAACCTAAATTACTGTTATTACATGTAATGGAATGCATTCACATTTGGGTACAATAAATACTTGGGCCATCTGACAGTGAGTTTACACTCTATACCATAAAATTTATAATACAATCGCCCCAACTGAATGGTTTTGCATTATATACAAAGCAGAGGGGCTATATTCATGAACGTTGCACATCGCACAAAATGTGACAAATAAGCTGCAATTACCCCTATTATCAATCATTGACAACTGAAGGCTTTCCATAATGCATCCTTATTTTTGAGTTAAAATGATGTTTCAACAACAATGCACCTCGTGAGTAACAAAAATTTTCCAAAGAATAGAATACGTTCTTTCCTTACCCTTTTCTGAAAAAGATAGTCCATCCCAGTAGCCACACCTACACAAACTTCCATTAAGTAACTTTCCTGGAGTGAACAAAATCTATCCCGACTCTGGTTGACTCCAACTTGGTCCAGCACACGACTCTCCAGAAGAATATCTTTTAAAGTTGCTGGATGGTATTCCAAAACAACTAAGAGTGCTTCTACAAAAGGATAAACGATATATTGAATTGAATTTTCAATACTAAGAAGGGCAACAGTAAAATAAATTCAGTAGTTAATGCAATCTGCTCTAATTTGTACTATTTGTATTTACCACTGATAATAACTAAAACATCACACATATGGATCCACATACAAAGGTAAAGTTATATTTACAGGCATACCTCATTAATAACAGGTTCATGTTCCCAGAAAAGGTGCTGTAACATGAATTGTCACATAGTCAATGCCCATTCTAAGCTTAGTCCATCACATACTAAAATGGTGAATATATTCCCTCAATACTCTTGGATGACCTTTTTCATAGAGCTGTGCAAAGTCAGGGAGAATCTGATGTGATCTGACTCATAAACATTTACCCAGCCCTCTATTACAGAGAGATGGGAGGAGTCATACATAGGGAAAAGTAGACTTAGATAGAAGAATGAGGGGTGTGAAGGATGGAGGCCCCTGCAATCCCAGTAATAGGGCCAGTAAAATAATTTTTGGACCAGATAGTGTTTCTGATGCTCACAGCATCTGTTTTCTACTTGGCTGAAATTCACTGCAGGACTGAAGGGATTCATGTGAAAAAGGTTTGATTATCCAACGCAACAGAGGGGATGTTTCTGTAGCTGCTACAAGCTCTAGATTAATGAATGGAGACTGAAGCATGGGAATGACAGTATCAAATTACAGCATGCAATGAAAATATAAAATAAATTATGGAATAATATTGTTAAAATTAATTTTGGTTCCAGTAGGCAAAATGACATTTCATAATGAAATAGTTAAAAATGAAATGCACTGTGAAAGGGTAAAAACATATTATTAGTTATTTTCTTTCAATTAATTATTTAGCATTCACGAAAGAAAAAAAAATTCCAAGGGTTATTCTAAATAATTTGTTTCAAAATGGTTTGATGAGCCCAATTGTTAAGGATGTACATTAATTCACTTTGTATTACAGCATAGTGTGCATCCTCATCATGATAAAATTCATTCCGCCAGGCTCATTGCATCATTAGAAGAACCCCAAAATACACAGATTCTTGGATTTCCCCGGGGTGAGGCTTTGGCCTAAAAATCAGTGAATTATCCATCTAAACCCAATATCTTTTCCCAAATATTTCTTTATTTATACCATTAACACATTTCACTCAGGCTTTCCTTATGTGGCAATTCCAAAGTCCCAGTGAGGCCAACATAACAGAGAGGACTACAGATTATCACATTGCTGAGCTTTCCTTACCTGGTGATTCCGAAGTCCCAATAAGGCCAATTACATTAGAATGAGGACTAGGGCGGATCACTTTGTCGAAATCTTCCAGCATCACTTTGTGATTAGGATACTTAGTATATTCATCTAGAACAAATGAGATAAATAATCACATTGATATGCATACAAGACATTATTAAAATATAATACACAAATATAAGCCCTCCTTTTTTGACAAAATACCACCCATAAAAGGTGAAGGGGGGTTTTAACACTTTCAATTACGTTGAAATTTTCACTTTTATCTTACATGGCAGATGAGTCCCTAGAGCTAAAAAATACTTACTTGTCAATTGCATGGCAAAAAATATTGCCTGCTACATTTGGCTAGCGTTTAAACTAAGAAAAACAACAATGACATACATGTATCTAATTCGTCACTAGCAATGAAAAGTGTACGCAACCCGCAGGACTCATTCATTTTCTTCTCGTACTGCACAGCTACTTGGTAATAATTCTTTCTTATTTGCTTCCAATCCTTCCTTATTTCGTACAAAAGTATATTTTACAAATGATTGTACCCATAAATGAATCTAGTTTCTTTGAATCTGCTTTGTTTTCTAGCAAATTTTTAAGTTGCCACAAACAAAAAAGCCACTGCAGCATCTTTATGAAGTCTTCTACTAGGGCAAAATATAATGCTAAAATTCAATTCTAGAAAAATCATTTACCAGAGAGGATTTAAACCAGGAGGCTGGATTCGATTCCCTATCAAGGCCAATGATTTTTTGCATTCTTCTTTTTTATTTCAGCACCATGTATGAAAGCCCATTTGTAATAAGAAAGAGTTAAACCTAATATTTTAATGAAATGAATGAAACTCCACTCAAAGAATAAGCGATCTCTTTCTGCCAATAAGATTAATAAAAATTTTACACTGAGCTTATCTATCAATGAGTTACTTACCCATTACATAATGTATAGTTACAGGAACAGGAGTGCCCCGTTGACGAACTGTCCCCTTCACCACTGAGCCATATTTACCCTGCCCTATTACTTCTGATCTTACATCAAGAAAGTTTTTTGGGATGTTCCAAACTTTCTTCTTCAAGTTATCATAATGGTTAGTAGGACCTTCATCTTCTGCTATGTAAGCATCATGAATGTAGCCACTGGATTCCTGAGAGAAGAGGACATAATTTACATTTGAGCAATAATTTGTCGGTTGACTGCACCCCAACTGATCCAATGAAGTAAATATCCAGTAAAAACAAGGAACAAAAACCGAAACCAAGCTTATAGTTTATTTCCGGAACAAAGCTGTGAGCATCCTATTTGAATATAATTTCAGTTCGACTAAAACTTTATGAATGACTTGACTTTAGTTTCATTAAAGGAACAAAAGTGGAAGTTGAATGAAATATAATATTCTGGAAATGTTCCTCTTGATTAGTTTCAACTCAACTGACGTAGGGAATGTACTGACAGTTCACATTCATGGTTCGATGCCAACTTGGGGCTGATTTGAGTAAAATCGTTGATTACTATCTTTTCACATACTTGCACAGCAACAGCATTAACTATGGGAATCCTTATCATATAACTTCATAGTAAGCTTGGAAACATCGCAACAATGGACTACCAGAATATCATTACAGTAAATATCTTACATGTTTCCACAACATAACTTACTACCCTTAGCATCAGGAATATATAATAATTAGAAACAATGTAAAATATAATAATTTCAGAGATGGAAACAAGTAAAATATTGGACATTAGAGCTTTTTGGAATCCTCATAATCATAGTAATAGGTTTTATGGGATATTTTCAAATGATTTTTAAGTGAAAATTATTTGTCAGTAACATTAGGATTTCATAATGTCCATTAATCATATCTTTAGTCAGCTATGTAATTTTATTATCATGTACTTCAAATGTAAAATCGTTTGCTCTACACCAACTTGTGAAAGGCTTAGAGCAATTTGTAATTAATAAATTTGAGCAATAATCTCTTATGTACAAGTAAATTCCGTTTGAAAATAATCTTAGTTGAGAGACTAACCTATTCTGAGCAAAAAGAGATTTATTCCCAGATAATGTTTTACAGTCGCATCTTAAGTTTGTTAACTTAGGAGTATCATCTCTTCCCTACCCTTCACTCCTCCCTCCCCCTATCATTCCAATGCCTTATTTGGAAGAGATGAAGCTATTTCTCATCCTCTCCCACCAGCTGGAAATTCCAGGCATACGTTGCCGGGAAATCTTGTTGGATTATAAACTGAAAGCTTAAGGTAGTTTGAGTGAAACATCAATTTTCCTAGAAATAAATTAATTTGGTCTCACTTTAAAGAAAATATCTCACCCTTTCAAAGACACCAATATAACCCCTTCTGTACTATTTTTCAAGATTTTTGACGAAAAATACCCGCCATTTTACAAGGGAAATGATATGGGTCAAATCATTTCCACCTGAAAGATACCAAATTGTGAGAAAAATATTACTCGTTTTGTTGATTCAGCTACACCCAAAGTTTAATACAAGGCAATCAAGTGATTTCGGCCACATGTATCCACAACACTTAAGACAAGAGTTGTTGAGACAGATGGGAAAATTTGATCTAGGTGTTTTATCAAGTAGAATTCCATCCCAGTATAATCATATAGATGGAACAATCAAAGTTAAATTTAGGGCACCCCATTTCATAGGTATTCCAATATAGGAGTAATCTTAATCACCCGAAAACCTCCTTTTAATACCAGGTATTCTTAATATATTTATGGGTAATTTACAGATATTTGGCTTGATCTCCATTTTTTTACACCTATGAATAAACCCACACTGTACATCTCAGATTCTGTTGCTCTGATCATCTTCCTCACTCTCATGATTATTATTTTATTTTACACTTTTCCTGAAATACAAAATAAACTAATGGCTCTATAATTTGTACATTCAGTCTTCCCACCCATCCCTTTATGCTATGGAACTATGATTGCAAAAAACATGCCATTCAATATTACAACTGAAAAAAATTGTAAGCAATTTTTAAACATTTTATTCAACTTCAAGTTATAACTTTATATGCAATGTTTTTATCTTGGATTTTTAATATCATAAGTGCCCAATACAGGAAATGTACCATCATCAGAATAAACATTAAAATACAATTCAAATTTTTCGAAAGATCCAATATACAACCATTAATAACTGGATCTTTTTCTTTTCATTTGACACTGTTCACATAAAAACCTATTACTCAGATCACCATTATCCCTTAAAGTTTCACTGAAATGAAATTCCTAATTTGAAATATTATACTCGTTGCCACCTAAGCAATTACCATGCTTCACATTGTTTCTATTTATTACATGTACCTGATGTTGAAGTTTGTAAGGTAATGCTGAGACACATAAGATGTTAGCTGTTCAATTATCCACATTTCACTGCTGTTCTTAAGATTAATTCACAGGAATAAAATTAGGATTTCTATTTTTCACACAATTCAGTGATATTCTATGACCCTGAGATTCTCCCGAGCTGTTTGACATCCCCTCCTTACCTGTTGACAGATTGCATTTTCCCATACAATGCACAATTTAACCTACAATGTCTCCTTTGCCTATTATTTTTCCCCATAAATGTCATTTAAAATGCTGGTTTCTTGCCGTTGTCTTCAATTATTACCAAATATAATCAAACACCTTCACTAGCACCCCTAATTATACTCGACATGACATATGTGGCTGCAGGGATTTGAAAAATCAATGTGAGCTTTAAAAATTCATCCAAACGAAATTCAGAACCACAGGGGGATGGTGAGAATGAAACTTATCCTAGCCCTAACTGAAATCAGAACAGTTCATTATTTGACACCCATTATCATTTGACACACAGACATAAAAACACTTGCATTAAGCCTGTTCTACAATTGCATTACTAATTTACAACAACCAAGAAACACTGCAGCATGTAACACAAATTGTTGTGACTTCTTCCACAGGACTGCTAGATACAGCGTTAAGGTCAATAGAATTAAATGAAGTACTTGAAAACCATGGGTCAAACTGCAAAATTTCAAATTATGTTATCAGTCATTTCAAGTAAACCCCTGATTTCTATCGGTTTTCTTTCTGGTAACTGAGAATAAACTGAAACTTGCAGTAATTTTTCAGATTTTTTTTCATGTTGAGTAAAATGTAACTCCATCATAAAGCAACTTCATGCTTCAAGTTAGAACTGTATTTTCATCTAAGATTTCACTTTACATTTTCTCCTTACCTAAATTTTAAGCAACAAAAAAATATGTCATACATTATAACAGATTCAAACAGCACAATTTTCCTTTTTGATGACCCTGCTCATAACTTAAGTTAAAAGTAAATGTAATATGATTCCATTTAGTTAATGCCACTATAAATTAATTCATTAATGGATAGCAAAAAAGTTTTACTCACCACCTCAGCCATTGGTCCATGAAGTGAGAGCTCTTGATGTTCAGATGTTCCTCTACGTCTCTCCAATTTGCGTTTCAGTAAAAAGTAGCCAACAATGGAGAGTAGCAGAAAGAATCCAAAAATGCCAATGGCAATTGAAAGGCCAAGGATGATCCCTGAATCTGATTCTTCTACCGACAAAAATAATGTCAAAATAAAAATAAAAAAATGGAGGCAGATTGGCTATCACAGCAAACCTGAGGCAACAACCAAATAAATAAATACACAGTCAAATAAGAGACGGAAGGCAATGCACTCTACAAACAAATATACTTTCACTTGCCAAACAAATATTTCACGTCCTTAATTTTGAAATTGAATTTTGAAATATTAAAACCTCAGATTAACTCATAAAAAGATTCCTAAAGCAAAAGCAACAAAGTCACTGATTGCAATAGATACCTTATTATGAAAAATAACAACTAATGGAAGCCAGAATAGAAGGCATTACTGTGACTAATGGAAAAATATATTAAATTTTGATGAGGGCAGAAACCAATTACATATACTACTGAGTAATATAAGCCTGTCCACAAAGCAAATTTTTTGTAGGAGAAAAAATAGGAAATATTCAACACTGCAAAAAAATAAAAGAGTAAATGATGGATCTAAATAAATTTTCAAAAAGAAAGAAACAAAAAGAAATAAAGGGAATAAAATAGGATCATATCACAAGTTAATTTGGTGCAGATATGACTATATCCTCAAAGCAATGTGTCCCAGGTGAAGTTGCACTGCACTGTTTTTCAAGCCTAATCTTCCAAAATGCCTACTTTTACCTCATCAGCCCAAGTTAAAGGTGCACTCGTAATTATTAAATTTCTACAAAGGATTTTCTTAAAGCAAAAGCAACAAAGTTTGCCCCCTAATTCTTCCAGTGTTTGAACTTATCACTGACAGTGATGTAACTGCCCCCATACTGCAACTACCAGATTTAAAACTTTCGGTGCAAGGTTAGAATTTATTCTTTAGAATAGGTGAATGCACCATCACGAGTTGAGATTTTGTAAGCAGAGGTCGCACTGAACACCAGGAGCATGGGGCCCAATCTAAGTGGAAATATGTATAAGACTGTAGGAGCCTCCTGACATAAAGAGGCATTCATTTAACCATTCCTTCCCAAACTGTCTTCATTTGTACTCAATCACAAACTTTGCTTATCAAAGAGCTTTCTTTTACACTCATTACAGCTTATCTTGAGGGCAATTAAAGGAAAAAAACACCAAATTTCTTCCGGACGACGATGAAATCTGCTCGAATCTCGAGGTACCAAGAACAAATGAAATACCTCGGGCGCCTGTCGAACTATTCCATAAGGCCAACTGTATAACTTTGCAAGAATATAATTGCATAGTTGCATTAGTGTAATACGGGTTACTCGGAAGTAAAAAGTTAATGAAATAATTTAAGATTATAATATTCTATTTTTTTGCTGTACTCTTCGTTTTCCTTTCCAAATCACACAGATTACAACATAATATCTTAAGTTGGTATCAATATGAATAGGTATTTTGCTGAATATGAAGTAACCATAGTGTAATAATTATTTCTAACAACAAAATGGTATTCATTTCGTATCGTCAGGGAACCTATAACATGAAAACAGTTTCCATAGGTGTCCTGTTATCGGAAAAATGAAAATTTTGGTTGGAGATTGTATGAACACATTTTTCTGCGACAGTGGCAACTCTCGAAGTCTCGTGACTTCTCAAGGCACTTTGACTCCAAAACTCCCAACGTCACCCACCTATCTCGCTTTCACGGGGCTGTTTAAGACTCTTCCCATTTTCATGAATAATAAGCTATTCCTGGATTTTCTAAAAGAATAGATTAATTTTTCAATTCCTGGATAAAAAACCCCAGCCATTATCAGGCACTTTAGCATTGCAGAGGGGATATAATAGGAAAATCTTCCCAATCCCCCTGAAATTCATCAAGTATTTTCATAATTGTATGAAAATTTTTTGTGATAAAATGCCTGCGCCCTAATGAATAACTCATAGAGTCAACTCGTCAAGCACAGCATTTGATCACCCATGACTTTTTTTTCGGTGAAGACACTTCAACATCAACACTTCCTCACCTTTCTTTAGTGACATTGTGGACTATTTTCTCACTCATGCCCACACAAATTGCTGTATTGTGTGCCCCTTTATTGTCATTGATAAGTAAATCACCTTACTCTGCACTTTCAAAATATTCCTTACTGCTGGTGGATATAGCCTTATAGCATCTACTAAAATTCTTGGGTCTCCCTCTCTCGTGGTTTTCTTCATTGGAACTTTTCATTCTTAGATTTTGCCATTATTTTAAGGGAGGCATCTTGGTAGCCATGAGGTGAACACATACTTGAATGTGTAGGGAAAGAAATGACAATGTAGATGGTTAAAAATTTCAGCATTTTAAGTTCTCGGTAGGAAAGAGGTAGCTTGAGAACATGAGGAAACTGCAGACAGGAGCCACACCTTGGGAGGCTTGGAGGGGGTCAATGAATCTGAACAGTCTAAGCTGTGCATAGAGGTTCGAAGAGAGGCAAGGGATAGAATTCATAACCTTTCCGAAGTATTTCCAAGGAAGTTTTCCTCTCATCATCCACATGCATTGTGTCTTTGGGATCACGCTAATCTTGTTTATCTTAGCACACTCACCCCTGGAGGCTTAGGACACAAGACAAGAGGCATGGCGAGGGGGTTCATCTTCATTGCCATGCATATGAGTTTGAAGGGAAGCAAGACAGCATTTCTGGTCTACCAAAAAGATTTTCACGGACGATTATCAGTCATTATTAACATACAATGTATCTTCTGGGTCGAGCAAATTGGCATTAAGACTTCTTGGAAAATCTCCACTTGTAACACAACTTTCAAACATTTATTCCGAGAAATTGTTGCATTTTAGGGTTATGACAGTGACATAATTTTGTTCTATAAGAATCACAGTGCCAAACAATTTTTACAAGAAAGCCGAGAAACCACTGGTTTTTGAGATATTCACCATAGAAAATGACCAATTTTTGTCATTTTTCGAACTTTTTGCCATTTTCTCAGTTTCACCGAAGCTCCTGCAGAGGGATCTCACTAATTTCATTTCTGCAATATGTCCTTTCTTTCCCCAGCCAACAAGGTTACCGGTCTGTAGAGTGAAATAGGGGTACTGGGGTAGGACGGAGCATGGGGACCATAAATGATGATTTTTTATACTGAAAAGGCATTTATAACTATATATGATACAGTTTTCATGGTTTTTGTAGGGTTGGCAGTGAGGAAGAGGGCATTTGAAGTGTTCATGGATATTGAAATTCACCATATATGGCTATGTATATATTTTAAAGATTCCCCCCACCCCATCGACCCAACCTCAGTACATAATTGGCGATATACTCTCAACTTCATCTATTGTATCTCCTTTCTATTTAATTAAAGATGAGTTGAATCCCAAATTTATAAAATTCGAATCCCAAATTTGAATTTCCAATTTTCATCAAATCTCGCACACCATATTTCCAATCTGAATCCTGCTCCTTCATAGTCTTATTTCACAATTACTAATCATTTTCAATACATAAATAAGTACAGCAGAAGGCTGTTATGACGAGGGTGGCTTATAGTGAGAAGACAACTATAGCAAGTGATCGTTGGTCACAATGTAAAAAGTAAACAGTGTGTGTCGATCATAATGAGTGACTTTTTTCCACTGGACTGCCATAATGAGTCTGTTTCAGTGTGATTGTAGCCAGGGTTGCATAACTTGAGGGGGAATCAATAATTTTTCCCCCCGCTTGTGAGAGGATCATCCGAGAGCTGCAACTCTGAGATCCAAAGACAGAAAAGGCAACTCTGATGACGATGTTTGTAATTCAAAACCAGTCAAACACATTACAAAAGAGCATGGCAAATTTCTTAGTGGTTTATTCTTCAACTATGTCATGATGCCACACAGTTACTTCACACACCATGAAACTAATTTAAAATGTCAACCAGTTATTACCCTCACACAAAGAATAGCCAGAAACAATTGAGTTGTCATATTTGTGAAGTTGACATATAAAGTGGTCCTACTTTGGGTCCAACAATGGACAAGCCAAAACCCACTCAATATAGGAATCTTCATCCTGCTTGTTCAAGAATGTGGTGAAATTCATCAATTCAAAATTCAAATCCCTTTTTACATATTCTTGCAAATTTATGACCCCATGATTTGTCCTCCGTTTTCTTCATTTAAAATCTAACTACATATTTAGCTTTTAAAAAACAACAAAACTGAAAAGAAATGTGTTGCACTCTATCTCACACTCACTAAGTCTATCACTTTCTCAGCGAGGAATAAAGAAAGATAGATAAGTGAGCACAACTGATTTTTTTTCTTCTAAATTATTTTCCAATGAGGTGTTTCATAATATTCCCATGTGTTTATTTTGGCAGAAATGCAGGCTTTTAATGTTTTTATGGCTAAAATTGAAATTGCTGAAATTCTGGTTGAAATTTTTATGCCCAATACCATAGTACGTTGGTGGCTCTGCAGATGCAGCCGTGGGATATGGTATCACAATATGGCACAAAATGGTGCAACAAAATTTCCCCCCCTCACTCCAAATAATGTCACTCTAATGGTCATATTTCAGATTTAATGACCTTTTTGTGATAAGGAGAGAACCAACTCTCTTTCCTAGCAACATTTGGTCTCATAAATATCTATTTCTGTATCTTAGCTCATTTTAATTTCATCCATATTTATACTTAATGGGAACCTAGCAACTCCTTAATCAATCCTTAAAAAGGACCAGCTACATTTTCCATACATTTGCAGCTCTAAACCATTGCACGAAGGAGTAACAAAAACAGTTAGGAGAAAATTTTACAGCATAATAAAGGCAGTTTTATAATGCATTCCATGCTAGGTGTATAAAACTTTGTTTTCCTAAAGCAAAAAAAAATATTTTTAGTCTATTGGTTGAACAAATAAAAGAACAGCAAGCGTAATGATCTGCAGCGTGCAAGCATCGGCATACAAACTGAGGCAGAAGGTTATGAAGGTGGTGTTGCACACGTGCCGTGTGGCAATTTTTAAATGAAACTTGAAGCAACTACCAGTCATAAAAAATCACTGCTAATATGGATATTTTATGATGCAATGAATGTTCACCCATTTAACAACACTTAGATGTACTACGGCTAAAAAATGATAAATTCCAATGTGAGATTTCTAACAAAATTACAACATACGATGAAAAGTTTACAATGACGTAGCATATATGCCACCCACACAACAGGATTCAAATTCAATTCAATCTTTATCAGAAGGATTCGATCGAATCTCAAATTCATGGACTCAATGAGATTCAATCGAATCCCTGAATCCTGACCATATCACTACATTTAATCTATTCTAACAATCACTATCCATTAAAATTTAATTACATTAAGAATTTAATATTTTCCATTCAATAACTCGCACATCCAAATGTTTAAATTACGGAGGCACCACTCTTCCAACCGAAAAAAATTATTAATAATTACCACTTATTTCTCCGGAAGATGTGGTTGAATGTTGATTTATCCCAAGGGATGGACTGGAATAGGACACTTTAGTCACACCATTCATGGAACTTACGACCCCTACAGCAAGGCGAATGTTAGCACCTTCTTCCAGAGGTGAGTTGTAGAATGTCCCATAGGTACGCCCATCACCCACTATAAACTCATCCCTAATTTCCTGGAGATCAATAGGAGAAATTAATCACTTTAAAAAGTTGGACAAATATGAATGCTATCATAGCCTGGATCACTAACCAATGTATATATTATCACATGAATATGACCTTAATATTATTTTATCTAAATGTAGCATTAATCTTTGAAGAAATAAATCAATAAAAAGGACTGAAGGAATGAGTGGTTAGGTTTTATTGGTTCAATGGCTTCTTTGCATGTAGTTTGAAGTCAACTATCTCAAGCTGTCAGACCCTTCATGGGCAACCTTCAGTTTCCCACAATCTGGCTCTACCCATGAGCTACAAGTTCTTTTCATTGGCGACATCAGCCTTAACCCTGGCCATGAGTGATAGTTTCACTACCATACTTCTCGTGATTTCAAAATAAACTCAGCCCTATTTTCTCCCTCTGATTATTATAAGGTTGTTCTATCCACAGCCTGAATAATGGACCAAGTAGCAGAGACAATTTGATTACATAAGCAGTAACCAAGTTTATGGAATGATTTAGAACACTCAATCCCATTTTCAGCTACTAAATTGTGAAATAATTAAGAGTGATTAACACAAAATAGTCAATTTACCTGAGGAGATAATTCTGCAGCTATGTAATATGGGATTTCATTTTGGTCAACACAATTGTCTTGACCAATCTGCTCTCTGCAATGAGCTCGGCTCCAGGATTCTAAGTTGGCAGCATCGAATGACACTAAACTTGATCCATCTATGACAACTACCCTGTAAGATGTCACTGGCCCAAAATTATTTATTGCAGGTTTAATCTTGACTGTAATTTTGTCTTTGTCAGTCTTCATTATCTTTGGAACATCAGGTACATCAGGATCTGAAATTTAAACAGTAGAAAAGGGTGGCTCGAGAAAAGATACAAGATGTTATATTTTCTTTGCATATCTCATGCTCCAATGCACTTACCACCAATAACAGTCCAAAATAACTGTGAAATCATCTCACCAATTCCTTCACTACTAACAGCCTGAACGGAAACATTATATTGTGTCCCTGGATGAAAGCCAAACAAATCAGCTCTGAAAGAAGTATTTGCATAATTCCATTCCATTGGAGAGTTTAGTGGAAATGTTGCATGTGTTTGCACATAGCTAGCAGATATCATGTAGCGAATGATAATGCCATCATAGACTTTGGGTGGACTCCATGAGAGTAGAGCACTAGTGGTGGTGACATTTTGAACATTCATTGAAGCAGGTGCACCTGGAACTATTAAAATTCATTCAATCATGGAGAATTGTGTCAAATGAAAATTTAGATTTGATTATGCATGTCAGTACATCCACATCAATTTCAATTTCCAAATTACACCATAAATAAATCTGTAATCAACTGAATTCAATGGTGACCAAATGAAGCAATTGGATTAATATCAACATTCTGCCCTACAGGCTTTCTCCAAGGCCTGTAGCAGGGGGTGATAGGACACTAGCAATGAGATGGGGAGAATAGAGGAACTGAAAAGGAGGGGGGAAGAGGACAAAGGTGATTGCATACAAATGAAGTATGCTCACATCATACTTTGCTTTTGCTATAGTAATAAATTGATCATAAGGATTTTTTTAACTCAACAGTTCAGCAGTGAATCTCTCTAACTCTGGAACTGATTGAAGTTCCAATGATATAGTGTGGGGTCCTAATAATGATAACTTTGTCATAGTAAAATTCACCTTATTAGAATTTTCAGGTACTTAACCCTCTTAGCACTGACTCATGCCAGCGGTTCTAGCCAGAAATGCGGAGGATAACTTAATGAAATGTATCACTATAGGAAAATAAATATTATAAAGTTATTGTTTAAAATATCCATACACCATTTTTCTTATTGTGTATATATTGAATTAGGTAATAATCAAAAAAGACATCATGCAAAAAATAATTAATTATATTTGTGTGCTACAGTCAAACAATTTTTGTGCCTATGAGCGATATATTGGCCCACTGCACTTTTTGCCCGAGATGCCAAAGCCGATATATCGGCCCGCCACACTAAGAGGGTAAATATCAGCCTAGCGAGAAGCCTCAAACATGTCGAGTTCTTGGCTAGGAAACCTGAAAACTATTTTTCTTCACCAAATGCCAAGAAAATCTTGCGTCCTGCATGCAGCCTTTGAGTCTCTGGAATCTTCCGACCAAGCCCTTTCATCACGTGTGCAACACTTTCTTCACTTGTAGCAGGTTTGAACGATATGGGTAGCTTTCCTTTGTAATGCAATTATCTTGCAAATTTAATATTTTTGTGCTGAGCTCCAAACGCTAATGTTCATATGAGGTGAGGCATTGTCAGAGAAAAATGGCATCTCTCTTTAACCTTTTCCCCAGAGGACCTCCCCTGTTCTGGCATCTGACATAAATAGCAAGCAAAAAACTTGGTCAGCCCTGGCAGTGGCAGTAAGGTTAAGTCCTCACCTACCAATCCGAGGGTCACGGGATCAAGTTCCACATCAGGGCATTGGGTTTGGGTAAAATTAAAAATTTTAATGGAGAGAAAAGATTTAATTGACCAATTAATCTGGCCCTGCATGAGTTTCAAATCTTCATGGGATATAGGCTTTGGTAAAATTTGGTTAGCATATTGTCACTTCACTCATTTACAGGTATGTTTGGTGAAACACTTTCTCAAGAAAGAAAAGCTTCGACAAGGAAATGATGTTCTTTTTCAGGATTGCCATTCATAAATGACAACAGTCGAATAACAAATTTATTTTGCCATTAGTTACCTCTTAATCCAGTGTCATATATATCAACAGAAACATGACCACCACACGTCTGAGTAGGCTTCTTCGAGCATGGCAAGTGACAGTCACCTTTCTCAAGGGATCGACTACTGGCACCACAAAGGCAGTTTACAGCATTGTGCAAACCTGCATACCTTAAAAGGAAACTAGAAATTAGTATTTCCCACGAAGCATCATGCCTCTACTAAATAAAAGGAGGGATAATGCCAGGTACGTTGGTACAAATCAAATTTGTTCATTATGAGAATATATTCACTTGAAATACATAGCATTCGTTGCAATTCGTTGCATTCTGAATGGCAGGAAATCCATTTAAGAACATTTGAAACAGTTGCTATGAAGACAACTGATGATAAATAATTGATCTTCAAATATAAAATGTAAATATTTACAATCAACCTTAAAATATTCTCTCGGGCAAGTTTATTTAGAACATAGAACTACTGGCTAATAGAAGCATTTTTTAACACCATTCATACAGCTATACCTACATACTATCCTGCAAGCTGCCGCTGAGGCATATGGCAGGGGGTGAAAGGACACCTGTCACATAGGGGGGGAATTGGAAAACGTAGGGGGAAGAGGACAGATGCCAATTACATGCTGATCTAATGATATCCCTTGAGCTCTTGAACAAATGTACAACACCCTCCCTGGAATTTTTACTTGAAATTAAATGGAAATGTAATACATTAAAATTAAACATCGATAGGTAAAATAACAAAGGCTGAAGCACTACATTCAGCATTGCCTAAAACTACAGTCAGCAAATTTAATTCACGGGCAGTAGTCATTGTTTGGGATAGGATGGTCCCTCCTTCCTTCCCTCCACTCCCACACCATTCAGCACATGAACAGTCAGCCTAGCCTTCCAATTCAGCCACAACAAATTCAATGTCATGAACACACCTAGTAGACGATGCAGAGTTATAGATATCCAATTCATTCCTACTATTTATTTTTACAAGATTTCCATGTAGTTGTCCCTGAAACAGTCAACCACTTTCTGTGCATCTCTATGGACACCCGAAGGGTCAATACTTATGCAATTCTAATTATTCCCATACCTAGACTTCACTTCTTCCACTCTATGTCACTAGTAAAAAATATACTATTAGTATTCATAAAAAAATCAATGGCAGTAAACCACCAGACATGAGGAATGAAGAAAATTCACCCCTATAGCCTTAATTGGTTGTTTAATTGGTTGTTGAATGGTTGACTGCAGCCCTCCACCCTTCCCTGACTAATATAATGTCCGAATGCAGGGCTGCATCTTCAAGGGAAGTAAGTGGGGTGGTTTTCTCATAGCTTTCCACATTGCAGTACTCCGGCCAATGCAGGAACTTCACTGCCGTCTGAACCAGTGAGTTGTTGTTGGGTATGATCTTCTTGATCTGCACCATCAATGCCTTCTGCTGAGGCTGCTGTCTCTCAGTAGTGCGGTCAGTTTGGGTAGGATGTATATGTTGGAATCCAGAGTCAGGAATTTTTTCATCACATGGTCACAAATATTAATTTTGTGACAGTTAATCTAAATTTCTTTATTCTTCCCTCCAACCAAGGACTATTGGCTCACAATCACCTTCCTTCAATATCTCTCTTCAAGTAACAACACCCTTTACTTTTATAAATGTATCATTATGGAACCAAGAACATTACTACACTTGATTGACAGAATATTTTTACGAGTAGGGGAAGGACAGATACATCTACATGATACCCTGTGAGCCACCACATGGGCATGTGGCAGGGGGTGTTAGGTCACCCTCAAAAGTAGAGTTATGGTGAAAAATCGAGATGTGATTGAAGATAAGAGAGTTTTTGGTAAATACAGAAGTGTTTTCTGAGAAACAGGAAATAGAACTTTGTGAGCATGTATTTGACATTGAATGATGATTCTATTGTATTACCCTCGAAGATTTACTCTACTTGGTGTATGCTCTTGCAGAGAAAAACAAATTCCACATCCATTGAACAAACAGAAGGAAATGGCAGGCAAGGATTGGGTAGCTCACTTTAGATAATGGCACCCTAACATAACTTTGAGAAAACTAGAAGCTACCTCCAAGGCAAGAGCACAAGGTTTTAATAAAACTAATGGCAACATTTTTTTATCATGCTTAAAACAGTGCATGACACCCACTTCCATCCTGCTCATAGGATATACAATGTAGATGAGACTGGCATTCTGACCATTCAAACTTGCAGCTCATAAGTATTCTCTTTGAAAGAAAGAAGGCAGGCCGGGCAATAATCTGAGCAGAGAAAGGGTTACTCTTGACATTTGCAGTCTTCATGTCTGCTGGGGGCACTTTTATTCCTCCATTTGTTATATTCCCTCGACAAAAGATGAAGGCAGAGCTGAAAGATGGAACTCTCCCTGGTTCTGAGTTTGCCTGCAATACCAATGGCTGGATGCCAACAGTTATCTTTCTGCAATGGTTTGACCATTTTCTAAAATATGCAAAGCCTTCAGCAGAAGATCCAGCCCTTCTAATTTTTGGATGGTCATGTCACCCACACTAAGAATGTGGCCTTTATTGAAAAGGCCAGAGAAAATCACACAACTGTGGTATGTTTGCCTCCCCACTGCAGCCATAAGCTGCCACCACGTCTTTCACGGCCCACTGTAAGACTCATTACGTTCAAGCCTGTGAAAAGTACCTCTGGAACAATCCTGGAAGGACCATACCACAGTTGCAAATCAGTAAATTTCTTGGAGAAGCATTTTTGCATGCAGCTATTCCTGCTAGAGCTATTAATGGGTTTCACACATGTGGGATCTTTCTTTTTAACATCAATGTGTTTTCTGATACTGATTTTATAGCTGCAGAGGTATCTGACATTCCAATGAACCCTCAGAACAATGATCTCAATGTTGCTTAAGATGAAATCAACTGTGATAACGAACAGGATGAACATGGAAATGGACTAGTTTCAACAGAAGAGAAAGTAATGGCTGATCCCAGTGGTGGAGTGCCAAGTTTGTTTGCAGTAAGTCTAAAAACAATTATTTCCGCACGTGCCAAAACAAAACTTTATAAAGCAATGAAAACTAAATGGGAAGCAGTGGAGAACTGCCATTATAACATCTAGTCCTTATAATAAGCAGAAAAAAGAAGAGGGGGCCAAGAACAGGAAGAGGATGGATTAAAAAAGCCTCCCACCCAATAAAAATCAAATGCCCAACAGTCAGAAGAAAACACAAGCTAAAATAGCAGCTTCAAGAAAAAGACAGCTTAGTTTGGGACCAGAAGAAGATGATGACAAAGAATGTATCTACTATAATGAGGCATACTCCAAATCGAAAGGAAATGAAGGAAGGATTAGAAGCTTAAAATGTAAATGAAGAATGTGCCAGATTTGAAAAAGATGATGAGTTTGAGTGCAAAGTTTGTAAATATCCCCTATGCCAAATTCTTTATTAATAGACTACTGATGAGGAATTACTATTTGCTTTTTCTTGTAATGATTTAATACAGAAGATAATACATCTTCCTAATATGAGTTATTTTAGCTTGTGTTGATTAAATACACTGCATCAAAGTGATTTGCTCATTTATTAATGTGGATGAAGTGGCCAGGGTCTGACCACTTTACCCAACCTAGGCAGAGTAAGTGGCCACATTGTAGTAATTTTCTTATAAGTAACACTGTACATTTGAAAAACACCAAAAGAAAACACAATACATTATATATTGAAACTTACTCTATTATAGTCATTACTGGCATATGTTTATATATTTTGCTTATTAAAAAGGAATCATAAAGACTCATTAAACCTTAGAGTGGCCACTTAACCCATCCTTCCCCTATTTACATAACAGTAACAAAATGTATTAATCATTAATGGACAAATAAAAGTGATTTGAGTTACCAACAATAAACTGCCACTTCACGCACACGACAGATATGCAGATCAGTATAACCATTATCTCTATCAAGGACATAAACGAGTCTAGATACTGGGTGATACTAACACTCACCTGAAATACAACTTAAGGCAAGCAGTGACACAATTTCGGGCAGTATCAGCAGCATGAGGGTCTTTGACATTGTGGAACATATCATAACTTCCCAACTTGAAGCATCCAATATGACTACTAAGCAGTTCTAAAAATCATGAACATTAATTTCATTCAGAAAAGACTTAAATAATCAAGCACGACAGCATTATCTTGACAAAATTACACATACCGTCTGAGTAACAAGATTTGAACACAAGAAGCACAGCACTTATTAAAGGAATAACTGCCCTCCGGCCACATAAACCACAGTCCGAACCTGTAAGATACATTTAGGGCAAAGAATTAACACATTCAAAAAGTAATGATTAATCTGATGCAAGAAATTCTAAGAGTATTATCTGAGAGCAAAACATGTCACACTTAATTCACTCCAATTCATCCTTAGTGCACATGACTCCAATAAAAGGCAGACAAACATTAGCATTTTCAGTAGTAGATCCTAGCTGGCCACAAAATGAGCATCAGAAAAGAGTAATCACATAATAAAATTTTGTTCACATTCTAACAGGTCCATTACAACTTAAAACAACTTTGAACCTTTTTTCTATAATACATGGAAATGTAACGCACTGTGATGATTCATTGAGTCATTGAAATGGAGCAATTTTTCTCGGAAGAAATTAAATACCAGCAAAAAATGCAGGATATACAGATAAAAGAGCTCGCATAAATGGCGGAATTATAAGAGAATGACTACCACAGGGTCAATGCCAACAGTACAGAGAGCACAACAAATGATATAATTTCTGTAATTAGCTATTTGAAACCGGTGTTACTTTACATTACTTCACCATTCATTACGAAAAATAATTCCAGCACAGGCGAAAATAGATCCATTATTACCCTTATTATAAACCTTAACCATCAAGATCCCCCGCATAATATAATAATAGCGACTGAATTAATATGAATAATAATTGCCATGGTTATATAAAAGAAAACAAGGTAATATTTCACACAAGTAGACAACATTTTTTATCTACCCATTCCATGAAGAGTTTAAAATAAATCAGGAGAAGGAATTGCAAGCATTCCCAAACGCTGTTTATTCTAATATTCGGCACGATTTCCTACTCATGTTTCCTCATCGCCCCGATTACCGCCGAATTCCCGAACAACAAATTGAATCGACATTAGCGTCTCCTTGCTATATTTACACCACGTCCGCCAACTGTTGCGGAAGTTATTCTGCTAAGTGCCAACCTAGAAAAAACACTTTTCTGGTAGTCGATGGCAACATTCTTCACTCATATTTATTATTTAAGTTAAATATTTCATGTTTCCCCACCAATGGTAATTACTACATACGTGCATTAATTATCTATGTTACGTTGCATTGCCAGCCCAATTCGTTCTGGAAACGTGCTTGTAATGCAAAATGATGCTAACTACCCGTATATCAAAGCATATTTTCCCGAAAGACCTTATGAAACTGAGATGGCTCCAAAATCACCATCACCATCCAAAATTTTTCGTATGCTTATTGATAAGTATGAAGAAAAAAATAATGAAAATCAAACTGCACTCTACCTTTTAAAATAATCATACTTGCGTTTGAAGAAATCGATAGAAAGGAGGGTTTTTGTGTGAGAATACTCTCACTTACACAGAATCACTCATAACAGTTGGATCCCTGGAATTTTGTTTTCTATTCATGGGACTTGAATGAAAAGTCTACCCGTGGTAGTTGATTTTGCCTTCTTTTGAGAATTTTTTTAATGGACCATGGTTGGTCGTTAAACTGAATCATCCCTCCCTCTGCAACAGCATAATTCAGGTGGTGTTCTTCAAAAATTTGCAATATCTATCATTTTACACATCTCCCCAGTGTCTTTCGAGTTGAAGGATTCCTTCATATTTTTCTCCTCCTCTTTAATCATGACCTCCATATAACCTCTTCTTCTTATGACGTTGATCCATAAGTTTGTCGGGGATCAGCTCCTGGCCATGTCCCTCTTGAGTGAGTCCTCATTCACTTTTAGACATCATTCTGTCCGGCTCCTTATAACATTCTGAATGAAATATCTGGTCAAAGGAGGGGCAGCTGCCCCCCCTCCCCCCCTAGGCTACACCCATGGTTGCACCATCATCTCACTTTTAACAGGCTGTTGTGTGCCTTAAATATCTGGAAAACTCATTGACTCAAGGAATGATACACAATCAGTGTCTTGAATTAGAAATTCCTGCATGAGTGAGCACACAACAGGGGAATTAAATTCGTTCATGTGCAAGTGACCAAGCATTGGACTTAGTTCTCCTGGACCAAAAAAAAGTCCTCTTTGGTATCATACAAAATCTCATCACAATGAAAAACTTGCAGTGGCAGATAGGATTCCAGACCCTACTATAGCCTGGAGCTCAGCACTTGATGCCTCGGCTGCCTTGGCACCCAAACTTGCAGCCCCTCTCTGCCTAACTATGGATGTCACTTCCATTTAAGTTATTCAACCATTCCCTGCTCATCTTGAAATCTTCTTAATTTTCAATTAATGTACACATACAACAGTTTAAATATGAGATTGCCATACCTTTACTTATGAAGTGACTTGTAAATCATTCAGGCATGATTGTTGGAAATGGCTGGAAAACAAAGTAAACTTTACGTTTCACTCAGCCCTGAAATTATATTCAGACTTAAGAATTTATATCAAGAGGCAGAAGCATGATATTAATATCACTTGTCCATACTTAACCTTATTTTGTCAATACTGGGCCTAAGATGAAGTTTTATCATTCATTGAGCAAAAGTCAGGTTGGAAGCCAGATACAATGCTTCTAATACACAACTTCTGTTTGTTCCAGTTGAGAACATACTGGCTCATCAAGCCTTTGTTGTCATATAGCTATGATGCATTGGCTCAGAAGTGGAAACATGACCCTCGACACACAAAGAACAACCACACAACTCATATTGTACTTCTTGCTTAACAAGTTAAAAATTAATCCAAATTTTTGTTTGTCTTGTAAAACAGTCATAGGCACTGGCAATCCAAGGTTTTACTGTACCTATGCTTTCATCCAACTTGGGAGCCTCCACATTTTTAACTCATGCTGCAGAATATCAGAAGTGCATATGGCACCACATTGCACAACTAAATATAAACATAGGGCCGAATTGGACAGCAATAATATCTTACTTTTCACTAGGAAAAACCATAGATCAACACCTAACTCTTAGCCATAACAGTGAATTATAGCTCTTTCATTTAGACGAGTAATTCCTATATAAGCTCGAAATATTACACAATAGCAACATGCTTCCATGGACAACTCAAATATAGCTACAATATTCCACATAGCTATCTATTCTTCACTCGCACTGAAAAGGAACTCGACAATTTTATCCGACAGCTGAATGAAAAATGTCTTTCTTATATGATGGATTTTCTTCCTCCAGAAAAGACTTTTCCTGCCTTTGACAAAATCAGTCTTCATGTCTAATAAAGACAGCAAAGACCAAGGCCCAATGGCAGTAACAGTGCCTTACTAGCTCTAGAATATGGTCATTTCTAGGCAATGCTTCAGTAACTTTTCACAGGTACAAATAAGAAAAAAATACCTGTGAAAAGTTACTAAGTCATTTTCATTATTGATTTCTCAATTAACCAATTCCATATTTGAGCATTAAGGATTATGAATGATGACTAAGGATTGTGAATGATGATAAAACATCATGCCAGCCTCAATGCCAGTTATGTCCACCTCAGTGACACAAGCCACAAATTTAATAAGATTCACTGCACTGGTTGTGGAATGAAAAAGAGATTTCCCATACTTAAAACTGCTTGAATTACTCTGCCAGAGGAAATTACCATTTTATCAGTCCAGAGAGTCCATAAGAATGCCAAAATACATTACTTCTACCATAGAAAAAAAGTTGAAGTAAGCACATGATAAGATAGGTACACAAAATTTTCAGTATAAGAAGAATTCATCGATGTAGCAATACCACATGATAGTGAATTAAAACCCATAATCTTAGGATGAAGTACATTTATTGTTCACAGCCAACAAAGTCAACTCCATTTACAATAGGCTAGCAGAGCATTTTATTTTCCACAACACTTTTCGGCTTCAAGGCAGGGCAGTGGCATAAGAATGCCTGAGACCATTTCATACTCTAATTTCACACCAACAAGTTCTTTTACATCAAAACCTTTTCAAGCATAAACCAAATCACAAGTTAAATCAACAGGATTAAAACATTCTCCAAAATATAATCAAATTATTTTTTAGTAACACACAAAACCAAAATGATGATTTCCTGAGCTAAAACCTTAAAAAAATGACTGTGGATCATAAGCACTGATGACATTTGCCATATTAGTTGAACAAATATATTTCCGAAGTACTGATAGCCCAATGCAGCTACCATAAACAAGTATTTATTTTTTTCGTATAAAGAAGATTTTGAACTGATAACTCAACAGTAGAAATGCCAAACTAGAGTTTAGCATAAACAGTTGAAACAATTAGGCCTTGTCAAAATAAATGTGGACACAAAATTTTGAAAACTATAAGATGGATTGAGAAGAATTTACAGCTAGTATTTTTTCTATAAGTATGTGCCACATACATTTATCCAAGAGAAAGTTAAAAAATAGTGGGAAAAGTTTAACAATTTTGTTTAACGGATAATTTTGAAAATTTTCACTATGCACAAACTTGCAAAGCTTTTCATTTTCCACCACTACCACAATTCATGCTCGACTCGGATCAAGATTCTTGAAACAATGCAGTTCACTCATGGGGTAGATTCATCTCTAAGTTCTATCTTGATTGGGGGCAGGAGATTGAAGTCATTCATAACCATACCATTTGCTCCTCACTTGTACGCATGCACTTCTTCAGGAAGGTGCATCACAGAATGAGGGTACAAAGGCTCTGGACTGATCATAACAGTTTTACAGTTGAACATGCTTTAAGGTAACTTCATTGCAAAGCTTTCCTTAATTCTGTCAAGAGCACAACTCTCAAATATTTTCACAAAAGCAATGTCACCAAAGTAACTATCATTAAAAAATAGTAGCATATATGATCACATAGATCAACCTACAATCTATTTTGTATTTTTTTCCATCGGAGTTCACGGAATCAGTAACTGACTGAAACACATCTAACAGTTCTCTCATAGAAATAATATAACAGTGCACTTCCCAAGAGCCAATTCTGAGAAGTATTGCATAATGTACGTATTATTAAATAAAGTAGTTTCAATACTTCTCAGCACCATAAAAAGCAACTTCAATGAATTGTCACATAGATACTATCTAATAATGCACTTTTCATACATAAAAAAATTAATAATTCAATAACATTACTCATCATACATAGGTGGTTTAAAATATGCTTTGGTAAACATCTATGTAGATAATTGTGGCCATAAGCACACCTCTCAACCATTCACCATCAAAAACTGTTACTTTTTTATTAAATTTATGTTCCATAAAATGATCTCATCACCATTATTTTGGAACCTATAAAAAACAACTAGCGAGCTAGTT
Organism: Ceriagrion tenellum; assembly: GCA_963169105.1. Taxonomy (NCBI): domain Eukaryota; kingdom Metazoa; phylum Arthropoda; class Insecta; order Odonata; family Coenagrionidae; genus Ceriagrion; species Ceriagrion tenellum. The sequence goes on from OY720638.1 coordinate 14,615,125, forward strand.
GTGTGATTAAAGCTGCACACATTTCAAAGAATTCCATCGTGTGATGACCAGTACAGGGATGAGTTTGACAGACAGCCTCTGAAACAACCAGGAAAAAATTTAAATCACTTCTCAAATCCATACATATATGCCCAAGGTATTAAAAATGATCATATGATCATTTCAGATCACATGAAGAAAAGCAGACTTCAAATAACCGTACAAACATATTCCCAATGGATACATGACTATTCCAATAAAAACTATCATTTAACTTGTTTAGCATGGCATGGAGAGAAAGCACAAAACATATATTCAGGGCATGTATTTTTTTTAGCATTAACAATATATGCCAATTTATCAGATAGAAAAAGTTAGGTTACCATTGGAGATTTTCTCCATAGGCAGAGCCCACGACCCTTATTTTGGGAAACAGGGTACTGAGTGGCATCAAGATCCCAAACATCACAAACAAGCAAGGGAGAGTGCAGCTAAGAGGCAGAGTCCCCACATGACTAGAAAAGAGCAAAGATGCCATGCCGTCACAACACTCTCCCTCCCAGGCCCCTCCTGACAACAACAGCCTTATCAGTCATCCAAGAGAGAGAGATTTCACAGGCCCTCCCTCACTTCCCAAGGGCAACCTCACCATGAATGCATCACAGCATCTCCTCTTCTACCCCCATGATCTCAGCCATTTCATGGCAAGAATCCACATCTCATCATAGTGGCCCCATTCACAACCCCCACCACTCATCCTGGGGCCACGTAGGAACTGTGGCTTCACTACTCAGAATAACAGGGGTGACAAGGAAGTGGGCAGTGTTTTTTTTTATATTTTCATCATTTTGCATCCTTTCACTGGGTATTAAATTTGACACTAAGACCACCACTAAATGCCATTTTAAAGTGATTGGAATCAACTAAGAGAGAGTTTTTTTACATTGACCCATTTCAATACACTAGCAAAATGACTGCAGCGATCAGCTATGGGTATTTTGACTAAATAGTTACACCAAAATTCAATTGATTATAGCAGGTGCAAACAAATCTAGGGCTCCACACATACAAAAGTCAATCAAGCTAAGGAAAATGCTTCCTCTCAGCATAATTTGCCATCATAATATGTAATGAGTGATTACTTTATAATGCATATTTGCAAATTCCAAGCCAATTCTCCCAAAACCACACAGCTAGGTACCCACATGCTAGGTACCTGAACACTTAAAATGGAAATTATGCTTGGAACGCTTCTGGTAGAGACAACATATAAAAACTTACCAGTAGAAACATTAGGGCCATCAGCTTCTTCACTACTGAGGCTTTTGAAGTCCAGAAGATAGCTTTTGTAGTCCACTTGGTAAAGTTGAAGCGACATCTTCACATACTTCCCAGTCAAAGGATTTTCATGGCGAACTCGAACATGATATGGATTTATCACTTTCCATTCCTGAAAATGATCCCAACAATGTATCAAACACTAAGTTATGTCACTACATTTTATAAAATGGTTCAACATATTCAAGGTGGATGGCTAAAAATTTAGTTTTACTTGGCCGTATTCATAGATTCCTTAGTGAGCTACTATCGGCTCAGTAGTTTACTAACTAGTCGCCAACTAACAAAATCATATTCATAGACAGCTACTAAGCTCAGCAGCGCCAAGTGTGCCACAGTTTTAGTAGCTGATTCTTAAACACTCTCTATAGTATAGTACTCTAAGAGCTTACAGCCCATTTTAAAGAATGCATCTAGGAGGAAGCCTCATAAACACTTCACAAGTGCATATTAGTTGTCGTGACCACTGCATCAAGTGAGGTGCTTTAGAGTAATTAACTCGACATATTACTGTTCTGTTGTCGTAGAAATGTCTTACATTGATATAAAGACGTTCAATTGTTATCTTATTGATTTGCTATGATTTTGTACAGGTAGTGATTATAATTGTGAGTCTGTTTACATCATATCGCTGATCTGTTTACATTCTGCTGTAAATTTCTATTTCCTTTCATTTTTGTTTGTGTAGCAGAGATTTCATAATGTTTTTGTAAAATGTTTTTGAAAAATGAAATTTTGAGCTGCATAAAACCATACACCTAACATAGAATGCATTATAAAATGTCACTTTCATTAAGTGGGATACCGCTGCAAACATGTAGAAAATTTAGCTGACCCTTTTAAAAGATTAATAGAAGTTATTAGGTTCAAAGCACCCATTAAATAAAAATATGGGTGAACTTAAAATGTGCAAAGATACTAAATTAGATGTTCATGAGGCCGAAATGTTTAAAAGAAAGAGGGATAGTTCTCTCCTTCACGAAAAGGTCATTATATTCCAAATACAACTACTAGACTGGCATTTACTGGCATCATAGTTTGAAACTTAGTCGCACCATTTGGCACTAAATTCAGATACTATATGCCACGGTTGCATCTCCAAAGCCACTAGCACACTGTTGTAATATGCATAAAAAATTTTTCAATTTCATCCAGAAAAACAGCAAAAGCCTGCAATTCCACCAAAATTATCACATGGGAATGTTTTGAAACACCTCATTGGAAAATAACTAAGAATAAACAAGAGTAGGTAAAAAATTCAGTTCTGTTCACTTAACTGCCTTTCTTTATTCCCTATTGAGAAAGTAATAGACTTTAATGTGAAAGAAATTTCTGTTCACTTTTACTGTTTTTTTTAAAAGCTAAATGATTAGATTTTAGATTAAGGGAAAACCTAGAAAAACTCATGGGTTCACAACTTTACAAGAATATGTAAAAATGGACTACAATTTGTTTTTTAATATGTGATTATTTATTTATGAGTTGGTGATGATAAGGAGATGAGAAATACAGTTAAGGAAATGCAGGATTTGGATTCAAGATTCAGTATTCGAGATTCAATTAAATTAGGCAATTTGGATTTGATTAATTTTAATACTTTAAATATGATATTTTAACATGATAAATGTAATGTGTCATAATGCATACTTCAACCGGAACATCACAGTCCATGAATGTGTTAAATGACATAATATATGTAAGAGATAATAAATGGTATTACTTACAAAGTTCAAAGCCTTCATGGCTCTATAGACTTCATTCATGATGTCATGAGGTTTACTCTGTGACCTAATACCTGAAAAAAAAGGAAAATGTGAACACATACTTGTCAACCATGAAGCAACACAATCAGGTATCATTACTAGCACTAAAAATTTATGTAGTCAGTAGCAAACAACTCTGAAGTGGTTACCCAAATGCCACTTGGCCCTCTTGACAGGTGTTCCCTTCATCATTCTCTCCCCTGCATTGTGACCTGCATTGCCCATAACTCGTTCCCGAAGAGCTGTGAACAGAATGACAGTGCAATCAGTGAATGCCGAGACAAATTTAAGTAAGAGAAGCCAAGGAAATCCATTGACTGGCAACAGGTAACAAAGAATTTAATTCCTAATGAAATGCTATGACATGTATAGAAAGGTGATCAACCAAAAGTTTCTTTTACACTCTGAAGTCAAAGGGTTATGTGTCTCTTTAAGCCAAGAAACTCAGGCTATGTGCTCACAATAGAGGATACTGCTCTTTTTGCTGAACAGTTCATTTTGATCCAGTTCAGGAATCGGAGCAGTTGAAAAAACAGACCCAAAAGAACAGTCAGAGCATACCAAATGTGAGGTGGGGAAATTTAAATTAACAAAATGGCATATTGAGACCATAAATATACTCATAAAATGAAGCTGTAGGGAGACTATTATCCACTCCAGCAGCCTCAGGTGATCACTCATAGCATGCAAATGAAAGTAATGATAGTTCAATCAACATGTTGATAGCATTTTATGAACAGCAATTCCATTTCCTTTGATTTGCTAGGTATTTTTATCCACCAGACAATTTCATTCGACAATGGAATTTCAAAATAGAAATTAATTGGAAATAAGGCCTCCAAGTTAAGTAAAAACAATCAGTCAAAAAGTAATAACGGAAAAATATGAGAAGAAATATTAAAATTACCTTCTAACACAAAGCAATAGGTTCATAATGTACAGAAATGACACAGTAAGGGGTTTCCTCTCTACTGAAATGTCAATGTAAAATACAGAGAGGCTGTACGGGCAATAATAACTGAAAAAAACATAAAGTTGCAGATTGAACTCCAGTCAGATATTACTCCGAGGAATACTTAGCCTAGGGCTGGTTTATCCATTTCTGGGTAAACTTCCCAGTAACTATCCACCGGATATTGCTACCTGCCAGAAAAATTTTATATACCATGTATCAAACATACTTTACCCGCTGCATTGATACCTGGTGGAAAGACGTGGCAACGTGGGTATAGTTGACTCAGAGTAAATGTGAATTTTGAAGCAAACATTGTGATTGGCCTCTGTAAGATATGAACAAAAGAATTCTCACATTTGCAAGGCTCGGCAACGAGTCCGTTATGGATACAAGTATGTATTTTAATGTAGTGTCTTTTGCTGCCGTTTACTAAAGAACTAATTTCCGGTTGTATCTTAAGCATTTGTTTATCGAAGATTGTCTTAAGCACGAACTAGATCTCAGATAATTGTTTCAAAGTTGTTAAACGTATGACTACATGATGAGTTTATTATGGGTTGTTCAACGTTAGAGTAAGAAGGATACGATATCATTTCTCTCTCAGTATTGCCTCGGGCATACCAAAGTGGAATTCTTAGATAAGCAAAGATGGGGAAATATGCTATACACCCCCATAATTGTCTTTTACGTTCATCATTACCATCTGCATTGTGTAGAGCCTTGGTCGCATCCTTACTATTTTGTGAGGGAAACATGACACTTCAAATTTAGTGTTTAGATATTATGAGTCACGGTAAAGTCCTGATTAGATGACTTTTATGGAGATACACTTTAAAAAATAGAATATAAAGTTTCCAGCTTTTTCTTTGGGGTTTCCTTCATCAATGGTAAGGTAACAAAGGGCGGCATTAGCACAGTCTACCGAGGTTCCCAGCAGAGAACGTGAAATACTGGGGCCGAGTAATTTTTTTAATAGTGTTCCCTAAAAACTCAAGCAGCACTGCATAAACGAACTGTGAGAGTTGTATTCGTTTGAAAAATTGGGCTCCATAAGGATTACACCAATGCTCAACTTGTAGGAATCCTCAGCAGAAAGGTTTTCCACCTTTCCGCTGAGGATCAACGTTATCCGTATTCAGAACGCTTTTGTTGGTGCTTTTGGTGGTGTGACGGAGATCTTTCGGATATCAAAATAAAATGCAATACATATTACATCAGCTCATAAATACTTTTTAATGTTTAAGAATACGATGATAAAATTATCACTGAAAGATATACGACGATGGAGACCAGAGATAGCCAACATGGAGCAGTATTCTATCACTTTGAATGGACATATCCTCTCAGTGCCTTCAAGCTGTTGTGAATGAGGTATCTTAAGACGTGTGTCATTTTGAATTTGTCAAGGGAGAATCTAATTGATAAAATAAATGATGTTGAAATATAAATACTAACAGAAAACGTCAAAGATACTGGCATATCGGAGTAGAGTCCGCAGCTAATCAAGTTCTTAGTCAGCACGCAGGTGTGTTTCGTAATCTTAAATTTATCGATCGCTGCTTCACCAAGAGCAATATGGATCCATTGACATTGTCTAACTTAGCAGATCTGCCCCCTTTCTCCTTCACTAATAAGGAAACAGAAGTCCAAAACAACCTGGATGATTGAAAACAGCTCTAAAACAACACTTCTCTGACATGCCCACCCCCAGCTGAGAAAGAAATTGCAGCCCTTTTTAAGTCACTTTTAGAAGAGTGGAGCCTTTCCACAATCCAGGGTCGTGGGAAGGGTTTTCTTTTGTGCGGAATGTTTAATGCTCTCCCAGAAATGTATGTATGGGGTAGACAGGATGTTGCCTCAACACAATTGATTTTGGATAATAAAGTGGAGGCTGAAATCACTAATTGAGTGAACTGAAGATAGTATTTACGGCAATTTATAATCAAATGAGTGACATCGAGTTATTTTCAACCGTAGGGATTTAGTGTGAAGGCTATGCATTTGGTCGATTTCAAAGATTTTCGTGAGGAATAAAATGGAGACATCGTAACATCATTACAAACAAAGTTAAGCAACAAGATATCACATGTTATCGGAAAGGTATGACGATTGAATCAATGACTTGTGTAAATAGAACCAGTAATTATTGAGGTTTGTCCTGCCCACCATTTCCATTTGGAAATATTTCCCGTTTATTATTATTATTTTGAATATGAATGTTCTGTTTCGATAAGAAGCCCAAGTAGTTGGTTTCATTTGTTATACCCTTTTTATATAGATTACAAAAGGAATGTTACCGATATTCAAAGCTGACTGCCAATTATGCCAATGTCGGCAGCTATTTCATTTTTACTCATAATCATTTAGACGATATCAGTGTCATTGAATTTAGGGAGGATGTCCATAGAATAATGAAGTTCTTCCGGCGTCATTGTAGAGTTCTGTAAGGTGAATAAAATGCAAAGAATCGGAAAATTTGGGAGCAGGGAAAATTTACAAATGTATTTAGCCTGCCATAATCACATCTTCCTAGAATGGCCATGGCAGATAACGTGCGATGTGAACCCCAGTGGCCAATGCTCCATTTTCCAAATGCGATGTAAACAAGATGCCCAGCTCAACGACTGTGATAAGTTAAGGAGTTGATATTTGAAAGCTGCCCTGGGATATCATTTTGATCGAGTTCCTCTCGCTCGACTATAAGTTTTTTTAAATTATGAAGTAGAAGGTTGCAGTGTAACATACGCTGATGAGACAAAGATGGACCAAGTGTTAACATTGTGTGGCGAAAAGATGTCTCTGTCCGGCAAGCAGCGTATTTAATCCCAAGTAATTTCTAACGGGAAAAAAAAATTGAGTGATTGCTGAATTCTATGGTTGAGTGGATGGAAGTTGGTTAAAAAGCATTCTAACTGTATAATAATTGGGTATAGAGTTATTTAAATCCAACTTTGAAGTAAATAATGTTTTTAAGAGGGAGCTGTAAAGCTATTTGTGGGAAATATATCACGTTAAGATTCAAATATGCATAGTCCCAATGTTCCACACACGGCGGAGGAAACATTTATGATACCGGCTACGATAAAAAATTTATTCTTTTACACAAAAATCGAATGTTAGTCCAGGCAATCGAATTTTCTCTTTGAGAATATAGTCAATTCGAGTAGTATCATCTTCAGATTCCATTTACACGTGTGGCTGTGCAGCACGCGAGTTTAAATAAACACTTAACACTTACTGTAAGTGAACTTACAATACACATGATGAAGATGAAGATTGGGCTTTCCACGACTTCTAGCAGTCGTCGTCAACAAGAGGTCTTGCTCTCTTGGAGGCGAACAGAAGCCTGGGCCCTACTCCCACCATTAAGAATTTCCTTTTGCAGGTCAAAATTTTCCCGTCGAGTATATTCTCCCTCTCCAACTGCGGCAAGGAAGGTCTTTTCTCCGTTCCGTATGCTTATTGCTTTCCCGGGCAGGGGGAGTGGTTCGACCGTGTTGTCACATCGACACCTACTCGAGACTTAGAAATTTTTCGGCTTTGGTGGTAATGGTAAAAAATAAATGGTAATTTTTTTTTGGACAGGAGTATATGTATCCATTATATTTTTGACAGCCTTGCAGTGGTCTAAATATCGAATAATTTGTTACAAGAGCTCTCAGCGTCGCTTTGTTTGTCGACATATCTGACTAGCAACCATTAGTGAGCGAAATTTGCAGTTGTTGAGGGATTGTTTCATTTGAATCAGGAAGCAGGAAAGTTACATCCCTTCACATAACAATTTGATTGTGCTAAACTAATAAACTAATGCCTTTAAATATTAAATAAACCAAAATAGTGCTCTAGAAGGCCATAAAGTGAATGTATTCATACCATAAGTCAGCGACCATGAAATACCGTCACTAATATTTTCACTCACTAATACCGTTCCCAAATATTTTCGGAGACTTTACAATGATTTTGCCTGATTACATCATCTTAAATTGACTTAAAAATGAACTATAATGCACTAAACTAATTTAAACAAAAAGCACCATGCATATTTCCTTCATTATATATTCAAATTCCTTTTCATTTGGTCGTATTTTAAGCCAGAAGACATGAGGAATTGGAAAGGCTATATAACTTCAAAAATTACAGCGATTGATGCCACAAGTTTCTCTCAGAGCAGTCACACCACTAATAACTACAATTACTGAAAAAAATTTACACATGTATATATAGTTTCACATCCAAATTAACATTTTAAATATGCCAGGTGATTGCGGCAGACATCTTGAAAATTGGTTTATCCTCCCAATTAAATTTATCCACAGGAAGAGGAAGCGGGTAAATTTATTCGGCGGGTAAAGCTTAAATGACTGTGGAAAAACACTTTCCTGGGGTTTAAGCGGAGGATAAGCTATCCGCCGGATAAAATCGCGTTACCTGGAGATGGATAAACTGGCCCCTATAGGTATAAAGTTTAATCACCACTATCATTCAGTAAATTTTGTTATTAAAATGTGGAAAAATTAATGCTTTGACTGATTCATTGAGAAAAGTATACAGTTGAGCACCTTTAATCCGGCACGGTCGGGACTCGAGCGATGCCGGATTAGGGATTTTGCCGGACTACGGGTGCTGTGGCAGTAACCAGCATAATTATGGGGTCCGCGATATTTATAATGCGGGAATTGATAAATTATACCAACTTCAATTAAGTTTGAATAAATTCTGTATAATTCGACAAGTAATTCGAAAAAAAAAAGAAATAAACTTCTTCTAAATTCACAAAAACAAAATCAGTCAACCGGCAGTCTCGCAAAACGGCCGAGTGAAAGGAATGCGTATGACATATTAACGTGTTGCTGGACATCAAAGAGTATATACGTAAAGAGTAGAAAGTAAAAATTTTTCATCGCTTCCAATTTTCCTTGCAATCCTTATTCCACTGTGTTTAATACGATTCAATGAGCTGTCTACGTCGCGCCGTCAACGCTCTGTACAAAGCAAACATGCGCGCGCCATGCAAGTTAAGACATGTCCACTCCGTGACGTCACACACTCGCGTCTCGGCAACGACATACATTCTAGTGATGTCTTCAATTTGCTGAATAAACACCTTCATTACGCACAATAAGTAATATGGACAACATTATATGCAAAAAATCTTCCGATACTCGTTCTTGAATGGGAGAATTTTTGTTAGAATGGGTTACAGTTTCAGGAATTACGAAGTAAATGATTCGGCAAAAAAGTTTGTTTTCCGCGAAGTACGCCTCGGAAATATTGCCGGATTACGGGTGTTCCCGGATTAGGGATTTCCGGATTAGGGGTGCTCAACTGTATGATGATTAATGGCTTTTCACCATTTGTTGACCAGATTGAATGGCACTTTCAATGAATGGATAAAACATAAGAATGCTTAAAATACCTGGACTGTGAAATAATTTAGTTTCCTTCGCCTAACTTAATATTTGACTCTTCACTCAAAAATGTATTTCTCATGTTGAACTTTTCAATCGATTGAAAGTAATGAGGCCACAGAAACGCATGAGAATAAAACTGATTCACATTTTTATTTTTCTTTGAATTGTAACCCATCCCAAGTATAAGCGAAGAATCCATAGGAATTACTGATTGAAATAACATCGAGCTATCATACCTACTTAAGTTTTTTCTGAATGCTACCATTACTGAACACTTTTCATCCTGCCGTTCAATAAATCTTTACAAGACACTCTGCAGCTGAACTCTCTTGATGTTCCAAGACTCTTTTTGAGCACTACTGCAGCTGAACTCTTTTGGGCACCCTGTTTCTGTTCAGCCACTCTCTCTTGGCAGTCTTCCTCCTTATGCGGTTCAGCCCTTTCTTTCTTTGAGCTCAAGGATGCGTGTGTTTCCCACCCTCATAGAGGGGTATTATCAAAAGAATGGATGAATTCCACCCCCATCCCCTGAATGGCATGCCTCTGCTCTGCTCTAGCCATCTGTTTGTAGTTGAAGTAACTTGAACACAATATACTACTAGCGGCTGCTTCATTCATACAACTATGTCACAGTTAGCTCAAACCTAAAATTGCCATGTACAACAGGCAGTTTTAATGAAACATTCAATTGCTGATCGGTTCATTTCTTGGAACTATTCCATCTGAACTGCTCAGTTTATTTGGTCCCATCTCTAGCTCACAAGCTTCAAAGAAAATGTTGGAAGACATCTAAAAATCATGCAATTTTTCTCATTTTTATTTTATTAATTTTTTTGTTAAATTACCATTTCATTCATATTTCTTTGTAGTGGTGATGCAACAGCTATTTAGAACTCTGTAAAGACCCTGAGCAGCCCAAAATAAAACAGCGTCATGTGTATTTTTGACCTCACGAGAACTGAAGCCCTTATCAAAAAAAGACAATCACCCTTGCACATGTATTCAACAACAGCACCAAGGATTTGTAAATAAACTACCACATTAATATACTTCTGGATGATATTATTACAGCCAAATAATGGCATGAAAAGTCACTACACACCCTACTATACGATTAACTGGGATTCAATATCACTTCATGATGCCCTCATCTGCTAAAGGGAGTTATTTCCAGCTTTACATTTCAACCAATAGACTTGACTTCCATTCTAGACCATAATCACTAAGAGCTTTCAACAGCCATTCAAGTTATCAAAATCGAAGTCTGACATTCACACTTTGGGATGTTACTTTGAGTCAACCAAAGGGTACACAACAAGATGGCCTAAATAGAACAAATATTGAAATAACAGCAAAGCATAATCCATGCAACTGAGAGACAGCTGTACAACCAAAGTAAGGACTCAAGTAAATGAACACCAGCCAAAATAACAGCAAATACTCACGAGCTATCCTCTCCGGATGAGGTCGTATTGGGCTAGGGTTGAGTTCACTTGGGCTGAATGACACTGGAGGAGGACTGCTAGCCACATAAAAGTCTTTAATTTCAGCTTTAGCAGCTTCATCTGCAATTCTCTTGTTGTCAATCACCAAGTGATAGGCAATGGCAAGCTGGTCATGTGGATCTCCACTCAGTAGAGCATTGTGCACTTCTTGCTCTTTGACACCAAATTTCTGTAATTAGAAAGGTAATCACATGCTCACTGAACCAACCAAGTTACCAATAATGGAAAAATAGTCAATCGAGCAATTTCATGAGAACATGAAGCAAATTAAGTGATAATTTTGTTTGAAAAGTTTTCAGATCAGATTCAGTAACATAAAGTGCACACAGCAAGTGTTATACCAAAACATTTCATTTAAAGCCCATTCAACGCATGAAACAGCACCCAAATTATTCACAAAATCACAACTCCAACTGACTCAAAAGAAAAACTATGTCTTAGAAGGGAAACCACAAAGTGGATGGTCCCTATATTTTGTCATGCAGCATTTACTGCTGATATTATAAGAATTGTGGTCAAACACTTCAAGAGCCTGAACTTATTTGAGGCAAAAATTAATGCCAATTATTAAATTTAAAAGTTTTTAAAAATAAATTTCCACAATATCCACCAAAAGCATTACAGCCTGTGTAATTATTACAAAGGAAGAACACCCAACTTTTTATGACTCTCCAAGTGACAGAATAGACCCTGAGATAGCTTGAATACCATCAGTACTTCACAAATTACAGCAGCACAGCCTTGCAAGAGGTTCTATCATAAAAATGTATGGCATAGCATAAAGACCTAAGTATAAAAATTTTCCCAGAATGGAAGGAAACAATGAGGAAAATTCAACTTACTTCACAGACTTCATTTACAGCATCTGTATCAATGACAGATGAATCTTGCTCCACTGGTGACGGAAACAAATATGCTGGAAGGTCCTTTTGAAACCAATCATGTTTCCTAGGGGATGAAACAGAAGTTAAAAAGGCACCACTGCTCAAAAATGACATATAACATTTTCAAGTAGGCAATGAGGAATGGCTAAATAATGAATGTAATATTCTTTGTCCTCATTTAAATAGTTGATATAGAAATAATGAATCAAAATATATCTCCCTGGTGAAAATAAAATGTGCGTAACATGTGAAAAAAGTGTGAAGAAAATGTTCATGCTGATCTTTGCCCTCTTTTTGTACTTTTTTTTCTGAATGTTGCCATGCACAGTCTTTACACACTTCTTGCACATTTTTCATGCACACCTCTTTCACACTTTTTGCACCCTCTTGTCTCTTTTTATCAATAAGCACTCTTCATTCAATGCAAAAAATATAGAAGGTAAAAGAAAAACACTTACAGGAAAGCTCCATAATATTTCAGCATGCAGCATGTGGCTTGAGTTTATTTGTACTAAGCCTTGAAGAAATGCTATATAGGATAAATAAAAACCCAAGAATATCACAATCGTTTGATTAGGATATTCAATAATATGATTGAGATATTCTTGGGTTTTTATTTGGCTTATTTATTTAATTTATATGTTTTGGAATAAAATGAAATGCAAACTCTAAGTAGGAATTTATTTTGGTTTTATAACCTTAATACAGTTTCTTATTGGTGTCAGATGAATAAATGGAAACTGAAATCTGCTGAACGAAAAGATAAGTTTTAATTTACAGCTAACAGGAGGCATACAGATGAAGACTTAACAATAAAAGCATCAGAGCAATACAAGAAGAGATCCTGCTATGATGATGAATATTATGAGCTTAAGTTAAATAACATTGGTATGCATTAAAGCCTTGGCATGGCTCTGCCAAAAAACAGGGCATCACCATAGGATCCATATGGTACTTTACATAAAATATTTCCAGAGTTTAATTGTTAAGCTCAAGGTAATAAACATTGGTATGAATTAAAGCCATGGCATGGCTCTGCCAAATAACAGGACATTTAATCACCATAACATCCATATGGTACTTTACATAAAACATTTCCAGAGTTTAATCGCATTAGGATGCATTGTCCTGCAATCATATCAGGACTTAAAGCCACCAGACCTTCTCTTTTAATCATGTTTACATTCATGACTATAATCATACATATTATCCTCCAATATTGGATTTTCATATGAAATTTTCTCATAAAAAGAATAACTCTACTTTCAATGCCTCGATCGACTTGGCAAATTTTTGTTATCTGTCCCACTCTTCCCTGGTTCAGCCACACTATTGACTCATTTGTCTTCTTTGTGCAGACATAAGCGGAACTAGTGTAATGGATGCCCTTATGAATAATTTTTGAGAATGATAGAACTTCTTTCTCCACCACCCCTAATGTCACAAAACATTGGTTTTCTTCATTATCAAGAACATGTGTAAAACCTTGCCCAATGAGAAGAGTGCCTCCATTCAGATTGAAAAACTTTAAGGATCTGCCACTCAAGTTCTCACAAAATTGAATGACATCATCAGAAGCTCCATATTTTTTGACAAAGATGAGGCAGAGCCTTAAAGGTAAAAAACTTCTGGACTACTTGCTGTGATACTTTGGCTGGGCTCTTCTTTAGTTCTAGCGATTTTCTATTTTGCCCTTCAAAACAGAAGGCATTATGAGTCCACAGTGGACCCCAATTAGCAACACCCTTGCACAAATGGGTCAATAGGTGTACATTATAAACAATTTCAGCCTTACCAAAGTATTTTTGAAATTGAAAGACATACCTTAAAAGTAAGAAATGAGTATGGTACAAGTCTGCCTCGTGGATGACTTTTTGCAGCAGAGCACTGATAGATATGGACAGCATGGAGAGATGAACAAGGTATTTTTCAGGAATGAGCCCATCAAGGCAAACCAAATTATAAATGATTAACCATGACCTCCACAAGGCCATGAAAGGCTTTCCACAAGGCCATCTCCTTGATGCTTCTGGGGATTCTTGAAATAGATGATGGTGATTGAATTGAAGTCAGACGATCATCTATCAACCCTATTTTATATTCAACCCCTATAATATACTCTTTACCAAAATATTTCATCAATAATTCTGTATGATGTCTAATATTACCCAAAAGAACTGAGCGCATATAATCTGGCAACATACTCTCAACAAGGTTGACATACAATAGGTTGAGCAGAGGTATAGACCCTTAACTCCTTTTTCTGTCCAGTTCTTGCTACTTGCTTCATTTTAATTGGCAAAGGCTGCATCCTTAAGAATGCTTTCATGGGTGTGGTCTAAAATGTTATTAGAACTGATAGGATATCTCACTCCCCGTTCTGTGAATTCACTCCTCTGATACTATAAAGTGCAGCCATAATGACCATTAAACTGGCTCATATTTTGCATTTACACACTTACACACAAAGGCAGCACTTTACTGTCTATTTCATTCCCTTTCAATTTCCAATTTATTCCCGTTGTTGACATCCTGTTGGCCTCTTCAACAAATGGGTAAAGAAAAATTTTCATATCAAGGCCTTTTTTCCCCACATGTACGCCTGCAAGAAGCATATACTGAGATTGCATGTGAGGAGGGAGTTCATTATTTGTAGCATAAATTAGCCACATGCTTCGTTTTGTTGACTTCCCTAGTGGAACACCATCTGTGTTGAAAGTGTATGACATACTATAATGCTCCCACAACAAGCCTCCAGGTACATAATGTTTATGGTATGCAGCACCATCATATAAGTCCTCCATGGCATCATTGTCTTCCTTTTGTCGATCAAATCTCCAATTCAATCCTGCCAAAAACTTAGGATCCTCCAATTTTTCCTGGGACTCAATGTCTAAGGACAAGAAAAATGTTGATAACAGATCCTCTTCGAATTTACACCCACATCTACAACATTCATGGCTATTAATGCCCTGCTTCTTCCCTAAATAGTGCTCACAAATGGGACAATATATATGATATGTGGCACAATCCTTTCCTACCTCCATGTACTTAAGGAAAAAGAACTTAAGAGGAATGCACTACCTCCTTACCATATAACACATTTATCATAGAAAGCATGTCCACCATTGCCATCCATGTTAAAGAATGGTGAAAACCAAGAGCTAAGCACATTAGCAGGGCCTCCCCATCAGTGGTAGTTGTGCATCCACACAGGGTATGGTTTAATAATCTTTGTCCATCATCCACATACTGCTCTTCACAGGTGGGCATTGATTCATCAGTAACTTCCCATATATTGGGATCTTCTGAAATCAGAAGCTCCTCTCCTTGTGAGGATGATGAAGGCACCACTTCATTATTGCTGCTAGATGAGGAACCTTGTAGCTGAAAAGAGTAATTGTCACTACATAATTTAAGCCAGGCTTGTAAAAGAAATCTTATAAGAGATCAATAAGATATTCTTCTCGCAAAATGTTATCGCCAAGAATAATTGATATCGACTCCCTTCTTCTTCCATAAACACCACTCATTATTTGATATTTATGCATGATGAATAGTAATAACTGTTTTTTAAAATGCTAACTGACAAAACTGGTACTTACTGTTTCCATATTCCGTTGAGTAGCAGAAGCCGATGCTTCGTCATTCTTGGTATGGGTGCATATGAATGTAAATGCTTCTTGTAACTCGCGTTCATTTTCCTTAAATTACTTTTCGATATTCCTCACGGGAGATTCTTGAAGGTATTCAGATGAATATAATAAAATACTCCTTGGTTGCTAGATAGTAATTCGATGTGTATATAAACTTCGCGTCAATGAATTTTATGCCGCTCTACTAACGACTTCTAATTCTTTTCGTATTCCACCAACAATCACATGTTAAAAACTAGTGGCTAGCAGTAACAGTAACTATGGAAACCATCCTGGGCAGCAACTATCAACTTCCATGCTGGGTGGGAACTATAAACTTGAAGGAGTAGCGTCAAATTAAAATTTTTAAAAGTAGAATAATAAGTAAGTCTCATGCGACATAATTTATTATTTGATATTTGATTTAGTTATAGATATATTTAAAATCGGCCTGTGAGATCAAAACATTCACTTATAACACTTTGCAACCACTAATGTAATACGCAAGAGTTACCATGGCTAAAACAAAAAACATTCAGAACCCATTACGAGTGAATATGCTTCTGAAAGTATTTAAGCTTGCCATGTGAATCTTTTTGAAGATTGAACTGTTATTTTTTCAGCCCAAACAAATTACATCTTTTCCGCTTGAAGTATGTCTCGTCGAATTATTTTTTCATTGCAGTATATCAGCGTTAGCCTAACTATCATCATGTCGGACGATTACGATGCATGGTGGGCTGCAGTCGTGTATAACGTGTGTAACAAGTGAGTTTATTCCCTCAGAGTCTTTGGATAAAATTTCACTTTTTCTTTTGGTAACATTCTAAAATTTTCTTCACTTAGCAGTTCATTACAGACATTTCTTAGAGAGGAATAATTATTCCCCAGAAAAAATTGAAAAAAACTCCATGCCATTCACCTTTTTCAAATAATGCTAGTCAACAGCTACATTCTTTTTAACAAATATAGCGGCAAATGAAGAAGTCTGAATTCTGACTGGAGCTAATATATAATAATAATCAAGTGGCTCAAATTAATCAGTGAGAACTTTCTCATCAGCAACAGCTCTATTCCATTATCCTGCTCGAACAAAAGCCACGAATACGGGAAAGAAGCTTCAAAAAAGATGTCGGGTTTGTCATGCAAAAAGCGTAAGGAAAGTGGCCATAAGTATTTGTCCTGAATGTAAGGGTCAACCAGGGCTTTGCTTATGCCCTTGTTTCCAAGTATACCATAAGAGTGTATGAATATTGTTATTTTTACTGTATGTATTTTGTTAGTAAATACATTTGCATTGCATACGATTCAAAGTGATTTGAAGTGGGTAGCATGTAAGGTTTTTCTTATTTTTGAAGAAATATGCAAATACTGGCATTTATTTTGGCTCAACAACTGCTTTATCCTAAACAAAAAAAACAATATTTTACTTCTTGCTACATACTCAGTTCCTTTTTCTGCCATGCTATTGAACTACTGTTCTGTGATTCCGTAAATAGTTCATTATTTGAAAAATGATTTTGATTTTTTGCTGAAATTTTTTGGAGATAAAGAAATATTTGCTCTGATATTACTTCCATAATTCCTATATGTTTTTATTACTGCAGTATGCATTCTTGCCATATTTCATCCATGGCAAGAAATACGGCAAAAAAATAAGGAGTTAAACCTGTTTTTTTGCATGCGTAATGTTTATCTTCAGTAATGGCCAAATTTAAATGTTTTAACACATGAAAGACGAATATTTTTCTGGCATTCAAAACATTGTGGCGTGCAAAAGGTAACACTAAAATTACTGTATAAATAAAGAAAAAGGCTATGTCAAAGAGAAGAAGACAAAACATGGTGGGCATCGCTCATGGGTAAAAAAGCTAAGTGCGTTGACATCGGGAAAACACAGAAATGGAAAGTTTTGGAATTTCCAGTGGTGAGGGCTGAGAAAAGAAAGTACAGGGGGTGGACCGGGATAGGGAGCAGGTAGGAATGCCGACAGGCGGATAAGAAGGGATTAGGGGAAGGCGCTTCTGCGGAGAGAGGACAATTGTGTGATGCACTTAGCTGCCCATAAAAATATACTGACCAGGGGTGGGTGCTTGTTGGCAACTGCAGGCTAATGATTGTTGGGAGGAAAACCCGTGCAGTATAATGTCACCCAGGGCCAAGAGCAGAGTATGTAAGGAATAAAATCGCCCAAGTTTTAAGGAAGGGAAATACCATTCAGCAAATGCACGAGAGATATTTTCGACAGCAAAGTACTAATGCATCAAAATTTTGGGGATGACTTTTCAAATAAAAAAGTTATGAAATTTGCCAAAAATACCGTTCAACCTCTTAAAAATTTATATATACATCTAATGAGTCAGTTCAGAAAACACAAATACATTTTGAGGTGGAAATTGCACTAAACAAAAATGTTACAACAAAGGACGAGGAATCAAAGATATGTTTACCGATGTAAAATAAAAATATACAATAAATTGATACCTATACCTAATAATACCTTATTTATTTCATATTTACCACGGTAAATGCAATTTTATTTTAATTACATATTTTCAGACGCCAAAAAGTAATATTTTCATGGAAGATTACGGAGAAACATGGCAGTGAAAGAAAAAGCAATGTGGGTTGCATTACCACGGAATTTCAGCGTAGTGGATGTCATTCATGAATGAAATTTTTTTTTATTACGAAAAAGAGGTTTTGTGGACTTACAGAGAAATTTAAAATACTGGCGGTAACTTACAATACAATAACAGACATGATAACGCAAAATATTGCATCCCGACACCGGGACCGATATCTTCATACAGAGCTGCATTGAATGGGTTAAAGAGTTACATCATTGTGAATAATATTTTACTGCCAAAATTATAATGATTATTGATAAACCACCCCTTATTTTCATTTGTAAGTGGGATTACAATTCTTAGTAAACCACATTTTATCATTTTTTTAATAATAGTAATTATGTAGTTGTAGACTTTTATTATTACTCTTTCTATTTCCTATTTGTACTCTTTAATTTCACTAAATGTTCCATACCACACATTTGCACATTTTAGTCATACTTTTCGAATGCTATTCACACTTTTTGCACATTTATGTGCACTCCATTTTACCACTTTCTTCACTTTTTCACATTAATTCACACTTTAGGTGTTCCAAATCACACTTTTGTCACATTTTTTCGCATTTCAGTCACACTTTCAGAATGCTATTCACACTTTTTGCACATTTTTGTGCACTCCATTTGCACAATTTCTTCACACTTTATTCACACTAAAGGTGTTCCTAATCACACTACTGTCACTGTTCTCATGCTTTTAGTACACTTTAGTACACTTTATGCACACTTTTGACAATGTTCTCATCCTTTTAGTACACTTTATGCACACTTTTGTCACTGATCTCATGCTTTTAGTACACTTTATGAACATTTTTGTCACTGATCTCATGTTTTGAGTACACTTTATGCACACTTTTGTCACTGATCTCATGCTTTTAGTACACTTTATGAACATTTTTGTCACTGATCTCATGCTTTTAGTACACTTTATGCACACTTTTGTCACTGTTCTCATGCTTTTAGTACACTTTATGCACATTTTTGTCGCTTCATTCACATTTCTTGCGCATTTTATTTTCACCAGGGCTAGTTTTTCCAAATACAGTAGATTCCAGTTAATTGGGACATATCGGGACTGGCGCACTTTGCCCCAATTAAGCGGCTGCCCCTATTGAGCAAAGTATCCTGTTAAGTATGCATAAACAAACGTAGAAATGAAAATGCACCAAAATTCTGGAGTAATCTGGGCAGTCAGTTCAATTTCCAATCCTATGCACTCACAACATCAGCACTATTTTTTTCTCCATGAGCTCTCTTGAATTTCATTTTGTTTCTGGTCTTCCCTCGAGACAGCTATCTGTTGGCTTAAAATCATCACGACCATGTTTCAAAGCTAGTTCCCCCGACTTCTTTTTTAAATTGGGACCACTGACGCAAACCCCTCGTTCACTCACTATGGAAAACCACTGATTTAAAGCGTCCTCAAGATCTGGATCCTTATCTTGACGCTTGCGTTTCAGGGGAGGATCTTGCTTTCCATTGAGACTCCATTCTTCTCTCAGTTTATACTGATGCTGCATTAACCGAGCTATTGTCGATTTTGGCACCCCAGAAACAGAATCCAGATTCCCTAAAGGCTGGTCTAAGAGCTTTAAAGGCAGGAATAGGTACCCATATGGAAAATAAGATTAAATGAAAGAAGTAGAACGTTAAAAAAACCGTTTCCTGGTATGAAAAAAATTGCAATTCCTTGCGAGGGTAGAGTCAATGTCGCGAATGCATGGCCCACTTAAGCGGAGAAAACACAGGAATATTCTTCAATTGGGTTCTGTTCTTCAGGACTTCCCTCCAATGCCCACATTTACATTAAGAGGAGGGCTCACAACTGAAGGTCTACTCTTTGTTAGTAGGTTATCCTATGTATTTACCACAATCCCTGTGTTGAAGTTGTTGAAATATTATACTCAGTTGACTCCAAACTTCCAAGTGAGGTGTGTGAAAGTTTAAACAATCAGCAAGCAAAGTTTCCATTTCATTTGAGATTATTTTTACTTGTGAATTAGTAGTGAATAGTAGCTGTGAATTTTGTAATTCATACATTATAATGGATTATTTCTTAATGCCTGCTATGAAGTATATACAAAACGACATTCCATTAAAAGTGAAAATGCTACTCATTCAAGCAGTTGAAATGGTTGATAGATCCAAAATTTACATACGTAAAGAGACTGGAATTACAAATCCAATGTTCTCAACAATTCTAAGAAATTGTGAAAAATTTATAATTTTGTTAGAAAAAAGCAAATTCGAACCAGAAAGGAAACATCAACACAAGGCAAAATACGATGACTTGATTGTGTGGTTTTAGCATGCCTGATCACAAAATGTTCTAATTATAGGTCCTTGTTTGGTGTCAAAAGCAGACATTTTGACTGCTGAGCAGGGAATTCTCTTCAAATCTGGATAGTAAGAGCAGTTGTAGGGGTGGAATGGGATAGCATTGGAGTGCATTGCTGGTAAGGCAGGATACGTTTCCTGTGACATGACTTCAGAGCAGACCATAATACACATTGCCTGAATTGCTGAAAAGCTTTGCACCAAATGACATTTTCATTGCAAGCACAGCTAAAATTTTTACTGCCACCTCCCGGAGAAGACTTAGGCTTTTAAAAATGACTGATACCCTGATAGCCAGAAATCCATGGAACAAATGACTGCAATAGTCCCCTGTAATTCTTATGGTTGTGAAAACCTGCCATGTTTGTTTTGGTATGAATTAGGTAAATGGATATGGAATTAGGAATATGCATAGGTTTATTAATTTTCATTGTATGAAAAATGTAAAGAATTAAAAAGAAGAAATGTAAAAATGAAAAAGAAAAGAAATGTAAAAATGTAAGTGTAATCTGCTGATTCAACCATTGAACATCAGACGATCAGCTCTCTTCTGCACAAGCAATGCTAAATAGATAACGTGTAAGAACCAAGAATTGGGCATAACTTAGTTATGCCAATTTTAGCAATTACTATATTGATAAGGACAACAATGGCCAACAAACTTAGATGAAATTGTGATTTTAGGTCAACGTTAGCCCATTACTGAATCAAACTAAGTGCACAATGCAGCATTCAGGTTACTCATAGCTATGTATTAGACTGATGTTTAAGACTGGAGAACCATTAAGAATTGGGGCAAGCACATTTTGCACATCAAACTTATGGTTTGGAATGAAAGAACTTTGTACTTTTCCACATAGTTTATTATCCTCAACCGGTTTCAATGCAATAGCCTCATTTTCAAGAGGTTACTAAATGCCAAGGCCATCAGTCTCACTCATTAATACCCTGAGCCAGAGGAGGGGGGGAATTAGGAAAAGAGGTTGGGGAGGGAAGTAAGGTGAATATGTGCAAGCTTACTGGGAGGAAGCAACGTCCGTGTTTTGAAAACATAATCAGTAGGAGGGGAACTCTTACAGACAAAAGAGGTGAGTTCATGGGAACAACTTCATTTACCATCTTCTCCTTGTACAACCTGTGATATGCCCTTATTTCAAAGTTTTCCAAAAAAATCTAATTTGGCACCTTTGTCCCCTAAATGTAACACATTCAGATTAAAATTAGAAACATGATCATTATCAATTAAGCGTTTTGCAAACATAGACTTACAATCAAGATTAATCAATGAATTTTTATGCTCCCTAACTCGTACAGAAAATCCCCTACAGGTTTGTCCTATATAAAAACAATTACAATTATCAAGCATTAAATTATAAATTAACAATTATCCACCAACCTCTCCCCGGTTCCTCGTCCACATGTTAAGTGGGCCAAAATTCCCTTTGTGCCCCATCTGTCATATAAAATATATAAGATGTTGCCTAAAGATAATAATTATGTTTTTATATCCCATTGACAATTGGTAAACTGCTTTTTAATTCTAAAGATTGTTTTAATGTTGATGGACAAAAGTGGTTTTTATATGCTACAATGTAATAGGCCTAACTGTAATTGTTTTTATACAGGAAAAACCGGTAGGGGATTGAATGTACGAATTACGGGGACATAAAAATTCATTGATTAATCTTGATTGTAAGTCTATGTTTGCAAAACGCTTAATTGATAATGATCATGTTTCTAATTTTAATCTGAATGTGTTACATTTAGGGGACAAAGGTGCCAAATTAGATTTTTTTGGAAAACTTTGAAATAAGGGCATATCACAGGTTGTACAAGGAGAAGATGGTAAATGAAGTTGTTCCCATGAACTCACCTCTTTTGTCTGTAAGAGTTCCCCTCCTACTGATTATGTTTTCAAAACACGGACGTTGCTTCCTCCCAGTAAGCTTGCACATATTCACCTTACTTCCCTCCCCAACCTCTTTTCCTAATTCCCCCCCTCCTCTGGCTCAGGGTATTAATGAGTGAGACTGATGGCCTTGGCATTTAGTAACCTCTTGAAAATGAGGCTATTGCATTGAAACCGGTTGAGGATAATAAACTATGTGGAAAAGTACAAAGTTCTTTCATTCCAAACCATGGAAAAATTCCACAAAGTAAGCCCATCAACGATTAATTTTACATAAAACTTATCCCTAGAATAGGTTTTCATATATTATGCTGTCATCAGGGTACATTACAAACAATATATCTTGGCCTTATATATCATAACTATTGCTTGGGGGTTGGAATGAAATTTTAGGGAAAAGGGTCTGAGGGTTCTAAGAAAAAACAAGGGTTTCATGTCAGAGGAAGTCTGCGGTTTCAGAGAGGTGAATGGGCAACAACAATATTAATGCATATATAAGAGAATCAAAATTACTCATATGAATTGATGAGCACAAATTTTTTGTGACACTGGAAGTATTATTCACACATTATTCACATAACAAAGCCTATGATCCACTACTTATAATTCTACAGCCAGTTTGGCCCATGCATTGCACACCACTTCGACATCAGACAATCGTATATACACAGTTTTTTAAATTTGTAATAATTGTCTTTTGAATGAAAAATTTTACCAATTTTTGTAAAAAGGATTGTAAAAAAGACTCTCTCGACCCTTAAGGCTGGAAATAATTTTCTGTAATTCGTAGGAAACATACCATCAATAAAAGGCAAAACAGGGAGAGGAAATTTTTCCAGTATTTGTTCCTCTTCTTTGAAGAGTCATATACATTCAAATACCTGGGAATCTCCTGAACTTCAGACTTAGCAAAGGAAAACACAAACAGAACATATGCTGAGTGGCATTAAAGAAACTAGGATCCATCAAGCTTATAGAAGAAAGATTATCCAATGCAAAGGTGAAAGATAGGTGCAAATTTGCTCTGGTTAGCCCAGTTCTTGAATATGCTGCAAGTATTTAGGACCCAGAACGAAAAGATTACACCTACAATGTAAATGAAATAATGAAATACAAAGGAAAGCCACATACTTTGATGAACTTCTACAAGTAAACAACAAGTGCCACGCAGCTAATAGAAGGATTAGGTTGGAAATCACTATGGGCCACATGCTAGGCATAGATTACTTGAAGAACCCGTCAGGTGAGTTTCAGTAAGACATGGAGGATATTATTTTAACCTAAAATTCGTCTGCTAGAAATGACAAAATAAGAAATATACACTGCTGAATTGACGGATACAATAAATCTTCATTTCCACTGATTCTGAATACAGACCAAATGAAAACCTGTATTTTGGGAGAAGTGAAGGAGGACCTCAGGGGAAAACTCATAACATGGCACTTTATTGTAGATGAAACACAAAAACAAGCGTAGAAATCAACACATAAATTGTGAGAGAGCTATCAATTATTCTACACTGAACTAGAAAATAGGCTGATGTCAAAAGTGATGAAACTTCCATGCAGCTGGCACAAAAAATATGGAACATGGAACCTAGCATTGGATGAATTGAAACTTTAATCATCTTCATAAATATAACGGCATCAATGGAAATGATATAACTTAAGAGTAGATAATTACTTAATATCTTCAATTGTTGCCCTCTTCATTGGATCAATTTGAAGCATGTTGCAGAGAAGATTGACAACAGATTTATTCAAGTATTCAGGAATCGGGAATATACCAGCTGGAAGAGAACAAAAAAATTAGAATAAAATAAATGTTGCCAGGTAATATACCATGCACCTTTAACCTAAAAAAATATGATTACTTACACTTTATTTTACGGAACAGTGACGACACATGCTCATCATCAAAAGGTAGTGTTCCACAGAGTAAGGCATAGAGAATTACACCACATGACCAAATATCAACTTCTGGACCTGCATACAATTTTCCAGAGATCACCTCGGGGGCAGCATAATTGGGAGAGCCGCAGCTTGTCCTGAGAAACTCACCATCCATCATCATATTTGAAAGACCTACAAGTTACAGAAGGAAATTCAATTCCACTAAAAATATTTACATAGCAATGAGTAGCACTTAAAGCACCAGAGTCACTGAATACCCATAGGAGAGAGACAAGGACAAAAATTAGGAAGCAATGAAAGTGTGGATAGCAGCAACATTTCCATAAAATGAACAAACAAAAGTGATTTGCAGACCACTGTTCATCTCTGCTGTAAGCTTTCCCTTCTCATTTCACTGCTAAGACTGCTTGGTGGAGAAAGGATCGAATGAGGTCACTGAGGGGGTGAGGGGCACATTAACACTCAGTTCAGAGATATATGAAGTGACCGCAGCAGGATAACCCTCAATGCACTGGTCATCGATTTGGTGGTGGAGTGGTTGTTCAAAAGGGATATTAAATGCAATGGGCATTATGGAATTACAGTGGATTCCACAAAACATTGACCTTTAAAGGAGACACTCAAGAGAGATTTCACTGTACTTGATTTCTGCACAGCATTGTAATATACTCTACAAAGATGTGAATGTTCCATAAACCAATATAGTGTTTTCATTGCCAAAATGCAATTAGATGCTATGTAGAGTTCTTTCAATATAGAAGGAAAGGAATAGCTCATTCAACATTCCATAAGTTAACATTAAACAGGGAGCAGGTGGAGCCTGAATACTTACTATGGAAAACTGGATGAAGTCTACTCACCAAAATCTGCGATCTTCACATGGAGGTTTTGATCCAACAGAAGATTCTCTGGTTTCAGATCTCTATGGACAATCATATGCCGGTGACAATAATCAACACCAGATATAATTTGCTGAAAGAATCTGCGTGCCTCATACTCCTTCAACTAAATAAATAAAACATTTTACGCTTAATCTAGTGAAAGTTTCTTTTTGTAAGATAAAAAAAGAAAAACATAGCATCCATACACATTTATTCATATTATTCCAACTAAGGTTACATTTTCAAGGTCTATTATAAACAATTATACTAGTAAAGCAATAAGTTTTAGTATTTCCCATGAATCACAAGGTATTAAATTCTAATGGCAATTTTAAAAATGATAACAAAATGTAATAACCCAATGATTACACAAACTAGGATTTAGATGGAGACACTAATTCTACTAGGATCAGTTACTAGACAAAAATATTCCAACAGAATTCATAAGTATAGAAATTCACATGTCACAAAAGAATGAGGCACCTGAACACTTAAGCAGTATTCCAGACAGAATGATGGAGAAGATAATATCTCTAAAGATAGCTACAATGATGCAAAGCTGCATGAGGGATTCTTCATCTGCCTGAGTCACTGGTCTAAGTTACTGCCTCCAGAGAGCAAGCAGAATCTATTTCTTGATACATAATCATGAACCAATCATGGCCATTCAGATCTCAAATGCTTTCAAGAGGTAGTTAAGTCATTCCTCAAGTCCTCATTTGCCTGGTATAGAGTTGTACAGTGAAACTTATGAATGCATTTAATTTTGAATTCTGCAGGAACATTTTGCAATGAAGCTACGTCATGTAAGTTTGCATCAGACTAATTATCAACCTTATGAAAACTCTAGGGCCTGTTCCATGATTATAAAAAAATACAACTGTATAGGTTGTTTTTTATGATTATCATGTACTTGCAAGTAATTCTTCGAGAAAAGGTCTCCTAAGAACTACAGCAGTACCTCTTAATCCACAAAAATATTGAACCATAAATAGCATTGAAAATTCATCATTATTTTACACAATTCTCTTACTGTCAGAAATTCAAGGAAAATGGAGTTATTTATCAAATGATAAAAACCAATAAATTTGTGTAGTTTGGACCTCAGGCAAAGCGTGCAGTGGGCCAATACATTGGCTAGTGCACAGATCATTGTTGAAATCACTATAACTCATTATATTTGAGTGTAGGGTTTTAGTCCTGTTGAAAGTATTAATTCTTTGATTTATATATCATGCTTTTGTTATTATTTATCATCAATGTTAAATACTTATCACAAAGCATTAATTCTTATAACATTTGTGACGTTGACAAGTTAACGTGTCGGGAAGGTCAACCTCATTGTACGTATGTTATTTAATGCCTAGTTGTCCTTCCACCATGATAAACCACAGAAAAACTAATGTTGTTTCATTCTGCAATCTCATGGCTGAGTTATGATGAATTGTCTTTGATAAGAAACAACTAACATAGACTTTGGTGATACAGCACAAATGAAATCATTGCTTTGTTATCATTTTGGTTTCTCTTGCCATCCATCTGAGCTAATCACTTGGACCCAGTGGAATGGGATTACGTTGTCAGCAGATATTTGTGCATCAGGGTTAATCCATCATCTATCATGAGAAAGTGAATACATTTTTGATAGGGTACCAGAACGACAGTCTCTACTAGTTTGGATTATGTGGCTAAGGGAGTTCAGTGTGGCTTTTCCCCTGCAAGCATGTGGTTGAATCAAACACAATATCAAGCAAATACATTGATGTCAAAGTACCGTATTTCCCAGTCTATAAGATGCACCGGCGCATAAGACACACTGTGATTTATCAGATTAGAATTTACGAAAAATCCTATTATAAGATGCACTGAGATTTATCAGGTTGGAATTTACGAAAAATACTTCAATCAGACAAAAGAGGATCAAATTATTTTAATGATAATACTTTATACAAAGAAAACTGAACTGTCACATTTTAAGATTGCAAATATAATAGCGTTTATTCATCGTAGAATCCCAGAAATTTGTCATCACTACTGCTAAAATCACGGACGCACTTATTTTTCACTGGAGTTGTCACTTTCCTCATACACAGAGTCATCTTCATTTCCATGAAGCGCATTGCTAATTCCATGCTTTTTAAATGACTTTGTTTGTCTCCATTTTAACTTTCTGCCGACGATCGTACGATTTATTTAGGATTTTTTTAGGACGTACTGTCAAGGATTCTGTCAAACTCTATTGCTTTCAACTGGCTCAAAGCGGTGTTATCATCAACGTTTTTAATGAAGGCAACCATTTTCTATCCCTGATGTGAGAAAAAATATTTAACAGTATCTTTCCCGGCGAATCAGCTCGCGTCTTAGCGGACGAAGTTATACCCTCGGCCCATAAGATGCAGGCTGACTTTAGAGCACATGTCGGAGCATAAAAAGTGCATCTTATGTCCTGGGAAATACGGTAACTTCTCATAAGGTGTTAAATTCTAATATAATTTATAAAGGAAATTATTTTATGACAATGATGACAAGACTTCAATTATACATCAGGTATCATAGGGTCTCTGGAGTTGGAATGGCTTAGGGAGACAGAGTGACATATCTCTTTGCATAAGTGGATTGAAAGCTGGACAGCAGTATCTTCCAGGGAGAAAAGAAAAAAAATGTATTGTTTGTTGTGGAAAACATGGCCAGAAGAGGAAAAGGTCCCAAAGAGTGAGCATTTGGCGTGAGAAAGTTGTGCATAGCATTTGTTTGGTTAACCATATGTGCTTGATAAACAACCCGACCTGAAGGCCAAAAGTCTTAATTATACCCCGCAAAAAATGTAAGATCAGACATATCTACATAATGAGACTACTGAAGCTGACAAAAAGTTATAAAACTCACCAGTTTTTTTTCATTTATTTACAATTTTTTGACATGTCTTTTTGGTAAACTTCTTAATGCAAAAATTTAACTTCATGAGAAAATGTTACCAGCAATATACTATTGAATCTGAAAACCAAATCACTGTAGCTTGAAAAAATAACGTTCAACTTATGAACACTGAAATAATTACACTTAGTTCTTATATAAGTACAAGATTTGTATAGTCGTCACCAATTTCAAATTATGTAAAATAAAAAATTGAACATGGATATCTTGAAAAATAATTTCATAAACTTTTTTTTCCTGATATGCTACATTATATAAATTGCTCTCAGCATTTCTCGCCACTAAGGGTGGCTGAAGGCAGCACTAAAAGGGCTAATTATCCTTGTGAACCAAATAAATACAAAATCCTTGAAATCATGTCGATTTTCACTGGCAACAAATCTCACGACAGTAGAATAAGTTTCAGCTTCCATCTTCCTTTTAATTCTCATAGTCAATCCATTTCAACTACAAGGCAGTGCTAATGATACAGCTAAATTTAGATTAGAGAAAAAATTGAGTGAAGTTTCAAAGCACTTCATAAAATAGACGAAAAGACTGCTCGTTGTGAGCAAATAGTTCCCAGGGGTAGAAAACAGATTTAGACAGCCTGGATTAAAGAATCATCACTTCATGACAGCAAAAGCATTTTACCAAAATTATATTTCAAACTCAAATGAAAATAATACTCACTTTTCTTTAAGGTCCAGGAATAAACTTAAATGAATGCCATTTTTTGCTGGTGACTGACCGAGGAAGAAATATTTTATAAAGAAGTGCATTTTCTCAGTAGGTGGGTGTTAATCAATTTTAATCCCCTTTTGATATGAGACATGTAGACCCTATTCATGTGCTCAATATATCACATCACAAAACCCATAAACAGATTACAATAAAACAAGTTACTGTTAAAACCACTGCACTAAAAACCACACTTATCCAAGGAAAAAAGATGTGCATTACCTTGCCATGCTTCACAATGTAATCAAACAGCTCTCCCCCTGAGACGTATTCCATGATCATAAAAATATCAGTAGGTGTGCTGATGACCTGATACCTAAAATAGAGATTAAAGAGACCTGAGCATTAAAATGATTAGAACATACCATAAAGTCAGCAGTAATGGAAGTAGGACAAACCATGACCTGCATGCAAGTTTTACTATTACAGGTATCCCTTGTCAACCATGGTCCTTACATATTCGGGGTTTGTTTTTTAAGAACCATTCTTCTCAACCACAGGCGTGTCCCTCATCAACTGCTGTCAACAAGTTGCCGAACATGGTTGTCCACAATGCTGCTTCAAATTTACATAGTAACCAAATTTCTATCAAGCTTCGACAATCGCAGACTGTAATTTATTTTTATTTATTTGTCCAAGCGGCTATTTTCAAATGTATTTCCTTCAGACATCAAAGTCTACAAAAAAACTCGCCAATGTAGAGCCATGACTTTTTTTGCTTCAGAAATAACTCTATTATTCATTCTCTCATGAAAAACAGCATTGCAGCTTTAAAAAATCATAATCGCGGCCATTCCACGAACAACAAAACAGACTACGTGTTAACATTTGCTACATTGCAATTGACACAGGTATTCTCCCTATATTTGGCCTCAAACTCAGGGTCAAAAACTGTTTGCACCAAGAGTAGGTCAGTGGTAGACAAATGTGGCATGCTGATTACCTGTTTCTGGCAAGCAAAACAAGTTCATACCAAATACATTTTAATTTGAAGGGGATCTTTTTCAGGGGATGGGATAGTCCCGCTGTATGCAAGCCAGCCAACTTATGAGAAAAACTAAGTCAATTTCTCACTAGGCTACTAAACCGGCTGCACAGACTGGTAGCAGTAAGGAATAATATGTTCTCAAATTATTATGGTGGGACATGGAAAATTTTTGTCTGAGATTTTCACAAAAGGTGGGAATCATCCAAATGTAAAGTTACTCAATATAATAGTAATGAGCACAATGGTAACTCAGAGTTTTTTTAAAAGTATTCTACTGGCTCATGTACATTTTGTTGTATGTCAGAGTCAGAGAGAATCTCCTCCCGCTTCTCTACACTTTCAGTGGCCTATCTCACTCTAGTATATCCATTTTAGCCACAACATACGATCTACCCTACTTCATCCTGTCCATGAAACCTATTCCCCTTCTTCCTCTTCCCCACTTGGCCAACATCCTTCCCTCAACCACAATCTTGAGCAACCCCTCGCCCCTCATTACATCCTCCAGCCACCTACTCTGCCGATCTCGAGTTTCATACAGAAGTTTCCTTTCCTCGTCCACCATCTCAAGCACTTCCTCGTTAGTCTTCCTGTCCGTCCACCTAACCTTCTCCATCCTTCTCCACACCCACATCTCAAAGGCCTGCAGCCTACTCTCATCCTCCATTCTGAGGGTCCACGTTTCTCGCCATACAACACTACGCTCCATATCAAGCTCTTCACCAGCCTCTTCTTCACATCCTTACCCAATGTCCCCATCATCAGCTCCCTTCTATTACTAAACGCCTCCTAAGCTAGGGCTATTCCCTCCCGTAAGTCTTTGCTACTATGTCCGTTTTCTTCTAGCGTACTACCTAAGTAATTAAAATGCTCTCCTTGATCATGTTTGTGTCCTCCAACTTTAATCATCAGCCTCGCTTTCTTTGTCCTAGAAAATCTCATTGCTTTGTTTTCGTATAGTTTACCTTCATTCTGAATATCCTACACTGCCTTTCTAAAGCATCTACCAAAGCTTGAAGTCCCTTGGAAGATCTACTAGTCAACACCTGATAGTCTGCCAATCTAACCGAGTTAATCACATGCCTTCCTAGTTTGATCCCCACCTCAAGTTCTTCTCATGCCTGTCTTACCATTTCCTCACCATGAATGTTGAAAAGCAGTGGCGACAACGAGCACCCTTGCCTAACCCCATCACCTATAGTTGCCCCCCCTGATTCACCATCAGCCACCCTCACCAGCACCCTTTGCATCATATAAGTTTGAGATTAGTCTTCTATCTCATCAATCTATTCCCATTTTCCCGAGTATCTCCGTTAGTTTATTCCAATTTACCCCTGTCAAAAGCTTTTTCAAAATCAATAAAGCATGCGAAAACATCCTAGTTTTGTTTCCTTCTTTAAGTGTTCTCATCACCTCAATTGCATCCTGAGTTGACATTCCCTTCTGGAACCCAAACTGGTTATTGCCCTAGTAGCTATTGATCTTACTCTCCAAACTTCTTTTAACTACTCGAAGTAAAACTTAGGCTGCATGTGAAATCAAACTGATTGTTCCATAGTTCTTGTATTCAGATGAATTTTTCTTCTTTGGGATAAGAATTGGGACTGTTTACACGAAGCCCTCTGGCCATACTCCTTCCTCATAGATCCTACGTATAAGTTCGAAAAAAGCTTGCATATCTTTCTTTCCTAAATTCTTTAGCAGCTACAAAGGTATACTATCTATTCCTACAGCTTTTCTTGCCTTCATCTCTTTCAATGCTTTCTCTATTTCTCTGCTGAGTATCATTGGCCCAAGATAATCTTCATATAGTGTTCCATTATCCTCTATATATAAATTAGTCGGTCTGCTATTGCTGTCATACAGCTCCTCCACATATTCTCTCCACCAATGTGGAATATCTCCTTCATCATTTCCCACCTGTTTTATCCTAAATCTTTGGTACCATCTGCACTCATTTACCTCCCATTAGTAATTTTACTCTAGCATATAACGCACCCAATTCCCCTTCTTTTTGCAGTTTCTCCATTTCCTTGCATTGCTTTTTCCACCAATTTTCCTTCGCCTGATTGGTTATTTGCTCTAGTTGATAATTTAGCACCTTGTATTTCGCCTTACCTATGTCAGTGTTTACGTTTTTCCAATTCCTTCTCTCCTCCATTTTCCTGATAATTTCTTCTGTAACCCTCTGCTTATTTACCCTCCTCATTTCCGCTGTTCCTATAGTTTTCTCAGGCATTCTTACAATGCCTGTTTTTATATTCTCCCATTTTTCCTTGATTGTTCCTATTTCCTTGGCTTTGCCTATGTTCCCTTCCACTATCTCTTGGTATTCCCTCCTTTTTTCCCCTTCAGCACTTCTGAAAATTTCTTGTAATGCCTAAGTCAGTAACGCAGTATGAATTCCACCTACTTTGCTTTCATCGCATAAGCTTAAGACTAAAACTGCTTTCAAATAACATACTCCCTATATGCATTTACATTTACAATATATGATTATCACAAAAGCAATTACTCTGGAAATTAAATAGCCTTCTGGACGTGTTCCTCCGATGAGGCTTTATTGCTGATGAATCCCACGTATTCTGCTCATCAGAGCTACTGCTATCAGAATAATCACCAAAACCGACAGTAAAAACAAAAATTGGCTCATTATCAATGAAATAATACAATGAATGAGGTTCTACACTCCACGTAAGCGAATTAATAAATACACTTTTTAAATCATGTACTACATTGTTAATATACTTCACTGTAAAATTTAGAAACCAAATTGCATCGCATTTGTGTAAAAAGCTATTCCTAACATAGAGAAAGAACTGTAATATAAATACATAGGGATTAAAAGAGAGATATTTTCAAGTTTACTACATTTGTTAGCAATCAAAAATGCAAAATTAACACGTGGCTATACCTAGGGATTTAGAATCCTACACATGGCTGTGAACAGAGGAGAGAGGTGTTAGGGCCACATTTTTTGCAGTCGTAAGCTCTGTAATACCTCTCTGATCAGCTCTATCACAGTATCATACAAGAGATAGCACCCAAAAGTGAGGGAAATACATCTGCATTAAAGAGTGCATTTATGTACTGAAATAAAGTTATGCTAAATTTTACACACTGTATTGTGCCTGACAAAACGTATCTCCCGATTCCCCATAATCTAGCATGTCACAATATAACAATGAGCAGTTCTATACAGTAAAATGTTACTTATGTTTCAGAACTCTTAGTTTAGTCCTGTAGTGAGCCAATTTCTATTTTAAAATTTAGCTTTGGTGTGATAATGATATCACACCATCACATTGGTGTAATAGTCATTGAGAACACACTGAATATCTTTTTTGGGGTCTGGACTTCCTGGCGAGACATTTGAAGGAATATAACAGAGAAAAACTAATTCATGCATTACAACAGAGCCAGAGAACAAATGAAGAATATTTCACATGTTGGCTTTCTTAACGGATGTAACATCCAACCCAAGAATGATATTTTTTACATTCTCCTATGGTTGAATTCATGAAAACTTTGCCTCGACTTACTTCCACATAAGAGAGAGGTAACTTACGACCTATATGCAACAGAAAATGCTGAAAAAAATACAGTTGTCTCCCATCATCGATAGTTGACAATAATTAAAATCTATCATGAATTCCTTTTTAAGGTATGAATCTGGTTACTTAGCATGAACATGAACTCATCAAAGTATGATATTTCAACTAGTCTCAATGCATAGACACAACTTTTCAGGTGCAAATGTTCAATCAAAGACAATTTCTTGCTGAGGATTATGTTGCTAATTCTATTTCATATTGAATTTGGTTCCAAGTACAAGAATTGTGGAACTTGGAACCAAAATGACCGATCCCTAATTTTAGATAAATTGATAAGTAGCTCCCATTTATGATGAATAATAACAAACATGATTGTGTATGCACTGAATCGGTTCAACAATATTTAAGAAAAAACTGACAGACAACTTTTTTCGTAAATTTTCGCAGCTCATGATTTTATCTTGTGAAATCTTTTGGTATCCACGATGATTTTTTAAAGAGCAACACGAGAAAAACAAATAAAGAAATTTGACAAGTTTCACCAAAAACAACATCTGGAGGAGGAGGCCCAAATGACGAAAACTGTGATTAACTTATCAAACGTCGTTTTAGATGAAGCTGCCATATCTGTCCTCCCGAAAGGATTAAATTTTGCCATAGCCCCGAGGGAGATACCTATGGACAAAATTATAACTTGCGTTGAATCTACTTTAAGGAAACTACCTACAGGAATATCCGAGGATATCACACAAGAAGTAGCTCATGTTCTGAAGAGATCAAAGCCTCCTAAATCTAATGCTTCCAAAGAAGAGATGCAAGCTTTGAAGTCCTTACAGGAAAACGCAAATATTATAATTCTAGCAGCAGATAAAGGAATCGCCATGGTGGTAATGTCTAAAAAATAGTATGATGATAAAATCAGAATATTGCTGGATGATCCGACCTACAGAAAAATAAAAAACATCCTACTGCCAAAGCAGAGACGAAGACAAAATATCTAATTAAATCTTCTTCTATTCCAAATGAAGAAAAAAGATTTCTCATACCATCAGCCTCAAAACCACCGAGACTTTATGGATGCCAAAAATTCATAAGCCGGGCATACATCTACGACCAATCGTAAGTTCGATTGGATCTCCCACATATAAATTAGCGAAACACCTGGCAAGAGAAATTCAAGCATTTTAGGTCAAACCTCTTCATATGTTAGAAATTCAGAACATATTATCGAAATTATTCGTGAGATGAAACTGACATCTAATGATATACTCATCAGTTTCGACGTCATCTCACTTTTCACAAAAGTACCAGTAACGGATTCCACCAGCAAATTGAAGAAACTAACAGAAAAAGGTCTCCAGGTGACTACCCAAAACTGGCGGAGTTTTGTCTAAAAAAACATGAACTTTTTATGGAACGGACAGATGTACGAACAAACGGAAGGTGCAGCCATGGGCTCTCCCCTTTCCCCTGTCATCGCCAACCTATACATGGAAGAGTTTGAAAAAGAAGCTTTAAACACCTTTAGCCAAAGTCCAACGATACTTTCGTCATTTGGCCGCATGGAAGGGAAATACTAGAGGATTTCTTAAAACACCTGAACAGTCAAAATTCCTCGATCCAGTTCACGATGGAGAATGAGAAAGATGGACGATGGAGACGTCTACCATTCCTGGATGTCTTGGTACAGAGGAAGGGAGATGGTACTCTTGGCCACCAAGTACATAGAAAAAAAGACGCATGCCGATCGGTATTTGAACGCATGTTCACACCACCATCCTTAACAGAAGGCTTCAGTCATCAAGACGTTATTTGATCGTGCCCAAAATGTTTCCGACGTTGATTCCATCTTGGAAGAAACAGACTACCTACGGAAGACATCGAGGAAAAATGGATACAGCAGCAAATTAATTCAAAGTGTAGTAAAGAAAAATTGTCAAAAGAAGGAGATGCCATTGGGATATGTTATGCTGCCTTACATAGTGGGAACAACTGATCACATTGGCAAAATAATGAAAAGGCATAATATTCTAGCGAGATATAACAGTCTCCAAACTCAATGATTACCATAGAGGAGCTGAAGATCCGTTGCCTCCATCTCTGTCTGAAGGAATATGTGAAATCATTTGTAGCTGTGGAAAATCATATGTGAGGCAAATAAAAAGAGCTATAAGCTGTAGACTTCGAGAACATGAAAGGGCAACATCTAAGAAGGGCTGGTATCACTCTGCCATAGCTGAACATACATGCATGGAAGAGGGTCATACCATAGCCTAATAACCTGAACAGAGATGATGGGTATAAACTTCCATTAACGTGGAAGACACTTTTGGAAAAGAAAAAAAATGGTCAGTTTGAGCCTTTAAAAAAAAAAAAAATTAACAGCCGAAATTTCAAATTTTAAAGAAGACCATTGTTGTTCAGACCTATAAATGCCCAAACACCAATGGCAAAGAAACAATAAGCCTGACGATGCCGGCAGAATAGCTCGGCTAAACTGTTGCTCTTAAAAAAATCATCGCAGATACCAAAAGATTTCACAAGATTAAACTGATAGTCAGTTATCTATTTAACCTTTGGATGGCAACCTTTGGGAGGGTTAAATTAGGTCAGTGCACAACTAAAACATTCAGTGTTTCATTATTTAAAAGTATCCACCAACACATGACATGAAATCCTCAATCAAGAGCATAAAATGTTTGCACACTTTGTCCATCCACATAATATTACTCCTATCCTGGATTGTTCAAGAAATTAGGAGGTCACAGAAAATTGGGTAATGTTCAAGAATCTTTCATTAGTTAGTGCATGTGCATTAGTACATACCTTAAATGAAACTTTTTTAACAAACAAATTTTAACTCGAGTGCAAATAAATACCATGCCTCCATAAGATTTATACATGAAATTTAAAACATGAAAGCAGATGCTAACTGGGGTGACTAGTAAGGTCAGTCTATTGAATTGCTTTAAAAAAGGAGGAAGTGCGATACTCTTAGATAACCAAATTACATCATACAAGCTGGTGGGTAATTAGTAAATGAGTCATTAGACAGACATAAGTTCACTATGTTCACATACACATTTAATGGCTAGTTAATATGTATTTGGATTTACAAATTAATAAACAGCAACTCTTGGAAGTAACCTTATTACTGTTCATCAAAAGCAATGCTATTGTTGGAACGATACAGAGCA
This sequence comes from Ceriagrion tenellum, assembly GCA_963169105.1. Classification (NCBI taxonomy): domain Eukaryota; kingdom Metazoa; phylum Arthropoda; class Insecta; order Odonata; family Coenagrionidae; genus Ceriagrion; species Ceriagrion tenellum. Next base: position 14,651,657 of record OY720638.1, read on the forward strand.
AGCTTCAGTAAAGTTTTGTTACTTGAGAGATGACTCAATATAGCTGCTGACAGAACAGTGGCATTCTGTATGTCACCTTTCATTGGCATAGAAATAAATAAGGCAATATAATAAAAAAACTGACTACATGAAGTATTCGTGGATACTTACAGCTTTATGATATGAGGATGCCTGAACAGCTTAAGATTCTGTATTTCCCTTCTTATTTTTCCCACAACATCCAAACTTTTTATCTTCTGTCTATTCAATATTTTAACAGCAACTTTATGTTTTGTTTTCTGGTGCTCTCCAACTGTAAGAAATTGGTAGCCAAACTTTAATTCTCTACAAATAATTTCTTACTTATGTATATTTATCAATGGAAAGAGAGTATATCAGTTCTGTTAAGACCTATAAAAAATGTATCATTTTTCAAATGACTCTACATAGATCAATAAAAATATAACAAAAGCAAAATTTAATTTAGATATTTCTTTCATGGCACATGAACTTGAGGCCATGAATCACAAGGAACAGCTTACATATCTTTCTAATACAATGAAATAAAAGAGAAATTGTCCTCAATCACAAAAAATTATGCTAACACCATATGGAGACTGAAAATCAGTACTGTACTTAACCTTTACAGACATATTACAATTTCCTGCTCATGCTTAAGTACCCAATCAGCCCAATTATAAACTCAAGTTTTCCATGAAATATTCTGCAAGGAAACAATTCAATACCTTATATTCAATCATTATAATACATACATAAAAGCAAAGAGTAAGCATTCATTTATTATTATTTAACTACTCATACCGAAGAGTAAGCATTCTGGTTACTCTTTGGTCTGAGTAATTTCCAAATGACCTGCTTCTCATATGACTAAATAATAGTGACACTAAAAATAATTCTTTTCAAATTTCACACCTTCTATGACATTTTACTTGTTGACAAGGTACTTTGGCCAAATGGATCCATGTACAGGAAGTGCAATTCGGCCCAAAGGGAACCCTATCCTTAAAGATATTCGGAGCTTTCCATTACAATCGTTGAAGTTACCATTGATCACAGCACTTTACAACACACACACACACACGGTATTGAATGGAATGATGAATGCTGGCAAAACATTTGGTAACCTGCCGGTAGGTAGCACTCAGCCATCAGACAACAGTCATGAACAAACAATTTGTGTGTATTACTGAATTTGTTCAAAATATGTTGTGAAAAATGTTAGCTTTTTACCACAGAGTGCATATTTACAAAGCTAGCATTGTAAGTATTTGACGGCTTAGTTAAATCTGCAAAAAAACAAACCACAGATGTCTTTAACAAAGTTCACTTGCTGTTTAGCACACATCAAATCTGCTTCTAGTCTGTTTTGAAGCACGCTGCCTCAAGTGCAAAATCTAAAATGAAAGGACGGCAACTGGGTTGCGAAGAAGTTGAGTGGGAAGGGAACTAGAGCAAATGGAAGGCCCTCACCGTTTACTTAAATCCACAAGACAATCACAGCATGGGTTTGAATGATTAGAGCCAAAAAGGGTCAATTCTCTAAACAAATAAAGACCGATACCGATATTTGGACCACACGCCAGAGGAGTGCATCACTAAGAGAGATGTTAAATAATATAATACCAAAAAAAATTAATAAAATAAGCAAGTCGACCAGTAAGCCACGTGAGGTACAAGCTTTAAGAGATGAGAGAGCAGGGTTTTTAAACTGATGACACAGAAGCCTGAGAATTAAAAAAAAATCAGGTGCGAGCAGCAAGTTGTCAGATGGTGACGAGAATCAAGAGTTTCACAAGTATGTACTTCATAATTACAAATTTTAGATAACTCTGCAAGCTTTCTAAGTTGTGTGACATCAGTTAAGTCATTCTTAGTCCTAGTCTGCAGAAATACAAGAATGAATAGACAAAATAACATTTCCTAGCTCAATCCAAAGCATAACTTAGAATTGCAGCTAGGAAGGTGCTCACAGTTTCTGATTAAACATTTGGCAAAATTTTATCAGACTAAACTGTAAGCAATCAATAATTATATACTCCCCATGCCAAAGCTAAGAATAATTTAGTCAACCAGTTCACAATTTCTTTTTGTGATGGTATTCAGCTGAGTCATCATTCTTATTTTACTCAGAAACTGAATAATAAATGCCATATATCCGCAACTTTTGAGCCTCTCATTCAGTTAGCATTACCCCTATATAATGAAATCATGTATTAAATATGATATTTTTGGACTAGGCCTGAGGGTGAGTAGTAAAAATATAAGGAGCCATATTATCTTCAGGCAATGGACTTGATGTATTGAGTTGAATATATCAGAAGTTCCCAAGCATTCAATCGTAATTTTCTGATCAGTAAATGTACATTTGATGAACTCCATTTGGCTCAGCTTTTACTGAAATGATTACACAGCAGCAAATTAACTGTGGAGAAGGACTGGGCAGTAAGCCAGTTAATATTGAAGGAAAGTAAAATTTCAACATGCTGTTATGTGCTTACAGGTTAAGTATCTTTTTGCTGAGCCAAAAGATGAATGTTCACTATCCCATGTTAAAAATGCTCAAATTACCACACACACTGGTGCACCCACAAGAAGGATGCACAAGTGATTTTTAATCACATCACATATATTCACTTTGGGACCAAGAAGAATTCTAACAGCAAGAACTTTTTTTGGTTGGAGAACAACACCAGTAGCCACGAAAAAGTAAGAAAATTCTCCTTCTTAACAATACATCAAGGGAAGGGAAAACTTAACCATCATTTATGGGTCTAATCGAGCAGATAGCAATAAGAGAATTGGTATGCTCACCAATAATTGGAACTGATATGTAAATTACATTATATTTAATTATTCCAATTTCATTACATAAAATGGTAGGGCAATCCTGGTATGGACAGACAACTGTAAACACTGATTATCAAGCAGACGCCCATGATTAAGGCATGCCAATTCTCAGCAGGGAACTAATTTCTTAATATTCATTTACTACAAAGTTAAAACCAGGAAAAAAACTCGTTATACACCAGATTTATGATAACTGCAAAAAATTTTACACTTATAGTACATTGCCAAGTTCAAAAATTACACACAAACAAACCCGAGCTCTATATTTTTATTCAGAATGACCTTTGCCAACTTCTAAATGAAAGTTATTTTTAGCCTACATCATACACAACAGCTGCACTTAGGCAGACCAAGTAATGCGGATAGAACGATCCTCGATTACTGATGCGTACACTGCAAACTACAACATACCCACACAACAATACCGAGTATGAGATCGTAACCACACTCATGTAAAGAGGTACTTGCTTGTATGCATGACTCAAACGTTTTTAATGCCTTCACTTGACAACAGTAGGTAAACAAATCAACATAAACATGAGCTACCATAGATATCACGACTAGGACGACCATCCAGTAATCGGTTCCCAATGCACACCACGCCGCGCTAATAAATTCCCACATCATGTGAAATAATCGACTAATAAAAGGAATGAAGTCTTATTCTAATGGTTCAGAGAGATTTTGGGTCGACCTGTACGAAGTCTAATGAAATAAACGTAAACGGAAAATTTCATTGGTAACAAGTGCCAATACATGAAAAAATCAATCGGTGAACTTCAACGGCTTTCCACTAAAAAGACAGTTTCCTAGAAACACAAAAATGGAAGCTTTTCTATAAGACTCCCACCATACTAATTCTTCATTGTCAAAAGATAATCCGTCACTTGATAACAAAGTTAATAATGCATCCATAAAAATAACTCACTTTTTACTTTTCCAAAAGTGCCGACACCAAGAGTTGGCCCCAAAGTATAATGGCCTATTTTGACATAAGGCTGGGTGTGCGAACCTTGCTGAGACTTCTCAGCCATATTGCCTTAAAATGATGAAGTGATCGATTCAGCAATAGTATACCTTTCTTGTAGCTCTCTCAGCACTGCGAAGCATGTAAATATTAACCCGTATACCAAAGAACTGCAAAAAGATTAAAGAATGTAAGATGAAAACAACATCCCTAAACAACTGCTTAAGTAAGCACCTTCCATTCAACACAGCGTATAAGAGAATACCTCGGGGGATTAGCATGGAAAATATATCAGCATTGAATATTACAGAAAACTCTAATCAATAAAAGCTTTGCTTAAAAATCACACGCAATATAAGAATAAGATTCTTTCACACCACCAGCAATGCTGCTGAATTTGTCTCTCGCATGTTTACCTTCAATTTAAAACCCTAGTCTGCTGACGTCTATCAGCAAATCCGAAGAAGTTGAGACTTGAAACCCTGGAAAAATTGAGCACTGATCAGTAGCAGAGACCTCTGGGATATCTCATTTTCATTGTGTAATTTTTGTCATGGAAAATAATTATAAGAGTAAAGTTTGGCTAAAAAGGTTTCGATGGGAAGAGTCGAATCGCGAAAAGCTGGAGTTCTACTCAGTTCTCATGTTAAGCACCGGATCTGACTGATATATAAGCAATTTCATATTGCAATAAAATGGCAAAAATAAATATGCCAGACCACATAATTGATAGTATGCGGTAGCGTTAACCATTAACAATATATCAGCCGACAGGTCGACTACAACAGTCGATACTTGAATGATCTCGGAAAATAAATCATCTTCGATATTTAAAATTAAAAAAAAATAGAATTTCCTCTGCATTGCTGAGTAAATTGACTGGAAGGTTCTGAGTGCTTCGGGTAAGTTTTCATCTTTAACATAGGTGAGTTTTTAAACAAGGACATGTAACTAATGCAGAGAAATCAATCCCTCCAGTTGCTTGTTATTTGCACATTCTAAACAAAGACTGGTCTAGTTTACAATGTGTTATCTGTGTGTACCATTCAGCTTTGATAAAACTTTTATGAACCATTGACCATTGACGCTGTGCCATTTGTTGGCGTTTTAATTCAATGTTTATATTTTTCTTCTACTGAGTAAAAGCTAGACATTCTCTCAGCAATGTTTTGAATATTTTATTGTTTAACTTGATGTTTGTTGGCAGCAACTGTACTTAAATCCATCTCATGCCTCATCAGTGAGGTTCTGTTCGTTATACTCATACAATTTTCATGGTACAGCCTCAGTGTTAACCATAACTTAATGTAGTGCATTAATTTTTCGTACTGCTTCGAACACAAGATTGCTTTCATATAAATCCCAATTCACAACCATAAGTATTTGAGGTAGGAAGTCCTGGAGTCAACTAAGAATTCTTAAGTATTTCTTAATATTTTTCCGTGGCCCGAAAAAGCTGCACACTATTGATCAAAAACTTTTATTGATTTTTTGCAAATAACAGTCCCAGTGGGGTATTAATTGGTGCTTCACTACGATTATTATCCAAATCGACGTGGTTTACGGAAAATAATAATGGTTTAATACTTAAAACTCAGGTTTTTATTCGCTTGTGCAACTCAGCACATTATACACAGTCTCCTTACCGGCTCTACTGACTCTATAACATTCCGAAACGATATTCGAATTCGTCGAAACAAAAGAAACAAAAGACAAACACAATTTGGATGATTTGAATAATTCTAGAAGGTATGACAAATTGAACAGACAACTACTCAAAACAATGAAAATATTGCAGGAACGCATTTTGGCGCAAAATTCAAACAATTCCAACACTCCCCCTCGTTCCAAAACATTATAATAACAGTCATATAAAGGGCTTTAACAAAGTCCGAACATAAGACAAAATTTACTGGTTAACACTGATGATAAAGTTTTTGTAAGCTGGTCTGTCACATTTTGCTCAGTGGGTACATACTCGAATCTCACAAAATTGCGATTTACAGATTCTCTAAGTACATTTGTCTCTACAGCTCAATGTCGAGTTCTATCAGAGATTCCCTCACCTTTCGATATCAAAATACCACCTCTGTTGTCACCAAAAATCACACAAGGCTTCTCCCTAAATTTACTCTGACCAACATCTTTTAGAAAAATATCTAACAATTGTACTTCATGCAATACATCAACCATAGCAATTATTTCTGATTCATTATTATTAGCCTCAGCTCTCTTTTGAACTACACTTTTCCAAATTACTGGGGATCCAGCTAACAGTACCACGTATCCAGCTACAGATTTTCCCTCTGTCTCACCACCCCAACTAGCATCAACATATACTTTTACAGATTCTTCAGTTTTCCTATAGCAAATAGACAAATCTTGGGTTGTTTTCAAATACCTAAACAGATGTTTAGCTTCCTTTAGGTCACTCATAGTCGGACTCTCAATTCTTTGGCTTAATTTAAACACAGAGTTGCCAATATCAGGACGTGAAATATTTGCTACATGTCTGACGCTACCAACAGTTCTCCTTTAGGTTGTCATATCACAAAATTCCTTCTCAACAAACTTTGGTTTACCATTGTCTTTCATTGTCAGAGATAAAGTGGTTTTCACTCCTTTACTATCATTAAGTCCATACTCATCTAACAAATTTGGAGTGGAGTGTGAGCCGCAAGCGTGGGACACAGGTAGAAGGGATCCACTGGGGGGGAGAGAAGGTGGTGATGGGTCTCCAGGTGGCACAGGGAAGGGAGATGGAAGATAGGCGGCGGAAGAAAGGGTAGGGATGCACAACAGCAAGTGCTTGAAGTCTCGAATTACCCCGAAATACGTCACCATTAAGTCCAAAGGCTCGTTACCAGCAGCTTTCCAAGCCATTGAAGTTGCGAAGAGGGTATGGGTGCAGAAGGAATTAAAGTCCTGGGACTGCAAACGCGACGCCATGCGACATTATTTACACATCCTGTACGTGGAGCTATGTGACAAACTCCACTACTTAGAGTTTACAGTCTTCGATGAAAGAGTGAGAAGTCTTACCAGAGTGATAAGTGAACGCAAATTACGCGTCATCAAAAAATTACAAGTCCTTACAGCACAGCAACTGCAGATAATTCCTCCATCCAACAACAAACTTCAGGACCGTGAGACCCATAATTTCGCCACCAGTGTAGTGAATTTGTCTCAAGCAGTGATTTCTCCTTCTCAATTGACGTTATTGAACAAAGGTTTGAAATTCAATCCACAACAACCGAACTCAACAAAAGACTACAAGAACCTCGCCGAACCTCGCAAGTGAACATACTGGTGCAAAACAAGTGATTGCTGACATTCTAAGGGCCGACTTAGTGAAGAGATCATCAACAGAGAAACTTGAACCGACCAAAGATATAATAACGCTGAAAAGCCTCGTTAGAGACCTGGAGGAGAAAGAGCTCATCCTCGTCATAGCCGACAAAGGAAACTCGACCGTCATCATGACCAAAGACGATTATATTCGTAAGTGCCAAAACTTCATCTGTTCAAACTACTTTGTGTTACTAGCCCAAGATCCCACAAAACAGTTCCGAAAACAGGTGAAAAAAGCTTTGTCCGCTTGCTCGACCCTACTGTAGGACAGAAAAATATTTTCTTTCACCCATAAATCCCCTTTAACCCCGATTGTATGGTTTACCAAAGTTAAATAAAAAAGAAGTGCGTATTAGACCCATAGTCTCCAGTGTAAGTGCGCCTGCACACTAACTAGCGTTCAAATTAAACGCCATTTTCCGCCAATTTACAAATTACTCCGCGAAACATTCTATCAAGGACTCTTTCACGCTGACTAGTAAACTCCAAAGCTTGACTCTTCCGCCGAATGCGAAGTTAGTGTCTTTCGATTTTCAAAATTTATTCCCTTCAGTTCTTGCCCATGAGGCACTAATGTTTGCTATAGAAATACTGCGTAACAAGAACCTCCACCCACTTATCATTGAGGAGTTATTTCAGCTAGTGGAAATATGTGTTAATCAAAATTATTGCCTATTCAACGGACAATATTACAAGCAGAATGAAGGTTTGGCTATGGGATCACCTCTCTCACCCATTCTGGCAGAGATTTTCATGGATCAACGAGAGGAAAAAATATTTGGCTGAAACAATCAAAACATCAAGAATATATTCTACCGGTTCAGGTACGTCGATGATGTTTTGTGTTGTTGGACCGGCACCAACCGACAACTGGATTGTTTCCTAAATGTTTTAAATTCTATGCACAAGTCAATTACGTTTACTATGGAATCCGAGATGGAGAAGAAATTAAGCTTCCTGGATCTCACAATTGAAATCCGAGAACAAAGGCATGTTTTCTCAATATATAGGGAACCGACCTATACCGATCAAGTCATCCCCGCGGACTCTTGCCATCCAATGTCTCATAAATTAGCCGCTTTCCATTCCCTCATTCATAGATTCATTAACATTCCCATGTCCAAGTACCACTTCAATCAAGAGCTCCAGACCATCAAGCTGATAGCCATAAACATCGGTTACAGTGAAAAGTTAATCCACACCTTGATAAACAGAAAAAGACGCAAGCAAGTGGTGAGCCTCAGCACCTACTTCACACCACAGCAGAGCAGTGAACCCAGAAAATTGTGTAAGATTCCCTTTTTCAAAAACCTCTCCTACCGTATTGCCAACAAACTTCCTAATGGAAAGTTTAGGGTAGCCTTGTACACTCCCACAAGTTTATCCAAGCTGCTATGCTAAAACAAGGATACTATTGACAAAGAGAATCAGAGTGGAGTTTACGAGATCGCATTGGAGTGCCAGGCCCGATATGTTAGGCAGACAAAAATAGACTTCGCCACAAGGTTCAACGAACATGAAAAGTGTATCGCCTCAGGAAGTGATGCGTCCATGGTGGCGAAACACATTGTAGATAGTGGTCACAGTGCGGATTTTGAAACTTAAGTTCTCCATTTGCAAACTTAAGGGAGGAAATTTGACGCCCTAGAACAAATGGAGATTCTACAACCTTCTTACTAGCCACTTGCCCCATCTTGCCCCTTCTCAACGAACACGATTGTATCCGGAATTCCCCCTCCTTGCTGTTAAAATTAACTAGTGTTTCAAACAGTCCGGTGCATCCCTACCCTTTCTTCCGCCGCCTATCCTCCTCCTCCCTTCCCTGTGCCACTTGGCCACCGGGAGCTTTAGCGGACCTCTACTTGATTCCCGCTCTGTATATCCCTTTCTACCAGCGTCCCACGCCATGAGCCCTCGCCCCCCTCGAGGGTGGAACGCATCAACTCCCTCACCAATCTACGTACTTGCCTGCACGACGGACTCGTTTCATGAGGTCACTGGGAACGTTCGCATCTACATATACGTAATACCCTGCGAGCCACCACGAGGGTGTGTGGCAGGGGTGAAGATCACCAAACATGCACTATGGACATGCAACTAGGATATTTAATGGAGACATGGTAGATAATAGGGTCACATGCTAGATGGTTAGTATCTAATAATAAGAAAGGGATTATTGGTTGTTATTACATGCATCATGCACTAAAGACTACTCTAACTATATTTCACCTACCTATCCCTTTGCTACGCTGCCTATTGTTCTCTCTTATGGTACGCGGGAAAATGACATTTTAAATCTATCGGTACGACAATCTATCTCTCTAATCTTGTTAATCTGATCAAACCTAGCATAATGTGCAGGGGTTCTTAATATTCTTCTTCGCAGATCTCCTGTAGAAGCCATACTCCAGGTTCCGGGTGGGGCGGAATTACGAAATGGTTTTTCTTATATTTGCACTTGTATTTTTACTTGCTGTTGTTCAACCCTAACTCCCCGTCTGCCTCGTTTACCTCCCCCTCCACTCCCTCCGGTCACCTCCCTTCGGTTTTTACCCACCCACTTCCCCCTTCTTTCCCCAGCTTCCTTTTTTCCACCCCATCCTTTCACCATGACTATATATTATGTGCATCTAAATTCATTTGTACCTGATGATGATATAAAAACATCGAAACCTGGGTCGTAGTAAAATTTATATTGTGGAAGATGGCAAAGTTTTTCATTTATGCATCATGCATAAGTTCCACACAATTTCGCAAGAATCGTCGGATTTTATGTAGAATCTTTTAGTCCTAAATCAGTCAAAATCTTGTAAAGATGAAGATTTCAATCTCTACCGGTCTGTTTGAGACCATACATACTCTCTTTTAGTTTACACACAAAACTTGGATACTCATCATTTACAAAACCCTCTGGCTATTTCATGTAAATATCCTCATTTATCTCACTAATTAAATATACCGATTTCACATCCACATGACGACAGTCCCAATAATTCTCAACTATTAAAGCCACCACAAGTCTTATGACCTTTCTATTTAGAGCAGGGCTGAAAGTTTCCTTATAATCGATTCCCGGCACTTGGCTGTAACCAATAGCAACAAGTCTAGCTTTGAAAGTCACAATATTTCCATTCTGATCTCTCTTAGTTTCTAACACCCACTTACAATTAATCACTTTACCTTGAGCTGGTTTTGGCACTAAATCCCAAGCTTGACTTTTCTCAAAGTTTAACATTTCTTCCTCCATAGCTTAAATCCACCTATGAAAGAGATATGGGGGACACACACGGAACCTCTCCCTTGCCGAAATGGATATGGGGGGAACACAGCAGATGCACTCCAGCACTGTTAACGCACACTCTTTATTCACACTCAGCATTGCAACTGATCCAAAGACCTACTGCCGGCCAACTCTCTATGTCTCTGTCTAGTCATCACCCCGCTTCGAGACGCCTCCGTCTGGGGACAGCACTTCCCGGCGGGTTGGTCCGCAACATTGTCTAGCAGTCGGCCCTTCCTGACATTAGGACCGTCCCTGGTCCTCGTTTGCCCCAATGGGATGTCATCTTCTGCAGCTCCATGGTTTTCATACTTTTCTGCAGCTCCATGGTTGTCATCTTCTTCTGCGGCTCCAGGGTTGTCATCTTCTTCTTATGTAGTTACAAGGTTGTCATCTTCTTCTGCAGCATCTGCAACCTCGTCGTGGAGGGGTCTACACCAGGGTTTCATTCGGACGGCACTGAAGACTGAATGGAATGCGCGTTGCGTTCTGCTGTTCACGCGAACGTCACTTAGGAGATGCCGGTCTCTGGGGAACACTTCAGCCACCTGATACGGTCCCTTAAACTATGGGTGTAAGCTTTCGCGAAGTTCCGGTCCATTGTACTTCACGTTCAACAAGCACTAACTCTCCCGTCCGATATTCTCTGGGAATTTTACGACCCTCTTCGTATCTTTTCTTTTGTTATTCTTGTGACCTAGCCATCCCCGCTAAAGCCGCTTCCCTATTTTCGAATAGCGTCTCTCTGGTCCTTTGGGGTTCATCATCTTGCAAGGCTAACACGACTCGATTCTCTAGAGCATTGCGCGGGCTATAGGCGAATAGCAGCTCATGCGCGCTTCTACTTGTCGTTAACCATGGAATTCATCGAAAACTGTTTCTGTCATAAACCTGCATCCCAGTCACTCCCATCCTCCGAAACACACTCCAAGGAGATGGCTCTAGTGATTACAGAGTTCGACCTTTTAACTTGTCCATTTGCTCTGGGAGTCGCAGTAGGATTCTTTATGTGTTTTATCTGATTTCAATCGCAAAATTCTTCAAACTCCTTCGCTGTGAAAACGGTTCCTCGATCAGATATAAAACGTCCTGGACACCCAAATGGGCTGACAATGTCTTTGAGGTTTTCACAAACTGGCTTCGTTTTCGTATTTTTCACGGCTTTCAGTATGATGAATTTTGTAAAATTATCCTGATAAGCCAGAACATACTCGTTCCCCCTCTTACTTCTAAGAAATGGTCCCAAATGGTCTATGTGGACGGTGTGAAATGGAGTAGCCACTCGTTCCATGTTATACAGCGTTCCTTCTCTCTTGCCTCCCGGTCTCTTATGGTAGGCACATTCTATACAAGCGGTAATGTATTTCTTCACTCTTCTCCTCATCTTGGGAAAGCAGAAATATCTCCTCAAATGTTCTAGTGTTTTTTCTTCCGCGTAATGTCCCATGTCGTCGTAAGTTCCTTTCACGATGCGCCAAACTACGTCTTTTGTAACAACCCACCGGCTTCCTCCATCTACCTTTATATATATACTTTCTTCAGCTCTGGATCTTGTAACTGAATTTTCAGAAGCCAATCTTTCTGGTTGATTCGCATTGTGAATATTTTCAGGTCAGCGGTCTCTGGTTCTTTGGCATCCTCCACTGTATTCCGGCTGAGGGCATCAACGTTCTCCACCATTTTTCCTGACCTGTACTCAATCGTGAAATCGTACTCTTGTAATCGCAACCACCATCTAGCGATTCGAGGGAGACGTTCTCTCTTGGGCAGCGCTGTCTTCAGTGCGTTACAGTCTGTTACTACCTTGAACTCTCTATTCAGCAAATACATCCTAAGCTTGTCGACCGCTTCGACTACTGCTAATGCCTCGAGTTCATAACTATAGTAGGACTTCTCTGAATCCGTCGTTTGTCTGCTATAGTATGCCACCGGTTTCAATGGTTCTTCTTTTTGACACTGGAAGAGAATTCCGGCCAGGCCATTTATCCTGGCATCCGCGTGAACCTCATGCCTAGCGTTCACGTGGAATAGCGCTAATGTCGGGCGTTCAACAAAACCCCGACACGAATTTCCTAAAGAAGCTGGTCAATCTGACAAATTGCCTGATCTGATGTATATTTGTTGGCCTACGGAAATCTTTCACTGCCTTGATCTTCCTTTCACCCGGCTTGATTCCGTCAATACTTACCTCAAACCCTAAGTAATCCATTCTGTTTTAGAAGAACTCGCACTTGGACAACTTTAACGTCAAATCGACATTTCCCAGAACGTCAAAGAATCTAGCCATCTTCTCAAGAACCTCCTTGCTTGGAATCAGGACGTCGTCCATGTACACAAGAACATCTCCGGGCTTAGTCATTTGGATTACTCGATTCATCATTCGATTGAATTCGGCAAGAGCATTTACCAATTCAAATGGCATCTTGGTAAACTGATACAATCCCTCTGTTGTCACGAAGGCGGTAAGCGGTCTCAAAGTGGCTGCCACAGGAATTTGGTAATAACCTGAAGCGAAGTCTAACACCGTAAAATACCTGTTTCCAAGGCTATCTAACTTCTCATCAGTGACAGGCATTGGGAATTTCGTTTTCTTCGATTTCTGGTGCCCTGTAGTCCACACAAAGCATTTCATTTGGTCTAATTTCCTTTCGCCTAGCACTTCTCTCCCTTCGCTTAAAGGTGCATCATTCGGCGCAGGACTAAAACCTCGGAGGGGAGGTTTCTCACGAAGCCTTGCCCTCTCCGTGACACTCACAGCTTTTGATCTTACGCAACAGTCCCTCTACATCGTGGAAATCACACAGAGCTAACAAATTCACTAGCTCCCTATCACCCATTCTGTTTAGAATGTATTTAATGAGAGACTCGTCCTCAAGGTCACATCGTCTCGTAATGGCTTTCATCGAATACACATACGACTTGTAAGTCTCGTTACGTTGCTTTCTCCTTTTTGTGAGACTCAAATGCACATCAGCCAGATCAGCAGACGACGGAAAGCTATACAGTAGACATCTCTTAAACTCTTCCCATGAGTAAACTTCTTCCGCCACACTATTCAAACACGTAGTTGCGGCGCCTCGTAATTAGTTCACGGATTGCGTTAATGACATAGAATTGTCCCTTGCCTAAGCGGCGGCCACACTTTCCACTCGCTTAATCCACTGCTCAGCCGTAAACCCTAATAGTAACGATGGATCAAATTTCGGCAACAGAATCTCCGCAAAGTCGCGTAGCGCCATCAGTGAGTTTCCCGCTACAACCGATTGTGCCACCATTAACTCTCTCTCGCGATCAAGAAGCTGTCGCTCTCTATCCAACAGTTCCCGCTCACGCCTGAGGAATTCGCGTTCCCTGGCCACGTCACACGCCGTATCGCTAGCCTCCTTCGCGCTCGCGCTTACGTCTACCGCGAGCCTAGCCTCGTTCTCCCATTGTCGCCGTGTAGTTGCGTCATTAGCCTCTCTCAGACACGCGCTCATTTCTCCGGGAAGTCTAGCCTCGCTTGCACACGCGGGGGCTGGGGTGGACATTGCAACGGGAAAACTATTAGGTCTGGCGAATTGCTGCATTTCCTCCATATCGCACCCTACAATATGCTATCTACAGTCACAATTTAAACTCGATCGACACAGTTTCTGCTGCACACGATACCGATGATAACTCACTGTCTCACCACACACAATGCTGAAACCGGCACCCGAAAACTCCGCTCGGATCGGCACGTAAATGATTTTTAACACTGGCTTTTCTAAATATTATCCCACCGCTGCTCTTCGAGAGAGATATGGGGGACACAAACGGAACCTCTCTCTTGCCGAGTTGGATATGGGGGAAACACAACAGACGCACTCCAGTACTTTTAACGCACACTCTTTAGTCACCCTCATCATTGCAACTGATTCATCGGCCTGCTCCCGGCCTTCTCTATGTTTCTGTCTAGTCATCACCCCGCTTCGAGACGCCTCCGTCTGGGGGCAGCACCTTCCGGCGGGTTGGCCCCCAACATTGTCTAAAGGCCGTTTTACACGGGGCACGAAATTGCACAACTCAACACTGCATTAATTCCGCAATCCGCCGTGCAATAATCATTGCGAAAACGAATGCGTGACTGTTTTACACGGTGGTCGTAAGCATGCATTCATTCGTGAATTCCAGTCGTCTGATAAGTACGCTATGAGCGAGTGTTTTGTTCAAACAGGAGAGATACGATATTCTGTACGCGACGTTGTTGACATTCAGTGAAAAATAAGGTTGTGGTGATTGTGGGATTCTGTGATATTGACATTGAGTCACTCTCTCTCTCTCTCTGTGAAAAAAATAATGGATCAGGAGGAGGCTGCATTTATTGCTGCAGAGCTAGCAGTAGTGGGAATTGTGATCGGGGCCGCCGAGCTCATAGAAAGACGTAAATGTAGGAGAATAGCCAGAAGAGCACTTTGGATGCAGGAGTGGATCCGCAAGCGAGAGGAGGGAACGGGCATTCTTAATATGGTCCAACAGGAGCCGGCTGTAGAAGACAGGAATGGCTACCGCAGTTTTATGCGGATGACAGAGGAACAATTTAACGAGCTATAAAATATCTATCTAAATAAATAACAATATAAGTAACTGCAAATATCCTCCCACACAAAGATGAGAGATGACTTCTTCACACTCCCTACTGTAAACACCCATCGCTCAGGTTATCGAACCTTTTCGTCAGTCAAATTCCCGTGAACTTGATGTCGTTAATTCTGCGTTCACTAGATGGAGTGCTATTCGTACAAATTGCAAGAATGCGACCTCCGAATTAGAGCAGGGGCCATTCTGACGTCTCGCATTCATGCATTCGTGCATGCGTTCTTGAATTTCGCCGCTTTACACGGTGCATTTTGAAATTCACGATTGCACATACAGTAGCTTGTGCAATTACATGCACCGTGTAAAACGGCCTTAATACACCTATTTTTATGATTTCCTGACTATGCCTCCTCCACTGGTTGAGGGTCACAAAATTCACAATTACTCTCAACCTTCGATGACTTGCAACAAATGCATTCTATCTTGTGTCTAATTCTCATTGATCTCGTTAATTCGAGAGTCACAGGAATTTCCTCACCCCTCTCCTCCTCGTGCTCAGACTCCTCATTAGGATGAACATTAGATTGGATATTCGAATGAACACCATTGTCATCATCATTATCAGACTCAGGTCCTTCACTCTCGGCTCTTTTTAATTCTTGATTGACAAGTCTGTCTTCTTTGTTCGTATTTTTCCTGGTTTCCTCCGCTCTGAGCACAGGCATTAGGTATTTCACAGAAAGTTTAGGGTCTCTCGTTAAGAGGGTGCTGGACTGGGTTAAAATTTGTGAACGGTGGTGAAGACTAAACTTTATAATCTATCAACATGAAACTTTGTATGAATATAGGTTAAACAGTTGTTCAGACACTGACAATATTTATATTTCTAAATTGTTTATAACTTTTATTTTGCAATATTATTTAAACAAAATTAACCCTAAATTTAATAAACCTATATTGTCAGTTTCTTGAGAATGTTGCCAAATATTTACTTAAGAAAAAATTAACGTCCTACCTCTAATATTTTTGGTGCCATCGAAGCTCAAAAATTGAGTCAAACAACGACCTCGAGCTGCTGCGCCCTGGCGGCAAAAAGAGAACCACTACGCCAAGCGCGACGGCTGATCCCGCCTCATTCTCAGGCAACGCCCCTTTTGGTTTTTGTCTGGTGGCTGGTGACTTACGGTAGGGGCCGATAACATTTTTGCTGTTGGCGACAGTCTACTAGAGGAATGCAATGATTCTCTCCGTTGTCCCCCGTCTCGGGAGGCGCGTGGCTTCTCGCTCCCGGGAGCCCTCCCTCTCGGTAGTCCAGTCGCGGGAGGGAGCGGGACTTGTCACTCGCGGGGTATTGCATAGGCGATGGGACATCTGACTGCTGCAATATGCGCACGAGGAATTCACGTTTAACAGCGGGCAGTTTATGAAATTACAGCGTCTTGCTTATGGGGAGTAAGTTGCTATCTAACCGTTTGCTCTTCTCGAAGTCCAAAATTCTAATGAAGCTCGCGACTGCTCGCTCGGCTCGGGAGTGACGAGAATGTTTTGCTCCTGGCGAGAGCGGACGAGGGTTCACGCCTTTCTATCGCTTTCACAGTCTCAAATGCAACGCAGGTATTTGCCCAGCTAGATCCCACGACCGCTAGGGAGTAGAGCGAGAGTGAATCGGGTTTTGCACCTCTCAACGGTCGACCCTTTCTCACCCAGTCAAGATAGGCTTTTATGACGAAAGTTTTTGATTCTTGTTCTGCGCTTTGAAAGTCTTGACCCACTTTGCGAGTATCGCCTTCTATCATGTACGTATTATCCTCTTGCGAGGCAAATATCGCGAGGCGGTCTTGCGATACCTCTCTCGTAAAGTTAATACACACGGTAGCATCGCATGAGTGGACGGCTGCCTCATCGGCATGCCAACCCAAGTCGGTTTTAAGTGTAATCAAAGGTGCCCCGCGTTGATTAGTGCGCGGTGTGTACGGGTTGTGCATTCCGTGAGGGTGTGCTAACCCGTTCAGACCCTCACAATGATGTTAAATATGGTAATAATTTTGTAATTATTATTTTCGTTTAGCACTCATTTAAAATACATTTTGCTCAGTAAAAAAATCTGCTTTGATCGCTTAACCTTTTGGTCCGAAAATACTTTGTGACTTTTCAGCTTATTTCTAAATTTGCCGAAAATCAGGTCCAGTGGTGTTTGTTAGTTTCGCCGTTTGTATCTTTAAGTACCTGATTCATTTTGAGGTCCCTAAATAAATCACGTAAAATCAGGATGAACTTTTATCCTCTTCCATTCAAACCTACCTTAATCGGTAGATAACTGTAATAATAATAATTAATCACGATAAAGACGTAAGAAAAGTTTCCTTGCGCTAACTTGCAGAACTTGATTTGCACCCCTTCCTCGCGACATGAGGATAGAACAGACGAACCATCAGGTGAGGATGTCGCTGTAGGCGGCATAGCAAGGTAGTCTCACTCTGTGTATACGCGGCTGAATATTTTTGTGTTCTACTCTACTCGATGCTTTTTCACCCTTATATTTGAATGCTTTTTCCACCTCGCGGTATAATATTCCTTGGCTCAGATTTCGCCCCGAATTATTTTGTCCCCATAATCTAAATCTTTTCTGCTTATAATAATATTTTCCTATCTCATCTTTATTATTTGCAATCTTTTTATCTTTCTTATTTCCTAGAAACACATTACCATTTCTTCTCCTCTATAATTTCGTAGTTTTTTCATTTCTTCTCATTGTTCTTTACACCTCGCCTCCTTTGTTTTATTTTTTTCTTGACTCAGTTGTTTAATTTTTTTTGTTCATGCTTTTGCGTTCCGTGATATTTACATGTCACCGAAAATATGCCCCCTGATCAGTTATGTGTTTCCTATTTTTGTCGCTACCCCCTCGACTATCTGCGTGTCCTATCCATCATTGCTCCTGTTGAGTAATGGGCAACCTCCCTTATAGGGATAGATAGGCTACTACTTTTTCCCCATGGTCCCCATGTTTGATCGTGTATAGTCTTTCGAAGACTCTCTTGCTGAGCGCTGGCTCGTTTTCCTTTTCACTGAAACTCTTGGCTACACATTACCACGCAGGTCCCGAGATATATTTAAGGTAACGATAGTGATTTCTTTCTTCCCTTATCTTCTAGAAGGTTACCCAGCTTGTAGTCTTTTTTTGGTTTATTGTTTGTTCGGACGTATGTTGTTGTGGACGTTGTTCTACAAATATATGAATACTCTAGATGCCATTTTTTCGTCTAGCTACCCCATGTTAAAAAAGAAAGTTGTACGTTATCTAGAACCGAAATATGAAGGTGAAAGAATTCTGTAAATAGGTGTTATACGGATGTTTTTAAGCGATAATGAAATTTCGGCGCTTGCAAACTGAAATATTCACAGCGATGAGTCTAGTGGTGACGACTCGGGCGTGATACACATCACAGACACCAGCCGAGCTCTGTGTGATCCGTGTCATCACGCCTTCAGATATCTTCGTCTATCTTCGGAACTTTTAATCCCTCCTTGGCAAACACAACTTATCACTCATCCTTGGAGGAACGTTCATTTGAAGTATGGGAGTTTTGAAACAACCATAGCTATTTTTAATTGCAATAAATGAATTATCGAGGGAATATTAGAAATATAATTCTTTCATTGTCCTTACTTTCTGCTACTTCTACTGCAAGACGGATTTTGGTCGGTCGTGGCCCGTGTTCTGACTTATTCACCTTATTGTCTTTTTATTTAGTCTTTCTATGTTTCCGCATCGCTAACTACAAAATAATTTATTGAATTGAAATACGCGGAATTGGTAACATTGTGACTTCACCATTGCACTTCAAGGACGACATTCGTTGATATTTAAAACAGTGCAAAACAAAACAGCACAACCAAAATATTTTGTTTTCGGAATAATTAAACAAAGCGATTGATGATTATACATATGTATTTTTCCAGCTGTGGTATGTGCACTTTTTAATCATGTTATTTACGGTTCATACTTATAACTTCATAGATGAAATTCAGCTGATGTTATGACATGGTTATTTCCCTGAAGAATGGCATAACTTGAATAATTTAAGATACGTATAAATGCGCAGATTTTGCTGTATGTATGCACGAACTTTGGCGTCAATAGCATAATTCTAAGAGGGTAAAAAAATTTTGAGCTGCCGGGACGAAAGCCAACACCTACCACTAAAAACATTTAATTTCTAGTTATGGGATAACAGGACTAGATAATACTAATAACAAACTTTCGAATGGAAAACTATGATAACTTATAATGTAATATACCCGCAGAAAATTAGAGTCACTACTTCCTCGATGGCCAATTCTTCTTACTTGCCTCTCAAAGGATTGCCGCAGCAAACAATCTAGATTACTGATGGCTTGCGAATGCAGTGCGGCAAACGAGGAACCAAAATGCAAAACGCAGTTGAACTGGAAGAATCTGTTCAAGACGACGGTATTTGAAGACAATTGAAATTTACTGGATTATCATTCGCTGGTAAATTTCCATTTTCATTGGCAGAGTCTGTAGAGTTTTGATAGGATTTGAAAATTGAAACAAACGCTCGATTAGTCTTAAATTATTCGAGATCGTAAGAAACCACTAGTAAACAACTTATTCATATCGGCCGAATGTTCCCTGTAAATTTAAATAAGTTTTGTTTACTTCGGTTTCTACAGTGACTTACTAAGATTATTTTAAAATTTGATGTTTCCGCGTGAACGTGTTCTGTGATAGTGAAACCTTATAGTATTTACTTCACATAGTCGCGCCCTATATGAACAATTTGAGAATGTAAAATAAATTTTTAATATTTACGGAAGACTATTTTCCATATCATGTATTTAGAATGAAGATAAATTAAACATTTCAAAAGATATGTAATGCTAGTAAATACATATATATTATGAACAACAATGATTGAGCATTAGTCAGTATTACAACAGTAGTAAACAACAGTAGTACACAACAAAAGGCTTATGATCCAAAATAATTTTTCTCTGACTGTTTTGGAATAATGGCTTAATGTTATATTTCAGAATTTTTTTGAAAATTTGACGATAACGAAAATCAATGATGGCCATTTACGTGACGACGGAGAAGACAATTTTAGAGGCAGCGTGAAGAATTGGGTGAACAAAATGTAGATATTTAGGCAAAAGTTCAAAATATTTGAAACCATTATGTATATTCATGGTTTTTGGAACCGGCCATAAATGAATGAAAACTAAGGAAAGAATAAACACGTCACCTTTTCCTCAAATAATCAGTCAGACAAAGTTCTGTAAGACATTGCGTATAAACCTAACCACTATAAAAGACTCGTGTGCCAATATATACTCAAAATACCGATTGTCGCTAGTTTACTTATATTTTTCTGGTTATCCTCGCGTTGCACCATTCTTGAGGACAACCGTTACGCCGGCATTCCAGTGGCTTCATCGGGTCGTAATGAACAAGAACATTGTCTGCAACAATATATAGGTCTCTAATCGGTTAAATGTCCGTTGGGATCTAGTCCGGAGAGATCTGATTGTCTGGGGAGTCGAACGGCGTTGGATATTTGAAAATCCGTTTAAAAGAAGCAGAGACCTAGAAATATCCGGCTTTCCTGTTGACGTGATTTGGAGCAAAATGTTCTTATTTAATTCCAGTTACAATTATGAATATAAGCATTGCAAGGATGATATTTCTCCAAAAATAAATAATAATTTGGCAGACGTAAGCGCCAATTTTCGTTTTCTGTCACAAGATTTGGATAGCCCAGTGAAAATCACTTCGAAAAGACAGCATTTAATTCCAGATATCATCATCAATTCGGAATTACTAGAAAGACATTTCACACAAGGGGTCATTAACCCTCAACAGAGGTCAATGACCCCACCAGAGGTCAACGTTCCTACTGAGGTCAATGACCCCACAAGATGCCAATGGAGCCATCAGAGTCCAATGACCACACCATTAGTCAATGACCCTACCATAGTTCAATAACCCCTTTAGAGGTAAATGACTCAGCCAGGGATCAACAACCCCTCCAGAGGCCAATGACCCCATCAAAGGTCAACGAATCTATCAGAGTTCAATGACTCAACAAGAGGTCATTCATTCAACCAGAGATCATATACTCTATCAGAAACCAATTACCGCACCAGAGGTTAATCACCACACCAGAGTTCAATTGCCACACCAGAGGTCATTGATCCCTTGACCCATGACCCATTCTAAGGTCAATTACGAGACCAATAGTCAATGACCCACAACAAAGGTTAATGACCCCTTCAGATATCAATGACCCCACGACAGATCAACGACCCCACCAGAGGTCAATGACCACTCTAGGTGTCAATAGGTCAATGACCCACAACGAAGATCCATGCCACCTTCACAGGTCATTTACACCGCTAGAATCAATATACCCGCAAGAGGTTAATGACTCACTAGATAGGTCAATAGCCCCACCAGGGGTGAATGACCCGTGCAAATGTGATCACTTCAGAGGTCTATGACCCCACCAAATATTTATGACCCAACCAGAGGTCAATGACTCCCTAAGGAAGTCAGTGACACCTTCAGAGGTCAATTACCCCTAATAAGGCCACCGACATCGCAAGAGGTCAATTACCGAACCAAGGTCACAGATCGCGCCAGCGGTCCCGAGCCGCACCAGAGGTCAATGACCCCTGCACCAGATATCAATGAACCCTTAAGAAGTGCAATTTCCAAAATGAATTTCTACCATTATTTCAATTCCTGTGAGAGAAAACGAATTAATTCGCTCACGTCTAAAAATGTTTATTATTTGTTGGAGATTTGTTAGAAAAACATTTCTTTAGTTCTGGAGAAAAGTCGTTGCATAAATGCCAATTTATTTATTACGATAACAGGATTTATATAACTACATTGCGATTTCCTAAAAGGTTTTCCATCTATAATGTAATAACTTTGAGAGAAAATAAATTAATGCGCTGCCGTCTGAAATATTTGTTGAAATTAAGACATTCTTAACATGCAAAAACTGATTTAAGCAACTGAAATTAAATAGGAATATTTAGGGTTTCGAAGTGATTTTCCCTGAGCATTTCAAATCCTGTGAAAGAAAACGAAATGTTTTCAGTTACCTTAGTAAAACATTTATTTTAATCTGGAGAAAAGTCATGCCTGTGAATGCAAATTGATTGATTATACATCTGAAATTTCAATTGAACATTAGGCTTTAAAAAAAATAACTTCCTATCTTTAATTCATTTCCGGTGAGAAAAAACGAATCCATACGCTAACGTCTGACGAGTGTATATTATTTGTTTGGTAACAGAAATTCTAGACATGAAAAATTGTATTTAGTACCTGGAATTAAAATAAAATATTTGGCGTTTAGAAGTGATTTTCCCTGAGTATTTCAAAGCCTGTGAGAGAAAATGAAAATATGCCTTTACGTTAGCAAAACGTTTATTTTATTCTGGAGAAAAGTCATTCCTGTAAATGCAAATTTATTGAATATATATCTGGAATATCAAATAAACATTGGGCTCTTCTAAATAATTTCCCATCTTTAATTCAATTCCTGTGAGAAAAACTAATATAGAAGCTAACGTTAGAATAATGCATATTATTTTTTGCGAAAAGACATTCTTGACATGCAAAAATTGATTTTAGTACCTGGAACTAAAAATAATATTTGGCGTTTCGAAGTGATATTCCCTGAGTATTTCAAAGCCTGTGAGAGAATACGAAAATATGCCTTTACGTTAGCAAAATTCTTATTTTAATCTGGAGAACAGTCAATCTGTAAATGCAAATTAATTGATCATATATCAGGAATTTCAAATGAAATTGGGCTTTCTAAATCATTTCCCATCATAAATTCTATTCCTGTGAGAAGATGCAAATATATATGCTAACGTATGAAAAAAGATTTTCATTTATTTTGTAAAGGACATTCTAGACATGCAAATGTTGATTAAAGTAGCCGGAATAAAATAATAATATTTGGAGTTTCGAAGTATTTTCCCTGAGTATTTCAAAGCCTGTGAAAGAATAAGAAAATTTGCTTTACGTTAGCAAAACGTTTATTCTAATCTGGGAAAAGTCATTCTGTAAATGCAAATTCATTGACTATATATCTGGAATTTCAAATGAACAATCAATTTTTCTAAATAATTTCCCATCTTTAATTCAATTCCTGTTAGAAAAAAACGAATGTATATGCCAGCATCTGATAAATGATTATTATTTGTTTTTGAATTCTAGACATTTAAAAATTGATTTTAGCATCTGGAGTTAAATTATAATATTTGGCGTTTCGAAGTATTTTTCCCCGATTATCTCAAAACCTGAGAAAGAAAATGAAAATATTCCTTTTCGTTAGAAAAACGTTTATTTTAATCTGGAACAAAGCCATTCCTGTAAATGCATATTGATTGACTATATATCTGGAAGTTCAAATGAACATTGGGCTCTTCTTAATAATTTCCTATCTTAAATTCAATTCCTGTAAGTAAAAAGTAATATATATGCTAATGTTTGAAAAATGCATATTATTTGTTTGGGAAAAGACATTATAGGCATGTAAAAATTGATTTAAGCAACTGGAGTTAAATAATAATATTTAGCGTTTCGAAGTGATTTCCCAAAGGTATTTCAAAACCTGTGAGAGAAAACGATAATATGCGCTTATGATAGCAAAACCCTTTTTTCAATCTGGAGAAAAGTCTACGCTGTAAATATAAATTGATTGATTATAAATCTAGAATTTCTAATGAACATTGGGCTTTTCTAAATGATTTCCCATCATTAATTCAATTCCATTAGAAAAAACGAATATATGCGCCCTCGTCTGAAAAATGATTAGAATTTGTTTGGGAAATGACAATCTAGACATGCAAAAATTATTTTTAGATACTAGAGTTAAATAGTAACATTTGGCGTTTCGAAGTGATTTTCCCTGATTATTTCAAAGCCTGAGAGAGAAAATGAAAACATGCCTTTTCGTTAGGAAAACGTTTATTTAATTCTGGAGAAAAGTCATTCCTGTAAATGCATATTGATTGACTATATATCTGGAATTTCAAATGAACATCGAGCTCTTCTGAATAATTTGCTATCTTAAATTCAAATCCTGTGAGAAAAAACGAATAATTATGAAAAATTATTACTATTTAGTTGGGAAAAGATATTCTAGACAAGCAGAATTTGTTTTAGTGTTTAAATAATTATATTTGGCGTCTCGAAGTGATTTTCTCAGAGTAATTCAAAGCCTGTGAGAGAAAACTAAAATATTATTATTTTAATTATTATTAAAGATTATTTTAATCTTTAATAATAAGATTATTTTAATCTGGAGTCAATTCTACCCAATAAATCACATTGATTGATTATAAATCTCGAATTTCAAATGAACATTGGGCTTTTCTAAATATTTTCCCATCTTTAAATTAATTCCTGTGAGTTAAATCGAATATATGTGCCCACGTACGAAAAATGATTATCATATGTTTAGGAAAAGACATTCTAGACATGTAAAAATTGATTTTAGCAACTGGAGTTAAATAATAATATTTGGCGTTTCGTAGTGATTTTCCAAAAGTATTTCAAAGCCTTTGAGAAAAAACGAAAATATGCCTTAACCTTAGCAAAACTTTAATTTTTATCTGGAGGGAAGTCACCCTGTAAATGCAAATTTATTGATTATATATCTGGAATTTCAAATGAACATTGGGCTCTTCTAAATTATTTTCCATCTTCAATTCAATTCCTGTGTGAAAAACGAATGTATATGCTAGCGTCTAAAAAATGATTATTATTTTTTTGGGAAAAGACATTCTAGACAAGCAAAGTTTGATTTTAGTTCCTGGAATAAAAATATTTGGCGTTTCGAACTGATTTTCTCTGAGTATTTCAAAGCCTGTGAGAGAAAATGGAAATATGCGCTTACGATAGAAAACGATTATTTTAATCTGGAGAAAGTTCTACCCAATAAATAACATTGATTGATTATAAATCTGGAATTTCAAATGAACACTGGCCTTTTCTAAATGATTTCCCATCTTTAAATTAAGTCCTGTGAGATAAAACGAATATATGTGCCCACGCATGAAAAATGATTATTATATATTTAGGAAAAGACCTTCTAGACATGTAAAAAGTGATTTTAGCAACTGGAGTTAAATAATTATATGTATTTGGCTTTCCGTAGTTATTTTCAAAGAGTATTTCAAGCCCTGTGAAAGAAAACGAAAATATGCCTTTACATTAGCAAAACGTTATTTTAAATCCGGAGGAAAGTCACTTTGTAAATGAAAATTTATTGATTATATATCTGGAATTTCAAATGTATCATTGTGGTTTTCTAAATGATTTTCATCTTCAATTCATTTCTTTTGAGAAAAAATGAATGTATACACTAGCGTCTGAAAAATAATTATTATTTGTTTGGGAAAAGACATTCTAGGCATGTAGAAATTGATATTAGTACCTGGATTTAAATAATAATATTGGGTGTTTCGAAGTGACTTTCAAAGAGTATTTCAAAGCCTGTGAGAGAAAACGAAAATATTCTTTATCGTTAGCTAAACGTTTATTTTAATCTGGTGAAAGGACTTTCCTCCAAATGCAAATTGATTGATTATAAATCTAGAATTTCAAATGATAATTGGGCTTTTCGAAATGTATTGCTATCTTTAATTCAATTACTGTGAGAAAAAACGAATTGTATATGCCAGCGTCTGAGATATGATTATTATTTGTTAGGGAAAATGGCCTGTGTTGTTGACCTTTGCTTAGTTCATTGACACCTAGAATGGTCATTGACCTCCAATGGTATCACGCTGATGGGGTCATTGACCTCTGTTATGGGTCATCGACTTCTGGTGTGTTCATTGATCTCAGGTGGGGTCATTGATCCCATGTTGGGTTATAGACCACTGGTGGTATCCCTGACGTTGGTGGGGTCATTGACATTTGTAGAATCACTGGCCTCCAATGGGTCATTGACCTCTTGTGGGTCATTGACCTCTGATGGCGTTATTGACACCTAGAATGGTCATTAGCCTCCGATGGTATCGCGCTAAAGCGGTCATTGACCACTGCCATGGGTCATTTACCTCTGGTGTGTTCATTGATCTCAGGTGGGGTCATTGAACCCATGTTGGGTTATTGACTTCCGGTGGTATCACTGACCTTTTGTGGGGTCATTGACTTTTGTGAGGTCACTGGCATCCGGTGGGGTCATTGACCTATGGCGTGGTCATTGACCTGTGGTTTGGTCATCTTTATCTGATATATTAATTGACCTCTGGTGGGGTCAATGACCTCTTGTGGGGTCATCGACATTTGAAAGACTCATTGACAATTTGGTAAGGTCATTAACCTCCTTTGCGCGTCATTGACCTCTGGTGGGATCATTGACCGTTAGTGTGGTGATTGGACTCTGATAGTCTCTGAGATCTGGTGGGGACATTGACCTCTTGTGGGGTAAGTGATCTATGGTGGGTTAGCTGACTTCTGGTGGGGTCATTGAGCTTTTGTGGGGTCATTGGTCTCTGGTGGGTTCATTGACCTCTGGTGTGGTCGTGGACCTCTGGTGGTGTCTTTGTTATCTGATTAATTAATTGACCTCTGGTTGGATCCATGACCTCTTGTGGGGTCATTGACGTCTGATAGTCATTGACCTTTGGTTAAGTCATTCACCTCTTCTGGGGTTATTGGCTTCTGGAGGGGTCTTTGATGTCTTGTGGAGTAGTTTTCCACTGAAGGGGTCATTGAGCTACTTTGCGGGTAATTGTCCTCTGGTAAGGTCTTTGACCTCTTGAGGATAGGTGACCTCTTGCGGTCTCTTTTGATCTCTTTTGGGGTCATTGACTATTGAGAAGTCGTTGACCTCCGATGATGTCGTTGATCTCTGGTAGGGTTATTAACCTCTTAAACGGTCGTCGACCTCTGGTGGGGTTATTGACCCTTGATAAGGACATTGACCTATGATGGGGTCATTGACTTCTCGTTTGGTCAATGATCTCTGATACAATCATTACCTCTTTTTGGGTAATTGACCTCTTGTGGGGTCAATTACCTCATCAGAAGTCATTGGCCTTTGGTGGGGTCGTTGACCTCTGGTGGGGTCATTGACCTCTGTAGGTCGTCATTGATCTCGGTAGGGTTTCCTCGACCTCTTGTGGGGTCATTGATCTTTGGCTTGGATATTGACCTACAAGGGGGTCATTAACCTCTTGTGTGGTCCTTGACATCTGGTGGGCACGTTAATGTAACCACTATAAAAGATCGATGTGTCCAAATATACTTAAAATACTCATTGTTGCTAGTTAATTGGTATTTTTATGGTTCTCCCCTCGTTTCACCATTCTTGAGGAATACCATTTCGCCGGAATTTCAGTCGGCTTCTTCAGGTCGTAATGGACAAGACCGTTGTCTGCTGCAATATTTAGGGCTCTGATCGGGTAAATGCCCAACGGGATCTAGTCCGGAGAGATCGAATTGTCTGGTGAGTCGAACCCTTTTGGATAGTTGGAAACCCGTTGAAAAGTAAGGGAGAACATATATCCAAGTGATGCAAAATTCACATAATTTGGAGTAAATGTTCTTAATTACATCCAGTTAAAATTATAAATATTAGCATGGTTGGAATGATTTTTCAGCAACAAAAAAAACATTCAACGAGGGAGTCGCTTATTTTAGTTCTCTCTCACAGGCAATGGATTACACAGTGGAAATCACTTCAAATGGCATGGCATTTAATTCCAGTAATGATTATAGATTAGTCATATAAAAAATACCTTTATCCATCATACAATAATCTTTCTGAGACGTGAGCGCAAATTTGTTTTCCTCTCACAGAATTGGCACTAAAAAAAAAAGACATGAGCTTAAATATTTTCGTTTTCTCTCATCTTATTTATATTACACAGTGAAAATATAATTCAAAAGCATATTGTTCTGATTTAATTTCAATTATCATAATCGATCAATTTGCCATAATAAAGCACCTTTCTCCTAATTTTTTGATCTCCTGAATTTTTCCAAGGTCAGCAAATACCATGGCTTCACTCAATTCTCAGAGAAAATAAATTCGAAACGCCATATATTCTTAATTAATTCCAGTTGATACAATCAATTCTTGCACGTGTAGAATGTCTTTTCTCCAACAAATATTAATCATTTTTCAGACGTGGGAAAATTTAATCGTTATCTCTCAAAGGAATTGCATTAAAAATTGAAATTCATTAAGAAAAGCCGAATGTTATTATCTAAATCCAGCTATCGAAATAAATAAGTTTACATTGATAGAATGACATTTCTCAAGAAAAAAATACATTTTTTCTAACGTCAGAAATAACTAATGTTTCTCTCACAGAATTTGAAATAATGAGAGAAAATCACTTCGAAACGCCATATATTCTTATATAATTCCAGTTGAAAAATAATTTTATGCATATGTTGAGTTTCTCATACCATGCATATAATTTGTTTTTTTTGACGTGAGCGCTAATATTCGTTTTTCCTCACAGGATTTGAACTAAAGATGGGATATCATTTAGATAAGCCCAATGTTCATTTGAAACTCCAGATTAATAATCAACCAATTTGCATTTAGGAACTGCTCCCCCCAGGGAAAAAAAAACGTTTTGTAACGACAGCGCATATTTTCGTTTTCTCTTACAGGCTTTGAAATACTCATGAAAAATTACTTCGAAACGACACATATTATTATTTAAATCCAGGTGCTGAAATCAATATTTACATGCCTAGAAATTATTTTCCCAAACAAATAAAAATCATTTTTTAGACGTGGGTGCATATCACGTTTTTACTCACAGGATTTGAATTGAAGAGGGAAAATCATTTAGAAGAGCCCAATGTTCATTTGAAATTCCCGATTAATAATCAAGCAATTTGCATTTAGAGGAAAGA
Source organism: Ceriagrion tenellum (assembly GCA_963169105.1). Taxonomy (NCBI): domain Eukaryota; kingdom Metazoa; phylum Arthropoda; class Insecta; order Odonata; family Coenagrionidae; genus Ceriagrion; species Ceriagrion tenellum. Next base: position 14,680,601 of record OY720638.1, read on the forward strand.
CTTCTCACCAGATTAAAATTTCGTTTTGCTCAGGAAAACAAAAATTTTCGTTTTCTCTAACAAGCATTTGAAATACCCATGGAAAATCACTTCGAAACGGCAAATATTATTATTTAATTCCAGGGACTAAAACAAATTTTGCTAGTCTAGAACTTTTTTCCAAGCAAATAAAAATCATTTTTCATATGCATTTGTTTTTTCTCACAGGAATTGAATATAAGATAGGTAATTATTAAGAAGAGTCCAATGTTCATTTGACCTTCCAGATATATAGTCAGTCAATAAGCATTTACAGGAATGGCTTTTCTCCAGATGAAAATAGATGTTTTCCTAATCAAAAGGCATATTTTCATTTTCTCTCTCAGGCTTTGAAATAATCAGAGAAAATCACTTAGAAACGCCAAATATTATAATTTAACTGTAGTTGCTAAAATAATTTTTTAAATGTCTAAAAATCAATAACAAATAATAAACATTTATCAGACGCTGGCATATACATTCGTTTATACTCACAGGATTTGAATTGAAGAGGGGAAATAATTTAAAAGAGCCCGATGTTCATTTGAAATTCCAGATTAATAATCAATCTATATGCATATACAGGAATGACTTTTCTCCACATTAAAATAAAAGTTTTGCTAACATAACGCATATTTTTGTATTCTCTCACAGGCTTTGAAATACTCTTGGAAAATCACTTCGAAACGCCAAATATTATTGTTTAAATCCAGGTACTATATCAATTTTTACATGTCTAGAATGTATTTTCCCAAGCAAATAAAAATCATTTTTCAGACGTGGGCGCATATAACGTTTTGTCCCACAGGATTGGAATTTAAGAGGGGAAATTATTTAGGAAAGGCCAATGTTCATTTGAAATTCCAGATAAATAATCAATCAATTTGCAGGAAAGACTTTTCTTTGTGTTGTCTTTTCCTTAACATATAATAATCATTTTTCAGACGTGGGCACATATATTCGTTGTATCTCACAGGAATTTATTTAAAGATGGGAAATCATTAAGTTAAACCCAATGTTTATTTGAAATACCAGATTTATCAATCAATGTGATTTATTGGGTAGAATTTTCTCCAGATGAAAATTATCGTTTTCCTATCTTAAGCGTATATTTTCGTTTTCTCTCACAGGCTTTGAAATACTCAGAGAAAATCATTTCGAGACGCCAAATATTATTATTTAATTCCAGGTACTAAAACAAAATTTGCTTATCTACAATATATTTTCCCAACCAAATAATATTAATTTTTCATATGCATTCGTTTTTTCTCACAGGAATTGAAATAAGATAGGAAATTATTAAGAAGAGCCCAATGTTCATTTGAACTTCCAGATATATAGTAAATGAATATGCATTTACAGGAATGGCTTTTCTCCAGAAAAAAATAAACTTTTAGGTAACGAAAGCGAATATTTTCGTTTTCTCTCACGGGCTTTGACATACTCTTGGAAAATCACTTCGAAACGACAAATATTATTATTTAAATCCAGGTACTAAATTCAATTTTTACATATCTAGAGTGTCTTTCTCGAACGAATAAAAATCATTTTCCAGACTTGGGCGAATATCACGTTGTGTCTCATAGGAATTCAATTGAAAAGGGGAAATAATTTAGAAAAGCCCTCCGCTCATTTGAAATTCTAGATTAATAATCAATCAATTTGCATTTTCAGGAAAGACGCTTCTCCAGATTAAAATTAAGGTTTAGCTAAAGAAAGCGAATATTTTCGATTTCTCACACAGGCTTAGATATACTCTTGGAGAATCACTTCGAAACGCCAAATATTATTATTTTAATCCAGTTGCTAAAATCAATTTTTACGTGTGTAGAATGTCTTTTCCTAAACATATAATAATAATTTTTCAGACGTGGGCACATATATTCGTTGAATCTCACAGGAATTGATTTAAAGATGGGAAATCATTTAGTTTAGCCCAATGTTCATTTGAAATACCAGATTTATCAATCAATGTGATTTATTGGGTAGAATTTTCTCTAGATGAAAATAATCGTATTGCTATCTTAAGCGTATATTTTCGTTTTCTCTCACTGGCTTTGAAATACTCAGAGAAAATCATTTGGAGACGACAAATATTATTATTTAATTTCAGTGACTAAAAAAAAATTTGCTTATCTACAATATATTTTCCCAAGCAAATAATAATAATTTTTCATATGCATTCGTTTTTTCTCACAGGAATTGAATTTAAGATAGGAAATTATTAAGAAGAGCCCAATGTTTTTTTGAACTTCCAGATATATAGTATATCAATATGCATTTACAGGAATGGCTTTTCTCCAGATTCAAATAAACGTTAAGCTAACGAAAGTGAATATTTTCGTTTTCTCTCACAGGCTTTGAAATACTCTTGTAAATCACTTCGAAACGCCAAATATTATTATTTAATTCCAGGTACTAAAATAAATTTTTACATATCTAGAATGTCTTTCCCAAACAAATAAAAATCATATTTCAGACGTGGGCGAATATCACGTTGTGTCTCATAGGATTAGAATTGAAAAGGGGAAATTATTTAGAAAAGCCCTATGTTCATTTGAAACTCTAGATTAATAATCAATCAATTTGCATTTACAGGAAAGACGTCCCTTTAGATTAAAATAACGTTTTAAGGATTAGCTAAAAAAAGCGAATATTTTCGTTTTCTCTCACAGGTTTTGAAATACTCTCGGAAATTCACTTCGAAACACCAAATAATATTATTAAAATCCAGGTACTTAAATAAATTTTTACATGTCTGGAATGTATTTTAACAAACAAATAAAAATCACTTTTTATGCGAGGGCGCATATAACGTCTTGTCTTTGTAACTGGATTTGAATGGAAGAGGGGGAATTATTAACAAAAGCAAATGTTCATTTGAAATTCCAGATTAATAATCAATCAAAATGTATTTACAGGAAAGACTTCTCTTTAGATTAAAATAACGTTTTGCTAACGAAAGCGAATATTTTCGGTTTCTCTAACAAGCTTTGAAATACTCTTGGAAAATCAATTCGAAACGCCAAATATTATTATTTAAATCCAGATGCTAAAATCAATTTTTGCATGTAAAAAAAGGTTTTTCGGAACAAATAATAATAATTTTTCAGACGCTGGCATACACATTCATTTTTTCCCACAGTTCTTGAATTAAAGATGGGAAATCATTTAGAAAAGCTCAATGTTCATTTGAAATTCTAGACTTATAATCAATATTTGCATTTACAGGAAAGACTTTTCTCCTGATTAAAATAAACGTTTAGCATGCGAAAGCGAATATTTTCGTTTTCTCTCACAGGCTTTGAAATACCTTTGGAAAATCACTTCGAAACGCCAAATATTATTATTTAAATCCAGATGTTAAAATCAATTTTTGCATGTAAAAAAATGATTTTAGGAACAAATAATAATCATTTTTCAGACGCTGGCGCACACATTCGTTCTTTCTCACAGTTCTTGAATTAAAGATGGGAAATCATTTAGAAAAGCTCAATGTTCATTTGAAATTCTAGACTTGTAATCAATCAATTTGCATTTACAGGAAAGACTTTTCTCCAGATTAAAATAAACGTTTAGCAAGCGAAAGCGAATATTTTCGTTTTCTCTCACAGGCTTTGTAATACTCTTGGAAAATCACTTCGAAACGACTAATATTATTATTTTAATCCAAGTACTAAAATCAATTTTTACATATCTTGAGTGTCTTTTCCCAAACAAATAAAAATCATTTTTCAGACGTGGGCGGATGTGACGTTTTGTCTCATAGGATTTGAATTGAAAAGGGGAAATTATTTAGAAAAGCCCTATGTTCATTTGAAATTCTAGATTAATAATCAATCAATTTGCATTTACAGGAAAGACTTTTCTCCAGATTAAAATAAACGTTATCCTAACGTAAAGGCATATTTTCATTTCCTCTCTCAGTCTTTGAAATACTCAGGGAAAATCACTTCGAAACGCCAAATATTATTTTTAGTTCCAGGTACTAAAATCAATTTTTCCATGTTAAGAATTTCTTTTCCCAAAAAATAATATGCATTTTCCTAACTATAGCATATATATTAGTTATTCTCACAGGAATTGAATTAAAGATGGGAAATTATTTATAAGAGCCCAATGTTTATTTTATATTCCAGATATATATTCAATCATTTTTCATTTACAGGAATGACTTTTTTCCATAATAAAATAAACGTTTTGCTAACGTAAAGGCATATTTTCATTTTCTCTCACAGGCTTTGAAATACAATTGAAATACTAAATACAATTTTTCATGTCTAGAATTTCTTTTACCAAACAAATTATATACACTCGTCAGACGTTAGCATATGGATTCTTTTTTTCTCACCGGAAATGAATTAAAGATAGGAAATTATTTTATTTAAAGCCCAATGTTCATTTGAAATTCCAGATTAATAATCAACCAATTTGCATTTAGGAACTGCTTCCCCCAGGGAAAAAAAAACGTTTTGTAACGACAGCGCATATTTTTTTTCGCATTTTCGTTTTCTCTTACAGGCTTTGAAATACTCTTGAAAAATTACTTCGAAACGCCAAATATTATTATTTAAATCCAGGTACTAAAATCAAGTTTTAATTGCCTAGAAATTATTTTCCCAAACAAATATAAATCATTTTTCAGACGTGGGCGCATATCACGTTTTTTCTCACAGGTTTTGAATTGAAGAGGGGAAATCATTTAGAAGAGCCCAATGTTCATTGAAATTCCAGATTAATAATCAATCAATTTGCATTTACAGGAAAGACTTCTCTCCACATTAAAATAAAAGTTTTGCTAACATAAGCGCATATTTTTGTTTTCTCTCACAAACTTTGAAATACTCTTGGAAATCACTTCGAAACGCCAAATATTATTGTTTAAATCCAGGTACTATATCAATTTTTACATGTCTAGAATGCATTTTCCCAAGAAAAAAAAATAATTTTTCAGACGTGTGCGCATATAACGTTTTGTCTCACAGGATTTGAATTTAAGAGGGGAAATTATTTAGAAAAGCCCAATGTTCATTTGAAATTCCAGATAAATAATCAATCAACTTGCAGGAAAGACTTTTCTTCAACTTTTCAATTTTTACATGTCTAGAATGTCTTTTCCTAAACATATAATAATCATTTTTCAGACGTGGGCACATATATTCGTTGTATCTCACAGGAATTTATTTAAAGATGGGAAATCATTTAGTTAAAACCCAATGTTTATTTGAAATACTAGATTTATCATTCAATGTGATTTATTGGGTAGAAATTTCACTAGATGAAAATTATCGTTTTGCTATCGTAAGCTTATATTTTCGTTTTCTCTCACAGGCTTTGAAATACTCAGAGAAAATCACTTCGAGACGCCAAATATTATTATTTAATTCCAGGTACTAAAAAAAAATTTGTTTATCTACAATATATTTTCCCAACCAAATAATATTAATTTTTCATATGATTTCGTTTTTTCTCACAGGAATTGAAATAAGATAATGCTAACGAAATTTGCTAACGAAAACGAAAATTTTCGTTTTCTCTAACAAGCTTTGAAATACTCATGGAAAATCACTTCCAAATGGCAAATATTATTATTTAAATCCAGGTACTAAAATCAATTTATGTATGTCTAAAATGTCTTTTCTTTAACAAATATTAATCATAAGTCTGACGCTTGCATATACATCCGTTATTCTCACAGTACTTGATTTAAGATGGCAAATCATTTAGAATAGCCCAATGTTCATTTGAAATTCTAGATTTATAATCCATTAATTGGCATTTAGAGGATAGACCTTTCTCCTGATTAAAATAAACGTTTAGCTAACGAAATCAAATATTTTCGTTTTCTCTCACAGGCTTTGAAATACTTTTGAAAATCACTTCGAAACGCCAAATATTATTATTAGAATCTAGGTACCAATATCAATTTCTAAATGTCTAGAATTCTTTTCCCAAACAAATAATAATTATATTTGAGACACTAGCGAATACATTCTTATACAGAGGCCAATGATCACACAATGGGTCAATAACCCCCAACAGAGGTGAATGACCCCACCGGAGGTCAACATTCCTACATGAGGTCAATGACCCCACAAGATGTCAATAAAGCCCCACAGAGCCTCAATGACCCCACTAAAGGTCTACGACCCCACCTGCGACCAATGACCACTGATGAGGTCAATGACCCCGCAAGAGGGCAACATACCAACCAGCGGTCAATTACTATTAGTATCAATGACCATACCAGAGGTAAATGAACCCCTGCAGAGGTAAATTTACTCATCAGAGGTCAATGACCCATAAAGACGACAAAGACGTATCAGAGGTCAACGACCCGAAAAAAGGTTATACACCCCACGAGAGGTTAATGATCCCAAAAGAGGTTGATGACCCCGCAAGGGGTCGAGAACCCCGCAAGAGGTCTGTGACCTCACTAGATCATAATGACTTTCGGAGGTCAATCACCCTACCATAGGTCAATAACCCCTTTAGAGGTCAACGACCCCATCCAAGTTCAACAATGCTATCAGAGTTCAATGACCCAACAAGAGGTCATTCACTCAACCAGAGATCATATACTATATCAGATGTCAATTAACGTACCAGAGTTCAATATCCATACCAGAGGTCATTGACCCCACCAGAGGTTAATGACTCCACAAAAGATAAAAGACTCCACCAGAGTTTAATGACCATTCTAGGTGTCAATAGCCTCACCATAGATTAATGACCGGCAACGAAGACCCATGACCCGTTCAAAGGTCATTTACACCACTAGAATCAATATCCCCGCAAGAGGTTAATGACTCACTAGATAGGTCAATAACCCCACCAGAGGTGAATAACCCGTACAAAAGTGATCACTTCAGAGGTCCATGACCCCACCAAAGATTTATGACCCAACCAGAGGTCAATGACTCCCTAATTAAGTCAGTGACACCTTCAGAGGTCAATTACCCCTAATAAGGCTACCGACATCGCAAGAGGTCAATTACCGAACCAAGGTCACAGATCGCGCCAGCGGTCCCGAGCCGCACCAGAGGTCAATGACCCCTGCACCAGATATCAATGAACCCTTAAGAAGTGCAATTTTCAAAATGAATTTCTACCATTATTTCAATTCCTGTGAGAGAAAACGAATTAATTCGCTCACGTCTGTAAAATGTTTATTATTTGTTGGAGAAAAACTTTCTAGACCTGCACAAATTGATTAAAGCAACTGGAATTAAATAAGAATATTGGTTTTTCGAAAGTATTTTCTCAAAGTATCTTAAATCCATTGAGAGAAACAATAGTATTTGCTTACGTTATAAAAACATTTATTTATTCCTGAGAAATGTCATTCTTTAAATGCATATTTAGTTATAACGATCACTGGATTTAAATAACTAGATAGGGGATTTCTAATAGATTTTCCATCTTTATTGCAATTCCTTTGAGAGAAAACGATTGAATGCGCTCTCCTCCACAGGAAAAGATTATTATTTTTTGGAGAAAAGACATTCAAGACATGCAAAAATTGATTGGAGCAACTGGGATAAAATAAGAATATATGGCGTTTCGAAGCGATTTTCTCAAAGTATCCAAAATACTGTGTGAGAATCAAAAATATATGCTTACGTTAGAAAAACATTTCTTTAGTTCTGGAGAAAAGTCGTTGCATAAATTCAAATTTATTTATTACGATAACAGGATTTATATAACTACATTGCGATTTCCTAAAAGATTTTCCATCTATAATGTAATAACTTTGAGAGAAATAAATTAATGCGCTGCCGTCTGAAATATTTGTTGAAATTAAAACATTCTTAACTTGCAATAATTGACTTAAGCAACTGAAATTAAATAGGAATATTTAGCGTTTCGAAGTGATTTTACCTGAGCATTTCAAATCCTGTGAAAGAAAACGAAAAGTTTTCAGTTACCTTAGTAAAACATTTATTTTAATCTGGAGAAAAGTCATGCCTGTGATTGCAAATTGATTGATTATATATCTGGAATTTCAAATGAATATTAGGCTTTCCAAAAATGATTTCCTATCTTTAATTTATTTCCGGTGAGAAAGAACGAATCTATACGCTAACGTCTGACGAGTGTATATAATTTGTTTGGGAAAAGAAATTCTTAACATTAAAAAATTGAATTTAGTACCTTGATTTAAATAATAATATTTGGCGTTTCGAAGTATTTTCCAAGAGTATTTCAAAGCCTGTGAGAGAAAACGATAATATTTGCTTTCGTTAGCTAAACGTTTTTTTAAATATTGAGAAAAGTCTTTCCTGTAAATACAAATTGATTGATTATAAATCTAGAATTTCAAATGAACATTGAGCTTTTCTAAATGATTTCACATCTATATTTCAAGTACTGTGAGAAAAAACGAATGTGTATGCCAGCGTCTGAAAAATGATTATTATTTGTTCGGGAAAAACCTTTTTTTACATGCAAAAATTGATTTTAGCATCTTGATTTAAGTAATAATATTTGGCGTTTCGAAGTGATTTTCCAAGAGTATTTCAAAGCTTGTAAGAGAAACCGAAAATATTCGCTTTCGTTACCAAAACGTTTATTTCAATCTGGTGAAAAGTCATTCCTCTATATGCAAATTGATTTATTATTAATCTGGAATTTCAAATGAACATTGGGCTCTTCTAAATGATTTCCCCTCTTCAGTTCAAATCCTGTGAGTAAAAAAGAATGTATATGCCAGACTCTGATAAATGTTTATTATTTGTTTTTGAATTCTAAAAATTTTAAAATTGATTTTACCAACTAGTGTTAAATTATAATATTTGGCGTTTCGAAGTGATTTTCCCTGATTTTTTCAAAGCCTGAGAGAGAAAATGAAAATATTTCTTTTCGATAGGAAAACGTTTATTTTAATCTAGAGAAAAACCATTCCTGTAAATGCATATTGATTGTCTTTATAACTGGAAGTTCAAATAAACATTGGGCTCTACTTAATAATTTCCTATCTTACATTCAATAACTGTGAGAAAAAACGAATGCATATGAAAAAATATTATTATTTGGCTGGGAAAATGTATTGTATATAAGCAAATTTTGTTTTAGTACTTCTCTCAATAATTTCCTATGTTATATACAAATCCTGTGAAAAAATACGAATGTATATGAAAAATTATTATTATTTGGTTGGGAAAAGTTATTCTAAAATGGAAAAGTTTGACTTAGTACCTGGAATTAAATAATAATTTTTTTGTCGTTTCGAAGTGATTCTCCAAGAGTATTTCAAAGCCAGTGAGAAAAAACGGAAATATTCGCTTTCTTAAGCTAAACCTTAATTTTCATCTAAAGAAGAAGCGTTTTTCCTGTAAATGCAAATTGATTGTTTAATAATAGCTTGATAATATTAGCTTTCGTTAGCTAAACGTTTATTTTAATCTGGAGAAAAGTCTTTCCTGTAAATACATGTTGATTGATTATAAATCTAGAATTTCAAATGAACATTGGGCTCTTCTAAATGATTTCCCCTCTTCAATTCAAATCCTGTGAGAAAAAACAAATGTATATGCCAGCGTCTGATAAATGTATTTTATTTGTTTTTGAATTCTAGACATTTAAAAATTGATTTTAGCAACCAGAGTTAAATTATAATATTTGGCGTTTCGAAGTGATTTTCCCTGATTATTTCAAAGCCTGGGAGAGAAAATGAAAATATTTCTTTTCGATAGGAAAACTTTTATTTAAATCTGGAGAAAAGCCATTCCTGTAATTGCATATTGATTGACTATATATCTGGATGTTCAAATGAACACTTGGCTCTTTTTAATAATTTTCTATCTTAAATCCAATTCCTGTGAGAAAAAACGAATGCATATGAAAAATTATTATTATTTGGTTGAGAAAATATATTGTAGATAAGAAAATTTTGTTTTAGTACCTGGAATTAAATAATAATATTTGGCGTCTCGAAATGATTTTCTCTGAGTATTTCAAAGCCAGTGAGAGAAAACGAAAATATACGCTTACGATAGCAAAACGATTATTTTCATCTGGTGAAAATTCTACCCAATAAATCGCATTGATTGATAAATCTGGTATTTCAAATAAACATTGGGTTTAACTAAATGATTTCCCATCTTTAAATGAATTCCTGTGAGTTACAACGAATATATGTGCCCACGTCTGAAAAATGATTATTATATGTTTAGGAAAAGACATTCTCGACATGTAAAAATTGATTTTAGCAACTGGAGTTAAATAATAATATTTGGCGTTTCGAAGTGATTTTCCCTGAGTATTTCAAATCTGGAGAGAAGAAATGAAAATATGCCTTTACGTTAGGATAACGTTTATTTTAATCTGGAGAAAAGTCTTTCCTGTAAATGCAAATGGATTGATTATTAATCTAGAATTTCAAATGAACATAGGGCTTTTCTAAATATTTTCCCCTTTTCAATTCAAATCCTATGAGACAAAACGTGATATGCGCCCACGTCTGAAAAATGATTATTATTTGTTCGGGAAAAAACTTTTTTACATGCAAAAATTGATTTTAGCATCTGGACTTAAATAATAATATTTGGCGTTGCGACGTAATTTTCCACGAGTATTTCAAAGCCTGTGTGATAAAACGAAAATATGCGCTTATGATAGCAAAACTTGTATTTTAATGTGGAGAAAAGTCTTTCCTGTATATGTAAATTGATTGATTATTAATCTGAAATTTCAAATGAACATTGGGCTCTTCTAAATGATTTCCCCTCTTCAATTCAAATCCTGTGAGTAAAAAAGAATGTATATGCCAGCGTCTGATAAATGTTTATTATTTGTTTTTGATTTTCTAGACATTTAAAAAATGATTTTAGCAACTAGAGTTAAATTATAATATTAGGCTTTTCGAAGTATTTTCTCTGATTATTTCAAAGCCTGAGAGAGAAATAGAAAATATGCCTTTTCATTAGGAAAACGTTTATTTTAATCTGGATAAAAGCCATTCCCGTAAATGCATATTATTTGACTATATATCTGGAAGTTCAAATGAACATTGGACTCTTCTTAATAATTTCCTATCTTAAATTCAATTCCTGTGAGAAAAAACGAATGTATATGAAAAATGATTTTTATTTGGTTGGGAAAAGATATTCTAGAAATGCAAATTTGTGTAAGTCCCTGGAATTTAATAATAATATTTGGCGTTTCGAAGTGATTCTGCAAGAGTGTCTCAAAGCCTGTGAGAGAAAACGAAAATATTCGCAAATGTAATAAATGCAAATTTATTTATTACGATAACAGGATTTATATAACTACATTGCGATTTCCTAAAAGATTTTCCATCTATAATGTAATAGCTTTGAGAGAAAATAAATTTATGCGCTGTCGTCTGAAATATTTGTTGAAATTAAGACAACCTTAACATGCAAATATTGATATAAGCAACTGAAATTAAAGAGGAATATTTAGCGTTTCGAAGTGATTTTCCCTGAGCATTTCAAATCCTGTGAAAGAAAACGAAATGTTTTCAGTTACCTTAGTAAAACATTTATTCTAATCTGGAGAAAAGTCATGCCTGTGAATGCAAATTGATTGATTATACATCTAAAAGTTCAAATTAACATTATGGTTAAAAAAAAATAATTTCCTATCTTTAATTCATTTCCGGTGAGAAAAAACGAATCCATGCGCTAACGTCTGACGAGTGTATATTATTTGTTTGGTAAAAGAAATTCTAGTCATGAAAAATTGTATTTAGTACCTGGAATTAAAATAAAATATTTGGCGTTTAGAAGTGACTTTCCCTGAGTATTTCAAAGCCTGAGAGAGGAAATGAAAATATGCCTTTACGTTAGGATAACGTTTATTTTAATCTGGAGAAAAGTCTTTCCTGTAAATGCAAATTGATTGATTATTAATCTAGAATTTCAATTGAACATAGGGCTTTTCTAAATAATTTCCCCTTTTCAATTCAAATCCTATGAGACAAAACGTCACATGCGCCCACGTCTGAAAAATGATTTTTATTTGTTTGGGAAAAGACACTCAAGATATGTAAAAATTGATTTTAGTACTTGGATTAAAATAATAATATTAGTCGTTTCGAAGTGATTTTCCAAGTGTATTTCAAAGCCTGTGAGAGAAAACGAAAATATTCGCTTTCGCTTGCTAAACGTTTATTTTAATCTGGAGAAAAGTCTTTCCTGTAAATGCAAATTGATTGATTATAAGTCTAGAATTTCAAATGAACTTGAGCTTTTCTAAATGATTTCCCATATTTAATTCAAAAACTGTGTGAAAAAACGAAATTGTGTGCCAGCGTCTGATAATGATTATTATTTGTTCCTAAAAACCTTTTTTTACGTGCAAAAATTGATTTTAGCATCTGGATTTAAATAATAATATTTGGCGTTTCGAAGTGATTCTCCAAGAGTATATCAAAGCTTGTTAGAGAAGTCATTACTGTTAATACAAATTGATTGATTATTAATCTGGGATTTCAAATGAACATTTGCTTTTCTAAATAATTCCCCCTCTTCAATTCAAATCCTGTTGCAAAGACAAGACGTTATATGCGCCCACGCCCAAAAAGTGATTTTTATTTGTTTGGGAAAATACATTCTAGACATGTAAAAATTGATTTAAGTACCTAGATTTAAATAATATTTTTTGGCGTTCGAAGTGATTTTCCGAGAGTATTTCAAAGCCTGTGAGAAAAAACGAAAATATTCGCTTTTTTTAGCTAATCCTTAATTCTAATCTTGAGAAGCGTCTTTCCTGTAAATGCAAATTGATTGATTATTAATCTAAAATTTCAAATGAACATAGGGCTTTTCTAAATAATTTCCCCTTTTCAATTCTTATCCTATGAGACACAATGTGATATTCGCCCACGTCTGAAAAATAATTTTTATTTGTTTGGGAAAGACTCTCTAGATATGAAAAAATTGATTTTAGTACCTTGAATTAAATAATAATATTTGGCGTTTCGAATTGATTTCCATGAGTGTTTCAAAGCATGTGAGAGAAAACGAAAATATTCACTTTCGTTAGCTTAACGTTAATTTTAATCTGGAGAAAGGCCATTCCTGGAAATGCATATTGATTTACTATATATCTGGAAGTTCAAATGAACCCTGGGCTCTTCTTAATAATTTCCTATCTAAAATTCAATTCCTGTGAGAAAAAACGAATGCATATGAAAAATTATTATTATTTGCTTGGGAAAATATATCGTAGATAAGCAAATTTTGTTTTAGTCCCTGGAATTAAATAATAATATTTGGCGTCTCAAAATGATTTTCTCTGAGTATTTCAAAGCCTGTGAGAGAAAACGAAAATATACGCTTAAGATAGCAATACGATTATTTTCATCTGGAGAAAATTCTACCCAATAAATCGCATTGATTGATAAATCTGGTATTTCAAAAGAACATTGGGCTAAACTAAATGATTTCCCATCTTTCAATCAATTCCTGTGAGATTCAACGAATATATGTGCCCACGTCTGAAAAATGATTATTATATGTTTAGGAAAAGACATTCTACACACGTAAAATTTGATTTTTGCAACTGGATTTAAATAATAATATTTGGCGTTTCGAAGTGATTCTCCAAGAGCATATCAAAGCCTTTGAGAGAAAACGAAAATATTCGCTTTCTTTAGCTAAACCTTAATTTTAATCTAAAGAAGCGTCTTTTCTGTAAATGCAAATTGATTGATTATTAATCTAGAATTTCAAATGAGCATAGGGCTTTTCTAAATTATTTCCCCTTTTCAATTGAATTCCTATGAGACACAACGTGATATTCGCCCACGTCTGAAAAATGATTTTTATTCGTTCGGGAAAGCAACTCTAGATATGTAAAAATTGAATTTATGCCCTGGAATTCAATAATAATATTTGGAGTCTCGAAATGATTTTCTCTGAGTATTTCAAAGCCTTTGAGAGAAAACGAAAATATACGCTTAAGATAGCAAAACGATTATTTTCATCTGGAGAAAATTCTACCCAATAAATCACATTGATTGATAAATATGGTATTTCAAATCAACATTGGGCTAAACTAAATGATTTCCCATCTTTAAATCAATTCTTGTGAGATTCAACGAATATATGTCCCCACGTCTGAAAAATGACTATTATATGTTTAGGAAAAGACATTCTCGACATGTAAAAATTGATTTTAGCAACTGGATTTAAATAATAATATTTGGCGTTTCGAAGTGATTCTCCAAGAGCATATCAAAGCCTTTGAGAGAAAACGAAAATATTCGCTTTCTTTAGCTAAACCTTAATTTTAATCTGGAGAAGCATCTTTCCTGTAAATGGAAATTGATTGATTATTAATCTAGAATTTCAAATGAGCGGAGGGCTTTTCTAAATTATTTCCCCTTTTCAATTCAATTCCTATGAGACACAACGTGATATTCGCCCACGTCTGAAAAATGATTTATATTCGTTCGGGAAAGACACTCTAGATATGCAAAAATTGAATTTAGTACCTGGATTTAAATATTAATATTTGTCGTTTCGAAGTGATTTTCCAAGAGTATTTCAAAGCCCGTGAGAGAAAACGAAAATATTCGCTTTCGTTAGCTAAAAGTTAATTTTAATCTGGAGAAAAGCCATTCCTGTAAATGTATTATTTTTTCCCTATATATCTGGAAGTTCAAATGAACATTGGGCTCTTCTTAATAATTTCCTATCTTATTTCAATTCCTGTGAGAAAAAAACGAATGCATATGAAAAATTAATATTATTTGGTTGGGAAAATATATTGTAGATAAGCAAATTTTTTTTTAGTTCCTTGGATTAAATAATAATATTCGGCGTCTCGAAATGATTTTCTCTGAGTATTTCAAAGCCTCTGAGAGAAAACGAAAATATACGCTTACGATAGCAAAACGATTATTTTCATCGGGTGAAAATTCTACCCAATAAATCACATTGATTGATAAATCTGGTTTTTCAAATAAACATTGGGTTTAACTAAATGATTTCCCATCTTTAAATGAATTCCTGTGAGTTACAACGAATATATGTGCCCACGTCTGAGAAATGATTATTATATGTTTAGGAAAAGACATTCTAGACATGTAAAAATTGAAAATTGAAGAAAAGTCTTTCCTGCAAATTGATTGATTATTTATCTTTAATTTCAAATGAACATTGGGCTTTTCTAAATAATTTCCCCTCTTAAATTCAAATCCTGTGAGATAAAACGTTATATGCGCCCACGTCTGAAAAATTATTTTTATTTGCTTTGGAAAATACATTCTAGACATGTAAAAATTGATATAGTACCTGTATTTAAACAATAATATTTGGCGTTTCGAAGTGATTTCCAAGAGTATTTCAAAGCCTGTGAGAGAAAACAAAAATATGCGCTTATGTTAGCAAAACTTTTATTTTAATGTGGAGAAAAGTAATTCCTGTATATGCAAATAGATTGATTATTAATCTGGAATTTCAAATGATCATTGGGCTCTTCTAAATGATTTCCCCTCTTCAATTCAAATCCTGTGAGTATAAACGAATGTATATGCCAGCGTCAGATAAATGTTTATTATTTTTTATTGATTTTTAGACATTTAAAAAATTATTTTAGCAACTAGAGTTAAATTATAATATTTGGCTTTTCGAGGTATTTTCTCTGATTATTTCAAAGCCTGAGAGTGAAATAGAAAATATGCCTTTTCATTGCGAAAAAAGTTTATTTTAATCTGGATAAAAGCCATTCCCGTAAATGCATATTATTCGACTATATATCTCGAATTTCAAAAGAACATTGAACTCTTCTTAATAATTTCCTATCTTATATTCAATTCCTGTGAGAAAAAACGAATGTATATGAAAAATGATTTTTATTTGGTTGGGAAAATATATACTAGACAAGCAAAATTTGTTTCAGTCCCTGGAATTAAATGCAAATTGATTGATTATTAATCTGGAATTTCAAATGAACATTGGGCTCTTCTAAATGATTTCCCCTCTTCAATTCAAATCCTGTGAGACAAAACGTCACATGCGCCCACGTCTGAAAAATGATTTTTATTTGTTTGGGAAAAGACACTCAAGATATGTAAAAATTGACTTTAGTACTTGGATTTCAATAATAATATTTGTCGTTTCAAAGTGATTTTCCAAGAGTATTTCAAAGCCTGTGAGAGAAAACGAAAATATTCGCTTTCGCTTGCTAAACGTTTATTTTAATCTGGAGAAAAGTCTTTCCTGTAAATGCAAATTGATCGATTATAAGTCTAGAATTTCAAATGAACATTGAGCTTTTCTAAATGATTTCCCATCTTTAATTCAAGAACTGTGAGAAAAAACGAATGTGTATGCCAGCGTCCGAAAAATGATTATTATTTGTTCCGAAAAACTTTTTTTACATGCAAAAATTGATTTTAGCATCTGGATTTAAATAATAATATTTGGCGTTTCGAAGTGATTCTCCAAGAGTATATCAAAGCTTGTTAGAGAAACCGAAAATATTCGCTTTCGTTAGCAAAACTTTATTTTAATCTAAAGAGAATTCATTCCTGTAAATACAAATTGATTGATTATTAATCTGGAATTTCAATTGAGCATTTGCTTTTCTAAATAATTCCCCCTCTTCCATTCAAATCCTGTACAAAGACAAGACGTTATATGCGCCCACGCCTAAAAATTGATTTTTATTTGTTTGGAAAATACATTCTAGACATGTAAAAATTGATTTTAGTAGCTAGATTTAAATAATAATATTTGGCGTTTCTTAGTGATACTTTAAGAGTACCTCAAAGCTGTGAGTAAAAAGGAAAATATTCGTTTTCGTTAGCAAAACGTTTATTTTAATCTGGAGAGAATTCTTTCCTGTAAATGCAAATTGATTGATTATTAATCTGGAATTTCAAATGAACATTGGGCTCTTCTAAATGATTTTCCCTCTTCAATTTTAATCCTGTAAGAAAAAACGTGTAATGCACCCACGCCTGAAAAATGATTTTTATTTATTTGGGAAAATTATTTCTAGGCATGTAAATATTGATTTCAGCACCTGGATTTAAATAATAATATTTGGCGTTTCGAAGTAATTTTTCAAGAGTAATTCAAAGCCTGTAAGAGAAAACGAAAATATGCGCTGTCGTTACAAAACGTTTTTTTTTCCCTGGGGGAAGCAGTTCTATAAATGCAAATTGGTTGATTATTAATCTGGAGTTTCAAATGAACATTGGGCTTATCTAAATGATATCCCATCTTTAGTTCAAATCCTGTGAGGAAAAACGAATATTAGCGCTCACGTCAAAAAAAACAAATTATATGCATGGTATGAGAAACTCAACATATGCATAAAATTATTTTTCAACTGGAATTATATAAGAATATATGGCGTTTCGAAGTGATTTTCTCTCATTATTTCAAATTCTGTGAGAGAAACATTAGTTATTTCTGACGTTAGGAAAAATGTATTTTTTTCTTGAGAAATGTCATTCTATCAATGTAAACTTATTTATTTCGATAGCTGGATTTAGATAATAACATTCGGCTTTTCTTAATGAATTTCAATTTTTAATGCAATTCCTTTGAGAGATAACGATTAAATTTTCCCACGTCTGAAAAATGATTAATATTTGTTGGAGAAAAGACATTCTACACGTGCAAGAATTGATTGTATCAACTGGAATTAATAAAGAATATATGGCGTTTGGAAATTATTTTCTCTGAGAATTGAGTGAAGCCATGGTATTTGCTGACCTTGGAAAAATTCAGGAGATCAAAAAATTAGGAGAAAGGTGCTTTATTATGGCAAATTGATCGATTATGATAATTGAAATTAAATCAGAACAATATGCTTATGAATTATATTTTCACTGTGTAATATAAATAAGATGAGAGAAAACGAAAATATTTAAGCTCATGTCTTTTTTTTTAGTGCCAATTCTGTGAGAGGAAAACAAATTTGCGCTCACGTCTCAGAAAGATTATTGTATGATGGATAAAGGTATTTTTTATATGACTAATCTATAATCATTACTGGAATTAAATGCCATGCCATTTGAAGTGATTTCCACTGTGTAATCCATTGCCTGTGAGAGAGAACTAAAATAAGCGACTCCCTCGTTGAATGTTTTTTTTGTTGCTGAAAAATCATTCCAACCATGCTAATATTTATAATTTTAACTGGATGTAATTAAGAACATTTACTCCAAATTATGTGAATTTTGCATCACTTGGATATATGTTCTCCCTTACTTTTCAACGGGTTTCCAACTATCCAAAAGGGTTCGACTCACCAGACAATTCGATCTCTCCGGACTAGATCCCGTTGGGCATTTACCCGATCAGAGCCCTAAATATTGCAGCAGACAACGGTCTTGTCCATTACGACCTGAAGAAGCCGACTGAAATTCCGGCGAAATGGTATTCCTCAAGAATGGTGAAACGAGGGGAGAACCATAAAAATACCAATTAACTAGCAACAATGAGTATTTTAAGTATATTTGGACACATCGATCTTTTATAGTGGTTACATTAACGTGCCCACCAGATGTCAAGGACCACACAAGAGGTTAATGACCCCCTTGTAGGTCAATATCCAAGCCAAAGATCAATGACCCCACAAGAGGTCGAGGAAACCCTACCGAGATCAATGACGACCTACAGAGGTCAATGACCCGCAAAGGAGGTCAATGACCTTACCAAAGGTCAATGACTCTTTCAAATGTCGAAGACCCCACAAGATATCATTGACCCCACCAGAGGTCAGTGATACCACCGGAAGTCAATAACCCAAATGGTTTCAATGACCCCACCTGCTATCAATGAACACACCAGAGTTCAATGACCCGTAGCAGAGGTCAATGACCACTTCAGCGCGATTCCATCGGAGGCTAATGACCATTCTAGGTGTCAATGACCCCATCAGAGGTCAATGACCCATAACAGAGGACATAAACCAATTCAGAGGTCAATGACAGCACAAGAGGTCAATGGCCCACAGGAGGTTAGTGCCCCCACAAATGTCAATGACCCCACTAAAGTTCAGGGATACCACCGGAGGTCAATAACCCAACAGGGGGTCAATGACCCTACCTGAGATCAATGAACACACCAGAAGTCAATGACCTGTAACAGAGGTCAATGACCCACTACAATAACCCTTTCAGAGGTCAATGAAAATACAAAGGGACATTAACCCTCAACAGAGGTCAATGACCCCACCAGAGGTCAACGTTCCTACCTGAGGTCAATGACCCCACAAGATGTCAATGACCCCATCAGAGTTCAATGACCACACCATTAGTCTATGACCCAGCAAGAGGTAAATAACACCCCACAGAGCCTCAATAACCCCACCAAAGGTCTACGACCCCACCTGCGACCAATGACCACTGATGATGTCAATGACCCCGCAAGAGGGCAACAACCCAACCATAGGTCAATTACTATTAGTATCAATGACCATACCGGGGGTCAATGTACCCCTGCAGAGGTAAATTTACTCATCAGAGGTCAATGACCCCTAAAGACTTCAAAGACGTATCAGAGGTCAACGACATCCTCAGAGATCAATGACTTCCCAATGGTATTTTACCCGAAAAAAGGTCATACACCCCACGAGAGGTCAATGATCCCAAAAGAGGTTGATGACCCCGTAAGAGGTCGAGAACCCCGCAAGAGGTCGGTGACCTCACTAGATCATAATGACTTTCGGAGGTCAATGACCATACGATAGGTCAATAACCCCTTTAGAGGTTAATTACTCCATCAAAGGTCAACGACTCTATCAGAGTTCAATGACTCAACAAGAGGTCATTCACTCAACCAGAGATCATATACTATATCAGATGCCAATGGCCGTACCAGAGTTCAATTGCCATACCAGAGGTCATTGTCATCACCAGAGGTCAATGACTCCACAAAAGATAAATGACCCCACCAGAAGTCAATGAACCCACCAGAGGCCAGTGACCCCACGTAAGGTCAATGACCCCTCGTAAGTTCAATGACCCCACCAGACGTCAACGACCCCACCAGACGTCAACGACCCCAGGACCCCAAAAAAGGTCAATGACCCATTCTGAGGTCAATGACAAGACCAATAGTCATTGACCCACAACAAAGGTTAATGACCCCTTCAGATATCAATGACCCCACGAGAGAGTCTATGACTCGCAACGAAGATCCATGACCCCTTCACAGGTCATTTACACCACTAGAATCAATATCCCCGCAAGAGGTTAATGACTCACTAGATAGGTCAATAACCCCACCAGAGATGAATGACACGTACAAATGTGATCACAAAAGAGGTCAATGACCCCACTAAAGGTGTATGACCCAACCAAAGGTCATTGACTCCCTAATTAAGTCAGTGACACCTTCAGAGGTCAATTACCCCTAATAAGGCTACCGACATCGCAAGAGGTCAATTACCGAACCAAGGTCACAGATCGCGCCAGCGGTCCCGAGCCGCACCAGAGGTCAATGACCCCTGCACCAGATATCAATGAACCCTTAAGAAGTGCAATTTTCAAAATGAATTTCTACCATTATTTCAATTCCTGTGAGAGAAAACGAATTAATTCGCTCACGTCTGTAAAATGTTTATTATTTGTTGGAGAAAAACTTTCTAGACCTGCACAAATTGATTAAAGCAACTGGAATTAAATAAGAATATTGGTTTTTCGAAAGTATTTTCTCAAAGTATCTTAAATCCATTGAGAGAAACAATAGTATTTGCTTACGTTATAAAAACATTTATTTATTCCTGAGAAATGTCATTCTTTAAATGCATATTTAGTTATAACGATCACTGGATTTAAATAACTAGATAGGGGATTTCTAAAATATTTTCCATCTTTATTGCAATTACTTTGAGAGAAAACGATTGAATGCGCTCTCCTCACACAGGAAAAGATTATTATTTTTTGGAGAAAAGACATTCAAGACATGCAAAAATTGATTGGAGCAACTGGGATAAAATAAGAACATATGGCGTTTCGAAGCGATTTTCTCAAAGTATCCAAAATCCTGTGAGAGAAACAAAAATATATGCCTACGTTAGAAAAACATTTCTTTAGTTCTGGAGAAAAGTCGTTGCATAAATTCAAATTTATTTATTACGATAACAGGATTTATATAACTACATTGCGATTTCCTAAAAGATTTTCCATCTATAAAGTAATAACTTTGAGAGAAAATAAATTAATGCGCTGCCGTCTGAAATATTTGTTGAAATTAAGACATTCTTAACATGCAAAAATTGATTTTAGCAACCTTGTTCTCAATGCAAATCATCTCATTTGTAAAATCTATCATCCGATGTATCTGTACGGTGGCCGTATGTTTACGACGGAAATCGATTTTCTCATCTGGGTTGACCTCATTGTTTTACACGTAGGTGTAATTTAGTGACATTAATAGCTTACACTAATAATTTCCCAAGGTTGGATCATTCAGATAGGGGTGGCGTGTCGTGGGGTGGAGGTGTGGGTGCTTTGGAAAGTTTTGATTGGAAATTTTACTTAAGTCGTTTCCTGCTTCGGCAGCTTGTCTGCTTACCCAGTCTACCCACAAATTGAAACAAAAAAATTAAAAGTGCTATAGCAATGTTAAATATTAAAATTTGGTGATCGGTTTTTATGCAAATGCTTATTTTGGTAATGTTCAGCAACTAACAAAAGCTTTCCAAATTTTACGTAAAATATATATTAGATTGTCCAATAAATATTCTATGTGAAACTTAATAAGTTTATGATAACTCCTGAACATATTGTAAAATTTTTACAAAGTCAAAGCTAAAACTATTGAAGTTATTTTAGTTCCCAATACTAAAGAAAACCAGTCAATATTTCATATCGAATTTTTTTGTAAACGTACAAAACCTAAATTTCTCCAGAAATCTTTTGATGTAATCGTTTTTGACTTTTGATAACAAATCCACTTTTTTGATGGAAAATAATGCGCTGGTAATTGCGTTGTAACTACTGGTGAACGATAAGTTTACTTATTGTCATTCTCTTCGTTGACTTTTGTATACCGACGAGATATCGGGCCATAATATCGTGACTTTAGGTTAGCCGCTCCGTCCAGTGGTCCTTGCGGCCGATTTGGCTGGACAAACTTCTTCAATTAAAATGTATTGGCCGAAAATAAACCAAACTTGTACAAATTATAAAAAACGTCTTTTTAAACAATTGTAACACGTTCTTCGACAGTGATGTCACTTGGTGGAACAGGAGAAGAACAGAGAGAGAAGAGAAGGAGGTCAGGTGGAAGGGGGAAACACAAAAATTCATCTGAGAATGCTTGCGGACTGATGAGTAGTACTTTGTTATCTTTATAGTGGCACCAGTCAGCTTGCTTCATTCGGCCAAGCTCGCAGCCATTCGGGATCGGGTTGGTGTGGTGGTTAGAGTACTCGCCAACCACGCGGAAGGTCAGGGTTCAAATCCCTGCAGTGGCGGATGTTTTTCAGAGGAACTCGATCCCTTCTTGAATGTCTTGTGGAGGGCACTTCAAGTGGAGTACTCCGTCTGTCTGATGAGACGTTAAACCGTGGTCCCCTTGGCGCCTTTCGTTAAGAGCAGGCTAATGCCGACGCCGGGTTTCTATCCACCCTTCCTCCCTTACCTATATCTTATGGCGCAAATGACCTTAACCGTCGGTCGCCTCCCCAAATATCCAATCCAATCGAAGTGGTCTTATTAAAGTGGTTGTGCCGCCACGCGGGCCGCCATAATGCGATATGGCAGAATGAATTGAGTCATTCCATACGACACCTTCCCTATTCTCTTGGAGGGGAGCAACATCAACTTTTTAGCAACGGATGAATCTCTGCAAAATAGTTATCTAAAGGGCATTATAAATGCCAGCTGCATCTTAAGTTAAAACTCGCATATTAGTGAGCAATAAAAAAATTACTCTGTACGATTGGAGTACCCTGTCTTTGGCCCCTGGGGGGCAGCGTCCTGGCTACCATCACGTCGGTCCAAATCGGATCACATGCGGCTCCTGTCGCGTCTCTTAGCCGGACGCCTGGAGAGAGGCGTCGATGATGGACGTTGTCCTGGTGACTCCACAGTCAGTAAGTCGTCGACATCCGATTCTGTTGCGGAGGATTTTGATGGCACTTGGCATTTCCGTGCTGACGACGCTCTGGATGATGAAAAGGTGCAAGACGGTGTCGATGACGAAGGGAGGCACGATGGGGCTGTACCGGAGGGAAAGCAGATGTCGGGGGAGGGGGAGTTGGGAGGGGGTGAGGGAGATTTCAGGAAGTGGGGAGCTCAGAGGGGTCGGCACATTTTCGGAAATTTCGACCGGTTGAACGGCTGTGAGCGTTGAGGAGGCGGTGTCATGATCGGATGGTGTGTTGACTGCCTTGGTGCTATTGAGTCTTATCGGCGGAGGGAGTAGGGAAGGGGAGGTGAGAGTGTGGGAGGTGGTCGGAACTGGAGAAGGATCAGGGTGAATCGGCGCAACAGGCACGGGTGTGGAGTGGGTGGCCTTTGCCATGCGGCGGTCAGAGACCTGCGGGTAAAGTAGGCGCCCTCGCCGGCAACGCGTTTCGTCTTCGGCTCACCGTCGTCGATGAGGGAATTTAGGGATGCCTGGGTCTCTATTTGCGCCAGCATGTGGCCTCGTTCGGCAACTATGGACTCCGATACCTCCACATTGAGTGGGGGGAAGTCTGTCTCCGCGTAGCTTCGGTATGTCTCTAGGGCTGGTTTTCCGTTCGTGCGCCTCTTCATGACAATGGGCGTATGTCCGTTTCTGGCCGTCATTAACTACTGTGGCAGGGTTCTTAGCAATGTTGATGTATGTGTGGAAGTTACGTTCTATTGACATACGCTGAAGGCTGGAGGCACCTCACACGTGTCGTTAAGTCCGTTAACCATATTTTCCCCTTCCCAACGGCTGGATTAGAAACCGTGGATTTGGCCAAATCGTTGCAGCTCGGAGAGTACGTCGTCCGTTGAGGTATCGAGATATAAAAACGAAGCAAACACCCCATGAGCTTGTGTTCGGTTTTCAACCTAGGATCGCTCTTAGAAATAAAATCACCCTAGAATTAGAGTCGGGCTGAGAACCGGAAAACAAGAAACAGCTAGAGAAGAGGAGGCTCGAAGCAATGACCAAAATAGAACAGAGTCAGGCAGCACAAAAAAATTAGATATGATAGTAAACTTAAAACTCCCAGGACATATCAATTCGGGGATCTAGAGTTAGTGTTAAGAGAAACTGCGAGTTGTGGGCAGACTCGAAAGTTGGCGCCAAGTAGAAGGGTCCAAATAGAGTGAATGCAGTGCTGGACTATGACCGATACCTTTTAGTCGACTTACCGGGTGCAGAGAGGACAATACGAACTTTCCATTCCGTGTTTGCGGCCGATAGGGATGAAACCATGGTGCGAAGAAGGGGAGACAAGCAGTTCCGAGGAGGGAGAGGATTCCAGAGTCGGGGACGACTCTGCAGACAGGAAGGCCGAACTGTTTGGTTCACACCAAACGCGCTTCGCATACCGTGTCGCGTGTAGCTTAGCGCTTAGCGTTGCGCCATGTAGAACCAACCCGTTGTCAACAATGTAGCCGTTCACACCAGTGGCTGTTCGTCAGGTGTCGCGCCTTGGGTTAGGATAAGCAAAGCGCCTGCTAACGAGCAGTGTTCGTTAATCGCCTCGCGTGAAGGGACACACAGCATGGAGGAAGCTGTCATAAATGCAGTTTTTACAAGGGAAGAAATTTGGAATCCCAAATGCATCAATCATAAAAATGTACATATCCTCCAGAAAAAGTGGACGGAGATCGCGGAAGAAGTGGGAAAGGATAGTGAGTTTATCTTTTGAAATTATTCTTTTTCTGACCCTAAAAATATCCCTTTCATTCATCCGGTGATTTTCATTGGGATTCATATTGATATAATTACATTTATATTCTTTTCATCGATGACGGGAGTTTTAAGCGATTATGGTGAACATCCGCTTCACAATGTTAATCCATATCACAGGACTTGTGTATTTACCCGTTTTCAATTATCCCAGTTCCGAATTGGATGGGCGGTTTAATCCGCAACATCCTTCTTGCCTACTTCACTACTATTAACATAATATTTCCCGTATCATTGAAAGAAGTAGTACGTAAATGAGTGAGTTATTTGTATGTTTTATTTAAAATTACATGCAGCAATGTAATATAGGCGTTTATGTATCTTTCACTGCTGAGCCGACACTCTCTTTTACATGAAAATAATACAATACATGCCTAGATTTTATTGTATATAAAAAGCTGCCCTCAGAATAACGACTTTGTAATGATCTGTTCTAGTTACGATGTAACATTCACATGGCTGAGGTTTCACGGCGCCGTTTCAAGTTCCTGAGTAGTGTTTACGGCACCAGCAATTTGCCTACCTATTTTTTAACAGAGGGATCTTGGAGTAGGTCGAATTTCCAAAGAAGTGCGGTTGTGCGACTCATGTTGTAATGGCTTTTTACACTGTGAAATAAGTTCTCTCATGCACTTCCGTTATCTGCTATAGAATAAAATGAAGACTGTGTTGGGGAAATATTGTTTTTAATCACATAACCTCAAAGCAAACTCCCGTTTTATCTATAAATAGAGAATATATCACCAATCAATTATTACAATATTTTTTATATTAATATATGTGACTCTCTTGCCACTGCACAGAACCAATCCCATTAAAAAATCTAAATATTTTTGTTGAACCTCCCTTGCATTTTCAGGAAAACGGTATTGTGCCGGTCTACAGGAACGTAACCTACTGTTAGCTTCTGAATTTATATTGCCATATCTACAGGGGTCAAATGGCTCATGCTTGTGAACAAAGTTATGGATAACACAAACAGCTTTCACTATTTGAATGGCACTCGTAAAATTCGTTTCTATTGGTTTCAGTAATATTCTCTATTTGCTTGTCATTAGCCCAAAGCACATTCCACACTTCTTCTTGCCCGAGACAAACGATAATTGTAAACCCATTTTAAATCATCTAGATTTATCTTCGGACCAGGTCTCATTAAGTATGTAAGTAATGGGTAGGCTTCATCCGCAACAATGACAAATGGTACTTTAATTTGTGTGTTTGGCAATTCTGCATCTGGAGGGACATCAACTCTTTTCTAAGAGCTGAAATAGGGGTGACGATCTAAAATTTCCCCCATCACTTTGACGACTAACTGCCTCAATATGAACTGCAATTAACTTACAGTCAGCATCAACAAGCGCTTGTAACAAAATAGAAAAATACGGTTTGTAATTATAATACACTGATCCACCCTTAGCAGGACATTTCATTTCAATATGTTTTCTGTCCAAAGCCCCAATGCAATTAGGGAAATTCTATTTCTTCCAATGGTTCTCCGCTACTTTTAATCACATCTCTTTTGTTGGATACGGTAGATATGCATTTTTCAAATATTTCCAAATTTTTGCACAAGTATCTCTCATAATTTGAGAAACTGTTGACACCCCCATTCGAAAATGAAGTGCAAGAGAACGATATGATTCACCAGTAGCAAGAATCCCGAAATATAGCATTTTCTTTCATTTCAGTAAAAACAGTAAAAAACATGTGGAAATACCTGAGAGACTATTTTCAGAGGGAGTGCAAAAAGAATGCCCAACCTAGATCTGATGCAGGAGCTGAAGGCCACATAATCGAACAAGGTGACGGATATCCTTAGTGCTCCATTTCTTTATACTATGCGTATTTAGGACGAGTGATATCCAGATTTCCCTTCCTCACTCACCTACCTAAGAAACATCTCGTTAGTCTTTCCGTCTATTGAGCTTCTCTGCTCTCCCTTCATAGTTACATCTCAAAGATTTCTCTTTCTTCCTTTTTCCCTTCCGAGGTTCCATGTCTTCCAACCATTCAATATAATGTAAATGTGTCTGACAACGGGAGTTTAGCCATTTGGTTTAAATACATGCTGTGGAGGCTCGAATAATAGCTTTGTTCAATATAAAAACACTAGTCGTGTATTTAAACAATAACCCGCTTGCATTTTGATCGTAGGTAAACGAAGTTCAAGGAAGTAAATCAACAATGCATTCATCGTGTATATAGGAGGATGGCGAGTATATTCGCCGCTTCGCATGGAGATGGAAGAAGGAATCGGTGTCATGAAATTGCATACGAGGTTTTTATTTCCTTCGGCATAGATGATTCGTAATCTTCCATAAAATGCCATTTACATAGTGCAAATAGTATCTGAATCGATCCCGATTCTTCACGTAAACAAGCACTAAAATAACATGAAGAGAAACCAGAATCACCTAAATTTGGTTAACTTAAAAGCCTGGTTAACGCATTGGTATAATATTTTATCGCTGTGCCGTTACTTTACTTTTCATCTTAGACCTGTAAAAATTCTGAAAAAAAACATAAAATGGGCAAGCTATTTTAAGTGTCTCCGGAAAGGCTGTAATGAATGGTTAATCGAGGGGAATCCATGTGGTGACATGAATATTCGCTTTTCCTGCGCAGCTTGAAACAAGAAAAATACGTCTTCTTTCTTTTACCACTCTTAAACTTTAAGTCTTTCGATATTCACTAAAATATGTACATCAATTCACGTAACGAATTATATGAAACGTATTTTTGCAGTTTTGTATTCCGATTAATAACAGCAGCCTGTTCTTCGGAATTTTTTACCGTAGCGTCCCCTCCTCACCCTCCCCCCCCCCCTCCCCGCCGACTGGGATTTCCCGGCTTGGGTTTGGCGGGTCAGTCTTAATGGGTAATAAAAGGGGAGCCTCATGGATTTTCCTCTGCAGATGAAGTGAGAGCTGAAGTACAGGAGTACAAGTAATGGATCTAAATAAAAAAGATAATAAACGTGATTGGAGGGACGGTTACAAAATGTCACTGCGGCAATCTAAGAGGGAGAAAAGTTGTCTCAGCCCCGATACAAAGAGACTGTGGGTATGATTGTTGTTTGAACGTTTGGAGGGGTGGACGTCTCTAAGAAGCTCAAAGGGTGAAGGAAGAAGCCATAACCATTTAAGTTGACAAGTTTATCCGATATGCGGCACCCAAGGAGAAGAAAAAATGTGCCCATCGGATTACACGAATGGCTCTTAAGCAATAATGTTCCCTCTTGTTCTTCGTCTTTTGTTATACCTAAGGTGTTATAGAAATATTCTATCCATATGTTGATGACCACTGAAAATGCCCCTCTAAAGGGGCAGTTTTGATCCCTAGGGCGCGATATTGACAGAGGGGGATCGGTGCAGTGGTTCAAGGTAGTCGCGCCGCTTTTCCTCCGGATTTCCCTGGCACTGGCCATTCCCTAAAAGGAGAGAGCGGACGCATGTCTGCTCCAAAGATGATAGGCCCGTTGTAAATCTGGTGGTGGTGTTTGCGTGCACTAGAAAGGACAAATATAGACACTTGCGCTATGGCCTTCATTGACACAAGTCGTTTTACTGTCGACGGTCTATCATAAGAGTATCATAAACCTATCATAGCTCCCACTTACTTAAACCGAAACTATTCGAGAGAAGGAATAGTTCCAGAATGTCATATTTGGTTCAATGCCTACTTTCATTCCGAAACGAAACTAAAACCAAGCCAGACTTAAGGTTTCAATCTGAAACGAAGTTACATTGAAAAAGAAAGCTTATAGCTTTGTTCCAGTACGTAACTACACATTGGTCCCTGTTTCGTTTTGCAGCCCTGTTTTATTCAACGTGCCTTTCGATTAAACAACGTGGTGATCATATTATGGATTGCCAAAGAAGGGTTGGTGCGCTTTAGATACTCCCATACTTTTCGAACAATCGTTGAAGTATAGAAGACGGAGGACAGGATGATCTAACTTATTTTGACATACGTGGTACTGCATTGTTAATGGAAACATTTATGAACAACCTAATTAATTTCATTTTGACTTCTACTTTTCTGTTCTAATTCAACATGGCACTAAACATATGGTGATATTTTTCCCTAGGTCGTTGCTATGTTTTCTGCTCTAATTGAATGCCTTTCCAATGATTTTCGACTGCGAGGTCGTGAAATATATTAAATACAGATTCAGATGTAATGTGGTGGAAAAGTTCCATTGTTACAGGGAAAACACTTGCAGTTCCACTAAAGAAAGATTTAACTCGACTATTCCCGATATTACGTCATCATCATTATACTATTCTAGATTTGGGTATAAAATATATTCATGAAAAATGTGAGTGACAGAAGAGATATGGGTCAAACAAAGCAGTTTCAGAAGGGCGTGGGACTGGAAAACAGAAACCGTTGATACTCGGAGAAACCCTGGGAAAGGCGCTTGTGCTGGGAAGGTAAGGGGAAATCAGAAACAAGAACATTGAAAGTCCAAAAGGTTTAAGTCGGATGTCTGTAGATGGGTCGATCGCCGCTGCTGGTGAGGGGTGGGAAACGAAAACCGTAAAGGCTTGGAAAATCCTGGGAGAGGACGTATGCTGTGGAGGAAAGGGTAGTATGAACAAAAACATGGAAAATCCAAACGTCCTATCCTTGATGATTGGTCATCGGCCGCTGCCGAGTACCCCCTGCAGAAGTGCAAGACATCGCCTGGGCATGGCGGTTTCTGCTAAAGCCAGGTAGTCAATTGTTAAATTTTTATTCCTAATTTGATTGGTTGATTTTTTTAGACTTCATTTATCTTTTCACCATTCTCGCATTACTTTTTCTAAGACACAAATTAATTATAATAATAGTAATAACTTGTCTTTATTTCGAGCGTATTTAGGACTGTACAGTCCTCTCTTACAATTAACTCATATTAACACTCACAAACATAACAAACACACTCCTGGGCAGTGGATAATCTGCCCTGGCGGGATTCGAACCCGCGACCCTCGGGTTAGCAGGCGAGGACTTTACCCCGCCGCCACCGGGGCCGACAATTGGAAATTTAAGAGTAATGTTGAGAGTCTATCACTTTGACTTACTCCTGTTTTGATTTCGACGGGTTCCGAAATTTTCCCCCTGAATTTTACTTAACATTTTTGTCAGTGAGCGTCTGTCTAATGGCTGCAATTGTTTTAGGGTCGAACCCTTGTGCTTTCAAAATTTGATCAAGAGATTTTCGACCAATTGAATCAAAGGTATTTTTTTAGTCAACGAAGGTGCAGATAATATTCTTGCTGTACAGCTTTTGGTGCCGAATTGTTAGTTTTAGATTTATAATTTGTTCCGGGAGTGATCTACCTGGCCTGAAGTTCACCAATTTTGGATTAAAATTGTTACTGAAGAAGATAGCATTGTGAGAGAATTTTATGTGACAGGAAGGAGTGTAATTCCTCTGTAGTTGTTTACATCTGTTCTATCTCCTTTTTTTAAATGAATAAATAAGGACATTCTCCCTGCCATTAATTATTTGTTCACTTCGCCATATTTTTGTATTTTTTGTGTTATTTCTGCTATGGTTTTTGGTCCTGCTGCTATCACGAGTTCTGCTATGATTCCATCTTCACCTGATGCTTTAATGTTTTGGAGCCTTTTAATTGGTCTTGTGGTTTATTTTTATCTGGCGCATGTGAATTAGGGTTGTTTTCATTGGGATCTTTTGGTGGGCATCTCTCCTTGGGTTCTGGGCAGTCCGGAAGTATTTCGAAATAATTAGCAAATTTTCTGCCATTGTCTTGATTGTTAAGTTCCAGTTTCCCATTTTCTTTTCTAAAGCGTTGATTATGGGTTTGGTACCCCAATAGGTTCTTTTTAAATATTTTGTAAAAGTTTGTGTTGTATTTCGGGAAGTCTTCTTCGAACTCCAAGAATAAAATTAATTTAAATTGCCTTTTTGTTCGTCTGATTAATTAGGATAGTAATCTATAAATATTAAATTTTTAATAAAAATCTAAGAAACGGGAAGTCTTTTCCATGAAATCTTCCGCTATAAAAATTTACAATGTGGTACATAGATGAATAAATGAGGTGATTAAAATACAGAAATTGAATAGTATTTCATTATATATTTGAAAAACTATGCATAAAATTTTAGCTGTGAAATGGACATAACTGTTTATAACGACATTTTTCGCTCGCATATGAGATAACAGGTAAATTAGTAGTGAATTTATCTTAATGAAAGGGTATAATATTAGGCTTTATTGAAGTTGTACGGTACGATATTTGCTTAAATACTTAAAATTAAAAGAAATTTCTCGCATACGTTAATAAAAATGTAATAAAATTAGTTTTAACATGAAATAAACAATTAAATGCATTAAATAATGAGAAACAATGAATAATGTATGCCATTACATGCTTAAATACTTATAAATACATTATGGCTGGATAAATACGCCGCCGCCGGTGAAAACATCGGCTCGGCGCGCCGCCGGCCGCCGACCGATTTCCAGCCGGCGTCCGCCGCCGATAGTTCGGCGCACAGGTCTACTTCCAGACCAGACTGTGTCGTCAATAAGTTCAGGAGAGCGAAAAAAAAAGAAGTGCGACGATGAGTTTTTGGACCCGGAGAGGAGAAAATTGGAACATCTAGAAAAAGACTCAGAAAGAGGAGAAGATGATGATTTGTGTTTCTTTAAGTCTTTTACCAGATATAATGTTACTTTCTCGGAGTCAGAAACGTCGCCTGATGCAGAGGATACAACAGCTTGTTGACCAACAGCTGGAAGACGCCGCATCAGAAGCGGCATATAAAACATCAATGCAACCACTGGCATTTTCAAGTGCATACGACACCACATACGATATAACAGCTGACTACACAAGTTCAACAGCACACAAATATGACAAATTTGTAACTTTTGATTACTTTGTATTAAAATATTCAACTTTATATGCAATAATGCTTATATACTAAATCATAAATGTTCCTTGAAGTTCTCGTTCTCATTTAGTACTTCTGCCTATCAGGCTCATAATGTAAAGTTGGAATAATATATACACTCATTCGCGCGCGCTCACACACACACAAACATTTGTACAAGGAGTAATGAAGTACTTTATAAGAATAGTTATAAATAATTGGGTATAACCACAGTCTACTATACAGTCACATCAAGAGGTGCACCTCTGTTGTCGTAAGCATCAAATTTGGCTTTGCTATCACCTTAGTCCAATGTTTAGAGAAGAGCCTTTGAGAACTATTATTCTTAAATCATTATCGCTGAATTTATTTCTAAATGGAAATCCGTCGTAATTGTACATACTCGCCACTCCGATCGCTTAGCTGCAAGTCGGGATAGGTAAAAATACACGATGTGTCGTGACTGTATATTATAGACTGTGATATAACTACGTATTATTAAGTTGGAAGTAGTAATTACTCTACCTTATTGTTAGCGTCAAATGTTGCTCCGCTGATATCATTTCTCTGTAATTGGATCCTTGTCCACTCTGGTGATCCGAAAGCTTTTTAACAAGTTCATCAAATGTACCGCTTGTCATTCTTAAATAGCTATAGAATTTTTCGGGATAGTTTCTAGCGTTTATATTATATAGATTATTGTGGATTATAGAATTCTTTAACCCGTTTCCTTTCGGTATTAAATTCTTGCACCCATTAGCGTTTTCTCTTCCTGTGATAGGAGTTGGAACTCTCCAGTAGCAGTATTTCTCTTGTTTATATACATATAAATTGTGACCGGACGGGCGCCATTCACCGGCACACTTACTAACCAGGCTAGCAAGGTAGGGCAAGGGCCGTGAAATAGGTTCTCTATAACAAGTTAATTCGCAGGGTCAAGGATTGGATTAAGGTCATAACACATCGATTCTTATTCATAGTATTTATTTTAGCACAGCGTTTAATTACTTAGCAATAAAGCAAAGTTCCCCTTCATTGACAATAACGATAAACAAGTGGCTAACCCCGTAACGATTGGTGACGAAAAGGAAGCGAAACTAACTGAAATGTATACGCAAAAGTGCCGTCGTCTAACCCCAAAAAAATGACGATATGAGGAATGCTCAGATTTACTCCCACCCAGAATGTAATGATAAATTCAATCAACACCACGGGAACGTTTAGCACTGTTCGCATGAGGTTCAAAGTGACGGGGGACTGGCAAATACTTTGGTCTCACTCTCACAGGTTCAAGTTGGTGGCTCTGGAACGGGACATCCTCAGAAGATGTGGTCGCCGCCTCTCACGTGCAGATATACACCTTATTATGGATATCTCTGCCTCGGCTTTCGTGCTCGCGGCCGCGTGGTGACAAGAGCTCGCAGATCTTCGGCTCTTATTAGCAGGCTCAGCGTCCCCAGCTCTCATTAGCAGGCATGCGACTTCATCACTCGTTCCGCTGGGTTACTCTGGGGGTGCCTAATAGAGGAATACCCACACTTTATCCCCAGCTCCTGAAATCCACCCTGCCAAAGGAGCTTAACCAGCTTTCTCAACCAGCGCCCTGCTCTTCACGTCCCTAGTTCTGATTTTCTCCTTGACCTCTCTAACTTTATACTTACTAATAATGCTTTCCCCTCTCGCTGGTATCTCTATCTTGTCGTGATGAGGGGGCTTGCGTGCCTAAGTGAACCTGAGAGCTATGCCGGCGGGAGCGAAAGCTCCTGGTAGGGCCACCCAAGCCGGACAGGTCAAGGGGGATAGGCCAGACAAAAAGAGATACCCTGGTCCTCCAGGTTGGGGGTTGGGCGTGGGGCTAACAATCCCACACCGTAAAAAAAATGTTCTGTTACGAAACCCATAAAGAAGCCTCGGAATACGGACGGATTTGAGGATAATGACACTGGCAAACGATCAGGAACTCGAAAACGGAATGCAACATTGACCTTAGCTACATGGAATGTAAGGACCATGCTGAAAGCTGGAAAAATGGCAGAGATAGCTGAAGAAGTATTGAAATATGGGATGGATGTAGTGGCGTTACAAGAAATAAGATGGAACGGAAATGGAAGAGTGGATAAAAAGGACTACTCAATGTTCTATAGTGGGCCTAAACTGAGAACTGGACAATGTGGAACAGGGTTTATCCTTAATAACAAAATGAAGCAAAGCTGCTTAGGGTATGAACCTTTGGGGGATAGAATGTGTAAGATAAGGCTCAAAGGACGTTTTAGAAACTTATCTATCATCTCAGCTTATGCACCCACAGAAGATGCTAATGATGATGGGAAGAATGCCTTCTATGATCAACTGGATAGAAAATGCAGCAAGATACCTAAATATGATGTGTTGATTCTCCTAGGAGATTTCAATGCAAAAATAGGAAGAGAGGACTTCTTGCAGCATGTAGCTGGAAAACACTCTTTACATACCGAAACAAATGGAAACGGAATGATGCTAAGCCAGCTGGCAGAAGCTAAAGGGCTAATAATCAAAAGTACCTGTTTTGCTCACAAAGATATTCATAAGGGAACATGGAAAATGGCAGGTACAGGAGTGGTCAACCAAATTGATCACGTTCTGGTTTCCAGAAGACATGCATCTTCAGTCATTGACATAAGGTCTGCAAGAGGCCCGAACTGTGATTCAGACCATTATTTGGTAAAGGCCAAGCTCAGGGAAAGAATTTCGAATGTGGGACGTATTAAAGGACCCAAGAGAATACAGTGGAGCGTGGAAAAGTTCAGACAACCAGCAGCTGTAGCCCAATACCAGGAAACCCTGGGTAAGAAACTGGAAGAAGGAGCAGAGAACCTGAGTGTAAATGACTCGGTAGAGAGAAAATGGCTTAATATAAAGAAGGCTATGGAAGAGGCTGCAAAGGAGACTATAGGAGAAAGAAAGAGAACAAGGAATGAAGAATGGTTTGATAATGAGTGCAGAAAAGCTATAGAAAGGAAGAATATAGATCGAAGGAACACTATCCAGAAAGAGACAAGACAAAATGTCGAAAGATATAAAGAAAGCAGAAGACAAGCAAATAAATTACTACGAAAAAAGAAAAAACAGTGCTTAAAGGGGTATATGGAAAAGATTGAGGAACTGAACACACAAAATGAAAGTAGAAAGTTATACCAGGCAATCAAACGGATGACAAATAAATTTCAACCAAGAACAAACGCATGTAAGGATAAGAATGGGAGGTTGGTTGGAACAGAGGAAGAAGTAATGGGAAGATGGGCCGAGTACTTTAAGGAATTGCTGAATGTCAATGAGATAGATGAGGAGGATGGAGAAATGTTGGACATGAGGGTAGACACCAAGATTAGCAGGCCATCAATTGAGGAGGTGGAGGAGTCGTTAAAACGGCAGCGGAATGGGAGAGCTCCAGGGGAACATCAAATTGTACCGGAGTTAATCAAGTATGGAGGAAAAAATTTAACAAAGAACCTACATAGACTGATATGTGAAATATGGGAGAAAGAAGAGATGCCTGAGAAATGGAAGATTGGTTTTATTTGCCCTATCTTCATGAAGGGAGATAAATTGCAATGCAGCAACTATAGGGGAATCACATTACTAAATGTCACTTATAAGATACTTTCTTGTATACTGCAGAGGAGACTTAACACGTATGCTGAAGTAATCCTTGGTGAATACCAATGTGGCTTCAGGCCGGGAAGAGGGACAACCGACCAAATCTTTGTAATGAGACAATGCATGGAGAAATGTTATGAGTACAATATTGACCTACATATGCTTTTCATTGATTTCCAGTAAGCTTTTGATAGTGTCAATAGAAGAAAAATGTTGAAGGCATTGGAGGGATTTGGAATACCAAAAAAACTAATTAAGTTGGTAAATATGACTATGGAAGGATCTCAAGCTAAGGCCTATATCGGGGGCAAGACTAGTGAAGCCTTTAAGATAACAACTGGAGTAAGACAAGGAGATTCTCTATCAGCAGTACTATTTAATCTGTGCCTACATGAAGCCATGAAAGAACTGGGGTTAGAGGGAACAATTGTGCATAAATCTACTCAGGCATGTGCCTATGCCGACGACATAGTTCTAATGGCACGGAATATGGATTCTCTGAAAGAAATATTCAAAATTTTAGAACAGAAGAGTAAGAATATAGGGCTCAGAATCAATGAGAGAAAAACGAAATACATGAAAATGTCGACCACGGAAGACAGAAGATGGACTCAAAACGTTACATTTGGGCAGTACAACTTTGAAAATGTAAAATATTTCAGCTACCTCGGTACTAATTTAAACTGTAAGAACTCAATGACAGAAGAGATCAACAAGAGGATAATGGCTGGAAATAGGGCTTACTTTGCTAATATTAAGCTCCTGAAGTCAACTCTTCTATCTAAGGAGATGAAATTCAAGATCTATAAGACACTTATTAGACCGGTCGTGACATACGGAGCAGAAACGTGGACCATCTCCGCTGGAAACGAGCAAGCTCTGCGGATATTTGAACGGAAGGTTTTGCGAAGGATATATGGCCCCGTGACAGATGGGGTAACTTGGAGGATAAGAACAAACAAGGAAATAGAAAATATTATCCGAGGCGAAGACATAGTAAGATTTGTGAAGACCCAACGGTTAGCTTGGCTAGGTCATGTAAAAAGAATGAGTGAAGAAAGGATGCCTAAGAAGCTTCTACATGGAAATATGGATGGAAAGAGAAAAAGAGGAAGACCGAGGAAAAGATGGATGCTGGATGTGGAAGAAGACAAAGGCTATGAGGATTGTCAGATGGTGGGAGAAAGTGCAGAACAGGAGAGAATGGACAGGCGTCTTGAGGGAGGCCAAAGCCCATACAGGGCTGTAGTGCCGAGGAAGTAAGTAAGTAAGTAATAATGCTTTCTCCTTTAACAATAAATTATACATCCAAACTAAAGGCTGCGCGATGGGCAGTCGTTTCAGCCCCTCCTATGCTAACCTCATCTTGGGTGCCTTTGATCCATCTTTTCTCTCGTCTTGCTCTCCCAAACCTCTTCTCTGGCTTCGTTACATTGAAGACATTTTTCTTCTGTGGCCACGTGGCCTTGATTCCCTCCACTATTTCATCACCTCCCTAAACTCCTCCTCCTCTGTCTTCTTCACTTCTAACATCTCTGCCTCTGACATCACCTTTCTGGATGTAGACATCTCCCTAAGCAACCTTAAATTTCACACTTCCGTCCATCTCAAGCCTACTAACTAGCTATAATATCTCCATTTTAACAGCTGCCACTCTTCCCATACTAAACGATCCCTCCCCTATTCTCTCTCTATCCGTGGTCACCGAATTTGCAACAACCCCGACTCTCGTGACTTTTTTCTCTCTAATCTCCACCAATCCATCCTTCGCAGAGGCTACCCTGAGAGCCTCCTTCAGAAAAAAATCCCACAACGACCCTCTTCTTTTAAATCTCTCTCTCTTAATAAGTGTCCTCGTGACCAAATCTCCCTCTGTACTACCTATTTCCCTGGAGTTCTCTCCATCCGTCGTATAATCAAAAACCTCTACCCCATCCTCTCTGACAACCTCACTACCTCCAGAATTTTCCCCCGCTGTCCTTCTCTCACTTTTAGACGCCCCCTCCCCCAACCTCTCCGCCCTCTTTAAAATTACTCAACCTCTTTCTAAATCCATCTTCAGCACTTCTAAATTCTTTCCGACGCTTTGCAATCGCCCGCGTTGCAAAACTTGCGGCATCCTCATCACCCAGCCTCTGCCTGATAAATTTATTGTCGTTCATCTTCCGTCCGTCCCCCCACTCTTTTGCCTTTCCCATAATGTTGTTTATATCCTCCTTTGTCAACTATGCGCTAGCTTCTGCATTGGTTAACTACAACTGCGCTTAGCATCCGTATGAATGGCCACCGCTCTAGTTGCAATGATCCACCTTCCTTTTCCGTTTCCCTCCCTGTCGCCACCCTCGTTTCTTCCCACAACTCTACTTTCAATAATATTTTTAAGGTTGGTATTCTCGCTTCCCTTCCCCCTTCCTCCTCCCCCCTCCAACTTAAAGATCTTGAGTCCTCTTGTATTTACTTGTTCCAAGCTTGCTCTCCGCCAGGGCTCAATAAATCTCACTAACCCCCTCTATCACCTCTACTCAGACCATCTCTTCCTTTTAAATGCTCTCTACTTCCCGCTTCCCGCCCCCACCCTTCCTCTCTCTCCCTCTGATCCCCTTCCCCTCTTTCCCTCCCCCCCCTCATTCATTAACAACAAAATATGCGCTTTAAAAAAATTCGCTTGCCATTTTGTATCTTTATCAACTCTCGCAACCTTTGGTGAGAAGTCAATGCTGTAGATTTCGCAGTTTTTCCAAGGCTGAGTTACAAAGTTCATGAAGTTGACAAAACTGCTAAGTTTAGGTCGTGCGATGTCGATTATTGCAGTAACGTGTCTCCATTTTCGGTTATATTATAGAATAAAGAGTATTGATGAAATTAAAATTAAATTAGCTTAAAAGTGGTGTATAAAGTATTGCATTAGCATTTACACGGACCAAGATATACATTCTCAAAGTACAGCGGCACATCATTTTAACGCCGACCCTCGTGGAGAACGAGGGCGTAGTCCAATCTTTGAAGTCAAATATCTCCTTTGTTTATAAACTGCCCACGACCAAACTTTTTTCTTAGGTAAGACGAAAGACTAACGTGTCAAACTAGAAAAAAAATCAAATTTTAAAATGGGTGTACTTTTACAGAACTGATAACAAATTGTTGCTTTACATTCTTTTGCAAACAAAATAAGATGTGAACCGTTTCTCTAGATATTTTCGTGTAGGAGATATAGCATAAAGAAAAAAGGTCTAAGCGCATAATGATCGAAACTTTGATCGTCTCTAGATCTGCCACAATTTTTTTCCGAAAACGCTTCTACACTTTTTCATTTAACGCCAGATGGAACCCACACAAACATTTGGGTTCGAATCGGAGACACCAAGGGTCAACTCACTGCTGATCTGACGTGGAATGACCCATATGTTTTTTAATTTATTTATTTATGAAGATAGAATGGTAGAAAGAAAGTGGTTAGGAACACAGCGGTGGTGTGAAGGTGTTAATATGGCCGATTCCAAGTGGAAAAAATCGATTGGACCGGGAATCGAACCACGGACCTGCCGAGGCCGCGTCGAATGCTATTTCAAATATTTTATTTGCTCAAGTATTCAAGTTTACAAAAAGTTTCTACATTTGCTTTGAGATTTTATTCATAAATGAAGAAGATACTATCACATTATACATAGTTACTACATGTATTCAAAAGAAGGACCTAACCAAGTTATAACACATATACACACAGTCATTTCTCTCTTTTTTTGTATACAAATAGTTTTTTCATGGATAAATGGATTTGTATATCAATATTTCTTTTTTGCATTGTGCAGGAAAATTTACATACCAAGGAGTGAAATATATTCATCATTAGATATACAGGTGGGAAAATACTTACAACGATTTCCTTTCTTTCCTTTTCACATTTATCCAAAATTCGATTCACATTTTTTTTGTTATTTAGAATATTTTATTAAAAAATATTTAATAACCTTTGTTTTTATTTATCTGTTGCGGGAATTGTTTTGTTATCGTTTTGATTTTATCAATTGAAGCATACCTGGGATTTTTTTACGTATTGCTACTTGTTACAAAGGTTGCAATAATTTCACTTAAAACACTTCTTTTTTGCTTGGAAATAGTTTAAAATTTAGCATTGAAAGATTTTCGTCTGAGATGAGGCCATCTCCAGAAGTGTCTAAGTCTATGTAAATATTTGTAATTATCAGCCATGCCCTACTATAGGGTTCACAGCCTAGGATATTATGTTTTATCTCGTCCATCCTCCCGCACTCCAGGCACGTCGGATTATCCCTAAGCCTGAGTTCATGTCTCATTTTATTTGTAAGCATACAGCCGCTGCACACCTCGAACGTAGCACTCATTTCATTTATATCGAGTTTTTTTTGTCGAAGTTTCTCCAAACAAATCAAACTATGGCTTTTATGAAATATGGTGCTACTTTAAAGCAACACTCATTCTTTTATTCTATGCAAAGCTTTTTATTCTGCATCATATACCAGAATGTGTACTAGGCACGTGAACCGAATGCTCAAAGTGAGTTTTAAGAGAGTCGAATGAATTTACTTTTGCCCGCATATTTCCAGAATCCGGAGCACACTGCGCCATCATCAATCACTACCTTTACCAATCGAACTCAGATTGATTTGGCCCGTTCAGCTCGGTATGGTAAACGCCATGAGCTAGTGGGATCGATGTGAGAAGCGGGCTGACTCGGCCCACATTCTCTGACAGTCTAAGATTTTGAATTGATATGAACCTATTCAAATCGATATTTCAATTGATTTCGCATTGGTAAACCAGGCGATCCGAGTCGGCCAGCTTAGAATGTTCAGATCGGTCCGAGTTCATATCGACCTGAGTTCGATTGGTAAACGTAGTGAATTATAATGAACATAGGGCCGAAAAAAGTTCTTCAATATAACCTGCCCTTTCAGTTATCGTCGACTAGCGTAGAGTGTATATCTAGATCTATAAGTGAGAACCAATTTTTACTTCCTGTTTTATGGTAAATGAATTTATTTTATGAGACCTCATGTATTTTGCTGTTACTTTTAAGCTTATATTGGCGATCACTGGTCTGAGGAGTACACGACGACCCGAAAAATTATTCAAAATTGCCTCGTAAACGTGTCGCTGGCCACATTCAGCGGTTCATAGAAGGCAAAGCGGCGTATTGGAAAGAAATCAGAGGCAAAATTCGAGACATTTCGCGAGTTTTATCCTTGCAGAGGGACATTTTATCCATACAAGACGACAAATTGCTTACTGTTCAAAGATCGGGCAGAATTCGGCTGAATCTGAAAGTAACATTGCATGTGTCGTACGCGTGCTACTTATATCCTGGCAATGTGGTACTCTTTTCCCCCAGGAGATGGCACCACTGTCGTCAATCTGTCTGTCGTGCTATCCGTTACCTCGTCGTGAAACGTTAACTCGATTTCGAGAGTAGTTATTGCAGCACATGTTGCCGGAATTAATAGTTATACGTTAATATTGATCTCATTGGATGATATTGCTCAAAAAGTGTAATTGTCTTAACGCCAATAATTTACCTCCCGCGTTTGTTTAGCGTATCATGTTTGGCTTGTACGTAGGAAATACATCGGCATGCATTGCCATGCTGAAGGTAAAAATTGCCTACAGTGTGCCTTTAGGTACTAATGGCTTCTTGAGAGAAGTATTTAACCTCATTGTAATTATTTTTCAGGACGGTGAAGTTCAAGTATTAGTCAATGACGTAGGCGAGCGGGTAACGTCTGCGTCGGTGGAGATATTGGATAATGAAAGGGTATGTTAATCTGTTCAACTATCTACTTTTTCACACGAATATTACTTTTTACGAAATATTATTACTTTTGGAATATATTGCAAATCTCTAAGAAATAGAAGGTGATTAATTTGTTTGACGCGCGCAAATTCAAATCGCAGTGTGATGGGGTGCGAGGTCCTTAAAACTATACGCATCGATTTTACTCATAAACCCCTTCGTACCCTTTCGTAGTTGTATTTTATTCTCATTTCTCTTTTTTATGCCAAGCATACGAAAGTATTTTTTCTGGAGCGATCACTGTTTTTGTGTGTATGATTGTGTTTTCATAATATCATGTGAGTTCGAATTTTGGTGGTGAAAAGGAAAGTTGCTGCAATTTCTCTATTGTGTACGTAGTAATTTTCCATTTATTGGCAGGTTGTAGGAGTTGCAGCAAAGGCTGGACCTAATAATTCAGGGAATATAATCATCCATAGTAAAATGTATTTATGCGACGATCGAATTGTTGCTAGTGAAATTGAAGGTTACTGTCCTGTCAGTGTGGAAGGCGGTCAGTACAAATATGTGATAGATGTTGGATCTAAGAAAATTTATGTTACTCCTGAGGAAGTTGTTGAGGAAATATTCCGTTATCTTTATAGTAAGTATATGATCATACATAACAGGTGTAGAACGCATGTGTGATATATTCCCTTCAGTCCTCGATTACATTATATTTTACTAAAAGTAAGTCATGGACATATTTTGCAAAAGCTCATGGCTTATGCTAGTTTTTCCGTTCTAAAGAAATGCTGAGGTGATTACCATATGATTCAATATTCTTCGCATCCGATATGTACAGTAACTTCACTATATGTCGTCTTATTCCAATTTTATGGAATATTCCCCTTTTTAAACTAGTCTGTAGAGAATCGATAGTTGGCTTGAGCCAACGATATACAACGACTTATTTACGAAGGTAGTTCTGTCAATCTAGTCATAGCTAAAATAGAGCATCTCACTTCATATTTGCATGCTCTGCATTTTGTTGCATCTAAAATCTGAGGATCTCAGATATATTGAAATATGCTGTTTTAAATCCAAGGAACAGCATTGGGTGAAGGAAGGGGATTGTGGGGGTGGGACCAGGTTATAACTGTAGGGTCCATGAAATAATGGTAAGGGAAATGTGTCATATAAATGGTGGTTCGAGGTCAAAATGTTATTTAAAGAGGAAAGGAGAAGATAGGGAATGCCATTTCAGGTCATTACTGTGGAGTAGAGGTATGCCCCATCTCCTTGTTTACTCAGCAAAGAGTTCCATTTGTGCCTTAGTTTATCAGGGCATGTTAAAATACTGTTAGTTTTTCTCTGATAATGTAAAGATTTCTTAATTTTAATTTTTTATGATTTAGTTAGTAGTTAGCCCTCTGGTTTCCTTTAAAAATACTGCTCACTTGTGTTGCAATATTTTTGACATTCTGTTGTGTACCTTGCAGACGTAATATGTGCACCTTGCAGACAAGCTTGCAACAATTAGGACAAACCATAGGTGTTTTGTCACATTTGGAGTGACAAAATTTGTATCCAGCCCTCTTTCAAGCTTGTTTGGAACCTCTAATACCTTGGGTAGAAGGACCTGCAGCTTGTATCTTCCTAACAATAGCCAGTCCTGGTACATTTCATGGCAGCCACCTTGTGCTTTCAATGTAAGATGTAAAAAGATGTTTTCTCAGTTCCTTGAGAAATATTCGTCTCTGGAGAAAATTTTTGTTCCAGTATGGATGAATTTGTATCCACAGCATGGAAAGGGTTGTCTGCTGTTTTATCAACAATATTATAAATACTGTTACTGGCCGACAATTAGTTTTCCTTTGGCATATATATGTGGCAATAAGCTGATCTAGTATGTTAACAGCCCATTTTATACTATTGTAATCAAATATCATCTTTGATTTCTTATCTACTCTTTCTTACTACCATGCCGTTACACATTTTGATCATGAGAATAACATTTCTGTTTGTCTTTGGGGTACTGAATACTACTGCAGTGTCTTTTATAAAAGAGAATTTGAGTTGTGAATGGCTTCTTTTTTGGCCGACTTGGGAGTTCAGTTCCATTTTTCCTCATCTTCCCTTACACTATAATGTTGTTTCCGAGAAGAGCCTGACCTAACATGTACGGTGTGAAAAAATTGTCTCATGGAACGTTCTAGCCCCATAGATCATGTGTCAGATCCATTCAGACCTGCTTGCCCTGATTTTTTTCACCTGCTCCACTTGGTGGTTTTCCAGTATAGACTTGCGCCTTCAAACAGTAGGAACTATCACATATTCACACACACACACACACACACATACAGAGTTAATATTTTGATCCTGTATTTAGCTGGGTTACTAGGGATTTATTGCTTAAATGGACAATGTCCTCTAAAACCATCAAGAAGCGCATGAAGAGAAACATTAACACCAGGATTGTACGACTTTGGAAGTATTTCCACCCAATTCTCCGAGGAATCTCTTATGGCCACATGCAAGCAATTTACTGCAATCTACATCGCAAAAATTCTAATGAATCGCTTCTCTCTTCTTGTCACTGAATTCCACAATCTTTGTCCCCATCATCAGTTGAAAAGACATCTACTGTATTCTAAAACATATTTTGAAGTCAATATTTTTTTGGTGCTGCCTAATGGTCCAAGTACATATATGTGACCTCTTTTTGTTGATTATCGGTTTACCTCCTTGCCTACCAACTATTAGCATTTTGAGTGAAATGACAGAAAAACTAACACCATTATGGAGCGACTGTTTTGATGGAAAAGATAGATGATAAAGCTTCTGTTTTCATTAAGACTCATAAATGAGCTCTAGTTAATAATCAGTACATAGATGAAAGTAAGACTTCCACTTATATTCAATAAAGTAATTTCTGTAACTTCTTCTGGTGTAGCTTCCTCATATTTATGATTGATCGAGTGCATTTTTAAAATCTAGTATTGTTGAATTTACTCAAGGAATTTTATTTAAAATTAATGCTGTAATTTTGTATTTCAGAAATTGCCAACAGCACTGCTCGGGGTAATGGTGATGCTAATGCTATATTAACAGTGCCATACTATTTTAGCCAAAGTGCAAAAGAT
The DNA here is from genome assembly GCA_963169105.1 of Ceriagrion tenellum. NCBI lineage: Eukaryota > Metazoa > Arthropoda > Insecta > Odonata > Coenagrionidae > Ceriagrion > Ceriagrion tenellum. The sequence goes on from OY720638.1 coordinate 14,724,875, forward strand.
GAATTTTGTGAAGCTGCTATATCAAGTGGCTTCAATATATTGCAAGTGATAACTGATCCTGCTGCGGCTGTTATGGCTTATGAGCCAATGACTGTAGAGAGTTTACCAAAGTAAGGAACTGTGTACCTTAAAATGTTTCTTTGTTGAGCTGTCACTTTAATTTGTTTTTTTAAAGTAAGGAATTATTGGGTACTTGGAACTCATTGAATGTGGTAAATTCTTTTTCTTTTAATTTCATGCAAAAGGGGAAAACATTTAATATTTGTTCTGTTCACTCTTATCATAGCATTGCTCAAGAGCATGCTTTCTTCATCTATGCATTCATTTCTACCAGTCCCAATTGCAATGTATTCCAGAGAAGTTAGTCATGTAAAACCCAGCATAGACTTCACCTCCAGCATTTCCCTAAGTCAAGGAAGTAGGGAATATAATTTGGAAAAGTAAAGAATTCTATGCATAACTTTCTGACCTATCACAGAGACAGGGAAGTAAAGAATGGAATGAGGTATTTCCACAGTGGCTAGCGTGACATCTGGTATCCTACTAGGAATGTTTGATCGGTCCCTCATTATACCTTGTTTAGGTAAATGATATTAGCTCAAAATTGACAGCATAACTTAATTGTTTGCTGAGGATATCATCATCTACCCTGATATTACCTCTGGATAAATAAATACTTTAAGGCTCTCTAAACACAATCCATTGGTTCAAAACAACATAAAATCTAAGTTTCTTGGTCGAGTGTTTTAACTTAATCTATGTAAATGCAATGTAGTTCACTTCTTCTGAGAGAAAACACATCTGGGATATGTCTTAAAAAGGGGGAATGAAACAAATTGTAGCAGATAAAGTTTGAGGGAACCATTATGGATTCAGACGAGTAGTGCTGTAAACCATTAGTGTATTTGAATTTGTTAGAGTAGGATTCATCAAGCTAACAGTTGGAAGGGTTTTGAAGTAACGGATTTAGATATTGAACAATTTTTCATGCCAATTAAAAGAGTTGCTCACTATTGCAAGTGACCCTGAAATTGGTGTATAAACTCTATGGAGAACTTCTCAACAGATAATTGTGGTTAATTAGGTCCAGGTCAGGTGTAATGAATTCAATTGATGAATTTTGGGAACTTATGGGCATCACCTTGTGTCATGGGCTGACCAAGAGGAGGTGCTCAATGGACATATCACTATAAGAGTCATAAAAATCCTGCTGTGAGGGAGACTAGGGCAAAAAAACTAGTTATGAAACTGACTACAGCTTTTATTGCCATGATTTTGGACGAAAGGTTGAAAAATTACTCTCACAGTGAAGTCAGTAATTTCAATCGAAAGCTCACCACTGGTAGATCTCAAAAGCGAAGTGAAGCTGTTTTAGACCTATTAGATCTCAAAAACCCACTCAAACAAATTCTTCATGTACAGATCACTGTAAAATAGAAATTAATTTCTGGCTAGGAATATATGATGGTGAGAGTCGTAAAAGGAGGGTATACAGACTTCAAGGATCAAGCTAAGTACTGAGTGCTTGAAAAATCAACTGTGAAGGATCTGTGGCCACAAGTACGGTGGCTATTTCAAGGCATTCCTGAGCAGTCATTTTCGAAAATATCCACTGCTTTAGTTGTCTTCCCTTCGGAGTTGAGCTCTAAAGAAAACACCCTCTTTGTGGTCTGCTCTGCAAGGTTCTGCAGGATCTTTAGTTGGGAGTGCAGAAAATGTGGTAACTGCAGCCTTCCAATAAATTGATTAAATTGACTATTATTTTACGGTTATCAGCACAAACTAAGCATTCTTTGAAATGCTAAGACAGTTTAATTCAAATTTTTGAAGAATTTGACTTCACGGTATTCTTATATCATATTTTTTGTGATTGCTATAATGTCATCACAGAACACATAAATATGATCACCATCTTTTTTGCACTCACATGAGAAACAACAAAAACTGGTATCATGTTTTGTAAAAGTAACAGCATTGCACTCAAGTAATGTACAGAATTGTCACCAGCTACCTTGTGTACCTCATACTCAATATCGAATATCAACAACACTGGCTGAATTTGCATAAAACTTCACTTGCCATCAAGTAGATACTATGTTACTTTTTTAAGTAGACAAAGCAGCACCCTAAACAGCCTATTTCCTGAGTTGTTGCTTCATTGCAAAAAAAAACTTATTTTTGCCCTAAACACAACATTCTAGGTGTTCTTGATTCTTTTTGCCAACCATCGAGAAATGAAGTTGGCAAATAAAGTGGGCAAATAGCATATCCCAGGGATGATTCTCAAACTGAGGGCCAATCCCAGATTTTGGATATCAAGTATTCAACGCAACTTAGCTATTGAATTCTAATGTTGTAAAAGCTTCTGACATACCTGAAATGAATTAATTTCTTTGAATTCAAAAGGCTGTTCGAAATATGCTGACACATTGTGTTACCATTTTGCTTTCCATGTTTATGGGTACTGTTAACAATGTGCTCCAAAAATGTCCTGGCTTTCATATTGGAATCTTCTATCACAAAATTTTCTATTAATATTTATTGTTAAACCTTTCTGATCTGAATTGACTCACTAGATATGAATGGTGACTCAAGGTTTCCGCATTTTACTCGTCCTCTTCTAAGGGTAATTTTTGGTTCAAGGAGAAGACACCTCAGTTCAGTCAGAAGACTGGTAGGATTCGAAGCACAAATGCCACCACCACATGGCAGTGTTTTGTCCACAAAGTGATTCGCAGCTGTGGTGTATTGTTGTCTGCAAGGTATGGTCCTGTAGATACTTTTCACATTTCCGCTTTGTCAACCACGAGCCGAAGTAATGCAGCCGGTAAATGCAACATTGTTTTGGAACATGGTGGTAATCAATTTGAGAAGGTTATCACTATTGGTCGACAAAAATGGTGGAAAAAATATGCCGAATTTAACACAGTCAAAGTCAATGCAGTTTTCAGTGTTGATGAATGATGAATGACATTTTGCAGTCATTTGGGATTGCTTGCTGGCAGTTCTAATTAAATTGATGAAGTAATGGTTTTCCTTGACTTTGTTCAGTAGAAAAATGTTCATTCCTAAAACTGGGCATTAGTCTCCTAATGTCTGTATTTCTTTCTAATTTGTGGAAAAATCACAAAAATATTCAATTTTTGCAATGGTTTGGTCGATAGAAAAACCCTTGATGTTTGCGATCAGCTAGTGCTTAGTTTGACTTTCTTGAATAATGGTATTTTTGTAGAGTGGCTGTTAGACATGAATTTTTTCTGGAGAAAGTAGCTGCTGAACATTGATTAGAGAGGCTGACCTTATTATGTCTTTACCTTCTTTTTAATATTTGCCATAAGTCTTATTGGTTCATGGTAAATCTTAAACTTAATTGCTTTCCTATAATTTATGCTCTTTCAAATGATGAGTTGGGTAAGATTACTATGACATAAGGACACACCCAAACCACCCAAAACTTAACTACTTCTCTTTTTCCATGTCTTGCTTTGATTTGTGAATTCCCATTTTTGTAATCTTCTCAGCTTCCTACATTCCCACTCTTGTTGTATTTATCATGCATGGAATTTTCCACTGTATCCCTGTGTTTATTGTAGTGCTTGAATTTCATTGGGTGATTACAGTGGAGACCTTGCGTCCCCCACTGCTCCCACCTGTGGGCCGGGGAGTGGTCCACATTCATTGTCTTTCAGCAAATGTTAATCATCTCTCTGTGTGGCATTGATTAGACTGTTGAGTCTATAAATCTTATCTCTTGTAATTGTCTACAGTTTAGGTGATGATGGCAATGTTGATTGGCCCAGGTAAAAGTATTTGGTCTGTAACTCCTCAGAAAATGGGCTGTAACTGCTCTGAAAGACATATTTTATCTGGAAGTGACCCAATACTGGTCTGAATTTGAATCATCTTTAAAATGCAGACCAGTTCAGTCAAGCTATGCACCATTTCCAGATCAGAGTATGATCTTTCACATTATGGTAGCAGACCAGTTTCAGAGCAGTTACGGACCAAAAAGTTTTACTTGGGTAGTGATTGATTGATCTGTAAGTTTGCAAAGTAAATTGTTGACTTGTTGAGTGTCAATTCAGTCTCTAATTTTATGAAGCTACAATGGTTGGATGAACTCAACTGGTTGAAGTTTATTCTCTTGAATGGTCAACATCACCAAAACTGTTGGACGTTAAGAAACGATGTTCATTAACTTACCTGTGTCAATTAAGGTCCAAGCAATATAATAAATGCAAAAGTTTTATACTTGCCCCCTTTATCCCATCACTGTCAGCATTCCTCTCTTATTTCATTATGATATCATTGAGGGAAAAGTAATCATTGTGGTTTACAGCTCACTTACCTGAGAGTGCTTTTTAGATGATGTCCCTTGGGTGGCCACCTCGTTCAAATCAGACACAACTTTTTCATTTGTCTTACTCAAGGAACTTGTACGGCCACTCAGTCTTGCCCTGACTTGGAAAGGAGTAGGGCTTACTTGGAAAGGAAATGGAACAATTTCATTTGGTCATAATTAATAGAATCAGAAATCTGCTTGAAAGTGGGGAAAAAAGTTCTTCATCTTGCGCAATGCAACATAAGTGGTATCACTCAAAAGATTGATTATTTTGCTAAATATTAAGGAAACTGTTGATGTGAATTTTTTATCATAATTTCAGAGGATCTGTAACAAATTAACATTGATAGTAAAAATAAAATTAATTTTCAGAGAATTTAATGGTAATATTTTCAATACCACAGACTTAAAGGCGTTATGGTAGTGATGGCCGAGGCGAGCGTTTCAGGCCTCATTTTCACTCAACCCGTGTTTACGCATCACTCAATTATTGACTTTGGGTTTTCTTTATTTGGTTTGAAAGATATCATTCCATAATATGATGCAAAAGAAAAAGTTTTATCCCTCTGGGTTAGTGAGGAAAATTACCTGAACTTTGGCTTACAATAACTCACTTCTCAGCCAGAAATTTGAAAATCGGAGATTTGTTTCCCCTTCCGCTACTTCTGCGACAAAGTCGTAGTAGGTGGAGGGTGTGAGGGCTTTCGTCTTATGCACACGGACACTTTGTTATATTCTCCCTAGATCACTCTGGTCGGACTTCTAAGGGGCTATTCAAGTATTACGTAAGACGTTTTGGGGGAGGGGGTTGGGATCATCTTACATTGGCTTAAGATGAAGGGGACCAGGTTGAAACATGATACTAAAGCTGAGAGAGAAGGGTGACCCAACGTTGCCGGAGAGGGAGCGGAAGGAGTTCCTAATGGGGGAAAGAAATTCGTGAGGGCATGGTTCGCTCCCATAGCGTCCGAAAATTGTTAGATTTTTAGCGAGCAAGGGTCCACTGTTTTAAAGATTGCGACCTCAAAAACAAGTAATGATGGATAAAATGGGGCCTGAAACGCTCGCCTCTGCCGCCACTACCATAACGCCGAAGTCCGTGTTATTTTAAATGTTACCATTAAATTCTCTGAAAAATGGAATACCAAAAAGTTGCTAAGAAGCTTGTATTATTTAAAATTTATTTTACTGATAACTATGCGTATTATTGTTATGCACTAGATAATCTTGCAAAGATGTTATGGTCTTCTGTTTCCTGTGACGAAATAATATTTAACCTTTTTTTATTTCAGAAAGTTTCTAGTTTACAGAGTGGGTGGAACATCCATGGATGTGAGTGTAGGTGTCATTATAGGTGGAATGCTTCAGATACTGAAGTCTCAATATGAGCCTGGAATTGGAGGGGATGCATTAACTGCTGTTATATTTGAATACTTGGCCCAAGATGTGAAAATGTAAGAGCTGATTGTTTTGAAATTGTGAAGGAGGCAAAAGTTATTAAAACAGGAAACAAATTTGCTGATTATCATGTATAGTGGAAACCTGTTATAACGCATGTCTGAGGACATTGGGTTTCATCAGCAGTGTTTTAAAGGTTGTAGAACTATTTTAACAGTATTTTCATTAATTAATAAGGTATATTTTGGAACAATAGTTAATTTTCAATGTTATAGTTTAGTAGAGATGGTTATACTTCTTCAGATCAGTTAATGCTGTTATTGTTTCGTGATGTATACCATCGTATTTCTGAATAAAAAAATATTAATTTTGGGACCAGCCCTTATGTGCATGTAAATTTGGCAATGCCCTTAGAATTAGCTACACATAGGTTAACATAGTGCATTTTTTGATATATCTGAATGTTGGAGATAATTTGCTTTTCAAAATTATTCGCAAAATTTTACTAATTGGTGTTATAGAGGGTTTCTGCTGTATTTATTAATGGTAAATGTAATAAAAACTGAAATCCTGTGGTTACTTTTAAGTGATAATGTTTACATGCTTAATTTAGGAACCACACTAAAATAATTTATTCTTGCTTAAAATGGTGGCTTAGAGTCAACCCAACCTGCGTATCTCGAGTCTCTTTTGTGTAATAATTTTAGTATTGAATCTCTGTTAATATTTGTGAATATCTTTTGGCTGAAATTTTATTGAAATTATTTTGTTTTTCAGGAGAATGCAGTTCAATCCATTGGAAAATTCTAGGTGTAGAATGAAGCTCTATAAACTAGCAGAACACAGTAAACATATTTTATCAACTAATAGTTCAACTACGTGTTGTTTGGAAACCTTTTATAATGGAATGGATTACAGCCACACTGTTACTAGGTCAAGGATTGAAAGTTTAATATCGCCAGTTCTTACTCAGCTCACCAAGCCAGTTTTGGAAATTATGGAGGAACTTGGTATGAAAGCAGATGACTTTGACAAGGTGAGGTAATCATAAGCTATGAGGTACAATTCAGATATGAAATGATAGGTGAAGTCCAAAATTTATCGATCCAAAATTTTGTATTAGTATCTGTTCTCAATTTTTAGAAAATCTCAAATCTTAATCCAGTATCAACCAATTCTCAATTGCAGTTACATTATCTATGCAATTCATTTATAGAACAAATCTCATCTATTTATACAATGTCTCCTAGGTATGTGAACCTTTAACTTGCTCCAGATTTCTCAATTAATTCAATTCTGCATTATGGTATTTCCTTGCATATAAGACACAGTTTTTACCCAGATAATGTGATCTAAAATTGTCCCATCTCTTATAGTACAAGCATATATTTATTACTTCTTCTAAAATCTTACCAATATACTAATCGAGCCTGAGCATCTCATGGGCTAGGAAATATGGAAATAAGGTTTTAAGTGTAGATGACACATCAATTTCAGTTTCACGTAAATGTTTATTGATTGCTTAGTGATGGGGTCAAGTGAACACAAGTTAGCTGCTAATTTTGCTAGTAAAATGGACCATGCTTTCTCCATCAGGATCTCATCTGCTTCATATTTTGTCCTTCATATTGCCATCAGTACTGAGGGTTCTCTTAAAGGAAACCATTAATAGAGCTGTGCATAGCGTTTCTCCGAGACATTTTAAAACCTTTTGATGCTTATTTTTAGGTTAATTTGGAGGCTTTTTCTGCCCCTTAGGCCTGAAGATGAATGTTTGTTTACATGATACCATGAGGCATTGGTGTTGTTTAATATACCACTGCAGGATGTAGTTCATCTGAAGATGATAAAAGTGGTGAATTTATCTGATGTTTTTTCTCTGAAAAGTAACACTTATTTCATCTATGGAGCCATGCCTCACAAAAATGTACCAAATGGCCTCACACTCATTGGGGGTGAATGAAGGTTGGTTGAGGCCTTGGGCTCAGAATAAAGTATTGGGCCCCATAACCCTTGAATATGGTTGCCTGGTTGTTGTTGACCCAGAGAGATGTTAAAATTCCATATTTTTTGTTTCATTAATGTTATCAAATCTATAGTCGCTGAGTTTTGAGTTGTTTATAGTTTATTGAATGTTGCACTAGGTTGATTTAATTCTTTTCTGTAATCAGAAATGACATAAACTCATCGAAGTCCAGCGAGATGTTGTGGGACATTTTTGTTAAAGAGAATAAAACTGATTAAAACTTGGCAATGTCCACTGGATTTATTATTGGTACAACATGTTTTGACGTTTATGCGCCATCATCACGTACAAACATTTTTGGAAAATTTCTGTCAAATATATATGTGCGGGGAAGGAAGGGGAGGTTAAGGGGTTGAAGGGAGGGGGTAAGGAGGGAGGTTTCCTTGTGAGAGTGGAGGGGGGGAATTTTTGACCGAGGTATACGTCGGTAGGGAAAGAATAGGGGAATGGTTTGCAAATTCAATTTCATTCATTTGTTTGATCCTCCATTTTCTTCTGATTATCTCCCATTTCTCTAGAGCTTCAAGGTGTCGTCGTTTTCCCTCGAGCCAGAGGATCTTTGGGGTGAAGCTACTGTGATAGCCTTCGTCGATGAGGTGTTTAGCAATTAGGGATCTGATGTCCTTGTTTAAGAAGCACCTTTCATGTTCTTCTGCCCATACTCGAAAGTTCCTCCCAGTCTTCCCCACATACACACAGACACAACATTCACACTTCATTTCGTAAACTCCAGATTTTGACAAGGGGTCAATTTTATCAAATGTTTTTGGAAATTAGATTTCAGAGTGTCAAGGACGTAGAAACGTATATTGTATATGTCTTTAGGGAAGCACTTTGTGGCTTCGTATGAATACTTCCCTACAAACGGGAGTCTCACCCATTTCTTAATCACCGGTTCACTGTGGAGCTTTGTGTTGGAAGTAAGGGCTGCTTTCTTTCTTATTTTATTGAACATCTTATCTTTTCCAGTCCTAACCGAAATCGTAACAGTCCCTATTTCATTCCTTGGAGCTTTCATTCAAAATATTATCATTCTACTTTTGTTCTGGAACCACTTTCATTCTTCTTTCAGTTTGGTTCTGCCTACAGAAACTTGACCTGAACTAATCCTCAACCAGTCTGGGACCATGAAATTAGTTTTGTTCAACATCCTTGGCAAATATTAGCATCTTTTAATTCACCACACTTATGGATTTTTCAATCTCATGTTAATTCTATTTTATTTTTATATCCCATAAAATAAAATGGTTACAATTCTTTTATTTCCATCATTATAAAAAGTTAAATTTTAGCCTACAAATGGGAACAAAAATGAATATCACAGCCTAGAGAAGTTTTGGAGGAAGAAGAGGCTATTGTCGATATATTTGATACAGATGACTTGGATAACCTGCATGAAAGTGACCTTGACAAGAGCATCATATTTTTGTTTAATGTTTGGTAAAGCATTTTTAAATTATGTCTTATTTACTGAAATTATTATACATTTTCATTTAGTATCAGTATACATTTACTGAAATTTATAAAAATAGTTGGTAAGAAAAAATACTGCTAAACATTTGAGTTTCAGTTATGAAATAAAAACTACATCTTCCGAGGTCTCGGACACCCACTTACCTGAATCTCGCATGTGAAAAGGAGGCTTTACTGAAGGGTTTAAGAGTGAGAGATGGGGAAAATAGAAATAAACATTAACTATATTTTTGCAAGAGAGCCTTTGTAAGGCACAGCAAAAACGATTTTATTGCTCCAGTGAGCATTGGCTTATGCAGTGTAGTATAAGTATAGTTAGCTGCATAGTAATTAAATAATGAAAATAAGCTAATATAATGAGAAGTCAGGGGCCAGGGCTAACACCTGCTGCACCCGCCAATAAATCCACCTCTGACACTAATGGCTAAACTATCGTCAGTTCTCATGGATTCAAGGATGAGGGAAGGGCATGGTAGTAGCAGACATTTTACAACACTATAGGTTGTAATATTTTTAAAAATGTGAATAGCAGTGCAATTGACACTTTCCACTCTGTGGGTCCGTAAATTATTTATCTTGTCTACCGGAGCATTTTAGCATAGCAAAAGTCCTGCAATGACTATGCGATATAAAGGTAACAAAGTTGCTTGGAATTGGTATATGCCTAGTACTGGTGCTGATTTAGGATCTCTTGAAAAAATTTTAATGACAAATTTCATGGATATATATACACACACACACACACATTGCTAGCTTGCGGAACTGGTCCGTCTTCGAGGCATATCACGGCACAAAATGTATGTGTGTTTTTACAGTTTAAGACATTTTGTGCCATGATACGCCTCGAAGACGGACTAGTTCCGAAAGCTAGCAATCCAAGTGTGATCGTCTCTATTTTTGTGTGTCTATCTCCTCCATCCTATCAACATCGTGTGTTCATCGCCGCATGGCTGACTCCATATGAAAGAACAGCCCTCAGTTGATAACCATCCCTTGATATTACTCATCATGCGATGTCTCTTGAGGTTAAAAACAATAAGTGAAGGAAATTCTCTTAATTGCAGTTTCCTGATTTCTGTTTCAGGTGATATTGTGTGGTGGAACCTTGAAGATCCCAAAATTACAAAAGTACTTCAAAGACTTGTTTCCTGCTGCTGAAATCCTGAACAGTATTTTGCCTGATGAAGTTATTGCTGTTGGTGCAGCAAAACAAGGAAACTGCCCTGTAGAGGGTCCAAATGTGCCTCACTCACTGCTCCGCAAAGATATTGCGCGCCTTGATACTTCATTGTATTTTAAAGTAGGCCCGAAGTCTATGATGCCTCAAGTTAGTTTGCTGAGTAATTTAGGTCTTGGTTTTACAAATTGTTTATTTTTGCAGGTGAAATCTTCTGATAGTTATGATAGTTTGCTTCATAAAGATGCAGTACTTCCAGTTACCGTCTCTAAAACTATACTTTTTGATCAAGGAGAGAATGAGCCTGATACCATTGTTGAGATTCATGCATTTGATGACAGTTCGTATGATTTGCTGAAGGAGGTATGTTATATGAGAAGTGATGTGATGCATATTTATTCGTTGTTTTGGTTGGTAGTGAATCTTAGCGAAACCTTAAAATTAATTAAATTACTATTACAGCCATGAAAGGGAGTCAGGTTCTCAAACATGAAATGTAAAATAATTGAAGAGTCCTATCAAAAATCTTGTATATCTTCTCATTATACATCAAAATTGCATTTTTAATGGAAGGAATTGATAGTTGATGCGTTACATTGCCAAAGTTAATGATTGGAATGCTATTATCATCAATATTTTTCTATTTTTTACTGTCTTGAAACCTTAAAATTTACAGGAAGTGATATAGCTGGAAGAGGTTCATGTTTATTCAATGCAAGATGAGCAGGTTATTTGGCAATTCATGTCTTTCTGTGTCTAAATGCTTTCCTTCCGAAAGATTTTTTCTGGATATTTAATTTATTGCTCGGTAATGTTTATTTTAAAAGTGGTTCAAAAATGACCTTAAACCTGGTAAACGTGTTCAAAATTCGCTCTTGGTATTGAGAATCGATTGAGTTACACTATTCTTCTCCATCGTATTTAGTAAGCATCTTAGTTTTTTATCATCCTCTGCTTCCGTGTATCAGCCAATATTCTTTGATGCTGTTTTTTTCTTCCCTTGTTGATTTTATTAGTTTAAAAATTATCTTAGATTATCTTTGTAATTTAATATGATTTGTTCGTTTTTTTATCGTCTTTCTCAAATGAGGTAGAAGATGATGAAAAACAATAATTGTATGCTTTTGTTTCTCTTCATCAAATTATATTGATCAAAGCATTCACCGTTGTATGGTTTCAGTTCATTGCGTTCTTATGCCATTTGAATGGTGGATAGAATATTACAAATCCTGAAATTTTTAAAAGGTTTCCATTCATCTTCAGTTAGTTTAATGCTCGAATCATAATTTTATATTCGTTATATATGAAAATATATGCACACACAACGTGCATCTCCCATATGACCAATGTGAAAATACTTGGAATTTGAACGCACATTTTTCTGTTAAAAAATTTGAAAAATTACTGTAATGGTGTTTTAGGTAAATCAAGGGTCCCATATTCATTTTGTAATGGTATACAGCTGCTGATGTTGAGTTTTTAAAATTTTGCCAGAATGCTATTACTGCAATAAAAGGCCATCTTATGTAAATTATTCTAGTTAACTTGGAGGGTTTTCATAGATGAGAATCACATGGAAAAGAATGTTCTTTCAGCTTCCTTTCATCATTTATTTAATTTTCTTCAATGTTTTGCATCCTCTGCCTGTTGCCTCCTCAGAAATTGAGAGCATTTCAGTGGTCAGTTCATGTGTATGTTGTTCTCATGTTAAAAGTAATTCTCCTAGCTACTGTTTAGTATTTGGTGGAAATGTTCATGTAATGTGTAAATTTATTTTTTTTTATTTTTAACCTGACATTTTTATTGTACCTTCTCATATCTTTCCAAAAGTTTTGTATATGCTGGTCTGCTTATTATGGCTGATAATGTTGAAATTAATATTTTTTAAGTACTCTGGTTAAAATTAATTTACCTTCATAATTAATATTTGAGTGAAATTAAAGCACTTACTTTTACATTTTTGTTTATACTATACCTTATAAAAATTATCAAATTCTTCCAATGTATGTGATCAATTATTGATTTGACAGGTTGTTATTCCAAAAGCATATGGAGCCGGGAAAGTAACTCTAGAGCTTTCGATTGATGCGTAAGTACCATGCAGCTTATGACATATCAGATAACATTTTGCTAGTGTGCACTTATTGTAGGATTTATGGGGCTGCCAACTAATGTTTCAAAGGTGGCTTACTGTCAAGTTTTTTAGATACTTAAGGAAGTTATGCCCTATCAAATTTGCCATGGCTGCTCCTTGAAAACTAGGAAGTCTCCTTGAAAAAGATATCTGCATGACCTCTCTCAGTATTCTCCTTGATAGTAGCATGATTTGGAAGTTCCTCTTTAGTAATCCTGATTTTCTTATTGCATGGAATAGTCTTCATGTACTTGAACAAATTTTCAAACCTTATCCTGTGCTGTGATAATGTTTTACTCGAAAGCATAGAGTTTTTACTTTGGCCATTATTTGATTGCGCTTGCTCTGGTACTTGATTTCTTCTTACCTCATTAATTTGACTCACTTCTACATACGCTTGCATCAAAGCATCTCAGCTGCTTAAAACATTCTTTTTGATGATGCTGAGTTTTATATTCTGAGGTGGCCCTATATACTACAACAGCATATATAGTAATCTGTAGCCTGTGCATCAAAATATTGCAGTAGGCTGTTAGAAACAAAGCCAATCTGTATAACCCTTTATTACCAGCTAGGGGAACAAACGATGTGACAGACAAAGCCATGACATGGTGTCCTTTGATTTCATCATATGGTTGTGACAATAACATTTTAGTACTATCACTCCTAATTCTGGGGATTTCATCAGATTGTGGCATTTGAACCAATTTCCAGTGTTTTCTAACGTAACCAGGCTTATTTTTACCACTGCATGAAAGCCACTTCAACATTTTGATGTCCAGTACAGAACAGTAGAATGAGTATATTTGTTATTAGTGTTACTAATTCCCTCTAATTACCCCTAAGCTTGTTCTCTTCTATGATTACTCCTCGAGCCTTTCACAATAATCTCTCAGCCTTATGTAATTCTTGTTTGCTGTGGTTTTTAATTTGTAGTCTTGTAGGTATAGTAACAGCTAGTCTTCTAATGGCATTGATTTCATGAAATACACTGTAGCTTCGTGGATCATTTTACTGGTTGACATCGTAAAAACTTGGATGCATTTATTACTCATTGTCGCCTAATTCTTCTGGTATGTTACTTTCACTGTGTCACCTTAGAAACAGGGTAAAACTTGGTCTCAAATGGGGAAAAGGAAAATATGCTGTGTGAAGATGCGTAAGAAAGAATTCAGCAGTGATATGGACACTGTGTCGTTAACCATCCAAGGATTATTGGTTAATCTGCTCGTGTAGATGACCTTTGTCTATTGTGTTTATTTTGGCAAACCAAATAATTTTGATGGTATATTCTGCAGAGTACTGCATGTATGCTGTGGTGACTGACTTAAGTGACCACAGGAGACACATTCAATTAGATACAATTCCCGCCAAAGGGTGGGGTTGATGTCTATACTTTTTATCTTCCTTGTCTTGATAAATAAATGGAATAACAATAGCTTTTAAAGGAAATAACATATCATGAAAAGTAATGATGTAACTGTAGCTAATTGCACCTTACGTAATTGGAACTATTAATATGATAACCGTGACAGTTAGTACAATCTTCATGAATTTGTAACATATTGATAATTTGATCCATCATAATTACCCATCCATTTACCATCAAAATGTATCCCGCAAGATCATTTATATTTGTTATCACCAGTGAATATTACTTACAAGTAAGTAAACTGATGAGTTGCCCCAAATAGTGGAATTTTCTTTGTAAAGAGAATTTCTGACATTCAGGTGTATGCTAATATTGTGTGGATTGGATAAAATAAATTAATTTGCATCTGTTATTTTCCTGCAGTTATTTTCCAAGTAGTCTGGCCTAAGCCTCCAATGAGTCGTATGGGTAGCTACAAAGTTTTCGGGTTCTCGTAATGCAGTTGGCCCGCACTAATCAGGACCGTATAGGGCGAGGGATTGTAGCGAATATCCATGGATTTTTCAAAAGGAGCATTGATGGAGCTTTTCTTTGGTGCCATTTGTCGCAGACAAATTGTGGTCTCTTGTATACGTGAGATAAATAAGGTCCTCCTGAGTGAAAATGATGGCCTAAAATGGCAATTTTAACAATGAAAAATATTATAATTTCAAAGATGGCAACGAGTATAATATTTTTAATTAAAACTCTTTGGGATCTTTGTAATCGGTATAATATAAGATATTTTAAAATAATTTATTCAACTTAAAATTATTAATTCAAATAATAATATCACGATTTCACGATGTCCGTCAATCATATCTTTAGCCTTCTTCATGCTTTGTTTATCATCAACTTCAAAAATAAAAATGTGCACTCTTTGCCCACTTGTGTTGGGCAGACGTAAAGAGTATTTTAGTATTATCTCCCATATAGTAGTGAGTACTGATTGAAAATTATTTTAGCTTAGAAGCATTCTTATTATGAGTGTAAAGAGATCGATACCCCGATAATGTTTTACGGTAGCGAAAATATTTCTTAATCTTATCCCTCAATTTGAGAATCAACACGTATATCTTCTAGTGTATGTAATTAGGTCTCTTTAGGTTAATAGTGGGTGCCCCTAAAACTAGTTTTCTTTTCATGGGAGCAATATTGCAGATAGAAAGTTCCGGTTTGTTTTATGTTTAAAAGAATATTGTTACCTATGTTTCGGTTGAAACAAAATGCCTTTAATTAATTTAATAATTAAAGTTAATGTTAAATGATCAACGACGAAATAAAATATTTCATTTTTTATCTCCCGATATGAACTGTTGAATATTACATAATGAGTAACGAATTTCCTTTAAAGATATACTTGGCTATAAATATATTAACAGAAAAAGACGATCGCGGCTGACTGTATCCCGTTCAGCTTCGCCATTAGCGGCCGTTCACCGGAAGCATTTCGGATTTGCGGATCCTTGGGCTCGGAGGTGGAGGGAGGGTTAAGCGACGACTGGGCTGTAGGAGGGGAAGGGAATCCGAGAAGGCTGCTTCTGAGACAGGGGAGATATGGAATATCAATTTTACCAGCGCAAGGATCGAGACAGTGGGAGTCTAAAGGCCGTTTTACTCGGCACATTTTATTGTACAAACGAATGTATCGTAGAATGTACAAGAAACTGAATGGAATTAGAGCAGGTTCTATTTCCCGTTAAGTTATGCAGACAATCATACAATTTGCCGCTATACATGGTACAATTTCCTTCGTGAGGGAATTCGTACATTCGTTGGTACAATAAAATGTACCGTGTAAAGCGGCCTCAAGAGAACTTAGGGGAGAGTCCAGCTACAAAGAGGAGAATGTTAGCTCACGAGCGCGGCTAACCAAGTCACACATCTTAGGAGTTCGAGCATCTACTTCTACTACAGTTACTTCTTCACGGGCAGTGATAATCCTACAGCTTTGTAGTGCTCGTTTTCTGTATCATTGAGTACCAGCATGCGAAAGCGCGGTGTAAGCTGCAGATAGCCGAAATTCGAAATAATTGGACTACTAAGTTTAGCTGCGGCATTGATTCGAGAGAATGAATGCAATAATTCACCTCGATGGCGAAGGGTGATAAGGGAATATAATTGAGATGCATCTGCTTTTAGAAGATGATACACCGAAATTCTCATTTACCCTAGTAATGAACGAGGCAGATCAACCGCTGAAAAATTAAACTGATTTTCTATTCGAGCTCAGTCAGTCAGCATTTTCAGGATAAAATTTTTTTCAATCTGAAAACTTTTGAGGAGGAAAAATACATGGATGATTCCATTTAAATGTAAAATTTTCAAGGCGGGAATAATCCGGAAAGTGATGTATCCTCTACTAATACAATTAAATGCGATGGCTTGATATCACTGTCGTTCTCGGAAGGTAATCAGATTTTAGAAAGCTTGTCACTGAAGAAGTACGTACTTTTGTTTTAGTGTATGAGGTGCCTTCAACACCGTGTGAAGCGGAACCTTGTGGAACGCTGTCCGTCGTGTTATTTAGGCTGCGCAGCCAAAAATGTCACTATGTACTGAACAAATCACCATTCGGAATCTTGATGAAATAAACAGACTAATCGATTGCGGACTTTCTTCATCTATTAATGCGGATCAACTCGATGGCAACCGATGTACAGTTTGAACCACAGGCTTTATCTGGTCACAGAGGAAAGAAAAATGGCATGCGCCTCCCGTTGCTTGATACATTCTGATTTAGGACGAATTTGTTTCCCGCCGCTCTCTCTTGATCTGGTTTTAACTGACTCCCTTGGCCTAAATAAATGGGAAAAAGACAAAAGAGAACTTCAGCCAAGGGCTTGCAGGTGACATTTCCCGTGATCCTCATCGGGCTCGCTTACAATTAATTCTCTCCGCAATAAAAGTATCTGGTTACACTCGTCGCCGGCCCTCCCCCATAAGAGCTGTTTATTTCGCAGTTTCATGTTACTCTCTCTGGAAGGGGTCCAGCGGGTCGTGGTGGGGTAAGACGCAGTAGGAGGGGTAATGGGAATGTGTTAGAATAAAGGTTGGCAAAGTGGCGCTGATAGTCAAGGTCCTTATACCCTTGTGAAGTTACAAAGATGTTGTGAAGTATATTAGTGTTGCTACTGTCTCGAATAATTGTTTAAAAAAATCTTAATAGCAACACTAATACACTTCACAAATTCTTTGTCACTCTCATTTAACTCGAATTTCTTTATCAAGTAACCCGTTAATGACTCTTTTGTCTCCCTGTTGTCGTGAAGAAGGCCACAGAGCTCTCCATGCGTCACGACCGCGCTCTGCATGACGCCTGAAAAAGCACGATAACTTTAGTTCCGCACGTTTCCGCACCAAATTCTTTCACAGCCTCATTCTACAATACATTCTGTCGACATTTTCACTAAAATGAGCTAGATATCTCTAGAACTTTTTTTCACAAGTCTAACCAAACATGAGATAGGTATCTAAAATATTCACTTTGTTTTGCAATGGTTACTTAAACAAAACCATTAAAAATTAATAATGTGCCCAATAATAATATAAATCATAATAACATATCAGCAGTACATGCTATAAAAATTATTATGCAAGTCCCTGAAATATGCTTTTTGCAGTGGTCACCAAACTGCATGCTCTTCACTTCACTGTCCAAATGCGACTGAGCCCGGTCTGAAATTCTTCTCAGGAAGAGGAGCGTAAAAGGGTGCCCACACTTTTCAAGAATAAGACTGATGCCAAAAATTGTCTCAATTGTAAAGTCAGTTTTTCGACTTTTTTCCTTCTTGATTGGGCATTCCGCCCGCTGTGCAGCCGGTGAACCGAGTACTAAGGTACAGGTTACGGACCTTATTGAAAAGGTTCAGAAGGGTGTATTTTTGAAGGGTTATAAAACAAAACGGGAGAAAAGTGGTCACGACACGGATACAAAGAGTATGGGGACGACTGGTGAAGAGGGTTGGAGGTCTCTTTCGAAGAAGATAGGGAGACGGAAAAAAACCCTGACCGTTTGTTAATTGTTAATTCGATATGCAGGAGGCAATGAGGACTAGGGTACCCAATAGTTTCCAGGCCGGTCTCTCAAACAGTAATGGGAAAACTAAAATTCCCATATCCTCTTGTTCTCTCTTCGTCTTTATCTTTACTAACGGTCTTCTACAAACGTTCCGTCCGTGTATACTTAGAGGATGATGACCTCTGAATTTCCCTTGTGATTCCTTGGACGCGATCTTTACAGTGGGAGACAGGCAGGAGGGGCGGCGCTGTAGCTAAAGGTGTTCGCTGCATTACCAACGGACACGTGCTGAGACAGTTAACGTGCTAGCTTTTCAGATATCCGATGGTTTCATTTTTGCACTGTTTTCGAGATTAATCTGTAGGAATGTCATCAGTATTCCTATTTTTTACGCTGTTGCTATGCTAGTACGTGAAGGGATAGTCGTCAACGATTCCTTGAGATCAGCCCCGAGGGGACCGTCGGACATCCCCTTCGTGCCAGTTGAGAGAGAGTATTGTCCTTCGCAGAGCTCATTTTAACCTACAATTTCTCTTTAGGCTATTATTTTCGCCATTAATTGCGTTAAAAGTGCTGGTTTCTTCCCATTGTCTTCTATTCTTATCAAGCATGATGAAACACCTTCACTAACCCCCCAAACTATACCCCAAGTGGCATACGTGGCGGCAGACCATTTTTAAAAAATCAATGTACGCTTCTAAAATTCCTCATGCTTCAAGTCTTGTACATGATGATGGCTCTGTGAGCTGAAAACGCGCCGTACTCTTTAAAATATCTTGTGGAAAAGTGCTATTGTCGTTTCTGTTATAATATATAAATATTATGCTCCTCAGCGTAATAATTCACAATATTTCGCACGGAACTCGCTTGTGTATTAGGTTATTCAAGTCTTCGTCATGAAGTAGAGGTCTGCCACAGAGAAAACCACCGACCAAATGTTTAGACAGAAGTATTGTTATAGCCCTCCTCACACAATTCGAGAAGTCTCGGACGAAAGGCGTTGAACAAGACGTCTTAAACGATTAAAATGCATTCAAGACCATTAGAGAAGGCCTCTCAGTGACAATTCTTCATGAATACTTAAAGCGACTTGAACGGTCATTGACAGTGCCACATAAAGCTACAAAGACTTCTAACTGATTTCCAAGGTAATCAACGGCTATCGGAGAGTACTTCAAAGCCTAGAGTCACAAGTCATACCCACTTGTTGGATATTATCGATTAAATATCAATTTGCTTCAAACCACAACTATGGACTTTCGGCGTCGCAAATTTCTTTCCAAGAGTTTTGCAGAGTACGTTAAAATATGTTCACTTAATACCCTGAAGAAATATCTCGGTGCACATCTTTCTTTAACCACAGATAATTACCTTTTTATGTAAAATTTTGCCTGAGAAAACATCCGCCATTTTGTGACATAATAGCTCACATTATCCTGACAATATCTCCAATATAGAACCTTTCGTAATCTGTGGCAATATATGTCGCTTGAAAACGACGAATTCGAGGATTTTAGGTTCACACAACTTTAACAATCCAACGGAGTCAGTATTTTCAGGCCCCGCTGCGCGCGATCGAAAAATCTCGTTTACTTTTGGCGTCGCAAACTTTCCAATATTTTTGCAGAATTATATTAAAACATGTTTTATTTATGTATGATTTAACACTTTCCCGGCGAATTAAATTAGTTTACATTTCTCGGGCTCGCCACCGGGTAAGATAGTCATAGGCAGCCGACGTTTCGGGTTCCGACTCGTTACCCATTCTCAAGGCTATTATGTTTTATTTACCCTGATGAAATATCCCGGTGACCATAATACTAGAATCAAATATAATGACTGCTTTATGAAAGCTTTTACCTGAAAAAAGCAACCGCCATTTTGTGTCGTAATTTCTCATAAATATGGATAAAAATCTCTGTAACTAATGCATAGTACAGTCAATGAATCATGTTGACCGGTGATAATATTTTTACTGCATTAAAATCCCTCCATTACTTCACCATCTATGTAAATTTTATGCTTTTCGAAGAAAAATTAAAGCGGGCGTTTCCTGAGAAATTAAGGTAGTTTGAGTGAAATATCATTTTACCTAGAAATCAATGAATTTGGTCTGTTAATGAAAAATATCTCACGCTTCTAATGACACCAAAATATCAACCCCTTACCAAATTACTTTCGGAGATATTTGCCAGAATATACCAGCCCTTTTTCATGGGAAACGGTAAGTGCATGCACTCCAGAGAGACATTATTTACAAAATGAGGAATTTCTAACGCTTGGTTGTAAAAAAAACTAACATCGTGTAGTTTGTATGTTTTCTCAACTATATATGAAAATTAATCATATTGACACTGCAATAGATTCTTGGGTATCACAAAAAACCTTCCGTTTTGAAGGAGTTTCAAACGCACCGCGTGAAAAAATGAGTCAAGTTTCAAACTTATTTAGATATTTTCATTGAATCGCTCGGACTACTTTAAGCCAAGTTTAAACCGCCGTATCTAAGTAACGGCTAAGCCCTAAAGTAAATGGCTTACCATTCCATCATCGCCAATCAATTGTGAGTACATATGCAAAGTTTAATGTTTTTACCTCAAGCAAAAGCTATTTTGGACTTTTGTCCGGTATTTTTCGATTTCCAACCAATGTCCGCCGGGTGACAAAATGAAATGAACACAGTAGTCGCTTAACGTCTGCATCGTAATTTATACTTCTACACTATGAATGAGGTACGGCGCTCTCCCATTGTGTCCGCGAAATAGCTAGTGTGCCAATGTAAGCCATGCGTTCACAAAAGCCCACCTTTTTCCACGTCTGTATTAATTTGCCGATATACATATGTCAGCTCGGAGAGTGGTCGCGATGGACGACGTCGGTTATTCTTGCATGTGAACCTTTCGCGCGGTTCCGCGTGAAACTGGGCGCACTCTTCGATCGAAAGGCTTGTGCGTGAACAAGGCTTGGAGATATTGGAGGCCCAAGCGAGCATGAACAGAGCACCCATCCCCAACTCATCCCGATTAACGGCCCTCCGAGCACGGTGGGACTCCAAGCGAGGACGTCGTTACTGCCACCGATAGTTCTTGAGTCCCGACTTGAGTGATAATCGTTATTACCCTAGCTTTTCAGTAACTACGAAGGTATACTATAATATAGATAATGGATCCGAAATCATGTGAGGGACGTAAACAAAGAAATTACACTATAGATAGTATGCGATATATCATATGGTAATGTTTAAACTAATGTTCCCGCATAAGCCCTAGGGAATACTGCCTTGTTTCGGATTCCCGATAATAATTTACTAAAGATACACACTGGTTAACTAAAAAGTCCCCTTTAGGTTTTCCTAGCACTCCCCACGTAAGCAAAGTTTTCATTTTCGTACAAACAAATAATATCCAAAAGCTAATTTCTATCCATAAATACCACAATTGCTATCTGGTTGTGCCATCGAAATTTTAAGTTCATGTAAGAGATGGCATATTAACAAAACTTGCTTCTCTTCAGTGATCATCAATATATGCCGTAAAGTAAAACTAATTCGAACAGATACCGCTTGCTTTGTGCAGTGCTAAGCAAAGATTTCACTCTTTTAGATTCTCAATACAAAAATAGTACATGACAAAGAATGGATTGTTAATAAATTATAACAGAGAATGTGTAGAGGTGGATTACATGGGTGGTTGTAAGCGTAAGCAAGGTAACTAACAAGGAAACATATCAAAGGTTTCCGAGGGTTAATAGAAAAACTTCATGAACTATTTCATTTCCGAGATAGTGGAATTACTGTCATCTGTAAGACAAGGACTTGTTGCTACCATAAATATAATTTGAAAGAAATAATTCAAATATTTGATTCGACATGATTCAACGTCTTTTCGCGACGATAGATAGATAGACGAAAGACCCTTCGCTTTCAGCAGAGGTTTCCAGTGGGCCGATGGAGGAATCGAAATGGATATTTGAGCCCTGTCTTTTATTCTTGTAGCTTCCTAAAAAAAGCACGACAATGCGACCATGTTCGCCGACCAACCTTTGGTATCCTCTTACTTCCCCACCCTTAAGCATGCGGGTGCAGACCAGACGAGACAGACACAACGCACCCAACCCATCCCCCTATTCCCTCAGAAATAAAACGTTTGCCGGACAAAATTTTCAGTCGAGGAATGTTTACTCTCCCCAAATGAGTTCCAAAAAAGGTTCCTTCTCCATGAGGTGGGTAGAAAAGTCTTCTCCCTTCTAATCACCTTGCCTTTTCCGATCCGTGCGCTTTTAACTTTCAAGGCAAGGGGGCGTGGTTAGGGGTAGTGACATCGACGACCACTCGGGAATTCGACATTTTTCGATTCCGAGGTGGTAACATTTTTTTTAAGAAACTCTACTTCCGTTGTCAAAAGTTGAACATTTAGCCCACAAATTCGCTGTCTAGGGTCAGTTCACTGGCGTTACTGTCACCCCGCCGCCGGAGTCGGGTCATAAAGCTGGCAACTGTTACTCAACATTTTTGGCACCTTCGACTACTACCGGCAGATAATATAGCTACCAAAGTGTCTAATGCCTTCAGATTCGAGGGCAGCGATCTCTATGAAAGTTTACGGAATGCCATGGAAGTTAAGGAGAGTGCTAATGTAAAGCTCAAGCGTTAAGGCGAACAAAATGGTGTTGCATTCTTGTCAATGTTAATGCGAAACAACACCAATCGAGACAGTTCTATTCGGGGACTAGGTGTATCGGAATTCCGGACAGTAACTGCGCCCAGATAGTGTTTGAGGGACAAGATACTGAGAGTTTGTCGGGCCTTCTTTGAGAACATGGTTGATCAGGTGGAGCCGTTTATTAAGAAATATCAGCCTGATGCCCCATAGTTCCTTTCCTTAATACCTCCCTCCAATCTCTATTCAGAGACTTGATGCGTATTTTGGTGGAACTAGATGCCATGGCGACTCAGACCATCTTCCATACAGATCTTAGCTCCAATAGTTATCTACTGAGACGTCACGAAGTTATCGTTGGTTACGAGGCCAAGAAAGCTCTGGGTCATTGTAGGGTTTTATAGAAAGATATCTGTGTGTTCTGGAATGAATTCCGAACATTTACGGAACGAATGTCTTTAAAAACTTTTTATATATCACCCTTGACCTATTCCTTCACGAAGGACCTGTTAGAATCCGAAAGTGGTAATAGACGCTAAATATGTCAAAAGATATTTTGGCTTAGCAGTGATTCGTCTCACTTAATTGATCCGCAATGACAGCCATGAGGCTGATGCTTTTAATAAATAACTCGCGAATCTTTTGGAGAATAAATCAGTGAAGAATGCTCCTAGAATTTGATGGAGATCGGTATCGTGTAGACCAACGTTGGATGAGTGATTTTGAAGATAATGTGAATTTTGAGGAGGTTTACCAGATTTGTGTGTATTCTGGCAGTGCCAGAGTTGAGAGAGATTTCTCTGATACGTCCTCATTTCTTGTTGAAAACATAACTAGTTGTTCTGGCCCCTCGTATTACTCATCATGCAATGTAGATGGCGGATGGCGTTTGATCTGTTCCTATCTCTAAGCAATCAATTCACAACTTCCATAATGCACTTTCAAAGTACAGTAAAGTTTTAGCGGAAAAGAAGGTAGCGAAGGCGGCCTCAAAAGAGAATGAAATATAGAGAAAACTGGTCTTGCGAAATGAAGATTTCTCGGAATGCCACCGGTTTAGGATTTCCATGGCCGACGATCCGACGAACCACTCGCTCATCGTCCTCAAGGCAAAGAACTGAGTGCCTAGTGCTGAAATTGTTGAAACACTCGTCACTCTGTTCTGAGACTCGACTACGATGAACGAGTGGCTCGTCGGAACGTCGGCCATGGAATGTTTAACCCAGTGCCATTCACGAGAAATTTTCATTATTATCATCCATCGGGAAAGCTCACTATCCTTCTTGTCCTGCAAAAAGTTTAAAAAATAAAAAATGCCGATAAAGTTGTTGCTGGGAATGCAGCCGAAATGCAGTTATTGAAAAAATCAAACCACTAACATGTTTAATCTGTAAGTTTTTTGTACCGAACGAATCTGATTTTAGTTTAGTTTACTTTGTTAAAATTGTACGTGACTCAATTTTCATTTTAGAGCCTTTTTTAGCCAGTGTCTTCTAAAGAGTTTTATTATCAAATCCCAAATTTATTGTCGGATATCCTCTACTGTTCATTTGTTAGTACAAATAAAACGTGCTCTTTACCTGATGTACCTAAACTTCTCTTTTATATTACCCAAATTAGGCCCCAAAATTTTGGTGTTTCAAAAATGACAAATATGCGGATTTTATGAGGAAAATCGATACAAATGTGTTAGATGATGTTAGTAAGACCCTGTAACAGTGTAATAATTTACCTGGAAAACTCGAGGAAAAAATAATCGAAGTTCGATGGACAACCTGAGTCTAATCGGAACCGGGTAGCTGCGAGAGTATTTATCACTATTTCTGAACCTCAGTTTTACCATGATGTAATTATTATCCCTGTATTTTCAAGCATTTTCCATTTATACCTACGCCTGGGGTGATGTTTAAACCACATGTTTGTTACTACTATTTATTTCTACGAAATGTAACTGCTTTTAAACAGCAGCCATATCTTTTTCCTAACCCATTACCTCCAACTTCAAATTCTTCCTTCGCTATCCCCATCACTGCTCTCCAGTCGCCCTTCAATATCAGGTTCGCCTTTCCCTAGGACTTCGATAATTATCTCTTCTAGTTTTTCGTACATACAATGCACCTCATTCTCCATATGGTTGCTTGTAGGATTGTGCGCCTGGACTAAAACATAATTCGTCGGGAGGGCCTCTATTTCAACCACTATTTTTATGTATGTGACAACGAGCAACATTGTCCCGACAGCGGGAGAGCGGGCGCGGTCCTTGGAGAACCCACCCGGCAAAGGGACCGCCCTTCGGCAGGTCACTCTAGTGTGATGTTAACTAGCCTCATCTACAGTATAGCAGTCAGTGTCATTGCTGCCCCTGGATGACTGTCATCTCCTCCACTACAGATAGCCATTTGCCATCGCTCCAACAGTCCCTCCATCTCACCTCGTACTACCCCAAAGCATCTATTTTCCATTTCTCCATTTCATGTTTAATATTTTCTAGCTTCTCAACCCTCATCATTGTGTTTAAGTCCCCACTTTAATCGGTACCCTCCTCCTCCTCTTCTTCTTTTTCTTCTTACCTCTCGTAGTTCTCCCTGTATCCGGTGATGGGGACCGTGGAGGTCTTGTCTCCCTCGCTGCCGGGCACGACACCCGCTCCTGTGGGCAGCGTCCCGTAGTTGCAAGGATTCAGAACTCTTTGATTTACTTCCATTTTCAGGTATTGATAATTATGGGGACTTCCCCGTAACCACTCCTCAACGGTGTTTAAACGTGACGCCATCGCATTGTCGTACTTGGGTGGGAGCGTTCAAGTCAATGAAAAGCCGATTCGTGGCACTTGTCTTTAATGAGTTCACCTCAATGGAGGCTCTGGCAAGATTAGGCCGGGAAGGGACGGGTATTGGTCCGGTCTTGTCTCTGGTGCCGGCGTCGAGGTCCGTTGCGGCTGACGGCTTCAGGGTCTTCCTTCGGTGACGGTCTCTGCTCCGAGAAGATCTTCGCTCGACGCCCTCATTGTCGACTGCCCGCTCTCACGCCGGCGACGTACTGCCACCCGCCCTTTGGTCAAGGGGGGGAGGAGGCAACCTTGGGGTAGGTTGCCGACCCGGGGTGCGCTCCCAGGGCACGGGCTTTCTCCCGAATCGCCGGCTAAAGGGTGAAGGCCGCGAACACGATTGTCCCGATGGCAGGAGAGCGGGCGCGGTCCTTGGAGAACTCACCCTGCAAAGGGACCGCCCTTCGGCAGGTCACCAACCCAGGGCTCGACCCAAGGATACGGATATTCTCCCGAATCGCCGGCGAAAGGGTGAATATGAAGGTCGCGAGCGCCATTGTTCCGTCGACGGGAAAGCGAAGCCCTTGGAGAAATCGCCCTGCTAAAGGACCGCTCACCCCCTCTTGACGGGGAGGGAGGAGGACACCCTCGGGCAGGTCGCCGACCCAAGGGCTCGACCCGAGGATATCCTCCGAACCGTCGAAATGGTGATAGCGAAGGGCCGCAGACTTAGCGTCGGTCGTGGGTGTCTTCCCAACAGCATGAGCTACCTTTCTTCAGGCTCCTACCCGTCCACCTATCTTACTGGAACAATGTTTATTGCTCCCGCCGGTCCAGTCCTAGTGATTGTTGTTTGAGGGAAGGGTATTTTAGTTTATGTGCGTTGAAGTATTTTTAATAGTGATGATCGTTGGCTAATCAGATGAAGAATAAAGTGTGATGTAATAAGTATGTCATGCAATTTTTAATCTGAAATTGCTAGCAGTATTTTCCCCTGGTACTAGGGAGAAGAGGAGGAGAAAAATATTAAGTCTCTAGAATAGTAGAGGGTGTGTGAAGCAATGCATAGAAGCGAACGTGGTTTGTTAGAAGAGGGCATAGTGGAGAAAATGATTAAAAGGGAGCCAGTTTTCTTTGGTCGACGGCAGTGACAAAATTCCTTTACTCTGCCCACTCCGAAAGGAGATGGCATGATAGGTATGTATGTAACGGCCAGTATGTGGTGCGCCTTCGTGATGGAAAGTTTGATTTTTCGATGTTAACTGGAGTTTTTCTTCAGAAGGAAAGTCTCGTCCAGCTCCCGATGCGTTACGATCCTCTATTTCTAGTGCGTTTGTCATAACTCCTGACGATATAGAGCGTGAATTTCGATCGCGCCTATCGCATTTGCATTCCTCGCAGTTGAATGCTGACTTATGTGGTGAAAAATATTGGACTGTTCTGAGGGACTTTACAAATTCGTCTTACATGGAAAAAGAGCGCTTTCCTCGCCCTAAAAACGCGGATTTCGAAGTATTTAGAGCCCTTTGGGCACGGGTTTCCGATAATTTAGAGGGGCAAAGCTTGAACACGTTAATTAAAACTCTGAAACAATCATTTTTAGAGGCGAAGAAAATACTTTTCTCGATTCTGAAACAATCAGTGCCACTATAGTGATCAGGAAACGAAATCTGTGGAAATGACGACAATCAAGGTACCGGCATAGGATGTAAGCGGATAGCTCCTCAAGTTTTTGCTAAAAAAACTAAAACCCTTTCCGAATAAATTGCGTGTGTGGCATAAAGTTCTATTTCAGACGTGAGCTAAGGACAGCACGGTATTCTGCTGATGTAATTGTTCCGTTTCCTTGTCTCTCCTACCAGTTCTGGAACTAAACCACTCAGAAATTTTTTTTATATATATTTACTACTCTGTTCAGAAATAATTAATTACTCTTACAAAACAATTACTGTTACAGTAATATTAGCCGGTACTCTTCTAAACGTATTCAGCCAAACGATATCTCGCTGACTGTTAAAAAGTGATAGTAGAAATATCCGATGTGTGTGTTGTAGAAACAGAAATATCCGATGAGGTCATACAAAAGTACGTTGAGGGACATTGTGATGAGAGCTTTCGCTTGATTTTCCTGCTTGAAGCGTCCTATAATCGGAATGAACTGAGAATGCGTCTTAAAGTGGTCTAGGTGCTGCCTGGAAATGTTTTCCTTCCTTTTATCCTCACCTTTTTCAAAAGCTGGCATCGTTTATTTTCGAAATTTGTATTCTGTTCTGCGAACTACCGTTTCATCACGCAGAATGCAAAATGATCTGTTGTTTCTGCCCATAAGGCGTATATCACGGTCCATATGTCTGTATATGGTCCGCTACTGCTATAAACAATTCCTTCCTAAATGAATCGAGCTTTTTTGGCTTGACCCACTGAATGTATCGTCGGACTGTGTGTCTGTCTCTTTCAACCCTTAATATCTCCTCTCTCAAAAAACCGGAGGCGATCGAAATCAGATGTGCCGGATCGGGGGGAATGTTTTTTATTATATTTAATAGGGTAATAAATTACTTTTTAATAAATTTTATTTCAAATGTTCAACATTCAATTTTTATCATAGCATAATATCGCTGTGTTTATTGACTGTTCTTGGGAAATAACCGTTCGTAAACCATACGTGTCGACCACAATGTTCTGGCGTGTCACTTTGGACACGCGTGCCCCAGGTGTGCGGTCGCTGACTTAGTATATGTTAATTTTTTATTGCCGAAGTTGCCACTGGCAACTATTACTATGTGGCTCGAAGATACCATAATAAATTCTATCAGTAAAAAAAGGTTAGTTATAAATTTGAAGCTCTCTTGGAAGATTTCTTCCAAAACGATAGATTTTTCATTCCGCAATGAGCACTTTTATTAACAATTCATAATGACAGACAACCAGGAAGGCAGAGACCTCGCCTGGCGAAGCAAAACAGAAGTGCGTGGTCCTCCGAGCGTAAAACCTGAATCTTAGGCCTTATACGTCTCTTGGTCTTTCTCTCCAATGGTGTCCTTCGAATTTGATGCCCCTCGAACGCTATGGTGCATTATGGGTCTTCCCCCATGCCACTCTTTGCTCTAATTCTCTAGCTGCTTCCTGAGCACCTTAACGTGCATTCTTATTTTGTCGCTTGAGCCGCTCTTCGTCGGAGGTTTTTAGTTAATTCTTACTTCACTAATAAATTTACTGTAGCTCAACGCTTTTTTGTATTTGAGTGAACATTTAATTATGAAGCGATGTTAGTGGCTCGATAGTTTGCTTTTTTGGTGAAAACCACTAATTTGTTCAATTTCAACCGTCGCAAAGCCGTGCGTAAAATAAATTAAAAACTTATTAAACTCTCGGAAAAGATTTTAACCGTAGCCACCCAGAGAAAGTGATGTGCAAATGTGAAATGCTGGAAGTAAAACAGATTTCAGGGCAATCGTATTTCGCCTTGTTGAGCAACCCGCTATACATTCCGGAGAGTTGTCGGGATCGGCGTGGGTCTACTTTATAGCCTAGCTGGTAATCGTTGCCTCATATTAATGTTGCATTCGTTTTTGTTGCAACTAGGTCAAACAGAGTGATGCCGTATGAAAAAATTGCTATTTTTAAATACATTTTACTGATTACAATGCACGACGGTAAAAGTGAATGCTTGGCCCATCCCGTGAGAATGCATCACCAAAATGGATGATCAGTACTGTCTTTGAATGTGACGATTCATTTGTGACTTAAATGTTTTTGTGTGGATGATAAATATTAACCAAAGTTCATTTTTTCCAGGGAAGGCGTCATGGATTGTAAAATATGTAAATGATGACAGTGGCTGTGAACATGTAATAATCAAATTGAAATGGAGCTGTGACCGTATGCACAAGGGTGTTTCCATTGTTCTGTTTACTACTCCTGTTTCCATATTTGCACTGTAATGACAGTATTTTAATATTTTTTTACCAAATATTCTATGCCAATAAAAATCAATTCTTGTTGGAAATGTTTTTTTTATTCCGTTTGCCTTACAACGTCCGAAGTAGAGCGACGAAAAAAGTCTGACTATTTTTTTGAAATCGCTGCCTTTGTGGTTTAGACGAATGATCTTCACCAATTTAATTAAAAGAATCATTTTTCAAATGTTGTTTTGAAGACTTCTTTATTTCTCTCCGGGTCCATTTTATGAGAAACTGACTTTTCTAGGATTTTCAGTAAAATCGATTTTTTCGACCTTCATCACCACCGGACCTGATTCTGAATGCGTTAAATGCAGTACGAGAATGGGTAAACGACCGTCATGAGCAGTGTTCATTGATCAATTCTGTTCAACTATATATTGTCTACTTCATTGTTTCACAACCGGTACTCCATGAAGCCATAGTAATCCACAAATATCTTCGTTGACCCGGAGATATTTGTGGTGCTCCCCAAAAATTTTTGTACGCATGCATTAGCGATTTTTTAGGGAAAAATTAATAAATTCTCTGGAGCACATAACATTAATCACTCGTAGCGGATGAAGTAAGAATTTCTTCTGTTGCTCCCTAAAAGAAATGGTCTCTGGTTGAATGCGCCAACTAATTTGAACGTGGGCGTTCTGTGGAAAAGCCGAGCGCTCTCAACTCGTGGCTTACACATTGCCCTTCTCCATGCAATTGAGGAGAGACTCACAACTGCTATCCATGGCATGTACAATATTCTGCGAGGTTCAAGCATTCTACGCATTTCGCCCCGTCCTCGGGCCAACATTGTCCACGGGAAGCAATATTCCCTTGGTACTTGACGACGTAGAGGGCATTCCAAGGATTAAGAAATATCAGTAACGTATAGCAGTTCGCTCTAGTTATTTTTTCATTTTGTACGTAAGCAAACCACGTTAAGTCCGTAACGTTGGCTTATACGTCAAAGCGTTATGATGGAATTGCTCAAGTGACACGGAAAAGAAAATGTTTAAGATAAAAGGATATGTGTCGTCAGAAGCCAAACCTACTGCGTGTGCTGTGCTATTCAAATAGCTAATTGTGTTAAATTACAAAATCTACTGTTTTACGCGTGAAAAACCGACTCAGTAAAAGTTTTGATGTACAGTGGCGGAAGAAATTAACGCAAAATTTTTCGCGCGCCAGAATGCGGCATTCTTGGAAACTTCTAGGAATTGTTCTGAACAATTTACGCGGCATCTTAGTCTGGAATATTAGTGCATAAAAAGTCTTGATTACTCGATGAAACATTATTCCCTTATTGGAAGAAACATTATTCCCTTATGAAGGGTAATTACTAATTCATAAGAGTATGAAAATTACACCTATAACGCGGTTGAACTATATATATTCCTTACCAGAATACGTATAATATGTAATCCAAGGCTTCTAAGGGAAGTTGAAATAACTTTTAAGGAGATTTTGAACAAAAAATATTATACTCCTTCACAATCATGTTGATATTAATACATATGGAGTAATGTAAGATAAGCCTGAAAAGGTAATTTAAAAAGTTTACTTGAAGGAGCAGCGTTAAAATTATTTTCTTGAAATTTGTAGTCATTAGATGACGAGTAACATAGAAGTCACAAACGCCCAGTGTCCTCAAATGAGGACAGCAGATTTAAAGTGCAATTAGAGGACAAATAATGCAAAAAATTCATTCAAAAAGTACCTCTAAATACATGAGTAAGTGGAATTGGTATAATTGTATAAAAATAATACAATACCTTAGCTTATGTAAAAAAATAGAAGACGATGTGTCGAAGAGGTCTCACCCAGTCTACCACGACACAAAACGAAAGCGTGTTTCTCGGCGAAGATCAGCTTACGAATGACGAAAGTAGTAAGGCAGTTGCTACAATGTCTAACTAATCGACGTAATATCAAGAACTATCGGAGGGGAAACAGTGTGCAGAATTTCGGGCTATAATGTAACTGTCCTCGAATGAGGACGCTGGGCGCTAACGGGTTCTTCCAGGAGTGAAAATCCGGAAAACGTATGTCTAACGGCAAAACGTGCGCCAAATTGGCAACAAAAGTTTTAAGGGTATATCGACCCTGCTGATTACGAATTTGTCTGTTGTTAAGACGAATTTTGCCTCCTAGGGCCGTAAACCAAGATGGCGGCTGAAATCGTGATTTCCTATTCCCGAGACGTTTTCTTCGTAATTTCTCTCCTAAACGGCACTTTTTATATGGTGTTATCTCACGCCCCCGACAACCGGAAGTGCCTTATCCAAGATGAGTGTCAACTGGACCCCCTGAAATATAAGCGCTATTCTACCCCAATGACAACTGCGTCGACCGGCGGGTTACTCGTATCGTTTTCTAGGACACTTCAGCTGGATATCAAAGTGCTGTGGTCCTACGACAGCAAGATGCTTGAAAAAAATTAGTACAGGAGATAAAATGAAGGATGATCGGAGGTTTTCCCGGCGAACTATTTCCTTGAAGATTATTCGGGATTTCCACCGGGTCAGGTTCTCCATTTCCGCCGACGTCAGGGCCTCGATTCAGGGCCTCAGGGCATGCCCTGACGATGATGGACGACTCGTCCATCGAAAAGTCGGCAGAAATGGATAACCTGGCCCGGTGGAAATCCCGAATAATCTTCAACGACAGGAGATACAATGCTTTAATTTAAACAAAAGCAATATAACATTAACTGTAACTTCAATTAAAATTTAGAAATAACACTAGAAGGAATTTCAATAAAAATCAACGATAGTTCAAAAATAAAAATCAAAGATATTTAACCCTTTCCAGCCAAAATTAAATGTGGGGGGAGAGGGTGGCGACTATATTCATCACTGAGTGCCATTTTCAAGGAACAATAGACTTGAGTGTCTGAGTATTGATAAGGTGATGGTGGAGGGAGAGGGAGGAGAATATGAGAGAGGAGAAGGGGATGGTAAGGAATAATGTCGAAGCGCAAGCAGGTATTACTGGTAGATAAGACCTAAGGGCGGCGCAAATGATGAGTACGATTCGGTTTTTGATGTGTAATTTGTATGTAATGAAGAACAGAAGTAATAGGAGGATGCTATATGTAGGATAAACTATAAAGTTCAGTGGCTGAGTCATAATACATTAATGGTGAAGGGAGAGAGAGGAGAAAAGGAGAGAGGAGAAAGGGATGGTAAGGAAGAGGGGGAGATGGGCAGGGAGGCATTACTTGTAGAGGAGACGTAAAGGCGGCGGAAAGGATGATGAATACGTTTCGGTGAAAGCTTTTTAGTGTGTATGTAAAGAAAAGCAGAAGGAATAGTAGAATGCATATCTATTGTAGAAAGAGGGAAGTTTTATATTAGGGTGAAGGGAATGGGTGGGAAACATATTCAGAACCTGAATGCAATTTTCAAGGAACAACTGACTGCAACTGATATGGCGGCGGCGTCTTCAGCGGGGTTTGTACCGAGTAGGGCTGTTGGTCAAACTCCCTTAGCCACTCCCAATACCGCTCTTCCGGGTGCGGGGTCCTTTCAAGGCAGGCGAGTGGAGAGTCCGGATGCGATTGTCGTCTGGTCCTGGCGGGCGTCGTCTCCGGATGCTGAGGTCGTCCGATGCTCGGCGTCTCAGGAGACTGGGTCCTTCTGGTGCTGGACCGGTTCCGTAGTCTCTGACACATTTGATGGTGGAAAACTGCGCGTGGTTCCAGTGTTCAGGTTCTTCGCAGCGGAGAACGGGAGTGTCACTTAGCCGTCTGGGAGCGGTCCGTAGCACTTTACTAGGCCGTATGGAGGCGGTCCATTTATTTTACTAGGCCGTATGGGGGCGGTCCTCAGCACATCACTAGGCCGTATGGAGGCGGTCCTTAGCACTTTGGGTCGCTCAGGGAGGAGTGGAGTGGTGCCCTGGGATGGGAGGAGCTCTTTGTAGGTCTTGTCGGTGTACCTTCTACTTTCCATCTCCTTACAGCCGAACCATGTAGACGGAGTCGCTGAGCATTTCTTCGATAGTCTCTGGCCCTTCCTATTTCGGGGCGAAACCTGCGTGGAAACGCTGCGCGGTGTTGGAGGTGGGATGGTTCCGCAGGAGAACTTTGTCCACGACTTGGAAAATGGGCTTGCGCTCCCGAGTGGGTGCATATTGCTGCTCGTACCGTTCCTGGTTTCTTCGTACCAGCTGCTCCCATTCTTCGGTCCTAGTCGGTTCTGGTCCTGTGGTGTCCATCGGATCACCCTCAGATACCGGGAAAGCCCATTCTCCCGGTCCCTTCAGGTTTCTTCACAGGAAGACTTCTGCCGGAGAGTACTGGGTGGCTGCGCTCCGGCGACATCGCATGGAGAACAGGATGGCCGGAATGTGTTTGTACCACTCTTGATGACGGTGGTTCAGGCTGACCCGTAGTCCTTGCTTGATCTCCTGGTTCCTCCTCTCAGTCGGGTTGGCTTGCGGTTGATAAATCGGCGTGGTCCATGCTGTGGCTCCCCAACGTTCGCATGCGTCCTTCCATTGCTGACTGATGAACTGTCGTTCGTTTGTCCGAGAGGATGGTGGCTGGGTATCCCCATCGAGAGAAAACCTGCGCCTCCAATGTCTGGGTAATAATCAGAGTCTCGGCGTTTCCCGGCGGAGAGGCTTCCGTCCACCGGGAATATATATCCGGCACCACGAGCAAATTCGTTTTTCCTCGGGCGGTGTGAGGATACGGGCCCATGAGATCTACGGCGATTGTTTCCCAGGAGCGTTTTGGTTTGTGGGCGCGGAGGCGTCGCTTCTCTTGGGGCTGACCTCCCTTCCGGCAGGTGAGACGGCTCTGGACATGGCGTCTGACGTCTGCGTGGGCGGTTTCTCAAATCTATCTCTGGGTCAGAGCGGTGTAGGTGGCTTTTACGCCGGGGTGACCGCAAAAGGTGCGTCGTGGTAATGTTTGATGACCTCCTCCCGCAGGGCTGGAGGAACGACCAATCCCCAAGCCTGGGTGCGGGATTGCCGGAACGACACTTGTCCGTCCGCTTCTTGGTGTCTCCTGAGGTATCCGTCTTGTCTCCGGGTCCGGCTGGTTAGTCCTTGAAGCTCTCGTAGACGGTTCAGGATGGCGGTGACTGCGGCGTCGGTGCGTCGGGCGTTTCGAACCCTCCCATACAGGGTCTGTTGCGGTGACACTTGTGTGACCTGTGGTGGTATTATCCGGTCCATTTCCGGTGTGAGGTCCTCGGTGGTCTGCGGGCATCTGGAAGCTCGTTCTGTTTCCCGGGGCCGTGTTCGACGGAGAAGTTGCATTCCTGAAGTAACATCACCCATCGGGTGAGTTTGGCGCGGGAATCCCTCATCCTTACCAACCAGGTCATGGCGCGACTGTCGGTTCGCGGAATAAATGGTCGGTCGGCGTGGTACTGGTGTTACCGCTAAAGGCCCAGATCACGGAGAGGCATTCTTGCTCGTTGGCATGGTAAAGTTTTTCCGCTTCCCCGAGCTTCGTGGAATCGCCTAGTACCTTGACTTTATGTCCAACGTGGTGAAGATTTTGGCCGTGCCCAGGTCTCGCAAGGTGTCGATGATATTCAGCATCGGTTGCACCACGTTCTAGGTGACTTTATTCAGGTGGCGGTCGTCCACGCAAAATCTTGGGGTCTGGTCCTTCCTCTGCACAATCAGCACTGGAGAGGCGAAGGCTGCCACGATGAGTTCAATGATTACTTCTTCCAGGATTTCTTGGACCTGGGCTTGGATGATGCAGGGTTTGTCTGGTGAGTATCGGCACATGGGCGGCCGGGGTGGCAGAGCTTCCTTTAGGGTGATCGTACGCATGACTATCCAGGTCCCGCCGGGCGCGATGAAGACTGCCTGGTGTCGCTGGAGGATCCTCGTGAGCCCCTCTTGGTAGGAACTCGGAAGATTATGTCTGACTTCGAGCGGAGACGTTCCTCTGTCCTGGGAGGGGAGGCGCCGCGTCCATGCCGCCGTGACTCGTTCCTGGGTTTCTATGGAGACGATTCGCTGCTGGTAGTCGGTGACGGCGTTGACTACCTGGCTCCGGTGTCGATGAGAGCCAGGACCTCTTGACCTCCGATCTCCACTCTTTATCTCAGAATCGGGTCCGGGCGAGGTTCCTGTCCGGATTGTGTAGCCCCTATGGTTGGTGTGGCGGGTCTGGAGAGGACTTGGGTCCTTAACTAAACCTTACAAAATTAGGCCTCTTATGGAGCGCATAAATAAAAACTTTCAGAAGTGAGGTATATTTGAGGTAGACATATCGATATATGAAATGATTGTCCACTATTTTGGACATAATCCTCTGAAAAAGTTTATAAAATCCAAACCAATTAGATTTGGTTATAAACTATGGGCTTCATGCGGAGAAAATGGGTACTGCTACAATTTTTCCTTATATTGTGGCAAAGAACCAAATGCAGAAAAATTGGAGGCGCCACTTGGAACTAGAATTGTGCATAGCATTTCGTCAGTTGTCGATAATCCCCGAAGTCACTTTATTTTTGACAATTATTTCACGAGCTGTGAATTACTAATAATACTCGAGGAA
This sequence comes from Ceriagrion tenellum, assembly GCA_963169105.1. Taxonomy (NCBI): domain Eukaryota; kingdom Metazoa; phylum Arthropoda; class Insecta; order Odonata; family Coenagrionidae; genus Ceriagrion; species Ceriagrion tenellum. Next base: position 14,760,758 of record OY720638.1, read on the forward strand.
AAGGGTTTCCGGGCCAGTGGTACCATACGAGACAACAGGTCCAGCAAAGACACATTGGAGAGTACTAAGTGCTTCAACAATAGGGAAAGGGGTTACTATGACTGAAGATTTGATGAGAGAAATGAAATTCTTGTAATACGCTGGAAGGACAACAAAGTTGTAACACTTGCTACAAACTTTGATGAGGTAGAATCTGCTGCTTCTGTTCCGAGATGGAGCAGCAAAAAAACAAGAAAAAACAAATAAATTGGCCATGGACAGACCCAGGATACCGTGCAGAGAACGATAATGTTTTCATGTCCTGTTCACATAGCTTTCCAAAAAAAAATATGACATTAATTACAATAAAATATAAACATGGATTAATTTCACGTTTGCAAATTTTGATAAAATATTTCAATGCCAATTTCATTATCATTTATTACTTACTGCATGAACATGAATGGAATGGTACCTGTAGTGGTTGTTGTAATAGGCCTCTTCCCATAAATTCGGCTTTACAATTTTTATATAGGTGCAGTCCAGGCAACCAGCATATGAAACGGTAGTGCACTTGTTCTTACTTGTTGCAACCAGAGACTGAGACTACTCATTATTTCCAGTGCCAACGTCTTTGAAATGCAAAAAAGACTACGAAAATCAACTTCCCGCATTTCAAATGGGCTTTGCATATCTCTCAACTGCCTTCGTATTAGCCTAAACTGCGTCCGTTCTTGTCTTTGCCTTCTTCCGTGTTCGAGCAGAACCGGCACGAAGTACAGCGCTTCCATTCTATTGAAAATAAACAAGCATAAAGGTTCCTGCGTCCTTATATACATATTTTATCTAAAATTTAACTTAACAATTTAATTGTTGACATACCCTTTTTGTTTTGGCTCTCCTTAACACAGTTAAATTGATATTGTACTAGCGATTGCTTAGAAAACGGAATCACAGGATCACAGTTTTAACATTTGAAGTACGTAGGCGCAGTGAAACAAAGGCTTTATGACGGCTACGACGGGGGGTTTTTGAGCGTCTTACGCTATGACGGGGTTATGACGGCTATGACATTTACAGAATCGCTCCTTTTCGCCAGCCGTTATAGCTATGACGCCCCCGTCATACGAACAATGGTTACGCCTATGACATTTAAATAATCGACCCGCAGGAGTCTTCGAAACCTGGTGCTGGAGGAGACTGCTGAAGATAAAATAGACGGACACAATAAGAAATGATGAAGTGTACCGAAGATTAGCAGAGGAAAGGACCACATGGAACACAATACAGAACAGACGATCGAGATGATTGGACACACCTTGAGACACAATGGATTTGTGAAGAACATAATTGAAGGCGAAATAGTGGTAAATGCACCCAGAGGAAGACCAAGGAATAAGTTCATGGACCACATAACGAGAAAAGTACATAGGAAGAGATAATAGGAGGTAAAGGAACTAGTATTAGATAGGGAAGGGTGGAGGGCTGCAGTCAACCAATACTAGGATTGAACGACCAATGATGATAGTTAAATTAAGATCCAAGTCTGCATCAGCACCCGGATAGCCACGTGAGTTTTTCAAACTATTCCTGAATCTTTTCCGAACCATGATATAATGAGTTTGATATCTCCCATTGACTCACGCCATTTTCCATGTGTACATCCGCTTAAGATGGTGTTTAAACCAGGTTTTTGTTACTACTAATTTATTTCTCCTACGAAATTTAACTTCTTTCTCACCGCGATCGTTTCTCGTTCCTAATCCATACCCTCCCACTTCATACCCATCCTCCCCTTCCTCTACTACTGTGTTCCAGTCGCCCATTACTATAAGGTTCTTCTTGTCCGGGAACTCTCTGATTATATCCTCTAGCTGTTCATACACCCCATCCACCTCTTCCTCCTCATAGTTGCTTGTTGGCATGTACACCTGGACTAATTACGAAATTGGTTGGGAGTACTTTTATTTCTACCACTAGTAGGTATACTGTCACTCTGTTCAATATTTACTATCCTCATCCCCAATTTTGCGTTCAATACTGTAGCTACCCCACGTTAACTATCATCCCCACCACTATGGATTACTCTTTAACTATCACTCCAATAGTCTTCGCTGTCCTTCCATCTCTCCTCACACAGCCCCTCGCCCACGTTCCTGGATTAGGACCATCCGGCGCAACCATCATTACCATACAAGCCATAAAGCGGAGAAAATACCGCACAAGCATTAAAATTACATAAAGCGGAACTGCATCGCCTAAATTTCGTTAGCTTTTAAGCCTGGTTAAAACACAGTCACAGTGTCCTGTATCGCTGCGTCGCTACTTTCCTTTTCATTTTAGACCTACTTATAGAAAATTCTGAAAGAAAAATGAAAAGGGACAGTTATTTTAAGTGACTTCGGAAATTATGTGCTAAATGGTTAAGCTAGGGTAATCCTAGTAATTACGTATGAATTTGATCTATTCCTGCTGAGCTTGAAATAAGAAAAATATTGCTCATTTCTTCTAGTGGTTTTAAATTTTAGTTTAACCTTTAATTCACAAGTAGTTAACGTAAAGTTAATCTCTTAATATTCATAAATATGCGTATATTTTTTTATTAAACCTTTTTCTATTCTATTCTATATTAATTCACGCTCCAAGTGTGTAACGTAGTTTTGCAGGGTTGGTATTCCGATTAATATTTTCAGCCCAAGTACTCCGGAATTTTTTACTGTAGCGTCTCCTCCTCACTTCCTCCAACCATCGCTCCTGGGATTTCTCGGTTTGGGTTTGGTGAGTCAGTCTTGAAGGATGATAAAGTGAAAGCCTTAGGGATTACTTTTCGCAAGAACACTTTCCTTATGATTGATAATTAGAAATTCCGCAAAAATTTGAAATTTTGTGCTTAAGTCCATAGAATTTCAGTTTCCTTTTCATTTTTAAACTGAAATAAGCGGAAATTTTCAGGCAGTTTACTCTTTTCACTGAAAATAGAAGCGATCTAAGAGAAAACTAGGTTATTTTTTTACCCTAAGAAGACAAAAATCGTATTTATTTTACCTCTATCCTATCAATTCACATATTGTGAAATGTAAATTCTCTTACTTCATTCTTGATTTAAACTGTCTTTCCCTTCTATATGGACTACCTATTGTTTGTGCTAATTCGTCATTGTTGTTGAAAAAAGTGACTGATAAAACAATGTTTTCCATCAACCATTGCTCAATCAAAAATACCTGAAAGTACATTCTCATGCTGGTCAAATTTCGATATTAATGCCCCCCCCCCCCCTTTGGCATTGTGAATGGTAGCACCCCCGCTGATTCTCAAAACCCGGTGCTGGTGATGGAAACCATGTTGCTACTAATTCTAACTACTAACATGGTATTAGTACTACCATGATAGAAACTACCTATTTTAGTATTTTACGTTACAAAAGAGCGGCGAAAGCCAACAAACACCACCTAGAGGAAGGCCGGAGTGCCCCTCTGTGACGTAATCACTCGGAGGCTGGCGGGGGAATATGCTTTCACACATCCGCATGGCTGACAATGCCACCACAGAGATTTCTCGGCTTAGTCAGTATTGAAGTCATAATAGATCAGATGACTGTACATATTGCAGAATAACACACATAGCCCTATACAATAAAAAGGCAAAAAAAGTACTTGAAGTTTAATTATTTTCGTAAATAAAAATGTAATAATTGGTCGGATTAATCGGTGAACTGCTGAAATTATAACGTTCTCCTGTATTGCATTATTTCTTGGTTTGAATATCGTATAGCCCCGTGTACCACGCACACTTTTTTCCCCAAAAATCGTGGTAGAAAAGGGAAGTGCGAGCCTTACACGAGTTGCTAATCTCTATGCCTTTCCTGGAAACACTAACGGTAGCTGACATAAACTCAAAAATAGAACTCGGAGCCTCAACCCGTACTCACAAATTGAACATCTTAGAGCTAGTTTTATTTTAATGAGAAGGGATTACTTTTCTCATTTTATCGTGGAGAAAAAACGTAAGAACGCTAACGGAGGTCTTTGGTACAGTTCATAAGTACCACGGCCCACGAAAACTAGCGCTAGAAGAATTAAGAAAGCCACAATTTTTTCTAATGCTTATAAAAGCGGAGTGCACGTGGTACACGAGTCTGTACAATACTTTACAGCTAAGGAAAATCGGATATATACCACGAATAAAAGCGCTTCAATTAATAATGACTTCAATTTCCCTAGTCTAGAAGTCAGAGTCCGGCTGAGATAATAGTGCAGCTGAAATATAACGATTTGGCTTAGAAAGACATCAAAAGTAAAATATTTTTCATGATTGAACGATTTGAACAACGGTAACCATAAAGCCCATTCCACAATGGACGTAAGACGTATGCCGTAAGACTTATGCCGTGATACGTAAGGATTTCCTTACGGCAGTCAATCTACAATGAGACTTGACCATCTTCCTTACGGCAGCTCCTTACGGCTTACGGCAGGCTCTTGCGGGTCTCTTACGTCTTACGGCATACGTCTTACGTCCATTGTGTAATGGGCTTAACTGATTCCTCGGTCTCGAGATTTCCAATCCCCATTGGGATAAGACGTATTTACATATTGACTGCGTTCTAACCCTCAAATGTGCTATTTTCTAGAATGTACTCAAATTAATAACACAAAAATCACTGAAGTTTTAGGAAAGGGCGGGGAAAATGCGGCATTAATGCCACTTCCGATGTTGGATATCACTCACTAATACCTCTGGAGTTGATTGATTGAGGAGAAGGATGATTAAACGGTCTTACCCCCGACTTTGAACGACTTGAGTTTGAGCGAACTATTCTCTTGGTATGCTCCTACTTAATTTCTTCTCCTTTGGTATACGAAATACGGCCATTTTTTCACTTCATGCAGTTACCCCAGCAATTCGGTACACAGCACTTATAAATAATTGAGAGAACATATTATAAACTGTAGTCCAATATTAAATATTTGACGGCTTGATAAATACACGTACTCGAATTTCTTTCGCAACATGCGTCGCTAAGCAGCCACACAAACAAAGTTCCCGCTCAATACCTCAGCCTCCGGCTGCTGACGTAGGCCATTTTTCAACCGCGAGCACTCTAGTCCTCTAGGTGGTGTTGCAAAAGCCATGGTAAGCGGGGTAAGCGCTACCGTACACATATCACGTGACTAAAGAGACGTTGGACTCGTTATCTCTGCGTCGCTTCGGGCGATCTTATATTCACTCTACCTTCATTAGCTGTATGGTCTATAGTCGCAACTCTCGTAACTCAGTCCCTCCCCAAGGGGTTGAATAGCCGTCGGTTTGTTCGTTCATGTCCTTATCAGAATGAACTGTAAAATACTTTACGCGAAAAAACTTACATTGTTAGAATGATAGGTATTTTACGGAAAACTAAGTCTTGGATCGTGTGGTCGTGGACGTACTTGTGGGCTTTTTGGTTCTTGCTTGTTGTGTTTGTGCTTTATTACCTCCGTGGGCCTCTTAAAATAAGCGAAAATATTGGAATGGGTAATGTATAAATGTTAGATAGTTTTCATGTGAGGAATACTGTCAGAAATTATCTACCATTAAGTCATTTTAAGTAACGTTCTATCGTATGCTTCAAGGATTCAAGATCGGTTGTTTTGACAAGTGGTCAGTGAAATTTTGTCCTTGATGTCCCGGGTATCCTTTCTTCTGCATTTCAATCTTTCCTGTACTTTTGGTGTATCCCGCATGATGTTTCCAACCGCACATCGCGGCTTGTAATTGTCAGAACTTTTTTTGTTTTACTTTTGTGTTATTAATCTGGAAGAATGTAACTCCTGTTCTGCATTCTTATATTATAATTATCCATTAATTTATGGTCATTATTAATGAGCACTACATGCATGTTGGTCGAAGTATGTCTATACTTTGTATATAATGGAAGCATATCAGTTGCATGTGAGCGTCTTTTGAATCTAATTACCATAAGTTGGTATATGAATGATGGTTATTTTAGTCTGCTTGTGTCCTGTGTACGGGTTTCAGAATGAACCAGTGGTGTTAATTTCCTCGGTATCTTAAGTTATCAGAAGGCACATATTTGCTTCATGTACCCTACCGAGTTTGGTTTTCGTTGTAAGAAATGTTAGCTCTATAAAATTGCCGTGATCCAACCCCTTACCTTGCGTAAACCTTTTTCTATTTAATACTTCTAGAGGCTAACTAGACACATTGGCTATGTTATCGTTTGCCCTCTTTTTGTACTATACTTTTTTGTTTACAGTTATTCATTGCATTATTCTGCCTTTGAAACATGTTCTGGGCTGTTCAATCCCTGTTATTGGTTTTTTTATTAGCATAGTAATAATTCTGCCCTAGAGTCATTTTAGAACTTTATGGTGTGGACCCCATCTCATTCTGTGCTAATACTCCCTTACATCACATTTTTTAATTCTCTGCTACTAGCTGTGGTAACTGAGGAAGACTGGAATTTCCCCGAAAATTCATTTATAGTTTTATGTTTATCATTACTTATTGGGTTTTACTTGATGCATTTGTTAATCATCATCAGTAGTGATCCGCGAGAAGGTTTCTGTGCGTCAGCTCTACTCCTCTCTCCTTTAGCTAAGTGCTCAAACTTTATATATGTGTTATTTAGCATCCCATTTGAATTGTGTGATGTCTTGTACACCTTGGGTCTTCTTCAGCTGTCCATTATTTCGTCAATGAGACTTAGGTCTCAGATAGCGAATTTATCTCTATATCATTTGTCTCTTAACATTTGTTTCTTTCTCTTTTCCATTTTTTCATTTTTTTCTCACTCTTTTTCATTTGTTTCTTTCGCTGTTCAATTTTTTCCAATCTTTTTTAGTTCTGTTGCTGTCATCATTCAACATATCTTCGATGAAACAACATGCCATGAGCATATTGTAACAGAGTGCTTCCTTACCAGTTTCTGTCACTAAGCTCCAAGTAGGCTTTTCCTGTTAGAATACCTTCCATTTTGAAAAACTCTGCTCACTATGCCCTTCTTTCTCTTCCTACCATTTGTGATCTTACTTACCATGTTGTAAAATCATTATATCTACCCTAGTTTCCGTTCCCCTGTTCTTATGGAGACTTTGTCATCTTCAATTCTTCCCCTAGCACTTTTATATCTTAAATAGCTAAAGCATTCCTGTGCATTCTTTGAATTTCTAAATTCGAGCTGTTCATTAATGCCTGGGGGAAAATGTAATGCCCCAGGTATCAACTGTATAGTTTTGTTAATCATACATGACTGCATAGGTAGGAGGAGGCATTGGGAAGAGCAGCTGCCACCCCCTTGTAGGAGACATTTCATTTCAAATCTGCTATCTGGAGCCTGATGGTCACAGGTGTGTGTCCTGGCCCCCCACACTTCTTCCATAACAAACGGCTCCTAACAGTCCTGGCTACATTCTTGCATGACCTATGTACCTTCTGAGGTATTGCTTATCCAGAGATCCAAATCAGGAATTTCCTAGGTATTTTACTTGAAAGGACTCACTTGTATCTGCAGTTATAATACAGAGTGCTTAAAGTTTAAAACCTGCTGCTCCTTGGGATAATCATCTGGTATTTTCCTTTCACATCACAGCACAAGAGCTGTTTGGGTACATACTTTTATCTGTACATACTTTTATCTAGAGTGTAGTGAAATGAGTTTTGCTCTACTAACAAACACTACCTCCCCCCTCAATCACAAGGATGAGTTTGTTGTCATCTCTTCTCTTACTTGCTGAGAATTAGTTAGCAGGGGCCGCTTGCCCTGTCCAGACATCTCATCCAAGGGTAGTCCCCTATTCTCCCAGAATATTCAGCTCTTAACACCACACATAATTTCTACCTGAATATTCAGGTTTGGGTCGGTTAGTCCCCCTCACTTAAGTCTCAACTGCATCTTAATACTACCCTGCAAGCCGGCACATGGGCATATGGCAAGGGGTGTTAGGACACCGTCTGTTTAAAGTTGTGAAGGATGAAGTTTTGGGAGGTGAAATGGTGAAGTGTATTATGGGGGTGTTTTAAGTGGAGCTCCTGTTTTATTATAGCCTCTTATTTTGCCTGGGAAGAACGAATTTTTGTATCTAACTGTTCATCAATGCAGCTCTTATTTTATCGCATCTGTTGGACCTAGAGATGTAGTGTGGCATCAAAATGATATTCTGAGTGTCTCCCTGAAACACACCTGTTCTGAATTTCTCAAGTAAACCAAGTCTAATGTGCAGCCTTCGAGTCTCTAGTGGCTCCCAACTAAATCCCTCTATAAGGTGAGATACATTATATGTTCGCTCATCAGTTTTCAAAGAAGCATGCAGCTCACCTTTGTATTTTACCTTTTCCACACGTATTTGAAGTGGATGCATAAATATAGTGTCATTATGATTATCTTATCCATCTAATCAATTCATGCAGTCTTACATTTACTTCCACCACTGCAAAATACAGTAATTCCTATTCAATGGACCATGAACAAATGCAGTCATCGATGGTAAAGTTCATTTCTCTCCATGGAGAATTTCTTGGTTGGCTTTGATAAATCTTGAGTCTTGATTTCTACACACTTACTGAAATCTGAACTCAGTTTTTGAGTTGACTCCATTATGTGGGCAGTTTTCACCTGTGACCTTCCTTACTGCACAGTTGTGGTTCACAAATTTTGAAGCTATAGCAGCCAGCTGTGGTGTTAAATTGCCAGATTTACATCTTTTGTTTTGTCTGTGCTTCTCAGCCAAAACTCCTTTACCTCGTAGTAGTTAACTGCAGTGTTGGTAGATGCCTGCAATGTTCATGGCAACGGTCAGGTTTTAGGTGACCCAGAAGCAAATTGCGCTCCCAAAAAAAGAGGGCGAGAATCAGGTAAACGAGAATACCTCAATATGTTGACATTTGACATGTAGGTTGAGGCTCCCTATGAGACAAAGTGGAAATTAGCTGCTACAAGTATCACAATCACAGAAAGATGTGGATAGGTGAATATTGTCCCGGACAATCATGGTCCCTCTCCCTTTGCAAAATGCGTGTCTTCACTGGTCTTGTCACTGGTGCCTGGCATTAGTTACTTGATAAATATTCCTAAAAGTACATTTGGGAATGCACCGAAATAGAGACCTGGAGAGGTTTGGGTGACTGAGATTGGTCTGGGCCGGTGAAAGAGCTCGATGGGTTTCTGGGTCTCCTGCATGTGAGGGATGATGCTGAATCCAAAGGGATAGAGTTGGATCTTCTGTGGTCTGACAAATTGGTTATACCATTTTTTAAACCTATGATATGATGTCATCTATTCATGGAAATAAAGAGCCTCTCAGATCTTTGGTCAAATCAACTCGCTCCGAGCATTTGGCAGATGACAGTTCTGCTCCGATACCTGAGGCATGTGCATTCCTGGTTCATATATTTCTGTAGATGAGTATTTTTCAGAATTTTATGAAGCAGTGTATGGGGGTAAATGAGGCAAAAGAGATTTGCAAGGATAGGTCAGTATGGAGGAAATTATTGAAGCAGAGTTAGGTGTACAAATATGTATTTATGAGGGAAACTTAGTGACTCTGCCTACCCTAGAAGGGAACGGCGTGATTGGTATGTATGTATATAGGTACATGTATGGAGCAAAATTACTAACCCTGAAAGATCTTAGGTTTCCCTAGTGTATCTATGGAAGAAGGTTTCTCGAGGGACCTTCCTTCACCTATCAGAATTTTGATGTAGTTATATCTGTTTTTTTTTTAGAAGTTTAATTACTAGTATGTGCTTCACTGAAGTGAAAAATATTTCCTTAAGGATGTTATTTGCAGAAATTCAGGTATAGTCTGTTAGAAATGAGATTCTGTGTGCAACATTTTAAGTTACAAGTCTGGCCTTATTTGTCTAAATGATGCTAAAAATAATTTGACATTCAACTGGAAACTCTCCTCAAATAACAAATCCTTTTATGAAGAAATGAGATGGACCCAGAAATTGTCAGGACATCTATGGGAAATTTTTGTCCCAGCCAAAGTTTTAGGTGGTTCCCAAATCCCAGTGGTTCTAGAATTATAAGCCGTATTCAAGTGGCAAAATTTTACATTGTGCGGAAACATCTTGCTGCCATATAGGTTGGATGGTGATGTCACAAGGCAGTATCATATTGCAACCACAGTTGCCTTGGTTGCGGCATTGAGAGAATTGGTGATGTAACATTATTTTTGTGGCTGGCAAAATGTTTCAATATGCTGAAAACTATCAAAAGACATGGTATAAATGGTTGAATATTCCTCAAAGTCAATCTAAATGCAAGAATAAAGATTAATTTTGTACCCAAAGCCAAAAGAGTTTAAAGGAAAGGGTTTTAGGGAATCTTCTGGTTTAAGGTGCTAAAATAGATATTTTTTGCAAAGCAGAAAAAAATCAGCTGCCTACTTTTGGAGCTATAGGTTAGTATATTTTTTCATCATATACAGAGATTATCTATCAAAAAAGAAAGTGTAAAATGGTAGTCATTAGGACGTATCACTGTCAGAGTGTCCAACTGATGGGAAAGAAGGAACCCATTGGTTTAGTCTAAAAAATTGTAATGTTTTTTAATTTAGGCACATGCATATTGGAGGTGGCCCAGTTGTAGCATGTTCAACTCCTGTTCCTAGGGTTGCAGTTTTGAGACCAAGTGATTAGAAAAAAATTGATTCTGGAATCCAACATTTACATGCTACCTTAATTGACCCCACTACTGTGTCTCAGCAGAAGGCACACATTGTACCAGTGTCAACAGCCACAGCTTCTGGCAAGAGTGAAGTTCTAGTAATCAGCTGGGGTTCTGCCATGTGGAAACCACCTCATTAACCTCCCTAGAATATGTAACTTTGCACACTATGTATGATATGATCCTTCTGGTAAAATATTCTCGAGGTAAAATTGTCCCCAATTAGATCTCTGGATAGGAATACTGGCCGGAATACATCAGTCAGAAAGGACGTGGAACATGGGTTCATAGAGGTGAGCGGGAAGCTGTAGAATATGGAGATAGAGAGATATACTGGGAGTGAGGGGAATCAAATGAATGAGTTGGATGGATACTGGAGACGACTACATGTGTATCATCAATGAATAAAAAAAGGCATAACAGGTAGAATCATGAGAAAGTTTCTCATGAAAAGAAAAATTGCTCAATCTGTATGCATAGAAATGATAACATCTGAAATGACTTTTTATCTTTCTTTTTAGTTTATTTTGGATGGTTCATTTTTGTTCATTAAGTGATAGTATTTCAATATTTTTCTTGATATGTCTAGTAGTATTTAGTTATCACAGCTATCAAGTCAGACATCGTCCTAAAAATAAGCTTATAGAAAACAGTCATGAAATATTTCTTGTGGAAAAAGTATGGAACATTTGTAATGAACACCATAAAATACTTATCAGCCATTCCTAATGCTAAAATAATCCTTCATCTGCGTAGAAAAAAACTACTTTTGTTAAGAGTCTATGAGCAGTTCAACTTCCTAAACCAGAACCAGTGCAGAACTTCTATCTGGTGCCCGTCGTTCACATTGGTGAACATCTTGCTATGATAGTCAATTTCATTTCAGCAATGATCATTAAAACTGTTGCATAGCCTTCATTGACTTATCTTGTGGCTATATTTCTACTTTCAACATTTCAATAATTTTGCCCCGGAATTCAAATGTAGATTGATAAGCCATTAAAATTCAAACCCTCGTAAATGTTGAGCAGGTCTGCCTAAAAATCTCCAAGTTGTCTTCGGACAGTTCATCTGATATGTGATGGATACATGTTTCTCTAACCAGCTGTTTAATATGAGGAGTATGTTACAAGAATCTAATTGCATGGTGGCTTTTGCTTAGCACTGCTCACACCAGCTATCGGTTCCTGCAGTACAATCATCCTATGTCAGCCTGTTGTCAGTTGAACATAATTTTTCCCATGTTATCAATATAATTTTCGTGATTACAGAAATGGAAGAATTATTTCATCAAACAGCGTAGACATTATGGTGTTAATACTTCAATGAGATCATCTGTCAACTGCCTCTCTCCACTGAGTTTCTCTTACTTTTCTAATCTCAGTCTCGTGCTGATTTGTTTTTCTATGTGTCTAACTCAATCACTTCTTTTCAACCGAACAATCTTTTCCATCATGGCCTCATCTGGGTTTGCTCTTTAAATATTTGAAAACTTTTTTGAATCGCCATTTCCACTAAAAAGTTCATATTTCACACCTAATGTTTCTATAGACTTATTAAACATCTTGATGACCGTATTATATTTCATGATGCTTTGTGATTTTTAGAGCAAATTTCTGTATGTGGTTGGTCCTTGTTTCATTTAAAGCATTACAGTAAACATTACACACGTTATACTGCAAAGTCTTAAACTTTGCTGTCATTGTGCCCAATGCACATTTTTACTCCACACAATGAAGTGAAGCTGTGCATCTTCCAGGTGCCATCAGCAGATACTTTCACATTTGCGGTGGGTCTTCCACTGCTTTTCTTCTCCTTTCCTGCTTTCCTCCTCAAGATGTCCAACAATGATGATGTCACCAAGTAAACATGTACTTACTATTGCAGTATACATAGCTTTTAATAATACTGGGTACAGATCCATGAGGCCACAACATATACCTTCCTTCCTTAATGCATTCCACTACCATTCCAATTCGTCACATTACAAACTCAGTTCCTCTATTTATTAAGTACTCTGTATTGATCAATGATCCTGAGTTTATTTCTCGGCAACCACTTATGCATGATACAATAAGTTTGATTCCTAAGCCCTGATGAAGAATCTTTTAATTGCTCCCTTCACTTGCATATTGTCAAATGGCTAGGACACCTCACAGAAGTTGGCCTTATTTTAGCCCTAGTTTGGTTAAATATTATCAATATTTTATGTTGTATGCTGGAATAGATATTTCTAGCCATCATGTTGTAGTATTCAATGTAGTCATAAATTTCTGATAGGTTTGGATGAAGTCATTGCATGATTACCCACAAAATGTGTAGCAATTTGTTGAACAAATATTGCAGTATGAAAAATAAATGCCTTCATGTGATCTAGTAGATATGTTTTCCTTCAATGTGCTAAGGAGCGTAATAAGCATTGAAAGGGAATATGCTGGTAAACAAGGGTATCTAGAATGTCGGAGGAGTGTGTCCTGCACAAGGGAGACCAGCTGGCTGGTTCCTTATTAATTTAACATGGTTTTCCTCCTGTGAGAATGGGGTAAGGAAGTGGGAATGGGTCACTGAAAGAAAGATCTGCCAGCATCCTGCTGCAAATTACACCAACAGACATGCTTGTGAAACCTAGTTTTGCTGCACCTAACTGAAGGCCAGTTGGGCATGTTGCAGAACTTTTATTTTGATTTACTGCTGGCGTATTCAGACAAGCTAATGTATGGGGAGTGTCTTTGTACACCTTCGTTAAAGATAAGCCAGAGCCTTATAGGTTATCAGAAGGCGGCTCATCAATACAGGCATTCCCCTTGGGGGCATTGGGAAGCTGTTACTCCCTCTGGATTCAAGGGTTTGCACCACAGCGAGGCGAGGTTGGCAGGTGTCAAACACTTAATTGATCATGCTCTAAGTGTGAGCTAAGCATGGCAATCTTTCCTGAACTAGCTGTGAATTTTCATTTGTAAACTGAACTTGTAGAAATGGGAAACATCTTGTATCCAATTATACATTTTGAGTCAAAGAAGCTGTACAGTCTTGTGATGTCTCAGTGAATTGTCGACATGGCCACCCATTTTAAAGGCATTGATATTTTCTTAATAATTCTGAGGTGTTAATCACACCTACAAAATGATTTTCACGTTTGAAATTTGGTTTTATTATGTATTGATTCTCCAATCTTTAAGACCATTGTTTTAGGCATTTTAAGAAGTGGTGCACTACCCTATTAGTTAGCTTAATATGTTTATAAAACTGATCTTGCAAGATGATGTAAAGCAATACCTATCAAAGTAGTATTGATTTTTGACTGGTAGATGAAGGGAAAGGAAATATTGTAATGATGCATGTGCCTTCTTGCTGTGAAAGACTGGGATAGCAGGGAATGAGATGAGTGCTTGAATCCTGCTTGATTCTCCTATGAAGTTAGTTTTTTCCTATTGACTGCCACTCACTCAGGATGTTATCTAGGTCTCTGCATCATTGTCATTGTGGTAGAATGTTTGTGGAAATCATGTTCCCTGTCATGGCATTGGTGTTGTTCTTACTATATTTGTTCAAGCTAGTGGGATAATATATTCTTTTTGGTTACTTCATGCTTTTCACTTGTATGCTTGGTATAACTGTTAGCCAACCTTTTAAATCTGCCGTCAGGACATCAAGTGTCATTATTTCATTGCTACATCAGTTCTTTGTATCTTTCTTAGCTTGCAGCTACCTTTGTGCTGCACTGAGATTACTGTTTTATCTTTAAGTGTCTGTGTCAAATAATTCATATCAAAATTTTCATATAAGTGCATGTAATAAGTTTCAATTTCTCTTCTTTCAGCAACTATGTTCTTGAGTACATTGACTCCTAAGTTCTATGTTGCTTTGACGGGAACATCATCTCTTATCTCTGGCCTCATATTGGTAATTATAGCCCTTACATACAGACATGCATTAATGTTAACCCTCAGATGGACAAGATGGCTATAGCGTCATTGGGATGAAAGTCTCCCTAGGACATGATGTCTAATGCCATCAATATTTGAGAGCCCGAATGATGCATGATGGTTCCTGCCATCAATCATAAGAGGAAAGTTTGGTGTCCCAGGAGAGCAAAAAAATTGTAATAAATATCCCTGAACAAGATTACTATAGCCTTCTTGTCCATGAAATGGTTAATATATTATCTGGGTCTATCTTTTAGGATTGTCTAATTTCAAATGTGATGGTATATTTTTATAGTAAACATTAAGGCTGGTGGTACTTGCTTTGGCAAACGCATGTATGTGACAGTGGCTTTTTCTGGTGTCTGAATGGTCTGGGCAATTATGTTTGCTTGTGCTAATGGGGAAAATGTAAGAGGAAAAAGTGAGAGAGGAAATATTTAGTTGGGCATGTTAAAATCAGAGAATTTTTTATGTGCAGAACTCCACTAACCTGTTTTGATACAATGTGGCCAATGGGGTATTATGTTGAATGTTACAGATTTGTGTCATCAGGAGATATAATTGGAAACAAATATAGCAGATATAA
The DNA here is from genome assembly GCA_963169105.1 of Ceriagrion tenellum. NCBI lineage: Eukaryota > Metazoa > Arthropoda > Insecta > Odonata > Coenagrionidae > Ceriagrion > Ceriagrion tenellum. Next base: position 14,775,921 of record OY720638.1, read on the forward strand.
TAGGAAACAAATTTAAAGTTTCATGCATTTCTCCTGTGAAACAGCTTTACTCTGTGTTAGTGTGGGTTTGTCCCCCCTTCATTTTTGAAGTAAAATCTGTAAAGGATGGCTATTGTATATTTTTTTACTGCGACAGAGAATCATATCCAAAATTCAAATGTTAACCTCTTCATGGCAGCAGTTCTCGAGAGCACAGAGTAAAGGTGTTTCACAGGAGAAATGTATGAAACTTTAAATTTGTGTCCTCTAACTTCTCTGTGATGGACTTGGCCCACTTTATCTCTGAACCTTCCAATTGTCTTGCATCATTGTCAGTGGTTACCTTATTCCTTTGAGCAATTTTTATAATAAAAAATCCATTGCCCCATACGTAACCCATGATTTAAGTATTATGTCTCAAATGAATTGGCTTAGCTTTATGGTAATTGATTGTTTGGACTTTGGTACTGTGTCAAATTATCATGCTTTTAAGTAAGCTAATAAAACTTTTATATTCCAGATTTTTGAATGGTGGTACTTTAGAAAATATGGCACATCATTTATTGAGCAAGTTTCGTTAAATCATATAAGTCCATGGATTGGAGGTGGAGATGGGGGGGCAGAAGGCAGCAATGGGAACAGTAGTAGCAGTCCAAATGCTGCAAATCAACAATCTGTGCCTGGTAAGCTTAAATCTGAACTTTGATTTAAGATTTCTTTGTAGAGGCCATATGTTTATGTAACTGTAGGAAATAATTAATCATTGCTTGAAGTGAACAATTGAAGGGCATAGAGGAGGTGCAACTTCTTCTAAGGGGAAGGTTACTCCAGGTTTTGGAACTGTAGGGCTACTAATGATTCATTTGTGGAAATGAGGACACCAGTTGAAAGAAACCATAGAGTGTGATCAGGATTTGTGTGTTGTTTCTTTGATTTAGAGGGATCACTTGGCAGAGAAGTTTGGACAAGTGATTGGGAATACTTATGTAGGTACGAGTTGAGTGGAAAGAATCATTTAAAACTTTTATATTTCACATTAGGTGGCCAATGGAGAGTTAGGGCAGTGATAAGTCTGGGAGTGGGATTAGTTGGCCTCTTATTGCCATTTCTTCTGAGCATTTATGCCAAATATGGTGAGTGAGGCATGAGAAGAGCTAAGTGTAGGAATAAGTCCATGATGACAGTTGATTAACCCTTCTAGTGTGGATGACTGACATTGGTGCCTCCTTCCCAGGGGTGGATGTCTCTCGCCATGAGTACAGTGTCTTACTGGTAATCTTAGGCCTTAGAAAATTCCATCCATGGGAAGCGAAAATTAATATTAAATCCACTCTTTACAAGTTATGCCTCTTGGATTAAGTGTTGTTAGTTAGTCTGTCATCTAAAGGATTGTGGTCATTGGTTGATGCATCAGAAAACTCTTGTTAGATATCTTTCTGAAAGATTTAAGATTTAGAAAAGATGATAATTGTTGCAAGATGATAAATCACATCAATGAAATGAGTTGAATTATATCAACATAACATTTCTCAGGGAATGAAGGGATGTATTATAATGGCTTACTTGAATGGGCATGGGCACGGGAACTTATGCCCCTTCTGAGACCAATTTGTCCGAATTCATTGAAGTCTTGAGAGTTTTCCGGTTCAAGAAATTCCCTCCCATATTATGTCTGATTGGAGGTGCAAATCCTACTGGAGGTGAGCAATCCGCCTCCCACTAAGCATCCTGAAAGCACATGGCAAGACCCGATCCTAATTCCTGCACTTAGCCAACATTTAATAAGATGGAAACCTGAGTCAGTACTAAGAAAACTTTGTACTTACTGAAGAGTACAAAATCTTTCACTCTTTTGGGTGCCTCTGAATTTGGACGAGGGAGTGACGAGACTATCTTTCAAATCCCCTAGTTCGGGTGGCCCTCCCTTTCGTCATCCTAATGTTCACTCTCCAACTGTCATATCACGTCTGCTCTCTCCTCTCTTGACGATTTCGTCCACCTAGCAGTGTGAGACTCACTCCTATTATCACCACATAGCCTGCTCAGTATGCCAGCCTGGCTGGCAGGCCTACCTAATCGAGAGTTTTTGGATGCATCTTTGGCAGCTAAGCACGGCCGTCACCTGACTGCCGAGGTCAGTGGAGCCAGCTCCTAGCGAAAGGAACCCCCTCTTCCACCGATTGCGAAATCAGCCAGCGGGGGCAAATTCTTCAATCTGCCCGTTATACTGTTTTGTCTTCTATTCTGTCCCAGTTGCACTTTATGTATGGTTGTTTGGGTGGGTGGGCAGGGTGTTTTGAGGTGAAGGGACTCACATTTTGACCATAATTGGTCCGGTGGGGGCCGATCCGAATACAAACACTGGCAGACCACACGACGTCTACCCATAGAGGGAACCGGCGGACACCCTATCCCAAGAATTTGGGCAATGGGCTCCACTGGCTCTCAAAAGATGTGTGGGAAGTCTTCACGCAAGCAAGACTGGTGGTGACTTGTCTAACATTGTTGGGGGAACCTAACAGTTACGAGGACTAGGGGGAGGCAGGGGCCCATTGTTATCCTTTTGACAGCAATCCGCCTCATGGTGTCGGCCTCCTAGTGGCTGCATTTTCGCTAACCCTTCCCACTCCTTTAACCCTTTCTCCCACTACTTACCCAGTGCCAGGCGATAAGTGAGAAGCTTCTAGACCGGGGGTCAGGTTTTTAACCCAGCGAGGTGACTCGAACGAGGTGTATATGTGGTTGTGTTGTGGTTATAAGTTATAATTTGTTGGATTTGAATCTTGCTTGTGGTTGCTGGTTTATTTCACCAACACTTACCTGTCCACCTATTGCTGCTGATAGAATTGAACTGTGAGGTAACTTCCATGAATTCAAATGAAACTACCTTTATTACGTGAAAGATTGGATATTTCATGGAATCAAGTGAAACTAACTTTATTATGTGAAAGATTGGGTATTTCATGGAATACAGAACTACCAGCAATGTTCTAACAGTGCCGATCGATTGTTTGGTGGGCCTCTAACTGTTGTCAGCAACAGGCTGTTTCATAGAACGTATTCAAATGCAAAACAGTTGGATTCAAACTGTCATGTTCTTTGAGTGCCACTGCCTACCGAGGTATTTAAACAAGGTTACATTGAAGGCCTAAATCACTGTGGTAATGCACGTCCATATAGCTGAAGCACATTGTTCCTAGGGCCACGAACCCTACATTGGTTGGCGCTGACTTTGCAGGTTAGAAATGGGAAATAAGAAGGATGATAATCTGAAAAGGAAAAATATATGGATTGAGTGTCCTCTTTGGAGCTGTCAGAGGCTGAAGCAGTGACACTGTAGGAGCTGTCTATTCTTTAGCATGGTCTAGAATGTATCAGTGCAAACGAACGGCACTGAATGGAGCACCGTTCGTGGAAGAAACTTTCAGTAAAATGCCATTTGGGGGCATTCTTTCTGTTAACTAAGTAAACGGCCTAATTTGTTGTGTGTGGTTATCATATTTTTTCTAGAACTAATTTTTAAAATTTAGCTTTTGCAAAAAATTTCATTAAAAACTTAACTTTACCCGTGTTTGATACTTCTACTGAAAAGTAACGCTGAACAATATTGTGGATGTGATTATTTTTTCCAAGTTGTTTTATTTTCTAGTTCTAATTAAGTTTTTTTCTAGAATTATTCTGAAGGGTGCTGCTTATTCTAGGGTCAGAAACAAGTTAAACCAGCAGTTTTGCTGTTGTGCTGTGAATTGAGCAGCACACTATATTAAATTGAAATGCATATGATCAATCTTGCATACAGGATGGTGATTATGTTGTGTCATCTTTCTAGTTACTATATTATTTTCTAAAAATAAAATTATTTTAATTTTTAATAATTTAAAAGTTTATGAAAACTAGTCCTGTCGTGGAAACATTATTGCACATTATTTTATATCCATAATAGGTAAAATAAAGTCTTGGCAAATTTTAGGAGTGCTGGATTGATTTATGTCTGGATTTGACTTATGTGGGTCAGTACAGAACTAATTAACAATGTATTGCAAGGTATGCCTGTATTGAATCAACACAATTTCATTGAGAAACTTGTCATTCCTCCTTACTTACCTGCACACTTACCAAAGAGATTTATATGAATCATACCACCATAATTGAGGCTAATAGTACAATCATACCTTTATACTCTTGTATGATTGCAGATGATTCCTTAAAGTGAATACCATTGCTAGTCCTGATATCCCCAAAATTTGGATATTTTTTTTGTTTAGGAATTTGTGGTTTTTAGCACTTAAATGAGCTCTCCAAATGGGTGCATCCGTATGCTGATAATTATGGTAACATACTGTACATTTCATTCAGAATATTAAAATTGAAAAAGTTGTCAACTGCACCATAGTAGATCATTAAATTTGTTTTAATCTTTTTCTTTCAGAATGTAAAGTTTGGCGGAATCCCTTGAATTTGTTTCGTGGTGCAGAGTATCAGAGGTTCTATTGGGCAACTAACAAGGAGCCACTTACATATTATGATATGAATCTTTCTGCTCAAGATCATCAAACATTTTTTACATGTGAAGGAGATAGTGGTAAAGCTGAATATGAAAGTAAGTGCCAGTTGTCATATATTTGTGCTGGAAATAATGTTGCTAAGATTTGTTTCCCAACTTAGTATAAACATTATAATGTACTAAGAAATTATTGGTTGTTTCACTCAATGTATAACTTTAAGTTATGCAAGTGTAAAGATAGAATGTAGTAGTGTCAAGTTGGTATGAATGAGGGCTAGAAGAAAAGGCAAAAATGAATGAAATAACGGGATATGAAAGTAATGTTGGGTTTTAGAGTGAAGTAGTGAAGTGGTGTGTAAGTAAACTCTAGCCTTATACTTTTATATTAGTATTTATCTCTAGTGTGTCCTGTTACTGTAAGATTAACAATGACCGTATTAAGTAGGTACTTTGGTTTTTCTGTATCCAAGCTCTGTAATATACATTAATCTTTCTAATCACTTTGGCACTCACAAACTTGGCCCTCATTTTTTTTCTCTATTGCCTGTATGATTATAAAAAAGGTGTGAGTAAGAGGTTGAATATGACTCCTGAAAGCTCTTCTGAAAATGTAATAGAGTTTGTAGGTAATCATTCTCAGGGAAAGGTTCCAAATGTTTTCTTTTTCATTTAGTAATGTAAGGATCTCCGAATGTGATATCCAAAACATTTTTTTCATGAAGGCTGAATTTTTGGCATCAATATTTTTTATTCTTATAGCATAGTAAAATTAATAGTGATAGTGATAGTGAAAGAAACATAACTCCCTTTGCATCATCAAATTTCACTAAGTCATTCCCTTTTGTAACAATGTGTTTGGAATTAGTTTCTTCTTCATATTTACCAAATGTGAAACTTATACTCTTCTTGTTACGGTTGATTAATGTTGCCCTCAGAACTGGGTTCACAATGTCTAGTTACATAATTAATTCCTGCTAGAGTCACCACTATGAATGAGCATCTTCCATGACACTACGTTAACTCTTCTCTGGTTTTTCCATTGGATGACATTTTCCATATCAGGTGATGTTTTGAAAAGAGACTTTTTTGTCACAACAGCCCTGATGATAAAAAATTCTCTTTTCAAAACCTTGGCAAACAACCTTCACCCGCTATGAAACTTGAGAAGAGTTTATGTCAATAATTCAGCTGTAAAACATAAGTCTTTCACTCTAACCGGGCATCATGCTACCAGCCCCAAATAGATCAAATCATAATATATGTGCACTTCCCTAATTGTAGTTTTAATAACTCTTAGGATTGAGAATCCATCACTGTGACTCATAATTAATTTCTACCTAAGTTTTGAATGACATTTTTGATTACCCTAACTCCTTTCAAAAACTCAAGTTACTCCATGACTATTGACGTATGATTTTGATTATAAATAAATTGTTTTTATTTAGTAATGCAGACAGCTTGGCGCGAAAGAAATCCTGTTGCTCGCATCAAAGCTGCTCATGAAGCAATAGAAAAGAACCCAGAGTGTGCTCCAGCATACATATTGCTTGCTGAAGAAGAGTCGACCACAATATCAGAAGCTGAAAAAATTCTTCGGCAAGCGCTAAGAGTAGCAGAACTAAATTATAGGAAATCTCAACAAACCCAGCATCAGGGATCTGTGATGGAGGCTGCTCATAGTGAGTCTAATTCATTTGTAACTCTTCTAATTGTGCTAAATACTTCTGGATGTCTGTCTGTGACATTTATACACGAGTGTTTTGGCTATGAGGATTGCTGAAATGAGTGGAGTTCATCATGAATTGTGGCATTTACCAGACTGACGTGTGCATGTTCGTGGAAGTCACCCCAAAAGGTGCCCTCTTTGCTCTTTTGCTCTGGTGTGTATTTACTCGGACACAATTTACAGAGTTATTATGAGTTGACCTTGATCACCTTCAGATGAGATATTAGGAGCCATTTTGCAATTACTCTGAAACATTGTGTATCACTGTAGTTAGATGTGTAGGAGTGGTGCTGTGAGGTTTGGAGGTGTCCTTAGAGAAAAGTTTTGACTGAAGTACATTATTTTCAACCTGCTTTAATTTTGATATGCTGTATCTTCTTCGACGACATTATTCTGCTGCTATTTTCTTTGTCAACAAGGATGCTTTTTCCCCTAGTTGTGGTGGTAATGGCTTAGCTGAGGTCATTTGTGGTATCAAGAATGGTTAGATAGGCAGGTGTAAGTCGGATTATTTTGGGAATTGAGGAAGATTGTGGTGGTGAAAAATCCACCACCTGCATCGGCATACAAAATAACAATTGGTCAACAATTTTTGGACCTATCCAATGGATGGAGTTGTGCTCTTGAAGTGTTGTGCAAAAAGCTTACAACTTGGGATCAGAATTGTTCTGAAACTTGAGTACCTGTCTGCAGCTGAGAGAATTTGAGGCTGGGCCCTCATGATGGGTTGCAAATTCCTCAGCCATCACACCAACACCATCCTTCCATTTCAGTGTCTCTTAATTACAGAGAATATTGCTGTATGCTAGAGGTAGGATAAATTTATCCTACCTCTTTACTTTTAAATTAACTGCTTGAGTTGTTATTCACTAACAAAGCCAGTACCTTGTAGCAACTGTTGGCAATGTTTACTCTGTCTTTCACTTGGCTTAATGACAAGCAGAGACTGGATTATTTTGGCTCACTGTTGAGATTCTCTTGTAACAGCAGTATAATTGAATGGTAGGCAATGATTCATTCGTGAACACAAAACTAATATAATGAAAGAGTTGTTACCAAATGGAATGGTGTGTCGTGTTTCTAGCTTTGCATTCAAATATTCATTGTAATTAGTTTGTTGATTTTCCAAACTTATGGCACGGTACCTATGGCATGATATTTGAGGTATTTGAATTACTCCTGTTGGTATAATCATTCAAGATCTTGCATCATGAATTATTTCCAGTATTAGAAGTATTGGAATATTTGCAGATAGTATTTGCCCATCTCTACTGCATGTAATAGCTAATGGTCCTGGAAATCCTTTATGTAGTCCATGCTGAGTAAGGTTGTGCCCTTAGTCGGCTTGGTTTACTATGTTCTCTGTGTGCTATGACCAGTACCACCATTAAGGCTGGGCAAGTGGGGCAACTGACCCAGATCTTGTGCTTCTGAGGGCCCTGCATTTTGTAGAAACTCAGTTATCACAGGAAGGAAAAATATTATGGCAAAAATTTGGTGTGGTCATCACATTACCTTCTCTATACCTTAGTAACTTCCTCTAATTATTTTTCAGTAGAAAAGTGGCATAAGAAAATTTTGTGTAGCTGCATTTACTTCTAATGAGTAAATGTGGTAAAATTAATCTACAATTTTTGGATGGGACTAAATTATTACTATATTTTTAAAGGTTGTCCCTCGTACATTGCATTTCATACGTCAATTCTGCAACATAGTTAGCATGGGGGGGGCCTCCTCCCCTAATTACATTCACACTGCGCAACATAAAATTTGGCCCGCCAGTAAATCCAAATGAGTGCAGTAAGTTTGATAGTGGAGTAGATGTTTTGTGAATGCACGACTACAAAAACATGAGGTAATTATCTAATTTGATTTTGTGATAAAAGTAAAATACTTTTTATCAAATATGTGTAGCATTTGTCTTTCCATGCCGGGACACCCTCATGCAGTATTTTGCACCCCCTTGCTATGCCTATATAGCGAGCCGGTGCTTCAACTGAGACTTTTCATCAATGTTAATTTTATTCTTGCTGGTTATCAAAGTATTCAGGACTCTCACTGTTCTGTAGATTATGTTGTACCCCAGGCCCTTCACCTCCAGGCCAGTTTTTATTTATACGAGACTCCCAAAAATTTGTGTGACTGATGGATGCCATCAGTTTTTAAATGCATATTTTAAATAAAAAGTTCAATATGATCTTTGGGATGCACCAACAAGTGTTTTTTGTTATGTTTTGTCTGAGGGAATCCTATGTCACCCTTTCTTCCTCGATACATATAACTTTTGAGTCTCACAAAATTGTCTGAGAGTTCTAGTTAGATTAATTAGAACTTTCTGTGTAATAATCTGTATGATATTTTGCTATCAAAGCCACAAAAATATAAAAGTGCATTGATGAATGATAGAATTCATTATGCATATTATATAACAGCGGTATGAAATATATTTCAAAATGCTCTCCTATGAACATGTGTGTGTAAACATTGACAATGTCCTAGCACCAATGTATCTGGTGTCCTTGGGTTCTGACTAGATTTGTGCTCACAAGTCCTCAAGTTCCCTTGCTGAGATTTTGCCGACATTTTTTTATTGGATTGAATGATATACATATTCATGGTAATTATAGACATTCCTGAATGGTGAACAATTATTCAAAACCTTTCATATGCAATTATCTTTGTTTGCGATCGAGTAATTCTCTTTGTTGATCTTAGCCAAATCTTTGGGAAAGACAGTTCGACAAATGAATAGATTTTAAGGCATGCTGGAAAGTTATTGGTATTTAATGGAGCATAGCTGGGAATGAGTGTTACTCTGATGAGGAGAAAATCGTAGTGCCCCAAAATGTTTTCCTCCTGTTGTTATTATTTAGCAGTGAAACCTGGACATGCCAGGATAAGCATAAGAGTAGTATAAATGTGGTGGGAATGGGATACCTGAGGAATGTTCATGGGAAAAGTGGAATGTGTTGGGTTAAGAATGAGTGGGTGAAAAGAATTTGGGTATGATGCTTCAATGATGGACATGTATGAAAGGAATGTGCTTTGTTGGTTTGACCATGTGGAGAGAATTAATAATTGTCGAATAACTTAACAGATGTATGATAATAAAGTGAATAATGTGAGATGAAGAGGTAGACCACAAAAGTCACACGTGAATGTTGTAGAAGCAGTTCTGAAGAGAAGGAATATTAGGATTTAAGACCAGGAGACCATGTATACAGTATTGCATAAGTAAAAATAAAGTGAAAGTAAGTTGTAAGGATAAGGCATTATAGATAAAATCATTGAAAGAGAGCCAGTACATTGCTATCACACTTTGTGCAACTAGCACAATGGTTGCACAAAATTGTGACAAAGCCCACTGGAAGAAAACTGAAAAAATTCTTAATCTTACATTCGATTTTTGTTTTCCTACAGATATACTGTAAAATTTGAAAAACAATTCATAAAATTGCTTTAAATTTGGTGTTTTTGGTATGCTGTCGCCTTGACGACTGATAACACTGTTGAAGTTGACCCTCATATGGATAAATGGTGGAAAAAAGGCCATAACATATTAAAAATGTTACATAGTTTTTAACATTAGGAAAATAAGAGAAAAAGCTAAGACCTGAAGAAACAAAATATCTTTACCAAAAACTTTGCCTTAATGATGGAATTCCACTGATTCGAAAAAAAAAAAACAATTACAGTGAAATGGCACAATGATATGCATCATTCAGTGACTAAGCAGGCAAATTTCATTTAGTAATGAAATCTTAAGGTTTGATATGATGAGTAGACATTCATTTCATGAGTAAAACTATCAAAACGCCATAAGTACTGTAATGCAACGGATCATTTTCTGAACCAAATTGTTGTTTTCATTTGCATCATTTTTTTGCCATAAATTGCCGTTAGATTTTCAATTATTTACTTTTTTGATGTTAACTCAACAGGATTTTCTTTTTGATTTCTCAAGATAAGAAATGGTAAGTCAAATTCTCTTCTGTATAAACAAAAATGCTAAATGATTGCCTACTTTTATCCCTCCTGTTGGAATACAAGGAACATTTGTCATTCATTCTAATATTTCTTTGGGCTTACATTTAAATCAAGTTTACAGCAATTTCTCTGTCAGCACCTTTAACTGAATTGATGTTTGCAAATTAAGAGTTAAGCGTTACATTGTATCAGTGTGTTAATAGCTTTATCCCTGGTGCCATTATTAAGGTGCTAATAGATTGGTGTAGCAAATTATCACTGAGCAATTTCCATCTTTCTATTGTTGCTGCAATTAATTATCAATTTACTCTTGAATATTGAGTCCATTACAATATCAGTCGCTCAAATTCTGTGGTTATTGGATTTCTTATTTGTCAAGTGAGCCTTTAGTTTGTGTTCTTTGCTACTCTTATTTGTCAGTATTATTTTTGCTAATTATTTGCTGCTACCAATTGACTTAATACCTGAGATTAATTACTCACAACAAGCATGCATCTGTTTTGGAGAGTATTTTGATGCTTTCTAAAAAATGCTGAGACGGATGAGATATCTGCCTCATAATCAGTTTTATTATGAAAAATCAATACATTTTCAGTGAAATTACTTAATAATCTACACCAGTATGCGGCTAAATAAATCATGCAACTAAATGGGATGTTTCGAATGCATAAAATAAAGCAAAGATAAGAAATTGACAGGTTCTTTTCTTTATGAGCAGAACTATTGTATTATTTCTTCTTTGATCCATTATGTTGAGAATCAATGGGGATTTCCACTAGTAATAATAAATTATACTAAGAATTGGTTTTATAATTTTGGGCTCGAATAATTATACTATAGTGCCCATAAACCATAGTTTACCGTGGCCACTCTAATCACAGTTGCTGGGGACGTTACAAGACATAGTTTCCTGGGGCCCTGCAAGGCCTGGTGCTATTACTTGCACTGTGTGTCGAGGTGTAGGATTTCCTTCGAGACATTTACTGTAGTCCATTTGATTCACTCCTCTTGATAAACTGATTATCCTAATACATATACAATTAGGTGTCAAGACCAAGATTCATCCTCTAAGTCTGGAGAGAACAATGCCTCGACTGTTCAGACTTGAAAAGATGCTTGCTTCTCTTAAGTCATCAATTTCATGGGCCCATTGGATCACATGGGCTTTTTTCTGAGTAGAGCTCCATGTAATTCCAGTTTTGAAACCAAGCTAGTTTTTACTCCCTGAAAATGTATCATTATATCACCATTGGTGGAGGATACAATGTATGAAAGACAGTAGTCTCATAGCCTTACCTCAGTGAAGATTATAGGAGAATCTCTCACAGCAACCTAGTTGGAAATAAAGGGGCTAACTTAATGGGAGGAATTTACCTCGAAGATTCACTAGGAATGTATCCTAATCTTTTATGAAATTTTCCCATTGTTAATCCTGAAAATACTGGCAATTTCCTGGAATTTTGAAGCATGAAGTTGTTAGTTGTAGGTGATGAATCAAAGTGCCTCAAGGTAGTCTTTCGAACCTTTCATGATACCTATTGCACGTAAGCTCCCAAGGCAACAACCTATTTTTTGCCCATGTGAGTGACAATTTTGGGTCTGGGTATATTTTTTATACCTGAATAAAGTGGAACTATGAATTTCAGTAAACATGTGATCATTACCAATCACGTGAATGCTACACCTGGTTATTATTTCAAATGACTAGACTCTTTCAATTGGGTCAGTAAATATTACCCTGAGATACAGTAAGACTGTTGTGATGAAAATTGTTTTGTCAAACTTGAGTTTGAAAACTAAGTATCATAATATCCTTGTTATATTCCTGAATCAGTTAACGATTTTGTCATCACATCATGTGGTTGTATTTCATGCGTCTTTCTTTGTTTGAGTACTTATGCCACACTGCATTAAAGCTTTAAATCCATCGAGTTATAAATGCATTGCTTTTCAAAGTCATTAATTGTCGCTTTAATGAAAATAGACTGCAATTTAAAAAAAAGGACCTCGATGTAAAATCAAATAAGAAATTTTGATTTGAAGAAGCTTTGCCGGCATTAACCCTTTGGCTGCTGGAACGTTTTTCTACGTTTTGCACGGTGACTGCCGGAAAAACGTTTTCCTATATTTGGCCACGGCTTTACTGCCTGCGGCTCTCTCCTAAATAGTTTATTGCTGCCCTTTCCCGAACGTCTTACACCAGGCTAGCTCTCATGGCAGGGAGCCCTGAGGCGTCCAGCATTCTGGCACTGTGTACTCTGGGCTAACCCTCATGGCAGGGGGCGCTTTCTAGGATTTTCCTCTCATAGGGAGAACTTCCAGCTCTCAATGGTGTTTTCACAATGAAAATAATTTGTGTGGACCCTTACTATTCCTAGGAATCGATTTTATCTGGCCAGTGTCCATCATCCTCGGAAAGGGTGTTGAAAGCATTGGTCTCCCCTTCTTATTCTTTGGCAAATGAGTCTTCTGTTCCCGTGTTTTAGGAATGGCCATGCATGGCACTGAGTTTTATTACCTCGTCTCTTTGCCTGGGTTTTCTATACATTCTTTCCACTCACTCTCGAGATTTTTTCTTCAATTTCCTAAGAGTTCTGGTGGCATGCATTTGCTTTATATGAAGTACTTGCACAGTGATTTAGATATTTTGTGAAACTTTTTGCCAGATTTTTATTTACCCTATCTTAACTTGCCGACCCCTATGATATGCGTGCAATATTTGGTTTGGAGACAGTTTTGACACTGCTAAATGAATTTCAAGTAATGAGGTCAAAATTCAACCTATTTATTTGCTGTTTGGTATCAAATCTATCAGAAAAATGTGATTCTTGTCATTACTGAGAAAAAAATTCGAATTTAATTCAAATTGAAAAAGTTAATTCCTAAATTTGCAACACCAATTATGTCTCTTTGTATAGTGCCCTAGTGTTGGCCCTCCCTTTGGTGAGAGGGGAAGAAGGGTCATCCCGGACTATAAGGGTCCACTATCCACTACCTGTGAGACACTTGCCCAAGCTAGTGGGCAAAACAATGTCCTCGCTTCTCTCCCGCACACGGTAGCCACAAAAATCATGGGCTCCCACAGCCTAAGGGTTAAAATGGGCACCAGCCGATAATTGATTACCTGGTGCCAATTATGGTAGAAAAGTTCTTCCAATCATACATACAATTGCTTTTTGCATTGTACTCATGTTGTACGTCAAAATTGTCATTATTGCCCTCATCTCCCCTCATTTTTCTATCTAAAAAGTCTTCAAATTGAGGCTTATTACAGAAATAGTATTGTTAATGATTTACCCACAATAATTGCCACCAATTGAAGACAGCCCTCTGAGATCAAATTGGATTAATGACAATCTCAAAACAATTGATTGATGGAGTTGATCAACTTATTTATGCGTGTATTTTTCTGTACTAGTACTTGATGGTAGTATATTCTATGAAATGAAATTTGAATGTTGTATTGACAGAATGCAGGAAAGGTTTAATAAAACTTGTTTGTAAAGAAATTACTTCTAATTAGATTTTTATTTTGCAGGAAGAGATACTAATGTACTCATATATATAAAGAGAAGGTTAGCCATGTGTTCCAGAAAGTTAGGAAAATTAAAGGAAGCTGTGAAAATGTTTCGAGATGTAAGTGGCCTCATGTTACTTTTAAATGTCGGTGCCTAAATTTATTGTTTTGCCTTTGCATGCTAATTGTATTGCAATTACTAGAGAGTTTAATGTAGCATTTCAATCTGTGACAATCATTTGGCATTGTTATGCTTCCATATTAGAGGTATATAATTTTGTTTAGTCGTATTTAATTACTTCCAAGGAGAGGATTAATGCTGAAGATTAAGGTTAATTTAAGAGTCAGAATCTAGGAAAAACCCTCAACAATCCATGATTTTCAGATGCATAGCCCTGCATTACCCATCTGGCAACATTTTACTGATTGCCTATTCATCTATTATATTTTCTAAATTACCCCTCCTGAAAATACATTGATGATTCCATAGAGAAGGGAAAATTATTAAGAAGCACATTCGATTCATATTTCCTGGTAACCTTGTTGTTCTCCTATCCCTGAACAGATGTATCTTCAAGACAAAGAAACACTGATAAAATCACACACTTTTGATGATAGCATAATGTGCTGAAACTATGGTTAGTGGTCAACAAAAGTTAAGACAATTGTATGAGTGGTTCTCTGCCTTGAAGATAGATATCTGTCATTTCCAGAAAGTTAGCACCAATATTCAGTCTTATCCTCAGAACAAACTGTCTTTAGATATAATGGCTTGTTTACTGAACATGAACCTCAGGAGGTGAAATGTTTCTGAGGTAACAATGCATATGATGTTGCTCTTCAGTGTTGCTTATTTCATGTAGTGTCTCTGTGATGGGCTGACTGCCTGAGCTACAGGTTGATATCCTGGTATTTTTGTTGGTTCTTCTCAAGCATTTTCCTTAAATGAATCAAGGTTGAATAATAGCTTTGATAGTAGCCTAGTTATACTTCTAGTTGGTTTACATAATAAAACATGCGAGGACCATGAAGTTTCATTAATATTGGGAGAAATATCTTCATCAATTTAAATTCATCTCCTAGGATAGAATTGAGTTTAAATAGAAAAAGTTTCTCTTTCAATTTTAATTTTACTAGTTAATATGGAATGCTGAGCAACAAAGAAAGAATACAAGCCATGAAGTTTCATTAATATTGGGAGAAATATCTTCATCAATTTAAATTCATCTCCTAGGATAGAATTGAGTTTAAATAGAAAAAGTTTCTCTTTCAATTTTAATTTTACTAGTTAATGTGGAATGCTGAGCAACAAAGAAAGAATACAATCATTGCTAACAGAAGCCCTAAACCACAGTAAGGCATAAGAGATAAATAAGGTATAAGAAATAAAATGGGTGAATAGCATAAATGATGTTAAACTAAATTTTAAGTCTCATGTGCATGGTTTGTTTAGCCTTGATTTAACCCAGATGACAGTTTTCAAGGATCTTTTAAATCTAATTTTAAACTCTGCTTTATGTTTACTACGAAATTTTATCAGGCATGTGGTTTAAGCTTGGTGTATTGCCCATCATTCAATAGTTTCCATTTTACCAAACGAAATGCTTTTTCATGGAATATTTCCAATATAAATTGTGATAATTGTAATAATTTATATTTCAGTTGACAAAAGAAGTACCTCCGATAATGAATGTTTTAAACATTCATGAAAATTTAATTGAAGCTCTCCTAGAGATGCAGGCGTATGCTGATGTTCAAGCTGTTTTAGCAAAATATGATGATATTAGTTTGCCAAAATCTGCTACAATATGTTACACAGCTGCTCTTCTCAAAGCTAGAGCTGTTGCAGACAAGTAAGTGAAGGTGAATAAAAAGATCTCTGGGAGATAATGTTTGTCTCTGCTCCTTTTTGTGTGTATTTACAGTAAACTCTTGATCATCCATGCTGATGGATGCATGTTAAGGTAGGTACAACCTAATGTCATGGATAATTGAAAAATACGGAAAATATGGTGGTGAATAAATGGTGTAATGACCGGGTTGTTAAAATGTAAAAAACGGGAAAGGAATAACTTAGTAAGGAGACACCGTTATTTTGGCCTTATCCACTTCCCATTTTCTCAATCCCTTCCCCCTATCATCCGCTTCCACTTAGCCACGAGAGGAGTGAGCAGCATGTGAGGGAGCAAAGTACTTTGAGACGAACAACCCCATCCTTCCTTCCTCTTCTCCTATGTCGTGCATGTCCACACAGACGCAAGGCTGAGTTGGAGGCATGTGAGAGGGCAAAGTACTCCAGGGGCGGAGTCCTTGCTCCCCCCACTTGCCCTCCCCTCTCGTTGCTCACTTACATCCTGAGCCATCCCTCCCCTGGGGGGCAAAGGTGTGCCCGAACTTAGGCAAACCTTCGAGAAGATCACCTCCTCCTCCTTCTCCCCCTCCCCCTTATGATGATCGCTCATTCCTTGCGGCTGCCTCCTATTTTGGCATAAATAGCGGGGTGAAATCCAGGGAAAGGGAAGGTGTTTTTTTTGTGCAGACCACGGCATGGACGATGAGAAATTAAGTGTGTTGGGAGAATGATGGCCGGAAGCATGGGTGAGGATACGCATGAAGGAAGGCCGAAGAGCGCCAGTATGTGAGAAAGATTAAACTTAATATTCAGTATATAATCGGGAAGGAGGTCTCTGATTTCTCGCACCTAACTCCCCTTGGACCCAAACTGATCAAGATGCCAGTCGTCTTTGACGGGCAGGCTCGACAAATGGCGACGTATGATGTAGGAGGAGAGGGAAGAAGGATGGGGTTGTTTGTCTCAAGAGTAATTTGCTCCCTCACGCGCTGCTCGCTCAGCTCATGGCTAAGTGGAAGCGAACAAGAGGGGGAAGGGACTGGGAAGAAGGGGAGGAGAAAAGGCCAAAATGACAGTGCCTCATTAATAAGTTATTCTTTTCCCGTTTATCACATTTTTATTAACCGGTCATCACAATGGTTTTTGCAATTAAATTTGCATAACAAAAGTTTTTTTGTAAAAATGTGGCTCGGTCTGCTAGGAAGCATGTGAATGTCACAATATTGCTGTTAGAATATTATGGAAGCTTTTTCTTTAGTGTGACGAAGTTTGCACAGATCAGAAAACATACGAAAATTAAAAGGGACACAAATGAAAATGAATGAATTGATGAATGTGGGTGACATGTAGGATAACTTGCTGGTAGGTAGCATCTTTATGTTAAAAATAGTCACAGCAACATTTTGTGCATAGCAATTGAATTCGTTCCAAGTCCTTTTTTTTAGAAACAAGCTTTTCTCCTCAGATTTATTAAAAAATTGACATGATCCATGTTTTATGCCTTTACTGAAAATCAACCACAAAATAACATTTCCAAATTTGATAACTGAAGTTCTTTTATTGTTAAACTAACATCACTCCAGCTTCAGATCTATTTTAAAGTGTGTTGGGTCTGAAATGAGCTGACTATAGTTGCCGCAGAGTTTCTGTGCACTGGAGAATTTCTCCAAGCCTAGCTGCCCATGGTAGATGAGCAGCGATTGGCTGCCGGCGTCCAATCCCGTAAACCGGTTCTTAGCTCAGTGCGCGCCGCGTACGAATACCGTAAGTGGCGACCCAAAAGAATCGGCGAAAACGAACGCTATGCCTCGCCGACTCGAGGGCCTTTAAAACAGAAATACTCTGGACTAGAAACTACTACATATATCGAGTCAAAACTTGCAGTGATTGCAATAGTCATCGCAGTGAGGTTATAAAGTAATCCTCATCGGCGGAGGTCACTGTGCTTACACGATAAATAAACAAAACTTAAATCCTCTTTACCAACATTTTGAAAAATACAAATACAAAAATTGCGACTAATTATCATAACAACCAAAATTTTTATCGCTGGGAAAGAAACTAGAAAACATCCGTAAACGTAGATCTAAGAAGAAAGCCTGTTACTCGAAAAATAGTAACGAAGTGAAAAATAACCGATTCATATATAATTTAATCATAAAATACCACAACATACCTCTTACGTTTTTGGTGGTTCATGTCTTAGTTTAAGCTGCAATTTTGTTCCGGGAAGCCAGGTTCTCGCTGATCCGATCCTTGCATTTTTTCAATCTTCATCACTTGATTCAACGCTAAGGGGAATTACTACTTTGGGCACTTCATCACAAACAGATTCCTTTTTATAGTCTTCTTCCTGAATATTTTCTGCATGTTGAACACACTTTTTCCAATCCTCCTTCGTCACAGCTGCTAGAGCTTCGTGCGTTAAACGCTCCACATCAACCATTTTAAATGTAGTGTTCCTCTCTGCCACGGATCTCTTGACTTGTGCCCATATTAATTCAATGGGATTATATTTGCAGTGGTAGGGAGGCAGACGGACCACTAAATGGCCCATTGAAAGGGCTAAATCGTCCAACTGGTATGATGTCGTGATATTGTTTCTCACTACGAAGTCTTTCACTTTCTGAAGCAGTTCTTTTACTGTGCTACTATCACTAAGTGGTTCCTTGTGATGTCGCAACCAGGATTGTATTTCCTTTTTCCGGCTGGATGTGTTTGGTATTTTTTCTAACACTCTGGAGTGGTAGCTCGCGTTATCCATGACAATCATGGACGGCCGGTCCAACCTCCTCAAAAGTTCCTCGAACCACCAGGTAAAACAATCCGCATTCATATCTTTATGGTAGTCAGACAAAGGATCTCTGCTGCCGGATCTAAAAACTAGACCCATATCACCAATAAATCCGAGCTCACTGGATCCTGCATGAGTCACAATTAATCGTCCACCCTTCCCAGTTGGAACACGCATGCCACCTTCTCTCTCGGAGTTAACCCAGATGTGACGCCGGCAGTAATTTTGATTTACCCACGTTTCATCTAAATACACCGTTTGTTGGTATATAGGGTTCACACGGTGGGAGTGCATGATTTTCAGGAATTTTATCCTGCATTCCCTTATATCACAGCGCTCCATCAATAGTTTTCTCCCATCATTACCCATCACATACATAAATCCCAGTCTGTTGAATATCTTCCTAAAAGAAGAGTCTGATCCATCGTATCCTGTCGCTTCTTGGAAAGCAATTCTCACTCTCTCCACTGTTGGGTAAATACCATTGTGGTACATATCCAGAAATATTCGACGCACCAAATCCTCATCGAATTCGTCCATTTTACTTTTATTGGGAGGTGGCCCTCTCTTCTTCTTCTTCTCCTCCTCCTTCCCCATGTTTTTCAACACGGTATAAACATAGCGGGTGGACACGCTACATGCCATTGCTGTTTTTTTGACAGCTTCGCCGTTTTCATAGCGAGAACATCCGGCATTGACAGCCGCAAATTTACTCAGATGCACTTTACCACGGTTGGGGACGTTGAGGTCATTTTCACTTTCACACAAATCCACTGATGATGATCCGTGTGGATATAAATTGACTCCAAGGAACTCATAATGTTCGCTACTCGACACTTCATCTAAGCACAGTCTTTCACGATCTACTACGGAATTGTCACTCAGTGTATCTGGGAGAGTTGCCCTCGCCATTTCCTTGCAAAAGTAAAGGCAAACGCTAAATACGCGTGCCCGTAACTCCGCAGAAAATTCCTTAGGCATGGTAACACGAGGGATTGACAGCACCACTGAAGACGAGATTCACTCTGAAGGTCTCAACGAACTGGCACCAGCAACGGTTTAGCCATAGAGAGTCTTTCGAGGGCCCAGAAAGCTCATTAACAAATTTCGTGGAAACCCCTAAAACTCTAGAATAAAGATCTGACCCCATGAGCGCACTTGTTTCCGATACTTGGGTCCGCGCGGATTATCTCCCTTTTGCAGGGCACCTGCCGAGCGCCCCGCAGCTTTCCTTTCACGGTCATGCACTGATATCTCAGGGGTTCGTGCTCACGGCTCTAGGGGATGTGTTACCTGCTAATGAGTTTTTCTCAGAATCTAAATTCTTAGAGCTGCATGCGATTAAGGAGCAAAGCTGTTTCTTAGAAGAAGTTATTTAGGTGATGGAACTATGGCTCAAAATATCACCGATTCAGTAGAATTAGTCTATTTACACATTTTGGACTAAATCATTTTCGGAAAGTCGTAGGATTTGGAAATGAGCTATTTTTCATTTTATTGCTGTTTCAACTATTTGGGCATATTTTCTAATAGAGGATTATCTGATAGCCAATTAAAATGGAGATAAAAAGTAGTTTATCGTCCTGAGTACAGTGAAACTTCTCCGAACGAGGCTTCCCGCAACGCGGATTCTAATTTATGCTGTTTCTAAATCGGCACCAACCTTCACAGAACACGGTAAGAAGCTTCAGTTTTACGCGGTTTCCGTTGGAGGACATTTTCCCATTTTTTTCCTGGTATGATCGAGGCCTAATATAAATAAATGACCGATTTTAACAATTGATTTTAATTCATCACAAAGATTTCAGTTTTTTACTTCACGCAAGAATTGAGCCTCAACCTCCAGCACGGCAATAAATTATTTTTATGCTTTACTTATCTCGATGACATTTTCTTTTCGATGAAGAAATAAAGGAACTTCATCGCAATCAATCAGTATTTCGGCGCGATATTTACCAGTTTAATCAGTATAAAGTATTTTATCGCAACCACTGGCGTTATACTGATTGTTTCGCGGAACAATGAATACAGGATTTGGTGTACCTATATGGTAGGTTATACGTACAAAGTACATTTCCACGCTAAGATCTACCTTCGTCACGACGTAAAGAAAATTGCAGAGGAGGCATCCAAAGGTATCTATCATTGGCCACCTCACATCCTCATTTTTGCTTACTTTATATTCGAGAAATATAGTGTACGCACCATCTTTCCCAAGATTCCCCCGTTCTCCTTACTCTCACTAGTATTCCAAGAAGGGATCCCGTTCTTCTACCAGGCCGCGGCGAGCCGGCGAGGCGTTCGTTTTCGCCGATTCTTTTGGGTCGCCACTTACGGTATTCGTACGCGGCGCGCACTGAGCTAAGAACCGGTTTACGGGATTGGACTCCGGCAGCCAATCGCTGCTCATCTACCATGGGCAGCTAGGCTTGGAGGAACTCTCCAGTGCACAGAAACTCTGCGACAACTATAGTGAGAATGGAAAGCACCTACCTCTACATACTTTGTCTGCTGTATCTTTACATTTTGCATGATTCCATCTACAGTATCCTCATGGTTACAATCCAGTTTGATGTATCCAGTATTCAAAGTATTTAATGCATAATGCTTCATTAGAAAAACAGTAGTACTTATATTCAAGCTCATGAAGAATTTTTTCAATGGTTGAACCAGGGTTGCAGGTCATTAAGTTGTAGATTTAGGATGTAGATTTCACTTGAGGCCCATGGACAAGAGGTACTGTTCGGTAACATCGAGAAGTGACAAGTTTTTTTTTCCCAAAATTGCAGTGCATTTTCATCCTCCATAGCTCAAGTCCCTGTAAGACTCGCCCAACAAAGCAGTTTAATTACTGGGATCTCACCTTTATCCACTGACTGAATAATTGCGGTAACATCTGGAGGCTAAAATTTGCTTTTAATAAGGTAGCAGTGAACATTAATTTACTTCTAGCTGCTTTCCTGCAGCATGACTTTGATTCTCCTTGTAGAAGATTCATGTCCAGGAGCAGCATTCTCCTTGCAAAATGCCTAAGTTTTCTATATCAGAGGGTACTTTCAGTACAAATCTGCCTCATCAGAGTGAACAATCTGAGCAGGTGCAGCATTTTCTTCCTCAGCATATTTTTCGAAATACCTAATAGCACCCTCAGATGCTACATTTCTACTTTGGTAAAGACAACACTTGATCAGCTAATTCGAGAACCCCTCATCACTGTTTGAATGGCAAAACACCTTGAAGAAACTTTCAAATAACCTCTGTAATTGGAGCAAAATTCTTGATGCTTTTTTTTATTTCAAAAAGGAAAAAAAAAACACCTGACTGGGAATGTACAAATATCGACAAAGGATTGCTGCTACTGATTTTTATTCATCATTTAATACCGATGAAGTTGCAATGTAGAGGTAATTGATAACTTATTTTTTATAATAAAACTCTGTTATGAAATATTACATTACTCTTATAATTATTTGCTCATCCAAGATGAGTTAGAATATGGAATTGGCTAGTCGATGCAGGGTAAACTAGAGGGAAAGAATTTTGATATTAAAAAATGATTTTTTCAACTTATGAACTTATTGAGGAACAAATGGCCATGACATAGTGTATAGTTGCATATTGTGCCATAATTAAAGCCAAGTCATGCAAGTGATGGTAAATATAGAATGTAATAAGGCTGCATTGTATTCAAAATAACCAAAAAGTAACAAAATTATGCCGTTTAGATTAATATCCTTGATATTGTGGTCAAAATTAAAAGCCTCATGAAAATAATGGTACACTAGAGCGTTGACATCCAGCGTCTGATTAACTGTACATTACATTATCAGAATATCATCCCACAGCAACCCCCTCTCATACTCGTCCTTTCCATCCTCCTCCCCTCCCCCCTCATCTTCTAACACTGTAACAATGATACTCAAACAATATCGTACTGTCTAACAAATTTATTTCAAACTCTTACAACATGTGTTTCAACTGTCTAGCAGTCATCATCAGGTAATACTAATTTTAACATAAACAGACATGAGCATATATATTGGGAGTTACATTGCCCAAACACAGTAGAGGGGTGGGGATGGTTGTGGTACGGGTGAGGGGGTAGGATAGGAAAGGAAGGCTAAAATGCTAAGGCTCATAAAAAGGCTAAGGATCATATCCCATTCCTGATCACTGATATGGTTCACTTCCAAGTAATCCAAGAATTGATGAAGCATATTTATTGCACATAATTGTCAGACATTAATTTTAGCTGGAAATTTTTTTTCTAGAAATGAATAGAATGAATGATTGCCCGATAAATGAGATTTTATAACTGAAATAAAAGTATTTTGTCACAATATACACAAAAGCCTTTAAAAAAGAATAGAGCTGTGCAAATGCTTTGAAATCGAATTGACTCGTATCAGGTTAATTCAATTTGGTTCGCCTGTGAATCGGGATGTTTCGAAAGCGAATGATACGTAATATTCGAATCAGATAGATTCGTCTTTGAATCGTTACATGCATTCATACTTGGTACTCATCCCCGAATTGCGCGCCCTCCATTTAGACAGTGTTTTCCTCACGTGAAACGAAAATTTAAATGACCTCATGTTATTCTGTGCTATTCTTTGTGCCACTATATAGATGTATAAGCTAATGTAAGGCCCTGAAATTTAGTGAAAATCTATATTACTTTAACTCTGCATAAACTTATGCATTTTATTTAGAATTCGATTCGCAAGCGAATTTTTTTAGGGTGATTTGATTCGCTAACGAATACATATTTTTAATAAATTCGTTTCGATTCAAAATTTATGTGGGAGAGTCAATTAAGTTCGATTCGAAATGAAAATCCCTGATTCGCACAGCACTAAGCTGAAATCAAGGCCACAAATACCTCATAATTGAATGTGACTCGATTATCTGTTGTTTTCAATTATCCAGTTGGGCTTCCCCCTCCAATAGCATGGTTAATTGGTGCTCTACTGTATTTACAAACTTTTTTATAGGTATATGAAAGTTTCAATAGATTCATTCTCTTATGAGGGGAATATTACTGGAATTTGGAGGTATAGGAAGGAGAGAGTAGCATGGACAATCTGCAAGTCTTGTCATCAGAAAATGGATTATTGAGAGTTTACTGTATGATATAATTACCTTCTTGAATAGACCAGAAGTAAATGAACTTGGTTCCCCTCCTTTAACTTAATGCAGAATGCAAACTCATGGAGAAGGTGGCCACTTGGTGAATGACAGTCATTTATTATAACCTTGGTTGGTGTTTTAAGAAAAAAATTTTGTTTTTTTTAATGGACAGTTTCATTCATTTGAAGAGCCAAATTTTGTGTCATTGCCCAATGCATTGATGTAGTATTCTTAGTGGGTCATTCATTGTATTTGACTCCTGCTTGAGTTTTCTTTAATTGGTTATTACTCTTCTACTTTCTCCCTTTAAATTTTCATCTTTTTTACTATTTTCTATATTTCATTTCTATTGCTGCAATATCAGAGTTATAATTTTTAAATTGCAAAAAATGCCTCGGAAAACAATTACAGATTTTAATCATCCTCTTTTTTTTTATCAACTACAGATTTTCTCCAGATATTGCAAGTAAAAGAGGCTTGACAACATCGGAAATGACAGCTGTAGAAGCAATTCATAGAGCAGTCGAGTTTAATCCTCATGTTCCAAAAGTAAGTTAAACTCCTGGCTTATGGGAAATAAATTTCTTCCTTTAGTTGCTTTTTTGTGCAGTTGACCCATGCTGATCTGGACTATATGGGGTGAGTGGTTGTCTTCATTAAGCAAAGTCCAGATGATATTGGAATTTCCCAAGCGGTACATATATAGAGATTTTTATTGGACCATTAGTCACCATTTTTAACCACTTTCCTGGGGATGATGAGATGTCTTATCATGCGGAAATGGCCTTTGTTGTGGGTATGACGAGATATCTCATCATGCTCAAATTTGCAGGATCCCATTTGGGCGTGACTAGATATCTCACTCTGAGTTCTTATGATCTTCCTTCATTCTTTAAGTACATTCTTCAGCCAGCAGATGGTTGCTTCAGAGAATCATTAGTCAGACATACACACTCCCGTCAAAACTGGTGCATGTGTGCAGGGGTTGCATTACCCCTGCCCTTTTTTTGGAACCTATTTTGTTTCTTCCATAAAAACATTTTTACTGTTTTAGAATTAAAGGCAATCATTGTGATTCCTTTCTCGTTAAAGAGCAGTATGCATTTCCTGCTCTTTTATTTTAAATAAGTGGTTTCCATAGGTTTTTTTATAATACAGGATGAGTCTGCATTACCTGATTGTTTTTGAAATTATGGTATACTCCTGTCCTAAAAAAACTTACCACCTCGGAGCCGAAAAATTTCTAAGTCCCAAGTTGGCGTCGATGTGACAACACGGTCGAACCATGCCCCCTCCTGGGAAATCAATAAACATACAGAATGGAGAAAAGACCTTCCTCACCACAGTTGGAGAGGGAGAATATGCTCGACGGGAAAATTTTGACCTGCGAAAGGAAATTCTTAATGGTGGGAGGAGAGTCCAGGCTTTTGTTCGCTTAATGTGTGAGCGAGAATGAAAAGGGGATACCCCATTTCGGTCACTCCAAGAGACCCTCATTGACGGTGACTGCCAGAAGATGTGGAAAGCCCAATCTTCGTCTTTGTCATGTGTAATGGACGTTCACTTACCTGTTTATTTAAGCTCAGCTACATGCATAAATGGAATCTGAGGATGATAACTACTCAAATTGACTATATTCTCAAAGAGAAAAATCAATTGGCTGGACTAACATTCGATTTTTGTGTAAAAGAATAAATTTTTTATCGTAGCCGCTATCATAAATATTTCCTCTGTCGCGCTTGGAACATTGGGACTATGCATTTTTGAATTTTAATGTGATATTTTTCCCACAAATTGCTTTACAGCTCCCTCTTAGAAACATTATTTACTTCAAAGTTGGATTTAAATAACTCTATACCCAATTATTATACTGTTAGAATGCTTTTAAACCAACTTCCATCCACTCAACCATTGAATTCAGCAATCACTCAATTTTTGTTTCCCGTTAGAAGTTACTTGGGATTAAATACGCAGCTTGCTGGACAGAGAAATCTTTTCGCCACACATTTTCCCATCTCTGCTTATCTAAGAATTCCACTTTGGTACGCCCGAGGCAATTTTGAGATCCCCCAACCTCGGTCCCTGGAGGGAACCCTTGCCTTCATGAACCTTGGGTGCAAGAGCCGACCGACCACTAGACCGCTCCTTCTCCCCCACTCCAATCTGAAAACAATGTCACTGCCTCCTTCCCTTGCAATTCACATGCAGGCCTTGCTAGGAAGATGAGCGAAGGTGGCAAAGAGGCTTTCTTTCGCTTTGGTGTGTTTACAGTTCACTCGGTTAAGTTGGTGAATGTGCAATTATAACCACCATAACGACCACCGGTGGTCGTGGATGTTCATTATATGTTTAATCATCAGAGGGTACCCGTTGAAATTCAGCAGGAGGGAATAAAATATTGAATATGACTTGGAGGATACTACCAATATCCTCTCAATTCCCTACTCAAAACGTATAAGCAGGTGTGAAGCAATTCAGGGGACTCGGCAAGACAAGTTCAATTGCTGATTAGAACTTGAATGATAAATAAATTAATGTGAATTCATAATTGTATCTATTTTAAGCTACTTTATCCCAGTTTACAAAACCTTTGCCCAGTACGACAAAGAAATACTGTCAAATGATTTACTTGAGGGCCACGCTGTATGGTTAACATGTTTTTATCATCTCAGACGTCAACGATTTGTTGTATAGAATATTAAACTCAAATCAAAATTTTTCTCCGAGGGGTGTTCCCTCTCATCAAGTACATTCGGAAGAAGGTTTCTCTTTCTTCCTGAGCATTTATTGCTTTCTCACGCAAGGGGGTGTGGTTCGGCGTTGTCACATCGACGTCAACTCGGGCTCTGAAGTGATAAGTTTCTTTTTGACAGGAGTATACACAGTGAAATTTTAAGATGTAGCAACTTTTTTTATTTCAAAATATACATAATGAATAGCAGTTAACAACAATTTTCTTTTTTACAGAAATTAATCATTTATAAAAGATAATGTCATTTAAGTACTGGCCTTCTTTTTTTTAGCACACACGCAATCCTTTGCACTAACTTTGTCATCACTCTCTCCACTATGTTATGGGGTATAGCACAAATCTCTTACTGAATGGCATCCTTTAAATCAGCCACATTATGCAGCTTATTGATGCACAATGTGTTTTTGAGGTAGCCCCACAAGTAAGAGTCACGTGGACTAAGATCAGGAGAGAGTGGCAGCCAGTCAACATCTCCTCTGTAGGATATCATCTTCCCTGGAAACAACCTCCTTACTTCGACCATACACTCATTCGAAGTGTGAGCTGTTGCTCTGTCTTGTTGAAACCAGATCTGTCTGGTTGGAATTGCACTGTTGCATGGAATGTTGAATTGGAGACAGTACTTCGAGTACCTCTGAGTGGTGGTCACAGATTCTGCATTTTTAAAGAATGTCTCTACGACAGTCAGACAGAAGTCACTTGTGGCTGAAGACTATAATAAAAATATGGGGGTGTGGGCAGAAGTGATGCTGTGATGAACATTTTATTAAACAGCTAGAAGCTGTCATTCTAAATACTATATGAAAATATTTTGGCATTTGCTTGATATGTGTTGCATCAATGCATTTGTTGTTTGCTAAAATAATGGTGGAAAATTGGTGAGGAAAAACTTTCTGATCACTCTTGCAGAAAATTAAATCTCTAAGTATGGCCAACCTCAGTTTGGATGGGTAGTTCCTTCCCACTCTCCTTCCCCTTCTAGGCTGTCTGAGAGACACTTTGTAGACTCGATTCTACCCACTCAAGATAAAGCTTTTCCCGCAAAAATATGTATAATGTGCTTTAAAGCAAGGCAGAGGAAGGAAACGAGATTCTGCTGCCCTGATTACGAGGTGGCTCTTTGCCAGATGACATGTTTTAAAGATTATCACACAAAAATGGAATTGAGAAAAAAAATATTTTTTCTAAATTCCATTTTTTATATAAAAATATGATGATAATTTATAGAAGTTATTTTGTAAAATTAACTGATAAAACAAAGTACAATAATAAATTTATTCCCTTTACTGTGGCTAAAAATTTTATTGATGCTAAAAGAAAAGAATTTCCTCAAATAGAATGCACTCTTTGGAAAATTCATTTGACACTGAAGTGGTTAAGTGCTTCCTGTGAGGCAAGTAGCCCTTCCGAGTCACACTGGTGACTTGAAAATGACAACCATGTATGAAAAGAATATATGAAGCACTGTTCTTAAGGCATTATGGTAGTGACGGCCGAGGCGAGTGTTTCAGGCCTCATTTTCACTCTACCCGTGTTTACGTATCACTCAACTACGGGTTAACCCATAAAGGTATTGATGTCAGGTTTTCTTTATTTGGTTTGAAAGATATCATTCCAAAGGCCAATGCAAAAGAAAAATGTTTATCCCTCTTAGTTAGTGAGGAAACTTACCAGAACTTTGGTTAACAAAAACTTTGCTGGCCCTGGTGGCGGCGGGGTAAAGTCCTCGCCTGCTATACTGAGGGTCGCGGGTTCGAGTCCTGCCTGGGTGGGTTTTACACCACCCAGGGCATGGATGTATGTCAAGTTCTGTTGGTCCGGTCCCTGGAGAACCTGATGACAGGCTCAGCAGCCTATAGGGATTCCGGGGACATACGGGCCAACAGAATCGTCCGGCAGCAAAAAAAAAAAGAATTCACTTCTCAGCCAGAAATTTGAAAATTGAAGATGGTCAACCTCCGGCGAAATCTTTCTTCTATACGATACGTAAAGAACATCCATCATTACTCATTTTTGAGGTGGCAGTCATTAAAATGGTGGACCCTTGCTCGCTAAAACTCACTTAAACTATTTGCCGACACTATGGAGGCGAACCGTGCCGTGACGAAGTTATTTCTCCCCTGAGGAACTCCTTCCGCTGGCCTCTCAAGCATCGTTGAGCCACCCTTCTTTCTCAATTCTTGTATAATGTTTGAACCTGCCTCCCCTCTTCTTAAGCGAATGTAAGATGATCCCAACCCCCTCCCACAAAAACATCTTACACAATACTTGATTGGCCCCTTAGAAGCCCGGCAAGAGTGATCTAGGGAGTAGATTACATAAGTGTCCGTGTGCATAAGACGAAACCTCTCTCACCCTCTACCTCCTATGACTTTGTTGCAGAGGTGGAGGAGAGCGGAAGGGGTCCTTTTTGTATATCCTTATTGCGATATTTGCCTAGTTGTGTTAAAATTCATGATCACAATTTATTATGCTCATCACAAGTAATCCGAGGCTATGTCGTTCAGAAAATTTTGCCTCATGTTTTTGTTCACTTCCGGAACTCAGATCGAGAAGTTGCTGAAGCACACTAGCTTATAGTAAATACATACTTGCAATTCTAAACATGTGAGACAATGAGTACAAAATTTAGAAAATTGAAAGCTGCTGTAGAAACTTTATTTCAGCAGGAAAAATATCCCAATAATATGTGACCATTTGGTGATTGGTCAGGGAAATGGGTAAATCCATCAGGGAAAAGTCAGGGAAAGGTCAGGGAATTTGAAAATTGGATATCAGTAGCCACCCTCTATATAGGTCTCGGAATAAAAATATATCCTTCAAGTGCTTTAGAATATACATTCTGGTTTATTTTTCAAATTTGCATTTTAAAAATAAATGAATATTGTAACATGTACTCGCAAAATAGTCAGATATATACAAATCTCCGTGCCAATCGTAGTGAGCTTAGAATTAATTTTATAGTAAAGAAATTATTGTAAATTTTTTAAAAAGGATTAAAAACAGAAACCAAAGAAAGAGATCATTCTAGTATAATGTTTGAACCTGTCTCCCCTCTTCTTAAGCGAATGTAAGTAGCGGACGTCTTATCCAATGAGCCGGCAGCATGGCCTAAGTGAACAGTAAAAGCTGGCTCATTTGGGTTCGTTTATATCCAAGCGGAACATGTGTCAACTACGAGTCAATACCGGCCATCGGTGCTGGGTAGCCTCCATCAACACGTTGTTGATGGAGGCAGTGAATGTGATAAGTTTCCACCAGGCATGAATGGAAACAAGTTTTTCGTACATAATTAATTGCATAGGCCTCTTATTCGTCTCAATGTTTTCTGTATTTTTCCACCATCTCATGTTTTTCAAATCACCATGCTCTATCCTGCATCCATCCATCCATTTGATAATCTAGCATTTACAGTTGTAGGCAGTATTTCAGCTTTATGAGAAAACTATTAAAATCTATAATTTGAAATTAAATGCCTCAGTTTGTTTTATCCATGTTTTAATAGTGCAATTCTATAAATTGATGCTCATTATTTTGCTCTCAATTAGTAGAATGAATACTCTAGTGTATTCTGTTTTGTTGAGCGTGGTGTTGACTGCATACTTTGAATTGACTTTTCAGTACCTCCTGGAGATGAAGCCACTAATACTTCCTCCAGAACATGTGCTCAAGCGAGGAGATTCTGAAGCAATAGCATATGCATTTTTCCACCTCTCTCATTGGAAGCAGGTGGAAGGAGCTTTGAATTTACTTCATTGCACATGGGAGGGTACATTTCGTATGCTTCCTTACCCTCTGGAGCGGGGCCATCTGTTCTACCCTTACCCTACGTGCACAGAGTGTGCTGATAGAGAGCTTCTTCCTGGTGAGTTGCACTAAAGTGATATTGGGAGCTTTTGAAGTAAGATCTTTTTGTATTGCCATCTAGCTACATTTTGGAAACTAAGGGAATGCATAGAGTGGCACAGGTCTTCCACTTGTCTGGCGCTTGTCTTCAAGAGATGGACAAACCCATTCCTTTTTAGGAACTCCTTCACTGTGGACTGATTCTTTTTGGGACCTGTTCCTTAACACTTGTTCACTGATCCTTTTTTTATTGATGGTCATGTATTTTTACTATCAATATGTTCTAGGTATTCAAATAATGTAAAAATAAAAAACAAGAAGTACTTGGTGTGCCGCAATGATGGCATTTAAGAATTTTAGATAAAATAAAAATGTAATATTACTTAAAACAACTTTTTTACATGATGTTGAATCAAAAGGTTTCTTACATGAACCATGAGGAATTTATTTCTTAAGCTAGCTACATCTAGGAGAAAATGGAAAAGTATAGAATAAGAAATTGTTTTTGGCTATGTTGAAAAAATGCAGTTTAAAGCTATTATTTAAACTGCAATATTCACTCTGCAAGTTGAGAAGCAACTGATCCAGTGTTTGTTGCTCTGTGTGCATCCTTATTTTCTGTACCATGCATGCAGCCACTGCACTATAGTTATTTCTGCCCAGTGGCATGTTGTGCATTGGCCGAAGGTTAGTTCAGGCAAGATCTCCACAAGCTCCATGGCACCAATGCGACAATGCAACTGAGAGGGAGAGAATAAAATCGTAACCAAAGTTGGTCCTAACAACTTATGTAGCTAGACACGATAAGGGATTTTAGTTATTATTATTTTGGCCTCAGCTGCGACAGTGGCCGAGTAGAGCGAGCCAACTGGCTCCATTATCAAGAAAAGGACCACAAATCAGACCACTAGCTCCCACAGATGAATTTTTGGGGCCTAATAAGGAACATCTTATCTCATAAACATGGAAGCAAAGGAGTGAAAGGAAAGACGGGCTGAAAGGAACAAAGGACCAAAAGAACCTAAGGACCGAAAGGAATGTTGGACCAAAAGGAGTGAAGGACCAAAAGGAACGATAGACAAGGAGGAACAAAAGGACTGGCCATTCAATAGAAGTTGGTCCTCAGTTCTTACGTTCAATCCATGGATCTGTTCCTTCGCAAATGACCCTCCTCAATTGTTTTCCTTTCTCCACAGTGAAGGATTGGGAAGGGAAAAATTTGGGACGGCCTGGGAGTAGCATTAAGATTTTATGATAATGACTAAGTTTTGTTAGAAACTAATAGAATAATGGCAGTTAACGAGCTAAATTCTCTGTGGTATGTAAGCCCAGTGTCCATTTTACGGGATGGTTCCCGTGGTCCTGGCACTTCGCTAAAGTTGCCTCAAATAGTGCCATAGAATTCAGTGAAAGCATTGAAATAAACTGATAACCTAGTTGCCATTCTCCATTTACCGCTTGTCAGCACCTTAGCAGATCTTCATGCTAGTGTGTGTGAACCATCCTTCCATTCTTTTCATCCCTTTTTTCCCATCCCATCCTTGTTTAATTTTTCTCATTCACTATTACCCTACAGTATATCAAACACTTTCTTGTGGCACCTTTGACCATTATATACAAATATATTCGATATCATTTGACAACAATATGCCATATTTTTCCGGAGATAGTTCAATGAGAATTTCCCTCTAAATGTCGTGAGAGACTTTGCAGTGTGTGGAAAATTCGGAATAAAAATAAATCTGATACTTGTTGACTATTTTACCCCGGTAAACCTTGAAATTTCATTAGCATTTCGACGCATTTACAAAAATATTTGCACCAAATTCCCAGTAGTTTAATTTTGCCCGAACTTGATGCAAGGATTCAAGGCGTTAGCATTACAAAAATAGCTAGATGGCTATAACGAGGGCGCGTTATAACAAGCGATTTTTTGAATTTTGTGCGAACTCGCTATAGCAGCCTTCTACTGTAATTCCAAACCAACTAATGTGATCAATGACTGTATACCGCAACTCCTCTGTTTTTGGCTATTAAATTTGTCTTCTCCCAATTTTGGAAATGTATAATGCATGTTCATCTTGGTGATTGGTTTGACATAGTTGTGGCTGTACTGAGATGAATTATTAGTAGGTAGGCTCATGTAAACATAATGCTTGGGATGAAGGGAAAGATTAGGATAGTTCTTTTACTGGCAATGGGATATGGCTTTCAGTGACGTGTTTCATTTGCCTCTGAAGCATTATGTCAGCAGGGTAGGTTTTTTAGCATTCACTTTTTGGCAATTTCCTAATTACATTTGGAATTAGTATTTGAGAATGGGTTGTTTATTAGATGTAGAGGTCGGAGTGAATTTAATACATTACTACAAACAATATTTTGTGGTGTGCATAATTATTATGAAGTTATGTAAGCAAAAAATATAGTGTATGTATAAAATTAATGCTAACTCTAGTTCAGAGTAAATCAATATCAGATTGGTAGTGCATTATAGAATATCAGGCAGTATGCATATAAGTGGCATCTGGTTGGAATTTGAAAAAAACTGGTATTAGGTCCTAGTTTTTTGTTAAACTGTACTTAGCTTGAGAACAGCTCTAGAAAAATGTCCTATTTGGGTCTGAGGAATTACTTTTAGCTGAATGCATGACCTACCTTGACCTTATTGATGCTGAAGAAATATAAGTGTGGCAACAAGAAGCCTTCTGGGAAGAAATTTACTCTAAGGTGAGTAGATGATACGGAAGTGGGTCTCATTCTACCTGGAAACAAAGCAGTTTTACTCTAATATAGATATAAACTAAGGATGAGTTGAATCCAAATGTTGATTCTCGATTCCACCGATTCTCATGATTTGAATCGGTGTCGAGAATCGATCGCCTAAAGTAGATTCTGATTCCATTGATTCCAGATGGATAAATATTCAAATCAAATCTCATTTACCACATCATATTTGTCTCAATAATTTTAGGTGTAGGCTATCAATTGGTACTTTTTATCTACCTTAATAAGCTGAGGATATAGTTGCTATTTGTTAATAATTATACTTGATGAGTGACTTGATTGTCTTTGTTATTTTATTTCAGCCAATACTTGAATTTAAATAATAGTCGTATGCTACTAATATATTAATATCCCACCTCTTATTGGGAATAAGAATCGATGGAATCGGAATTGAGAATCGGGAATCGATTTGAAAGAATCAGGATCAGCATTGAAAAAAAGTGGAATCGACTCATCCCTGTTAAGTTTCCTTAACCATCCGTGGGTTCTAGGTGGTGAAATTAACTTTACAACCAATCTGTTCTAATGTGTATATTCAACTGCTCTCAGGAATAGGAAGGCGTGCGCTACATATGACTGTCGATATGAAAGAAACAAAATGTGCGCGCAAAACAAAAGACACAACATTCTCCCCCACTTAAGTTGAAATAATCAATAAACTTTATTAAACTTTGAAAGACGGACTTTAACAAGAAAACTGCAATAAATAATCATCAAAATTAAATGAAATTGATATTAATGAGCAAAATTCAAGTCTCTGAAGATCATCATTGAAATAAATATTAATGAGCAATCTTAAAGTCTGTGAAGTTCACTGAGGATCACTTAGACAGATCATAGTCCGAGAGATACTTTGGCAATCTCACGGCACGTCCTGATCTGCGAGTGGCCGGACCCTCTCGGCTCTGACAGACAGGGGACTCATGACTAGGGGAAACCTGGACAGTTGCTTGGGCTGGCGCCTGGACAGGTAGGGGCAATGGCACCTGGATGTCCCAGGCATCTGGCGTCTCTGGAACCTCGGTCTCTGGCAAGGACATATGGGGAACAGGGTCTGACTTGGGAGGCACCACCAGTAAGGGCCTTAGAGGTGGTGGTGACTCGGTGTCGGTTGATACCTCGGTGGACGGCAGGGACGGGATGTCGGTTGACACCTCCACGTTGACCGTCCGGACCCCCCGGGACACAGGCGACCGGGTACCCACTTGACCACCTTGTGCAAGATGGACCGAACTCAAGTAAGGTCACCTGGTGAATAAGCAGAGAGCTTGGCATGGTGTTCGGCTGCTACCCTTTCTTGCGAATTTCGCATTTGTTGTTTGAAGGTCTGCTCCGGATGGAGCAGGGAGAGGGGCGTTCTCATCTTACACCCCAGGAACAATTCTGCTGGTGTCACTTTTGTAACAGAATGAGGCATGTTCCGGTATTGGAATAACCAGGAGTCTATTTTATGTTGTAGTGGACAATTTCGGGTTTCTTCATCCAGTAGTTGCTTACGGGGAGATTCAGAGAGTGTGGATATCTCTCTCAGCTTGGCCATTCGATTGTGGATGGTAGACAGGCAATTTCGAATGTATTACCCCATTGCGGCGCAGGAAATCGGCGAAGGCATGTGAGCTAAATGGTAGGCTGTTGTCACTCACCAATTCCTCAGGCAAACCCCATGTTGCAAAGAGTGAGCGAAGGACAGCACACATCTCTTCTGCTGTTGTCCCTTTTACAATTCTTTCTTCTGGCCATTTGGAGTGCTGATCGACCAAAATGAACAACTCTGTTGTCTGAAACTGGGTAAAGTCTTTGCCAGCGGCGAGTCGGTCATGCCCATGGCACTAGTTGTTCTGCTGGGGTTAAGTGATGACGTGCTTGGCAGACACCACATTCCGTTATGAGCTGCTTTATCTGTTGATCCATCGAGGGCCACCAGACGTAGCTTCTTGCAAGAGCTTTCATTCGGTTGATACCAGGGTGTAGTTCATGGAGTAGCTTCAACACTTGAGGGCGTAGGACCTAGGGTACCAATACGTGGGAACCCCAAAGGATGCAACTGCTTTCTGATGACAGCTCCAAATGCTTGTGGCGATGTGGTGTTAGTGTAAATTCACAGTCATCTGGCCATCCATGGTGTACATGCCACAGTACTTGTTTCAACTCAGGGTCTTTCTGCATTTCTGCTGCTATCTGTTGAGTAGACATCAAACTTATATCAATGCTAGGCACTAAATTGATATTGAATTCCACAGGAGTTGAGTCTGGCATTGGGAGGTGACTCAAATAATCAGCATGAGGGATAAGTTCCCCTTTCTTGTGGCGAATAGAAAAATGGTAAGCAGACAAGTAAAGTCCCCAGTGCAGAAGTCGGTCGGCAGCTGAAGGGCACTGGCGTACTCTTGATCCAAAAATTACCACTAGCACTTTGTTGTCCGTCACAATTTCAAAGTCTCTACCATACAAGAATTTGTGGAACCTTTTAATTCCAAATATTAAGGCTGCTGCCTCTCTTTCATGCTGGGGATAGTTAAGCTCAGCCGACAAGAATGTTTTTGATGCGAAGGCAATCGGCCTTTCCTGACCATCATCCGTGATGTGGGACATTACAGCTCCGGCTCCCACAGGTGAAGCATCACAGGTTCGGCATAAAGGAAGCTGCAGGGAATAAGGGATCAGAGCTTTATTACCTACTTCCCGGATGGCAGTGTCATATGCTTCCTGTTCAGTCGGTCCCCACTTCCATTCATTACTAGTTTGAAGTTTATACAAGGGTTGTAGAATGGAGGACAGGTGCTCTGCAAACTTCCCGTAGAAATTTAAAAATCCGGTGAATGCCTTTGATTCTGCTACATTGGTCGGTATCTTGGATTTCTTCAGTGCTTCCAGCTTCTCCAGATGTAGTCTGTATTGATCTAAAACATAGCCCAAATATTTGACAGAGCACACCATAAACTCTGATTTCTGCACGTTTAATCTCACCTTATACTGCTGGAAACGATTTAAAACTAGCTCTAAAATAGTCTTGCACTCGCTTTCAGTTTTACCCCAAACTAACTACTTCATTGTCCAGATAAATTAACAGATTGGGTATGCCGGTCAAAATACGAACTAAAGCGTTCTGAAAGTCATCTGGTGCTGAACTCACTCCAAATAGAAGGCTCTGCACTCTATAGCAACCCCAAGGGGTACTTAAAATGAGTATATCTCCTGACTCCTCCGATAGGCTTTACTGCAGGAAAGCTTGGTCTTGGTCGAGACTGCTGAACCAACTACCATCCACTGTGGATAAGTAGTCTATTACTGGTAGGGTACGGGTCCTCCCTTCCAACTGTGGGTTAACTGTTACACTAAAATCGCCACAGACACGGACCTCACCATTGGATTTTGGCACTATTACTATAGGAGTACCCCACTGACCTGGTGAACATTTTTCTATGTAACCAGCGGCTTCCATCTTCTGGAGGGCTTGGAATGTTGACTCTCGTAAAGGTATGGGCACAGCTCTAGGCGAGTAGAAGACTGGAACAGCATTTTTCTTCTATCTCAGCGTCACTTCAATCCCCTCAATTCTCCCTGGGCTCTGACTGAAGACAGCTTGATACTTGTTTTTCAACATACTCATATAAAGTTCAATATTCTGCACAACGTTAAGAGGATATTTGATGGGCAGCAACTCTGTGTAAGGTAATTGAACACACCTGGTCCAAGGTCGTCCAAACAGTGGTGGGAATTCACCATCCACAACTACCAAAGGTAAGACAGCTACTTGATTCTCAGATCTTACCTCAACATCCATCATGCCCAAAATCTTGAGTGGGTGACCTGTACAACTAAATAATGGATCAATAGGATGGAGAGGTTTGGAAAAATGGCGTTCATACAATGAGCAACCAATTAGAGAATGACGAGCACCGGTATCCAGCTCCATTTTTACTGGAATACCTTTGATTAAGACCGTCACATTAACAGCCTCCTCTTGTGGCACAAAATTACCTTGATTCACCTTCAAAAGATCAAAGGCATGTGTGAGTTGTTCCACCTCATTTGATGTTCCTGGAGTCACTTGGTTCACCTGCTTGTTGCTATTTCTCCTTGGCTTGGGGCAGTGGCGTGAGTAATGACCATAAGCATTACAATAATAACAACGGATCTTGGACATATCTTGTTGGAATTGCTGCTTTACCAGCTTATATTGCGGCTGAGAGGCATGTTGCTGTTGCTGCTGGCTCCTTGTCCCATGGCAGAACGACTTCTGATTAGTTATGGTTATGTTATTATTAGCAGTGTTCAGTTCCTCTTTACAACGGCAGGCATCTTGGATTAATGCATTTAAGTTCGCTGCACCCCCAATTATCTTGTCCTTGATAGCTGCTGATCTCATATTATTCAAAACTTGGGACTGTAAAGCTTCATCCAAAAACATTCCATACTCACAGTACCTTGATAGGCTGCAGAGAGTGAGGGCAAAGTCTGCTAAGGATTCGTTCGGCTGTTTCTTCCGCTTGGTGAAGGTACCTATTTGACTGAACTTATTCCTGGCTGGCGCAAAATGACCCTTAAGTAAGGCAACAAGTTTGTCGTACGTCTTCTGGTTTGGCGAATCAGGGAAAGTCCAATCACGCAGAGTTTGATACACTGTCGGGCCAATCACGCGGAACAGCCACGATTTCTTGCTGGAATTAAT
This sequence comes from Ceriagrion tenellum, assembly GCA_963169105.1. Taxonomy (NCBI): domain Eukaryota; kingdom Metazoa; phylum Arthropoda; class Insecta; order Odonata; family Coenagrionidae; genus Ceriagrion; species Ceriagrion tenellum. Next base: position 14,813,464 of record OY720638.1, read on the forward strand.
AATAACCACCTGTTGGTTATATTCAGCCCTGGCAGCGGCTCCTTCGCTTGGGGTTGGAGGATACACAACATTTTTTGTTATGAGAAAATGCGCAAAGCGATCCAGGTAGGAATCTACATCTTCCGCACGGGGATCAAATACACCAAAAGTGTCTCCCATTATAAAATTTCAAGGTAGCACACTAAAGTCGTGGTGTGGGTTCGAAACAACCGATAAAAGGAGCACCTTGATATATATGTGAACTCGTACATGGCACCACCTCACTACCTCATCGCCAATGTTAAGTTTCCTTAACCATCAGTGGATTCTAGATTGTGAAATCAACTTGACAACCAATCTGTTATAATACGTATATTCAACTGCTCTCAGGAATAGGAAGGCGTGCGCTACATATGACTGTCGATATGAAAGTTACAAAATGCGCACGCAAAACAAAAAATACAACAATGATTTATGTAAATTATAACCCTCCATTGCTAGAAGTCTAGTGACTATTGCAAATTATTCTATCATAACTGGTGCTGACAGTGGTGGTGTTGTCGTGCATATATATCGAGGTGGTAATATATTACTGAAAATCATCACAACTCCTCTTTAACTGAGCTTGCAGAGAATTGAATGATTTGTGAATCTTTGAATCCAAAATCTGAATTTCAAATTTGAACTCAGAAATAAGTTACTGATGTACTTAAATATACATTCGACCCTGAGAACCACTGCGAGGGTGTGCAGCAGGGAGTGGTAGGAGAGAATCCATGAAGAAGGGTGAGAATTGGGAAAAGGAACTGGAAGAGAGAAGGGGCAAAAAGTGATAAGTGCGTCAGCTGGGAATGTCTTAGCATTGCACTATGCTTGTGTTTTAGTGATTGGTGATGCGTTAGGAATAATTGTACGCAAGTGTTTGACATTTTCTCTTTCTTCTTTTTTGGGCATCAGTTCCATGGATTTAGTGCAGACTTAAAATATCTAAGCCTGGCATATAAGCCACAAGCCTCTAGTGGTTCCCAGCCTAGATCTTCCTTCAGCTGTGTTACTTTCTCTGTTTGCTTGTAGGAGATTTTAATGATGCGTGTGACTTTCTTTTATATTTTGTTTATTCACTTGTTAAATCTTTCTGTAACGAGATCTAATTTCTTGTGCATACTGAGTGTGGCATATGGAGTGTCAGATTACATCTATATTTTATCCGAGGTCTTTCCAGCTTTTCACTTGATGAATCCCTATTTTAAATGCAGTTCCACAGATTTTCAGAATGTATATACCCCACTATAGTTTAGAGGTTGTGGTGATTCCCAGGTATTTGACTTCCTCTGCTATATTTCAATTTACTCTTCCCATAGTGCTGCAAGGATTGTTGAATTCTATAATACACAATGGATAAAAACTGCAAGTCGTATTACCCATTTGTTTTGTGTGTTGCATTGTATGTAATGCCAGAGCCTGACCACCAAAGAGTACCTCAAGGTGACTGTGAGTTGGTATGGATGCTGACGCATTTAAATTTGTTGGAATATCTAAAACAAGTAGGCAGTATGACTTGTAGTTGTTATTGATATAAGATGATATTTCACCTCCTCTTGCTTATTACAACTGAGCTTTCTTTTATCAAGGCTGTAAAATTTTCTGCAGTAAGACTGTCTAAGTTGAAGAGGGAATTGTAATTTTTGCTTGCTAAGTAAATGAGGTCTTTTGACTAATCTGTTATCTTCCAATGTTTTATGGCTCATGTATTTCAGTCACCTTGGTAAGAAAAATGTCAATTGTCTCCTAAACTATTGTATCAGGCATTGCTATGGGAAAGAAGACTTATCAGTCCAGAATGACTGCTATGCTGTAAGTACTGTATGAAAGTGGAACCATACACCTTCACTGAAGAATGACGATGACCAAGCTACTCAGAATATAAGTTGATACGGACATATGCAGACCAAAAACTTAAGAATTTTTCATTATCATCAAACCTGAAATTGGCTTGCTGCAGCTCTCCTCCAAATTCACTTTCCTTGTGATCACTTAGCTCCACCATAATGCATTTAATCACCTCATAATTTACTGGATGCATTCCATCCATGTTTACCATTGGAAATTCTTCCCATTCATCATTCTTTCAAATACAGTTGTCCAAAAATATATTCAAGAAACTTATCTCATCTATTTTTCAAGCTTTGTTGGAGTAGAGTTTAAAAGTCTCCATTTTCATTGCTGTAGGCTCTTTGTAGGTCGTCTTCCTCTGTGATTGTCTCATCATTTCATTGTCATTATTCTTCATTGATGCATATCACATTTCCCTTGCCTCCAATCTCTTTTCTGCTCCTCATATCATCCGAACATTTTTGCCATGCAGAAGCGTGCTCTACACTTGTGTTAATGTTGTTCCTTCTCACTTTCAAGCTCATATTGACAGCTGTGAGTAGTCTCTCCAAATTCCTTCTACCAGAGCAGGATGTTCCACTTTGCTGGTATTAGACTACTTCTAGCTATCACAGTAGGAAAGGATTTTGATCAGTAAAATACTGTCAACCACCTTTATTGAATTGTTCCTTAAATGTTGAGCTATGGGAACCCTTAAATGTTGAGCTATGGGAACATCTATAAGAGTTGAGAGGAGTATCAGGCCAGCTCTGTCACGTGTTGTAAGCCATCTGTTATTTAAGGTCAGCATCCTGGCTGAAGTATTCTATGGTGAGCTTAAATATTTGTGACATTGGCTGCTTGGTGAACTCTGATGAACAAGTGTACTTAGTACACCCTTTAGTTGAAGCTGGCTTTGATAGGTGCAGCCTTGAAATAAGAGGAGGAATAATAAGCAGGAAAAAGGAATATGGCTCCACCATTTGAAACCAGCCTGACGTGAAGGATAGACCCTATAAATATTACAACCTCAGCATTAATGGCCTTGAAGACAATGGGAAAGTCTTCCATCGAAACATTGGGGGAGATAGAGGACTAGTAGCATAGGAAATATTAATAGGAAGCAGATTGGAGGTTGTAATGGAGGTGATATACTTTATTTATCCTCCTGAGACCTTGTGTCCATTATATTGGACACCAGCTGTTTTGCCAAGTATCACGTAGGTACCTTTTTTACAGCAAAATGAGTCTCAGTCCATCCTAGTGGACAGTCTTGTGCTGCCATCTGCGGGACCTGAAACCAACTTCATAGCCAAAATATGACTTTCAACTGTTTTCTATCCTTGGAAAATATGTTAAGTAAGTTAAAAGTTCATTGGCTGAAACTTGTTTGGGTCTCAGGAGGATACAGGGGTGTAAGAGGGAGGATGGGAAAATGATATGAGTTGTGGCGAGAGGTTTGGTGATAAGGTGTGAGGGAAGGGCATTGAGAGATGGTGCTGTCAGTGTTCAGGTTGCTGGGAAGATTCTCGTGAAGATCCATTTGAAGGTCTGGAAGCCTGGGAAGTAGGTGGTGAAAGGTTGGAGCTATTTTACTGGGGTGTTATCGGGAATTTTAATGATACCTTGCATATATCTGGATCTGCTACTTCCAAATCGATCCAAGAATTTGTGGAATTGGGGGACTGTTGAAACTTGTGGCCCTACCTCAATCATTGGGATCCTATAGGTGGTGAAGATCTTGAATTTGACTATCCAGATTTTATATTTTTATTAATTTTGATTTATTATATGAAATGTTGACTTCAATATTGCAAACTGTCTATGCTGTAGAACTGGCCACCACATCTGGTGTTGTGTAAAAGAAGTTGGCTCATGTATAAGTGAAATGGGCCACCAGCAAAACAGTGCCAAAGGGACAGGAGAGAGAAAATATTTGAAAGCTCCAGATTTTAGTTTGCAGAGTGGTTTAAAAAAGGAAGCTGAAGCTACTGAATTCACTGTATTTATGTGTTTTAATAATAATAATAATAGTCTTTATTCATCATAAGAGTAAAACACGCTACTATAGATGTTGTCAAAAAGAATATAAAACTCAAAAAATACACAATTTAAAAAATAACAAAAATTAACTCAGACGCAAACTACAAATTCACCCTTGAAAACGAACGTAAATTAAACATTGAAAAATGTACATATTAAATACTGTCATCAGTTTTAACTTGCAAAATAGTGGATGGCTGTGATCTTTGGGAAGGGGGGGCACAGATGGTTATCAATCTCACTGCTTTCTTTTTCAACATATGCAGAGCTTTGGTTTCCCATGCATGTCCCCAAAGCCTTAGGTTAAGTTAGGCCATAGGTTAAGTGACTTTGAAAGAAAGCAAAGTAGGCAGGCTTAAAATATTCTTCAGGAACACAGTTTTTAAGTCTCCTTATTAGGAACAATGACTTATTTTTTTACCAAGAAAGTTTTTTTACCAATAGTTGTAACTTGGCCATTCTAGGTGAGCTTGCTATCAATATTAAAACCTAGTAGCTTAACAGAAGTTTCAATTTTACTAGAATTGTTAATATTACACATCAGATAGTGCATTTTTTCATAATTCACTGGTAATTTATTTGCTGAAAAACTTGTCACTTGCTTGTTGCTGCATAACTTTCAGCTCTTCATGAGCCTGTTCTGGGTTCACAAACTTATTTATAAAAGAAGTGTCATCAGCATATAGGATACAGTCCACAGTTATGCTGCTTGGAAGGTCATTGATCATCAGAAGAAACAATGAGAGACCAATTACAGATCCTTGGGGTACACCGTATTTCACTTGCAAAAATTTGGATGTATTACCATTTACTTCCACCATTTGCTTGCAATTGCTTAAATAAGAGATCATGAATTTTAGTTCCATGCCTTGGATGCCCTAATGGTGCATTTTATGAGAAAGGATTCTGTGATCTACCCTGTCAAATGCTGAGGAGAGGTCAAACAATGAATAGGATATGCACTGTCTGTTTTCAAAAGTGCTCAGTATTTGCTACAAAACATACTCTACAGCTTTTTCTGTAGACTGTCCAGGTGTAAACCCAAACTGGGAATCACTCAATACATTATTGGTTTCAAGATTTGCTAGTAGTTGGGCATTGCCTATGGCTTCGATTACCTTGCCAATCACCTGAATAATGGAGATGGGACAGTAATTTTTTGGATCATTTCTATCACCTCGTTTGTAATTAGGTATTACCTCAGTATATTTTAAAGCATCAGGAAAATGCCCTGACTGGAAACATGAATTGATAACTACAGACAGTGAGAATGAAATTTGATGAATTATGGCTTTAATATGTTACATTATTTGAGAGACCATAGACATCCTTTTTGATCCCTTAAATTTGGAAACAATTTTCTCTATTTCAGAAGGAGTAACCCACTTCCACCGGAATTTTTCCTTAGGAACAGGAGATTTACTGAGGCAGTCTTTCATGTGCACACTGGAATTAGGTACCCTAGAGAGAATATTATTAATGGAGCTTATGAAAAAGTTATTGAATTCATTGGGTTGGATTGGGGTATCCTTCGCAACATTAGTTGAAGTTGCATTCTTATGATTGACCAGGCAGCGTTTCATTTATTTTGAGAGTAGTCAATAAATTCTGCATTGGCATTGTGCTTAGCTAATGATATTTTCTTTTGATAATCCTTTTTTAGCTCATTGTAAGAGTTAACAGCAGATTCAGATTGCTTGGTTTTTACATTTTGATAGCTGAGAGACAAATAGTGGCATAGTTGTTCAAGTTCAGGTGTAAACCAATTGACTTTTTTTTTCTTCATTGGGTTAATTTGAATTAGTTATTTGTGGGAATCCTTGGTTGAATATTGAAATTAACATATCATAAAAATGAGTGAAATTTTGTTGGCCATTATCTGAGGTTAGTAAAGATACCCAGTGGGTTACAGCCAGGAGATGTTTGAAAGTCATCATACTGCTTGTGGTAATTGGTCAAGCGAAGACAGTTTTTCTACTGTACTCAGCTGAAGGAATACTCAACGCACAAAAGGCAATGACACTGTGATCTGAAATTAGTGGGTTAAAAATTTTCAAGGATTATTCATGGACATTGTAACTATTGATTACATTATCTAAGCATGCTGAGCTTCTGGTAGGTTGAGAGTTAGCACAAAAGAGATTAAAACTTCTAAGTAAGTTATAAAGTTGAGTTCTACACTTGGAATCACACGACATCAATATTTAGATCAGTCCCTAAGATAATATTAGCTCTCTACTTTTGCATAAAGTTCAGTGCTTGTTCTAATTGATCACAGAAGATATTGAAGTCACCCGTAGGTGATCGATAAACTGAGACAGCAATTAAATTATAACTCTTAATAAATACAGCAACAATTCCAAAATGTGAGTCAACACTGAAACACTCGACATCTAGGGTCTTGTACTCCAAGATATTAGTCATATGCAACACCACCATTTTTACGTGTTTTATGACAGTTAATTGAGCTGAGCTTTGGTCCTTGTAGATTGTAAAAGTTCACTTCATCCTCATGAAGCTAGTGTTCTGATAGGCAGAGTATATCACACTTCCTGACTCGTAACATATGATCAATTTGACATAGCTTGTTTCTGAGGCACTGCACATTAAGGACTGCAATATCAACAGTTTTATTCTGTGAGCTTGATACAAAGGATGCCAGTCACAACTTTTTAGACTTGTGACTAGCATCCTCCATTCCAAGCTCACAGAATAATACTGTTGATATTGCAGTCCTTAACGTGCAGTGCCTCAGAAACAAGCTATGTTGAATTGATCATATGTTAAGTGTCAGCACTATGTGCACTATGCATGGGAATTGAAAATTATGGTAATGATGTGATTTTTTATCGTTGTCTTCATTTCCTTAATTTGACATTTTCCTTGAATTGCTGTGTTGCACTGGCTTACTACTACTCAAGGGCTCTACTTACTCTTGAAGGTCATTTTTTGTAGCCCTCTTGTACAACTAAAGGCTGTACAACTGTCTTAAGTCTCATTTGGATGCAATCATTTCTCATTCTCTACCTCATTTCAAAGGAATGGTTAAGAGAAGTTTTCATGGATGATCAGATCTTTTGAGCCTAAGTTTGGTGTTCTTCCCTAAGTTCTCTCTCCCTAAAAGGCCAACTGCTCATTGATTATGTGTTGTCCTGATGTATTCCAATAAATGTAGTGTACACCATGGGTAGTTTCCTCTACTTTCCAACCTTCATATGCCCAGAATACTATTTCAAAGCTAGAGTTGATATTCTTCTAACATGCGAGATATTACATGTATGAGTGTCTTCTTGTAGTCCAAATGGCCATGCTAGAAGCTGGAAAATACTAGTGGTAAATACAGTTATGCAGAACCAAATGATTACTTGCAGTTCAATTCTTATATCAGAGAAAATTGGAGGATTCTTAGCCCTTCAACCATATAAGAACAACTCTACCTGCATGATAATGTATTTCAGATGAACAGCAATAATACATCTCTTGGAAGCATTCATCTTTCTTTACATAACTACATCACCCTTGATATTTTTTCTATCCTGACAGTATCTGCTGCTGCTGGAATCATTATCCTTTAACAAAGAGTTAACTTTCTGTATCAATCTCACTCTTCAGCTATCTGCCCTCTGAAACCATACCACCTTCAATTCAGAAATGTATTTAATCAACTGACTATGAGGTTCTGCATGTCAAGAAACTGGTAGTTAGGGATTTGGTGTACAAGAGAAGCATGGCAGAGTATGCCCTGCTACAAATATCAATGAGGGAAGACGGGAGTGAGGTAGGAATAATTCCACATCCATGCCTGTCTCCACAAATTATGATTCTAGAGTTGTGGAATGTGTCATTTGTAAAATTATATTTGTGGAATGGCAGAGACTCTGATGAGAAAGAAATGTGTCAACATCCGGCCATTCTGAGGTAAAATGTAAGCTATATTTGAGAGTGTGAGAGGGGTAACACTTTCTCAGCATGTTGCAAGGATGAATAGTTGCGAAGATTTGCTGCTTTTGCTTATCGTCAACTCTGAGAGATTCGCTATGGAATGGAAAGCCCCATCTACCGCTAATAAGTGTTAATGTGCAAAGTATATACTACCTCAACTAGGTGGACTAAAATGTGAATATTCCAAGTGGAAGCTGCATTTGCCGAATGACTCTTGTAAGCCATTCTTTAAATCTCTTTCGATAACAGTGCTCTTTTTGCCCTATGCTTGAATCGAGGTTGGTGCATACCATGGAAAGTCATTCAGAACTTTCATTTCTTGTACAGGGGTGGACTTCTCGGTCTCTGAAACCTGAGATCTGAGTTGGATGGCACACCATGGCATGACACTTCCTTGAAATGCCGCTGAAGTGTGCTCTTACCACAGGAGTGTGTGGCCCAACAAGATGAATTCATCCTGCATAACACGGTTGGTCCACTGTTAAAACACGGAATTTTTGATATCAATCTATTAAAATATCATTAATAGAGTCCTCAGGTCTTGATGGCTTTTTTCTCCCATGTTCACTGACTTCAATGCATATTCCCAATCTTCCTAGGCTAGTCCTCTGATGTGACATACTGCCTGTGTCGTGAAGCCCTGATGGTCTTGATCCTATAGTTTAGGTTTGCTCTGAGGTTTGAATGACCCAAGAGCCCTGCTCAGAGGCTTTGAGATGCTAACATGGGATTTTCATCACAAAAGCGATTTAATCCGAAGGAATGTACTGGCTTTGGATTTTGAGTAGAACTTTGGTGTGCTTGAACTTTTTCGTTAAAGCCTGAAATGAAAGCTTCAAGTGAAACTCTGCCAAGTATAATTTGATGCTCACAGTTGCTCTGCAGAGATTTGTTTTGGTTCTGTACTGAAATGTTGCTAGGTATTGTTTTTTCAGATTGCTTGTGTGCTGTTTTTGGTCGGAAGCTATTCGTTTCCTTTTGGGGGACAGTGGAAAAAATAGAACCCCTCACTTACATATTTACTTCTTGGAGTGAGTGATAACCTTTACCATTGGTGAAGATAATTTTCAAATTTCATGAAAACTGAAATAAATATCTGAACATCCCTTCCCTAATTTCATGGCATTAAAAATTTGTGTCAAAATATTATGTCAGCTTTTGCTGTTAAAATTGTTGATTTCTCCTGAACCCCATAAGTGCAACCAATGTGTTTGTGGTGCAGACTCAACTGTCACATGTGTGGTTTGCAATTAGTGGCAAAATGAAGATATTAGAAATAAGCCAGTGGTGGGAAAAATAAACTGCCCCTCATACATAACTATCATGATGATACGCATCATACCATCCAAAAATCATTCTCATAAAATAAAGAAATGGTAATATATCACCTATCATTTATCTTTATATGCATGAGATTAGCTTTTTCTAATTATTTTTGGAAGAATTTTACAGTGGAGAAGACTGTTTTTTGTTTTGCATTGATTTTACTTTTAGTGGATTTCACTTCAGATTGACTTCTGCCTCCACCTTGAATTCCAAAGCAATAATAGAAGTCGTCATGGAGCCAAAACTATCCTATTAATGTAAAAATCAATGCATTGCAATCCCAAAAAAAACTAGTGCTTTCAAAGTATTGCTACAAATCTCTCTAAGAAATGTTATTGTCAATGACTGCATCTTGTTACCCAACCTACTAACATGCCTTTTTTGTGATTTAAAATTTGCTTATATGATCATTTCAAAGCAATGTTACATTATTTAAAAATCTTTATTTGAAGGGCAGAAAGTGAGAAAAAGTGTGTGATTAACAGGTTAACATTAGTAGACCTGCTCAAGTATATCACTCTTGGAATGGTATTCTGAATTGTATAGTGATTGAGCTTTTCATCCGAGTAGCGTCTAAAAGAGCCTTCCTTCAATGTGGGGAGAACATGGCCTTGAGATGCTATTCAAGGAAAGAGCATGGTTGCTACCCATTCAGAACAGCAGCCCATATGATGCCACTTCGGACATTAACCTGCTCTCTATCATATCTTGCTTATAATGTTGCTGTATTTCATCACTACAGGTTCCTATTAAAATTTAAAAATTTCAAATTCAGTTGTCTTATCCATTATTAGAGTGGTTTTATGCTATGAAAAATCATGTAAATTTAATCAAATAGCATACTTATTATATTATCTACATAGCTGTAAAAAGGATCTCATGGAATTCTGCTTAAGTTTCAATGATATGGATGCTCTTTTTATATCTTTTTTGTTGATGCAGTGTTTTATCTCACTTTTTTGTCGTTCATGGATGACATTGGCAAGTGTCATGCATTTTATTTCATCCTTGGTAGTTGAAGGGCATTTTGCTATGGCCTCTCTTCTCTCAGGGCACCATGGGAGTAAAGTTCAAGGTGGCAGATAAGATTATTTTTGGCAGAGAAAGTCTCTAGGAGACTGTGAGCATACCTCCCTGTGACACATGCATTCATTACAAGTACCAAATATAGTGCCTCCTATTCAGAGGCTGCCATTTTGTAGCATGAAACAAGCTTTGCCCTCAGTGCCGATATCCCATCAGTACCCACAGGATTTTGTTTCTCTCATAATTTTATTTTCATGATTTGTGTGATGACTAATGTCCCTGCTGATGCGAAGTTGATAAAGGTTGCAAATAAGAAAGGAGTGAGTTAGTGCATGAGAAAAAGGTATACCTATTTTATTTAGCTAATAGTTAAAGGAGGCTTAATACACCCGTTGAGTGTATTTCACCTCTTTGTTCTAGGCCTTTTTTATGGCATCATTTTAGTTTTTACAACTTGTGCTTAGTGGTGAAAACAAAAGGAAAAAACTAGTGAAAGAAGGTGGCTTCCAGGAGCTGGTTCCAAGGATGTGGTGACCAAGCCAAAATAATGGAAGATGTCACATGTGAGTGGCTGAAGAAAAACTGTTATCAACTTTTTATGGCCACAGATTCCTCAGAACCAATTCAAGGAGTAGTTCCAAGATGTTCCAACAGCCACATGCACCTAGGATGAGAGAATTATCTTGTCACCATTTACATTTGTTACATAGTCTAGCTGGTGTGTATTGGTTGTAGTCTCTCTAGGGTGGCTGTTACAGGACCTCAGTTTACTTCATATTCATTTCTTAAGACTTCTGAAAAACTTTCTACTGACAGTAATTGGCAGAGAGTATGCACAAGCAGTTCTTGTGATTTTATGTCATGTGAGTGTAGTATTCACTCAAGCCTCTACTAATTTAAATATTTTCCTCAGTTAACATAATAACAGTAGTTAATAGTTTCCACTGGAACATTCCATTGAAGAATTGAGATTAGATGAAGGTTTATTTCAGTTTAGTTTCTTTTATTTAGAAATGATAGGAAATGGATGTAGTTCTCTCTTAGAAGCTTACCTATAAGGAGGAGAAACAAGGAGACCAATTTTATTCGATTCATGGAAGAAGAGAAGGCTTTCCATTGGGTTGAATGGGTCAAAATGCTACACCCATAAACACAATGGAATGTAGTAACTACTACACTAAAGGTTGAGTCATGGCTGTTGAGGAGATGGCTTTGATCAAATGCGAAGGAAAAAAAAGGCAAAGCCATAGTCCCCTTTAACTTTCGTATACTATTTCGTATATTACAAAAATTTCATTTCTGGTATGGTGGAAAAAATTGTTATTTAGTGTAGGAATTGCTTTTGATATTTCAATTGGCATGATCTTTTTGAGGTCCCAGTTAGGTACACATTCGGGCCCATTTCATGTTGATTTAGTCTTAATTTTTGTGAGAGTATGGGGATATTTTTGGTGAGACAATAGCAATAAATACAGAACTTCATGCACTGAAAGCTCATGGGAATTTTGGCTATGTATGAATGTGATACCTTTGCTTGTGATCAATGTACTATCTCTTAATTTCCTGTCAAGTCGCTCTTTTACTACAGTTATAGGCTAATTTAACTGCTGCATGTTTTACTATTTGTTTACTCATTTTTCTTTTTTCTTTGAATTAGTTACTTGCATATAATCAAATGTCTTGATATATTTCACCCTTCATCTCCTTGTGCTCGAATCTCAGAGCCTCTTAAATTGTGAGCATTGACATGATGTTAAGGAATGTGTACTGTCCTTTCATCCCTTGGACTCGAGTTCAAGTCCCAGTGGTATTGACGGTTTTTCTTAGAAATCCCGTTCCTTACATATGTGCTCTGCAGGGACCAGTTGAAGCACTGTACTTTATCTATTGAATAATGCCTAAAGCCACGGACCCTGGATACCTTTCACTGTGGCAAACTTAAGTTTGAGGTATTTCAATTTTTAACATAACATTTAGGACCCATTGTGGAGAAGAGTCTCATTCATAATTTCAGTTCGTCTCCACTATCCTCCATTCCCCTGCCTCTTTCATCAGATGTTGTAATTTATCATCACATATTAAAAAGTCACTTGTTTTTCCCAATTCATCAGACTAATTCAGCCAATTTATTATTCTTTTTTTGATTTATTTATTTCTGTAACATGCCCCTTCAAGAGTATGATGAGTGTTAGGTTTTGTCGAGGTTATCATGGCTAGAGACAATGCAGGAGTTTTGTAGATTGGCAACTAGGTCTACCAGCTGTTGAGGTGGTTACCAATCAACCCCAACCACGGTAAGTAGTTACTCTGTCAAGTTATGCACACAGAGCAGAGACCTGCAACCCAGGCCCAATAGTTAAATAGAGAAGCCCTACCTGATAAAGGATGAGCCCGATTTCACCCAATGGGGTGAAAACCCAATGTGTAGGCCTGACTTCCCCAAAGCCCAGGCTGAATTCACCCGATGCCCAAACCTAAGGATGTAAACCAGAGAGAAATTTGGATGATTTTCCTCCTGCTCCCATCTAGAGCAAATAAATCATTTGTCAGAATTAATCTTGGGCATGAATCTTGAAAATTATGACTCCTGTTTATTTTAGATATCAGCATAGTTACTGTGTGAACAATTGTCTTCCTTATTGTATTCCCTCCGAGTAAGCTTGAAAATAGAACGACAATGAGACTCTTGAATATCTTTATAGTGAAAATCTTATGTGTCCTAACAATATATGCTGTACAAACCTTAGAAATGAGAGCGGGTAACAAGTACAAACAATTTAAATATACTAATTACTTTTTTGGCTCTCAGCATTATATTTCAAATGAATAGTTCCATTACACTGTAACTTCAAGGATAACTTCTGATCTGCATAATGGTTTGTAATGAGAATGGTGTTGAATGGAAGGGCAGAAACTAGATAGCCCATTATTTTTAATTAAATTCTTTGGAAATGAACATAGTATATTATTACAATAGTGACAGTTTTATCTCATGGGTTGAATTGATAGCAATGGTGTTTCTATCATTATTGTTTTTTTGTGATAGTTATGAACCAACCATTTTTATCGGCAGCAGAAACATTTTGTACTGTGGCATATTTATCTCTTACAAGAGAGGTGTAGATAGAGATGGGCCATTCTGAAAATTACTGCAGTAATTTTGATAAATGACTGGGGTATTTTACATAATATACCATATCCCTGAACATTACTGTAAATTTCTGTTATATTCTCCCGTCTCTCAGTTATTGGTCATACCTATGTATTCCAAACATATTATTTTAAGCCAAATCTATATATATTTCATACAATCTCAATAATAAATTAAGTCAAGTACAACTTATTTGTAGAATATTTCTACTTGTGGAATATTTGTGGGGCTATCATTTAAACAGTTGGAACGAAAATGTCTCGTACCAGACAAAAGAACTCCAAATTGTGTGTGGGCTGCCGTATTTGTTTATAAATTTTCTTAATTAATAATGCATTAATGTTGCAATAGTTAAAGTTTAAATGTGATTAACTCCTAGCTATTGCTATTGTCTTTCCTAATTGATCCTCCATTAACAAGTAATGGCAGAAAAATGATAAGTTACAAGAAAATTGCTGTAATTTACCTCAAATGAAAATAATGGTGATGTATGCATCACTAGGTGTGGTTAGCTCTCCACCACTCCCTCAGTTAAATTGACCATGAATGCTTTTTATCTTACTGTCAGTAACTGAAATTGGGATTTTTAATGGATATGTACTTAATAAATAAATGCCAGTGATCATTTTTGCAAACAATTGAAAGAAAATAAAGTCTCATTAAAAAAATTAATGAATTGAGCATCAGGCTTCTTGAATAATCTGTTCAGCATCATCATCTCTACAGCCTAAGGTGTGCCTTGGCTTTCTCTGTTATATTCTTCCATTCCAATCTTTTTCTTGCCTTCTCTTTCCATCTTACAACTCTCATTGCCCTCAGATCTTCTTCAAGATCCTGCAGTCACTTCCCGCAATCTTCCTCTCTTCCTGACACCTTCCATCTTGGTATACAGCATTCGTTTTGGCATTCTATGTTCACTCATTCTTTCTGTGTCCCAGTCATGCCAGCCGCAGTGACTTGGAGAACCTCACTGTATCTTCAACACCAAATGTATCATGAGTCTCACAGTTCATTCTGGTTCTCCAAAATGTCCCTCTCTTACTGTACCATAAGTGCTCCTAATTATTTGTCTCTCGAATCTCCGAAGTATTTCCTCGTCATTCTTCGAAAAGATCCATGTCTCTACTCCATATGTGATAACAGGTCTTATGAGGGTCTTATATATTTTCAGTTTATTTTTCTTGACAATAAGGTTGATTTAAGGAGAGGAACATTAGCATAATATGCCTTACTACTGGTCATCACCCTTGGGTCGATCTCATTGGATTTTTTATTTTCTTTATTGAAACCAACTCCTAGTAGACGAGCTTTTTGACACCGCCAAACTCGTAGTTCCCAATTTATATGTTTTTCAGAATTCATCTGTTCCATAGGGATGACATTTGCTTATACTTGGACTTTTCTTCATTGACTTTGAGACTCATTACTTTACCAATTTCTTCCGTTGTGTTAAACATTTCCTTACGGTCATTCACGTTCATGCTATCAGAGCTCTATCATATGCATATGCAAATCCTTGTTTGGATTTGTGAGCAATGGTTCCACCCAGTTTCAATTCTTTCATCGCTTTGTGTAAAACTAAATTGAGTAATGCAGCTGATAGTGTACATCTTACCCCTGATGTCATCTTTTAGGCTCTACTTACTCTACTCCCAACAAAAACTTTTCTTTGGTATTCATTCTGTGTAATTTCAACCAATCCAATCAGCTTTACTGGAATACCATAACTTCTCAGTGGGTGGAACATCTGTTCCTATTCAAACTGCCAAAGGCTTGTCAGAAGTCAACAAGGAGTATATGCAGATCAATATCATATTTGTAGCACTTCTCCATTGTTTCCCTTATTTTGAATACCTGATCAATGGTACTTCTTCCAGATCTGAAACAACACTGATATTCTTTTAGAATGTCCTCAGCATAAATATTCAGTCTTTTGAGGAGAATACAGGAGAAAATGTTTTTTGCAACATTCAACAACAAGAGGCCTTTGTAGTTTTTACGGTTTTACTGTTTAATTTGTCACCTTTCTTAATTATTTGGCAAATCAGACCTCTTCATCAGTCTTCCATTCTTCTGGAAGCTTCTCAGACTTCCAAATGCTACAAACTAGCCAGTGTAATGTGCTAATTAGATCTTGGACTCCATTTTTCATCAGTTCTGCTGTAATTACATCTTCCCCCGGTGCTCTTCCATTTCCTTGCTTTTCCACTCTTTCCTTTACTTTCTCTACGGATGGAAGTGGCACATCCTGATCTACCGCTTGGAGTTGTATTTGCTCTTCTGTCCCTGGAGCAACTTCCTTATTGATCATCTCATGAAAATATTCAGCCCATCTTTCTAATATCTCATTCTCCTCGCCAATGACTTTGTCAGTTTTGTTCCTTCAGAAGTCTACTCTTGGTTGATGTCCTTCACCCATATTTTTTACTGCTTGGTGACACTTTTTGCTTTCATTCACATTACTAAGTTCCTCTATAGCTTCCTACTGTTTTCTTAAATATTCCTCTTTCTTTCTTTTCGGAAATTTATTTGGTTTTTCCTGCTCTGCCTGTACTTCTCCTTTGTTAATCTAGTTTCCCTTTGTAGCAAAATATATCTGTTCTTATTCTTGTAAAAAATAGAATAAGAAATTTTACTTTGCAACAGAGGACTCCAAGAGAGGATTTCAAAATTGAGTTGCATTTGATGAGGTTAAAGAGGGGGACTAAATCAGAGAAAAATGAAAAATCATGCAATGGCAAATTGATTATAGGACGATTGAGAGGAAGAATGGGCAGTCTACATCTTCATTTTTTGTCCTGTCATTCAACACCATTCTCATTTCAATCCATTTCTTGGATGAGGAGTTCTCCTTAAAGCTGCACTATAATGGAACTACTCCTTTGAAATATTATTCTAGTAACCATCTAAACAACTATTACATTTTACATTTTTTGTAATTGTTGCATATTCCCATTGCTGAGGTTTGTAAGGCATATGGTTAGGACTCATAAGATTTCCCCTATAAAAATATTAGTCTAATTGTTGCTCTTTTGTAAAGCTTACTTAGTGGGAATACTATTAAATATCCCATTTTTTATGCTGTTACTATGCTAGTACATGGAGGTATTGTTGTCGACAATTCCCTGAGATAAGCCCTGAACAGGGCATTTGGACATTCCCCGCTTTCCCTGGTCCAACCAGGCCCAAAGCTGGTATGGGAGTTGAATCAGGCTGGAGTCCTTCCCTGCTCATGCTGTCAGGCAAAGTCAAGGTGGGCTCTGTCAGATACACCTTCCTTCAGTTTGAGCCCAGTCAGGCCTATCACTCATTATGCATCACTGGACTAGGTCAAATATTGGTATGAGGCCTGGGTTGAGGGACTCTGGTACAGAGAAGACTGAGAGATCGTAGGAGTACTGCCTTCTACTGGCTCTAGACATGGCAATACATTTTGAGCTGGTGAGTAGTGAACCCTACATTTCTCCAATCACTCCTTTAATGAGAACTATCAGTTTTAGAGATTATTCTGGGGTGCTTGTGTCACAGTTTTTGCTGCAGGTCCTGATATTTTGTCAGTCTTCCCTACCTTAAGCATCTATTTTCTTTTTTGGCTGGATGTGAGAACTCAGTCACAAACATGGGGTGTGAGAGATGGTCTCGGAGCAAGGAGGATAGAAATAAATGAAAGTGACAGGAGCAGCTGCCTTGCATGACAACTATCCACCATCTTGGTATGCTTTGTCTAAGTTTAAATAGACACTTTAGGGCAATAGACATTGACAGTAATTTTGGGTGTTGTCATTTGAAAGGTTTAGTCTTCTACCACATTCCACAGTTCCCTCAAATTTACTCTTTTATCACCTCTCTCCTACACTTGGATCTACCACACCCACTATGTGCAAAACCCTCCCATCTACTTCCCTTTCTGACACCCTTTTCCCATTTGTCCTCTGCTCATAATCTAATGTATGCCCTTTGTGCAGAGGAGGTTTTTGTGCTGGAAACAGAATTTAAGGTCATGTATGTAAAATTAATTGGTGAATTTTTGCTCTCTGTTACCCAGAACACCACACATATCTCTTCTACATATCAATGCAAGAGGTAGAGGGAGGAGAGGAATGTGAAACAGGAGAGGGCTAAATTTATTGTCAAGGTAAATGCCTTAGTGGAATGTTAGGAGCTCTGTTAATGGTTGAAGCCATTCTTCAAAGTGGTTACAGGTGCTGGATTGAGGGTGCAAGCATTGTTGGGGTGGACTTAAATCAATTTCAGAATAGCAATTAGGAGTGCACTCAAAGTGGTATTGAATATCATATTGTAGTCCACCCTGGCCATTGACAGACAAGGCTTGGATTGAATCGCTACCTGGCTTACACGCCCGTCAATGAGAGGGATGTCTTTACATCCTTTGATGCCTCACTTATTCCTGTTTAAAAATTTCTAGTCTGTCTTCTGGAAGTGTGAGATGGTGGGCCTGTATGTTACACACAATGCACTTCACCTTTTTCATTGAAATTCATCCACATTTGATGAATCCCTTCAAGACTCTTGGTGATCTTTTTGTCTATCTCTTTCACCCTGACTGCTGCCTTATCCTCTCAAGCTATCTTACTTTGAGAGGAGACCATTATTTAGACAGCCACAAAGACCTCACAGTTTACCTCCCAGATAATAGGCTTGTCCTTAAAAGCTTCATCTAAATGGCCATTTGACTAGGGCAGTTTCTCATCCTGCTGAGAAATCTTTTGGTGGATTATATGTGTCTCACCTGTGCATCATTGCTGGCAATTGTACTCATTGACTCAAACGAAGGTCAGACTCAGCTGCTGTTCAACCTCTATTCCAGCTACATTTGCCTCAAGTTTTTGCCACCAGTACTAGGTTCTCAGGGGCCATAGGATAGATATGCTACTCTGACCTTGAGGTTGGTTGGGAGCCTCTTTTTTTCCACAGGTGGATGGTGTAATAATGTAGATTTTGCTGTATAAGATGGGAATGCACTGTGTACATCTCAAACATCTACATCATCTCCATATAACCCCCAAAATTGGGCTTACTTGATGCATGGCATGCAAGGAGGTACTTCCATGGAGCCTCCATCCATTCTATGCAGGCTCCCATTTAGATGTCTGATTATTGCAATTCCCCACTATATTACGACCCATATCCAAGAAGTTCCAGTTGTGGGTTGCATTACTAGGGGAGTCATGTGGAGTGTGTAGCCCTACTTGCCGGCATGCACCATTAGCTGGCAAAAGCCACTTTCAAACTGCTGTGAGAGGATCATGTATCATACCTTTATTATTATTTGTATGTTACTTTTTGTAACATGTCCCTTTTAGTCTCTGACAAGCATCAGGTTCCATTGCCATCATAATGGCCAGAGACGAGGAAGGAAATTGGTAGACAGGTGTGTATTCTGCAGAAATATCTTGCTTGTTATTGTTATTGCTGATAATGATTTTCATTTGGATAAAATACTAATTGTGCTACTTAATTTAGCATCCAAATTGTTTCAATTAATAGAATAACCCATTTTATACATGGCATAAATAGTGATTCTCATCTTGTTTGCTGACACTCATACCTGTATGATCAATCAAAAATCAAGAATTTTCTTGTTTATTTACCTCCATGAAGATAGAAATGTAATTCATTTCATTGTGTGACCAGGTTAGGTAAGGGATATGATAGATCATCCAAGATCCTATTACTGTGCCAGTGAATGAATATGAAGTACAGTGGTTTGTCAGAGTGGGCACAAATGACATTTTGGGAATCATCTCTAGCATGTGTACTTATTTTCCATTCTTAGGCTATAGTTCCAGGGAATTACCCGAGCTTATTGATGGGATAGGTATTTCCTTCCATCCTCGACTTCCTGATATATCATTAAAGATGTTCTCCTTTCATTTTCTCTGCTTTAGCATTCCATGAGGTGAGTGTGTATCCCAAGAAAGAGCTTCCATTCTTCATTTTGTTCACGGCTGGCCTCTGTTCGTTCACAGCTCTCTTGGCCCTGCTCACCCACCAGTATCCAGAACCAATGGGACTCATAGCGAAGACGGTGAGCTTGCCATTTTAAGTCATCATCCTCCTCAGTAGTCTTTAACTTTGTTGGTGCTCATTGTGATATGAACTGAAATAAGTAAATGGATGACCTACTCACTGTTATTACCTACTTAGTTTTTGAACTTGCCTGGGTTTCTTGAATTTTGATTTACTCTAGAGTGATTATTTGTTACATTCGACGTCAAAATGCAATGGAGATGAAATTGATACTCAAACCTTGATGACACATGATTTGATTGCATTTTAGGTATGATATAGTGTCTTCTATTTCAAAATTTGTCCAGGATAGTACTTTCTCTATCGCTTCATGGTCAAATTGGGTTGATTCATAACCTCTTTAGGGCACATGAGCCTCAAACTTTCACAATGCGCCAACAAAATGAATTGCTCCAATTTTAATGTCTCCTAGCACACAGGGTATATGACAAATAAAAAGGAAATCAGATATGGTCGAGCATATTTTGCATAATGAAAATGTTCTAGTTTTTCGAAGGAAGAGCTGTACAACTTATTGTATGGATCTTTTTTATGGACTATTTTTAAAATGAAACAAACCCTGTGATTTCACAGGTTTTATTTTAAATTACTTGGTTCAGATGTCTGGCATGGTAACCCTGCATCAAAACTTGGAATGTGATTTGAAATAAAATCCTTGAAATTACCCTGTTATAGTGTTTCACTTCTAGTATTTTAAGTTCACAAGGTTATGCCTGAGACTAAAATTACTTAGAGCTATAAATTTAATTTCTTTACAAAAGATGCTCTCATCAGAATTTTCACTATTCATGATTTGATGATGCTGCAATCACACACCTCCTTTGATCTTACGTGAAAAACTGAAGACCTGCCATTCTGAAATGAGATGGGTGGGACACACAGATTTTCCCAACTTAATATGAGTCCCACTACACAACTCTGGTGCTCTGCAAGTGAGGCAAGACTCGCCTCTGGCTTCATGAATGCTGTATCATTGCTTTTTTGTTCTTTGACCACAAGAATAGAAATATTTCTCTCTTCCAGCAGCAATTCACTCTGCATCAACTATCTGCGCTAATGGTAACTACTTAAAAATGTTGAAAACTAGCAACTTCCACAGTGCAAAACATTGCAGAGAAATATGAATATCCTCCTATCCTTGTCATCATGTAGAGGTATGTCTTGATGTAATTATCAAGTACAGTCATGTGTAAATTCTCTATCATTGCACTATTTCAAACCAAATTCATGCATCTTTTGACCTGTCTTTGTTAATCATAGTAGTTGCTCAGGGCGTGTCCATTAAGGGTCAGGATTGGTTTTTTTCCAGACAATGGGAAGGGGTTGAGGGTGGTCTTTACGGAGAGGCTCAGTGGTGGGGGGCATCGTGTCGGCTGGAAGACCCAGCTCAGTTGCCTTTGAGGCTTTCGAGTGTGCAGATCACACCTGAAGTATAAGTGTTAATGGTGCTGGCATTGAGAGTCAAGATTCAGCAAATTATCAAGGCAGCATTGTGCCATCTAATTTTGTATTTAACTAAAGAAATCTGCTGTTGAGACTTTGGATACAACCCGTGTGACTGACAAGGTTGAAAAGACCAAGAAGCAAAGTGCTGAGTGGCACATGTTCCCCTCTCCTTGATCTAAAA
This sequence comes from Ceriagrion tenellum, assembly GCA_963169105.1. NCBI lineage: Eukaryota > Metazoa > Arthropoda > Insecta > Odonata > Coenagrionidae > Ceriagrion > Ceriagrion tenellum. The sequence continues at coordinate 14,834,481 of OY720638.1, forward strand.
TGGCTCACTTGATGAATTAAAGGATTAAATCAATGCTCATTTTCTTTGACGCAATGGTCCACAAGGAGTTTGTGCCTGCTGGATGAACAGTGAATGGTAAATGTTATGCAGAAGTGCTTGAATATTATAGAATCGAGGTCCACCAAATTTGAAGGGAGATCGCAGATTCTTGGCTGCTTCATTATGGCAATGCAGCCATTCATACATCACTAATTTTGAGGGAAACTTTGGCCAAACACAGCATAGCAATTCTGCCTTAACCACCCTAGAGTCCTGGTATGGTTCCCCCACTCCTTTTTGTTCTCTCTGCTCAAAAGTAGCTTGAAAAGACTTCATTTCAGGACAGTTGAGGTCCAAGTGGCTTCAATGGGTTGTCTGTAAAGCTTTTTGTTGCTGACTTCTTGGAGGCATATGAAGACTCAGAATAACTCTCTCTGCATTTATTTTCAACAAATTTCTTTTGACTCAAGTGCCCATACTTATTTGACAAACCTTGTAGTGCTTCAGTTTATCATGCCTGGGCAGCTAAGGTCATTTAGCCGTGCCCATCTGCCATATGCAGACTGGGGGTGCAGCTCTCAGAAGGAATTGGACCGTCACCCTTTTAAGCTCACGCTGGATCAGTAGTTATGTCTGTTGTGATCAAGTGAGGGCGAGTATTTCCACCACATTAGGTGATTGCTTCTATGCCAACCAATTCTGCTGGTGTAATGACAAGGCCAGGAATGGTGCAGAACATTAAAATACTCGAGATGAAGATGTTGACAGTAATGTAATTGCAACATCACTATTTCATCATGTGATGGTAGAGGACTTTGCATGGTTTATAATGCTGCTGGTGTACCCTCTATCTATGGCTGGGCTATTTCGATCCACCTCATAATTTTCTCTCTCCTGTTTACTTTGAATTGTCACCTTTCACTTTTCTCCTTGTCAACTTTCATTTTCCATACATTCAGGTACTTAATATGGATTTTCTTGAGGCTTTTTCTTTTTCTCTTCCATTGGGCACTGCAGCCCTGGACAGGCCTAGGCTTCTTCCATTGTTATCTTCTGTTTCTCTCTGGCTTGCTGCCTCCAAGTGTCTCACTCTCATCATCCTCCGATGCTCTGTCACATCATCCAGCCATCTCAATGTAGTCCTTCCTCTCCATCTTGTTGTGTAGTCTCTCTCAGAGTATCTTCTTCGACAATACTGCTTCTTGCATCCATCCCACTTGGCCCAACCCATAGATTCTTGGGGATTTATTGAGGCCATTATCCATGAAAATAAAAATTTTTCTATGGTAGTGGTTTGGTCAACTTAAACCCATTGCCATTGGCAAGGTCTCAGCAATAAGAACTGTTTAATTGTCGTATTTCATTTTTACTACTGCATTTTAACTCTCTTCATGGTATACATTAAGTTTTAGGTGAATTGTATTTGGGTGGAAATAATACTGAAGGTAATGACACTTTTCTGCGAGAATTAACAGGTCAGGGAGGACTGTGCTAGTATGTATCAGCCAGCAGAGTGACTGAAGGTCTCCCATTAAGAACTTTCTGTGCTCCTTAGTCCCTTAGCTCTACCAACTTCACATTTTTTCCTTGCCTTTCATTGTATTCTATTCAGCCACGTGCCAAAAAGTTCTCCCAAAAGTTTGTAAATTTTAGGATTTTGTGCATGCTGGTAATGATGGGAAGGCTCCAAGAAAATTAGGATAAATTCCTTGCAGTAGCTATGAACAGTCTTGATTTTCAGTCTCTTTAGTCTTGTATTGAACTAAGGATGTGATTAGCTTTTCTCTCTTTTATATTTGAAAATGTGTCCATGCTTATTTAATAGTACATGTGTCTTTTTGTATAATTAACATAATTCTAGAAACATCAGGTATGCTGTTACTTAATATAATAGACTTAATGGTGATTCCATGTTAAATGTATTGAAATTACTTATATTAACAATTGACATCATTGTGTTTCAGATGCTTGGTTGGGTTTCTATGCCATTCCATTATGTAATGGACAAAATGGAAGCGATTCTTCCCTCCAACTTACTTCAGCAACTCTCTAGGATATGATATCTATTTTTGCTGATGTCCAACATCCAGTTTTTACAATATCACCAACTCATGGAATTTTCCATCTGCTAGTTTTTCATGGGTTTGAAAGCTGAGTTTCTTTGCCATTCCATTATCTAATGGACAAAATGGAAGAATTCTTCCCTCCAACTTAATTCAGGAATTTTCTAGGACATTATTTCCATGTTTTTGCTGACTTAAATCAACATGGTTACTAAATATGACCAAACACGGAATCATCAAACAATTAGGTTTACAAATCAGTTTTTGTCTGAGTGGTGTGTTTGAAATTTGAGTGTTTATGTGATAAATTATTTATTTTATTGTGATATGACTTGATGAGCTTCATTTAGAATGTATTGATTCATGTGGTTCTGATATGGTTGTGGAAAATGTTGCCTGTGCAAATGAGAAAATTAAAAAAATAATATCTGCTCTACCATTTTATTTTATTCCTCGTATGAATTTCCTTGGGGAGAATTCCCAATTGCATATGCTGAATAACATTGTTCAACCTGCATAAAAATTATTGCCAAGTATACCTTTGCGCCATCTCGACCAATTTACAGAAAATAGTGATCAAATAAGGTTTTAAGCTTTGGTGAGTAGTTTTTTGGTCATACTGTGGAGTGAAATAGGTGTATAAATGTAACCAATTGGTTGCAAATGAAACAAATATAGGATGTTGACATGTACTTTACGCTTGGCTTTCATAGCTGTCAATTCAGGGAAGATGACTGTTCTATTATTTATTCTTATCCATCTTTAAAAGAGGAAAATAAGACATACACAAGCACACTTCCACACTTATATTTATCATCCAACCATGGTGTCGACCAATCTCATCACGTTCCAAAACTTTTATTTGTTTGTAAACAAAAGTGTGGAAGTTTACCTATGTTTTTCTTATTTCTTCTTTTGAAGATGGGTATAGCTACACAAACAAGTGAGTGCCTACTCTCTTTTGCAAATTAGCTGTTACTTGCCAGCCTTAGTGGTGGCCTTGCCAACTGCAGAATGGCATATTTGAGTCTCGCTTGGGTGGAATTTCCATCCATCCAGGGTCTTTGGCTCACCAAATTGTGTGGAATGGTCCTTTGTGCCCATTCCATGTCAATTGATAACAAATACTTTGTTTTTACTCTGTTTCGGGATATTGGCATATGAAGGATGAAAAATGTGTTCACTGATTCAAGGAACAAGTCTGTAGGAAAGGTTGGATTTGAGAGATTCACAGTATATTTTCTTTCCTTAATATTTGTGTTCTAGAGGGATAATTGACCTCCTTAATGGTCATGTATTACTTTACCATGGTTCATTGGACTAATCAAGCTTTTTTGTACTAGCTGTGATCTGCATTCCTAATTTATTTTTATAATTTTCAGGAGTGCCTTATTTCCCTTTCAGGAAATGGTTTGTTCCTCAATTACTGTATGTTACAAGTATCAATTTCTCAGTCTGAGAAATATTAAAACTACAGTTTCCTCAAGTAGTCGAATCAGAGGTCAACTACACTAATAAAAAAGTATCTTTGAAAAAGCATATTTGGGACCACACAATAGTAATATCTGCTTGCAATAAATTGGCTGACTCTAAGAAACCTACTGTATGGATGCTGAGTACCAAAGGGACAAGACCACCACAGGAAGCCAAGGGGGCTTCTCTTTCTTGGAAGAATGCCATGCATTAAGAACTTGTCAGAAAGAAAAAATACTAGTCATTCACTGCCCATTATGTGTGACTTATGAGCTTTTGAATAATTTAATGCAAATGTACCATGCCTATTCAAACAACATACTATATATGGGACAATGTTCGAAAGGAGTGAAGAGGTTGCAAAAGGTCTTCTGTATTGTGGGTTTAGCCACTTGTAAGAGTCCATTTAACCTTGCATTCATAAACAAATTTTTTGACATTGTTCGAGAAAACTGCTGGTAGCATTATCATATCACTTGTTTAGGTGATGAAGATGTTGAATTTAGAGGAGAGGGGTTGTAGAAGTTTTGCTGTAGAAGCAGATTATTAGATTTTATAACCAGACTTTCAATTGAGGAAGCAGGCCCTAACATATTGGTATCATCAGCATACAATATTGGAAGTACACCTGGTATAGATATAAACATTTCTGGGAGATAATTATAATAACTTGATTTGTCATCAAATTGAACAAACCATTATACACATCGTCGAGCTTATAGGAAAGGATACACACCTGCATATTTTTACATTATGCAGTATTAATTTACTAACATGATCGTCACCAAAATATTCTTCTACAGAATAAAATGCCGTAGGCAGTAACTATTTACGCATTGCATTCTCAAACTTTAAGAAGTACTAGTCCTTAACTTTGTCAAGGAGCTTATTTATGATTTATTTACCATGTAGTGTAGACACACGATGCCCATGAATGGACTACCTAACAAAGTTGTCTTGCTGGCCCATTAGTTAAATGGGGAAATCCTGGTCCTGACTACCATAAGGCCGTGGTTTTGAATCTTATCTTGGGCATGAGTGTTTTGAATTATCTGAGGGTAAAGGACTATACTTTTCAGCTATTTGGTCCCCATATGTAAAATGGCAAAAGAGGGGTTGATAACCACATTGTATTAGGTTTTGGTTGAGGCTGGAAATAGGAAACATGGGCATGTTTTTTGGGGTAGTTCTTTCCATATTTATTTATTTTTGTGCGAACATTTCCCCCTTCCCTATCCAATTGTGTGAAAAACCATGGAGCCTCTTCTCACCTCTTACGTGTCATTGAGCATGTATCCTTGCAACCTGCATTTTGATTCTTGTTTTGTTTTGCATACTATGCCCTCCCAACTGAAGCCTCTAACACATTAGGAAAACTGTTGTCATTGATTAGTATTGCAAACCCTGCTCTCCATCCAGTCTCTGCACTGATGATTATGTGAAGCACATGTTTTGTAAGTAGCATGTGCTTAAAATATTGAATTAGTAAGACATTGTGCTTAAAATGTGGCCCCTCCTGTGTAAAGGTCTGATTACATGAAGCATGTAGCCACGTGTACGACCACATTAACTGAACTAAGGGAAGTTATATTCTGAACATGTAATCATTACTTTGTATTAGTTGTCATCTTTACATGATAAACTTTTATGGGGATGTGCATTCACGAGTGAGCCCATGTGGGTACATGTGTAATGTAAACAGGCCATTTGAGTTTCCTTTACTACTCTCACCTCTCTTGAGAAAGCTTCATGGAGGAGACTTGAAGAGTTCATTCATCAGGAAATCTTTCTGGAATCACTGGTAATATTGTGTCATCAGTTTTCCACCACCCAGAGTAAGGGTGGGAGTAAAATAAATAAATATATATCAAAGTGCTGATTTAATTATTGTGGGTGGCAATGCCCAAGACAACAGAGAAGGGGTCGTTGGGGAGCTTTTGAGTCAGGAAGAGGTCAAGGAATTTGTACGCAATAAAATTATCGCTGCTACATTACACGCTTCTTGTGATGTTGGGAGGCTCCTTAATTTTTTATGTATATTATGCTCAGGTAATATTGTTGTGACCTGAATGTTGGCCGGTGAGTTTTCTTCTATTTCCAAAATGGGAGTTATCAATATTTCGACAATTTGTATTTCTGCAGTGGATCTTGATGTGCTTTTCGTTTGGTATTGTTTCTATTTGGTAATCGAGACTAGTTCAAAGTAGCCGTGAAAGAGAAACCATGCCTCAGTGGAAGATCCTTTCATTTTCATTGACTGCTAATCTTCCTTTTTTCCCGGCCTATCCTTGTCACCTTGCCAAAAACATATCCGTTTCGGCCGAACAATGCATTGGCACTCGGAGAAATGATGACGGTCATTCTTAGCTGACTCGTCATTCAGCGCTTATAGGTTAGGGACCATTGATTCAAGTTGCAACCACGATGTTCGGGACGTGTGCCCGAAGCGCCATCTCTATCAGCCGCAGCTTATCTCCTTCCTGAGGTTCGGAGGAGAACCACCAGAACCCACTCTCTCTATGTTCAACCGCTACTCTTTAGGGGCGCGCGAACAATGAAATTACATCTGTGGCCTTCGCAATAATGTATAAGCCGTTATATCTTGTGAATTCATTGTAATCTAAAATTGTTGCATTTATTCATTGTATACAGTAATAATTTCCCCGACAAATTCCCTGCAAGCAGCATAACCCTTACTACGGTTCATCGGGCAGTTATTCCGTTGTTGAGGGAAAAACCTTTATCAATAATAGTCATTTACAGTTGTCTACTATTTACCCAACATCCCTTTTCATTAGCGGTCATCTTGTCGACGGCCTCGGGGTAGAGCTCTTGTTTTCTAATCTTGAGGTCGCGGGTTCGAGTTCCGCCGAGGTGAGTTTTCAGTATCCAGGACGTGGGTTTTTTTGCATTATTATTTACATATTACTTAAAAGAAAGAATTGTGAAGCCTTATTATTCTCTCTTTGAGTGAAGTCGGATAAGTTTTTAGCATGTATGCAATAGAACTTATGTTGCGTAGAAATAATCCCGAGAAAGAAATCGCCTTGGACCGCGGATCATACCACGCACCTTAGGCTCGACGTGGCAATGCACAGACCACTGCGTAGCAGGTAGAGTAGTGGGCTGCGGATGCAGCTTGTTCTATCTAGCCGTACTAGTTCTCATTATCGGTTCAGGCCAATTTTTTCTCATGGCAATGTCTACGTATTTCATTGAAGCTCAGCGAAATAGGATAGAAATGGTCATATAGCCGTTAAATAATGTGTTAAGTCAGTATCATAGTTTCATCTGATGGATATAATAAATCATCATAATCTCTGCAGGAATGCCAATAATTTTAGCTATATAGGTAAAGAATTGAGTAATTCTCGAAACAGTCATTATCTAGATATGAAATCTCATCCAAATGTCAACCTCATATCAATGAATAGAAAATAGCTTATGCAATTACGTGGGCAGTAGATACCCTTAGGCTCAAAGATAAGTACTATATTCCATCAACAATGGTTGGTTGAGTTCTGCTTGTAACTATCAAAGATGTGTAAAATATGCTGAATCCGATGAGTTGATTAGATGTACAAATTAAGTCAGACGATTTATTTGATGATGAATTCTCGTAGAAATTACTGAAAATAAATCTTTGGGCAGATATGAGAGAGCAGATGTGGACTCGATCTACACTTGAAATGCAAGTAAAAAACAAGATTGTATGAAAAATCCCAGACACTAAATTTTCAATGTGGTCCTATCGATGGCACATGAATATGTATCGTTATATAGCGCCAAAAGGTGGCAAATAATTCAGTCATGTATATCCTTTGTAAAACTTTCAACCTTTTCGAACTCTGTCGTAAAGTAGGGAGCAGGAGCTCGGAATAAATTAGGTAACTGGTTACTTTTTTGGAATAAAATTTGGGTGCTAGAAGATAATGATGCTATATTATGTGTACGTAACTTGGTTCACAGGGTACAATGTCAGTTCGTTGTTTGAGGACCTCCTCTTCCATGTACGGTAGGTATGCGGATAAGATCGATAAGTGAGTTGTGTTTGGCCAACATCCGAGGACCCCGCTCAAATTTGGGTAAGGCTTCCTTGACACGCTAATGCCTAGACTGCTGATTTTTGGGTATAGATGTAGTGAAACTCGCTTGTGAAGAGCATGACACTATGGAGAGAGAGAGAGAGGCATTCAAGAGAGGTATAACAAAAGAGTTGAGTTTCCCTCCAAGTCCTTTAGTTCTTTTGCTCGCTCATCAACGCTTGATTCACCCTCAGTGACATCTTAATTATCCGCTCCGAGATGCATCGAAGTTTCGCTATATCTATACCGATCTCATTGAGAAATCATAATTGGTGCAGGAAACGCGCGGTCCCCTATGGCGATAGATGCAACTCGAACTTGATGGACTCCGCGCTTCCACGTTTGAGACAACCTTCGAATCGAAGACTGATGCTCTTAAATCTGCTTAATGGATATAAAGCAAAGAATGATTGGCGTAGAATCTCTCCGTATATCCTCTGCTGACATGAGAGCCTAATTTTTTTGGCATTTAATGACTAATTCTAAGATATGCTGATATTATGGAAGTTGAGGGCAGAATTAGTCGCCGAAATACAGTACGATAGCTAAATGGATGGCTACTCGCACAGATGAAACCCATCCGGAATGGGATGTATTGTAGGGAGTAGAGCTGAAGCTCATTCGCCAGAATGGACGAATTAAAACTTCGCAAATATCTCAACGAAGTCCGGCGAGATGATGTGGGACATTTTGTTAAGAGAATAAAACTAGTTAAAACTTGGCAATGTCCACTGGATTTTTTGTAGGTTCTACGCGTTTCGACGCTTATGCACAATCACGTCTAACCTGATGATGACGCATAAGCGACGAAACGCGAAGTACCTACAATAAATCCAGTGGACATTGCCAAGTTTGAACCAGTTTTATTCTTTTCGCATATATCATTTTTACCATTTTATCTGCGTGCTCTAGTAACCCCGAAGTATTACATATTATGAGGATGATCATAAAAGAACTATCTTTAAAATAATTCTTAAACAGTTGTTATAAATGTTAAATTTAAGTTCCTTGCGTCAAGACTCCGTTTTTACTTAAGGTATTTGTGATTATTTCTGAACACTTCTGAAATTACGTGCATTCTCCACATTTTCTTAAGCCCGTTCAATACGGGGCATTAATAGCACAATTAGATACCTATATGTAAGAACGTGTATTTCAAATTGCATTGTGTAAAGCGGTAAATTCAATGATTAATGCGCGAATACATGAGCGCGGGATGGCAAATAGCCCCTATTCTAAGTCAATTATTATTGCACGCCAGATTGGGAAAAAATGCAGTTTATAACAGTGCAAATTCGTGCCCCATGTAAAGCGGGCTTTAAAGCGATGTCAGATGTCCAGTTACCAACAAGGTTCCGGAAAAAAAATTGTAAGAAACCAAGCTCGGACAAAACCCCGAAAAACCTAGTTGGCAAAGATACTTTCCTTGGCTGATTACGTGCTAGTAGTTAGAAAATCAGGCACCATATTCTTGTTGGTACCTACAATATTAAGGCACATTCTGATCTCTTTATGGAACATTGTCCACTTCCACGATTATTGCCTCATTACGGGCAAATTTTGGTTATGCTAAATTTGTTGTCCAATGTAAACGACTGCTGGCTACCAAAATTCTGGACTTCGACTTTTAGTAGAACATTTTGCCAAGATTTCGGATACAGTGGATAATGCCAAATAAAATTGTCGTTTCTATTTACGCGTATTCATTGATTGGAGAATTAAACCAGTAGAGCACAAGTCAAAATTATGATGGGAAACCTTAATCATATGTACTTCATCATAAAAATGTACTTTGAGTGTAGTTTGCTCGAGGCAAGGAAGTGCACCTGACGACAAAATGTTTAGAAAAAAACATGACTTCGCTTATTGTCTCTCTCGTAAATAATTATCGCTCAACAAGTTTCGCGCTTGTACTCAGGACTTCCCTTTTCATTATCCGTATTTAGGATGTTTCGGCGTTCTCAGTACGGCATATTTGTTAACCAAGATGCAGTAATAAATTACACGAAGCTCTCAGCCTTTAACTTGTAGCGTATTTTTTGTTCATAATTGAAGTAGGTACTTCATGAGGATTGAAAGCCATACTGGATAAATGAAATTGCCGCCTATAACAGCTCATGTGGCGTCACTAACTTAAAGACGAGCATATTTCTAGAGCCAAAAAATGTTATACTACGTGTGGCGATGAAGATGTAATATTACGAACAGGACTTAGGGCGATTGCTCCCCTCTCTTCACCTTCACAGCCGTACCTAAAACCCCAACGTCATCAGTGTCGATCGACTTGGCAATCGCGCTCCGCTGCACTTCCCACTGGGGTCGGTAACGGCTGCGCTGAGGGCCTCTAGCGGCAGGCACGACAGGCGAAGCAGACGCGAGGTAGTTCGACCTGTGTTCATTAAAATACCTACTGGGATGGCACGGCTGCTCTCCTCAGTTAGTTCCTGAATAACTCTTACGGATTGTGTGTGTGCCCAGTGGTCGGTAGTTATTTACACTGTGCTGAAGTTCTAATGTACGATATAGCGAGGCGTTTCATCCATTCAGTGTCTCGATTTTTGTTTGGGAGAGGTGCGCTATCGATGTGAAACCTGCCAACGGTCGGCCCCTCCAGCCATCTTAAGTGTGCTTTAGGGAATCGGAACGCTGGCTCACCGTTGTTCTTCGGTCACGTCAATAAGTGAATTCTGCAGTGTTATGATTCTTTATTTGATATGCCTTGTCCGAGAACCCAATGAGGATCTGAGGAAGGGTGTACGAAGATGTATGCGGTGTTGCGGGAATCTCGCTTGTACAAATCAGTGATTATTTTGTAACGAAGGCGAGCCTCGAGATGTGGAGTGGGATGTGAGGGAAGTTGTGCCGATGCCATAGGCTCCGCCAGGAAACGAGTCTGGGTGAGCCGCTTGCTACGGCCATGTTGTGGTGTGAGTGAGGAGAGGACCTTTAGAAAACTGTCCAAATATTTAATGGATTTGCATTCTACTTCCGCGCTATCAAAACTAAAGCCTTTGCATCCTTGCGACGCTCTGCGCCTCGGGTCCTTTTTTCTTGCGTTGTTAGAGTCAATGGACTTGATAATCAAATGAAGATGAAAATTCCTGATATTATAAACTTTTGACTGAGTTGTGTGTGTCTATTACTCGTCGTGATGTGCACCTTAAGTATTTGTGTTTATCCTGCTATACCTATGTGCTCCAAGAAGGAGAAGTCACGTTTTATAGTGCCTCATTGCTTGTCCAAAAGTGGTAAGTGCAATTTCGTCTAAATTGAATGTGATGGACCTATTGAATGAACTGATTTGAAACGGAGAGGAGGGTTAGTAGGGTACAACTCAATGTGCTCGTAATATAAGTAATTGCCGATTTTATATTTCGAATATGTCGCGAAAGTTAACATACAGTCTCTTAGTAATCGGATTTGGTGCCATTACCTATAGCGATATTAAGCATGGTGAAGGTTAGCCGAAGAAAAGCATTGCCCCGAGTTTAGTGCCCTTTAAATGTCAAGTCTCATCAATTTTCGAGGCTCTGGTCTTGTAGTAGTGTCTGTTAAACAGTGTTGTCGAATTAGATCACATGGAATTGTTTACATTTACTCAGTAGTCCTAGCCGTTCACCACAACGGTATGAGATCGCCATTGAAATGCATGGAATGTTGCATGCGTATTATCAATCTTTTTAATGCTGTTTGATATATATTTTATTTTTATATTTTGCGTTACATCATCCTGCAAATGAATTATGTAGTATATGTGGTTAATCTTGTGAGGGCGATGCTAATTTTTTGCATTTGATTTGTATTATTGATGTTGTATAATGAGTCTACTCTTAACACAATGCAAGTATACCACGTACGTATTTATTGTGGGAACGTGGTTCATGATGAAAGCCAAACACTTTGATTTTGTTGGCTAATCTGTACTTGTCAAGAAATTCTTTATTCTTCTGTTTGCATGTTTTATTCTTTGCGTTTTCATCAGTGTGTGTTTCACCTATTGGAATCCTAATTCGAGTTGCGGGTATTCTGCCGCGACCAGGAGTCATAATAACGTGGAACTTTGTTATTGTACTCTTCGATCTCTTATGAATTATACAACACGGGAATGGCTGCGCATCATCCCTTTATCGTGATACGAATGGTTCTTTGTTAAGGCTGTACTACAGCTGGGTTGCTTGAAGTGTGACGAATGTTCTATTTTGGCATTATATTCTTCATTCTGTTGAGCGAAGGAATTTTTAAGGAAGATACTATCTCTACTGTGGTATGTGTGCCCAGAATGCCAAATATTTTGAATCACTTGTTTTCGGTGTCGTTCTTCACGGGAATACCCGAACCCGTGGGCCAGTTTAAACGGAGATATAATCAGCATTGCGGGGAAGTCTCTCTGATAACATGTAACCTAATGCTTCTCTGAGTTTTATGTCTTGAGCCCCATTTTACTGACAGTTTTCATCCGTATTGTTTAAATAAATCTTGTTTTTGCCAGAGCGCACGGCAACGTTTACTTGTGAAGTGCGACTAGTGTAATAATAAGACCCAGGACCTAGCAGTTTCTTCGCAATCTTCACCCAGCCAAGTGAGCAATTTGGAATTTCATTAGTAATGTGACTGCGTTGTTTGGTATATCGAAAAGCGGGTGTCAGAAATGCTTAGCGGTGTCAGGTGCATATAAATCAATCTGTGCGTAATGTAACTCGGGCTTGAGTTCGTGTATCCTTAATTATTTGAGATGCTAGGTTGGGTTATTACGATACTTTGATTTATGCTTGGAGCCAATTGCGACTCGGAGGTGTTGTTTTAATTGACTTTTTTGTCTTAGGAGGAATTGGAGCAGAGTAATGAAAAATTATGAATTCAAATGATTGTATTATGAATGTATTCAAATATTCCTGTGAAAACCTCCATTGTAATTGAAATACATTTTGCACGGGATTTACTGTTGTCACGGATGCTGGAACTGTCTCCACTGTTTTTGGGAGAACCGAGGCCCTTGGGATGAAAGCATGGTCATTAATGTTCATTGATTACTTTAAAATACTAGCCAACCATTCCCTTCCTTAGGTTCAAGTTCTCTATCGCTCAATGCTTTGCCGAGCTTTAAACGCATAAGTAGAGGAGTATGATAGGTAGCCCACACTTAGTGGAACCTTTGTAGTAGTATAGTAATTTCTTGTTGTGGGATGTCGTATAAAATATTAAGATATGGCTTTCGTTGATAATCCTGGGCCTACGTTGCAGTCTTCTTCAGGCTCCGAAAGTTGCGCACATACACTGTTGGCCAATGAGCAGCTTCTAGAGTTAGGCGGCCAGCGACTGAGACTGATATCGATCCATAATTTTGATGGTATTCTCGGAGCTACTCTCGGAGCGTTCAAAGCCTTTATTAAAGACTGAATGAAAGCATTGTTATTGGCCCGTTGTTTCACGGTGGCTTGAGATTTTTATGGAATAAATAGCTGGATATTCTCTTCACGAATGTTATGTTGCTCGTCTATTATTTCACTGCCGACATCCGGGTAATTAATCAGCTAAATAAGGGAAAGAAGCAATTCCAACGTGATCCAACAGTCAAGTCCCACTTCAGGAGACAATCCAAAGATTTATTTTTTCTAGATATCTGTACTTCGTAGGGTCGAAACGAAAACATGTCAAGGAGAATATGTGATATCCAGCTTTGTTGCAAGCCGAAGGCTATGCATAATTCATTTTACTGCCCTCGGCACATTTTCACGACGCACATTTTGTTTTTGGCCGTCTTGAGATACCTCATGTTGTCTGGAACTAAGCGTCCAATAAATGACGACGGAAATTTGTGGGTAGCAAATGTCATTCGTCACTAATAGTGAAAAACGAGGAATTGATTTAAGCGTAGGTGCATTTGCATCATGTTCCATTGAAGTCGTTTTTCATGAATACGAGAGCGGAAAATTGGTTGTTCAAAGAGAGGAGAACTGGTGTCGTAAGCTCAGGGAAAATGGCCTTGTTGTTTGCATTCCATGGGCTCTGGGCCTCTCTGTGCTTTAAGGGTGTTTGGGGAATTTCGGCCGGTGGGTTGCGGCGCCCGACGAGACCTACGCGCTTCAAAATGGCGCCACCGCTGCTCTCTTGCCTTGAGGCGAACTGCCGTGCTCCTTGCCTTCTCCTACGAGGGCTTAAACCGTTTGAGTGATGCATGCCAGGGAATTTTTATTGATTGAATACTCCCAAAAGTAAGAAAACGGAAGCGTGAGAGGAAGAGTGAATGAGCGTTTATTTGTGTCGCCTTCGCTGTGTTTGTGGAGCATTTTGGCAATGGATTCTAACGTAACCCCAAGAACTATGTGTGGTGAAGGAGATTGGCTTAAGAGTAGAAATTATGGTGTAATTGCTCATGATGAAAATAATGTAATTTTTCAATAACACGGTAACGTATTTCCGGTGCATGACACTTCAGTAAGAGCTAAGGGATTGAAGTTCACTGAAGGCCGAAAATGAAACAAAGAAGAATTGGACTGGATACAATTTTCCTTGCCGTTTCTTTCGGGGGAAAAAGTGAAATAAATCGCTAGCACTGCGTAAAAGTAAGCCTATATTCGAGTGCTAGGCTCCTTAAGCAAGAAGTTATGAGTACCCAGACTAGTAGGTGAAAATGACGATGTCTTTAACCATTGGTCTGCAGGTGCTTCTATGGTTAATGTCCTGAGGAATGTGATACAGATAGGTCCATAAACCGGTTCACGATGAAAACCTCGCGGTTTCATAATTGTCTTTACTAGAAGCGATTTACTTGACGGCCAGGTGAAAACCGTACCTTGGGAATTAAATAATATTTGTCCCATCAACTTCATTTTTCATCCGTTGCCGACCAGGCGAACTTTTGTAAATCAACCTTTAATGGTAATTTGGCTCTAAAGCTGGTAGTTATTTCCATTTACGTAGAAATCTTTGCTGGTGAGTTGTTCTACTTGTAAAGACTAATTTCTTGGGATGAACGCGAGGTTATGAATTTGTTGGGGGTGGGTTTCATTTTAAATTTTGGTAAGTAAATCTGTGTCTGTGTAAAGTAAGTGACAGAAATATTCTTTTAGTTTTAGAACTACGACGCCTATTGCAATGAGGTTATGACGGCGGAAGGGTGTTTCATGTTTTCCAATTGGATTTAAATTAAAAATAATTTATTTCGCGCGGATATTATTTCTAAGGCGGTGGATCCTGTTATTGTAGAGGCTTGCAGAGTGATCCAGGTGTTGTAGAGGCTGGCGATGCCTTCCTCAAGCAATGGCGAAAAAGTACAATCAATCCCACGTCCTTCTATTTACTTCTTTAAGTTAAGGTTTGTAAATAATCTGTCTGGCTGAAGAAATATTGTGTGGCAGTAAGGATATGCACGTTAAGCAACATGTTTAAATTGTAGTACTAAAACCCACTCTAACCCTTCTTTAATTATTAAATGAATAATTTAAACTAATTAACGGGAGATCCGAAGTTTTTGCGGATGACTGATATCCTGGGTTGACTTCTTCAATTATAAATCTCATCTAGGTATTCCTTTCTGTGAAGCGTTTCGAGAAAGTGAAATCCTCGTCTTTGCCCTCAACCATTAAATGTTGTTTGCTCAGTGTTGAATAGATCATGTTTTTTTATTAATCCCTATAAAAGTCGCGGTGCGTTGATCGTAAATTTCTGTTTCTGCCTTGTAGAAACCAATATCGTTGGGGTAAATATAATATAATAATAATATATAAGTCAAACGTTGTGTTTTATTAATTTACCGATGCTAATCTCTCCCCCAAATAACTGCCATTTCAGGGGAAGTGGCTAAATTTGCACAATTAGCTTTAAGACAATATTCTTTGAAGGGATGGCTTTAACCATTTCCAACAATAAGAGAGGTACATATATTAAGCCTCACTGCATGTGGTGTTGAGTATGTGAGACGGACAATGTTCCCCAAGACGCGAAATTGTGGGGTAAATTTTATGGAGGTGGCCTGAGTATTGGGAAGCGATTTCATTGTTAGCGCATGGGTAGCAATGTTGTAAGCGGTGTGGTTGGTGAATAGGAGTTGCATGTCGTCCTCTAGGACTGCGTGTATATTTCCCCGCATTCGGCGTCGTTCCTATTTTTCCAATCTCCCACAATCCACAGTTGGTGCACGTTAGTAGTTTCATTATTATTGTCTGCTGTTATATCTACCGTATTGCTATCTGTTGTCATCATAAGACGGACTCCTTCCCCGCTGGAAACGCATCCTTTTTACGCCTATGCGATCATCATAAGGCAATTACTGCGCAGCGTTCACTTCCTGTTCAGTGTGAGAGGCCGGTATGCGCGTACTTTCATATAATACCCAGTGCTTGTGACATCAGGGGAGGAATGGTAATGACTGTGGGAACACGACGAGTTGAATACCTGAGCATTTGGTGCAAGCTTTACTATTTTATTGAATCCCTTGTTCTGTGTTGCCTGCAAGCTCCTTAAACCTTCGAGTGTGGCATGACGTGATATCACGTCTCTGGTACCGTGAGTGTTCCAGCTTTTACTAGGGGACCTATTGAAAGTTCCCTTGTGAAAGCTGGAACACTCACAGTACCCTTGACGTGATATCACGTCATGCCACACTCAATGGGTTATAGGTATAAAGAAACAGAATGTTACTCATTCCGGCAAAAGAAACCGAATAACCCGTTTGGCTAGGAGCTGGGACATTTTGTTGCTACCTCGAGCGGAAGTAGACGATTGATATGTGTGTAGTAACTCCAGTCGCACACCGTGGCTCGACAGGGAATCATCGGAGATTTTCTTTTGATTGTATGCGGTATTGTGCTTGTCCATCGCCGATTTTTGACAAGCTACTATTATTGGCGTATTTTCGGATACATCAGGGTCTACTTATTATCCTGCAAGCCACCCTTATGTGTATATAAGGGTGTTTAGCAGGGGGTGACTGATCACCAACGTGAACTACAATGCAGAAAATTACTTTCACCAACAAGCACCACACTATCAATACTATAAACACTACAGAAACTACTAAAATTATCTACAATCTAACTATGTAAACGTGACACAAGAGTCATGCAGGGCACCTGCATATCATGGAATCAATACATGGAATATTGGATACGTTGTTAAGCCGTTTTTTTTAAAGTGATTTTTTCAATTAGTATTTCTCTGGGGTCTAACTAAAAATCGCCTTTTCTCAAAGTCATACTATGATTTTATGCGATACAGTATCGCAAATAAAGGGTTGTTATTCCACACTATTTCTTCCAATGTGACAACGGTAATTCTCTCGGCTTCTTCCAATATGGCCACGAAGTCTTGACAATTTCCACTTATGGTCATTCCGTCACCCTTGAGCATTTTGCGTTCTACGTTCACACCGTGCCATTCTTAGGTAGCATGTTCAAAAGTAGTCAATAGAAATTCTGTCTTCTCAGTGCTGATCATGTCCCCCTTTAATAATGTGAAGAACCACTTCCTCCCCGTTGAACTTCGTAATTATGATCTCCGGTTGGAATTAACGTGTATCCACGTTCGTCGATTTCTTGAGTTAATCTTGAGGTGATTACACTGGTTTCTACTGATTTCTGAGCCACAGCGTAACATGTTGATAACTAGAAACATATGCGTCAGAAGTGGAAGATTCTACGGTTCCTATTTTCGCTGCGAATCATGCACCCAATGTTACCGCTCACCCTGTTGTCAAATAATTTCTCACAATGAGGTTAGATGTATGTCGAACCCGGTGGCCCATCGACTTACAAATTCTTCTTAGTATAGATCCCATATTCCTTTGACTGTGGAATAGGTAATTGTGATTTGCCCCCTGGTGACAAACCACAATCGAATTTGTTGCTTATTATATAAAAATAATATTTAAGTTGTACAATTTTATCGATGAGAAATGCGTCGTCATTGTAGTCAGTGGAACATATTGTGCAGTAATTACAATTTTTGGACTTCATCATCACCTTGAATCAGTTTCCAGTAGCGGTTGCATTTTAGAGATTCTCGGATAGTTCGCTTCGTTAAGTCATCCGAGGAAGAGGTCCACTTTAGTGGAGCGCAGCCGGTTTGCCCGGCGGTATTCGAACCCTTGTTTCCGGACTAGACCACGGGTGAATTATTTACCGTGCTGCCTGTGTCCGTTGTCGTTCACCACGTAGTGTTACAGTTGTCAGTGATTTCCTAGTTTAGAAAGCTGTCGATTTCATATTAAGAAGTCTCTAAGTGAATTACCCTTTCTCGTGCCTGAAAGCGGCGAATATCGTTTGTTTTATGTCATGAAACGTCAAGGACGTGAAAAGTGGAAGGAATGAGTTACATTTTCTGCTAGGGAGAATTTCCTTGTGGCTGCTCAATTAGACAGTAATTAAAACCGAATTCTCGCCTGTGCTATGCTCCGGTTAAGTACTTAAGTTAAAAATATATTTCTTGTAGCCGTATTACTTCCTGGAGTCCCAAGTCGAGGTGACTTCTAAGTAAATCATTTGAGTGTGTTTCGGTTATGAAATGGTGGAAACCGTTTATATCCATGCATAGAAAAAAATTGCCCCTTAGAGTATTCTTTTCTATACGAATGACTTTAATTCGACTGGTAAAGCATGTAATTATCTAATTGTTTTTTTCTTCATTCAAAGTTTAGAACCTAGTTTCGAGGTAGAAATTATAGAATTCGGGCCGTAGTAAATCGTGGGAGCATTTGTATTGGTAAAGATAGCTGGATGCCTTGGGCGTCAGTGGTCGGGGATGGATGTAGAGAACTTCGGTCTAGGAGTCGAGGTTTGCTGGCACGAATGTTGTCGCTGTAATTGAGGTGTTCTTTTCTTTTGTCGGATGGTCCATTTAGTCTATTATATTTGTGGTTCTCATCGTTTCACGATCCTTCTTTTATTCTTTCCGCCGGGAGTACATTGACGATCAAGTTCTTTCGGCCCCAATTCTTGATGTTGGGATTTTTTAAAGTCATTAGTGTCTATTGCTATATCCTCCTGTTGCATTCTTTATTCAGATATATACTTCATTTTGGAGCCGATTCGCCGAGAGGAATCAGTCCTTTTAAGAGACGAAACACAAGTTTGTACGGTTGAGTGTGAAGTTTTCGTTGGATATTCTGTGTAAACGATTTCATTTCCCTTATTTTTTGTGTCAGTGACTAACTCGTCATTCCTCAGCGCTTTCTTATGTATTTTTCCTCCTGAAACGCACATGTAGGTAAGAATATGGAAAAAAATCACGTTTATCGTCTCTTACTCTCCTTTATGGCATGCGCATAAACTATCAGTATAATGGAATCGTCAAAGAAATTAATAGTGCGAACGCAGTGAAGTAGACCCCTTTTAATCGATTAAAACGGAAAAAAATTTCCGTGAAGCTCTTTCATTGATTAGTCCGGGAGTGCATGGTGTGTATTCATAGCATCGTGTGTCACATTTTCTTTGATCGATAGTGGTATTACTGGAGAACGTATTTTCGTGATTATGGCGAATTTTTTACCCCCAATTTTGTAGCAGTGGTTTTTAATTAAGTGCGGACCGTGTAATTCGCCTCAAACGTCACATTCCACTCTGGTTTTAACTCTCCTTTCACTGTTCATTTATATTATGCTTATAATATCTCTAAAATATGGTGTGAAGATATACTCATCTTTTATGATGCGTATATCCGACATTCTCTCTTAGTGCACCCTAGGCCTGGTGTGCTCTGAATGTCTGATTTCTTTGTTTACATATTAGCAGTCTCGTCCGAGGTTCTTTCCTATTTAATATCTTCCTCAAAAATATGTCCCTTGTAATGTTAAAACCCTTTAAAAGAAGTCCACTATATCCATCTGCAACTTTAGTGTGTGAATATTTTTTACCATCTTAGGTGAATCTTCTGGGCTCACAATGTAGTATTACACTTGATATATCAGCATCTGGCATGCTTTTTTTTCTTAAATTTTCCTTCTTTCAGAATTCTGTCTCAATCTCATTCAGCCTCCACCCTCATAAAGCATCTTTCCCCCTCTTTGAGGACTACATGTAACATGCTCTCGGCCAACAATGTATTGATGATCTTGCAAGTGAATTTCGAGTTGGCTGCCCCCAACCACATGAAGAGCATAGCCCAGTGCACCAAACACTCGGATTAGAACAAGTGTTGAGACCTGACAGAGGATTAAATTTGGCGGATAGCGTAACCCTTTTCATAATTTTTGGGGTAAAAAGTTCTAGGAAAATGCAATTGGTAATCCTTATAGTTATCAAGGAGTCATTTGCGGGCACTTGGTTTATTTCCTCGAATTTTTTCCTCCTTAGATGTTGCTTATTCTTTAACTTAAGGATACATACTCAGATATCTTGCGTATTTGTCTCTAATTTATTTGCTCACATATGTCATTAGCGGTAATTTTTTACGCTGGGGCATATGAATTATTTTAAGACACTTGTTATTCACGAAGCCGCAAAGTTTTGGGCCTGGAATCTCCCTCCCTATCACTTTTGGTCTCTCTTCACTCAGTCGTCTCTCGCGGGACCGGAATTAACTTATGCAGTGGTTCCCTGTTCCCGCCGCGGAGCCCTTTTTGGAGCATAGTTTTCTCGTGGAGCCTCTAGGAATATTTAGTGTTTAGTTCTATTTATGCTCAATAAGGCGTAATGCGCACTTGACACTTACAGAATTATGACTTATAAGGTGTTTATATTAATTTTTGTGATCCTTGTCAGCTGTCTAATTGCCGCGGGTGGGGCCCCAAGGGCTCCGCGGAGCATAGTTCTGGAAACGCTGCACTAGTACATAGTAATAGTATTTGTTAGCGGGAAGTAGACTCGAGCGCCGGGTAAGTTGGGCGTTCATTCTTCGAAAACAGCGGTTCGCCAACTATGGGTCGCGAGGTCAATTTTGGGGAGGGGGAGGTGGTCGTTAGGAGAGCCAGTGAAGTATGTAAAAATACTCAACGATATTAGCCACGTCATACTATCCTAAACCTAACAAACGTGTTCGGTACGACATGGCATCACTGTGCCCCGTCCCCTACTAGTATATTGAGATCGCGGGTTAAATAAAACATATGAGTAGCGGATCGTGAAAAATTCAACTCTTGATGGTGAGTCGCATGGCAACAAAGTCTGGTACCCTCTGTTTTAATAATAGCGTGTAATTACTCAGATAAGATTCTCTGGCGATTAGGAAGGAAAATTTGCTGGTGTAGCTCTTGAGTTGTCCGCTCTCGAATGCGACATAAGGAAGAGGGCTTTGGGGTCGTTCAGAGGAAGATGGAAGCTGCTGAGAATTTGGCCACCGGTATGTGATGAAATTTCCAAGAGTTCTGCTTTAAATTCCCGGTCCAAATCGGAGTATCTTAGCCAGTGCCCCCGCTTCATCGACAGTCGTATGCTATTGTTTGCCTACGATATAATTCATGCTGTTGTCTTCGCGTGTGGTTTCAAGTATTAGACTAAGTAGCTACGGGAGATTTTACAACCGACTCGTGGACATACTATTCAATTTTCTGCCGCCTAACACTTTGCCACGTTGGAGTTCTTTCTACTTGGATAAACGACCTCTTTACCCCATATGCCCTTTTTGTGCTAACATTATAGTTTTCTATTCCGTCGAGGGTATTTTTGGATTAAGAAACGAGGGAATTGATCGAGGATGTCTTCAGGTAGACAATGAGCTGAATTATTGAGTTCACTCAGGCTTCTGTTTATGTGCAAGGTCGCTATTATTTCTTTAGCCTCGTTCCTGATAGACTCCCTGTCGCGTCTGTGGTCACTGAAGCGTAGTCATCCTATTCTTCGGGTGTCATCGGGAGTCCTGTTTGTGGACCAAATCCGATCTTCTAATAGGTGGAGCGATTTCTAGGAATCCGGAGCGATATGGTGTCTGTCTGAAAAGGCCGTTATGACCTTGGAGGGAGGTCCGGGCGTGTGTGTGTGTTGTGAAGCAGGTATGACCGGTAATGAGGAAACCATTGCAGTCGATGCATCTACCATGCTACTTTGGGTATTATATGGGAACCGTTGAATTGAAATATCGAAATATTGTTTGTTTTCCAACGTTCTATTTCGACAATACGGAAAGATAAGTCTTAACTTCTCAATTGGTCCTCTTTGCTTTGAGTTTCCGCAGGTTCTGGCTTTAGCTTAAATTCCCTCTTCCTTAATCAGCTTAGTACATACTCTATATTTTTCGAATAATTATTTTTCAGGTAATAGATATTTACATTGTTTCTCAATTAAAGTGATTATTATTCCTATTTAGATTTACCGATACCATTTACACATTAAGGGTTTCCATAAGCGACGAAGTTATAGAAATGACAGCGCAAGTGCAGTGATATTATGAACGAAGTCGATTGTGGTGCCGTTGAATGAAATGTGGTTGTTATTAAATGGTCCCCATCCACGAAGTTTTGATTAAAACCTCAATAGTTCGAAGAAGCTTGAATAGGCAAGTAAATGCATTATTTGGTTTTATAAAGTTATTTATTTAATTAGCCCCCTTCTCGTGTGAGAGTAACAGCTAGAGAAGAATTTCTGGCTTTACATTGAAACTGTACCCATGGTCTGCCATGAATGTTCCAAAAGCATTGTAAGCTCTTAACTTGTTGTGTTAATTGGTTAAACAAAAGGTTACACATATATGGATGTTTGAATAGTGAAAATTAATATTTGCAGTGATTAGCTCAACATAAAACCTTTAAGCAGGTATGAATTTCGTATGTTACTACTCCTGTTTGAACTTCAGCTCTGCCTCATGAGTCGGGGGAAAATGTTGTTCCTTCCGTATATAATTAGCATTCTCATGTTTTACTGGTTAACTATTGAGTTAGTCGTTGAAGGGATTTTGTCGAGTATTTTTGTTTTGAAAGACTAATATCTGGCCTTTATGTGGCCCTGGCCCTGGTGGATTGCCCGTTGGCCGGAGAAAGCTGGATCTTGCGGTGTTTAAATTTGCGAATGCGTGCAAATTTGATGTGCAAGCATTGTTCACTCCTCTCCGTGATGCATAAATATAACTAGAATGGCCTTAAATGCTTTCAATGGGAACAATGAAAATAAGCATGGAATTAAGAATCCCTGTCAACCTTACTGGTTTACTTGTGTGGGGCCATCATCAACTGAAGCATGCCATAATGTGGATATGTCAAGAATAGTTACTCCCAGACCTATCAAGGCTTTACACCATCTAGAAAAGCAACTCGTATATTGAAAGGAATGAAGGTCAACGCTGGCATAAGGTCGTGAATGATAAATTTAATAAGTACATATTAATTTCTCTGTTCTTGTTTTCTCAGTGTTTTAGTCCGTGGGTTCTATCTTAACGAGTTTGCATATCCCTCGGGCTCTAAAAATTTATTTTTCGTCCTTGAAGGAACCCTCAAAATTTTCCATTTTATGATTGGGAGAAATTTGATTTCTTGGCGTGGAACATGAACAGAGCACCGAAATTATGTTGTTTTGGGTTTACGCAGTGATACAAAAATTTTTATGGCTTAAATACACATACAACCCTGGGACCTAACATTCTTCAATACCACTTCGTATATGAAAGGTTTTTTATATGCTGTAGAAATGCGCTAGTGTGGAAGTGGTTAAATTCACAACTAAAACAAAAGAAATTTGTAAGCGTGGGGATTTTTTATCGAGATCACCTGCTATTCCCTTTTTAAGATAACAATATATTGTTTCATGTGTTCCTCCCCAAGGGTTTACAAGGTAGGTTAGTTTATTTCTCTAGTGCTGAGTGAAGGCCCCTTGAATAGGGCAATGACACTGATTTTGGAATTACGTATTATATAGACAGACCACGCACCAGGGCTTAGTGCAGATACAACACTGCGGACATGACAATTCCGTTGGAATATGTTGTCAGCAATCATTTCTGATTCGTGTTCGTTAGAGGAGCAGTTTAGGCAGTCAAGTACCAGCTTACCTTGCATGTGTTTCATAAATTGTACTGCGTGTACTTTTCGTTTGCCCCTACGGAATATACATTTGTGTCAAACCACTGTCCGAGCACTGTGAGATTATCTTCCATGTTTTTCGTCCTGTCTTAAGATTGGATTCCCAGTTAATACGACATCATGAGCATTTCGTTCCCCCTAAAAATTATGATTACGGAGATTATTTATGCTGAATCAAAAAAGAGTATTTTCCAGAATCTGCCCTTGAGGAGCGCCCAGATTTGATATAATGATCTTTTCTACGAGTGTCATGCCTACGAACGCAATATGACTGCTTTAGTAAATGACCAATCAAACCTTGCCAATCGGCTTGAAGGGGTGTAACAGTGCACTGTACTAAATAGTGTCTTACACCTTCGTAATGCAATCTTGAAAGGATTCGTTTCTTTTATTGTGGTTCAAAGTATTGAAAAACCTTGCTTGTATATATTAATACACCTTCAGGTCCTAAATATTCCTAAATCCGAAATTTTGTGGACAGAAGGACCTTTTTATACGGAAATTTTGGCCCAATACTTCGTTATGCCATGTTTCTAATTCGCTGGTTAGCGCTGACGCGGGTTACAATTGGCAATGGTATAGCCAGTCAATGCCAACTAGGGTAGGATTTCTAACCGTGGTTACCTGGTAACTTGGGTTAGATATCGTAATGTAAACGCTAGTTTCGCAGTTGTCAACAATTGATGGACTGATTCACCCTTGGGACCTCCGAGAAAATTTCTTTCATGACGTATTGCTAGACGCGCAGATTTTTTCCAAATTTCATGGTATACCACTCTTTTTAGTAATTGAAATAAATTATTGTGGGTTGTATTGTTATATCTACCGGAATTCAGAGTCTCTAATGAAATCTAACAAACTGGCAAGACCATATGGCGACTGTGGTATTTATGATTTTATACGAGTTTTTGGATGATTAATTGTTTACACAGTACTGAAATCTTGGCTTTGTTTGGAGTGTTGAGGGAAAATTGAAATAGGACACTGTATTTCATTAGTGCTGTAAAAATGTTTCTGTATCATCCGTAGATCATCGGTAACACCATAGATGACAACATTTATGACCTGGAAATGTCACGACTAGAAGCATGAAAAAAGCCATAGCTGTTACCATTATTCACATAATGTGTGTTCATTTTGTGAATCAGTTCAAATATTCACGCTTATCAATTGTAATCTAACGAGTAAAATAATACGGCCCCTGGAGAAGTTTTCAAATATTTTCGTACGTATACTTAATTGCTTAAGCTTTACATCTTGGGCTACTTCTTCAGAATTCAGTTTTTGGTATGACTGCCTTCCATTAACTTATCTTATGAATTCGATTATTTTTTCCCCATAGAATATTCGCACTTATCTTTTACGAACACAGTCTCAATTCGTTCACTTTCTATGCCTAAGTGTTAAATGGTGGCATATTCTGTACTTTCCTATTAATCATATGTTAATTTGCTTTATGTAGTAATGGAACCTTTACTTTCCCAAGACTTTTTGGCTCAACCAACCTAAGTAGAGTTAAGAAGACAGAAAGTTATTTTAAGTAGAAAGCAATATAATGATCCGTTGGTTCAGAATTACAACCTCCTTATTACGTCAAGGGTTTTTTTTGATTTTGAGACCCTCAAAACTAACTTTTTCCTAAGCCATCGTCTTGGCATAACTAGAGCTCCCAGCCGGCCACTAGTTACGTGGGTTACCACTTTCCTTCTGGAGCGCAAGCCGGTTACCTAACCTCAGGTCTATCTAGCGTAGTGGATAGTAAGCATTAGGAGGTTGGTCTCCATTTGGAATAATGAGTAATTTCTAGCGAGCGTCTGCATATTTGGTGATCTTCACCCACACACCCTCGTGGTGGCTCGCAGGGTATGACGTAGACGTAGACATGGCTTCTGGTGAAAGATCATCAGCCCTAGTCATTAACTGACGGTAATGTTCACAACAGATTTCAATGCAATGAAAACATGTCTTCGACAGATTTTTTGGTGAATTTAAGAATTGAGCCAGGACAAAATGGCATCGGTACAGTGTAACCGTGTTTTAATGTTAGCCTGGTTTTTTGATTAGGAGGCCGATGTTATGCCTAAAATGTGAATTTTATTTCATTGCAGTCAGTTCAGTAGTTGTCGAGATATGTAACATCCCAGTCACGACTATACCGACTTAGTTCATAGGCTTCCGGATGTATTACATTACGTATACATAATCTGGCAGTATGCACCAGAGGTGCAATTGCTTTTATCTGGAATGGTGAACTTTGACTTAGAAGAATGTGAATTTGTATTGTTAGAGTAAATTCATGTCTTCCAACGATGTCTCAGCCATGGATATGTCGATACGCGTACATAAGGGAATCGAACGTTACCGTCGAAACACCATGGCGTTGTACGTCCGAGCGATCGGTTAGCTGGCGATGCGACGGGCGTTAATTTTCGTCGTGACGGGTGAGGTCGTTAAGTTAGTCCGAGCGAGATAGTTCCCTAATCATAATAGAGACCGCATTCGCATATTACGTTTTAATTTCACCAGCTGTGAGACACACGAATTAAAAATTGCATTATTTCTGGTAACAATATAGTTTTACATGACAGAAATTGTAAGTAATCAAATGAAAGTATCTAAATGACTCTTTTTTCACGCGGTACGTTTGAAACTCCATAAAAACGGAAAGTTTATTGTGATCCCGAAGAATTTACTGCGGTGACAGTATGATTAATTTTCAAAAATAGTCGAGATAACACACGAACTACACTGTTGATTATTTCATCTACATCTACGTGATACCCTGCGAGCCACCACGAGGGTGTGTGGCAGGGGGTGAAGATCACCAAACATGCACTATTGACATGCAAGTAGGATATTTAAGGGAGATAGGCCAGATAATAGGGTCACTTGGAGCTAGATGGTTAGTATCTACATAATAAGGAATAGATTATTGGTTGTTATTACATGCATCATGCACTACAGACTACTCTAACTATATTTCACCTACCTATCCCTTTGCTACGCTACCTATTGTTCTCTCTTATAGTACGCGGGAAAAATGACATTTTAAATCTATCGGTACGACAAATTCTATCTCTAATCTTGTTAATCTGATCAAACCTAGCATAATACGCAGGGGTTCTTAATATATATCTAACGTCTTCTGTGAACAAATCGGTTTCAAATTTACTTAAAAGGTTTAACCTATATTTTAGCCCGCGTTCTGATAGTAATTCCCATCCTAGCTCTTCTATTAAACTCGTAACACTTATGCAATTATCATAACGGCCTTTAACAAACCTAACGGATCTCCTTCGCACACGCTCTAATTCTTTTATCATACCTTCCTCGTACGGATCCAATATACTAGCGGCATATTCTAAATGAGGCCTGACAAGTGTAAAATAGCTTCTTTCTCGTACTCTCTCATCGCATTTGCCTAGAACCCTTTTTACGAATCCTAATCTACGGTTTGCTACACTAGTTATTCCCCTGATGTGTTTCCCCCATGACATGTCTTCAGTGATGGTGACGCCTAAGTATTTAATAGATTCTCCGTTAGATATTTTCTTTTCTTTGATTTAATAACTATTCCGGGGAAGCCATTCTTTTTCCAAAAGTTCATTAATGCGCATTTCTTCAAATTTAATTCTAGCTGCCAACTATCACACCAATCATCAATCGCATCTAAATCCTTAGCTAAAGACTGACTGTCCTCTTCATTTCTAATTTCCTTATACACTACTGCATCATCGGGAAAAAGACGGAGCTTGCTATTTTTTACTACGGCATTTAAGTCATTTACTTAAAGAAGAAATAAAATTGGGCCTATCACGCTTCCCTGGGGAACACCCGATGAAACTTTTACTTCGCCTGGCCTGATACCATCTAATACCACCCTTTGAACGCGTTCATGTAAGAAGTCTCCTATCCAGCCTACTATATTACTGTCTATCCCATATGATGCTAACTTCGCGAGTAACTTACAGTGGGGAACCTTGTCAAACGCTTTTCTAAAGTCAAGAAACGCTGCGTCTACTTGTACGTTACCTTCTCCGGAAACTAAAATATCATGAACAACAAGACCTAATTGAGTTTCACAAGACCGTCCCTTTCTGAACCCATGCTGGTTTGTTATCAATAAATCATGGCTGTTGAGGTGTCCCATTATTGATGTAACTATTATATGCTCTATAATTTTGCATGATAGTGACGTTAATGATATTGGTCTATAATTACATGGCAGTTCCCTATCTCCGCTTTTATAAATTGGGGCCACGTTTGCTGTCTTCCAGTCTTTGGGAACCGCGTGTTCTTCGAGGGATTTGTTAAATATTACTTTAAGATACGTAGCCATTTCGAGAGCTAATTCTTTATACGCACGGGCTGGAATTTCATCAGGACCTGAGTACTTGTTCGGGCTAATGTTATTTAATAAGGATACGATTCCGCTACAAGATATATCGATCGGGGGCATTGGTTGTTGAAATCGGTCTGGTATGGCTTCGCGCAAACTATGCTTAGATTGATTAAAAACGCTCAGAAAAAAATAATTAAACAAATTAGCCTTATCTGTACTGGAAGTTTCTATTTCGCCACTATCGTTTTTCAAGGAATTAACCGTTGACTTTTTAGTTCCCTGTACTTCCCTAACATATGATCAAAATGCTTTCGGGCTTCCCTCTAGTTGTTCTCCAAGTACTTTTCTCTTGAATTCACTAAACGCTTCTCTAAGGGCTGTTTTTGCGGCTGCTTTACAAATTT
This sequence comes from Ceriagrion tenellum, assembly GCA_963169105.1. Classification (NCBI taxonomy): domain Eukaryota; kingdom Metazoa; phylum Arthropoda; class Insecta; order Odonata; family Coenagrionidae; genus Ceriagrion; species Ceriagrion tenellum. Next base: position 14,862,788 of record OY720638.1, read on the forward strand.
TATAATGTTCGATAGTATGTCTTAGGTCGCTATTAGCTACATTTTTCTTCATTTTCCTTAGTTTCGCGTGTCTAACTCGTTGGCGTTTTAAACATTTTCTAACCTCCGCGTTGTACCACCTTGGTTCCCTATTCTCACTCTTATACTTATGAGGTATATATCTGTTGACAAGTGACCGCGTAATTTGGAGGAACTCTTTCCATGTATTATCTGTATCACTATTTTTGCTAATGTTCACGAATTTTTCAAAAGAATTCTTTATGTCACGCCTAAATCCGTTAAAATCTGCTTTACTAAAAAGGTAAATCTTTCTTTTTAATTAGAAATTTTTTTCAGTATTTAGGGAAAATTTTACGTATACTACCTTGTGGTCGCTTATTTCATCGACATTTTCAACTTTAATAACTTTTTCAGGGATGTTTGTGGCAAGTAAATCGAGAACATTCTCCCCTCTTTTAGGCAAATTTACTATTTGATGTAGTGCGTATGATGCGAACAGGTTAAGCAATGACTCGCAGATTTCTTTGTCCCTACCCCCAGACTTATGACTACATGTTTTCCAATCTATCGATGGTGTATTGAAATCTCCACCTACAATTATCTGTCGTTCGTTACTGTGGGAATTAATGGACCTGATCTGTTTCTCGAGTTCTAATACTGAGTGTACATCGGAATGGGGAGGTCTATAGTAGGCACAAACGTATATTACTTTCGAATTAGCACATTGAATGGAACACCATACACTTTCTATTATATTATCGGGAATCACTTCTATTTTGCTGACTATTGTGTTCTTAACTGCGATAAATACTCCCCCTCCCGGTCGACCCTCTCGATCTCTCCTGTATACCCTAAAATTTACTGGAAAAATTTCACTATCAGCAATATCCCTTGTTAACCAACTTTCCGTTCCTATAATTATGTCAGAATTAGTACTCTCTATAAGGCGATGGAATTCTTTCTAAACTACGACAATTCTTCTTAAACTCTTAAGTTCTTCTTAAACTACGACAATTAACTACCACTGCTGAAAATTCCTCAATTTTAATATGTCTGCTTATTGTATTTGTGGGGTTTCTGTTTTCTAAATTATTGGGAAAGTTACAGTTTGGAAATTCATGGGTGTTGTTTTGATTTATGTTTTTCCTTTTTCTGTGCTTTCTTACGTCCCGCTAAACCTATACTGTGTTGTCTGATCAACTCGTTATTCTTTGCTATCCTGGTGAATGGTAAGTTATTTAATGGCCCACTATTTGACGTACTCTCTTTCCTAAATATTTCTAATTTATTGTTATCTATGAAGCTTTTCCTAGGCCCTAAACTTGGTGTACTCTTTATTATCTGACTTCCTGGAAATGCACTGATTTCGTTCCCACTAACTGACCTCCTCTCTCGCCTACCGTCTATGCTAAACTCGCTGGGTATGCTCAAATATCCTGCACGCTACCTTCTGCGATGCCTCATACGTATAATGGACACCCGAGCGATTTAATGGCACTCGACACGAATCCAGCAACGGTCTAAGGTCCAAGAACCCAGCTCCCTCGCTCCCGCAGACATCACTGAGCCTCTGGTTTCTGCCTTCCAAATCAAATTTAGATGCGAGATGAAATTTCAGTTTTTTTATTTAAATTTAGGATACTTTTTTATCACATTTATTCTTAAATTAATTATTCCTTTAAGGGGCGCCAGAACTTAATCAAAATTTTTAGGGGCGTGGGGAATAAAAAATGTTCGGGAACCACTACTGTACAGTGTTAGTTCCCACGGGCACCAAGGAGAGCATTCCCAAAATCTCCTTGGACCTAAGATTTCTGCCCCTGTCATCCATGTAATATCCTACACCACTTCCTACTTCGCGCACCAACCGCTTCAGTTCTCTTTGCTACTCTCATTCGTTTTTGTCTGGAGCTTATTCTCTACTCTACGCATTTATGTTATTATTCTTGTCCAAGAATGGCGCAAAGCAAATGTCATTGGACAAATAACGACAATGATCAAAAGAAAAATATATAATACAATAGATTAAAAAATTAATTTAAAAAACCACGTTTTTATTTAACCTATAAATAAGAAAATAAACCACCCTGCATTGGCCCAAGGTCCCACGATTAAATTTTACAGATAAAAGACTACATGTTCAAAACCTAAAACGTGGTGCGCATCAATATCAATATCTATTTATTATGGAGCCCCGAGCTGCCTTGATGATTAAGTGACTTCCCCAGAAGTAGCTTTAAGGAATCGAGTTGTCTATTTTTTCTCTCATGTTCATCTCCTGTCTCTATTAAAATCGTATTGTCGTTAAGGTATATGAAATGTCATAAGTATTAGAATTATGCTTCAACTCTGAAGCAAATTTTATGACGCTTTACATATGACAGTGGAGTGATATAAATTCATCATCATATATTTGAGATTTTAGTTGTACTATTGTAATGAATATTTACAGAGAAAGAATGTGATTCAAGATATTGAAATTGATGCGCACCACGTTTTTGGTTTTGAACATGTAGTCTTTTATCTGTAAAATTTAATCGTGGGACCTTGGGCCAAGGCAGGGTGGTTTATTTTCTTCTTTTTAGTTTAAATAAAAACGTGTTCGCAGAGGAAGCTCTGAGCTTGTATACAACCTCTAATTAGAATTTCAACTCTTCATCTTGCCAGCCTACCTTGTCCTGATGTCCTATATGCACTATATTAATCTCACTTTCCTTATTTCTGCAGCAACTTCTCGTTGCGGCTGGTCCGGTGTTTCCGGAGGAATGTAGCGGACGATATCCGCTTAGTCCATGCGCGCAAAGTTGTTGATGGTCAAGTCCTTGTACAAAGGATTATTGCAGCGTATTCTTGCTGAGAGGCAAGGCGAGAAACATAGGCATCCGGAGACTCATTCACTCGAGCTAAGAACTTTCGCTTTCGATCTTTAGCAAGGTGATAAATTTGATCGCTTTCTTTTTCTATTTCGAGCAGTAGACGCCTTCCGCTCGCGATCTTTTTGTCAGGTCGGAAGGACAAACAAACAAGAAAGCGACTTAATAAAAACGTGGTAAAATGGCTCACTCAGTGCTTCAACCCGAAGGTTGGTTTGGGGTAGGTGAGGGTAGGGCTCACCTCAGACAGTCAAAAGCGTGTGAGTTTCACACATTCAGGGAAGGGGGGGGCAGTTCCTTTCCCTGGGCCACCTCGCAACGCGAGGAAATGGCGGTCAAATCAAACAGCTGAGCGATAAATAGAAATGTTAATTGTCGAAAATAGCGGCTCATATTGCCTCTGAAGAGCTAGATATAGCTTAAGAATGCATTGTCATCTGGATCTGATCTGCATTGAAAATATTGAGTCGATAGCTAATCGGGAAGTGTGTTAAATTTGAGTTGCAAGATTTTGCCCTGAAGGACAAACAAACAAGAAAGCGACTTAATAAAAATAGAGAGGCAACAGTCGTTACAAATTACAGCACTAAACGAATTAGCAAGTAACCATAAATAACAAATGCTGCATCAAGCAATGACTCAAAGTGAGCTTAAGCAGATAAAAGCGATAACCGTGAGCTTAATTACATTACGAATATCACAATTGTTCCTTTCAATTTTGCATACAGCAATTGCGAGCCGTCATTTAGATTGAGTTATGTATACACAACAAGGCTCGGCTGTTGAGGAACCCTACCAGGTTGGATTTGAACCCTCCGCGGCTGATATGCGTGCGATGGTTTGACCCCGAGGCTAACATTACCTACGCCCTCCGCTACCGTACGTGGCTGTGGTTGCTCCTGCCTAGTATCCTTCATTTCTCATGTGTTGCGGGTTGGTTGTAAACTTTACGTTTATTTAATTTCGGTTGTGACAAATAGATAGACTTGCATTAAAACTAGATAGCATGTATATAAGGCTCTATTACTCGTGGAGGTCGTTAGTATTCATGGTGAATGATAGGATAGCTTGTCTACCACCGTGCTAAAAGCGATACTAGTTTCCCTATTCATCACTAAAAGGTTACTTGCACCCTAAAACATCTCATTTTGTTGGTATTCACTGTCTTTGTGTGTTCGTTTGAAAGCGATTATCGCACCATTCGGAAGTTGCTAAATGTAAGCCTTATATTTAGCCAAATTGTCCGGGGACAGTTAAAGATAAATTGAATGTCATCGTTGTCGAAAAATATGGTGGTCCAGGGTTTGCTACTTTGATTTTATCTGTGGTCGTTGTTTGCCGAGCTGTTTATGTTGGCCATTCAAGTTTTTGTGATTTTTATCTCCTCATTTAGAACATCACAAATTGCCTTTCCAAATATGTCGCTGATATTCTCCGGACTCAAGAAGACCTGGTTCCTCTTAACCACACTGCGAACTTGAAATTGCTCATCTGTAGTAGAGAGAGAGGCTCCTTACAAGTTCTTCGGTGATGGAGATCCCTTCCACGTCCCCGCCGTCCCCCATCGCCTCCACGCCCTCCCTCAATCGCCTCCACGCCCCCCCCCCACACACCTTGAAAGGTCTCCCCATTCGCTCCGCTTTCAAGCAGACGTCGCTCCCGTCCCCGGCTTCCCTCCCCTCCTCAGTAGCTGACTTTCCAAAAACATAATTTACGTGCTCACTTACAGCTCATGCCTTTGAATTTGCATAATGAACAACTTACCTTTCCCTCCGTGCCCTTCCTTTCATTACTTTCCCTCCAAATCCACTTCCTCTCCACGTACTGCGTCCTTTTCGACTTTTTCTTTCGGAACGTCAATGCACGTGTCGAATGTGCGGTGTTATACCTTCGATTACGTTTACAAGTATAAGTTATGGTAAACAAATCGATTGGCAGCCAAGCACATTATCCGATTTCTAGGTCGGAATAATGGAAGTTTAAATAGAATCCAAAATGAACTCCTATCTTGGAAAACTACGTTGAAAATATGCCTCATTTTCTTTCCTGGCGATTGTGAATTCACACGATGGTTGGTGTTTGACCTATTAGCTATTTTTCGGTTTGAATGAAGTTATATTTTCATGAAGGGCACAAACGTTCGTTTGCGTAGGTGTATGTTTCCGCGGTTAGGGAAATCGATCTCAATGGATGAAAGACCATATATTAAAATGTTAGCAGTACTCCACATCGTGAGAGCACTCCGCTTGACGTTGAGGTCTACTCTCAGCGTGAATTTGTCGCCAGGTTTAGGAATGACTGCCGCTTTACATCTACGAAATGCCGTGCAAGCTACTACTAGGGTGTGCGGCACGGGATGATTCCACACCAGGCATTAAGCACTCATCCCAGTTCAAATCAGAAGCACGCACGTTCCCCCGAATTCCAGGCGCAGGCCAAAAGCAGTCAGGGCAACGGTACGCAGTCAGGCGGTACCACAAACCAGGAGAGTGATACGCTGAAGAACATGCTACCATTCAGTACCCTACTTAAGATATAAATACTGGTTAGTATTATTAATGCGACAAATAAATAGCACTACAAGATAGTGAGACATGCAGGAGTATATCATACCGGAGATTGCATGCGAAGGTAGTATCTAATGATCATGTTAAGATATTTAGCACTACAGAAAAAACCTATTTAACCTAGTCAGTATCCTAGAACTGATCCATCAAAACTATTATAGTCCTTATTGTACGTGGAAACAATATCATCTTAAATCTATCGGATCTGCAGTCTATTTCCTTAATCATATTCCTGTGATCGTTCCCGCCATAATAGTTTGGCTCTAGCGAAATATTTTGAACGTCTAGCAAAAGATAGTCTATATCAAACTTTCGTGAAAGATTTAACCTATATTTCTTCCTTCGATTGGATAGAGGTTCCCACCCTAATTCCCTCAACATTTTTGTAACACTACTACGTTTATCATTACAATTTTTAATAAATCTAGCTCTAGGTATCTAGCTCTGGGTAGCTATAGGCTCTAGGTATCATATCCTCCAGAGTTGTGAACATGCAACGATTGTGTAGTACTGCTATGTTTATCATAACAATTTTAAACATATCTAGCTGCCCTCCGCTGTATTCGATCTATGTCTGAAACTAGCCCTACTTCGTAATGTTCCCATGTACTAGCGGAGTACTTCAAGTGGGGTCTCACGAGAGAAAAATAACATTGCTCCTTTACCTTCTCGTCACACTTGCCTAGTATTCTTTTAATAAATCATAATTTACGACTTGCCTGTCCTCAAATTTCTCGTATATGCATCCCTCATGACAAGTCCTGAGTAAGGGTCACTCCTAAGTACTTAACTGACTCTACATTTATTAATTCGGCTTGATTAATTGTGTATGTCTCGTTGGTTTAGCTACTCTTCCTCCTAAAATTCATAAAAACGCACTTATTAAAATTTAATTTAACTGCCAAGTGTCGCACCATCCGCTTATAGCTTCTAGGTCTTTCTTCAACGCAGTTCTATCAGACTCTGTGTTAATATCCCTGTACAATACTGCGTCGTCTGCGAAAAGACGAATTTTAGTCGTAACGACGGTGGTGATATCATTAATATACAAAAGGAATAATAAGGGACCAATGATACTTCCCTGGGGTAAACCCGATGAGACTTGAACTGCATCTGAACTAACGCCATCTTGAAATACCCTCTGTTCGCGGCTACTTATGAAATCTTCAATCCAGCATATTCTATCGCGATGTATTCCATAGGCTTTTAGCTTAACAATTAATTTTGAATGCGGAACTTTATCGTAAGGGCTAGCTGTGTTTCACAGGACCTGCCTTTTCGGAAACCATGTTGGTTTTGGATTAACAAGTTCTGACTATCTAAATACCTCGTTATTGTGCTGACGATTATATGTTCTAATACTTTGCATGAGATGGACGTGAGGGAGATAGGTCTATAGTTACTCGGATCTTCCTTATCGTCGCTCTTAAAGATAGGAGTGACGTTCGCAATTTTCCAATCGTAAGGGACACGATGTTCTGCTATAGATTTTCCATATATTATTTTTTAAGTACGGTGCCATTTCTGACGCTAATTCTTTACAAACTCGGGTTGGAATTTCATCGGGACCAGATAATTTCTTGGGATTAATGGATTTCAGGTGACTTTCTATGCCGCGACAAGAAATATTTATAGACTGCATTGGATTTTTGTATAAGCAAGGAAATGTAGCGGCGTTATTATGAGGGCATGAAGTGTAGACACCTTGAAACAATGCGTTAAGGATATTTGCTTTTTCTAATCTATCGCTAACTCTTTCTCCTTGACCGTTTCTCAGTGACGTTACTGTAAAGACCACTTGCTTAAAAATCACTTGTCTCATTTAAGTATCCTTAGGGAGTACCAGCTTCTACGCAAACATCCATAAGACGGGCAAACACCTGACCAAGCCGAGGCCACAAACAACGGAGAGGGGTTCAACACATCCGGGCTTTATACGTTGGGAGAAATCCTGAGGATGGGACTCCATGAAACGCCTTCGTGGTCGATAGCTTTGGAATGCATGTTGTGTTTCGAATGCGCTGTCTGGAATTGGAGCTGAGCGGGCGTATGTCGACTATTCACGCAGTGATCCTAGAACAAGGCGAGCTAAGATATCGTGTTGCTAGGGTAGCATTTTTTCTCATCCCCACCCCACCACCTCCACTCCCGCGAGATCTGTCTGGTGGTCTCCCGCCCTGCGCACGTCTCTCCGAATCTCCCTTCTTAGTTGGTAGGTTTCGGTGGAATCTCTTCTCGTCAGATATTTCATTGCGGAATGTTTCTCCTGTTTAGATTACCCGGAGATGGAGGAGCGGTGGCTTTAGCGCTCGGCTTCACCGCAAATTGCTTTTTTAAATTTAATTCTTATGATCTAAATTCAGGGCGATTTAAATTCACTCTGAGGACGATGGCAGACTACGCCTTCGAAACTTCGGTGCCAAAAACCACCACCACCCGGTTGGAAACCCGAGAGCTACACATTCTAAGTATTCGCCAGGAAAGCCTTAGATCTTACGATTTTTAGTTTTATTTTCTAATTTATTCGTGGTATCCGCGTGTTGTTTTCTTGAATGCCTGCTTATGTCCCCACTGGTCACGGGACAGCCGAGAATGAAAATTCTCACTGGCGTGGAGCGAGCCATATAATAAGACGCCTTTTCACTTCAGAATACGCAAATGGTAACCATTAACTGAAAGTACTTGGCGGAGCGAAATCGGTTTCCGTGGAATGTAAGTACTGTTATTTTGATCCATACAGAAGCTCGGAGTCTTGCTAGATAAAAATGAAATACATTCATTTATACCCATCGCGCCTTTCGGAGTAGGCTAAGTCAAAGAATATAGCTATAGCCGTTACCTCTAGAAAACTAGCTCCCTGTCATTAGTTACGTCCATGATGACCTCTCCTTTCAAACCACTCTCGTTTTTCTCACACTCATGGATTGCTTCCATCTCGCTTTCCCATTTTTAAAGGCGTGTGTACATGATGCGAATACTCGTGCAAGCACGTGACCGGACAGGTGCCAGAATAGATGATCCCAATAAGAACAGGGGCTATTTTATGGCCAGGCATTCACGCATTTGCGCAATTTTGCCTGTTTACACGATTCGATTTTAATGGTGAATGTGTTCATGTATCTACTCGCGTGGGTACATGCTTGGTGTAAACACGGCTTTGGATTCATGACATTCCTCCTTTTAGTGTCTCAAATTCATATGTTTATTGATATGTTTAATGTTCGTTTTTCTGTAAGAAGAAGAAATTCAGTTCTTTTTCCACATTGCTAAATGATAATGTTGTATATGTCTATTGTTAGCAATTCATATGACAACTTCCCTTTTTTGTTTCCTGATTGGCTTATTCCCATATTAATTGTCTGGCACACCACTGTATATCATTTCTATGTTCCAAAGGAGTTCACCCCTAGAACAATAAACGAGTTTATTATTATTATATTCCGCGCTCACCCTTGACTTCCGAGGTCTATCTCTCCTCTCACACCATTCACTCTACTGTTATCTATCTGTTTCGTTTTTCGACTTTCATCCATTTTGCCGAGGTGGCCAGAACAACGAATCACACTGCTTTCGTATCTGTCCACTAATGGGCGTATATGGAAGGAGTGTGCTGCGTTGGTTCGGCCCGGTCTAGAGAATGCATGCAATTGAAGGAGGGAATGAAATATTCGGTGAACTACAAATCATATCATGTGTGAAAACAAAAATTGGGAAAAGGTGAGAAAAAAACAGGGTAGAATAATTTAAGTGAAGTGTAGTGAAGTGACCTCCCGGGCTTTGAATGGCGCGGTGTTGGACAAATACACGACTTGTCTTCACTTGTCCTTTCTATTCATGTCCCAGTGATGTGGAAACGATGTCTCTTAAGGGGCGAGGTCAGCGACAGGAGAGGGGTGAGAAATTAAGCCCTAATAACACTTCCATTGAACACACTGACGGCTAAGCCCATTGATCCATGTCTTGGGCGCTTCAGAATCCCCAGAATTTCAATGTCTTCACCTTTTGTTAAATCTCTCATGCATGGTATTCATTATATTTTTAAGTATGTGGGAGGTATAATCCGTTGATTATCGATCAGTATAATGTGCCTATATGATCAAATTCGGGAGTAATCACTCCGTGGATAATCAAATCCAAATTTTTCATTTCATCGAGAAAAGTAATCGATTATCTGATAAGCTAGAGCAATCGTGCAATCCTGAATTGCTTTTAAAAATGAAAACATATCTGTTAATATTTATATTTACTAATTTACTTTTAAGATATTGCCTTTGGTAAGTTTAACTGTGCAACAATTTAGCTTTTGTTGTACACCTAAGTGGATCTCTTTTCATAAACCACTAAATTTTGACTAATTGAAAATAGGGGGTGAAGATCACCAAACATGCGCTATTGACATGCAACTAGGATATTTAAGTATTATTAATGTGACAAATAAATAGCACTTCAAGGTACTAAGACATGCAGGAGTGTATCATGCCGTAGACTACATACGTGGTTAGTATCTACAATTCATGTTAATATATTTAGCACTACTGAAAAAACTTATCTAACCTATCCAGTATCCTAGAACTGATCTATCACAACTATTATGGTCCCTTGTTGTACGTGGACCTATTCCTGTATAACCAAGTCTTAAACTGTTCATGCTATGTGATGTTAATTTCTTCGCCATCATCAGTTATTCGCGGTAGTTAAATGGTTGTTTTTACTTGACTCGGTCGACACGATATGTAGTCGGGTGTGCTCACCATCTAGCCCGTCTCCCTTGCGTTCTTCCCTCTTCCCCCCCCCCTCCCCATTCCTCCCCACTCCCTCCGTCTGTCCCAGCCTCTCGGCCCCACCGTCTCTCTTGGAGCGAGCAGAGGAGCGGATGTCGATGCTTCGCGGCGAAATGGGTTGACGGCTGCCTAGGCATTGGCCAACCAATGCGAAAACTTGGGTTCCTAGATATAACTGTTATGCTTGTGTGACTACTTGCCTTTTGTCTTTATCTATAGCGGGATAGCTCCATTCAGTGTAGGTTAAATTACCATCGGCGATGTTGAATTTCATAAACTGACGTTTTAAAAGGCGGAATTTTTATCGCGGGCCGATGTGACCCATTAGGTTAAAATTTCACAGCGGAGCGGTTGAAGCATGATACTTAGCCGCTTGATGTAATTTATTTTTTGCAAATGAAACCCTAGAAAAACATTTCGAGTGAAAAAATCACTGCATTTAATGTTTCACAGATGTGCCATCGGACGTCACCTAGCTTGTCAATTTTTTGCGCAGTACGTGGCAAGTAAGAATAAGTATTCTTCGCTTTTCGACATTCCTCATTGTGTACAGGAACATATGGCTGCATTACTTAAAGAATTTTATCCTCTCTGTATTGAAGCTCAACCGTGGACGCATGCGCGAGCGACGTGCGCCTGGCTCGGTGAAACAGCTGGCGAAGCCTGATAGACATGCCTTATAGATATGATGAAGAATTTTTCGAACTATGCCGTTCCTCTTCCTCATAAAATCCGATAAATGTAACGGTAGCTTTTTTCGGGTACGTTTCGAGAGTAATATACCCTTTTTTGTCGAGCATATTTCGCCCATAGGCGTAATTTCAAGTATTCGGAGCCGTCATCCTTCACCCATCCAAGTTGCTCATTTTTTTACGCATTTCCGTGTGTCGGAAGCCCAAGGCTCTGGAACGCTTCTGTCGTCAACGCCGCCCAGAGGCCTCGGACCGCGACCGCCTCGGGTGAGGTGGTGCCGTGGTCTCAAAGGCAGCCATAGACCTTCCCCGCACGTGGTCCCAAATGCCAAAAATAGCGTCGGAAGGGGTTCTTTGTCGGGGTTGGGGCCGGACGAGGGCAGGTGGTGCCCCCTTCGTCTTTCTTCGTGAGCCCTGCGGGGCGTCTGGCATCTGACCGTCGTCTTCATGCACTCGGTTCGCTCCTAAGCGTCTCGGTGGCCATTGTCACTAGTTGTCACATTTTCAGAACAACTCTCTTCCGTTTTCCCTCGAACACCCACCGAGTCTCAGAGTTTCTGGGAAAGTTGGGTCTCTGAAGCCAGCCCTTCTCGTTCTTTATTGCTTTCGGAGGAATGGGTTTTTTGCAGGCTCGGTGAAACAGCTGGCGAAGCCTCTTAGATACCATATGAACTAAGATGAAGAATTTTTCGAACTATGCTGCCCCTCTTCGTAATAAAATCCGGTAAATGTAACGGTAGCTTCCTTCAGGTGCGTTTCGAGAATAATTGACCCTTTTCTGTCGGGCATATTTCGCCTCGGGCTTCAGGGGGTGACCCTCACGGTCGTAAATTTACCTGTTGGTGTATTTTTTAGCAAGGCACGCGCGTCCAAATGCACTCCCGGCATCCTACGCTGATTGCGAAATGTGCCGAGTTAGCCTTTCGTCGCCGCGAGGCATCGTGACGAATGAGCTTCTCATTGAGGGAGAAAGCGTGGCCCGAGGCAAGTGAGACGGAAGACAAGTGGCGCCCTAAAGCGGAAGGTCTCGGGATTCGTAAACATCGACAATGATGCAACTTTGACTTTACATCCGCAAAATATTCAAGTGCCACTTAGAATTTGAGATTTGTCGAGGCTGTGATCTAATGTTCACGACATTGTCGAGGTCGATTCCTTCCTGAATTTGGCCTAGTAGAGGGAGCTCGTTGCCGCAGCGATTTCCTTGCTCTTCACTCCCATCTCTCGGGGAGTATTTTTAATTAAATAAGGTTAATCCTCCTCGTCTTCATATTGCTGATACTTTCTTCGTCGATGATTGATTAGTCATGCTGTGTTTTACACCGCGAATACTCGGGGTTCTGCCTATAAGCTACTGTGACTAGCTAGGGTTCATTTCTATTTGAATGATAAGATGGAATTTAGAAAAAAGGAAGATATTAGATGGGAAATATCTATATGTCATACATAAGTGACGTGAAATCGAAGGACTGCGGGACTCTATAAGCTAGAACTCATATTTTGTAATGCAGTTATTGTTAAGGAAACCGGAGGCAACGTGGATTGCTATATTATTCAGTTTAAACATATTGATGTGGCAGATCAGAAACTTAAGTGGTAAATTGGGTGGCCGTTAGAAGGAATCGTTCATAGGGGAAGAACAAATTTTAAAATCAACGGAAGGAAACTCATGTAGTAATGCTAGTGATGGTATGGAGTTTACAACGGAGGGAGGAAATAAGCGAGCCTTCATTTATGAGCGAGAAATATTCTCGACGACTAGGCTGTGTTGCTATGCAGTACGATAGCTATCACAAGCAGCTGATACAAGCGCCTTAAGAGGCGCACCTATAATGCCAGGGAATGCAAATAATATGTCATTAATCTGCGATGGCATGGGAAATGTCAGAAATTCGCGGATTTTCTGGGCCGATATTTTCTTTCTGATGAAATTTTGGTGGCTGTAGAATGCGATGTCGCTTTCAAGAGGCTGAAAACAGGAAGGAGAGACAGGGACGGTATTTGTGATCACCAATTGAAGGGGAGAGACTGGAATACCTACTGGATGTTATGAGACCGAAGAATGAGGGAAAATATAGAATGAAAACAATTGAGGAAAGTATGATTTAACACTTTTCCGGCGAATAACATTTGTGTAAATTTCTCGGGCTCGCCACCGGGTTCTTACCCGGAGCCCGAGAAGTTAACGCAAAAGGAGGAAAGGTTTAAATGATCGGTAATTCGGGAGACGAAATCGCTCGAGTGTGATCGCAGAAGTTGAGCCGCGTTTTAGAAAATCAACGAAGGCTTAACCAAGGGCGGTGACGGGAGGGGAAATCTTACGGGGGAAGGAAGGTTGGCGCGGAGAGCCGTGTGGCAACATGAACAATGTAAAAGAGTGGTCGGGACAATTGCCCTAAACTTTTAAGGTTGAAATCCTTTTGAGTGGTTAGTCATGAAAATCTATAATAAATGTAAAGGACACGTGCATGCGTTTGGACGTGTATAATTATTATTAGTAGTATTTTATTTAGCCTGGGTTGGATAAGACGGAACCGTCCCCTCTCCTCCCAGCCCAGTACATACGCAAACACCCAGTCCTGGGCAGAGGCAGTAGGTTAGGGATACCCCAAAGCGTACTATAGAAATGCCATATTGCACAAATCATAGTGACCTCGGTCTTGTAATAGTAGATAGCAATATGGTGAAATAATCCGGATGAGGTAGAGGAAAGGTGTATGCATGTAGTTAGTTACCTCAGAATTCCTGAAAGCCTGAGTATATTGGTTCGGACGACACGTACAGTTGAAGGTACTCAGTGTAAAACTATGGTGGGGAGAAGGTGGGTGTTCGAGAAATGGTTGCGCTTTATCATGGCATCTTCTCGTCGTACGAATTGAAAAAATGGTGAAAGTTGTGGGAAGAGTCATCACTTGAGAGAACATTGTGTTAGTCGGTTTGATAACCCATGCTGTCCTTAGCGAGTCAATGTAGGGATTACGTTAGCTCGATAACGCATAGCTGAATTAGTGTGCAATCAAGGTTTATCTTTAAATGACTAATAAGATTTTCTTGAACGAAGAATGCTTTGTTCATCTTATTAGTAGAAGAGCATTAAAGCCGGCCGACCAGTTGAACTGCATGGACAATTCCTTTAGCGAAGGAGATGTTTACGGTTGAGAAGGAAGTAATGGTGAAAGTGCTGTTGGCAGCCTGCTTACCAACAGCCGCTCTCATTTTGTTCGATGACTCATCTTGCGCGAATAGACATTTTGAATTGAGCGCTATCGTAATGCTTCCTAAATTGATGGACCTTCCGGGTCGTGAAATTTTTAGACGCGTTGGCGTCGTGTAATTGATACGTGATAAACATTTATAGGTATTCATAATGTAATCCAAGTCCTTTCCGCGCGAATCGTTGCTTATAACCAGAAGGGAAAGTTTTCGGATGGAAGTTCCCGTGTCGAAGGAGACGGGGGAAGCCCGCCAACGGCGTACGCCAGCTCATGACGGAAAGACGCCACCACGTGCCACGAGACGCACTACACGGAGTTCTCTGCTCCCGAGTATGGATCGGATTACCGAAGAAAAATTATTGCGCGGCAACGTGGGCCCTTTGTACCGGGAACCAGTAGTAATCGAGCCACCACGCCAATTCAACCGCTATTCATACGTAGCAACATTCCGCGCCGCAATTCATGGACCGATTAACGCTAGTGTGGAATATTGCCTTGTGTCTCCTTCAAGATTCATTGATAATAATTGGGATACACTTTGCACGTGTGTACTTAAACGTCATTGGACCTCGAGCGTTGCAGAGCGGTGAAAATTATTTTTTTTTCGCGAGAAATTCTTGGCGAGATTTGTTCATGTGCCCATTCAAAAAAAATTTTTGCGATTTGTTGCTTGCTAACAGTTGAATGCGTGTGGAGTTCGCTCAATGTTGCTCTAAGTGACCATTTGCCTGTTCTTGCCGTTGAAATAATATGCATAGCTGAAACATGTTCAAAATCTATTCATATTCTATATTTCAATCCTTGATACTTATTTACTATAATCAATCAGGTTATCGCCTCCGTGGCGATAAAATACACCTACTCCAAATGTGTCACCAAAGATAAATATTATCCTTAAGTTGTAAAATACTTAAAAGTATTGATTGTTTAGGATAAGTTTGTTAAATTTTCCTTGGTCTTATCTGCGAAGAAGTATAGATTTCAAAAACAGTATTGAGTTACAAGTACTAAATCACCCTCCATTAAGCCTTCATCGATTGTGAGAACATCGTCATCAGCTCACAGCATAACAACCGTGGTCGTGTTGGTACTAATCAATATTCTTGCGGAATCGTCGTGTTTTCTAATAACGTTATCAATTATTCCCTATATCATTTGACCCATTATCACTTCGCATAGGAAATATGCATTGCTGCGATCGATCAGTCTCGTAGATCGACTGGCGTCGCATGCGTTGCTTTCGCGTTCGTGTAGGCTCGGGTAATCAAGCTACTTGCCCTCCCGTATGTTGGAACCGTCCTACTCTGCGATTCTCTCAAGTGGTTATGATATCTCCGGTGATAATCGTGCGTGTGAATGCCAATCTCCTGATCTTGCCGTGCATTAATTTCCCGCGGGTGAAAGGAGTCTCGGTTTCTCGAATCGTAGGATTGTGGCCGAGAATTCAGAACATAATGTATTCGAATCGGGAAAAATATTTTAGCCTTTACGCAAATATATGCTTGTGCAACAGAACAGTAACAGTGGTAACATTTGTTGTAAAATTCGATCTTCTACGAGACGGGTCATTTCTCCTTTAACGAATGCAGTCATATCTATTGCGATTTTATTGTTTTTGTTTTTATTAAAGATTTCTGTTATTTCTGCATGATAAAATGTTTTTGGTGTTCGGCTATTTCCTCTCATTATTTCATTTCAGGCAAAGACTTTTGCATATAATCCGACTGCTATGAATCAAATGTACTGAACAAATTTAAAACTACCTCCCATAGCCTTTACCTTAACATTGACGTGACGGCATCCGTTTCGATCAATCGTGTACTGCTCTGAACGGTGGACTCCACTGAGGCGGCATTCTCCGCATTACCTTTAATTGAAAACAATTCACCCATGCATTTAAATGTCACTTTTACGTCGCGTAAGTTTGCACGGTGCTCGAGTATTTCGTAGTTCTGTGAGCCCGCTCGTGGCAATGTCTCGGTCTTTCTTTGGCTGTATTTTAAAATTTCGTAGTGGGTGATATGCTCACGGTAACGGTTCAATCATTGGCAGTTGATTTTTCTTTGTGGAAATATATTGAGAGTTTAGTTCTGTTTCCCCCCTCCCACTTTCATTTTTTGTTGTTACTCTTAGACGCCTTTCATTGTTGTTTAAACAGTCCAGTTTTTATTTTTGATGAATTTTCCCATTGGTAGTTTCCATGTAGTGCGCCATATTTAATCGCATAATTGTCATCAATTTCAATTACCTCTAATGTTTTCTAAGGTGCGTCCCACTAGCATGTTGGACTTTAAGTCGCATCGCATATCACGCTTTACCGCTC
Source organism: Ceriagrion tenellum (assembly GCA_963169105.1). Taxonomy (NCBI): domain Eukaryota; kingdom Metazoa; phylum Arthropoda; class Insecta; order Odonata; family Coenagrionidae; genus Ceriagrion; species Ceriagrion tenellum. The sequence continues at coordinate 14,879,239 of OY720638.1, forward strand.
CGCCGCTGACTAAGGTTCAGCAGAAACTGATGATGCATTTTCTGAAAAACTGATGAATGTTATGGGAAACGAGGGAGAGCCATTGGGTGAAAGTAGCTGTGTCCAAAGGGTCCTAGACTTGCCCGGGGATATCCTGATTTCATATTTCACTCGGGCAGCTTGGATTGGGTGGGGTATTTGGCTAGTCGCCGCAAGTTTTTAAGGGTTATTTCTGCTGGTACCTAGGACGTGTTTTGTGGCTCAGTCCTAGCCATTAGATTTTTATGAACTAAATACGATGACTATCTATAGCCGAGAGAAGGAACCTTCTCCCGATGATTGAATCTTATTCCTGAAATTTTGGGTACCAGCAATGTAACTCTCCTTTCACTGCAAAAGGCGTTCTTCCAGTCGCTTACTGGTGTCAGCAAAATACCTTGCAGTTGTGGAGTGAAGTACAGTGATTTTATAAAATGTTAAACCTTCCGTCGAGTGCTCTTTTATCGTATTACATCAATAGCTCTGGTGTATTCCATGGTGTAAGAAAAATGTTTTTGCCTTATCCGTCTTGCTTTGCGAAACTAAATTGAGAAAATGTTATGCTGTGCTCTAGTTGAAATATGAAAACATTTTAGTCGCATGTTAAAGGGGTGTGAAGTTAATACTTAACTGCTTTGTCACCAATAGACAAAACTGGTGAATAAGTGATATAAGTTTGTTTGCTGATGACTAACGGATTGTTTCGGAGTTCGGATTTGCTACATTGTTTCAAGTGATCTCACCAGAGCACATGATTGGTGTGGGGATCAGTCGGGGATCAGGGAATAATAAAAAAATACGCTTTAAATTTGCTTTTTCCGAGGAAAACACCGTAAACCCAAGGAGGCTTATTAGTCATACGAGTCCCCCAGTGAAGTTAATCCGACCTCTTTCGGGGAGAATCATTTGACAAACCGAGCATCTCCGTATTGAGAAATAAAATTCATGGAAAGAATCGCCGGTAGAAATTTCATCGGAAGATCATCTCCCCGTAAAATTGGGACACCGGATGAGTAAGCAGCGATCGTATAGGATGTAGCGGAGAAAGATGAAGTTCGTGAGTGGAACTTTATCCTGTGGAGTGCTTCGCGTTTCATTTGTATAACTGGCATGAACGAAGGTCATGTGATTGTTGTCCCGAACGGAGGGATCTACACCTACGTCGTACCCTGCAAGCCACACAAAGGGTGTTGGCAGGGGGTGCTTCCACACCAGAGATAGGGGCGGCTAGAGGTTCGAGGGTCATAAACCAAAATTTGAGGACTGGATTGATTCAACTTGCTAGAGTTGGAGGATTACGCGTTGGATTTTATTCCCTCCCCATGTTATTGTTGAGACGAAAAAAGCTTCCCACCCGGAAGACCCGGGATCAATCCTTGGAGTGGCAGAGGTTTTTTTAGAATTTGACCCCTGCACCGGTGTCTTCTAGTACAGGAACCCTTCATCTACATCTACGTCATACTCTGCAAGCCACCCAAAGGGTGTGTGTCAGGGGGTACTTCCACACCAGGCATGCATGAATTATACGGCAGAACACCGAAACTACATTGAAACCAGCGTAGCACACATGCACGCGCCGATTAAAAATCTACTGACCAAGAAACATTCCATTGTCAATCGTTCCTTCATGTTAGGGATACAAAGAGTAGGTACTACTACAGATCAAAATATCATGCATAAGTAAGAGCATCAATATTTGCATCATACATAATAACGTGGAGAATATAAAGAGAAAGATCTACGATCTAGCTACATCTACATTATACCCTGCGAGCCACCACGAGGGTGAGTGGCAGGGGGTGAAGATCACTAAACATGCACTATTGCCATGCAAGTAGGATATTTAAGGGAGGCATGCTAGAGAACAGGGTCACATGCAGCTAGGTGGTTAGTATGTACATAATAAGAAAGGGATTATTGGTTGTTATTACATGCGTCATGCACTACATACTACATCTGCATCTACGTCATACCCTGCAAGCCACCCAAAAGGTGTGTGTCAGGGGGTACTTCCACACCAGGCGTGCATGAATTATACGGCAGAACACCGAAACTGCACTGAAACCAGCGTAGCACACATCTCACTATTCATGACGACGATCACAGCAGTTATGGTCCAGAATGGTTCGCGGAAAAAATGACATTTTACACCTATCGGTTCTACAATCTATCTTTATAATTTTATTGGCGCGATCTAATCTGCCGTTGTTTGAGGGGGTTAATAGTATGTTTTTTACGTCGTCAGAGAAATGTTTTACCTGAAATTTAGTTGAGAGGTTAAGCCTATAATATAAGCTACGCTGTGAAAGCTAATATAAGCTACGCTGTGAAAGCGATTCCCATCCCAATTCTTCTAACAATCCAGACACACTACTAAACTTATCGTAGCATCGTTTTACATACCTAGCTCCTCTTTGCTGCACGCAATCTAATTCCGATATCAACCGCGCTTCATATGGATCCCATACACTGGCAGCATACTCCAGATGAGGCCTAACGATTGAAAAATAACACCGTTCTTTCACTTTCTCGTCACATTTTTTAAGTATTATCTTGATAAAACCTAGTTTCTTGTATGCTTGACCGCATATTTCCCGATTATGATTTTCCCAAGATATTTCCCTTCTGTCGCATAAGGTCGAAGAATGCGATCCCCTTGGCGCCTTTCGCTAAGAGCAGACTAATGCCGACCCTAGGTGTCGCTCCATCCTTCCTCGGATCACCTATTCTCCCCTCGCCTGCCTACTCTTCTATCCCCCTTGGCGCAAATGCCCTCGTTTGTCGGTCACGTCCTCGAGAAACGGAACCAAATCGGGTGAAACGAAAAATTATAAAGAGAACAGTCATGGGTTCGGATTCGGTTTTATCTCTATCATTCACATTCGCGACAATATAAGGTAGTCCGAGCGAAATATCATTTTACTTAGACATCAATGAATTTGGTCTCATTTTAAAGAAAAATATCTCACCTGTCCAATGACACCAAAAATTCAATCCCTCACTACATTACTTTCGGAGATATTTGCCAAAAAATACCAGCCCTTTTACATGGGAACGCTACGTGTACGCATTCGAGAGAGACATTATTTACAAAATGAGGTATCTCTAACACTTAGATGTCGTGAAAAAATCAAAAGTGTAGTTTGTGTGTTTTCTCAACTATTTTTGAAAATTAATCATACTGTCACCGCAGTAGGTTCTTGGGTATCACAAAAAACCTTCCGTTTTGAAGGAGTTTCAAACGCACCGCGCGAAAAAAATGAGTCAAGTTAAAGACTTATTTAGATATTTTCATTTATTTACTTACTATTTCTGTCATATAAAACTATATTATTGCACCATTAATAATGCAATATTTTATTTATGTGTCCTACAGCTGGCGAAACTAAAACGTATCATTTGAATATGGTCTCTATTATGAGTAGGGAACTATCTCGTTCGGACTACTTTAATGGCTGATGACTTCGCCCTCATGGCGTGCATCCTTCCAGTGGCCTCTCGACGTCTTCATCGAAGGGGGGAAAGTTCGCGGAGGAATCGATGTGTCCGCAATTGATGGGTCAATTTCGGAAGAAGTATTTGAGTACATATCATGTTTTGACGACATTACAGTTTTTCTCGATCACTATCTTGTTGTACACATGCCGTATGATGTTTAGCTTAAATGTATCCATCTCGGCCTCTCCATTTTTAGATCTCTGTATTCGACTTTTTCAGTGAAACCTTTCGAAGTTTCCCAGCGGCAGTGGGCTTCATGCTTGGATACCTCCGCCAAAATTTCTCGCAATTCATTCCCGATCCACGACTATAATCTGCCGTGCAATCACTCATAAGACTGTGCAAAACCTATAAGATACCGCTAATTCTGTACTCGAGGCTTTTGAGGCCGTGCGAAGTGGTAGAAATTGTGAGACGATGGTATATGTACTTGATTTTATGGATACTGAGGTTTGGAATTTATGTTTTATCATAAGCCACAAAAAAACTACTCCGCAGGTTATCACATTCGTAAATGCAATATAATTGCATGATTTCCAGCGGAACAATCAAGGAATTAATAGATTAACAAAAATAAAATTGAAATAAGTGCTAAATCGACTCGGTTAATATACGATACGGGCTTCGTTCGCCAATTGTCGTTTAAGAAATATTCGGTGTACAGAGAACTTGTAGAGGAGTGGGATAATTTGAAGAGTTTTGAGTTCAATGAGGCGGCGGCTCCGTGGAATAGGAGCCACTGAGACTGGGGAAGTCGAATTTTTGGGATGTATGGCAGGACGGAGGGTTGACAGACTCTCGTGGCGGAATGATATCCTGCTCTCTCGGAATTCTGGTTAAGTCTTATTCGTTCTTCATTTTTTCATATTTGAATCTAATTTATTTCCTTGAGCGTAATTTATTTATCATAACTAGGGATGAGTCGATTCCACTTATTTTCGATTCCGATTCTTTCAAATCGATTACCGATTCTCGATTCCGATTCCATCGATTCTCATTCCTAATAACAGGTGGGATATTGACATACCAGTAGCGTACGACTATTATTTAAATTCAGGTATTGGCTGAAATAAATTAACAAAGACAATTAAGTCGCTCAATAAGTATATTTATTAACAAATAGCAAATATATCCTCAGCTTATTGAGGTAGATAAAAAGTACAAATTGATAGCCTACACTCAAAATTACTGAGAAAAATATGATGTGATAAATGAAATCTGATTTGAATATTTATCTGTCTGGAATCGATGGAATCGGAATCGACTTTAGGCGATCGATTCTTGATACCGATTCTAATCCTGAGCGTAAAACATTGCCCTCGTCCTTATTGTAAGAAATTTGTTACGCATTTGCCCTTCTATTGTTATTTAAACTCTGAGAAGGTTGCAAATTCAGCTATCAAGATTTGGATTCGTAGTGAATCTGAATATAATAACTGAACGGAACTGAATATAAAAGTTGTGAAGGGAGATACGAATTAGAAAAGCAACCGAGAAAGTCAAGGGTGAAATATATCCAGCAAATTCGCCGAATTACGGGCTATAGTTGATAACATATTTATACGAGTATTTGAGAATTCTAATATTGTTTTTACGAGGAATAAAAGATTTGATTCTTGAGCAAATTCACATTGTATATTGCCTCGTGTGAGCACAAAAACGACGCGAGTGAACGCGAATGCATGGAATTGCCCATTCAAAAGCCTTGAGCATTGATCGTCACGATTTGCCGTCGCACGTAAATCGAATGCACATCTGTTCGTACATATAGTGGAGCGATTGCATGCCTCGCGTAAGCAAGCCCAAAGAATCCCGATAGAAGGGGCTTTAAACCGAAGGGGAGAAGAACCTTTCGATGTTGGAAGTCTGCCATGGCTGGAGCCAAGGCGGTAATGAGCCAGGAAAAGAATCTAGGCATGGCAAAAATGAGAAGCGTCGTCAAAGCGAGAAAGGCCATTATTTGGACGGACGTGGATGGCTGCCGTTGCCCCTCCTCCTTCTCCTCTTGTGGGTGGCTGGGCTGGGAGGGGAACGGGGGGGGTGGAGAATGGCGGTGACTAACGGAGAGGAGAGTGAGTGGTGTGTGTGTGGATGCCGCGCGATAGGATGTGGTGGCGTGTGTGGGGAAGGTGCGCGAGGGAGTTGAAGGCGGTTGCCTCGGCTTGGCCGCGGACGGGACGATAGCTCGTCGCTCGAATTTCCCTCTGCGGGAAGTGAATGGCAATCTAGAGACGAATAAGCGAACGATTCGAGTCCCACTAGCACACTAAGGGGTTGTTAGGGGAGGCGACCGAGGGTTGAGGTCTTCTGTGATCTATGTCTACGTCATACCCTGCAAGCCAGCCAAAGGGTGTGTGGCAGAGGGTGCTTCCTCACCAGGTATGCATGAATTATACGGCAGAACACGGAAACTACATTGAAACCAGCGTACCACACATGCAACGCGCCAATTCAAAATCTACTATCCAAGAAACATTCTATCGTCAATCGTTCCTTCATGGATACAAAGAGTAGGCATTACCACAGATCAAAATATCATGCATATATACTAACAGCAATATTTACATCATGCAGAGATATGAACGTAGAGTATATAAAGAAAAAGATCTACAGTCTAGCCTGGGCGTACCCAGCGAGGGGCAGGGGGAGGGCAGAACCCCCCCCCCTCCTAGAAGCAAGTAAAAGACATGTAACTAGAATAATAAATTATTTTTCAAGGAAATAATTGTAATAACTAATAAAGCACTGCTTTAATTATATATAATTTTTTTAAAAATTTTGGTTTCATTCGCCTTTTCCGTGCTAAAATGTTACAACCTGAACCACCATGGCTTGCCCCCCCCCCCCCCCCCCCCCCCCCTAGTTTTGATCCTGGGTACGCCCTTGCAGTCTAGCTAATGTACTAACGCACTATTCATGACGACGATCACAGCTGTTATGGTCCCGAATGGTACTGGTACCCGAATGGAAGTGACATCGAGGATTGGTTCGGATGGGTTTAATCGGGAATTTTTCGTCTTGTCAATTTCGAGGTCCGCTGCGTGTGGAAATATTTTGTCTGCGCTTTCGTGTCCATTGATGACCGCATCATCGCGGATCGAAGGATCAATTGACTGCAGCTACACTCCCGAGTATTCAGATTTTTTTCATTTTGAATCTCTGATGATTGGATTGGATATTTGGGGAGGCGACAGACGGCTGAGGTCATTTGCGCCATAGGGGATAGGTAAGGGAGGAAGGGTGGATAGAAACCCGGCGTCGGCATTAGCCTGCTCTTAACGAAAGGCGCCAAGGGGACCACGGATTAACGTCTCATCCGACTGACGGAGTACTGTACTTGAAGTGCCCTCCACAAGACACTCAAGTAGGAGTCTGGTTTCCTCTGAAAAACATCCGCATTTGCAGGGATTTGAACTCTGGCCGCCCGTATGGAAGGCGCGTACTCTAGTCTCCACACCAACCCGATCCCCAATCTCTGATGATGCGGCTTGCATCGGTCACGAAAGCTGGGAAGTAAAAGCTCAACACTAAGCGGCTGGAAAAATTAAAGGAGTTATAGTAATGTCCATATAGTTTTTTATTCGTAAAAGGCGTTTGGACGAATCGCGTTGTACGAATAAAAAAAACCATGTGGACATTACTATAACTCCTTTAATTTTTCCTGAGATAATGTTCCACAATATCTCGCCACATACCGTTGAGTACAAATAAGCGGCTGTTGAAATGAAAAAAATAATTAATTTTGCTCTCCGCGAAAGTCGATATTCAGCGAATAACTGGGCAATGTTGAGTGGTCTGAGCGAAACCCGACGTCAGACTTAGCCGACCCTCAACCTCGGGCGCAACGAGGGCCTCGGTGTAACGTTCCACCCCCTGCACTTAAATGATCACCACTGAAGGGAATTCGCCACAACTGGCATTCAGACGCGGGCCCTCGGAAAAGGAAGTCGGTACCCTACGCACCACACAAACCCTATCCCCTGGACTAATATGTATCTTTACGTACATCGCCGTTTGCCGTTGTGCGCGTTGATGTTTTGAAGCCTGCGCTACCTTCAAGGAATTAATTTTTTGCCCTAAAAAGATCGGCAAATTTTGTTCTCAAAATGAATATTGGCACGTGAAAGAATAATGACCGCAGGTAAACACTCGTATTTTTCCTCTATATAACAGAAGTATTGTCAGTGGAAAACTGCAATTGTTTCCCTTTTTCTTTATGGAACGGTTCCACCATATTTCACCGGAATCTATATGTTGTTTTCTTGAAAAAGACCGTCGGTCACGTGCGTTGAATTGTAAAACAGAGGTTGATTTTGGAAATGCATGAGAAAACGATTTAATATTTCATATTTTGCTGGCTCTCTGGTTTCCCGTAGGTGGCGTGTTTATGGTGGTTTATCGCCAGTGGTGGAGCGAAGTATCATTTAACTTAGAAATCAGTGAATTTGTTCTGATCTTAAAGAAAATATCTCCCTTCCAAATATACAAGTGTATCAACCTCTACCGAACACTTTTCCGAGATTTTTGAAGAAAAATACCATCCCTTTTTCATGGGAAATGGCATGTGTACGCACTCTAGAGGGCCCTTATTTGAAAAATGGGGAATTTCTAAGTTAGACATAATAAAAAAAATAACATTATAGTTTGTATGTTTTCTCTTTTTGAAAATTAATCATATTGTCACCGCAGTAATTTCTTCAAAATCACAAAAAACCTTATGTTCTGAAGAAGTTTTAACGTATCGCGTGAACAAAATTAGTCAAGTTGTAGACTTACATAGATATATTTATTTGTTTAAAATTTTATACTTAGAAAACAACTTAATTGAACCGTTAATAGTGGAATATTTAATTCATGCTTCCTACAGCTGATGAAATTAAACTTTCGCTTCGAATGTGGTCTCCATTATGTCCAGGGAACCATCTCGCTCAAACTACCTTAAGGTTGTTTGAGCGAGAAATATCATTTTACCTAGAAATCAATGAATTTGGTCTCATTTTTAAGAAAAATATATATCCCTTCCATTGACAAAAAATTCAACCCCTTACCACATTACTTTCCGAAATATTTGCCAAATAATACCGGCCCTTTTGTATGGGAAATGTTACGTGTATGCACTCCAGAGAGACCTTATATTAAAAATGAGGCATTTTGTACTCTTAGATCTCGTCAAAAAATCAACAGTTTGTTTTCTCAACAATTTTTGAAAATTAATCATAATGTAACCGCAGTAAATTCTTCGGGATCACAAAAAACCTTCCCTTTTGATGAAGTTTCAAACACACCGCGTGAAAAAATGAGTCAAGTTAGAGACTTATTTAGATATTTTAATTTGATTGCTTACAATTTCTGTCATGTAAAACTATTTTACTGCTAATGATGCAATATTTAATTCCTGTGTCTCACTGCTGATGAAATTAAAACGTATAATTCGAATGTGGTCTCCATTATGACCAGGGAACCATCTCGCTCAAACTATCTTAAGCGGGGACGTTTCGTCCGACGATGTTCCACTCTGTGGTCCACCAACTTCAAAAGCTTCAGTCAATGGTTTCTCCTCCGTCACCGAGACGGGGCGGGAGGAGGGGCGACCCATTGCGCCCGCCGTGTGTGTGTCGCGGTGCGGCTACGCACCCCACTCATCACCCGCACCGTCTCTCACGGCTCGGGCGCGTTGTCCATCGCTGTCGCTTCGGGGGGAGGCTGGAGGGGCGTTTGTTTTTTTTAGTGATTTGGCGATTCGAACGCGAGTTCGGAGGCGGGGGTGGGATCACGATTCCTTCTTTCGCGTAGCCTCTATCGCTATCCAAAACGTTGACCGATCTGCGAATGCAATGCTCAAAGTTACTGTCATAAGAACGCACTCCCGATTGACACCTATGTTTTAAATCTCGTGAAAACAATAGAAGAATGACAGTTACATTTTCGCATCAAGCAGCGTAGTTGAAAAATTAGGATTACGCATGCGTCGTATAAAAACCGTGATTACATTCCTGAATGCCTTTCCTAGTGTTTGTGGGCGAGGTCCATCTCTGCACGGACAGACATTATAAAATTATATATTTGAAATATTTATTCTTAATATTGGTGTGCGTGTAGGCCGTAAGCAGTGCAGTTGGTAAGGTGTCGAGATTATCGGCTGCCCATTTTAACCCGAATTTAATGCCGTAGCAAGTAGCAATCTGTAGAAGCCTTGGCATTCGCCTTATCGAATAAGTTGATATCGACGCTGTGTTTCTCTCTCAACCATTCTCGACATATTCCGGTCGAGTTGCACTTAGGGACGCTAAAGACCGAAAGTTTGGACGCCTCCCATTTATAGTCTTCATTATTTCACCCACAATAGCAATTATTGCTTGATGTACTATGTCAGCAATCGTTGGCATAAGTATTGAAGTAAGGCGGGGTTTTTCTTCTCATTTGTAACCCATCATGCAGTCTTTCGAGTAGTCTGTCGGAATGTCTTGGCTTCAACGCGCGTCCACGTGGAAAGTCCCTGTTATTTAGAAGGCATTAGACCGAATATTTCTGCTGTCAGCCTGGACTTTTTAATATAACCATCACTTTTAGATTGATGTACTTAGTTTTAGTTCTGAATAATTCTGTGCTTCGTGTTAAAAGTTATCTCAAGTGTTGTGTTCCTTTCGAAGAATACCTTCGTCTCGCGCATCCCCGTCGTGTATGTTACAGCTCCTTGATCATAAGCTGCTTTTCATTACAGCTTTTGTTGTACTAGTTCGTCGGGTAGTATTGGGAATTCTGTTGTTTTTTCATGATCTGCAAAAGGCTACAAATAACCCGCTTAGCCTCTCAAATGTGATTGTAACATTTTAATCGTATCAGTTTTACTTTCTGTTACCTCGAATGCAAGCTTATTCCCCGTTGCCCATGTAAGATTGAATGAGTCCAACGTCTCTTAACTTGCTCTGTGTTGCTAAATTGAATCCCGCTTATTTTGTTAGGTCGCTTGATTGTCGTTTCTGCCTTTTTTTCGCCGAAGTGTTCATAGAGATTTTTTTCCGAAACATCAAACTGCACCTGCCCGACGATTTTTTGTGGATTGCGTGAGAGAAATCGACCACCTGCTTGGCTCATTATTTTCGTGTTCTTCCTTAGGAGTGAAATATATGCTCTGGGGTGTCTCTTCATTCGTGGTCACTAATTTCCGAAGCGATGCGGTGGGGCTGCTGCTTGTCGCTGCCGAAAGGGGTGACTCCCGCCAGAGAGAAGAATTTTCGAAATGCTGGTGCGGATTCCAGCAATGGGATGCGAACTAAGGACCTTCGATATCACGATACTTTACGGTGTACTTCGAATTTTTCCGAGCTAACACACGTAAATGCTCATAGTACCATGGGGACCTAAGCCTCTTGGGCTATGGCTGCGAGAGAATGAGTACTGCACCGCGTTGTGTTCTCGTAATTCACATCTCGTTCCGTCAATTCCTCTCCGGAATTGAAGATGGCCCTGATCGCTTACTTCTAAAAATCACGGGGTACATCGTAGAGGGATCGGGCTTTGAACCCCATCACTGCAGGATGGTACTTTTCCACGTGCGTTGCCCACAAATTGTTTACGCTGTATATGGCGTACAAGTGAATCGTGTCTCGACGCCAGATGTGAGGCGGGGGTCGGGCCGACGTACCGCGGCAGAATAAATCCTCTTGCGCCCCGAGGTGGGCCCAGGAATTCCGACTGGCCATTTGTGGGATCCCGGGGCGTGGGAAGGAGGCTTCGGTGGCCCGCGGGCCCACGACAATGACGGTTGCAGCCTCTTCGCGGCCCGAGCACCGGAATTGAGACGCACTCCCCGCCGCCGAAGCATCGCCCCGCTCTTCTTCCCTCGCTCCTCCCCCCCCCCCCATCCCCCCCTCTACAGTTCGCGTGACGACACACCGGCCTTCTCCGTCGACCGGTTCCCACTCCCCTCCCCTCAAAAACCGGTTGGCCCTCTCGCCCCCGAGGAGGAGGAGGAGTTGCAGATGCCGTCGGAGCGGGGGGCGGGGATGAGCGCACAAAGAGTTCTTTCTCTCCCTCTCGCTCTCTCTCTACCCTCTACCTCCCTCTCTCTCGCCCCCTTCTCCCCGTTCCCCCCCCCTTGCCATCCCCTCCCTCCTGCCTCAAGTGGGACGCCCACGGGACGGGCGGGCTGGCGGCCCAAGTCTACCGCCCACCCCACTTCCCCCGTCATTACGATGGAGCCGCACCCGGCGACATTGAGTCACGGCCGACCACGAAATGCAAAAGCCTTCCACCCCCCCCTTCCCTCTTCTCTCCAACTCTCGGAGATTTAAAGCGGTCGCTGTCGAGCGGTCCTTCGGGGGGTTCCCGACCGGGAGCGGTGCACCGACGTCCATTTTGGGGCGGGGGCCCGCAGACCTGCGGCGCTCGCTGTTTTTCACTGCTCGCACTGCGACCGATGCCCGTCTCGCGGTCCCGATCGCCTCTTCACGTGTCTTTCTCGGGCGGTGCGGCAGGCGCTGTCGGGGCCCGCCGCTCCCATGCTTTTTCCCTTGTTTGGTATCAGGCTTTATCGTTGTCGGCCCTTTTATTGGGGCGTGAAGACCTCGGCTAAGATGTTATTCCTCATGTTACGTCCCGTCTGGCGATCATTCTTTTTTCCACGGTAAAATGTGCGTCTGGCGGCATGGGAGCGGGCCGTGTCGAGGGGGAATCCGCGCCGAAAAGCCAATGACGAATCTCTGTGACGCTGTGGCCGGCGTCGATTGTAAATGATGCGGTTGAACTCATTTGAATTTGAAGTAGTTGATCGTGTTTTTTTTTGTAGATGGGTCGGCAGCAGCCCCATGGCTGCGGGAACGCCGAAATGTATTTTTTTAGGAACGGTTGTATGCCGAGAAATTATTAGACATTAAGCTTAACTGCTAAGGGAAAGCATTTTAAACCTCGATGAATTAAGATTTTATGTGAAAAGTTGTTTGGTCTCCATTCCATTAATCTTCGTCTTAATTGAGAATGCTCAGTGAGAAGAGCAGCTTCTGCTCAAGCCGCAATCCAACCCGTAAAGGTTGAATTTAATTGAGATTTTTATGAAACGACAATTTTTTTCGTCTGGTCGTTTCATTGCTCCTGTAACTTAGGAACTTCACCGACACTCTTATGAAGACTCAAGCGGATACTTTGATGATGCTTTTTATTAGCTTTGACGTGCAATATTCCATAATTTCGTTGTAATGTTAAGATGTGCCCGGCGTTATTGCTGCACATAATTATTTTAATTATTGCGAAATTTAATGCTCGGTTTTTGCTCTTACCTGGTAGCAATTTCATTGGAATCCATAATTGAGGTGCGACAGGATTTATACTTCCGATGCACCCTAGCATTGCTATCATATGTGCTGGTCCTCATCGCTTCTTGTACGTGAGTTCTCTGGAACGATAGCATTTTTATAACTACGTATTTAGATTACTTGACAATGTGCAAACCAGCCTATTTCTAAGCATTTAGGCTAGTGGAGCGTGTTTCTGTTTTTGTAACGTGTGCGTAGAGCCATTCGATGCTACTATAAAGAGTAGCATCGAATTGATCGAATAACGTATATACGAGTTAAAAATGCGAATGAATGTATGGAAATTAATTCTAGCCCATGTTTGGTTTGAATTTTTGGGGAGGCGACCGACAGCTAAGGTCATTTGCGCCATAGTCTAGTCCATGTTATGTTGACAATTTAGTCACTTAATAACTTGAGTACATCTATTCGTGCCAGGGTTGGAGCGATACCTTGATAATGTATCCAGATGTAAGTAAACCTTAAAAATCACTCTCTAGTCAATCTTGCTTACGCGATCGTGTTACTCGACCGCAAACACTGTTTGTGTGATCGAATTTCGAAATATTCACTGTAGTACATCACTTCTCTAGGCATTTCCTTACCTCTTCTCTGGAAGTGTTGACCCCTCTGGTGGTTCAGCTGATGCTGATTCCCAGCTACGCATTCTATTCGCATCGGCTCGCCTCTATTTCTTCGGTCTCATTCTTCTTTCGATGGATGGATGGGAGATTTTTGGTAGATTACAGGCCGATAGGCTGGAGGCCTCGGGTTCAATTGCGGGTGTTGCTTCTGGAACACCCTTTGCTGGACCGGCTCTGAAACTACTTAATTAACCTCTAGTGGCTCTGGGAAATTGATTGCGTCTCCACCCCCCGGGCGCTCCCTTGTGAACATCACACACTCAGGGGGTTGGCGAGCTCTCTTGCCTCGCCTATCAAGCGTGCCTTTCGATTGAATCTTTACATTTTGTCAGTGGTCCCCTTCTTTCTTGCGAGGGGACATGTTAACGTGCATATGAAGGCAGAACGTGATGGCTGGAAAAGATATGGCGCAAAGAGATGCGTGTACGAGTCGGCATATACCATCATGCACGTGCTCGCGAGTATACTATATTTTGATTTGCTTGCCCGTATCAGACTTCATACGTCTTTAAAGTAGGAAATGAATTTTAATTTTTAACAGGCGGAATGAAACGCGTTTGTGGACATGTGCCTATGCGAACTGAATTAAACTGAAATCTCCCATCTATCTACACCCAGCAACCTTCAAGCTATAGCTTTTGAAAATTGAGAGGTTGTAATTTGTTTTGCTTTAAATTTAGCCTTTTCCAACGGTGTATTTATTCGTTTTTCCAAATTATTTATTGGCCAGCCGTATTCTTGGCGAAAGTGAGGCAAATGCATAGGGATAGCTCGGAATCATTTGTTAAGGCGTCGTTGTGAAAGTATCCTGGTATTAGAAACCCTTTCCCATAGACTTGATTTCCTTCATGTTTCGGGTTGAGCCTCTACCATTTAGGACCGTCGCCGTTGCCTTTTCCAGCCCGAAGGGTGACACGACAGTCGCGGCTCGCAATTTGGCAACAGTGTTGGACCATTTTCCGCAGGGAAGAATTTAATCGGGTGAGGGAAGAAATGAAAGCGGACAATGTTTACGCCAGGTGGGCGCCGCCGCCCCCCCGCTCATTCCTCGGGCCGCCCCCGTGATCACCGCCGTAGCTCCCCGGGGGGGGCGAGCCAGCAATGTGGTGGCCGATCTGGAGGCGTCCGCGGTCGGATACCCCTCTATGTTAGCGTGGGGTCAAGGGGTCGGAGGCCTCTCTTCCTCACTCTGCCTTTGGTGACGAGTAATGTTGAATCGGTATCACGGCACTACTCGGATATACCAGTTGACCTGAAGTTTGGCCAGGATGTGGCCGCGGAAAACTCCCTCGTAGGGATGCGTAATCGAATCGAATCTTGTAATCGAATACTTGCTTCAATACTTACTCCAACATGGGTCACATGCCGGCGTCACCTACTGGTGGTACTTGTTCGGCTTGTCCTTTGCCGGTCATCATCTCTATCATCACCGCCAAGGCACGGTAATGCACAACTGTGGATCGGTATTTCGAATTCATCGCTATTTGTAGTCGACTCGTGGAAATCGGCAGCCCCGTCGTCCAGTTCCGTTCAAGGGATTGGAAAGGAGAGGTGACCAAATATTCGTTAAGCGCCGACAGTTTATGGGCTTTGGGAACGCTCTCTGAGCATGCGGCTCCTTGTCGTCGAAGGTTTCGTTGAGACTGGTGATATAAAATTTCCTGGATTGTTAAAGCTCTGGAAACCTTTTTCAACGTTTTTTTCATTCCTGCTGGCATTGGGGCCATCTAAATAACGAATGAGATGTGTGCGTAGCCTGCCGTCTCATGTGAGAGGGCGAAGACTCAGGTTGTGACCACTTTCGTAAAGTCTCCGCAAGACATGAGTAACTCGACTTAGATCTTAAAGTCTCTTCAACTCTATGCTTGAAGCTCATCCCTCCGCTTCTTCCTTGGCGCTAATGATCCTCAAGTCAGATGCACGATCAGATCACTATAATTCTGAGCGCATTGATTCGCCGCGTAATCTAGCAAAGCGAGTTGTGGGAAATGTCATCGGACTTAAGAAATGGTAGTGATAATTTTATATCAACAAGTTATTTCCTTCGATTTCTCTTCTGTACGTTGCTGCAACAATATTTTATAAAAACAAACCTATTCTATATACCTTATGATTTCACTTGTTGAATAAATTAGGGGAAATGGGTATCTCGCCGATGCCCGTACTAGTTTCCTCCAGAGCCCTTATTCCGTATAAGTCATGATGATCTAGCGATTGGCATTTTCAGTTGTAAAATATGAACATTTAGCACGGTTTTATCGTAGTATCTCCGTAAATTACTTTGTTCTATGCTATGTGAATGAATGCCTTCCGTTGACACCGCAAAAGAAGGGGGAAGTTGCGACGCGTTTAACCGAAATACGGTAGAAAAGAAACTCGAATACCCACAATTAGGTGAATAGCACAATAAAAAGTACGATCTTGAGGTGATTTTCAGAATGAAAACTCGAAACTGCCTTGTGAAACTTGAGACGACCAAGTTGAATATGATTGAGAAGTTTTCAATAGCATGAATTTTACAATATTTATATCTTGTTGTACTTTCGTTGCGATGCAAGGTACACAATAATTAAAATTTCGATTCCAGACGATTTCTTACAAAACCGGTAAGTATTATAGTTACTTTTTGTAGTTGGGCGATATTTTGTCATAATTTTTTGGGATACGATGTACGAATATTATTCAAAAGATCTACTATTCTTTGCGGATGTAAGAAGTATGAGGTACATACAGTGATATCAATGACTTAGACTTTTTTAAATGGCACATCCTCTCAGGAATTCAATGAATACTCATTTTCGTGTCTTACACATATTTATTTTATCACGTACGCTGAAAACGCCTCCATTTTCGAAGGTTTTTTTGACCAATTTTATAAAATGTGTTGCAGTGGACAGTGAATGTATTCATAGCTTTAATTGAGGAAGCATACAATACACGCTGTTTAATAATTGACGCAAGTTTTTAATAATATCTCTCCGGAGCGCGTTGCGGTATCTTATTGAAAATTGCTTCTATTTCATAGCAAGAATCCTGAATAGTCCTGCAGTGGGTGGCTGATATTTTGATATCTTTAGAAAGATGATGTATTTTTCCTTTATCCTGGTTCCTCATTATGTAGCCATAATCATTGAATGTTATGTAAATTGCCCCAAGTACCCTAATTGTGCAGTCGCATTGAAGCGAATCTAGAATATGATATACGATGCGCAAATAATTAGTCGTCAATGAAACTAATATTCTTTGGTCATATTTAATGAAAACGTGCGACTGCGTGCGTGCGGTGCGACTGAAACGACGATTAAAAACGACGATATTAGAATTCCTTATCGATTCTTCCAATCTGTCGCTTAAAGCGAACCCGTAACTTTTCCTGAGTTGCATTTCAGGTAATTTGAACGAGATACTTATCACCAGTGAGCCCAGTGAATGTCCTCACATAAGACCAAAATATTAGCCACTTACCGTACTACTTTTGGTGATATTTGCCGATGAATAAAGGCGTTTTGCATGGATGAAGCTACGCGTATGCACTTCGAAGATATTTTACTTTTAAATAAGGAATTTCTAACGCGTAGGTTTCCCCAAAAATTTAACTCTATAGTTAGTATTTTTCTATTTTAAAAATAAGCCAAATACTCGCCGTTGAAATTTTACACATTGGCACGACCAACTTCCTTAGTTAAACTGTTTCCACCGTATGGCGTGAAAAATGAGCCAGACGGGAGACTTGCATGGATATTCTTATTCAATTACTGAGAATTTCCGTCCCATAAATTAATTTTGCGCCCATATTTAATTAATGCTTCTTACGGCAGCTGAAATTAAAAAAATAAAAATCGAATATGATCATGTGAATGATGTGGGAAAATCTCACTCAAACTTTCACAAGTGGCCAGATGCTCTGCGGCTGGACGGGCATCTTCTAGCAATTTCTCTATCTTCAGCGTTAAATGGCGCTAATAGTTAAAAATGTTATTTTAAAAATTTTAACGTCCTCTAATACATCAGTTACGTTGTGATTCGTTGGTCTTCATGGCGATTGCGAAACTTCTTTCTGCCATTTCATTAACTTGAGAGCGCCTAGTCCAGGGGTTAATGTCTAGGGGTTAAAGTCTTTTCCCGGCAGTGATGTAGGATTTGTTTTGTCTGAAAATGAAAAACGAATCAAATGCATCCCTAGTCGCTTCATTGCGTTACCTTCGTGAAACAGAGTTTTTTTTCTGATTCAGTGTAAAGCCATGGGAGTGCGGAATTTTTGATTCAGCTTCAATTGTCGTTGATAGTGTAGGAATATGTCAGAGAGCTTTGCCGTATTTGCCGACTCCTGTCTGTAGTTTTCGGGGCTTCTTTACCATTTGTGTATCGTCAAACTGGGTACATGTATGGGAATGTCTGATCTTGTAAAGGTAAAGCATCATTCGAACGTCGCGTCGCCTTGAATGTTCTGTACTTTCTTCATAGGAGAATTTTTAATGTCTCTAAATGCTGAAACATGTTTGCACTGAAAAGGCTGACAGATGTCGTCATCGAACTATTCTCTATTTCTGATAATGACAATGACTCCTAGATATTGTCTCCTCATATTTCATTGAAATACAAGATGTCAATTTATGATTGATTTTGATAATTTGAAAACGTATAAATGTATATTTTAACGTACGAATGCTATATTTTGACAGAATTCCGAATGAGGACTTAGGCTGACAGCAAAAGCATGGCGTTTATGTTGCTCCAATCTAATGGCAATGACTTGCCACAACTTATTTTTAAAACTTCGGCTGAAATATCCTTATAAAAACACCTACTTTCACGAGTGCATTATTACATATTAAATTAAAATTTATCAATATAGACAATCGGTTTGGACTTATTTTTGTATAATTTGGGTAGTGAATCAATTGTGTTGTCTGTGCTAAATTGGACTTTTTTCTAGAAATTTCTTCAGGTGAAGCTCCGTGAAAGTGACTGATGCCTAGATCAAGAGAGACCCTGAAGAATAGCGTAGACTTGGCCGTTAGTGTCCCGAGTCATTTAATTTATGGTGTATTGGTCGTAAACCCTCCAGCGAACTTTCTAATTTATGGTTTGGGTAGGGATTATCCTAAAAGTTGACACCATTCGTGTCATAATGACCCTAACACAAACAGAGCAATGGACGGGCGTTTTAGGGGCAAGCCTTCTCTTTGCAACCTTCACCGCCGTCCCCTTTTTCCCTCCCTTCCAAAATCGTGGTCGTTGACCTTGCCACACACCCTTTTGGCGCCTTTGAGTTTATGTGCAGAAGTGTAAATCTATTGATTTATATTTGCGTCATATTTTAGTTGGCATGTGACCGTTAGGTTTACTTTCCTTTAGAGAAGCGTAGGAGAAAGAATCGCCGAAGACATTGCCCACCATCGCCATCACCACCACCTACAAAATATGTGCAGTTATAGCTGTAGAAAATGTTCCTGGTTGTGGGCAGTGGACGATTTTGCGACATGGGTTACTGAATTTTCCAACTCCTGCAAATGGGGGAAGCAGTTTTCCTAGTGGAGCCTTACAAGCTGCTGCCGACGCAAGCGCCTCGAGGATTGGCATAGCTCACAACTACATTCCCTCCCGTATCGACTCGTCTCACGATGAGACATCAAGATTAGATCCCAATAACTGTCTCAGTGATGGGTGATTTTAACCACTTTCCTAATAGCCTTGCGCCCTGGCTCGTTGCGCGAAGTAGTTCGGAGTTTCCTTGCCTCCCTCCTATCTATCGTCACCTCCCTCTCTTCTCCTTCGCCCTTTCCCTTCATCCCTCCCTATCTGCCTTCCCCACTTTTGAATACATTTTCTGTATTTCAATTATCAGCCTATATTTAGAAATTTGGTGGTAGCATGATAAGATAAATATTTTATAATGATAAAAAATGTTTATACTTAGCTGAAAATGTGGTGGAAGTAAAAAAAGAAGCCATTGTGATTTTAAAATGGAATACTTAAGGCCATAAAATATTAACTTGGACAAAAAATGACCACAGTGTGTAAACGCTAACAAACGATGAAAGGGAAAATACTAAAAAATATTGTACTAGCTATAATGGCCAAATAAAAACAGCAAATGGCAGTGTGTGTTATGCACAGAACCTAAAAATATTTTAATATTTTATTTCGTCTTCCAATTGTAAATCCGCATAGGTTAAGTATTGTAGACGGCATTAATTCGTAGCTTTTCATATTTCATACAACCGACACTTGGCTTGTCTATTCTTTCTCCACTTTAATTCTCACAATCAGCTGTCAATTGACCGATGATGGTACGATGGAACGATACCAGTTAATCGCGCCTGTGGCGGCGCCATTTCACCTCCGGACTAAGTTGCTCAAGACACCCTTGGAGAGAGAAAGTAGGCTTTGAGAGCAAGTGGCTAGGGGCGAAGGGGAACTTCCTGGGGTGAAGCAGCTAAGCTGATTCTTTTACAGGCACCTATTGATATTATTAGGCACCTATTGACCTAGCAACCTATTGATATTCGCGTATGAAGTCAATTATGAGCTACTTAAATGGTCGATAGTAAATAACTTAAAGCAAGCTCTTCGACATCTCTTGATTTCGATTATTATCAGTTGTAGTAATAATCATTTTACATTTTTGTGGAGATAACTCGAAAATTCCAAGCATCTTCATTATGAAGCCATTTTTTATAAAAAGATGTGGGGAATACAGCTGGATCGACAGTTATATTGGGGAAAAAATATTTTACCAATTAATGTCTGTTCTATGTTCTCCAGTTTTTGTCCTTCTCGCTGAAATATAGACTTCTTGTGAACCTCTGCAGAAGTCGCTAGGGCTGTGGTGAAACCTGCCGTGTCTGCTTAACGTGGTTGCCGTCAGAGCAAATAGGTTGCCACACGGAGTGAAAGGCGTGGTGTGTATCCTATATAAGTTAGCGGATGACTGATCACTATTTATAGTAGAAAATATTTAGTATTGCGTTTTTGTGTTATCATGATTACCAAGTCACTGTCTAGCAGTTGCTGACGTAGTGTGTCACTTGCTTCATTTAAATGATAGCCACTGGGGATTATTTATTCCGGAAAAATAAATAAGAAATTCCCATCAGTTAACAGCGAAGATAAATGTCCATAGTGGAAATAGAACAACTCAACACTTTCCTGCACAGTGAACCAGTTTCTTGTGAAAATGATCCATGCTTTGAACGCTCAACGCAAACGGCCTCATGTCGCTGTCATGGGTTAGGTGTATCGGATTGAGAATGACGTTGATAGCAAGCAATTGCCGAGTTGCATTTGAAAACAAAATTAAATTATTTTGCCGAAGAATATTTTTATTCCTCGAGGAAGTTATTTAGCGCATGAGCCCTGAGGGAATAGAAGCTCAGACGTATTTATATTTTATTCTAAAACTTCCAACGCTGTGGTGTCCTAGGTTCTCCTGTACTTTTCGTTTACATCTCTTCTGTATTGAATAACAAGTTTTTTGACTTGTCCCAGAACACATTCGATATCCATTCCGTTTTTATGTCACTTGTTCACATGCGCGTGCAAATGGTTGGGTTAATAAACAGCACAGGCTCATGCCTTGCGGAGTTATTTTTGGATGGTTCTCTGGTCATTGGTGCCGTTGTCGTTTGGTGATCGGTATAGTATTCCCTTTCGTCTATTTATTTTGGTGAGTTGCAATTACAGCTTGATGGTAATCGAAGTTCTCAGTATGTTGTAGTCATGGTGTTTGTCACCTAATTAGACTATAAACTTTCCGTCTTCTTGGGATGAATGGTTACTGTCGTTTAACCGCAACTGGTTCAAAACTTGGCGTTTGTTTTTACGGGTGACTAAAATTTATTGCTTGTCAACGAACCGACCCGATCATAGAGACGATAAATTCCGCCGTGGCATTGCGTCTTGTAAAATATAGTCTTAGGCTCCATTGTCGTTTTTGTTTGGGTACCGCTGGGAAAGCCTTAGCGCCGATTTTACAATGTCTGTTTAAACTTCACGTTTACGTTAACGGCCGGTTAAGCTCAAAATTCGGTTCTACAATCGATGGTTAAATTAAATCTGGACGTAAAATTGTCCATGACGATAACGAAGGATTTCCAATGGTTAACAGAGTTAACGTGTGAAGATTAACGCGTTGCTTGATGATATTGTGAGTTCTATTATGGCGGATTTTATGATTCATGTGACAAACCGTACCAATGATAAAGCAGTGAATATGATTGCTGGGTGGAGGTCCTTTTCAATCTAATATTTGTCAGAGCCACTACGAAATTTGTAGTGAAGAATGAATTTTGTGACAGTTTCCGTGAAAGAAAAAGACACGTCGAAACATGGCTTGGTACTGTCATCCATAGTACCGAGTCCCAGAAGATCTTGTTTACCTTCAAGCCATTTCCTGAATCCTCTGCAGTTTTATTCCGCTTCTCACGCATTCCAAGAGTCGGTGGTTGCGTAGATATTGTACTCATGTAAAGGCACAATGCCCAGCTACGTTTGGCCCCTACATATTACTAGTTGTGAACAACTTAACTCGCGTGTAGCATTGCTGCTCGTTGTTTTCGGGTTTTCCAACCGCGTGCGTTAACATTGACCGAAAAGGGTTTCGGTAGCGGTTGGAAAACCCGCAAACAACGAGCTGTAATGGAAAACGTCGTGTGTAGCATATTTATGAGCTTAAGGATCAAAAATGTCGCGGTAGCGTTATCTGCTCTGCCCTTAAAATTTGAGGTTCGGCAATATTTGTGATGGATGTGAGCAGCCAGGGTAGAATGGGTGGTATGTTGCTTGTTTACTGTGACCTCGCCCGTGATGCATTATGCAGGGAGTGCAGGAAGTTACTGATTTTTAAATAAATGTGAAAGAATAAGATAATTTTTTGTAATTGCGTTGCATAATGAATGGATGTAAATGTCTCCAGCATGAGCGTATTTGAAAGCAATCGGCACTCCTACGAGTGTTCATGGTGCCTCAAGAACCAGATGAAATGACCTCAATTGATAGTGTGGTTGCATTTAACGTATTCGCTATGGTAGTCTTGCGACGCACGAAACTGAAATCGTAGTCACTGAATTGAACTGACTAGGCTGAGGCGAAACAGGATCGACAAAAATTAAATGAAGACAGACAGCCTTTGAAATGAATAACTTCCCCCACAAAGGAGCCTATATTGCATTAAATAAGAAATCACAACATGCTCTAAGACGAAATACCGTGATGCAAGTATGGTTGGTTCTTGAACCAAGTCCATTTGATGAGAGCAGCAGAGCACCAAGCGAGAGGTCCCTTGAGTCAATTCTTTTTTTAGTCATGTCGGGAGAGGTCCCTTCCTCACCATGCAGGTCTCAACACGAAAACAGGGGAAGTCTCCGGGAGAGGAGGATGGGGAAGAGAGGGAAAGTACTGATGCCCGTGGCGATTGGCTAAGATATCCCAATATTGCTAGTTCACGATTCACACCGAAGTTATACGGGGCCTTAATAGCATTCAGGGTATAAAAATGATCGACTGGGACAACCGCGGCAAAACGATTCGCTTGCCAAGCGATGAGGGAGTTAGATCCTGGCAGTTTCTGAAGGCTATGAGTCACGAGAAGGCTATGCTGAAATTTTGGAGCAGTCTCTAGTAAGTTTTTTCTTGCTTGTATGATATGAACTAGCCATCTTTCAGTTAAGGCATCAATGACACGCATACGTAAAGTGTGAGTGTTATTGTGTATAAGTACTTACATTTCTGGAAGTGCATTGGAGTTCCCTGTTTTATGTGAAGAACGAAAAATATTTTTCGATTCCCCTACTGCCTTCATATTTTACAGTTATGTTTCAGAACTGTTTGCATCTTTCATGAAATACCTTGGGGCATCATTCAGTGAAATTTAGATATTTTCAGATGAAACTACCCTCAGATTAAAAGGTCAAGCAAAGTGATATAGGATGGGTTGTGATGTATAAATTTTCTTGTAGGCAGCTAGAAGCTATGGAATGTTAGTTATCTGTGGCACATATGAGCATATTGAGATTTGAGCTCTCATGGTTGTTTGAAAGTTTCCAAAGATAGGGAATTAGAGAGGGAACTAGTTTGAGACCACATTTCTTAGTTCTGACTCTAGTGTACAGTGTCATATCTCTTTATAGAGCAACCCTATTCAGCGATATTTCGGTAGAGTGAAATCAAAGTTGTAGACCCAGAATCTTTAAGTTTGATGCTAATAAATTTGATGTCCTGTCATTGTCTTTGCTGTAGAATTCAGTGTTCATTCCAAATCGTCTCATAGCTTACGTAGAAACTTAGTATAAAATTTACAATTGCCATTTTGGCCTTTAAATATTTGCTAGACTATTGTCGCAATTTAGCATTTATAAGGTTTTTAATACTCAGGACGATAATAATTGATTTCCATACTTTTGACTAATCTAGTCATAGTCAAAGTCAAAGAGAATATCTATAATTAATACTGTATTGTAGTCCACTACACTCTTTCAAAGTCAGTCCTCAGTCTACTTACATTGCCGTTGAGTATTACCCCTGATTTTCTTTTCACATCAGATGTCCTCATCTGTTCTCCTTTTCATATGCCTTTTCTGTACATTTTCACTTGCTTCCCTACCTCCAAAGCCGGATGCCAATTTTTTTCCTCTTCCTGCTTTTCTGTCAGTATGATACTGTGCTTGGTACATGCACGATGTTTGACGAATATGGTTTTACTGGTTTTGCTCAGAGTCCTTCCTATTCTCCTCTTTGTTAATACTCCCTATCCCATGAAATTGCAAGTAAAATTCTGGACTAACTAACACTAATACAAAATAGTCCATTACCATGTGAACCGCCTGCCCTGTTTTATAGCCTCCGTTCTTTTTAGTTATGAAAAATATATGAAAATCTAGTCCTGAAAAATCTCTTAGCCTTCATCTTTTCGAGATCTTCAACGCCCACCTTTCTTTGAATATTGATTGCAGTTTCTTAGATTATGGACTAGCTCATGTTTGATTATCTAAAAAATATAACGAGAGTTGTATCCACACTTTTACTACTTATATTTTTCCCAATATCCGCTATCTAATGCAGAGGGACAGTTCTCAAGTTTAAACTAAATAATGAGGTGAGCATTAGCTCTGAATTTATTAATTGAAAGACCCAGTATGGCTGAAAATACAATTGAATGAGTGAAAAAATTCTTATTTAGATTTTTAGTTTTTCAACCCATATTTGAATGCCATAAAACTGTTGGACTCTCATATCAGCCTCCAAAAGCAGTCTCTTCAGCAGTGCCTCCAGCTCAAGTTTTGCTTCAAATAGTGTGCTGCTCTCTGGACCTTTTCTTCTCTGGAACCCAATTCCAAACGCAGAATAGATGCATGCAATTTTTACACAAATTATTTCTTATCAAGCTCCAGAATAACGGTAGTGTGATTCACATGAAAATTACAACTCTCGATGACTTCAATCAGATTTTCCTCCGTATCCGTATCTGGTTTGCAATTTAACTCACGAGGGGAGACTACGTACCCTGACTCGCCGATACCTTTATCTGCCGAGCGTGTCTCTCCGGCACAAAAAATATCCCTAGATTACCGAGCGTGTTCATTTGGCACACTGCGTCCTTTCACTCTAAAGGCCACTGGGACGGTCAAGTGGCAGGGAAACATATTTTTGATGGATCATTCGACTGGGATTAGTTCCTTCTTTCATCTGAATTTTTTTCTGTGGATATCTCAGGGTATTAGGTGTTGTATGACTTATTATAACATGAACGATCCAACTCCTGTCACCCGGGTTTGATTGCCTTATGTATGGGGAGAGTACCTAATGGTTTCCTCAATACAAATGTAGTTATAAACTGCACAAAGTTATCTACATCTACGTAATACCCTGCGAGCCACCACGAGGGTGTGTAGCAGGGGGTGAAGATCACCAAACGTGCACTATTGACTATCTGCCGAGTTATATGTTTCTATAACAGAAGAATTCAAAATGTGG
Organism: Ceriagrion tenellum; assembly: GCA_963169105.1. NCBI lineage: Eukaryota > Metazoa > Arthropoda > Insecta > Odonata > Coenagrionidae > Ceriagrion > Ceriagrion tenellum. Next base: position 14,904,662 of record OY720638.1, read on the forward strand.
AAGTTCTTCCTATCATGAAATTTTTTTCTTGGTCTTGTCAAAATAGTTATTTTTTTCGTTCGATCATCTTACGCCTAAATGATGCTACACCTTCCTCTGGGTTTATTTACCCGCTGTGAGAGGAAGAAACTAAATCCTTTTGCCATGACAGAGGAAGATATGCCGTCCAATTAGACCCATATCTTCTTATAAAGCACTCCGCGAGAGAAGCGTCTTACTTCCAGGAGAGGTTTTTTCCCCTTATCACCACACGATATTAGGTTCTGCCGGTCCATCAGTCCCCTGAATGATTCATCTTCATTGTTCGGGTTTGCTTATCTCGGTGGTAAGGAGGCAAGGAAATCTTTACGTCAGCATCAGTCAAGATATCAGGATGCTGAGTAATATCTTTCTTAGCTGGCGATCCTTTTCTCTTACATACCCTTCTAAGTCCTTCCCATCCGCCAATCTGCTGTGGCTAATATTTTCATCGCGGAGCGGCTTCGTGAGACAGTTACTCCTGAAACTGTGATCTTGCGAGAGTGTTGTGTGATGTCGCATAAGTAATTTTGTAACGAATTTATTACTTTTATCGTTGATCCTGCGGTATGACTTCTGGAAGTAAAACATTAGTTAGCGAAGAAGAAATTGAGAGGGAAGTGCTTTTGAGTTCGGACTCCGAAGCAGAGGAGATATAGAAATTCATACAGAGCAGTAGTGATGAAGACGGTGACACGGATGTTGAGCCCTCCTGGTGTTTACCTTCGCGAAATTTCAGGCCAAGAGTGCATGTGTTTACCAGGCCACCGTGTGGGTTAGATAAAAATCAAGCACCACTCACGATGGAGAATAGTCCCATTGATTTTTTCCAGTAATTTTGTTGGAAAAGAAGTTATTGACCTCTTAGTAACTGAGTCAAATAAATGCTATGATCTGTCCCTTCGGAGACATCTAAGAGAGTTACGGATATCTCAATCCCAGATATCCTCAAGTTTCTCGCTTTGACAATTTTGATGGGACATGATTGCCGGGAGCCGGGAATTGTAAGTTAGATCTCGGACCTTAAACCGAGATTGACGTATATCATAAGCTTTCCATCACCAGCTCCCAGGGAGGCCATTTGCCATTGAAGATTCAAACTGGAGCACTAATTTTGTGGCAAGTGTCACGAGAAAAAAAGCGAGGTGAAGACTTATGATAGGATATGTAACTCGGTGGAAAAATTTCTTTCTGGTTGTGCATATGAAGAAGGAAAAAATAGTCAGACGCTTGCAGGCTCGAGCCTCCAACCTTGTTCGCGTCAATCCGCGACGCTACCCACTACACCAACTGTGCTATATATAATACGGTGTTATCCCTACGTTTTTATCGGATATTGCCGATTGTAAATTGATTCATTACAATAAAACTACGACACGTTTGACGAAATCCAAGGCGAATTAGCGTTGCCTTTGACCTCGTGCATGACATAGAACATACGGCATTCAAATCGGCGTGTCAGGGTACGTAGTCTCCCCTTGTCAGTGAGAAATATATTTTATTGAGGTGAAAGTTTCCTAAATAAATAATTTTCTATGTATAAGATCATCACTGCCTCTGGTTACCATTTTGTTTCTTGAAATAAATATTATATCCAGTTAATAGAAAAATTCAAGTCTTATAGTTTATAATTTAAAACAATGAATGGGCTTTTCTGTATGTCAGATGATGTTAGAAGATTTGGTGTGTTCAACTATAATTGCTAAGATAGCGATGGCAAACACTGGACATGGTGCATAAAATTAATTTGTGAATCTTTTAGTCTGAAAATGTTTTCATAATGACAAAAATTTGCACCATATTCGTTGGTGTATATCATAAAGGGGTACTTAGGTACATCGAAAGTTCCTTTCTTCATGTATACTTCATTCGAAGTTGAGAGACAGTCGCAGAACTGTTACAGTGCTATTGAATTTCAATTCTTTTTCCGTCAGCTTCCTGGATCAATGAATCGCGAATCAGTAATTTATCTAAGACGAAGTATTAATAATAGCATCCAATCAGTATTCGTACTTAACTTTTATTCCATGTCAGAGCGTCATTTATTTATTGAAATATCCAGTATGGCTGAAAATACATTGAATTATTAACAATCACGCCTTGCTCCGCCAAATTAAATTATGTGGGCATCATTTGTTACTTACTGCTAAAACTCGAGCTCCCATTTCGCGCGAATACTTTTTTCGAAACACATAACTTTAAAATACCTTCGTTGTGATATTTTTTATGATTGTTATTCCTTTTTTCCACCTTTCGCGGTATGAGAACTACTATTAGTACACTCTCCTGTCGATAGAGTTCACGACAACTAACCGGAGGTCAGATTTGACATGTCATCGTTATGAAAGGAAGACGCATCTATTCGTTCTCGTGCGCTACCGTCGCGTCCTTGTCAAAGCTAGTGATGCGCCCTCGGCGTATGGGGTTCTCCACACTCGGTGAATGTGTCAACGGAAGCCATGTCTACGCCGAGGCCCACCTCTTTCTGCATCTATACTCATTCGCCGATAGAGAGGTCGATTCGCCGTAGAGTCGTCGCGAACGACGACATCGCCAACGCTATCATGAGAACCTTTCGCGCGCTTTCGATCGAATCTGAGCGCAGGATACGCAAAGCGAAACGCGTGCGAGTGAACTAGGCTTAAGTCGTGTGCCCTTGTGTTCCTGATCACTCTCGGAGAAGGTGGCGATTCTGAGTATTACGCAATTGAATTTTAAAGTGCGTTCACTTCTCACTTGTTGGAAATGTTAATGCTACAACCCTAAGAAGTGAAACAGTTACTTTGATATTCATAAGTTTTAAACAGTAATACTTAAACATTAGTAATAATTGCATTATTGACCAGAGTATGATTTTTCTAATAGTATTACACTTAAAGGTAATTTATAAACATGATGGACTATACCTATTATTAATTTAAATAGCATAACTTACTCATAAATTCGCCCCCCTGCCCCCTGTGATGTCGGACTAATCTGCATGGCGAAGTTCTTAGTTCCTCACGCTTCGTGCTCGCTATTTGAGTTTCTACGTTACTTTTTTTAGTTATAACACTGGCTTCCTCGAAAAGTGTTTCAGGGAGACCGTAAGAAGCGCAGGATGTGCCAGGTTAGCCTTGGGAACCTCGAGGTGATAATCTATCCGATATTTTGCACGTCTTACAATATCAAGATATTCTAATACCCTTGAAGTCACTTCAATTTATTTGACAAGACTCGATTCGACACTCAAATTTTAAGTAACTATATTCTAATTATTTTCTAACCGATATTGTGGAAAATATTGTTTGCCTGCAGTCTTATGAATTATGATTTCCAAAATAGATTTTCAAACACGCGAGTTTATTCCTGTAAAAAGGACTTATGTAATATTCCCCAATTCCCCCCTGCTGCTACATGATATAACCAGAGGCCTAGACTCGTGAATTTGAAAATAATGGAGACCCTATCTTTCGCCGTCAACCTGTGTCGATTCTACCTATGTTCGGGTATGAACACTCGGGTCATGTTATTGTCAGGCTACGCTTAGCGATTTCCAAGGTGACGTTAGTTAATTTTATTTTGGCAGAGGCATGGAATCTGGCCTTCTATGTCCTGCTGCTTAACTTATTTGCCCGTGGAGTGATCTCCTGCTTGAGCGAGCTCTGTGCCACACTTACTCATACTCTTGTAAACTTGCTGGCTACATGATTTTTAATCGCGTAATTCACGACATGGAAGACATATCCTTGTTCCTTTTCCGAGGTTAGGGGTAGATGCTTATTTAGGTCGTCAAGCAAAATAGCGTTGTGCCCTCGTGTTTAATGTTTTTCAGTTATGTCAGTAATTAGAGTGATAATTCCTTCCCTCTATCAGACATTACATACCATTATCGATTCGGTTCGTTTTAGAAGCCAATGTTATTCCCCTGACTTTCTTTCATTTAGCTTGTTGAACGAGGGCATTTCCGTTTTAAGTTTTAGCGTTTCATTAAGTAAAATGTCATCATTATAGCTGTATGCAAGTCAAGGGTTTATTTTCCGTGCTTAGATTTTGAGTTTTTAAATAAACGTTTGATGGCCTCTAAATCATCGAGCATATCATGTGACGACATCCCTCTGTCTTTTTAGCGGTAAGACAACGATCTTTAGCTTCTGTACCAAAGCTATCTATGTAGTAGTTCCAGTTATTACTTCTGATGCGAGCGCTGTTGATCGTGTTTTCTTATTACTCAGTTCGTGGGTGCAATATTTTTTCACCAAATGGAATGCTGCGATTCTGGTCAAATTAGATTCATTGCCGTCGCAAATTTTGGTAAAATAAATTCTAGTCTCGTGGAGTGTAGGCTTTTGCATTTCGTTTTTCGATTATGCTGTAGGTTTCGAGGTTGCGGATGAAGCATTTTGAGTCTCACGTTTCCACGTCCACGTCTCACGGAACAACTCAATTGACAACATGCACACAAGAAAAAGTACCGATATCTGGAATTTTGAAGTAATATTCATTCTACAATGGTGTTGTCGTAAAACACTCAAATGTCCCTTTTTTTAGCATTACCGTCAAAATACCGACTTTTGTATTCTTTAAACGTTCATTGTTACTGTAAAGAAAATGTGGAATTGCGTACTTGTCCTTAACAGTAATTTTTTGCCGTGCGTAGTGTTATACCACAAACTTGCACAGATTATTCATAATATCAGTAAGATCATTTGACTTGACAGCAGCGTCACCGCACTAAATTCTAAATAAATCCATCTAATCGCGCCTATGAAGGCATCAGTTATAATGATACATACTCAGGTCTTCCGTCACAACCAAAAACACTCAAAATGGAAAATGTTTGCCGCAAGCAAATGGCTAATAACTGCCATTTACCCAGAAAATGTGACATTTCCCACATTCTCCGACAAATCATTATTTTGCAAACGGTAAGTTAACATGCACACGGTACAACAGACAGTGTCACTATTTAACTTTAATTCCTAATTGTCCTTCCGCATATTCTTTTTGAGCAAAAATGAAACGAAACTGATTTCACATAGCCATTATGCAGAACAAAACACGAAATTATATGCTATAAACTGCTGAAGCACTGAAAGAACACTTTTCCACAGTTTGAACCATAACAACGCTCTGTACAAAACAAAATCGAAACGAAATACGAATTTACGGCAGAATGTAAACACAGAAACGGTCTGATGCACCGGGGTAGCCTTAAAGCTCTCTCCAGCGGGGAGAATTGAAGCCGAATTGACGATCAATTTTGCTCATTTAGCCATGTTGTGACTTTGAAAACATTGAGTGATCCTATGCAGAAGCATTGAAATCTGGTGACTTTCGTGGCTCAGTTGTGGATTAATGAGTCTATCGAGGATTTTAACGAATAAAACGTGCCTGTAGCTGCCTCCAAAATCAACACAAGTGCCGTAGTCTCGCGTTTTATATCGTAATTGGGGAAAATAAGGCGAGTGCCGCGAGAGGCCATCTGTGTGTGCAAAATGGCATCGTGCTCTTCATTTGACTGCCAAAACAGAATAAATAAGACATGTAAACAGCTACTAGTATTGTTTAGTTATATTATTTAAACTAATATCATTGTCTTTCCCAAAGTTCCTTGGTGTGGAACGTATTTATCCTCTGTATCAGTCGACTGCGTTCCATTTTTTGTATACCTTTAGCTTTAGCCTTGTAGGGATGGGCTTCATGAGAGATTGAACGCCTCTAGTTTCAGTTAAGAGTTCGTTAAAATTAATGATAATTGGTGCATTTTAATGAATGTTTATAGCTGCAAAAGATGTGCTAATCAAAAAATTGTTGCTCATTTGCCGTAGTCGGAATTCTTTTCGCAGTGAGTAGACTACATATTTTGGGCAGCTCTTGCATTTCATTACTGCATTGATCATTTGTAATTCACAGGTCCGAACAGTTACTTGAAATGAAACGTGATCCACTGTGATGCCTAACTAGTATCCATCCGTGTCCTCGGCCTCTTTTCGTCAGACCATGCTCACAATTAGTATTGAAGAAAACGAAATTGTATGCATTTGTGATATCCATTATTATGCACATTTGTAATTAATTGAGGACTAATGGAGAAAAAGAACAAGCATCTGCACCCAGCAAATTCTATGACGACGATTGAATCTACTTGGAATGAGTAATGGACACGATCAGTAGGTATTCGATTTAAGTCGACATCGGAGCAGACGATATTTAAGGCATTCCTGACATACGTGATTACTACCATTTTTGATAAACGGAGACAAACATAAGCTTTGGAGCTATCATTTATGCATAGGAGTTTCCCAAACGACACTTGAATGTAGTTTTCATGTGAAATGGGAGGTTATCTGTGAGTATTAGGTTTCCAATGGCATCGAAGCAGACGATGTTGTAGGCGTATGCCATTTTCCCTATTGCTACGAACTGTCATGAATTAAAAAATCGATGCAAGCATCATTTTAACGTACAAAGGTTGATATTAATGTATATATACATTTCACGAGTTATATTAGCTCCTGGGTCTGGTATTCGATGAAAATTGTACCGCTAAAATACGTGGAGTTAAAGGGAAGATGGCAATGTTTTCATAGTCAGAACATGGCTAAATGTGCAAGGCTGGTGGCTTCATCTTTCTCGCGTAAGGTTACCCCTGTGCTCTGATGTAAACGGACATTTTAATTCTTACTTATGTTAAATGCTGACAGTTAAATAAGAAAACAATTTTTCCTTTTCTTATCAATAAAAGATACATTTTTCTACAACATAAGAGTAATATGCTCTGGTTAATTACACTGAAGCATCTCACTTGATGCAATAGTCACGGCAACTAATAATGTACTCGTATACATTATTTTAACTATAACTGAATTTGGCTATGACATATTGCTTTTTTGTGCCTACGAAATGTTATTGTCGCCTACATAATATCATTTCATGAATGCTTTAAGGCTATACCGCATGAGACTAAAATTTTCTCAGTATAGGAGGCAGACTTCAAATTTCATCTCCCGTTTTGTATTATTCTGCCCTGACTATAGCTCTTTCGCTCATTTTTATCTGCCTTGCAGATCTACTTTTCAGGATAAAACGCATATGCATTAGACCTCTCTCTTCTGAGGATATCGCACACCGTCACCCTAACATTCGACTTCACTATATTAAATTAAGCTTTTCTGTGATAATTTCCGTTTCTATATAACAAGCCTTTCCATGTTAATTTTTAAATTTTGCCTGTATATTCATTTCGGTTTTCGGTGAGGACGTGTTCCTCTTTTAAGAAAGCAACTGAGTTATTGTTGTCAGTGCAAGAGACGATATGCATTAGATCCTAGCCTGTATTGGAAATAACTTACGATTTTCAAAGCTCTGCAAATGGTAGACCATGGCTGTCACCTATAACGTAACCCTGTTATAGATGATCTTTGTAGCATTTGAGATAACGCATTTTTTCCGGCCTTTTCCCTGTAATCTTCTTCTCCAGAAGTCTAGCCGATTTTATTACTCCAAGGCATCTCCTGTAGCCGTATGCTGCAGAATATAATTACTCTCCTTGGAATGTACTTTCAAAATGGTTGATAATGCAATCTTTCAATGTTGTTAATACTTTTCCCGAGTTGATTTATATAGCCTAAAAGTTCTTTTTTGTAACGGCGTTCAGGAGGAGAACAATTCTCATCCGTTATTGATCATCGTCATCTTCATCCTCATCGTCGACGCAGAAACAAGTTATACTAAAGTTAAATGAATAATGCTTGCTGTTGCGTTTTATATATTTTATGCCTCGTGTGTGCGACAATGGCGTAATTATTTAGTTAAAATGATGGCAACTTTACTCTTTCACTTCCATGTGAAATAAGTAGTAGATAGGTATGAAATTATACGTTTGATTGTGCGGAACTTTTTTGAAACGAAAAATGTCCTCATGATCCTACCCCTAATAGCAATTCCCGAGTCGCCAGTAACATGTTACGAACCCTAAAATTTTGACACTCAAACGACGGGGCTCATCATGGGGCCCTCTCTGACTCATTCCTCCCCATCCAGCTTCCATTGCTATTGTAACTTGCATTAAATTTGCTCCATGACCCGTGTCCATGGCATCGACGATAGCGTGGAAATAGGCGGGTCACCACTTATTAGATTTCTCGGATTGAATTGATCGTTGCAAATTGTAAAGGTCGAATTTAGATTATTTTGTTGCTATCACAAAATTTTGTGTAATATGATGATTCGTCCCCTTAAATACCGTGCGATAAGCTAGTGTGTCCAGAGGTGAAAAATTTGAGCCAATGACAATACTTTACGACAGTATCTAATTCTTTAGCGAACCGGTAGTGAATAACAAAATAAGGCGGTCGGTTGCGAGAAATAACGCTGGAAAAATATCATGATTGTGAAAATCGAGGGTAATTTGGGAAATAATTTGCGGGAGAGTGGCCATCGTGATGTATACGAGAATCCAGGAATATATTTTGGATACAGATGAGTCCTAGTGTATTTTTAATTTATTCACTTAAGATAATCGCTTAAGTGTCGTTTTTCGCGTATCATGTGTATGTATAGTATTCAATGATATCCATTCCTGATAGAGGATAGAGTAATGCCGTAATGATTATTATTACATCTTTTTCTCACTTGATATTTAACACCGTTAATGAGTGAAAAGTTAAATCAAAATGGTTCATCAATTGAAGAATAGTGAAGACGTCATATCTTCGAACGGCATTTGAGACTGATTCATTATCCAAAGAAATACATTGCACCCGCTCAAAGAACTCGTTGCGTAGTGCCGGTCGTAGGTTTCAAATGTAAATTTTTACATAAAGTCCGAAAATTCCTGCGATATTGAGTGGAATGATGCAGATGCGATATTGAGTGGCATGATGCAGAAATGAAAAATTTGCAATCATCCACAGACATTTTTTTTCGGTTGCATTTCATTTCAATTTAAAATGTGGGGCTCTCAAGTGCAGTGAAGAAGAATCTTGTGTATTTGGTGGTGCAAGAGGAAGTCGGGACGAAAGGGAAGGAATAGGAGAGTAGTTTTGGGGGGAGAGATTGGGTGGATTGGACAATTTGAGTGCCTCACACGGTGGCCGGGGGTGAGTGGGCTTATAAATGTGGGTTGTGAACTAGGAATGGGGAACGATGGTTTTCAGCAGAGGATTGGGGATGTGTGGAACGAGGAAGGGGCATTAAGGGAAGACGTTGGAGGTGATTGGGCACTCTTAGAGGAGTGGTAAAGGACTTTTTTAGGATTCGTTAGAGGGACATGATGCATCGATGGTGGATAGAGCACCGAGAACAGATTTGATGAGCTTTACTAGGATGTGGCTTGGGGAATAAGTTTATAGGGGCCTTTTTGAATAATGATAGAACCTAGTCGGATAAGGATAATTTCAAGTTGGGGAGGAATAATTCCCAAACGTCCGAGTCATAGCAGGTATTTGCATTGTCCTCTTGTGCTTGGAAAGGGCAATGTTTACGATAAGGAAGGTATCGAGAGATGGGGGGTAGACAAGAGAATTCTTTGGTGGAGGAAACGAAGGAATTAATTGAAATTGACGTCTTGGGGTCAAAGAATCGAAATGGATTGTTGTTAAAAGTTGGTACGTAGGAAGGATTCCTCAACGATGCCGATGTATAGGTTGGCAAAGACTGGTATCGCTGTGTATGGCTTAAGCCCGTTTCACTCTATCAAATTCACGTCAAACTCCATTCAAGACTCCTTGATCAAGCTTTCTTGAATCGATAAGACGTCTGTTGAAACGTCATGACGCCTAACATCTTGTGAAAAATGCTCATAAAAGGCTTCGTTGACATCAAATATCGCCTTGTCTTGAACGGCTCCATCTTCTATTTAATCATGCATGGTCTTGAATTGTATCAACCAATGGGGTTGGGTTTCAGTCTGCCGAGCGTAAGATGGCCAACATGGAGAGTAAGTTCCGTTGGGAAGAAAGTCGTATGTTATACTATTATTAAATAATAAAATAACATTTTAATATAAAGAGTACAGTTCCTAACACGCAAACGTCAACTTGCTTTAAATTATCAAAGACGAACGTAAGCCGTTCGAGGTGTCCACGTATCATGATGTACATTAACGATAAAATATTTCTAATGACGAAAGGGAAACGAGATCAATCTCCCTCCTCATATTTTGGGATAATTTCCTTAGTGTATTTTGGTGCATTATAATTATATCTGCATTTCTAAGCATTATTGCTAGTACTTTATATGCATTACCCGTTAGTTGTGGACACAAGGAGAATTCAATGTTCAAAAATTGCTCACTCACTCTTAAGGCGAGAAAGGTATCGTACATATTCTGAGTATTTGCGATAATTCACTATTTCTGGGCTATTTTCCCTACAAAATTAGAAGCATGACTAGACACATGTATGTAGTAATTATGTATTCGTTCAATTAAGACTCAAGTAAATATAAATAGTATTTTTCATAAAAACAGGACTGAAACCTGCGACAAGCACCGGCGAGAAAGGTACACCATCTGAGTATTTCTGATTATTTACCAATCCTGCGGCAGTTTCCTCTCAAATATATGAAGCCTGTCTATACATACATGCATAAATACCAATCACGCCATTCCCTTCCGGGGTAGGCAGAGTCAGCAAGTTTCACTTATAAATACATATTGGTACACCTAACTCTGCTTCAATAATTTCCTCCATAATGACCTAGCCTTGCAAAACTTTTGCTTCATTTACTGCTTGCTTTTATTTACTACATTTGCTTCATACACTGCTTCATGCACACCTTCCTGTTTTTAAGACTCCTAATATTCCTCCTCCTAAGAATTTCCTCAACCACATTCAAACAACTTTCTCGGCCTACCTCTACCTCTCGCACCATTCATTTCACTCTTATGTATCTGTTACGTTATCCGACTCTCATCCATTCTCTCAACATGGTCAAACAAACGAAGCACTTTCCTTTCATATATGTCCACTACTGGAGGATCTAACCTACATTAATTTATTACCCACTCATTTCTGACCCTATCCATCCCAATTTTGCCACAAACACTCCTCAGATAACTCGTACCCACGGCGTTTAGTCTACTCTTATGCCCATCATGACATACCCATGTTTCACCATAATAATTGCGTTGGGGTTCAAATAAGACCATCAGAAGAAACATATAGAATATTTTTCATGAAAAAACAAAGGAAATCGGCGACAATTACGAAAGCCTGCGGCCATATTAGAGTATGTATACAACCGGTATTTTCGCCTTGTCGGGTATAGGTGGCCATGGTCTGACGGCTATCGTTTCTAGCCTGGGTACGAAGGGTCGTCAGATCAAGTCGGAGCAGAAATGTTTTTTTTGTTAAATATTTTACATGCTTTACGTTTTTGTTGTTCTCCTACACTGAATATAAAACATTTTTATTAATGGTTCCCTCGAGTCTTACCAAACATTTATTTCTGTATTTCTGTTCTGGTTTCGCCCTTTTACGTGGGCAAATCTTCTCTTAGCAACTATGAGTTCAGGATTCGGGATGCCTCATATTCATTTAGGCCACGCCTCGAATACGCCGCGAGCATTTGGTACCCTGGTCATAAAGATTTAGAAGAGATATTCAGAACTGGTGTGTTTCAGAGCGACATAGAGAATATTATCATGACGCCTCACTACATCTCTAGGTCTGACAGATGGGATAAAATAAGAGAGGTACACTGCCGAACTGATGGGTACAAAAACTCGTTATTTCCGCGCACAATTAGCGACCACAATAATAACTGAACTCCTCTAAATACTCTCTCTTAATGTATGTCACCGTTTCACCTCCCAAAACCTTACATATTTACACGGCTGGAGACCTAACATCCCCTGCCACACGCCCATGTGGCGGCTCGCTGGGTATCGTGTAGATGAATATCAGGTCTGCAGCAAAGGCCTTATTGTTTGGAAATCATCCACATTTGTTGAAAGTGCGCAAGATCATGAATGAAAATACATCTTTCTCGGGAGTGAAGTTCAATTTTTGTGTGAAACCTTCTAGATAGGATTATATCATGCTTGATTTCACCCTCATTATCAAAATATCGGGTAGTTCACAAGTTCTTGTGCTGGGTCAAATATTGTGTGATACCGGCCTTAAGATAATGGCGGGACATATATCTCGCGATAATTTTAATGTCGGCATGACGAGAAAGAAAAATCTCTTCGTAAATTCCACACTTAAATCTTTTACTCCAGACCTAGGTTTCGATTGCCTTGCAATCATTATCAACGGTGACCTTTGATAATGATTGCAAGGCAATTGAAACCTAGGTCGGGAATAAAAGTTTTAAGTGTGGAATTTAATAAGAGGTTTTTCTTTTTTGTCATGTCTGCGGTAACATTCCATGAAGTTACACCTTTAACCATTAAGTTTAATTTTGATGACGTTAACAAACAGACGAGAGCCAGCTCCCATAATCTTCCCCAATGTTCCTCCCCCCTTCGTGGCTTATTACCTGTTCATTGACGCCTCGGTATCATTGCATTCATCCTACCTTGTACTACGTACCTACCATTTTATTGTGCTTAGTAGCAGCTACTTGCCGAATGCCAATGCCAGAGCCAGATGCGCTCCTCCCACTGAAGTCCCTCGAGTGCATCCTGGGACGGGTGAACGATTTCGTGAATTCATGTCCTAATGGGACAAGTGCAGCGGCGTCACATTTTCACGTTTCAACCGCAAAGTAGATGGACGACCCGTGTTTCTCTTCTCCCAATCCCAGTGAAGCAGAAAGAATAAATTTTCGGTATCACCGTATACGGAAAAAATTCTTTTTCGAAAGCACTTGGCTTGGGCACTCGGGGCCACTCTTAGCTCCACTCTTGGTCATCGCGCTCGCTCGTCGACGGAAGGGGCCTATGACCGTGTGACGCCTCGTAATCTCCTCCTGAGTGGGTACACGCCGCTTCTCTTCACTAGTTTCCAATCTGTAATCATTCGGAAATCTCCGGCGCACTATATTTCATTTGTGTCATTTGGGACTAAAAAGTCCCGTTCGTGTCAGATATTGTCCGGCACTTGACTGAGGTCGTCCACTGCTGCCCTCAAGTTTCTATACAATATTATTTGTAATTGACCTGAATTCCCTGTACCATCTCAGACCTGATTATGCCTTAGTATAACCCCAACTTCCATTATTATTATCCCATGACCACGATCATGATGATCATGATCACTGCAACAATGAAGGAATGCATACTTATAGCTAACGCTCGACACGGAACGACTGGTAACGGATCTTAAGCTGGGCAGAATGCACTCTCTTACTACACTAATAATACACGTCACCATTTCTCCTCCCAGAACTTTATCCCTTACATCTTTACACGCTGGTGACCAAACACCCCTTGCCACACGCCCAATCGGCGGCTCGCGGGGTGGTATGTAGATGTAGATGTATAACTGCAATCTTGGACAGCTATTTGAAAATGTCAGGTGTGCCATATTAGTTGATATTGAACGCAAAATATATCTCTAAAAATGCTAAACTGACATTGGTTTGATCTTTAACTCTATTATTAAGCTATCATTATTTATTTGCAATAATACTTGAATTGTATTGTATAGATAAAGTGTGTTAGTAAGCGTATGATATTTCGTTAGGAATGTGCTTAAATTATTCTTTTTAAATCGACAGAAAACCTCAGTTAATCCGCGTTTACACGATACTTAGCCTACTCGAGTAGATGCACGAACACATTCACCAGTAAAATTGCACCGTGTAAACCCCTAAAATTGCGTAAATGCAAGAACGCGTGGCCATAAAATGTATATCCTGTTCTAATTTGGAGCATTTGTCTTCTCATCTGTCCAGCCTCGCACTTGCGCGGGCACATGCATCATGTGAACACGGCTTTGGGACGTGGCGATTTGACTGGGATTAATCATCGTTTAATTAAAGTCCTCCTCCTGTGTAAATGGACTGGTGGGACAGTTGTCGGTGCTACGCTTTCAAACCATTGTTACATTTCACAGTTCGTTTTTTCTGCTGACCGGGTCAAACATGAAAGCACCACTTGCCACTTTCATACCTTTTTGCATGGTGTCCAGTGAAACCAGGTATTTTTTCTAGACGGCAGTTTCATAGCTAGTGTTTCCACTATGACATGAATTTTCATCGCATGTATGGGCAATGCTTCTAAGGTAATGATTTATTGTTTTGCGAGCATAATATATGCCATTTTAAGCTGAAAATCCATTGTCGCTCACGGCGATGGAAGTGGCAGAGAGATCGATAACTCTCCAGACGCCCATTAGTATCTGACCGTGATGCTCAATATTTAGACCCCACACATGAGCATCTATTCATGTGCATTCTTGCCGTTTACGTATTCTGATAAGTTTATATGGACGCTAACTGTTCATGCTGGGCGTGATTTTTGGTGACACATTGTTGACGATTATGTTTCTTCATACTCGAGTGTACGCCGCTTAGGTATTTTTTCTTGACGGCAGTGTCGCTCGTATTCCAGGTCGAAGTGACTCCCGTTTGGCTAAAGTAATGTCTATAAAAACACCCTACGCGGTGAACGCTCTGGAACGTAATGTCTTAAATGGTGGTTCATCTGAATAGAAAAATTGGACTTTTCCATTGTATATATTTATTCATTTTTACCTTTAATAATCTGTGAGTAAATGCATAGTTTTGTTATCATAATGGATATACGTAATTTCCGCGCAGGTAAACTTGAAATCATAAAAATGTATCATATGCTTCTTCCAGGTACCTGGTGACGCGACCGTTGTGCAGAAATGGGACCACAAGCTCTCTCCAAGGCAATCCTCCTGGCTGTGATGCTAACTGCTGTCGTGGTGCACGGGCGAAGTTTAGGTGAGTTTCCCCGTGTACGTGTTAGACATAAGTTTTTGAAGCATGATTTCAGTATAAATTGTTAGTAGCCCGATGGAAACCTCGCGGGTGCTCTTTGTGTATCCCATTTTTCATTATTGTGTGTTTTGAATTTTTGCAAGTATATGTAGTGAAATGATGTATCGAAAAACGTCATGCGCTTGATAAGAAATTGAGTAGGCTTTAACTTAACATGCTCAGCTCACCATTAGCTTAGCAAGGTGTCGATGAAGGAGCGGCACCTTGAATGATATGCGAATGAGAGAATAGAGTGGGGTTTGGGAGTGGAAGCAATGTGACCGTGGGGGCGCAGCACTCCACTCCTTTCCACGTATTTGAATCTGATGCATTAAGTAACCAAGTTTACCTTGTACGCGTCAGAGTGACGTCATTTGCTCTTTGGCAGAGGCTAGTGCCTCCAAAAGATTACTAGTTAATTCATTTTTATTTTTATTCGCGTAAAACATGAAGTTTTTTAATGATGACATTGAAGTTTTCGTTTGCCCATTGAAAAATGAAGCATCTTAAGAGTACTGCACAGTTCGTTCATGCTCCGATTCTTAACTTTCAGTGATCTTTCAGCAAAAATAATTTTAATTGAAAACCGTAGTATTTCAGTCATTTAATGATACTAGAATCTTAAGCATTGTTTGTAGCTCACGCGGCGTAAAAAATTATTATGGGATTCTGATAATAGGAAATCATAACGCGGGTAAGGTAAGTCTTCTTGCCAAGCTCTGGCCGTGCGTACATGTAACTGTGCATGGGGAAATAGTGTCCGTGAATATTTATCAAAAGCATTCGTGAAATAGTATGTACGTAATATGATTTGAAAAATCTGTTTTTATGAGAATAATGGGATATAGAAATGCGCCGAGTAAAAGAAGAGAAACGCGTGAGTTATGTTACTGCTACTTTATGAGTTCGGATGCCCTTTCCAGCTGTTACCCGTTCGGTTAACTGCCAGTAGTGATGAATTAGATCTCTATATTCCTCTAATTCTATTTACCCTACCACCCTGTTCAATTTTTTTGTGTGGAATTACAGATTTAATTTCGTAATCTACCATTGCGTTATTCAACATATTTGCTTTTACTTTCTCAAGTATGTTTAGAGTTGATTTTTACGGGGGAGGCAATCCGAAATTTTCCATGTACTAAAATGACACCAAACAATTTTTCTCGTCTTCTTTTCAATGGGCCTGTGACTTCGGATTATTTCGTCAAACCCTACGGTTTTTCCTTAATGTGGCGTCAGTGGCAACATTTATTTTTCAACTGGATTGCGCCTCAAAATGCTACTACTGCTTCAAACAGGGACTATTTCATTCGCTGAAAATTGCCTCCGGGCGAAATGGGAAGGGCAATGGGCAAGAATGCGGATTCGCCGCCGCTTCATTCTTTCGCGTGGTTGTGTTCCTTTGAAATCTCTTCCCTCTCTTCGGTTTCTGTTGCGATTATGCCCTGTAAATTCCAAATTTGCATTGCCTCTGGTAACACATTCTTTGAAATGTCATTTTTAAGGTCTATTAGCGGTAGGAGTTAATACCTGTAGTACAGCATCTTAAACTTCATCGCTAAATTTTTTATCCTACCTTCTTCCTTAGGTCCGTTGTGGCGAACAACTAGTAAATTTATGATCGTGTTATACCCCTGCTCTCCTTCGTCAGTTCTTGCATTTTTTAAGTTTTTTTTTCTTCCTCTATGAAGACCTGGAAAGGAAAATAATTTAGGGCTAAGGCGTTTTAGGGCTTAAGGTGCTTGCGACGATGTGTAATTTTGTTTCAGGGACCGTGCAAAACCTACCCGTAATCGGTACGTAATCACTGGGTATTAGTTCCAATTCTTCCTCTTTGATCATACCTTCCCCTTAAACTGCTCTCCTCCTCCTGACTTTTTCCTCCGTCGCTTTCCATTTTCCGTTTTTATACCATGCCATTATTCCTTGATTGGCCTCTCTTCATATACCATTCTTTGAAAGTTCAACCTCTGGGCTGTATCGTTAAGGGTTTCCCGCGTGAGTGATGGTTCATTGCTATTTTCACTTAAAAATTGTATCTCTACCTTCATCACCAAACTTGGTTCACTTTTCATGTCCATGCCGAGGTTTCCCTTGCGGCCACTCAAATGATATCCTACCTTATTTCGCCAGAATATGATAATAAATAAATTTACGCCCTGCTGTTTTTCTTGTGCGATATGTTTTTTATTCGTTAGGTATTTTCCCCGAAAAATGTTATTGCCTGCGCAAGGTCATTTTTATCGTCGTAGATGTTCTACCAAATAGATGGCCGCTCTTTCCACGATCGTAGGGAATTATGTCGTTCTCTATACTATGCAACTTTTAAAATATTAAATTAGGGATGAGTCGATTCCACTTGTTTTCGATTCCGATTCCATCGTGTCTCATTCCTAATAGCAGGTGGGATATTGATATACCAGTAGCGTACGACCATTATTTAAATTAAAATATTGGCTGAAATAAAATAACAAAGACAATTAAGTTGCTCAAAAAGTATATTTATTAACAAATAGCAAATATATCCTCATCTTATTGAGGTAGATAACAAGTACAAATTGATAGCCTACACCCAAAGTTATTGACACAAATATAATGTGATAAATGAGATTTGATTTGAATATGTATCTATCTAGAATCGATGGAATCGGAATCGATTTTAGGCGATCTATTAACGTTACCGATTCTAACCCTGAGAATCGGTGGAATCGAGAATCGACATTTGGATTCGACTCATCCTTGTATTAAATCTCATTTATGTCATGGTGTCTTCCGACTCCCTTCGTGCCCAATGCAGAAATCGTCTTCTTCTACTTCTCCTCCCCTCTTTCCCACGCTGCCCCCTCCCCTCCCTCTTCCTCCTTCGCCCCTCATTCCTCCGCCTTTGGCCACCCGCCCGCCCCTCCTTTCCACCCTCCCCTACCTCTCTACAGTTACTCCTTGAGTCGTCTTCCTTCCTCTCCTCTGTCGAGTTCGCCCTCTCAAGGTAGTCCGAACGAGATAGTTCCCTAATCATAATAGAGACCATATTCGAATTATGCGTTTAAATTTGACTAGCAGTGAGGCACACGAATTAAATATTGCATTATTAATGGTGCAATAATATAGTTTTACATGACAGAAATTGTAAGTAATCAAATGAAAATATCTAAATAAGTCTTTAACTTGACTCATTTTTTTCACGCGGTACGTTTGAAACCCCATCAAAACGGAATGTTTATTGTGATTGCGAAGAATTTGCTGCGATGACAATATGATTAATTTTCAAAAAGAGTTGAGAAAACACACAAACTACACACTGTTGATTTTTTGACGAGATCTAGGTGTTAGAACTTCCTCACTTGTTCAATGAGGTCTCTCTGGAGTGCATACACGTACCATTTCCATACCTATACATAACCACATGTGTAAAAGGGTTGGTATTTTTTGGCAAATTTGTCGGAAAGTAGTATGGTAAGGGGTTGAATTTTTGGTGTCAATGGAAGGGTGTTATATTTTTCTTAAAAATAAGACCAAATTTATTGATTTCTAGGTAAAATGATATTTCGCTCGAACTACCTTAAGTCCTCAACGCCCATATCATGCAGGCTTCCAGTGTACGCTCCCTCGCCTAACAATCAAGTTTCCGAGCCGTTCGCCTCTCATCTCATGGTGTTAACTCACCTATTCTCGATGTCCGACGCAAATATTACACTTATCGCCCCATGCCCCCAGTATTCTCCTCCGGCACTCTCCCCGGATATGCTCAGGTAAGCATATCCACTTCTTCTAGCATTTGTTCTCCTCTCTTTACATAAATCCTAGCCTTTCTGACCCGGGAGAACCTTTTAACTTTTGTCTTTTAAGGTAGTTTGAGCGAAATATCAATTTATTTTGAAATCAATGAATTTGGTGTCATTTTAAGGAAAAGTATCTCACCCTTCTAATGACACCAGAAGTTCAAACTCTTACCACATAACTTTCGGAGATATTTGCCAAAAAATACCAGCCATTTTACATGGGAAATGGTACGTGTATGCACTCCAGAGAGACATAATTTACAAAATGAGGCGTTTCTAACTGTTAGATGTCGTAAAAAACTAACTGCGTGTAGTTTGTGTATTTTCTAAACTATTTTTGAAAATTAATCATATTGTCACCGCAATAGGTTCTTGGGTATCACAAAAAACCTTTCGTTTTGAAGGAGTTTCAACAGCACCGCGCGAAAAAAATGAGTCAAGTTATTTATCACTTATTTAGATGTTTTCATTTAATTACGTACAATTTCTGTCATTAAAAACCATGTAATTGCACCATTAATAATGCAATATTTTATTGATGTGTCCTACAGCTGGCGAAAGTAAAACGTATCATTTGAATATGGTCTCTATTACGACTAGGGAATTATCTGGCTCGGGCTACCTTAACGGTTCATCTTCATGCATTACCGGCCCGTGTGGCGGCGGGGTTAAGTCCTTGCCTGCACACCCGAGGGTCGTGGGTTTGAATCCCACCTGGGTGGCATATTTACCTCCCCGGGCACGGATGTGTGTGTTCTTCTCTGCAGCATATAGACCGTAATCGGGGTAAGCTCTTAACTGTAATGGCATCATTATTGTTACCAAACCAGACGGGAATTATGAGCTCTTAGCCGAGTCCTTTCTATTCCACTTCCCTGACCGTTTCCCTCGCTCCCTCTTTCCCATCTTAAGTCTCATTCTGCTGCACTGCCCGTGTTGGCGTGCCCTTGGCTTCTCATGTCTCTCTCTCTTCATCACTTGCTGTTTGTCGCTTGGAGGCATGCATCTTGCAAGCCATTTTAATTCAAAGGCGTTACACTCTTTACGGATTGCACTCTGATTTTTTTATTCAAACGTGTAAACATAGATAACTCATTATTCCTACGGCGTCTATTTTAACCCTTGACTGGTTAGCGTGTTTTGGCGTTACTATTTTACAATTTACTATTGTAGTTACTAATCTACTCTTTACTGACTTTACATATCGTCATATTATATTATTTATGTTGATTCTTCACTCATGGTGCTTATTTAAAGGACATTAAAGCATGTGTTCTTTACTCAAAGTTGTGTCCTTGGGCTGAGTTTCTGACGGACCCGTGTCTCTATCATTCGCTGTACAGCAGCTCGTTATTCTCATTCCTGTGCTACATGTTATCCTCTTCCATTTCGAAAAATGGATACATTGTGAATGACTTCGTTATTGGAGCTCCGGAAGCCTCGTTCTCTTATCTTGATAATTTTTTCATACTCATGTGTTTATTTCAGTTCAGATTATCGCTATATATTCCATGTAACTAATGCGACCAGACTCATCCAGAATCGGTCCTGAAAGGATTGACTCTAGTCAAATACAGTTGCTCTCACTCCCTCAAGATAGCCATCCTTCTCTTCGCGGTTCCATTCTATTTGGCGTGAAATCAAGAAGAGCGACACAGCTTAGGTGGTGGTTCGCTAATTCACAGAGTAAAGATGGTGACGGTTTCCCGTTGCCGTTTGCATTACATCGGTGAATTGAATATTGAGCGCGCCTGTGTGGGAATAAATGTTGCCCTCCTGATCTCTCCAATTACTCGAGAGACTCTCGACCCTTACGCATGCGGAGAATACCGGCTACCCTGCAATTAAGGCGCTTCCAAGGATCTGTCAGCATGAATGTGCCCTCATGTGCTTATACGGGTCCATCCTTGAGTGTTCATTATCCTAATAGCCTTTTATCCAGTGAGTAATTCCATCTCCTTCGTCTTAAAGTTTTCGCATGTGTAGCGGGGGCTTGTCAAAACAGTGTCCTTGAATTGACTCAATTTGTGGAGTGATCGTGTGTTCTCGCTCTGAGTGGCAGGCGGAAGTCAAATATTTGGCTGGTCAACCTTAATATTCTGCAATTGCGAGCTCTACTATGGAAGAAGTTGCTGTTGTCTGGGTGGAATGAGGTAGGGAAGAAATCTTAACTAAGTGCTTTCGAATGGGTGTGACTATCTTGCACCGTCATAGTGCTGGTATAAGAATAACAATGGCGATAAAATGTTAACTATATTTTCCCAGTTTCATTGAAATTCAGATTCAGTCCAAATCGCAGTGTGGGTAAGGTGTCGGTGGTTAAGGGAAATCATTTTTTATTGTCTCTGTGAAATGGAGCGTAATAAAGGAGAACGCATCAGAATAATCTTTACCGTGCCAAAGTGGTTTATTATTTTTCACAATTAGTGGTACATACGAAGACTAAAGAAGTCTTGAAATGATATTACTTGAGAAAACTCTACTGTACTTGGAATACAAGGACCCAACGGAGAAAAATTAAGTCTCCTAATTGAACAATGTATTTTGGATAGGTGCCCGATTCACGATACATTTCATTTTACGTAAAGGATTTGTCAGTTATCGGAGAACATGAGGCTGAGGTGAGATCGAGGAGCGAGGGTTACATTCAAGCCTCACCACGCTGCAATTAGTGAAATCCTCAAATGCTCATATGCCGAGGAAATTATTCCGAGTCACCCGGGATTGGCTAGCTAGACTGTAATGAAAAATACGGGAGGGTCTTACGAATCCGTGTGAAAAGCCATTAACCGGGAGGCAGACGTGAAGACTAAAATTGTCCTCTGCTTGGGTCTATTCGGAAATTGCTTTCTTTGCGTCCTAAATCCCTAATACCCCTGAAAGTTAGTTACTTGTGCGAATTCAAAGCCCGCCCACGAAGGTTTGGAGTGGTACTTCTGAGTACACCACTAAAGGAGTGAAAAAAAACCGCCTAGTTTATTCTAACTGCGTAGGGTAGTCTAGAGGAAATGAATGGATGGGAGCCACCTTTCTAAATTACGCCGAGAATCAACCCCTTTTAACTGTATAGTTCGTGCTTACCCTGAAAGGGAACGGCGCTCTAGACGTTTTTGTAAAAATGCATAGGATAGTAAATGACGTTATGTTTGTGGAGAGTATCAGTCATTGTACTTTATCTGAATATTAAATAAATGTTCTCTTCTCTAATCAGGAATAACTTTGAGTCCTCAAATTGTCCCCAAATAACTTAAAGTAAAATAATGTGGTGGGATTCTAATGGGTTTGGTGGCTATAAACGAAACAAATGTAAAAGAGTGAAATGAATGGTGCCATAGTGCTGGGTCCCCCGAAAGAAGCGGCAGGAAGTTTTCATAAGCAGTCCGAATCGTCTTACTGGTGCAATGAAGAGAGTGCTTCGAGTGTAGTGCTCCATCCGTCGGACGTTGAACCGTGGCACTCGAACCGTTTTTCGGCTAGTGCCAGTGTCGGACGCCCCTCCTCAAGTCCCGATTCCTATTTCAATCGGTGTGAATGTCTGATTGTATGCTTAACAAACTTGGAACTGATGGATGGGTGTTTTGCTACTCTATTGACTAGTATTTTAGAAATGGCCTTTGATATTGGCTTAATGTCATCAAATTGTTGGGCCATCCATGAGTGACCCAGCGACCGTTTTTCGAACAGTTGCTTTCTCAATGTCGACTGCGAATAAATGAAGAAATAAAAGGAAAAATTAAAGAAACCCACATGTAATACATAAAAAATGGTCAACTTTCTGAAGATAGAGCGTCTACGATCTCAGCGTCACAATACTTTAGATCGTCTCTTCTCTGCCTTCAAAATTTATGAAGGGACGCACATGCTATGCAAGACTAAAAATGATTGAGCTATTACATTTGGGTGGTGGGAAACTTCTGTATTTAACAAATCAATAAACATGTAATTTTATGGCATATTGTGAAATGCGAGAACCCTAGCATAATTTAGAAGTTTGTCTTGTTCATAGGCTTTATAGACTCTCTTCCTTATTCCCTGAATCAGGCTAAACGGTATGGTATCTGCCCATTAAGGAGGGAAACGAGCACCGCCTATGTATACATCGCTAAATGCGTGTATGTGATGACCAAGGGTTCAACACGGCGTCGCCTGAGGATAGCACAAGGTGTTGAAATATATGTCGTAGTAAATAACAATTTATTGTATTTGTGCCTGTGATCGCACGGCCTCATAAATCGTCGACATTGCGTCGCGCGTTACTCATATCCCTACCTGTTGTGTTGAACTCTTAGCAGTGATCTCCTCTCGTCTAGAGCCTATTTGCCATTTTCTCGCTTCCTTTACCAATAAATGGTAGTGGCGTGCCGTCAGCGTATGCATCAGCCCGCTGCCCTATGCCACACCACCGCAGTCTCCTGTTGATTTTGTCCTCTTGCCACCCCTTGCCTGAACCCCATCTCCCACCCTCTTCGCGTCGACTTCTCTCTTCCTCCCAAGCTTCCGTTGTCTGCGTCATCGGAGCTATTCCCCCTTCTCGTCCAGTGGCGTTTCCCTTCGCCAACTGTCGCGCTACGTCGGAGGCGGTGGAGGGCACACTCCCGAATTCTCGTCGTCCTGCGTTAATACCTAATGTCATGCATACCCTAGCCATATCGTGACGAAAATAAGCTCGTTTTCAGTAGCACAAATTTGCCATTTTAATAGGGGTTTATTTTTCACATTGTGGCTACTGGCGTTATCTTGTATGTTTTAGTTACTCTTGTCTAATGGTCTTGCTACTTCTTGAACTGGCTGTGAAACTTGCTACCATGCGTTAATGTTTGCATGACCTATCTGATTTAGAAGAGGCTTCATTATCTCCCTTCGAAAATATTTCCGTGCGGAAACCCTGAAATAGAGATGTAATTCGGGAGCTGGTCATTACAAAACCTCTCTTAAGCTAAAAACAAACATAAAAGGCAAATTTCCTGCATGTTCATACCAGCTTCTTTGGACTAGTTACTAGCTCTCGGTTTCCATTTGACAGAAGTCCTAACAGTGTGTGACAGATGTCCGCAAATGGTTCAGTGCTTGTCAAAATATTTCAACCAAATGCAGCAAGATACGTCGGCTTTCATAATTTTATTGAATATTCTCGGAAAACGCTGAAAACGAATTGTCGAATATGTAATGTAATACTTGGAGACGTCGGTTGAATCATTCGCAGAAGCTGGGGATGCATTGCAAGTACCGAGTATATTATAGATTTAGAGTAATAGATGATGCTCTCTTTACTCACTGATAGTGCCGGAATATTAGACGCTATAATTTCTTAATGTTCCTGCCATGTAAAGTATTTGTAGAATTTTAATCACACATACTTCACGATATCCCACAATGAGTCTTTTTTCATATTTGGCAAATTAGTGTTCGGCCTCCGTCGGACGAATCTTGCGGCTTCAAGTCACGGATGAATTAGGGTCGCCGTGAAGTGGAAGATTTTTTTTGTGAATCACATTATCTGGCCACGATCGCGATTCCGCGAGGCACCGATTCCGCCTCCTCTCAATTGTGCAGAGACCTTCTGTTGTGCAGCAATTGTGCAGCCTCACCCCCGCCGCGCCGCCGCTTACTCCTCGCACCCCCGCTCTTTCCCGCTCTTTCCCGCTCCCCGTGTCACTCTCAGCGTGGCAAGTCGAGGGAATAATGGCGTCTGGGGGATACGGAGATTCACGTCGACCGCCCCTCTTGGGATGGCTCTGCGTATGGCAGCGACTGTGGCACAATCGTGACGCCGAGACTGATTTGCACGCGTCATTCATTTCGGTGACTCTCTCCGTGCCGAGCTCATTACTATGTTGAGGATTGGAGTCACGGAATATGAATTGCTTACTCGCACGTTTTGGAAATACCCTAGGTCCAATGGCCGGGTAAATTCTTTGCCTATCAGGATTTGCGTGCGTTTGGAACGATAACCGAATCACTAACTGCTTATTAACGAGTTTGCCTTAACCAATGTACTACAAACGGTTGCGTTTTGGTCAGAAATACGTTATTGAGATATTCATTTTTTATGGCGGATGGTTTGATTCCTTCATCTTTTCAGCAAATTTAGTCCCCGGCCCTAATGGTAAATAGTCCCTGCTACAAAATTCTGCATAATTTCCTTATTAATACTTCTACAGAATTTCTTTAAAAGTTCTGTAGATATTCCTAAAAGTATTGAAACGCTATTTTACGGAATTCCCTACGACGTTCTGCAGAATACCTTAGGATGTTCTGCAGAATACGTTAGGACGTTCTGCAGAATTCCATAGGACGTTCTGTGGAATTTCCTACGACTTTTGCAGAATTCCCCACGACGTTCTGCAGAATTCCCAACGACTTTCTGTAGAGTTTCCGTATTTCCGTATATTTCCTTAGAGTTGCTGAAGTTCTACAGAATAGCTTGTAAGGAGTTATTTTGCTCAGCAGAAAATAACTCTACAGAACAATGTTCTGTAGAGACAGTCTCTCATGTACCGTACAGATCCTTAGAAAAGGAACTAGTTCTGAGGAAAAAGAGTCAATTTCTGTAGAATTCCTTACGTTCTGCAGAACAGCTTCTAAGAAATTTTTTAGCAAGGGTGTTTCAAAGTTCTTTCCCTTCGGGAGATTTCGCAGAAGCTTTAGGGTCAGTTTTTCGAGATGTGAAGAGAACTGCTCAGACCCTGGTGGACTGCTCATAAGCATTTAGTGGAGAATATTTTTGTAACCTCGCTATGAGTGATATTGATGAGCAATTACGAATACTCAGTTCGGAAGCTGGACTGATCTAATGATAATGGTGATCTTCACCCCCTGCCACACACCCTCGTGGTGGCTCGCAGGGTATTACGTAGATGTAGAATAATGGCCAGTGGGCGTCCTGCGTGTGGCCTGTCGTGCCGATCGAATCACAGGTTCAAAATGCATTTCAGCTGTACGGAGTTATCGTTCTTCTAATGCATTTTGTCAGCTTTAACAGGCGTTGTAATCTTCTATTGAATTGCGAGAGGAGTAGCTCACCGAGATGATGGAGTGGCAGGACGTGTTTCAAAATTGGCGATTGGAACTTGGACTGTGTGTGGTGGCATTTCGATCTCTCATCTTAAACCGATCGTGGAAAGTTCCAGTTTTGAGAAGCTGGGTTGCTGAATATAAGTTTGTATTCTAAACCAGGAAGGAACTAAAGTGCGTTTTCAACGGAGGCATTTAACGTGCCTTATTCTTAATGAAGCCAATTACGGGTCGCACTATTTCCAGGTAATTATCCCGAGCTTCGTCGCCAGCGAATGGCGAGAGCACCTTGAAGTGACCAACGCAATCACTACTTTTTCTCGATTAAGTGCTATTCGAGTACCCTTACGTTTCGAATTTGGGCACCTTGCCATTCCTTGGGGTCGTCTCATTCACCAATCGCATTTCTTTGACGACGCTTAATGTTCCGCTCGAGGTGCACTCAAGCACCCATGTCAGTTTGTCTCCGAGTGCCCTTTAGGCATTTCCTTGGTCGACCCCTTCCCTCTCCTCCCTCGAAAGACGTGGTCGGCTGCTCCCTCCTCCTCCCCTTCAATCTCTCCCCTGAGGTGAACATCAGGAACATCGCGAGTTACCTCGTTAGCAGAATCACCAACAATCGATCAGAATTAAATTTTTTCTGGTATGTAGTTAAGTTAATAAAAATTCTGATCGGGGGTGTTTCATTTCGAACTGAAGGATATTATTGGACTCCCTCTGGAATTGATGTATGCGGAAAAATAAGTGAGTGAAACTGCCTAACTGGTGGGTAAAAAATACCCTTTTTCCACGCTCCACAAGTTGTTTCAGTGGAAACAGCATGACACTAACATAAGACCCACAGTGAGCACACAATTCACTTGTGTCCTCTCCCCTTTCCATCTCCGTACGTGGCTCGTACTCCCCCCTGCGAAACGCCTCTGCAGCGGCTCGCGGGATAGAATGTACATTTCATGGACCACGTATTCTCAAAGGTGTTGCTCGGGTATCAAATAATTAAAAGTTGCTAAATATTTAGCGCTGACAACGACGGAAAGAAGATTTTTAGGTGTCAGGAATGGCTTTAATCTTTTAGTTGACTGTCAGGAGTCCAAAGTTAATAGTAAGCGTAAGTAATTCGAAGTGGAAGTGTTGGTTAAGGAGAGAGTGGATTGAGGAATCCTTAAAACACAAATGCATGGTCACCTCGTAAAACATCTGTCTCTGAGTTGCCTCCGATTACCTTAGAGGTTCTGGTGTTTGGGCAAACCTTTAAAAAGGGATTGAGATACGATTTTTCTGTTTCGAAGCTACTAAATGCCGACAATTTTCAGCCTAGCA
Source organism: Ceriagrion tenellum (assembly GCA_963169105.1). Lineage (NCBI taxonomy): Eukaryota > Metazoa > Arthropoda > Insecta > Odonata > Coenagrionidae > Ceriagrion > Ceriagrion tenellum. The sequence continues at coordinate 14,931,673 of OY720638.1, forward strand.
TTGGCGACCTTTTCTGGGTGCATCTGGAGAAAAAAGTTGCCGTCATTAGAGAGATGCCGTTCGTTCTTGAATATTGAGTGGCCCATCAACCTGCCTACTCTGTGGACGATCGTTGATAGCGTAGTAAGCGTCGATTCTAGTTACCACGATGCTTACATGTGTAACTTTAACGAGTGCTTTAGACAGTTACAGCTATCGAGGCGTACTTCTCCCCTGTGAATGTTTATCTGGCTGAAGCACTGTGCGCGATATCGAGGGATCCAGATTCGAGTTCCGGTCAGTGCGGCTGATTTTTCCACCGAGGAATTTTGCTCTCATGCTCTTGCGAGTGACTCCTTAAAGGTATTACCGTGCGTATTCCCGGTATTCTCAAAATACGCCACTTGGTTTAATATTTAACAATCTATATCTGTGTTAAGTAATTATTGCATTGATATGTCTTTGAATCACATTATAGTCGGAAGTGGGGAAAGTTAGCCAAAAACATAATAAGTTAATACATTTCCCCGATAAAAACCGAGGTTTTCGGTGGCTAATATGAAAATTAAGTCAAATTTTAATTAAAAAGAACAAATTTAGGACAAAGTAGAGACAAAAAGTCAAAATCATGGACTCGCTCGACTGTTTTTTTTCCGCTGAGTCGTTGTTTGACTCTACGTTTCTCCATTTATATTTCCATGTCCTCTCTAGGCTCATCATCTGACTTTTCCGTAGAACTGGAATCATAAATCAGTTTTTGTGCTGAAATCCGCGAATTACCCTGCTTTTCCCGTGGCAAATATCCGTTTTAGGTTTCAATTCGATCTAATATAAAAATGTGCATTTACATTTGGCATAATGGATTTCATTTTTGGGAACTGAGATCCGTGTCGAGTATTTATTCAGCCATCCTGTCTCTGAATTCGAGAACTTTTTCTCCGTGATGGAAATTAGAAAATCTCACCCTAGCCCACACTTCTATACCTTGGATGAAAATCCTCCCAGGGAAAAAAGTCAGAATCTTGAGGCATAATTGACACATGTAATCAATCTTCATAGCCATCGCTGCCTCCTAGGTGAACACTTCAACCACTCAAATATGCGCTCCGAGCGCCATTCCTGAACAGCTCGTTTCTTCGTGCATATATATCGTTCATGCTTAAATTTTCATGACTCTGACCTGGTCTAATCACAGTTCACTCGCCACCGAGAGCCAATTATCTTCATCCGAACGAATTTTCTTGAAGAATCCCCTAGATTGCTCTGGGCTCGCATGAAATTAGGTATTGGGAGAGTTGTGATTGTGGCGTGCTATGCACCAGTGGATGCAGAGAGTGACAGCGTGAAAGATGAGTTTTGGGAAAAACTGAGAGAGGTTTTGAATGAGTGTGACCCTGGTGAGAGAATAATAGTACTAGGTGACATGAATGGGTGGGATGGTGTGAGGCGGGATGCATTTGAGAGAGTGGTTGGGCCATTTGGTGACCCTCGAGTGAATGATAATGGTGAAAACTTGGTGAGTGTGTGCTTGGAAAAAGGATTGTTTGTGTCAAATACATGGTTTCAACATACGCGAATACATATGTAAACTTGTCAAAGGGGCGATTGTAAAAGCATGATTGATTTCGTTGTGTATGAGGAGAGATTGAGGGAGTTAGTGTAGGACACGAGAGATATGAGGGGTTCTGAATGTGGAACAGACCACTCTTTGGTACTCTCCAAAGTGAATCTGGGCAGAAAGTGGGTGCCAAGGAAGAATGTTGTGCGTAAGCAGTTGGGAGTAAAAGTGGAGAGGTTGCTAGACAGTGAGGTAAGAATGCAGTATGGTTGCATGCTTGAGGATGCTCTATCCTTGAAGCAGAGAGAATGGGACGAGTATGTCAGAAACGAGAATGTGAATGATGCGTGGGAGTGTTTAAAAGGAGATAGTAGAATGTGCTGAAAGTGTATGTGGAAAAAAGTGATTGGAAGAATGAAAGGTGATGCTTGGTGGAATGAAAAAGTGAAAATTACAGTCAGCGAAAAGAAAGAGGCGTTCAAGAATATGATTGCTGCCAAATCTGAGGAAGAGCGTACAAAGGCATGTGAGAATTACAGAAAGAAAAATAATGAATGTAAAATCGTTGTGAAAGAGAGCAGGGAGAGAATGCGTGATGATGCTAGCAAGATGCAGAGCGATTTTGAAGGCAATAAAAAGCTGTTTTGGAAGTGAGTAAAAAGGGCTAAGATTGGTGAAGGCAGGGGAATGAATGCGGTAACGAACAGAAGTGGAGAGTGTGAGGGATGAGAGCAATATCAGAGACTCCTGGAGGGAGTATTTTGAAGAATTATACAATAATGTTGCAGGCGCTGAGGATGGACCTTGCGAAATAGTATGCGAGAATGTGATGATGGAAAAGGAGATCAGTAAGAATGAGATCATGACGGCATTGAGAGTATTGAAAAATAGGAAGGCTGCAGGCGCAGATGGGATATCCAGTGAAATGTTGAAGTGTGGATGTAGTGTACTCATTTGTCGGCTGTATGAACTATATAATTTATACTTACAGGCTTCTGTTGTTCCAGTGGATTGGAGGAATACAATCATCTTTCCATTGTACAAAGGGAAGAGAGGAAAGACATAATACAATAATTATCGGGCCATTAGTTTATTGAGCATTCCGGGAAAAGTGTTCAGCAAAATTTTAATCGAAAGAGTGAGGAATATTACTTCTGACAGAGTATGGGGTGTGTAGTGTGGGTTTATGTCTGGGAGAGGATCTAGTGACCAGCATGTCACGCTTCAGCAAGTGATAGAAAAAAGTGTGTCCGAAAGAAAGTATATTGTACGTTTGTTGATTTAGAATAGGCATATAATAGGGTAAATTGAAAGAAGTTGTGAAAGGTTTTGAAGGACTATGGAGTGAATGGGCATTTATTGACTGTTATGATGGCTATGTATGATAATAGTGAGGCAAGTGTGAGAGTTAACGGGGTTCTGAGTGATTGGTTTGTAATAAAACAGGGCGTAAAGCAAGGATGCGTAATGTCACCATGGCTGTTTAATGTATTTATGGATAAATGTTTTAGAGATGCATGTAGTGAAAATGACGGTGTTTTGATTGGAAATGTAAACGTGCGAGTTCTACTATATTCAGATGATGCTGTTTTGATCTCAGAGAGCCAAGAGGGATTACAGAAGCTCCTAGATAAGTTATGTGAATCAACAGAGAGAATGAAATTGAGGGTAAATGCATGCATGACTAAAGTAGTAGTTTTTGATGAGGAGAATGGGGAGAATAACTGTGTGATGAGGGCGAATGGTGAAGTAATTGAACTAGTGGATGATTTTGTGTACTTAGGTGAGATGTATGCGAAAGATGGACGGATAGATGAGGAGATAAAGAGACGTGCGAATGCTGGAAGGAAAGTGGTAGGCAGCATGCGGAGCATATCTAGGAATAAGTGCCTGTGTAGGGAAGTGAAAATCGCCGTGTGCGAAAGTGTACTTCTCCCCACTTTGTTGTATGGTGGTGAAACATGGGTATGTCAGGATAGACATAAGAGAAGACTAAACGCCGTGGGTTTGAGTTATTTGAGGAGTGTTTGCGGAGTTTTATCTCCGTGTATCATTTTCAATTCACGTTTTTAGGTCTTCCATGGTGGATAGAGTCGAGATACACCTTAGCCATGTGTCGGAGAACCTTTCAGTAGTTCACTTTATCCATTCCTATTCTTGAAATGCCGAGCAAAAAGCTTTTCGTATGCTCTTTTGCTCACAAGAGATCGGAAGAGTCCGTAAGGTACTTGAACTTCACCCTCTTCGCATCTATATACTCCTCCAGCTCAATTTGTGCAGTAAACCCTCACGCAGCGCGAGGTTACGTTCCAAGAAGTCATCGCGTTTTATTTGCTTGGTCCATACCAAAGGTTATTTCTTATTTTTGATTTTAAAGGCGTCCAGTTTATACCAAATACCCCTTTTCATATAATTAGTTTGTTTCTCAATAATTTATTCTAATACTGAAGGTTGCTTTATTAGAGTATCCACGTACTTAAGTACGTCTACGTTGCATGTTAAAAAGTTAATATCTGCATGGCATTTTATGCTCACCTTTTAATGATAGTAAGGAGAATGGAATAATCAGCTGTTGCTTCTAATGGGACGTATTTCGGCTAAAACTGAAAACTGAGGCCGTTGACCGTTTCATAGGGTACGCCCTACGCTCTTATGCTCTTTCGTGCCCTATGCTCTTTTCTGCACTTTTCTGAGGGTGGCGCCGAAGTCTTCTAGTGGCAGTTATGACAACTATAAACAGTTGACGTGGTCACATGATAAATTCGTTGAGGAAAATGTCAACGGAGTATGTGATTACACCGATTTCCATACACTAGACCCGCAGAAGCGAAATTTGTGCATGAAAAAAAATCACTAGAAATCCCTTGAAAAATAAACTACTAATAGGTTTACAATCATAAATACAGGGAAAGGCAGATATCATAGAAACCCATCACCAAAAGAAATGTGTCACGCCCCCCGAACAACTCCGTGGAACTACTACAACGACTTCGTAAAACACAACTAACACCGACGAAGCGAACAAATCTGACAATAAATTATAACAATTCGAAATAAACGTGTGGGAGGATGTGACATCAGTTTCGGAGACTTACCAGCACCTGGCAAACATTGACATCCATTATAATCATTGGAAATAAAAACGAACAAGAATACTCAAAACGAAAAAATATCGATAAATTCTAGTTGTGGTTGGTAATTATTTATCGTTAAACCCAAACCAAAACAAAAGGCAGAACTAAATTAGCAAGGGCTTCCTTCATAGAATCCCTTAGTGCAACGTAAAGCAATTTACAAAACTAGATACCATTAATCTCCTGCTGGTAATCTCCAAAAAGGATCGCTTAGTCAGTGACTATTTGTTAGTTGAGTCTGAAATTCATGATTACTAAGATTAAATGGTCAAAAATTGGCTGAAACAAGCCTTAAGTCAGCAAATCATTCTCTTTTAAAGTTTACAGTTACGAAAAATTCAAAGCTCAAGGGAAGCAGCAAAGCATATTGCATCAAAACAAAAAAGTAAAGGAATAATGCAGGACAGGAGTCTTGAGGCTCTCGTGCTTTCATTGCTTGCCGGGAGTCAATTTCTAAGCCCACTCGATACGTTGGGACATCCAGTGCCTTTTTTATCTGCAAATAAAAAGAAGTCAAAGACTAAATTACCCTACAGAATTCCTATGGCAAAGTTAATTGCCAAACAATCTCCGAATGAAAAACACCATCTAAGGGAAACAAAAGACTACACGAATTAAAGGGGGGGAAGTAGTTCTTCAAAGCTAAACGTCAGTGGAAGAATGACAACTGGTGGTTTAAATGTGCTCTCTTTTTGCTGCAGTATTGAATCAAAGTGATAAAAAAATTTCGGTGACAAGGTACTTGCAAAAGAGAATGAATTTGAATAATTAAACTCAAAAGCAAATAGAACAGTGGTACAAAATGAAAGCGGAAATCCATTCAATCACTCAGGTGTGGCGAGAAACGGTGAGCCACCTATTACCCGAAAGAAAGAAAATATATACAGAACATAGACTCACACTAGCGAATATATTCCCCAGTTAGCATACTTCAAGAGGAACCCTCATTTTAGGCATGCTCAACAGCCTACCTTGATTTTCATATACATTACTAAGTAAGACTTACTACCGAATGGTGTAAAGATATTACAAGGCCGTCGGTCATTTAACGAAGATGTATTGATTTAAAAATGATAAATGTTAACGCTAAAATAAATTGCCATCTTGGCAGTGCGTTGGCTCTTTTCACATAATTTTTTACTCCCAATTTCTGCCCGAATGATAATGTCCAAAAACTTGCATGACTTGTACTACATATTGAGACACGTAATATATTTTTTCAGCTTAGGTCATCGATAAAATAACACGAGTATTTGGGTATAAATAAGAGATTTTCGATTTTCTTCGGAGCATAGCACAGAGCACCTATTGTGATGTATGTGGCAATGTTGCTAAGGAAAACTCTATACCTTGCTTACCCAATTTATTTTTCAATGTATGTGGTAATTAGCCATTTAATACACATTGTTTCATGTTTTAGTAATAGCTTCAGTTTAACGCTTTTTCCTGTAAGATTTTACTCAGAGGAATATGAATGTGGAATTTAAAAAAATAGGCAGCACTAGGCCTAAATTTACTCATTACAGCAAGTTTTGTACGTCTTAAGTAAACAGTACTGCGAGCTCAGGTTCCTCCTTAACTTAATTCGGAAAACAAGAAAATGGTTACCTCATGAAAGTATATAGGAGCTTAACTTGGGTGCCTTGAATAGGCTTGCATTTTTCAATCCATTTTCCCGGCTGTATTTAATTGTGGTCCGGTATCCACTGCTGCATTCCGGAACAAAACACGTGCTGCCCATTTCAGTGATAAAAACGAGTGAAGACTTGACTCTTAGTCGTCTAAATCGCTACAATCGCAATTCCACAACAACTCTCTACCGTGCTAACTTAAGAAAGAACTCAAATCTGCTCGGATGGTAGAAGACCGGCTGTTGACAGCGCCTCTATCGGAAAGTTGAAAACCTCTTCCCGCCAATATACCTTTCTTACCATACAGGCATATTTCCGCTCATTTTTCCCCATTCCAGTCGCACTCCTGTTTCCTACTCCGTGGAAATATCTTAGATGAATGCTTGAAAAAGGGTTCATGTAATAATTTAGTGGGTGGTATGTCCCTCAGATATAGACAAAAGAGATTTACGTGGCCTTTCTCAGCATGCATTGACGGATCGCCATTGATGTGGCATTAGTGCTAATCAATTTGAAAACGAGCTGAAGAGTTTGAGCTGCATCATTGTCGCTATAAAAAATCTATTGAAGCCCAGTTAGGCATTTAATTCATGACCAGACGCATGATAGCTTATAGAAGAAACGATTACTCATTGAAACTAACAGAATCACAACGGGACTGTAAACAGACTGTTAATTTCGTAAATAATTCCATTGTTAGTAAAAAAACTATGCTTGTACAGATTAAAAAAAAAGTATTATACCGGTTAAGGAAGGTTTTGTAGAATGTCTGAGAATCTCTTCTCGGTCTCTTACACTTTCAGGGGCCTCTCTCGCTGTAGTATATCCTTTTTCGCCTCAGCATACGATCTACCCTTCTTCATCCTGCCATGAAACCTATTCTCTTTCTTCCTCTTACCCGCTTGCCTCTATCACATTCTTGAGCAAGCCCTCGCCCCTATACGTCCTCCAGCCACCTACTCTGCCGATCTCGAATTTCTTCAGAAGTTTCCTTTCCTCGACCACCATCTCAAGCACTTCCTCGTTAGTCCTCCTTTCTGTCCACCTAACCTTCTCCATCCTTCTCCACAACCTTATCTTGAATGCCTGCAGCCTATTCTCATCCTCTGTTCTGAGGGTCCACGTTTCTGCGTCATACAACGCTACGTTCCATACCTAGCTCTTATCCAGCCTCCTCTTCACATCCTTACCCAATGTCCCAGTCATCAGCTCCCTTCTATTACTAAACGTCTCCTTAGCTAGCGCTGTTCTCTTCCGTATGTCTTTGCTACTATGCCCATTTTCTTCAAGCGTGCTTCCCAAGTAATTAAAATGCTCTACTTGCTCGTGTCCTCCAACTTTAATCACCATCCCCGCTTCCTTTGTCCTAGAGAATCTCATCAATTTTGTTTTCTTATGATTATCTTTATTCCTAATATCCCGCACTGCATTTCTAAGAATCTGCCAAAGCTGGCAGCCCCTTCGAAGATCTACAAACCAAAGCCTGATCGCCCGCGAATCTAACCGACTTTTTCAGATGCCCCCCTACTTTAATTCCAACCTCAAGTTCTTCCCACGCCTATCTTATCATTTCCTCAGCATAAGTGTTGAAAAGCAACGGAGACAACGAGCACCCTTGCCTTACCCCGCGACCTATAGTTCCCACCGTGAGACTATCAGCCACTCTCACGTGCGCCCTTTGCGTCATATATAAGTTTCGTATTTGACTATTGTCTCGCCAATCTATTTCCATTTTCCGGAGTATCTCCGTTAGTTTATTCCAATTTACCCTGTCGGAAGCCTCTTCAAAATCAATAAAGCTTGCGAAAACGTCCAGGTTATACTCGTTTCTTTCTGTAAGTGTTCTCATCACCGCAATCGCATCCCAAGTTGACCTTCCCTTTCGGAACCCAAACTGGTCATCACCCACGTAGTTATTAGCCTTACTCTCCAACCTTATGCTTTTTATTTGAAGTAAAACTTTGGCTGCGTATAGAATCAAACTGATTGCTCTGTTGTCCTCACATTCTGTCGTCTTCTTCTTCGGAATAGGAATCAGGACTGTTTTCACGAAGTCCTCAGGCCATACTCGTAGATCCTACGTATGAGTTCCAAAAGTTTAACTGCCTTTCTTTCCTAAATTCTTAGTAGCTCCGAAGGTATGTTATCTACTCCTACAGCTTTTCTTACCTTCATCTCTCTTTTCTATACTTCACTGTCGAGTATTATTGGCCCAAGGTTATCTTCCTCTAGTATTCCCCCATCCTCTATATCTAAATTATCTGGTCCACTATCGCTGCCATATAGCTCCTCCACGCATTCTCTCCACCGATCTTGCATATCTTCCTGCTCGATTAATATCTTACCTCATCTGCCCTTAACCTTTGGTTCCGTTTGACTTCTCTTTCCTCCCGATAGCAATTTTACTCTAGCCTACACTTCCTCTTCTTTTTGCAGTTTCTCAATTTCCTCGCAATGCCTTTTCTACCGATTTTCCTTGATCCGATTGGTTATTTGCCGCAGTTGATTATTTAACTCCTTGTATTTCGCCTTACCTATGTCAGTGTTGTCATTTTTCCAATTCCTTATCTCCTCCATTTTCCTCATCATTTCTTCCGCAACCCACTGCTTCCTTTGCCTCTTCGTTTAGATGGAACGTGCAAGCCCTTCCACCACGCCAAGGTTGTAATCCGCGGGAAAGGACAGAACTTGATAGTGCCTTAAAATCGTGTGAAATCCTTTGAATAAATTTCAATGCAAAAACATCTTGAATTAAATAAATTATAAAGAAATATTAAATATTTGGCAATATTTATATTAATTCACGGTAAGATTTAGTCATTCACTTGTAGTGAACCATTGCACAACAAATCTATTTCCACTATGTTCTATGTATTCACACTCACAATGTTTATTCCATATTTTAAAAATCGTGTTTTAAATAAAACCCGAGCAATTTCCAGCTTACTAAGCACTGGCTACCTGAAGCCTGTAGAGAGAGTAATACTCTCTTTACGTGTTGTGCGATGTTTCGTTATTATTACATATGCGGTCTTCGGTAGATCAATGGCTTAGGGCGTATAAGGGAGCATTGTGGGACTGTTTTCAGCCCCTACGTTCTTCTCAACATGCGCCCCATGGAACGGAACGGCACTACGTGACGTCACCTCAGAAAATTGATGATCAAAGGGAGCGGATAAGGGTGCGAAGGACCCATAAATAGTGAAATGGAACAAGGCGTAAAATTAAGCTACTTGGGCTTTCATAAAACAGCACGTAAGGAAAATGAAAACACTCGTCACTCATAACGAGAATTAAATGAATCGGAACGTAAAAGAATCGTGAAAAGAAAATTGCTTACACTTGGAAAAGACTTTGATGATTTACATTACTGAAGCCGCATCATGCCAGACTAATTTACATTTCAATGAGAATTGAAGGTAACCGGCTGCATAAATAGTCCGGAAAAAATGGCGTACTTATTGAGAGCGAGAAAAATGTTAAAGCGATTCTTCCACACATAGTTTTTCCTCCAAAAGGGATCGCAGAACACGCAAGGTGTAACATCAAACCATAGAGGCGTCATTTTCCATCAATGCATCCAACGCACGTAATACAGATGTCGGCGCCGCTCATACATTGCGAAAGGCAACATTCATTTATTAGAATACAATGATGAACGCGTAACAACGGTCCTGGATTACGGTCTTATTTACTTACAATTAGGTTTTAACTCGACAAGTTCACTACTTAAGCATTGTTCCAAATCCTTGAAACCATGTAGCAAATGATGATGGCAACTGAATCACAATTTACTTCCGATCGCGACATCGGAAGCCGAGTCTTTCCGAGAAGAACGATTGCGTCTTCCAAAATCTACTGCACGACTAACCGCGTCTTATGAGACCGCGCTATTTGAGGGTTTGCTGTGTAAGGTTATCGCGATACCATTTCAGGAAATGCTGTACCGTGCTTTTTTGCAGGTGTAGCTCAAGAATTCCTACTCTTGTCTCCCAAGTATTAACGTAATTGGTTTCTGATGAAAATCTGGCTACTTGCGGATAATGGCAGCATCACCAGATAATAGCCTTTGGTTCCTAGTAACTGGAAGCAATGTCGTTTAGTGTATGAGGAGCAGGGCGGTAAGAAACGAAATCCCCTAGGGACGCAGGTGGTTATGGGTCCACTGGAACCAATGAACTCTATGATCAGCTGTGTTAATTACAATTTATATTAACATTTTCTTTAATTTTGAGCGATTCGAGTTTGAATGGTAATTTTCTACCTGGATATTACCAAATGCTTTCGTAAAATCAAAGAATATCGCATTAATGTTCTTTCATTCCGCCTGTTCACAATATATCACCAACCAGAGTAACCAGTTTTTTACGTCATCTACTCTTCAGGATATGCTGTTGTGTTGCTGTCTCGGAAAATTTATTCCATCCAAGATCCTCATCAAATTACTTGCTCACTAATTTTACTGGGAAGGAATACCTACAATATTGTCCCTTGTTTTCTTTGATGCTATTATACCCATTCTTTAAAGCGTGATGTGAAGTACTTTCCTCTCCTGTCGTACGTAAACTTTCAATTATGTGAGTGAATTTCATTTCACTGCTGTATGAGAGGCCAGATCGTTAAATATTCATGCTTGTATTTCTTTGGGTCTTGTGGGTCTACCACTTCAAGATCAATGAGATCTCTCTGGGCTAGGCCTCTCCTTACGAGTTCCGGTGCTCAATTTCTTGGGTCCAAGTCAATTGTTTTTCCATCGATTCCACCAAATGTATGGGGTGCCCTGGTTCTTAAAAAGTGATATGATGCATGAAGACCACCACACCCCATACCTTTCCATTACCAATATGACTATTGGAATATGGCTTTTGACCTGGGCAACTGTAGACTGGATGACCCCTAGTGCTAGATGAGTGCTAGCAAGCCCTGCGCTCTGAAAGGTTTCACTGATTGCTTGCAGCAGCCTTTTCCGGGGCTGTCGTTGGCCTTCCCGTTTGGGCAAAAGAGAAGGATAACTTTAAATTTGAAGTAAAGTGAAAACCGGACGCCATTGTGATAAAACTATAATAAATGAATGAACAAAAACCTACTGGTTACTAGATAGTAATTCCATTGGGGTCAATGCATGTGAAGTCATCCAGGCCACGTTGCTCGACATTGTTGATTTTCCTTAAATTTTGCCAATCAGTTAGCTAACATTTTTTGATTTCTGAATGAGGTATGAAAAATCCTTATATTTTTAAATTTTAGATCCTTAGATTTGGTCATTTCTCTAGCGTCACGGGTATTTATTTAGCTAAAATAACGTTTTAGGAGAACCTTTAATTTTAAAAAATATGATATTAAAAACATGTAAATAAGGTGTAACTTAAGATGGTTATTGGGATACAGTGTCCTCATTGCTTGAAAATCCAGTTTAAATCCTACCATCTCCGATCATTCGGAACGCTCTGGTGTATATGGCGCCACTGGTCTCTGAGCTGCAAGTTTGGTGCTATTGATGTCGTGGCTGCATATTCCTATACTGCTAGAGTGTCAAACTATGAAAGAACCTCTCAGTATCGCTGGTATTTTTGCATCAATGTTACCGCGTATGGTTTTACATTTTTGAGTTTTGAGGTCCTTTGGCTCATAGTAATAGGCTCGGTGATTTATAAATTTACTGCAGCTATCATAAAATAAGATAACGAAGACAAATGGCAGTATGCTTCACTGCTTTATACGTCAAAAAACTTCAGAATTTTTCACTCAGTCCTTTTTAAGATATTTAATCCTTAATATAGCCAGTTGCGTTACGTGTGTTATGTTTGACGTTCCGTATAAAGTAAATAAAATCACGGTTCTCAGCCCTCGTAAAAAACTGCTACACCAAATCTGTGGTGTTCTTACATAGTTTTATGATGCATAAAGACTTCCACACCCCCATACCTTTCCATTACCCGCCGCATTTTCTGCTAGCAATTTGTTAACTCTCTCTGGACAATCAATAACCTTACTCTTACTAATTTATGTAACTCCTATCTTTCCTCAAATCCTTCCACTCACCTCCCACCCCCTTGGCACCCTGACTCCCCATTGTATGGTAAATTAGCATGCATACTGTTACTGTCAACGGCCATCGGCCGGATGGCGGAGGCACTTGGCGCTCCGGCGCTCTTTCCTACGCGGTGGTGGTTCCCAGGTTTTATACTTTCCTAAAAAATATATATAGAAGACAACTACCTGAGAAAAATATAAGTAAGCCAGTATAACTTCCTTCAATACCAATTTTTTCTCTTCAAATATTCTTTTTGAGGAGGTGAAGAGCAGTTTTGGTATTACAGGGTGGCGATCGTTAGGGAAAACCGGGAAAACATGGAAAAGTCAGGGAATTCTCTTAACAGTCTGGGAGAAACTGGTATAGGAATCCGCGTTATTTTTCTACCATTACGTTTATCGGCCAGGCTTTCCCGCCCTTTATTTCGCAATCTAAAACTAACGTCCGTCGCTGACGTTGCATGGAATAAATACCATCAATTCGTGGAGTATTCAGTTGTGAATCTTAGTTATTTAGTTGTGAATCAGACGTACAATGTATCCCTTTTGTATATCCATATTGCGATATTTGCCTAGTTGTGTTAAAAATCATGATCACAATGTATTACGCTCATCACAAGGAATCTGAGGCTATGTTGTTCGGAAAATTTTACCTTGCTTTTTTTTAACTTCCGATACTCATGTCTTGAAGTAGCTGGAGCACACTAGCTTATAGTAAATAGATGCTTGCAGTTCTAAAAATACGAGACGATGATTAGAAAATTTAAAGCTGCCGTAGAAAATTTAATTCAGCCGGAAAAAATATTCCAATAATAGGCGACCTTTTGGTGATCGGTCGGGGAAATTGGTAAATCCATCAGGGAAAGGTCAGGGAATTTGAAAATTTGATATCGGTAGCCACCGTGTATTATTTTTAGGAATTATTTCAATAATCAGGTGAAACATGCCAATTACAAAAATCAAAATCAGTTAAACATGGTGGTTTTTTAATTATTTAGTTTTATCTATAAATAAGGGAGTTTACGGTTAGATGTATTATATATATGATATTAGGTATACGTCACATCGGACTTGATTTAGTAACCTGCATGTACTTTTTCTTATTTTGTACGGACATCATAATTAATTAACCAACTTGTTTTAAATACGTATACGTTCTCGACAACCAAAGTATTAAGGTTATACGCCTATGTTGCATGATTAAACAGATGGTAGCCCCACTACAGGTGAAACCCTAGGGGCCACCTAAATACTACATTCCCTGTTTATAATTTTGCCTATTTTGCAAAGGAAAGTTTTGGAAGCAATTACATTTATTATTTGTAATTAACTCCCTGAAACGTTACTTGGGTAAAAAACACTCGCGATGCTTTATATAAATGGCCGCCAAAAATCTAAGGAGTTAAAAATGTTTTTTACCTCATTTTAAACCCCCAAAACATTGGCAAAATACTAGAATACTAGAATTCTAGCGGTTAAATCACATTTACATAGCACCGGTCACGAAATAACCGACAATGTAATAGAAAGCGTATGGTGTACAATTAAACAACAAAACAATAGGAGAATACATGTTTGCTCTTTTTATAGACCTCCAAACTCCGAAGTAGATACTATTTACCAATTAGAAAATCAAATATCCGCATTTACTTTGAGAGATAGTAAAAGTGTAATAATTATTGGGGGAGATTTTAATCTCCCATGTATAAATTGGGATTCTTACACGGTAAAACCGAATTCGAGGAATAGAAAAATCAGTGAGATCTTACTCAACGTACTCTCAAATCACTCGCTATCCCAAGTAGTCGACAAGCCTACGAGAGGTAATAAAATATTAGACCTTTTAGCAGTAAGCCATCCTAAGTTGATAAAACATATCAATGTTCTCGACGGTATAAGTGATCACAGAGCAATTCTTGCAACCTTAAAGACAGAAGTGGAGTCAGCCGAAAAACCAAAACGCAATATTTATTTATTTGATAAATGTAACTTCTTTAAATTTGGCGAGATGCTTAATGATTCATACACGGACTACGTAGCTAAAACAGAGGATAAAAGCACCGATGTGTCATGGAAATACTTTTTAGAAATCTTACGCCAAGGAATCAATGAACACATTCCGCAAAAACTGAAAAGTGATAGCAAAGAACCTCGTTGGTACAATAACGATGTTAGGAGAGACCTTAGGAAACAGAGAAAACTGTACAACATGTTCAAAAAAACCATTACGTTTGATGAAAAATCGAAGGAACTAGAAGCAAAAGAGAGTTACCTTGCGCAACGCTCAAAAACCAAGAAAACTTTGCGTGCTGCACTGCGAAATTTCAAGAAAAAAATACTTGGAAAATTACTCGAAGAAAATCCTAAATCTTTTTGGTCATATGCGAGAGAACTTCAGGGAAAATCTTCTACCGTAGATTCGTTATTTGATAAAGATGGTAAACTTGTCACAGAAAATATTGATAAAGCTAATGTGTTAAACTCCCACTTTGAAAGTGTTTACACTACAGACGACACTGCGTGTAATTTAGACATTCCATACATTGAGGAACCGATGAAAGAAATAACAATTCAGCGCGATGGGATAACTAAACAGCTACAATCGATAAAAAGTAATAAATCTCCGGGTCCGGAGGGAATACCCGCGCGCGTCCTCAAGGAGTTAGCACCACAGATCGCACCGTTCTTAGAGATAATATTCAATAAGTCATTATCTGAAGGAAAGATACCAATGGACTGGAAAACTGCAAACGTTACACCGATATTTAAAAAGGGAAACAGGCATGACCCAGGAAACTATCGACCAATATCATTAACATCGATTACAGGCAAGATTCTCGAACATATCGTTGTTAGCAACATCATGACTTTTCTGGACAGTCGAAACCTCCTGCATAATTGTCAGCATGGGTTCCGGAAAGGTAGATCATGCGAAACACAGCTCGCGCTCTTTCTTCACGACGTTCTCAAATCTGGTGAATCGAGAAAACAAGTTGACGCACTATTTCTAGACTTTAAGAAAGCTTTCGACACGGTACCTCACAGAAAACTATTATACAAATTACAGTCATGCGGGTTAAACGAACAAGTAGTAAACTGGATAAGTGACTTTCTGAGTGATCGTAAGCAAAAAGTAGTTCTTGACGGAATTAGCTCTGATATAGTTAAAGTGACATCAGGTGTCCCGCAAGGAAGCGTTATTGGCCCACTTTTGTTCATTATATATATAAACGACCTTTGCTCCCGAATTAGCAGTAAAATACGTTTATTTGCCGACGACGCTGTCATATACCGCGAAATTAGTGATCAATCTGACTTTGAAATTCTGTCATCGGACTTAAACAACGTTCATGCGTGGAGCAAAGAGTGGGGACTAGAACTTAATCTGAGCAAATGCACGGCGGTGCATTTCTTGCGTAGGTCGTCCAACTATCCCCATGTATATGTTGTGGATGGCGTTAGCATAAATGCGACAGATGAAGTGAAATACCTGGGAGTTACGATAACTTCGAACCTATCGTGGGGGACACATATAAGAAATATTTGTGGCAGAGCCCTGAAGAAGTTAGGATTTGTCAAGCGTGTTGTGGGAAGATTATCGGATGATAAAGTGAAAGAGAGGTGCTATTTCGCACTCGTCCGGCCACACCTTGAATATGCAGCGAGCATATGGGATCCGGCGGAGAAAGACCTAGTCCATGAACTTGATAAAATACAAAGGAAAGCTGCGCGATTCGTGAAAAACTGCTACGGCCGTACAGAAAGCGTTACACAGATTTTGAAAGATTTAGGGTGGGAGCCGCTAGAGACTCGGAGGCTACGCGCTAGGCTTAGATTGCTTGAGCAATTGAGAATGAATATCTTTCAGAGCGACACGGAGAACATCATATTAGAACCACATTATATTTCCAGGTCCGACCGAATCGATAAATTAAGGGAGATATTTTGCCGAACGGATAGGTATGGGAATTCGTTTTTCCCCCGAACAATTAAGGACTTTAATAAATGCTAGGCGGAACTTTGATTTTTTTTTGTTTTGTTGACGGCTGGTGTCCTAACACCCCCCGCCACACGCCTTTTGAGGCGGCTTGCGGGGTAGTATGTAGATGTAGATGAATATCGAAATTGTTTTTCGATCAAGTAATTTTTTTCGAATTTTTTTTAATCCTGGAAGTTTTCATTTGGATTGACCCATTGCTGTAGTTTGCATTAATAGCAGTTATTTTAGATGGACCTAGACATTTTACGAACATTTATTTAGAAGTTGCGAATTAAGCGGCACTAAGTCACGACTTGGTATTTTGCTATATCCTATTATTTCTACAACAATGCAATGCAAAAACATGCTGCTAATATCAGCTACCTTTTGAATGTATGGAATTTGCAATAACATGTGTTTATCTCAATGTCCTCGGGAATTCTTATATTTTCTATTTTCGCGTGACTCCTCCCGGTTACTGTATTTTGGAAGAGATATTTTCTGGATCGAAAGGCAACCATACCGCCCCTGACAAGGAATACACGATCAGCGTAATGATTTTGTGCTCGCCTGCTAGCTCCGGTGTCGGATGCTGCCAATTGTGCGAGCATATCCAAATACTCGCTGGGCATCTCTTACTACTAAAAATCAAAACTTTCATAAAGCTATTTGACGTCATCATCTCATTACATTGATGTGTGTGGTGCCCAAGCCTAATGTTCGAACAACTTTGCAGCCATTATGAAAGTGAAGTTAAATGAAGCACATTTAAGATTTAGACTACCTACGCGCATGCTTTAATACGCATGTTTGAGTGTCTCTGCACGTGCCGTCAGAAATGGAAAAGCAAGTGCGTGGAGAAGAAGTAAAGAAATAAGTTATGGGAAATTAATAATAATAAAGGAAGTCGAAGTAAAATTGTTTTTGTCAGCTGTGGCCCGGCTACGGACACACAGCAAGTAGGTTTTTTGGGAAAACCCTAGTTTCCTCAACGATAACTGAAATTAAAGAGGGTTATAAAAGTAAACTACTATAAAGAGGTTTAGGGTAAAATACTGTTTCTCTGTACGGTATCATTACGATATTACATCATACGGTATGCATTTAACATTATTCCATTAGCGTAGGTGCTTTCCACAAATATGCTATAGATACCGATTAACAGTTAATAAATACCTGTGGAATTACTTCCTGTGACTGAGCATCTAGTACTCCTTCATCTTCTTCTTCCGTTTCAACCCTTGAGTTGGTTGGCAGCAGACCTCCATTCATTTCTCTTCTCAGCTTTTCATTTAAGTTCAAAGTATGTTCTGCAATTCATATCCTTCATAATTTGGCTCATGAAGTCCAGTCGGGGCCTTCCTCAGCAGTTTTTTCCCTCAATTTTTCCTTCAATTATCCTTTTCTCTTGATAATCGTGGCGTAGTATAATGTCCAATATGTTTAGCTCTCCTTTCTTTAATGATTCTTACTATGCTTCTTTCTTCTTGAACTTTTTCAAAGATTTCTTTATTCGTTTTCCTTTCTGTCCAGCTTACTTTCAGCATTCTTCTTTAACACCATGCTTCAAAGGATAACAGTCTTTTCATTTTACTTTCCCCTACAGTCCACGATTCGCATCCATATAGCGCAACACTCCAAACGTAGGTCTTCATTAAGTTTTTCCTTATCTCTAAACTAATACTTGTTGACGTTAGTGGAGTTTTCTTTTTATTGAATGCTAGCTTCGCTTGGTTGATTCTGCATTTTATATCTCTTGCACTTCTTCCATCCCACGTTATTTTACTTCCCAGGTAGTTAAATTCTTTCACTTGTTGAAGGGTAACATTTTCTAATTTTACATTGGCTGTTATGTTGTTGTTTTTATCGCAGATTAGAACCTATGTCTTAAGTTTGTTAATTTTCATGTTGTAATCATTTTTCATTACCCTGTTCATTACATTCAATGTTTTTTGCAGACCTTACTCACTTTCTGCTAGCACAGCTATATCATCCGCGAATCTAAGCATGTCCACTCTCCCCCCATTCACTTTTACTCCAACTTCTGTCTCTTCTAACTCTTCTCTTATTTTGTCTATAGCGTCTTGTACATACAAATTGAATAAATATGGTGATAAGCTACACCCTTGTCTAACACCCTTACTAATTCTTGCTTCCTTTACCTTTGAGCCACATCTAACAACTCCTTTTTCTTTTTTGTAGAAACTGTACATAAGTCTTCTTTCTCTAATGTTAATTCCACCTTTCTTTAATATGTGAAATAGCGTGTTCCAATAAACATTATCGAAATCTTTTTCCACATCAACGAAAGAAATAAATGTTGCTTTGCCTTTTTGCATCTTTTTTTCTATTATTTGTCTCAGTGATAAGACTGCTTCTCTTGTACCGATTCCCTTCTTGTACCGAAAGCCGTACTGATCTTCTGTTAGTCACTCTTGTATGATTTTTTCAATTATATCATGAACGATTTTTGTGATTATTTTTGACGCAGGACACACAAGGCTAAGTGTTCTATAGTCCTCACATTTTTGTGAATTGTTCTTTTTGGGTATCGGTACTATTTTGCACTTGGTGAAGTCTTCCGGCAAATTTCCAGTCTCATATATTTTACAAACCAATTGATGTAGTTCCCTTTTCATCTTCTCTCCACAATATTTTATGAGTTCACTTGGTATCTCATCCAGTCCCGGTGTTTTCTTATCTTTCAAATTTCCTACTGCTTTCTGGAACTCTTCCATCATTATAGGGTCTTCTTTATCTTCTTCTGCTACTTCATCTTCTGGCTCAATTGGACTCTCTTGATTTTCTTCTTCTCCGTATAAGGTTTCAAGGTACTTTTTCCACCTGTTTACTATTTCTTCTTCTTCATAGACAACTGTGCCATTCCTAGCCATAATACTCATTGCTTTGAGCTTTTTATCCTCAACGAACTTTTTGATTTCACCGTATGCCCTATCTATTTGGCCTGTTTTCATAAATGAGTCTATCTGTACACATGTCTTTATCTTTTTTAGGAATGCTTCCTTGTCTCTTAGAGCTAGTTTATGAATTTTATTTCTTAGTCTTCTATATTTTATTTTACCCTCTTCATCCTTTGAGTTCTTGAACATACTTCTTTCTTTTATCAATTCCTTAACTTCTTCGCTTATCCATTCCTTCCTTGGTCTTGTCTCTACCCAATACAAGGTCCGCATTGTCATGTATATTCTGTTTTATTGCTCTCCATTTTTTTATCTAGGTTAATCTCCTCTGTTATGTGTTTAGATAACTTGTTATTTTCTTCTTCAAATTGTTTTTTCTTGGATGTTTCATTCAATTTCACTACTTGCCAGTATCTTCTTCCCTTTATTTTCAATTTCTTGAACTTAAGTTCACAGTTCATCCTTCATATCCCTAGAGTAATGTCTTAGCTCTTTTACCAATCCAATGCGTTCGGAGAAAACGCGAGAGGCACGTTTAAAAGATGCCAGGAAATACCATGAAGGGTATTTCGGAAACATTTCCGGAGAAGCTTCTTCTTTCATCTGATCCCTTAATTCGCTTGCCTCGAGTCGTGTTTGGCTCGAATTTAATTTAAAAACATGAAATTGGTGTGTTGAGCTAGTGTTGGAAAATGTTATCTACTTTAAGTGACTGCAATAATCAAATTCTAATTTTGCATTCCAACGTGATATTATTAATTTTCACCGACATTTAGTTATGCTTTGTATAGATTTTGCTTGTGAATACATTGATTTACTAAGTTATTATGTATCCATTTGTTCAAAATATTATACGATAAAATTTTAATGCTTGTATTTAATTATTTCAGTCCCGTAATATGCAGCGCTAAGTGGACCTTACGAGTACAATAAAATCCAATTATCCTTCCAAAAACCTTTAAACGACATATCGTTCTTATGTGAAGTTCTATTTTGACGTTAGTCTCACGCAAGTTTTTGAATAAATTATTAAATAGTTGTGTATAATTTAACTCGCTTTAACGCTTTTTGCTCTCAGGGTGTCAATCCCCTGGGTGTGTGTGTAACAGCCCTCATGGCCTTCGGCACCATTTTGGAGTTTTGGCCAAGTTTTAGGGGCAATTCCCCGCTAAGCAGTACTGCCGAATTTCCCAAGTGGTCCGTATTGACTGGTTTTATAACCCAAATCCCTTGATACCACGCCTTGTGCTGCAGTTAAACTACCGAGGCGTCCTTTTCCCTCGAGATTTTTATAGGCTCCGCGATATCGAGGGATCTGGGTTCGAGTCCTGGTTTAGGCGAGTGATTTTATCAGGAATTTTCGCGCTTCTGTGCACTGTGCACTTGCGGGCGACTCTGTAAAAAGAGTTCCGCGGTATTCATGGAGCAAGTTGAGTGCGTATTTTGGGCCCTCGGACGTTCTATCTGCGCGTATACTTTCCTCTGCAGTGATCGGGGAGTGACGAGCATGTGAATCCGTGCTCTGAGAATGAGGTGTAGGGCCAAGGGAAAGGTACAAATGCCTTGTTCTGTCCGTCACGGTGGCCGCCCACCGGCAACATTGGGGAGTAACGGGAATTCTTCTCAGTGCAAATCCCCAGAAAGTTGCTATTTTCCGCCGGGGAATATTTTTCGGGGGTCATTTGTGCCAGAATTGTGAGAGTTAATTTCGTCTCTCGGTTGCTACATTTTCAGGTTGGACGGTGGGGGGTTTGCCGGTGGCCTTCGCATTACCGTTCCCTGTGCGACCGGCCATTATCCTCGTGTGCGCCGTGAGAGACTTCCTGGCGAACAGCTTTCTTTCCATGTCCGCTGCGGTTTTCTCTCTAGTTTTCCGTGTGTAATTTCCTCCTCTCCGAGCAATCCTCCGTTATTGGCTATCGCTGAGATTCTAAGATATTTGAGAGTAGTAAAGGGTAAACTCATGACATCAGGAGTGAGTGAAGTATTGCAAGTTTTGAGTTACCCAAGACTTTGTATTCTTCCTTAAAACCATGTCTATGGCTCTATTCAGTCAGGAAAACTCTCTTTTCCTGTCAGTTTTTAGCGCATTCTTTGACGTATATCGGGGTATTCGAGAACATTTTTCATTTATGGCGGAAGTAATGCGTACAATAACACTCATACTCACCTTGGACGTGGCATCGGAAGGATATGCCAAATGTAAGTAATCGGCATTCTAAAAGTGTTAAAGCAAGGATTTCTGAATTGGAAGCCACAAAATATAACAATCCATCGCACCCGTATGGATGCAGCTTACCGAAATTGGATTTTGTCAATTACAAACGTCGTTGCGGTGGAAACTACAAACTGCATTGGATTCAGAGCAACATAAGTAACTTATCTTAGTTTACCGCCAATTGGATGGATCAATCCAGTCACATACCCAGCCTTAATAGTATTGCTATTTTTTATTATGTGCAGAGTATGGTACGACATTATATGTCAATACCAGCTACTAATACAGCCAGTGTCTAATGAAAGGCTGTTTTCCGCTGCAGGCAATGTTGTTGATGTAAGAAGAAGAAATCTCCAGCATAAACATGCGGAACAACCTGCATTGCCAGTTATAATTTTATTTCAACTTTGCAGAAATTTACGAATGAAAGGAATTTTATTTTCAATACTAATTCATATTTCACTGATTCATTTAATTTTCTTGTGGTTTACTAAAAGTTCATGTTGCGCATGCAGTGTTACTTTGCTCTACAAAAACTACTGTAGCTTATTCCCTTACGAGTGCATGCTGTGCGGAGGTAATTTGACCTTGAAAAGTGGAAGTCATTTGATATCTTTAAAAAATGACAAATTGACTGATTTGTACTGTTTCTTTCCTAAATAAGATGTTTTATTTAGGTTCAGGTTTTTAGGAAATTAATCTTGTATTAAATAATGTTTTGAAGTATTTTATTGTCTCTTAAAAACAAAGCATTTAGCATTGTTGTTCAAACTCGACTCAAAAATCGATTTTTTTTAGCACTGATCGACTCGAACTCGAATCGAGTTATAAATCTGGTGTGTGCACATCCCTAAATTTCATTGTTGAAAATTATACCTTAATTACATGGAGAATAGAGAAAACAGACTAATGTAATGGACTATCAAGCGTTGACTTTAATCACAGTTGGTAAATGCGCAGGTAATCGAGCGCGCTCTTTGACACTATTATAGGGTGGATCCAACGAAAGTATTAATGACACAATTATCTATGACTTGGGACCATCAGTCCAGCAGATAAGACTACCGTACAATTCCGGGAAATTGACACTTGAAATTTATAACACGCCAATAAAAAACGACAGGGAACTGGTCATCATGATAGACTATTGTTGTAATTGATTAATCCTTCACCGGCAAAGATTAAGAAGTTTTCTTTTTGTTTGAAAAGGTAAATACGTAGGAAAAGACAATTTTTGAGAGGACATTATTCCTGATATTCCATTGCCATCGTTTCCTTGACAGCTGGCAGTCTTTAGTCAAAATTGTCGGTAATACCCAGTGTCCCTCCGTGATTATTTTGTCGGCAACTAATCGATTTTTTCTCTGTTAAGACTTCGGCATTTACCCATGACCTTGGTAAGACTTCAAATGGAAGGTCGGCACGAATCGGTGACCTGTGTACTCTAGTAATTCACATGTGATGAAATTGAGAGTCGATGTGTTCTGGGATTCTTTTCATGAAAATACATTGAACTGTCTCATTGAGTAAGGAGAAAGAATTTTGTGAATAGGGAGTTGGAATTTCATACGTTACATGTCCATAATTTTACGCCACTTATCGTTATGTATGAACTCTCATAGAAAATGTTGTTTTTCGTACATATATCTCTTAATCTGTCTTTCATATTTTTTTTAGAACTTTTACTGGAATAAATTTAACCCTTGCTGTGGATTAGTTAATATCTGGTGTCGCCCTGATATGGGCCTGTACCACTCTGCCTTGCGTCTGGAAATGTCTTCTTTATGTATGCTTAACGAGTAATGGTATTTAATGGACATTTTTCGTAGACATCAACATATATTGCTAAGTGGAATAGCTTTTTTCTTCTTTTCTGTCCGTATGAATTGCTGTTGAAGCTACCAGTGCCCCTTTGGTCAATAATTAGTGCTAATTAAATCCCTTGGTTTGATCTTATGCTGAAAGGCTTGGGTGTGTGATGGACTCATGAACGGAGTTTAAATGGCCATTGCCAGATTGGTCAGTTTCTCGGCTTTTGGTTACTTTCTGCATTGCCGAAAGAGTCGAATCAATGATTCATTTCCGTTTGAAAGGTGTAGATGATCGTGGCGGGAATATCTTTGGACAAAGTCATGAGCAGCTCTTGCCAATGTGATGCGTCATATTTCCCAGACTTGTGTTGAATTTTCCGATGAGAAAATCGACAACTTAAGGACAGGATATGAATCAGCATCGTGACTGGGATTGCTTCCGTTTTATAGTTTGGTTGAATTATTGATCAGGTCCACACCAAAGTATCTGTATTGCATTAGTTTAGATCGGATAGGTAATAAAAAAATGCGAAATGTGATATAAGTACGAAAAAGTAAAATAATGAAAAACAAAATATCCACTTGGATGACGTGTGGCTTATCGTGACTTGGGTTTAATTTTGGAATTGTTCAGATTTGGTAATGAAAAATCTAAGAATAATTTTGATATACTTACTGTGATCAATAATCAGTGGTCAACTGAAAACATGGATATTTTGTCATGTGCATGTTGAATGGGTGACTCGATAAAGAGCTTTGCATCCTTAGTTGTCTTCGTGGAGACTCGGAGGTTTCTCATCGAATCTTAAAAATTTTAGCTCGTGGGTGGGCTCGTGGGTAGTTTGAGCGAAGTATCATTTTACTTAGAAATCAATGAATTTGGTCTCATTTTAAAGAGAAATATCTCGCCCCTTTAATGACACCAAAAATTCGACCCCTTACCACATTACTTTCGGAGATATTTGCCAAAAAATACCAGCCCTTTTGCATGGGAAATCGTACGTGTATGCACTCCAGAGAGACATAATTTACAAAATGAGGCATTTCTAACTGTTAGATGTCGTAAAAAACTAACTGCGTGTAGTTTGTGTATTTTCTAAACTATTTTTGAAAATTAATCATATTGTCACCGCAATAGGTTCTTGGGTATCACAATAAACCTTTTGTTTTGAAGGAGTTTCAAACGCACCGCGTGAAAAAAATGAGTCAAGTTAATGACTTATTTAGATATTTTTATTTAATTACATACAATATCTGTCATATAAAACTATATTATTGCACCATTTATAATGCAATATTTAATTGATGTGTCCTACAGCTGGTGAAATTAAAACGTATAATTCGAATATGTTCTCATTTATGGCTAGGGAACTATCTCGCTCGGACTACCTTAAGTCGAGACTAGAACTTCGTCTCAGTGGATAGCTTTCGTGCATAAAAAAATCAGAATAGCGCTGTTATCATAAATTAGATGGAGTAACCATAAATGTGTCTGAAGAAGTGAAGCACTTAATGAACTTCAGGAATCTTAATTTCAGACCTAGCTCGACAGAAGCACGCAAGAAGCATTTTCGAATCTGCAGTAAAGAGAATAGGATTTACCGAGAGAATGAAAATGAGGTCCAAGGTTGAAAAAGAGATGCCACTACGCTCTCGTTCGGTCAAATTACGTTGTTAGAATTTAGAATTCAGCTCGTAAAGAGTTTGCTCCGGGGAAGGAGACGCAAGGGGAAGGCGCACGCTTTGTTGACAACTGCTCTGACGTGCACAGTGTGTAACTTAGCCGATGGAAGGACTTGGTTGGGAGACGGAGGCTACACGCTAGGCTACGATCGCTTGAAAATTTCTAAACATGCGAGTTAAGAATCATGCGGAGGGTATTAATTTAATCGCGCAGTACATCTTCTGAACTGATTGAAAATATTTTAAGGTATGTACTTTACAGAACTGGTAGGCGCGAAAACTCCTTCCCACGCACGATAGATGACTACGACATAAACGGAGCGTTACACTTTATCATCATATAATTCACCGATGTCCTTTCCTTATTTCTTTTCCTTTCCCTGTTCATGGCTGACATGCCACCACCCCCTCCAAGTCTTACCCCACTCGCGGCGGTGGCTCGCTGGGTAGTATTTGGATGCAATTAACCAAAAGCGATTTGTTCTTTGAGCGAAGCATGTAAAACTGCCAAAAATAAGTAATATCTTTACATCTGTCTACTATTGGTCCAATGTTGAGAGAACGTTATATGCTCAGAAAAACGTTCGTAAAGTTTATAGAATGTAATGTATGACCTTATTACGTCGTTATTATGCTGCGTCACGTGGCTTTTCCAGTGTGGAATGTAGATATCACTCGGATTGAAAAGACCGTGAGCACGGGGCTCTGCTCGTAGAAATGTCGAGGCGACTCCATCTGAAAACTTGGATATGATTCCTAAATGGTAAGGTAAGGTTGGCATTATTATTTTTTCCTCATTTGTAAAATTTTAAGTTTTAGTCCAGAAACCTGTGGATTGAACGGTCACGACCATCTTGAGTCAGTCATAGGCTTCTTAATATAATGGTTTTCAAACTGCTGATTGCAAAATTTCGTGTTTTATGGACTCAAACTTATGAAGTTCTGGCGTCCCAATCAAATTCTTCGTACAAACTATGTTGGCTGTGCAAGAGGTTCCAAGTACTTCTTTTATTTCCAAGCATCTTCTGATAGTCTTATTGAATTATTGTATAGTACACATCTTCTAAACGGTTAAAGGTCGAATATTCGAGCGTGATCTGATTAATTGAACCCTTATAAACGCATTCACATCGTTTTAATTCATAGTATCAGTGGACGTTTGCTACATTGTAGTCGTGCAATTTTGTGCGGCTGTCACCTTGAGAGGAGAGCGAAACTCTTGTAGTGATTCTATATCTTTTCGGAAACATGTATTTGAGTCGAATTTTACTTATCGTGCGATGGCGGTACTCTGCCTTTTCTCGCGTGTGGAAAAGAAATAAATATCAATGCTTTGAAATTCAGCGACACAATTCGCGACAAAGGAGGACTGATCTTGGGAAATGAATGTCATCGTCTTATGCCATCGTTTCGCAGGTCTAATTTGATTCTGCATGATTAGGGCTTGGGAATAAATATTGATTGCGTTCATGTCCGGAATACTCATGGTCAGAGCAGGCGGAGCCTATTGTAAATACAAATATGTACATTACATTGTACTCAGCCTTCTCCGACCATGTGCATCCCATTCATGATCGCACATCAATACTTATTCTCAAGTCCTGATCATGCAGAATCAAATTAGAGCTGCGAAACGTTGGCATAAGGCGATGGTATTCATTTCCCAATATCAATCCTCCAGAAGAGTTGTGTAGACATATAAAAACTGGTCAAAATAAATTCACTTTAAATGTAGCGAATACGAAAGCAAGAACAGAAGGTTGGATCAGAGCGTTTTAATTTGATTTTATTTATTTTCAATTCAAAGTCAGACAAGCTAGGTAACTACGTATGTCCTCACTATTTGTCCACCATGGTTTCCTCACGATGGGATGCAAATACTGTAACATGCATCTTCAAATTTGGGAAGGGGAAGGAATTATTTGACGTATTTATCACTCAGTATAATGCAGACGTGTCGAATCTATTTTCACGCGTAATGAAGCGTAATTATGAAAATTGCTGTATTGTTGCTCCTCGAGCCTATCAAATTGTTCTCAGCCGCAGCCCATCCTATACCTCATTAGAATTTTCTATGCTATTGTTATTGAAATTCACGGGTGGTGACACGGACTCAAATTATATTCCCAATACTCTTTCCTCGAATTACGTGTGAGTTGAGTGTCGGCGCAGGTTTTGAGAATGCGCCCTTCCCCCACCCACTCACTCCATCACCTCTACGCGCCACTTCCTCCTCACCCCCCTCCCCCCCTCATTATCCTTTTCCGGTCCACCCTGCCCGATACCTTCTCGGAATCCACGCGGTCAACAAAGACGTGATCGATATGCACCCTTTGGTCGCAAGCACTTCCCCGCCCGTCTCACACCCCACCCCCCTTTGCCCACTCCTAAACTGTCTCCGCCCTCCCTCCCGCTCCACAGTCCCCGTTTTTATGCTGGGATTTCACAGAAATGTTCATGGTGAAAGATTCAATCTGGGTATCTACATCTACAAAATACCGTGCAAGCCACCACAAGGGTGTGTGGCACGGGGTGATTCCACACCAGGCACGCAGCACTCATCCCAGTTCAATCAGAACCGCGCGCGTTCCCCCGAATGCCAGGCGAAGGCCAACAGGGCAAAGGTACGCACTCTGACCACAAGCTAGGAGAGTGATACGAAAAAGAACATGCTACCATGCAGCATACTACTCAAGATATAACTACTGGTTAGTATTATTAATGTGACCAATAAATAGCACTATCAGATACTAAGACATGCAGGAGTATATCATTCCGGAGATTGCATGCGAGGTTAGTATCTACAATTCATTTTACGATATTTGGCACTACTGCGGGGCTTAGATGGAGGTTGATTCCTTTTATCGGGTTCTCCTCCGCGTCGGTTCACGTTGAGGACAATATTTCGTCGGCTGTCTTGCTGGCTTCCTCAGGTCCATGTAACCTTGTAATGTAACATGGAAGCCAGCAGGACGGCCGGCGAAATATTGTCCTCAACGTGAACCGACGCGGCGGAAAACCCAAAAAAGGAATCAACCTCCACTACTGAAAAAAACTATTTAACCTAGTCAGTATCCTAGAACTGATCTATCACAACTATTATGGTCCCTTATTGTACGTGGAAAAAATGACATCTTACATCTATCGATTCTGCAGTCTATTTCCTTAATTTTATACCTGTGATCGTTCCTACCATAATAGTTTGGCTCTAGCAAAATATTTTGAACGTCTGGCAAATAATAGTCTATATCAAACTCTCGTAAAAGATTTAACCTATATTTCTCCCTTCGATTGGATAGAGGTTCCCACCCTAATTCCCTCAACATTTTTGTAACACTACTATGTTTATCATAACAATTTTTAATAAATCTAGCTCTAGGTATCTAGCTCTGGGTAGCTATACGCTCTAGGTATCATATCCTCCAGAGTTGTGAACATGCACCACTCATTGAAGCTGATTGTTTTTGGGGTATAGGTTCTCAAATATAAAGGACATGAATTTTGTTGTCCAAAAACGACGTTATATGCAAATATTTCATGACAGCGTTAAAACACTGTCATCGAGAATCCAGCGAATGGCGTTTCGGAACGGTATCCCAGCCACTAATGAGACGTATCTCTATCTTAAAGTAAGCTTGTTCATTTAAATTTGACGGAAATAATCGTTTTCACTTCCTCTATGGAAGGCCCTAATTTTATTTGATTCTCCCTGCGGAATACATGTAAAGACGCGATACCTTTCGGTGACGTGAAGCCATTGAGATGCCGTTTCGGATCAAGTGACTTTTTCAAAATTTTCTTCACTTTCTAAAGACAGTTTGTATGGCAATTCCTCTGCCCTACTCGTCAATGAGGAATGAATGTTAAAAATATTTTCCGCTGTTCTCGATAAATGCTAAGAGAATGATAAAACTTCTAGATCCCATTCTTCCCCTAAGGTAATTCGAGCGCAATATCATTTTACGTAGAAATCAATGAATTTGGTCTCATTTTAAAGAAAAATATCTCACCCTTCCTATGACACCGAAAATACAACCCCTTACCGCATTACTTTCCGAGATATTTGCCAAAAATTACCAGCCATTTTACATGGGAAATGGTACGTGTATGCACTCAAGAGAGACATTATTAACAAAATGAGGTATTTATAACGCTTAGATGTCGTAAAAAAACTAACAGCGTGTAGTTTGTATGTTTTCTCAACTGTTTTTGAAAATTGATCATATTATCACCGCAGTATATTCTTCGGGATCACAAAAAACCTTCAGTTTTGAAGGATTTTCAAACGCACCGCGCGAAAAAAATGAGTCAAGTTAAAGACATTTAGATATTTTCATTTAATTACTTACCATTTCTGTCATATAAAACTGTATTGTTGCACCATTTATAATGCAATATATAATTGATGTGTCCTACAGCTGGTGAAATTAAAACGTATAGTTCGAATATGTTCTCTATTATGACTAGGGAACTATCTCTCTCGGACTACCTTAATATCTCAGAGTATTTTTTCGGGGGCATTATCTGTGCCAAATGCCTTTTTGCCTTCAATCATGCAGACGCTTCTATCACACCATCCAACCACATCTTTCTTTTCACATTCCTTATATAGATCACAGATATCTGAGCTGAAACCCGAGGCCCCTTACCTCCTCGCTGTTCCTCTTCTAATCTCTCAATTCTACCTGTACCATTGCAGTTATAATAACTAATTTAGCTATCGTTTTTTTCTGTTCCGCGCAGGCGCAATTTTTCCACTTTTTACATAGCGCGCCCGCTGTTTCCTGTCAAAGAAATGTTGTCCGAATCAGTTTGCCCGTTCCATCTTCCACATGCCGCTTCGCACGGTTTCTCCTTTCCATACTGAAATAATTTACCTCTCTTAATTGTTTTCAGACCCTATTTGGTATATATTGCTGTCGTCAATGATAAACGAAATATTTGTTCCTCAATTGTTCTGGAACCGTATTAACTCACGAGGTCAAATCAATTGAGCATTACTGCCCTGAGCGTTGACTTCTTGTCGACTTCCTCTCTCCAGATGAGGTCTAACGAAAATGTGTCGTTGTGGCTCGTAGGTTAGTGTACTGAAAATTTTCAATAATTTGATGAAACCGTATTCCCAGGTGAGTCTCTTCGAAGGCTGATGACTTAACGTAAATATATCGTTGTTTTTTCTCTTGCGAGGTCGCGTGAAGGAAGAGGTGGAAGTCAGTGCTTAGGATGAAAGTAGTTATTGCTCTCCTCGGTGCCTAGGCACTTGGCATTCTTACGTTTTAACCCCAAGAGAAGTTGTGTGATTTGGGTTAAACACCGTTGTTACGATTACCGTCAGTATTTTTAATGCGTGATCATTAAAAGCGTGACAAATATTAAGGGGGTACAATTATCTTATAGTTATTGTAGATGTGACGTAGCATTTCTTGCTTCGCTTTGAAGTCACTTCTTAACATAGAAATTATAACATTTTTTAATCCCCGCCGTTATTTTAGTGACAAAATAATCAATTCCTGTTTCGTGCGTTTTAATAGCAGTTAGTTTTTAGTCGAGAAAAATGAAGAGGGCAGTATTAGCGATTGTGTTTGCTCCCGTGCCTCTAAATGGCGCCGCACGCAAATGCTTTCTGACGATTTACTCGTTTTCAGATCGCAAGCGAATATAAGAAATACTTCGATTCCTCGAAAAAGCAATGATGAAGTTTTAGCGGGTGTTCATATTCATTGTTGTCGAAGGATGACTCGAAAGTTTTCATGGATGAAGTTCTCCATTGACGCGTATACAACATGGATGTCGTGGGCTTAATTGGTTCACCAGTTGCAAGTGTTGTTGTCCCAATGACTGACACGTACCATGAGAATCAGGGGGTCTGATAGGGAAGTCACTCCGTGGAGAGGCATGGATGATTGGGTTGCACTCCTTTGGATGGGTGGAGTGGATAAGAGTTAAAAAAGATGTGGTACTCATGAATACGAGTCAATAATGGTGGATGAAGTGTGTTTGTGTGTCTGGTCTCCCGTGTGAGGCAGAGGCGCTAGGAGGAGGCCATTTTGTTCCAATTGAGGCGGGTCGACAAATTATCTTTCACGTTAAGATCGTGCCTAGTTTTACTGACAATATCGACGCATTATTGTCGATCATAGTTTTTTCATTTTTTTATTCTATTCTTTCGACAAACGAGGAGTGTTTGTTACCAGTTACCTTCTCGTAAAATTTATGGCCAACAAATTAATCTTCAAACCAAAAGTGAGTGGCATAGCTTATATTGACTAATTAAAGTCGTGAAGTATTGAAAATGCCGCAAACTTCCCGGCAACCCGAATTCTACCCCCGTATGAAGAAGACCAGAGAGATGGTCGAAAAGTCATAAGTTTCTCGTTTGAATTTTTCTTTTTTGTGTTCTCCAGATTACCGCCACACCTATTTGATTTTATTATATGTAAGACCGAGCTATGCTTGCGTCCCTGGAAACCGTTACCAATGTTGGACGCTGATGACTTTATTATAAACAGTATTTTTTTATGAATGAATGACAACGAATGTCAAGAACTTGGATTCACTGCTCTCTCGAGTAGTAGTCACCCGTTGGAGTTGGAGCGGCTTGGCGGACGATAAAAGATGTTGCGCTGGATTGCCTTGCCTTGTAATGAATAAGCCATGCGGCCATTAGAACTAGCCACGCTCTTTCAAAATATCCTCGGGAGAACAGGTGGATATCTCGTTCGAATATGGCTTCACCTGGCATTAACTTCACTAATTTCAACTTCGATAGTCCTTCGATGTCGATTTTACTGCAGCCCCATGTTACAGTGTGGAATTACCAGAGAATTTAGCCGGACTCGAGGATGCTTCAAGTCGTGTTCCGCTGGCATAAGTTGTTGTAATGAACTGGTGAACGATGTTCCGATAGTGTATACGTGGGAGCCGCCTCCGCGATTAGCCGTGTTCATTTGTCCGGGACGAGCCTTGAAAGAGCCACGAGCCACGACTGCTGTGTAATGCCAATAGTGACAGTTGTGAAGCAATTAAAGGAGATAATGTTGATTAGCACTGATTCGCAATTTCTATAGGATTTCAAGTTTACGTGTTACTCAAGGATTTAACGCGGCTAGCGAAATATCATTCGAAGAGGAACCTTAATCTAATGCCCTGGAACGTAATTGTAACTCTCTCTCGTCGCATGAGGCGGCTGAGGCGCTATGTACTAACTTTCGTTAATCAAGCCCTCTCTGAGAATAGGCTTAGTGATTTTATTGAAGCTCTGTCTAGCCATGTAACTTACTCTTTTTCACGCTTAATGCGGGTTCGCTGTGCGGCGATTGGTAATTCTTTCTCATGAAGATGTTTTAGACGGGCTAAAGAAGTACGACAGAACATTCCTGGTTCGCGGAAAGGCTCAGAATTGAGAGTACCGCGTTGGCCCCGGCTACTACATCGTGGCGTCTCCTGCTTGTGCCGCCTCTTTAATAATTGGGCGAAGCGCCCTCGGCGCCACGCCGCCATTGCCATACTTAGATGATTGAAAAAATTAATGGCGTGCATTCCAGTCGAACCATTTTCCTAATTATTATGTTACGAAGAACTTTTCTGGAAAGTTGGACCCCTCCATCAATACCGCGATTTTCCACGCGTGATGATGTTCATAAAGATTATGCCAGTGAATAAAATTATACGTGACTTGGTCATGGTGTTCTCTGAAATAAATACTTGTGACACAAAGTGGTGCAGGTATCTGGTATTTTGTGTAATATGGAATTTAGTTGTGATTTAAGTCAGTGATGGCAATGGATTGAGGTTTTATGCTCTAGGAGAAAGGGATTAGCTGTGGAGGAAAAAAACTGTAAAGAGTACCGAAGAAGGGGCTTAAGATTCATTAGCAATTGATTCGTCAAAGATGGTTCTAATTAGTAACGCCGATAGTTTCTGGAAGTGAAAAAGTCAGTGAAATCTTCGATTCAGGCAAATCTTCGTAATTTTTTTGGTGTAGTAAACTGAGGAATGACTTTAATTTTAAGGTAGTTCTTGGTGTGAATATTATTTATGGGTTTAAGAGAGAGTTGGACCAGGGGACTTCTTGAAAACTGCTTTGATATCCCTTCTAATGAAAAAGAGAGCGTCGGAATACAAATGATATTGGACAATAAATTTAATTTTACACGCGGCGTAGGTAATAATCCTCTATCATTGGTAGAGGAACGTCTGCTTTCTCGTGAGGAGAAATTTAGGGATTGTCAGGGATCAAGTTGGGCTCTTCAGAGTGCTCGTGGAAAAAGGAATGTATAATGAGGCTTTACTCGCCTTTTTTCGGTGATTTTTGAAAAGCTTTTGACTTGGTGAAGTGGGAAAAGCTAATAGTGATTCGGATGAAGGTAAAGTGGAATATAGAAGACGAATTCGAAACATCAGTATGTCAATTATGGTTGGCCGATGGAGAATCAGTGTGAGCATCGCTCTCAAACTAAAATGCGGCAGAAAAGGCCAAAGTCATGGACACATTTAGGTAAGGGAATCGGTGATGACAGCTGATGTTGACCTTTAAGAAAAGCTGAAAAG
This sequence comes from Ceriagrion tenellum, assembly GCA_963169105.1. Classification (NCBI taxonomy): domain Eukaryota; kingdom Metazoa; phylum Arthropoda; class Insecta; order Odonata; family Coenagrionidae; genus Ceriagrion; species Ceriagrion tenellum. The sequence continues at coordinate 14,965,170 of OY720638.1, forward strand.
TTACTTGCTGATGACCGGGCATTACTCTGTCATCCAAGTGTTCGGATTATTCGTGGACGAATCAAAAAATAAGTACGAGAAATGGGAAAATTAAATATCTAAAGCAAATGGAAGTAATGAAATTTTTTGGAACTTAGTCTGTGAGGTGAACCGAGGAGAAGATAAGAAACGGGCATAGGTTACTGAAAATTTTTATACTCGGGTAATATCTTGGAGGGTAACGGTATTATGGTGAGAATATGCTCCCCGGTGTTCCTTGGCCTTGCATGATCGCCGTCTCCACAGTCCACCGAGTGTCTCCAAGTGGCTGTTCAGCGTTTCTCAACATCGTCTGGTGTCTGCTTGAAAGGTGGGACGCGAGGCGAAACAAGTGTGGTCGACGCTTCGGAAGCAGGTTCAGAATAAATCTAGCGGTGCAATTTTACGTAGAGGTGTATTATTTTAAAATTCTCTCCGTAGTCGGATGCTAATGTGTTCGATAATAATATGTATTGCACGCTCTTGGGCGTGAAAAGTCTGTATCCTGGAGAGGCGACTTGTGTGTTGTTAATCGGAGTGGGATTGAATGAACACACCTATCAAGTCATCCTGCGTTTTGAGTATGGTGTAAAAACCAGGCTTCAGTAACTTCTAAAAATTAATATAAAGTTAGTTTTAAAACATATTTATGCAGTAAGTAATTGAATGAGCATCGGAATGAAGTAAATAATTTCGGTTGCCTCATATTGCCAATCTGATTTTGTAATCGGTGAGAGAGTTAAAATATTTCCATTTATATCATTATTCGATGGCCAACTGGCTGCCAGTAGGGCGTGCGAGAAGGACACCAGAACTCAGTCATTGATATATAATGAAATCAGAGTCAGGTACCTCAGGTGGCTGGGCAGCATATTGGCAGGGTTTGTGGCCAGTGACCCCGATATCCTGGGTTCAAACCAAGCGCTATAACGCCATAAGATTCACCCCTGCGTATTAATTTGTCGGCTAAAGATATTTTCACATGTGGCATTTGAAAAGGAGCAGTTTCGTCAATCGCAAATGTTTGGATTCCATGTACATTACCCCGCGTTACTGATTAAAAATTTGCAAGTAGTAAACGGAAAAGGTTTCTGGGCTCGACTGCTCGGTAGCGAATGCATTGAGCTTTCACTTGTTCACAAGTCCGAATGGACTGGCGATTTGAACGATTGATCATTGTTATACGTTCGGCATCGCGGTGTAGTGGAACGCGTGCGCTAAAATCTTAATATACCTTGATGAATCTATTCGCCGAGTATGGCACCTGGTATTTTGGAGTCAAAAATCATTTGTGTAATAATTAACTATTTTATAATTCTGTAAAGTACTTCGGAAATGGCGAAAGCGTAAGGTCTTGTCACAGCCCCTGTGAGCTAGAGGTGAGAGTTGTGGGGAGTGGGAAGGGGTGAGCAGCAGTTGCATATCGGTGCTCTTCATCATAATAAGCGTCAAGTCACCGCCGAGACTTAAGATCTCGGCCAAGAGCAGTAAGAGAGCGAGGGAGATGAAATTAGTATGTACCGATGCGACTTAGTTGTGTTCGTCTTTCCCCGTGTGTGCCTTGTGATCCGGGATTATGCGCGGAGATGACGAGCTCCTGAGATAGTCTTTATTTCATCCGGTCATTTTTTTTCTCCTAGAAGTATCGTAATATTGTACGGCAAGTTGAATGTAAATGAAGTTCTAATGTAGCCACATGTTATTAGAATCGATTCGTGAGCTTCGAGCTGATTTCAAGGTTTCTCTCCGAGCATTTTAAAACCCCAGTGGTTCAAAATGTGAAGTTGGAATAGCATATGCAGCGATGCACCTGTGTTGCAGTTTGCTGCCTCTGATAGTTCCACCATTTATACCTTAGAGGTTCGGGAAAAGTCATATGTAGCGATTTAGCGTTATATTGAAACTAATGGCTTCGTTTCACATCGCTGGGGATCAATGTGAAATACATTTCTCTCTAAGTCTTCTCCTTGGAAATAAAACTATATATCTCTTGATTTGTTGTCGCCATCCACGTCTGTTCTCCCGTGTGTGAACGTTTCGTCTGTCATGATTCAAGCCCTGGAACCGAGGCTCGTGACAAGCATTCAAGAGTTCTTGTTCAGTAATTCTTGTCCTATGCTGGACCGCCCCGCGCGGAGGTGACGTTATTCATTCATTACCGTCTTACTTCGCGGCGTGGTGGGTTGTCGGGATTATTTCCCCGAATGCGTTGCCGGGCTGCGCAATCCCGAGTGCAGGACGTGGCGAGGGCGTCGAGTGGGCGGCCGCCACGAGGCTGCGCGCGTCCCATGGCGCCGCCGCCAAGAGCCCTGGACCTCCCACCGACAGCGCGCGCCGCCGCCGCCGACGGCCGCAGCCGCCGCCGCCACCGCCCGCCACTCCACTCCACTCGGGAGGGCCCTTGCCCTCCCACTCTCTCCCTCCCTGCCGCGGCACGGCAACGCCTGCTGGCGAGCGGGGGCCACCTAGTACGCAATGGGTGGCTACACTCCGTCCTAATCATTAGCCGTAATGGAATGAACTGCAGGAACGACGAGATTCGAAAAGTATTTGCTTTGTTGTCATTGTGTGGGCCTTCCTAATGACTAAGTCCGGCCGTGGAAATCTTTTGTCCCGGGCCGGGGGCCGAGTGTTGAGTGGGCGGAGGTCGTCCACCTCTTCTCATTATCCTTCCCCGCTCCCCTCCCCCCCGAATCCTTTCCTTTGGCTTCTCACCGCCTCTCCCCACTTCCCAGCACCTTTTCCCCGCCTACCTCCCTAATACCCTCAATCTTGTCCCCCGCCCCCCACAATCCTGCCCCCCGCCCCCACGCCACATCTCCGCCTTTCTCTTACACCTTGCCCGGTCCCCCCACCCTCCCCCCCCTCCCAGACCCCCGCCGCATTCCTTCTTCGCCTCACTCCTCCGCCCCGCAGCGTCGCCCCCCTCAAGGTCACGGCCCCTTCCTCTCCCCGCCGCTCTCCGCCCTCTCTCGAGGTGCCTCTCCGCGCCGACCGACCATTAGACCGGCCGCCCGACCGCCCTCTCCTCCTCCTCCCTCCACCTCGCTCCTCCTCCCTCCTCCTCCCCCTCGACCGCGAGAGCGCATCCACCACCGCTCGCCCGATTTGAATGGGTTTGTCGAATGTGGCGGCGGCGTCGCTGGGGCCTCCCGTCTTATAACACTCCTCTCTGCTTTGAGCCGTCCCGCGCCCAGGCGCTGCCTGGCTGTGTCCTGGGCGGACACCGCCTCAACCCGCGGACGATCATTCGTGTGGAAACGAAGGTCGCCCCCGGGGGTGTTTGGCAGCAGGTGTTTTGGGAACCGTAGCAATCTAAAATAAAAAAAACTTCAAATCCACTGTCATTGGCCTGTTGAAAAACATTAGTGGTGGTTTCAGCCGTGGAACGTCGAAGCATGTGTTTTCAGTGGAACAGCTGGTGCAATTATGGGCTCAATTCCGAATTTTAAATAAAGGCGTCTAAATCTTGATCACAATTTTTATTTTTTACTCTTGATTATCTATGCCGATGAGAAAAATGGGCTAGAAATATCGCGCCCGAATGTTGCACTGAAAACTTAACCGTCGCCATTTCAGCTCCGTCGTGACTCTGCTCTTCTCTTTGGGTTTGATGATTCGTCTGTCGCAAGACCGTTCAAACGAAGAGAGCGGTAGAAACTCGCTGTCAGGGTGAACAGCTTGGTAGTTCGTGGCAATAACTTTATATACTCCTAGTTGGAAAAGACTATGTTAAGGTGAAAAGGGATTAGTCAGTCCTGGCTCATGCATTCGGTGACGCCCTCCTCCAAAAAGTTCATGTATAAGTTGTCATTCTGGAGGTGGCATGTAAACTGTAGCATTCTGGAAGTATAACTTATTCATATGAAATTTCTAAGTGAATATCAAAATTAGCTTGATGTATACTAAAGTCGCACTAAAAGATCTACCAAGGACAATCCATCTGCCAGGATTATCAAAGAAAATTCTGTTATTGATCTGTGAATCTGTAGGATTCATTAGCTTTATGCTCAATATGGGCACATTATATTATTATAGCTCAATATGGGCACTCATTCATGCTACTGATATGTGTGTAACCTGTTGGCGTTTCGTCCCCTCAGAGTTGATATATTTGTGCACCTTAAGTGCCAAATGCGCTGGGTTGACATTCATAACTCTTCCTGACAAAGTTTTCTCTAGGTAGTACTCCCAAAATACCAGAGACCTTGTTATTTCCTGGGGAGAGTCTCGATGAATGATAGGGTTCTGCATAAAGGCCAACCCAAGTTTTGCAGGGGTTGTTGAATGAAGTCATCAAGATTCCTGTGGTGTCTGGTATTTGCAGTGAAAATGAAGGTTTAAACTCTTCTATAGTTAGAAAGTTAGTTATTGAGCCTAAGTGTTCTTGTTTTTTCCCAAGAAAAGTAGGTTATTCCTATGTATATTCATGCACCTTCCATGATTCCTCTCCCACATGTAGAGACAGTCATTATATATATATGACTCCCACATGTAGAGACAGTCATATAAAGAGTTATTATTTGGAGACAATCATTGGTTTGTTCCTTAGGGTTCTGAATGGAAGTTATAAATAGGAAGGAGAAATATGGGTAGTTATCAATACTCTTCCCTCTGTCAGTTTCCAGTCAAGTGAAAATAGTTTTATTTTTCAGCTTGGACTGAGACCGAAGAGCCATAAATGGTGATTTACCATAGGCTGTCTGTCCATCAGCATAACTGTTAAATGGGATACTCTGGGGTTATGTTTATGCAGCTCTTCAAAAAATATTCCCAAACCAAATTGATGCTCTTGTTACAAGTCATTGACTACCAAATTGCTCAGCTGCCCTCAAAACCCAGCAGCCAATTGTGTCGGCTCAGTCTTTGTGGCTTTGGACTATGATATGAAAATTGCAATGGGAGAACTTTTCTCATCACTGAAAATTTACTCTATCTCTCTCCTTGTGGTCTGTGGTTACTCAGAATCTGTTCTTTTGAAAAATGAAAAAAAAATTCTGCTAGATTTTTTGTGTGATTGTGATATTCTTTGAAATGGAAAGCAACCAAGTAACAATCCTGTTTTGAGGACAAAACGTCTTTTTAATATAGTTCAAAAGGGTCCAGCATTACACTAGCAGTTAATAACATTTTGATGAAAAGAGTGTAATTATGTAGTGGATTGTCATTGCATGTTTCATCTGAGAAAATATCCGGTTGCCAAAGAAGTGCATTGTGCTGTTTTCTCACATATCCTGGAGGGCTGAGTATATGGTCAAATATGATAAACTTATGGGCATTTGCTCTAAATAGAACGTAATTTTTATATTATTGATACATTGAAGTCTACTTAATTCACAAAATGAAAGGCATTGATATCAGAGGCTTTATTTAGTTATTTTTATCACTGGTGAGAGGCTCTGTTGGCAGTGAAGCATCACCTATCAGCACTCTTCCAATTCTTAAACCCCATGATTCGTCAAGAAATCTCCAGATCCTACTTCAAGGTGGTGTGCAAAACCTCCACGTCAATAGCTGGTCTTATCCTGTCACCTAACAGTATGGCATCAAAGCATTTGACTTCTTGATCTACTGCTGGAAATTTCAATTACATGCACTTGAAAGTTCTTCCAGCATATGATGAAAAACATGTTTAGTATTCTTATTCTGTAAGGATGACCGATAGAAATGGAGAGGAGAACTTTTTACTGTGAGAAAAGTCTATTTGATTTGCCAAAGGTTGTGTATGATAACTTATGAACTTCTAGAAACCTTTCTCTGCAAGATAAATGCTAGATAGGTAAACAATGTTTTAACCAGGTAAATCAGGGTTCTGTGACCAATCAATGGAGATAAACTCCTTAATTCTCTGACTTGATGGTATTATGACTGGTATTTTGACGGGCAGTGGCAAAGTTCGTTTTATTTTATATGTTTGCAATATGTATCTTATCTTGAAACCAGTTGGCAAGATATGTCTTCTTCCTTATGTTTTCCTAATTGCCTTTAAAAGGTAGATCATGATATATCATCAAATGATTGTGCAAAATTTCTTTAGTCCTTTGGTGTGCACAGCTTTATCATTCTAGATAAAATACTCTTTATTTTTTAATGCTATAGGTGTGATTTGGTTGATGTTTGGTTATGATATCTCCATCCATTATATCCAAAGCCCATGGCATAATGATTGCTAATTAGTTTTAAATAATGATTTTTATGCTCAGCCCATTACTTGACTCTTTCTTGTTTTTGTTTGACGAGGGATAAAATTTTGATTGCTGTTTTTCTGTTCCAGAACAACCACGCTATGCAACTGCTTATGCATGTGAGGGTTCAACTTTGAGCATTGAGTGTCGGGAAGGTGAATTGATCCATCTCATTCGTGCCAACTATGGTCGTTTTTCTATAACTATATGTAATGAGCATGGAAACACTGATTGGAGTGTCAATTGTATGTCCACAAAGTCCCTCCGTGTACTTCATAACAAGTAAGTACCTCTTTATTTCATCATCTATCTAGTGTTGACTTAGCTAACCTTGAATTTCAATGTGAGCTGATGGCTGGCCTGAGTCTTCGTTAAACTGAGGAGCTCAGATAGTTTAGTGGTTGATATTCTACCTTTCCATGCTAAGTTTGGATTCTGGTGCTGGAGTTGTTCAGTCATGTTGTAATCACCTCTTTGATGTTTGGTTCAGCATCTTGTAATGCCCCCTAGAATTCTGGGATGAATTAGGTCGGGTATTCACTACTCAAAGTGCTGAGCCAGCCTAAAATAATCCTCAGTGAAGTGGGAGTTTGAAATGTGGACCTGTATGCACCCCTTGCCTGGGATTATGCTGAAGCAAAATTTCCCTGTGTGGGTTGTGGTCTCAACTGCTTTGTCAATGTGAATTTTAGAGTGATTATTTAGTAAAATCTGGTAAATTAGGGGTGTTATCCATTTTAATTGAAGATGAATTTAACTCCATGTACTCAGCTCAATTGTTTTGTACTCTTTTAAAACTGCATGCCCCTATTGGAGAAATTGTGATTTAGCTAATGATTTTGTAACTGTAATATACAGCTTGAGTCATTTAGATACATGCCATTTCTCACTCATCTGTGTTACAGGTGCACTCAACAGCAAAACTGCAGTATTCTTGCCAGCACAAGCACATTTGGTGATCCTTGTCCAGGCACTCTAAAGTACTTAGAGGCCCATTATCAATGTATGCCAGGTACGTTTTATAGTTATGAATCATGGTTGATGGTGTCAAGTTTCTTTGTTATCTGGTGAGAGGAGTTACATAGCCATTGAAGTATCTAATTTAATGCATTTATTGCAGTAACAATTAATTCATCAATGCCACATGATTTGATGCATGAAATTGTTATTTTTGTTTGTGAGACATTGTTTTCAAAAGGATATTAATGGTGGACTCTTGTGGACCCATGGGAGGCAGGAGTTGCTAGAGAGACTAAGTCCCTCTCTTGATTGCTTTGTTGCAGCCGCCACCACCACCACCACTAACAGGCCAAGTCCGCCATGGCTGGTAACGTCTCGGCCAGGTGCTTGGAGCACACCGAAAGCACCCACCTCCAAAGGGGGAAGTGCTCCGGAAGCAGTGGGGGCTGCCAGCTCGACGCCTGCACCCACACCTCCACAGCCATCTGCAGTGGTGCCGCCTCGGCCTCCAGGGGACCCCCCTTCTCCTGTGCAGCCAGGCGGGGAGGAGGAGGAGGAGGGGGAAGAGGGGGGAGGAGTGAGTGGTGTAGCAGTGGATGAGGGGCCCAAGGCGGGCACGGACGAAATGCCCGTGAGCAGCGTGACGGCTCTGTCTGTCCCGGGGACACCAGCCTCTCCTCCAATGTCTTCAACTCCAGCAGGAAAGACTACTGGCCGGCCAACATCTGGTAAAATTCCCTTGACCATCTCTCTTCCTCTAGCTATGGCTCTGTCCTCTGTAGTGATGTACCTTGGTGCTGAAACTGGCTGTTAGGGATAGTAAAGGTTGTGGTCTCTGGAAGCCATTTCTTGGCTGTGTGCAAAACCCTTAACTGCTCTTCATGAGTTTAGCTCTTGCACACCTTTTCTGTAGACGTGACACATTACATGGAATGGTGAATGAAGTTCCGTGTGGGTTTCTGAAGTTGCACATGTGACTCATTAATGTTGCCAATGAGCATAAAATTTATTATCTTTGTACTCTGGCAGAGCTGCTAAATTAGAGTTTTGATAATTTATTTTGCAATTGCAAAAATGTAAAAATTTTGAGAAATTATGTTAAATGGTACACAATTCTGTTATAGGCACAATACATTAAAAATATTAATGAATGAGAAATTTACAGCCAATCAGATTTCAGTTTAATTATATCCCAAAGAATAAGTTGGAAGCACATAATTTAATAGTGACACAATCTAATTTAATATGAAGTGATAATCATTTTGAAAAATGATCATCTAGCCTTTTATCAACAATATATAATTATCACTTTTAATGCACTCAGTATTTGAAGGACAGTAGACCCTCGCTTTATCATATTAATCCGTTCCGGAGGACCGATCGTAAAGCGAATTCCATCGTATGTTGAATCGGTATTATTTCCGGACGAGGAATCGGTTTTAAGAGCATCAGTACCAATCTATTCAGTGTACGCGACAGAGCCAATGCATACGAAATATCCTGGATTAAAATTATTAAAAATATTATTAAACCAATATTTAAAACACTATCAATATTTAAAACAAAATCGGAGAGATTTTAAATTTTAAAAAGCGCGCACAAAATCAGCTCAGATCGTAAGTCGAATCCATCATAAAGTGGGGTTCCACTGTATTATACAACTGGTGGACAAGAAAATATTTCTCTAAACATGTCTGCATTTCTCTGCTAATCAATGTATTCTTCATCTACTTCGCAACAACAAATCACCATGTAACATATGTTCCTTGAGAAGTACATCTCCAGAAATTTTGTAAATAAAATAGCTATTAAGTTAACATTTTGAATTGATTTAATTCTGAAATTTTTATTCAAGATTGTTTTTCAGTTACTCATGTTTTTATTGTATTGTTTGTAATACCTGAAAGGCTGATTACTTTTGCAAATGAATATGCTCTTTGGGAATTCTGATCTGTTTCAGCTAGCCATTGGAATGGGTTTTCAAATTCACCATTTATATATTGTCTTTGCCCAAACTCATACCTAATTTTGTACAGTCAAACCTATATTAAGCGACCACTGGCGGTTCCGGTGAAAATTGGTCGTTAAGAGGGGTGGTCGTTCAAGAGGGGTACGGGTGCCTGAATGGATTGTTTTTCTTTCAGCGTAAGTGTGAGCAGGCACTTAAATTTAAAAATATTGAGAAACTACCGAGGTTAAGATTTACTTAAGGCTACACAAATCGTATTTGATTTATTGTTATTTGTGAATTTCTAATAAATATCATACACAGAGTAATTTAATTAATATTACATATGTTCGCACTGCATAATTATATCGCACAGGAATCTTATTACGAAATACAATGTACTATAGAGATGAGTACATGATATTCGCGAATGCTATTTATAAATCAATATTATATGATTGCACCAACATACATAGTAGGTATTTTACTGAAGTTGGAAAAAAAAATATTATCACTCTGACTTATAAGGTTAGAACATATCGTAGTATGGGACCCGCAAGGGATAGAAATAAACAGTCTGAAATCCGTCGGAACTGTTACATAAATCAACGATTTTAATAGAAATGGAAGTTCTGAAATTGGATCCTGACTGCGTACACATAAAACATGACAAAAATAATCAATGTCTTCTTACTACTGATGCTGCTCACTTTTAAGCGAAAAAAACTTTCGTATAGAAGTTTGCTTTAGGCCTTTGCACTTTTGTTTTGCAATTTATTTTCGTTCTGTAAATAGTTCGTTTTTTTTCTTTCCGTGGAAATTGGCACTTTTCACTGAATTATGATACCTCTCTATAATTGGAGGTGCTTCCTGAGCACTCAAATTCGATTCTTCGGTTGATTTTATTGTGTCTGAATCATCTTCATCTTCAAATATGGTTCCTTATAAAACAATGCCACCGGAAAAGAGATACGCAAAAATGTGAGTAATGGACAAATTTGCATTGAAATATTGGAATAAATTATGCCATTTGGCCATAAAAATCTTACATATTGCTTCTTTTCGTATGGAGTCCTCCCAATCACCGCTGAAGTCATCATAGCAATCGGTGCGGTTTTCTTCCTCAGCCACCGTTTGGCTGTACTCAAACCCAGCAACTCGAGCCAATACTTTCACATCATCTGATGGTATCTCTTCGAATTCCTTTTCACTGACAGGGCCGAAAAAACCACACTGTTGAAAACACCTCACAATTGTTTTGCATTTAACATCTTTCCATGCAGAAAGTACCTATGACACATCGTCACTCACTGTTATCCTCTTCGCTAAATCTGATGCAGTGGCAACTTCATCCATCCGTTCAACCAAATGCTGCATCATCCGCTTTCTGTATTTTAATTTGAATGTCTGGATAATGCCTCGGTCTAGAGGTTGTAATTTTGATGTGATATTGGGTGGAAAAAACTGCAACTGGACATTGGTCAGCTTGAAGTGATGGGCGTGACACATAGCATTGTCAAGAAACAAGAGTATGTTGCGATTTTGCTGCCTCATCTTTTTATCAAACCTCCTAAGTCAATCTTCAGAAATCATTGAAGTTATCCATGCCTTACAGTTAGAATACCAAGATACACCCAACTTGGTCATATCCGTGTTCTTGAAGCTTCTCGGCCGAAGAGACTTCCCTGTCACCAGAGGTGCCTCTTTTTCTCCATCAGCGCTCACACAAAAGCATACAGTCAATCGTTCTTTGGCCAGCTTTCCACCCTTACACTACTCTGTCTTAAGTGTCAGAGATTTAGATGGCAAAGTACGGAAAAATAGCCCTCTTTCGTCCATATTAAATACATGCTGCTGTTTTCGGGAACTGACAATCGATGGAAGTCTAACCTTTCAATCACAGCACACTTCCTTACTTACGTCTCCAGATTCACCAGATATTCCAGGGAAGGTAATGGTATGCCGTACACGAAATCGTTCAAGCCAGCCATTGCTAGCCACGAAATCTTCATCACTGAATTCAGCAGCAAACTGCAAGGCCTTCTCCTTTATTAAAGCACCACTGATCGGAATATTTTTTGACCGTGCCACTTTGAACCACTCAAAAACTGCCGAGTTGATTGCTTCGTACTTTTCTTGACGCTTTCTTTTCACTCCTCTGTTCCGGTCGCTATTGTGCCACTTCTTCAAAATATCGGCCCTAGATTTTAAAATTCCGTTTATTTGGGTTTTCCTACACTTGAACAAATCCGCTAACCTCCTCTCAGATGTTTCTTTATCTCGTTCTTCGATAACTCGAACTCTCTCCTCTAAACTCAAACAAATTCTCTTCGACTCGGAGATCGTTCATATACTGTCACTCAAAGCGAACTACAATGATTAAAATATGAAATGACAGTGTTGCCCACGAAACGGCTCGCTGGCTCATTCTTTACTAATCTTTTAGCGTACAAAATGCACAAAATAGAACCCCTGTAGAGAGGGTGAAGCTTACGGATCCTTTCCGCGAAGAAAAGCCTGCCGTAAGGAGGGGGTCGTTATCCTCAACAATCATATTGTTCTGGTGGGTGCAGGTACACATAGACTGGCTATATTTAGACCATCGACTGGCATAGTAGGCTGATCCGATTCACAGAATCTGGGAAAACCTCAGGATTTGGTCGCCTAAGAGAGGGAAATTCCCGTTGAAGTAGTGGTCGTTGGTCGGGGTGAGGGGTGGTCTTTGAATAGGGGTAATAAATACATTGACAATACGGGCATTACAATCGGTTCCGAAGAAGACCGGTCGTTAAGAGGGGTGGTCGCTGGATAGGAGTGGTCGTTAAGAGGGGTTTCACTGTACTATCATGTTTTGACCCACTCTATAAATTTTTGTCCCAGCTATGCTTTTTTATGATTAGAAAATCATGCAATTCAAGTTTGCTTAACCAGAGTTGTCTGTTTTGGTACACTAAATATCAGGAAACTTTAAAAGTTAATATTTTGCAGTGTTTATTTTTTAGCTTAGCATTGTTATATATGCCATATGTGTCAATGTAGCCCCTCTACGATTATTAGCCCCTGCCCTGTCAATTTACAAGTCTCCTCATTTTGGAAAAATATAACATATACTATTAGTGTCTTTCTTTTCACCAAAAATAAATTTTTCCTTAGCTGTTAACCTTGATTTTTTAAGATATCGAGAGAATGAAATACTCAACTAATTTGCACGTTTAAAAATTTTTGATGATTTTTGAACCTTCATGTACTTGATAAAAATATTTTTTTCAATTCTTTTCTTCGTAATACATCAGCATTTTCCTTCTAAATGCAACTTAAGAAAAATAAATATGAAATGCATATTTTAATCTTCAATATTTTTGCTATGATTCCTCATTTTCTGATTTGCTATCATCTGACACATCGCTTTCTTCTTGACCACAAGGAGGCCAGTCTTTATCATCTTCATCACCTGAGTTCTCCCAAATCATATCATCCTCTGTACTATTAAGTTCATTAGAAATACAACATTTTTTTAAACTCTTCATCACAGTCTTATCAGGAATACTATTCCAACCCGTAAGCACACATTGAGTGATGAGAGCATGAGAAGGTTTTTTTATTTTTCCTAATGGGGTTTCTTTCGTTTCCTCCCCCAACATCCACTCAGCATAAGTTGCCTTCAGCCTGTCATTAAAGGGCTTATTCATTGACACATTAAGTGGTTGAAGCAGGCTCATCATGTCACCAAGGATCAACAACCATGTCAGAAGTTCTTGCCCTGATATCCTTTTTTATCTCAGTAAAATGGCCCTTAAAGGAATCTCATACAAGCATTGATGGTATGTTGAGAAGAAACGAGCAAGATCTAGGCCATTGTAGATTTTTTTGATTTCACAAGTCAAGTTCACCTCAGGAATAATGAAACCCTTTGCACTACTATTTCTATGTACACCATATATCTTCCTAATTATTATTATTCGAATTTTGCAGAAGAGACAAGAAAGGGAAATAAAGCAAAATAACTAAAATAAAAGAACAATTTCATCCACTTACCACCTTACTTAATGTTTCTACACAGGCCATCGAGGATCAAGCGATGAACTTCAGCCTGTCAAAAAATTGTCACAAGCTACCTCCTCTGTCTCCTGTTCCAGAGCCAGACTTTTTCTGGCGTATTTTTCGGAGCTCATTGGTGAACTGGTACCAGAGATGGTGCAATTTTTGCTGAATCTCCTCTGCCGACTTTGAAAAATCACTGGCAGTATTTTTGAACACAGTATTCTTCTTTACACAATCTTTATAGTCCTTATTTGTCACATCCCACAATATTGGCAACCTTTACACACCATCGATTTATGATAGGGTTTCTACCTTGGTCCACAACTTATTTCTGGCACTATTTTCCATGATTGGAGCAGGCGCAAGCTCATCCACAATCATTGTGAAACCGACTGCTGCCTAGATATAATGAACACAACTATAGCACTTTTCCACATGTTTTGATAGTAATAGTATGTGTTTCAACTCAAAGTCACCAAGAGGTACTATACTTTGAGAAAAAGGAGACATCACATATATATGGTTGAATGGAGGGGCAGGTATAGGAAAGAAGGTAGGGGGAGAGAGATGTTGAGGGTTATGCCAGAAAACCAAGAACGTTGTAAACAAGAAGAGAACAAGGAAACGTGGGAGATCAAGGGAGACGGAAAATCAGGGAAGAAAAATAGGCAAGGAGGGAAGGGGGTGGGGGCCGAAAAAGATAAGCAAGCGAGGTCATTAGCAAGAGAAAGGTAGCAGTTAGCCGGTATAAGGAGGTAGGGAAAGGGGAAAAATTGGGAAGTCCACGGAAGGGTTGTTCAGCGGAGTGAGGGTCAAGAGAAAAAGGGATTGTGATCAAAGAAAGGTGAGGGAGGTCACTAGATGGATTCTTAGAAGGGATTACTGTTGCAGAGTAAATCACAAAGGAAAGTGGAACAAAAGATTCAGGGTGGAAAGGAAGCATGTGTAGGGTGGAAGGCAAGTTTGTAGCAGTTGTTTTGCCAGCATTGACGTTTTATCATCGGTTTTCCAGCATCTTTCTAGTCTTTCACTATTGTGCAGAGACTCCTACCAGTCTGGCCAATGTATCACTTTTCACAAGAGTTGCGCCTCACTTAATACCATATTGAAGGAGGAGATATAATCCATCTTTGTTATGGCAAAGGATTCTACCCAGAGTAGTGGGATTATAAAATGACATTTCATTTTTCTTTGAGAAACTGTCGAGCAACTAAACTACACTCGCAAATTAAGGTTTGATAGGCACCAAATTCACTTCTTTTTAATAGCCACTCACTTTTGTATCTTTGTTTTTTTAAAGCTATTTCCTCTTTCTTTTTAGTGCTAAAATTAAAGCCAATATGCCAGCCACCAAACAGGGAGGGCATTTCGACTAATTATGGCTTAACTTTGTGAAAATCCATTCTAAAGAATTCAAATGCGATATGGTACTTTTTTCACAGTTTTTATTTCAGGTCGACCGGTTTCGTCACATAGGCGACATCATCAAACCTGATGATGTCGCCTATGGGACGAAACCGGTCGACCTGAAATAAAAACTGTGAAAAAAGTACCATATCGCATTTGAATTCTTTAGGGAGGGCATTTGATTGCCAGTGAGCACTGTACAGTCGTGCGTACAGTCATGCGAGTGCCATACCTCAGCTCTCGGGAGAGAAGTGTCTGAGAGCTCTCATTAAGACAGTGTGAGACACTGCTGTCGCGAGAGCTGCCCTGCCGACACTCAGAAACGAGTGTCAGGCATGTTAAAAGCACCTCTGTTAAGATGCTAGTGTCCGGTGTGTCAGGACACAAGTGTCCCGTTAAGATGTAGCTTTATACATATCCTGAGTAGCTGATGAGGCAAAAATTTTGAAAGAATTTGAGAATTGTTGTAAAGTCTCTAAAACTTGAAATAAACCCAAAATTTTTAGAATCCATGGTTATGATTCATATCCTGGGAATCACAAGTCAAGTAGAAAGAGATTCTATGAGTTGTAGTAGACTGGTAAAATTAAATACTTATCAATCTGCTGGGCTCTTCACTTTCCCTGTGTGATACCTGTACTCCTGACAACAATTTTTGGTGTCATCCTTGCATGTGCTCTTCCATTGCAGCCCCTGGCACCATTTACCCAGAGCCGAGCGCCCCTTCCCCGAGTGTCCCATGGCTCCGGGAAGGGGATTCATCTCAATCATGTGGCCCCACTACGGCACGTGATTTGTACTGGAACTGGACGGCTGCTGGTGAAATGGCAGTGCAGCCGTGCCCTGGTGGTGCAATTGGTGTGGCGCGGTGGCAGTGTTTGGGTGGTGGCCTGCGCTCGCCCAATGGTCCTGACCTTGGTGAATGTCGCTCAGTGTGGCTCACCAGCCTCGAGTCAAGAGTGGAGGAAGGAGACTCAATAATGGGCATTGCAAGTGATCTTGCACAAGTGACTGCGAGTAAAATCCTTTACGGTGGAGACATGATGACCACTACAAAGATTGTGAGGAAAATGGCCCAGAAAATGAGCTTAGACATCAGAACATTCCCTGATCCTAGGCAGCGTGAAGCCATAGTTACTGAACTTCTTCAGGGGGTGGTGAGGACTGGTAGCAACCTCCTTGATAGCTCACAAAGGGCATCTTGGAGAGACCTTGCCTACGAGGAGCAAATGCGAGTGGCAACTTCACTCCTTAAAGGTCTTGAAGAGAATGCCTTTCTGCTGGCAGACACGGTGGTTCGTGAAAAGGAAGTGGTCCAGTCAGTGAAGAATATTTGTAAGTGCTCAGTGATGTTTATGTTGTGATTACATATAATCTTATATGTGAAATGTTCATGTCCTGCTACTTAGCTGGTCGAACTGTTTTAAATTGTTGCTGGAAACAGAGGTTTTATAACTGGAAGGTTAAGACTTCAATTTTTGTTGATGCCCTGTGTGCTCTCATCAGTTGAAATGACATCTGTGCATTGGAGGTCTCTGTTGGCATTTCTTGTGTGTGAATGCAGGGCTAACATTTTTGATGTCATTGTGAGATAAATTTACCTCTGTTGACATGCAGGTATGGTCTCTCAGTGGGAATGCTGGGGATAATTATTGTCTAATTATCTGTCTTCTTGATTTGTTTAACCATTTGTAGCAGAGGTGAAAATGCCATTGGGGGAGGAAGCTTTAGGGGGCAAACATGTTTGTTTCAAAAATCGTAGTCTATTTAAGGTGTCACCGTTAATTCTGTTGCTCTCTGAAATTAAATCTGTAATGTTGGCTGAATATTTTTGACCCATCACCTAGTGCTTCATCTCCTCTCCCCTTTAAATTTACACTTGGGAAGCCTGATTTCCATGACTTTTTATCCCTTATTGTTCTCAATTAATTTACATATTGGGCTTTTAAGGCACATTCCTCCCTGAATATAAGCAATTTAACTTGAAATAGCTGTTGGGTATATTTTAAACTTGAGCTTGCATACATTTGTTTCATAGGTCCTTACTTAATTGGCATTCTATCCCTAGTTTTCTTAGTAAGTCCATTAGTTATGACATAACGCTGGTAGTACAAAGCAATCAATTGTGTCAGTAAAAAAAGTGCTGTTGAGAGATTGAGAATTACTAAAGTGGATGTTCACTGTCCTCTAGGTGGGAGAGGTAGCATTACGTCATGTGTGTGTTTATGTTTGAACTTGCCAGCTACTCACTTTCTTTTCTAGGACTGAGGAGATATTTTGTCTGTGATTTGAAAATTGTATCTCATATTGGTATGACCGGGAAAGTTGAGCCAATGGACTGTTATTCAGGTGCTAGAAAAGGGCATTACAATGTTTTCAAAGGTAGGGCTGGTTTGACTCCAACAGCCACAGGTGAACAAAAATTAAGTTAGTAATCAGGAAAATGTTTAATGAGAATATTATGAAGCATTTTTGATTATGCAATAAGATTGCATTGGCTTTATGCTTTTGGTCTCAGAAAATTGAGGACTTGAAAACTTTTCATGAAGTGAATTCTTTGTTTTTCTGTCACTATGAGATGAAAATAGATTAATTATGGCTTAGCAAGTGGGGAAATAACCACCTATGTGATGAAGGATTTTGGTAGATTCACAGAAATTATCTGATTTTTTAAGATTAAAAATTACATGAACTCTGGCAATTAATAATATTCTACCTTTTTGTGTAATATTCGATCTTTTTCCTGAGTTCCCAAGCCCTTCTTTTGTAAATGAAATAAAAATCCAGAGGTACTTTCCTGGCACATATTTCTAGCTGTCTAGTTAAATGTCTCCTCAAAAGAGTGTGCTGGGCGCAAAAATTTCCATTTCATATTCCGAAGCTACTTTGAAAATTTTGGCCGACAAGCGCAGTCGACTTAATATTTGAAAATGTGTGTTCTCCTTTCCACATATCATTTATTATGCATTAATATTTGTTATAAATAACAAATACATACATTACTGTCATTTACATTACATAAAATACATTTCTGTCCATTATTTTCAAAAAATGTGTAAAAGTGCATGAGTATAGTAATTGATTTCCTTGAATACTGTCAGTGTTATAAGACGTAAGTAGTTACGTGAAACAAATTTTAGCGAAATATCTTGAGATTAAAATAGGGTGGGACCGAAAGGGTTAAGGAGAAAATGAGTCACACATTGACACTCCCTTCTTCTGCTTGGGGAGGAGCTCACAAAGAAACCCACAGCTACACAGGAGGTGCATGCTGAAACTGAAATTATATTTCAGAGATGTTAGAGACAAGTACATGCTGTATCCTGTAACACAACAGAACAGGAAATAAATTCCTGTTCTGTTGATAAGCCCAGAGAAATACTGTTTGAAGCTTGTGTATCAACAGAATTCATTGTGTATGGACTCATGTATTTGGTGAAAAAATGCTTTGAGATACATTGTCACTATATGCCTGATATTTCCTAATCGTTTCTTCAGTCCAAGCAAGAATACTTTATCATACGTCTTTTCCAAATAAATAATAAGTATTCGATGACAGTATCTAAATGAATTTCTGGACTGAAAATGGTATTAGAAAGTCATGTGGGTCAGTTATGACCCTTGTGTAATTCATGGGGGTTACATATTGCCAGGGTTCTTCTGTAACTCATCAAGATAGTCATTATTAAACCTTACCCTGGGGCTGTTGAACTGTGAGCTCCCTTGGGCAGAATCTATTCATGTTATCGAATGGTTAATTTCTTGTTTGTTGAAATTATCATGCTCTACATATACTTGTGATAGGTGGCATTCCTTATGAATTAATGGTTTATTAGCCTTTCCCATGACTGAACCAAATTAGTCCTCATAGCATAGAGTAGCAGATAAGTCTGATGGTTATAAGAAATATGTATTTCTCCAGAAAATGTTGTTGCTCAGTATTCTCCCTACTTGTGCCTTGCATTTCTCTTCCTAATGTTTTTGGTGTGCCATATTACAGTGTTGTCTGTGCGAGTGCTGGAGACTCGGAATGTCGGTGTGGAGGAATTCCCATCTCCAGCGGCGTGGGAGCAGTGGAATGCCAGCTGTGACTGGGTCCAGCTCCCCAGGGCTGCTCTCCTGGAGAATGGTGAAGGTGGCCTCGTTCGGCTCGTTTTCATCGCTTTTGATCGCTTGGAGGAAGTGTTGAGGCCACAGCCAGTGAGCCCTAGCTGGCGGGATGGCATGAACATGGTTCGGAAAGCCACACGGGTGCTAAATAGCAAAGTGATCTCAGCGTCTCTCGGAAAGGGTCGGCACATTCAACTGTCATCACCAGTCAGGCTTTCTCTACGTCATATTCGGACAGAAAATGTCAGTGATCCAGCATGTGTATATTGGGATTATGCTTCTAGGTAAGACTTCATTAAGTATTAGCATGGACATGGATCAATGGTGTAAACATTGGCTGCTTTTATTTTCTGAAGATGGTTCATATTTGGGAAATATTTTAATATTTAAGTAAATTTGGTACTACTTCCATTATTTGTACATTGAAAAAAGACAAATTTGTTTTCTGGCATTGAGAAACTGTTCAATTAGTGACTAGTTTGTTATGAATTTATAAATGGCAGCATCATGCCCAGTGCCAGTGGAAGCGGATATTTTTACTCAATCTCCACATGACGCCTGTCTGTTTTGTTGTGGTAACAGTGGTGAAACGGTAGTCGGGAATACAAATTGAAGTGGGGAATATTAAATGCAGTACTTTTTCTCAAGTGGGAGAAAATTTAAGGTTGTAATGAAAAGATTATTGAGAGACATAAAAAATCCTTAAATGAAAAGTGAAGTACAGTTGTAAAATGATTTGAAGATAGCTTGAATTTAATTTTTTACCCAGTTGAAATACTCATCATGACATTTTAACCCTTATTGGCAAGCTTAATAATGTTTTGAAAAGAACATAATGATTGGACTTGAATAGGGCTAGAGACATGCTGCCATTCTTTCATTACATTTGAGGGAGTGAGTTTCAAAACCTGCAATATGACTTTTGTAGCATTTTATGTATAGTGAAAAAACTTATAACTTCTAAACTGTTATGCAGTAGACCCGACCTTACAGTGGGTTCCCTTTATGATGGATTTACTTACAATCAGCATGTGAGAAATTTAAAATGGTGCCGATTTTGCATGCTTGCTTCAAAATTGCCACTTTTGAAAATCTATTGCACCAATAACTTGATACTCATTCAACATTGGACACCATATTTGCACGCTGAGAGAATTTTTTATCTGAGGGACTAATTCATATTTCATGATTAATGTAATAATGAGCTGTTTGTGCCATTGAAGCAAATGTTACTATGATTTGTGCTACCACCAATCAGCTCTAACGAGATAACGCAACATTTCTAAGGTAATTAGGGTCTTTGATGATTTACATTCAGGTTTTCATTAGTCGTTTAAGGACATTTTGTTTACCAACCTGGAAAAGTGTGATCGCCTCCACCAGAGAGTAACTTATTGTTAGTACTTGTTTCTTACTGATGATGTGAAAGGATTACAGTTACCACGAGACGATGAATCACATCAGTGAAAGGAGTTAAATTTTATGGTAACATTTCTCAGTAAATGGCTTACCTACATTTGCATAGAAATTCTTTCCCCTTATGACTTCGTGTTGAGATATTGAGAAATATTCATCACACTGCCAACTGGTGTCACTGATGAGCTCTGCTGTTTTTTGATAAATGAACATCAGTTTTTGAGTGTCTTCCTTGCTAAGTGATATCGCTGACCAAGGGTATAGTTCATGCTGTGAACCATTTCTCTTCCAACTGCGTTATCAATTTCAATAACTACAATTGCCAAGGGTTGGTGGTTTGATTTGATTTCAGTTGAATCACAAGGGCTAGAGGTTAATGACCACAAAGGACCTCCAAGAACTTGAGAAAATAGCTGTAGCAAGTAGCTGCGAAGAGGGTACTAATAACGATGGAAATATGGTGATGTGTAGGGCCATTAAAAAATTACCCACTGCTTTGGACACAGTCAAAAGGATGGTTAAGAAACATCCTGATTTAGAAAGGACTAACTTATTTGGTCCTGGAATGAAAGTAAATGAATTCAGCCCTTAAAAAGACTTCTTCTTGATATGGTTTAACTAACCATCTTACATCAGTTTTTCAAGGAAAAACTTGAGAGGTTATTATTGTTTTACATTGAAAGTTCAACTTGTTCTTAGCTAAGGTTCCATCAAAATAGTTATATCCTCTGAGTTGTTCATTAGTATTTTGTGTTTTTGCACTTGATGCATCGATGCTAATAGAAGGTTGTAGGTCCGTGATGTAAACAACCAGTCCCTCAAAGGCTCACAACTGTGAAGGGTCATGTCACCTGTTCTTAGAAAAAAGCTTTGAGGTGGTGTTCTCCACTGTGTTCCTATCTCTATCGTTATTCGGCTATTGGATCTACAAGGCTCTTGATCTCAATGTCTTAGCCAGGAGAATGATATCAGTGTTTCTTCTGACTTGGCATCCGGAGAAGGCAGATCTTTGGAAGTGGAGACAGGTGAGCAGCATTAGCGATGAGCACATAAATTATTACCAGTCGAATGGCTGCTGACTATTTCTTCATCTGTCGTCCATGTATTACTATAACCTACTTCTAACCCATCCATGACCTATTTCTGTCATAACTCAATGCCTAATTTTGTGTTCATAAGTTTAATTAGCTCAGAATATCATTTTTTACATATGCGTTTTACATTTCTTCAGGTATTGTTGAGGTAATTGTGTTAAAGAGATAGAATGGTGCTAGAACGAAGGAAAGATACCTTATTGCCAGTACTGAGTTGTGAGCAGGAAAGTAGTAAGATTCAGATTATAACTAACACACACTCTCATTTTATTGCTTGAAATTTCAATTAAATATTAAGTTGCATATTGATTAAGCAACATTTTTAATAATTTGATTCCAGCATAATTTGCACCAATACTCAGTTGTGTTCCACTGAATGCACTGGCACTGATGTATTTATATGGATCCCTCATCTGGGGTAATGCTGGTTCCCTTTACAATGGAATTCATTTTATTTACGGCTCTGTGGAATGGAAAAATATTGTAAAGCTATTAAGGATCTAAGGGGGATCTACTGTACTTATGAAGTTCTAATTTGAGGAACTTATGATCATCCATAATCTCTACAGTATCCAGAATATCAGGAGATGTGAAGCTATTGTTCGCTAGAATTTTCATTGTTTTATTTGTACATTGTCACTTTTGAAACTCAAATTACAGGGAACACTGAAAAATAATGTTTAGATGTTTTTAGAGTAAGTACAATCTTCATAGTTGATAACATAAATCTTTTTTTGTGTCTGAATTAGCAATGTGAAAAAGGTAGTGATTATACCAGTGGAGGAACCAATTTATTAGGTGCTTTTTTTGCACATAATCAATGTCGTCTGGGTGTGACTCACTTCACTTCTGCCAGTCTTTTTCCTCTAATTTCAATGCCCTTATCCATATCCACATTTCTATTTATTTTGCTATTCTCAAGTACCATATTTCCATGCCCATAAGACGCAGTGGCACGTAACATGCACTGTGATTTTTCCTGTTAGAATTCATGAAAAACTTGAATCAATCAGAAAATGAGCTTAAATAATGAAGTGTAATTTTTAAAATTAAAATTAGCATCTATGTTTACATCTCTTCATCATACAATCCCAGAAATTTATTATCACTGCTGCTGTAGGAAGAAAATTGAGTTGTTTCCTTAAAAATTTAGCGTCTGTATCTATGTTTATTCACAGTCAATTCCAGAAATTCATCATCACTGTTGGTAAAATCATATACCCTGTTGTTTTCTCTGGAGTTGCATTTTGTCGTACAGAATGTCATCTTCACTTCTTTTGAGCGCATAGCTAATTCTCAATTTTTAAAAGACTCCATAGTAGTCTCATTTTAAACTTTCTGCCATGACTTTTTCACCCTCTCACAAATGCTAGAAATAGATGGCCATTTTATTCTTCCCATCTGTGTGACATCTTGAGTTGGTGCATCCATCCACTTGATCCACTCTTCATGCAAAATCCCTTGACCAGTTTATTGAATGAAATGTCCAGTCCAAGCTTTGACCTGTCAGAGTTGGCCAATATGCCTTTCAGCTGTCCTGTTTGTATGGTCAGAAGCGCATTTCAGTACTTCAAGTTTAAATGCAATACTGATATGCTATCTTCTCTCTTTAGATCTCATGAGGTTATTCTTATTTTATTTATAGCTTTTTATGCAATGCTTCTGATTGGGAAAGCAGGTATACACTCTTAATGAAAAAGAACATTTTACTCACTGAAGGACACACTCATACCACTTCAGGTTGAGTGCATTTAGACTCTTAACTTTATTGTGAGAGATAGAATGCAGTGGCAGAGGGGCGACTTCTCCAAAAACCCAAAGCTTCATAGCAGCACCACATTTGAGAATGAACTAAACACTCTACATTGTATAAATTTCGATTTATTTGGGAATTTTTTGTAAATAAAGTCATAGAAATTTTGGCAACACTAATGCTTACTAATGGCTCAACAGTGTTATTTTTCGAACTCTGTAATGAAGGCAACCACATTCTATACCTGATGCTGGAAAATATAGTAAATATTATCCTAGTGAATCAGCATGCATCTAGGGACGTAGTTAAATCCAAGTATCCTTGGTGCATAAGATACAGGCTGATTTTAGAGCAAAAAAAAAAGTGTTATATGGGTTGGAAAATGTGGTAGGTGTTTGTAATAATGCAGATGATGATCATTTCCCTAATGCATACCAAAATGCATTACCAGCATTCGATCATGAACCACCTTTGCCTCTGCAGCAACAATGTGGGTTGGTAATTATTTTTTGTGCACAGAAGTCCATGTCTTGCCTATATTTAGGATGCTTCTCTCATACCCATGTTGTTGCCATAGAGCTATTCACCTCTGACTTTTTTCTCTTGTTTTGTCTGTTTTTTGGTGCACAGTTCTGTGCTTTGATCAGGCCAACCGCTGGTGCACAAGTTTTTGCTGGAATATTTTAGAATAAATGCATCTTATTGTCCTTAGTAGCACACAGGTCATGGAAGACTTTGTTGAACCCACGAAAATCAGCTTCCATCAAGGCTATGGACTGAAAAGCTTTTGGGTCTAGACTTATGATCGCCTTCCAACTTTGTCGGTGGTCGGTCGAAAACAGAGATTAATGTGCTTGTGTGGAGCACAGATTATTATGTACACCTACCTTATCTTTTTCAGTTGCCTCTTTCTAATCATGTTGTTGTTGAGTTTTTCTCCTTGCTTCACCTGGGCTGCGATTGTATGTATCAATATACTCAGAACTCACACCATTCTGGTCATATCAAGCTAGAAGCAACACAGTCTGAGTGACATGACATAGTACAAGCCTTTCCAATAGGTGGATACACATTGCAGGTTTTGAAAGGGAAGAAAAAAATTTTTTTATTCATTTTGCAGGTTTTGTAACTTACCCCAATATTCAAAGGCTTATGTTATGGCACGTGGTTGACTTATGCCAGCATACTTTTCAGCACATGGTAGGGTTGGTATTGATAATCGGATGGCATCCATATCTCAGCTTTGTTGTAATGGTCAAGTGGTAGGTTTTGAAACTCACCTCCATTTTTGGAGTAATGTTTTGCCCATCAGTTGTGCTGTATAGATTATGCCACGCAATCTGGCAAATAGAAAAATTATGGTACATAAAGGGTGTTTTCCCATGAGGGTTAACTGAAAATTTTGCGAGAATCCAATTCCTGTGCTGGAACTGGAGTTGATTTGACTTAGCATCTTTGATGTTTGTGCTTCTCATTCATTGAAATCATTGTTGTATGATAAAAGTTCGAGTGGGGATACTGATCCAAAATAAGTAAAAATATATAAAAATAACTCCCAAGCAGTATTACCTAATGCTATTTAAGTGGCAGTTCAAGTGCAAGTATTCCAATGGGCAATATTGTTCAATGGGGAAAATCATCACACATTGTCTTGAGATTGGGAATAACTTTATTTCATAGCATCCAATAGTTGGCTAGAATTTTTTAAAATGAAAATCTTGTACATAAGACTTAGGCAGTTTTCAAACTTTTCAGCCTGTGGTGTCTTCCCTTTTTGTGTTTAATAAAATAAAGAGAGAGTATCAGGAAGAGATTAGTCCAAATCACATAATCATTTATGCTAGAAGTGTTTACAGTAGAGTGCTGATTATCTGTGGTAACGGTTGAAGAAGCTCAACTGGAATATGGAAAGAGACGGATAATCCATTCTTGTTCAATATCTTAGTAGTTGTGGCTTTGGTTTCAGTGCTGTGCTCTCTGCTGAGTTTTGCACGTATATCATGGAAGCACTCATTTTTTCCTACCCTTTCATTTATAGTAAAGTCGATCCCATATACTTAATCCAAAGCATTTTACTAATTACACCAATGTAACCTAATTGGGTGCTGAAAATGTTTCAACAATGCCCAGAACATTCAAGTTGTGGATGTTATTCACAGACTTGCAAGGTGTCCTTCTTGTATATCTCTACTCATGGTATTTTCCTAGCAGTAAGTGTATAAATTCATGACTGTGAAGTATTGCTCTCATACCGAGGAATCTTTGGCAATGTAGATTGGAAAAATTTGCCATGCTTTTTTTGTAACTTTAGAGACTTAGGATCAACTTTTATGTTGCACAGTTCCACAACTGTAGCTGTTAGGAATCTGATTAGTCCACCACAACTTATTAACTAACCAAGGCTCATATCTCTTCGGGATCAATTAGTGACCGCAGAATTTAGCCTTGTAAAGTGTTATAAGAATTAAGAAACTATCAAAAGCTAATTATTACAATGTTTTTTCTATTCCTAATATAATGTGTAATTGGAGGATTCCGAGAATTCGCTTGGTGATGTTATTGGAAATTTTCAATAATCTCTGTATAACACATAGAGTTAGATTTTTGGCCCCTTGGAGAAGGAATTAGGCTCCCAAATACCCTAATGGCAAGCATGTTATATATGGTATGAGTGATTTCTCACTTAGTATTTAGCACTGTTCTTAAATTTTCACTATCTAAACCAAATGTTAACCTCTTTGCTGGGGGCATTGCTTGTTGTTTGTAGCAGTATTTAGCACTGT
This sequence comes from Ceriagrion tenellum, assembly GCA_963169105.1. Lineage (NCBI taxonomy): Eukaryota > Metazoa > Arthropoda > Insecta > Odonata > Coenagrionidae > Ceriagrion > Ceriagrion tenellum. The sequence goes on from OY720638.1 coordinate 14,990,885, forward strand.
TCTTTTAACTTTTCACTATCTAAACCAAATGCTAACCTCTATGCTGGGGGCATTGCTTGTTGTTTGTAGCACTGAAACGAGGTGACAATTATCAAAATAATGATACTGGTTAGGTATCAGGAATAAACATGATCTTACATGAAATGATCCTGAAGCTCCAAATCCTCTGACGTGAGACTATGTAAGAAGGGCCGGAAGAACCCTAGCCTCTTTTCATACATAATATCTCCCTGGGTCTTTACTCAGCCCACTCTGAAGCCAACAACTCAAGGTCACCTACCACCCTTATTCTCATGCACTTAAACTACTTACCTCCTGTCTTCACTTGCCCTTGCACACTCACAAGTTGATTGCTGGGTTGAATATTTTCACAGCTTCTGCCACCTCCTGTGATAAAGTGACTCTAGCCATGACCGTAAAACAATCACTTCATTGTTTTGTTGCCTTCAAAGTCCATTTGCACGATCCAATAATGGTGCATGGCCTTGTATTTTTTTTTCTTGCTTACTTTAGTGATGCCTTTGGTGAATACCAATACTAAATTAGCACCCGACTCTCCCCTCAATGCACTTTCAATAATGCTCAACCTCTTGGAAATTTCTAGTGTGGCATACTTCCTCTTTCCTTTGGGATAGACAATTTGGAGTAATAATTGTGCTGACAAAAACTTACGTAATATGGCATGGGTCCGGAAGCATTATCAGCTCACTCGCCTGGGTGGCACCCACATTGCCCTGATTCAGGAGACTTATTATAATGTAACCCTGTTACATGCATTATTGAATATGCTATGGGTAAACCTTTTGTGTGGGCTAAGTGTAGCTGTTTTGTGGGCTATGACATGGCTGCTGGCCGCAAACAGTCGGGGTAGTTGGTGGGTGAGGGGGGAGAGGACAGAATATAATAGGAGTGTGTTGTAGTTAGTTGATCCAACTGTGGGATGATCAAACATTGAATAATTGGCACTCTGCTGTATATGTATTTCATGATGAGGCAGCAGAGTTCATGTGAAATGTATATTTTCGTGCATTTTGTGAATTTTAAAGGTTTGAAAGTGATAATTGCAGCAAATATATAAAGTAGAACTAAAGTAGAACTAGAGTAAGGTTTTAATTTCAAGTCCATCAGTATTGCCAAATAAAGTAACTCAATTTTTTTAAATTTTGCTAAGTATATTTGAAATACACCATTAGTTAGAAGGTTTTCAGTCAGGAACATACATAAATCAGAGAAGCTATTGAAACATTAGTATACTGTAGTGTAGATAAATAATCCATGTTTGTTTTCTGTATACAAATCACAATATCTCACTTCCTGGGGGGATATATTATTAAGATTTGCTAATTCAGATTCCCTCATAATCCTGACAGACCTCTGGTGGGTTGTGTGGGTGATATATTATGAGGTTGTAAAGTGGCTTCTGTAATGCATCATCCTAAGTGATTGTACGATCTTTGCAAAGACTTGGGTTGTTTATCAGGCTTTGGGTTTGAAACCAGATCCCTCTATTTCCTGCTTTTGGTTCTTCAACCATTTTAGTCACCCAGTCATCATCTTCCTCTGTGAATTTTGTCAAGGCTTTGAGGAGCAAGATTCTCTGACAAGGTACCATGCAAATGATGCCTCAAGGTACGCTAGCTTTTTTCTCATTGTGAATTTCTCCCCGTAACTGATAATATACATGTAATGCTTTAAATCTGAAATTATTTCCTGGAGTGTTGTTTTTGGTTGGTGATTGATCTACCTATGAAGTGATTTTCCTGTTAATGCTTTTTTGTGGTATTAGTTAGCATACACCTATGAGGAACTTGAAATGAGTGCATGGGAGTGCATTTGTGGAGAGTCCAAAATTGAGTTTCCTTGCTTGGAAATTGGAATGTCTCATGTCCATTCTAAATTGTTATGCATGCATTGCATTTATCATTCCATAGTTATTACTGGTTAACATATAACAGCGGCTGAAACAATATCCTTGGAATGTATGTGCTTGCGATTTTTTTGAAAACCTTCACATTATAGTTGTTGTGGCAACTCTTGGATTTCAGTTGGAGTATAGACCCATTTCTTTTATTGAAAATTGTTATGACTTAAAGTTGCTGTTGTTAATGTTCACCTTGTGTAGTGCTCAGGTGATAGCCTTATTTTTCCAACAGCTGATAGCCTTATTTTTCCTACAGCTGATGCCTGATAATTATTTCCATTAACCCAAAAAATATTGCAGTTAAGCTAAAGAATATCACCTTGAAAGTCATTCAAAATGCATTTAATTGATCAAAGTACACCCTGTGTGAAAAATAAGAATGTAATCAGAAATAGTCAATGGCAATGTAACTTTTGAGGCACAAAGAAACAAGTTGCTCAAAGTTGTTTGGGTTGGGCTTGTGATCTCTTCAATGGCTCAAGTTTTCTGAGCATGAAACCTTTTCTGATGTAATTGATCCTGATGATGTTTAATAGTATTTTACTTCTGAAAGATGTATGTATTTTGTCACAATTTTCCAGTAAACCAGAGGTTACAAGATATTCAATCAGGAAGTATGAAACTTAATGTGGAGAAAGTCTTGTATGTGAAAAAAACTATCAGATTATGATTGATAGCGCCGATATCTGGTTATTGGGCAGTGTTTATATTAGACCCATAGTTGGCTCAGCCCTAACTCATAGTGATGTTTGTGTTTGCCATTAAATGCCAAATGCTCATCATTGTCATGCCCATGCTTAATGCAGAAAAAATTTTATTGGTCAACAAATATGAGGGAAGTTTTTCATGTCATGAGACTCGAGACTTCAGAGTGCAAATCCAAAGGGAACATTTGCAATTTGGTGGGGATAACTGAAATTAATTGAATTTTAACCTTACAATGGAGTTCGGGTCTGCCTGCTGGCAGCTGGGCATACAGTGACAGGACTACAGAATGCAATGCACTATTATGCTGTAATTGACTGACGTGAGCTCCAAATCTGATAGCATCTTTATAAGTAATCCCTAAAAACTTTGTTTTAATGCTAACAATTACTGGTGACCAAAATGTCCTACGTTAACAATAACTGCCGATATATCAGTGTTATTTTGTGACTAGATATTTTAAAATTTTACATTTGCCTTTGCGTGTTGAGAATATTGTATAAAATACATTCTTATTCAATTTTTGTCTTACTTCAGCCACCAACTTAACTGAGGAGAACCTCCTAATTCATGGAGAGAGATGAGTAGATGTTGGTCATAAAGGGTTAATGAGTAAAGGACCACCTAAACAAATCTCTGGATTGGACCACCACTCATCCTTAGTAGTCTGGGTTATCAAGGGTCTATTGTATTTTTTAATGAAGGAATACTGGTGTTATCACAAAAGGTACTCCCAGATATGAAAGATTCGTGGACCGAATTCAGTGCTTGAAGGAAATTAACAATTATTAGTGATGATGGACATTGAAGAAGTTAGACTTGTGATGTCATTAAATTGCTTTAAGTATTTTCCCAAAGTCTGATTGTGGATGTTGATTCTCATATCAATAATGAGACTCTTTCTCTAAGGCATAAGCTGAAGTTGTTAAAAAAATGACAGATGTAGTAAAACTACCTACTGATCCAAACTCAAGTTTGTTAATGACCATCCTCATGTAATGGTTAATGTGCTGACTCAACGCATGTTCCCTTCCCAACTTATCCATGAGGTATTCCAATTTTGATTTTTTTTTGATTTTGCAGTTTTCAATTTGCATGTCATGATATTTCTCACTTGAATGTTCTAAAAACTATCTCTGTTCAGAGCCTCTAATTCCAGCTTTTTCTAGCTTATATAGTAAAACATACTGTTGGCTGTGTCAAAGGCTCCTCCCAGGTACACAAATATGCTGCCTACTTTCATACCCAGATCAAGTGTATTTTTACTTACCTATCACTGCATTTTTTAGGCTTACTTTTTCTCCAAGTCCACGTGGTCGGCAAAAAAGTGGGCAGTTTCCAGTATCTAGTTTTAACTGCGTTTTCTAGTGTTTTACCATTTGTGGGCGATGTGGGGGTAGGCCTATTAATGGACACATTGCGACATAGGCTGCTATTCTGAATGAGATAGCTGTACAGCTATATGCCAAATATAGCTTTCGTGATGCTTTCGGTTTGAAGAAAAGCGTCAATGACGCTATTTGCGATTCTGAACGCAGACTGACACCTGGGAGCAACGCTGTTTTAGGCGACGATCTGATCCCCACGTTATTCAAATAGCGTCAAGCTATTCTCGAGTGAAACGGCCACCTGATTCTTTATCACACGTTATCTAACGAGGATTCAGCAAAATATAAAGTGTTCTTAAAAACATAAAAATATTAGCAGGATTGACTTGTCAATATGTATATTCCAGTAAACATAAAAAATTCTTCTCATAAAAAGTAGGCAAATGTGCCAAGCTGGACGGGAAGGAAAAGTTAGCTAACTTATTTGAAACTGAGCCAAGTTGAGTTTAAGCATGAAAATGGAAACCTTCCTTGACATTGCCTTTTCCCGTACCTCTCATTGTTGACTGGTATTTTTTTCGACCGAGTCTCATTGCTTTATTCTTGCATTGCATAACTTTTCCCATCTCTCAGCCAGGGATAACAAGTTTAGGTAAAATAGAAGAACCTGTTCTACATGCTTAGGATGAGTATTCACTCTCTCCATAAAGAATTGTATCTAACATTTCCGTTGTATTATTTAAACAAGTCGGCTCGAAATATGGCTTACCATATTCACATTCACTTCCAGCCTCACATTTCCCAACGGTCCCACAAGATTTTCAAGAGGCTAATTGCGATGTCTAACCATCTTATTAAGTCCACGGGCTATTTTCAATAATACATTTCAAATATCCGTGATAAAATAATTGAAATTTACCATCACATCACTTTTACTGATACACTAATATATCATTATTCCCACTTCGCATGCATCCAAACGTCGTCTGCTCAGTCGGATAAGTGGTGAGAATAAAATAAACAACCCAACAGATACACAAAAACAATATGCTTTGTAACAATTTTGAGCTGAACTGTAATTATACGTGTTTAAATTGTTCACTCAGCATGGTAATCTGTTATTTGTCAATATGTAACAAATGTCTCAAGAATTTTCTGAACTGAATTTCCGTTTACCGCACAGGTTCTCCAAAAGTTTTCTATTAGTTGATGAATTTAAAAGAATACTAGATTATTATAGGTTACAAATCCAATGATAACTTCAAATGAAAGTATACTTTGAAGATAATGCTGGATCATTTTGCTTGATCATGCACGTCTCATGTATCCAAACATCTTCAGCTCCCTCGAATAAATTGTGGAAGTTAAGATGTTAAAAAATCAACCTAAAAGATACATGAAAAATTGCACTTTTTTACGATGGTGAGGTGAACTGTCATTATAGAAATTAAAATTGTTTTCCGGCTCGGGTAGTTGTTATATGTTCATATCGGTATACATAACAAACATCGCCAGACTCTTCTAAACTGAAATCCCGTTCACAAAATCTAAAATTATCAGAGAGTTATCTATCAGCTGATGAATGCTTAACAAAGTAAAGTTTAATAATAATATCCGAAGACAGCATTGAATGAATTTAGTTGGATTATTTATTAAAAACATTATTTCATGCACCAGACTCACGGCATCCATGGCGAAGGTCTCAGTTGTTTGTGAAAAACGTAAACATCGCTCATCATTGGCTGCCTGAATTTCCAATTACTGTACCAGAAGGTTTTCATACCCGTAGTGGCGGGATTAATAATAGCATTATGGAACTGACACCTTGGATAGCTGCATTGTATTCAGAATCGCTTCTGATGCTATTCTGGAGCAAGGAATAGCATTAGCCAGAAATAGCGTCGCTCGATTCAGAATAGCAGCCATAGTCCCGTATCTTAACTCGGCAATCAATTTGGCCATTTGCCCAGAATTGGAGAATTGCCACTTTCAAGGCAAAAGTTAATGATTTTGACAAGGGTTAGCTCATGTTTTAGTAAAGCATTAGCAGCCGATTATGTGAGTTACACTTAATTTTTTGTGAACTAATGCAGCCTTTCAGACTAACTCTCTCATTGAAGTACTTACCCTCGCATTTGGTGTCATAATAAAAGCAGCCAGTGATTAAGTAAGGTATCTGTATTTCTTAATGTTTAAATGTATTCTATTTCTGTTTTTAGTTTGAGCTTTCTTTCTTAACAATTGGTACAAATAACCTTTTGTATTTTGAATGTGAAAGTCTCTTTGCTAGTTTTGTGTTCATTGATTTACTTAGTTACAATTTGTTTTTGGCTCTCCCTTGTAGCACATGGTCAGAAGAAGGATGCAGAGTGGAGTCAACTAATATCAGCCACACCCTTTGCCAGTGTGACCACCTCACTAACTTTGCTGTGTTGATGGACATCCATTCTACTTTGCTTAACCCACCCCATCAAACAGCTCTGCAAATAATAACTTACGTTGGATGCATCATATCAAGTGTTTGTCTTGTTTTGGCCATCATCACATTTCAACTCTTTAGAGGATTGAAAGTAAGTGTAGAATTATGAAGCTTTGTATTTCATGCATGCAACATTCATTGCCAAATGTGGTATGCTTAGCTTTCTCTTTGAGCAACCCGTACAAATATTAAAGCTTCATGTGAATTATATGAGGCATACTCATGAGTTGCTTGGAAACTGTAATACTTTCCACTAATTAACTTTAACCATGAGGATATTCTTGCACTGACTCCCCCAATTATCTACATCTACATAATAATCTGTGTGCCGTCGCATGGGCGTGTGGCAGGGAATTATTGTGAAACCAGTGATGCCATTGAAGGAGTGACATGCTGCTCTGTGTTTGAAGTGATTAAAGCAACTGAGTGACCTTCTAACACCATCGTCTTGGCCTTATTTAATTGTAAGAAATATAAACCTGATGAAATGTGCGCTCATACACAGACATTATTTTGAGTTTTGAGATGACACTCTCATTCTTTACCTGTCATTAAATGTTCATGCTACATCATTTATTTCTTAATGTTTTATATCCTCATTGTCATCATTGATCTTGGTGGGAAATGAAATTTTTGCCTCGGTAACCTATCGTCTCTGTCTCAAAATTTTGTAATGTTGTACCACTGGAAGCAAGCTGAGAGAGTCGAGTAGGAGGCTTGTAGATTGCCAGGGGTCCCTGCGGCTGGAGTTAAATAACATTTGGGGAACCATTATCTTTGCACCTAACAAGTATTTCCGGAAAGCATCTCTCCTTTTCAGTTGGAGATACTTTTTATTTTGTATTGTCAACATAATCATTGGCTTGTGTAATGTCTATTCCAACAAGAGTAGAACCCCTCAATCCAGAGCTGCCATAACCACAGTTTCGATCATCTGTGGTTCACTCAGCTGTGAAATTAGACGTGAAAATGTCCTGGAATTATAAATCCGCTTACTTTTCCACAGATCGATTAGATCAGTTCAATAATAATTTACCCATACGGATACAGCATACCTTAACTGGATTGTGAAAGGCATTAACATGGTTGCTGTATAAACCGCAAACTGTGTTGGATTCAGAGGAACATCAGGAACTCTTACTTTATCTCTGATTGGAGAGATCAATCCAGTCATGATCACATGCTGAAAGTTATTGAGATTTTTCATTATGTACAGTTTATGGTCCGACATTATTTGTAGTACTAGCTACAGAAGTGTCTAATGAAAGGCTGTTTTCTGCTGCAGGAAATGTTGTTGATGTAAGAGGGAATCTCCAGCCTAAATATGTGGAGGAACCTGCATTACCATTTATAATTTGATTCAACTTTTCAGGCACTTAGAAGTGAAAGGAATTTTATTTAAAATACTAATTCATGTATCACCGATTCTTTTGCTTTTCTAATAATTTCTCAAAGGTTTGGTTACATTGAAGAAATACTTTTCTTGTGCTTCACTAATGGTTCATTTTTTGCATTAAATGTTATTGTACACTGTAAAAATATGGTGATGGATGTTTATTTTCTTATCAGTCAATGATCTGGAAAAGTGAAATTCAATTTACTTCTGAAAAATATGCCAAATTTGATTTATTTTTTTCTTTCTCAAATCGAATCTTTTGTTTGGATTCAGGAAAGTTTTCCATCAAAATAGTATTTTGTTCTTTTTGTTGAATTGATGAAAATCAGGAAATTAATCTTGAATTTAACAAGGCTTTCAAGGATTTTATTTTCTCTTGAAAACATAAAATATAGTATTGGTGCTTGAACAGGACTTGAACTCAACTCAAAACTCAATTTTCTTATCAATGTTGTAGAAAATCTGGTGATTGCACATCTGTAATTTACATAATGGAAAATCAACTGATACATGACTTTCTCAGTAATCGACAGTATAGCTTCCCCTATCCCTGTAAGGTCTTGGGACTGATCTACAGTGAATAAGAGAATTATATGCTGTAGCCCTAACTTCTTTGGCCTGTAGTTACCTTAAAAATCCATAAATAATCATTGGGGCATTAACGTTTTGAAACTATACTGTATATAAGTAATTATTCAAAGGGACTTAAATTTATAATGTGTCATTGTTTTTTCTAGTCTGACAGAACTACAATCCACAAGAACCTTTGTGTTTGCCTGCTGGTTGCTGAAGTATTATTTTTGGCCGGAATTGGCCAGACAGATAAACCGGTAGTGTGTGGAATTGTGGCTGGTCTCCTGCACTTCTTCTTCCTCTGTGCATTTGCTTGGATGTTCCTGGAAGGTGAGGGTTCTTTTTATCTACTCCATGCAGTCTATCCCCATGGAATGGATAGTAAATAGAGGATAATATAGCAGATATTTATTGGTTAAATTAAGGGAAAAACATTCAATCGCCATTGCCCATGATCATGGGACCCATCTGTATAAGTGTCTTAAAACACAGAGTACCCCTTTTGTAAACAATGTAAAATGTTAGCCTCTAAATTAGAAGGGAGTTTAGTTACTTCTGGTTAAGATGTATAGAAGAGGGTAATAAAGCCTGTTTTTCTACTTTTCCATTAACTTGGGATGCAAAAATCAGTGTGTACGAAAGTGTTCTTTTTCCCAACATTGTTACATGTTAGCAAAACATGGGTATGCCAGAATGAACAGAAGAGTTGGCCTATTGTATCAGTAATATGGGGTACCTGGGAAGTGTTTGCAGAAGAAGTAGGATGGATGCGGTTGGGAATGAGTGGGTGATGAAAGAGAGTGGGTTGGATGTTCCAGTAATGGACATGGGTGGAAGGAGTTTGCTTTGTTGGTTTGGCTACATAAAAGAAAGGGAGGGAGTTGAATAATGAAGGGGATCAGGTTGGTGTGGCGGCTAGAGTACTCGCCTACCACATAGGCGGCCAGGGTTCAAATCCCTGCAGATGCGGATATTTTTCAGAGGAACCCGATCCCTACTTGGGTTTCTTGTGGAGGGCACTTCAAGTGGAGTACTCCATCTGTCGGAAGAGACGTTAAGCCGTGGTCTCCTTGGCACCTTTCGTTAAGAGTAGGCTAATGCTGATGCCGGGTTTCTATCCACCCTTCCTCCCTTACCTATCCCCTATGGCGCAAATGACCTTAGCCATCGGTCGCCTCCCAAAAATATCCTATCCAATCCTTGAATAATGAAACAGTTGTGTGAGAGTAGAGTGAACGGTGTGAGAGGAAGAGGTAGATCATGAAGGTAATGGGTGAGTGTGATAAAAGAGACATTTAGGGTTAATATTTGGAGTCCTAAGTATAGGAGAGCGTGAATGAAGCAAAGAATGAGTGCTAGAGAAGCAAAAGAGATATGAAAGGATGGGACATCATGGAGGAAATCCATTCAGGCGAAATACAATTGCCCAGAAAAAGGTTTTACTTCCTGCAGAAAGAGGAATTGAGATATTTGCCAAAACATCTCACTTCTTGACTTGGGTGCTGTTCAAATTTTATAATTATTGAATTGTGATGGGTTGGTTACACTTATTTTTGGTACAAGCTGAGTGCAAATACTACATGGAACTGCCTGATTAATCAGTTATGAACACTATGAATATGAGGTCCTAAGTGTTTTTTTTTATAAAATCACTAAATTTTACAACTATAACTCCTTCTCTCCTCTTATGATTAATCTGATCCATTACCTAGGGTTGAGTGTAATCCACATAAGAGATACCAATTTCAAACTTTGGGCCCACTATTTTTTATATTGCCAACATGCATCTCTTAAAATAAAATACATAAATTCCGTATGCTACCACGAATATACTTTCAGTTGTCATCACACATTGGAAGATAAATCTGAATTTAGGCTTTGTAATGGTCACATATAAGTCTGTTGTAAAGCATGCAAACAAAGAGTTTTCTCTTCAGTTAGCAATACATGAGTATTTTTAATATTGAAAATAACAAGTTAATCTAATAATATTTTAATCATGATTGCCTATTAAAGTCAAATAATAAAAAAACGTAATTTTTAACAAATTGCAAAGGCTCAATAGTTCGTTGGCTGAACATGGCCCTTATATCATGAAAACAAAATCAGCATTATAATAGTTCTCTTTGACAGCATTTTGCCAGCACCTTCCATTTGCAGCTATATTTATGCTCGGGTACCCTTTTTTAAATTGCTGACTGTTGTCAGCTGCCTAGTGCAAGGTGAACCCAATTATAGCCCATCGAGCATGAAAGAAAGCTTCTCTTTCATGAGCAAAATAAGTGTTAAGAGAACAAATGAAGGGTAATTTGCATGATGGTGGAATTAACAATAGCACTGTCCAATGCTTGAACAAAATTTCTAGAATTATTCCACAACATAAGGCAATTCGCAAAAGCAATGCAAATTTAATCACTTTCACAAGAGGTAGAGGTAACCAATGATATATATTGATTAGAAAATGTTAAATATGGTATTATTTCAGTACATCCTTGAGTTGAATGTGATAAAATCAATGATATTGTACCCTCTGCATGTGAATCTCATGAATTTGTGAGCAATTTATAGCAACTTTTTACCGTATTACACCAGGGTTAAGGGCAGCGTTTCCACTTTCAGCAAGTAAACTGGTGTCAAACTGGGTTTCATGCTAATTATCTGGGTACTGATTCCTTTTAGCTCCAGTTCCAGTTCTGGTTTTAAGCTCAAGAACTGGTTGAACTGAGAATCAAAGAACCAAACCAACCCATCCCTATAGTTAAGGCTATGAAGTGGTTAAAATTTATTGAATTAATAGCTTTTCACCAAAAACTAATACTAGTAAGCAATTAGCATTGTTTCTTTATCTAATTACCAATCACAAAATAACAAAGCATTGAGTTCTAATGCAGCAATTGGTAATGTAAGAATTTACTAAAAACAGTCCAATGAAGATTGGATCTAGGAGCAAAAGAGGGGAGCCCTGGCAGGGTCTCAGATGGCTGCTTAGGGATTTAAAGGGATGGTAACTAGAAGCCGATGGAGGGGAAGAGCCATACTGCATCTCCTTGGGCTAGGAGCAATTAATGTGAGTGATTCCATCAGAGAGAATGATCGAGGGAAGTGAAAGATGTAGTAAGATTCAGGGTTTCCACTCTGAAGACTGTGTGCTTCTGTATAGCTTTGCCAGGTGAGGTTTATGCCTTCCAGGTTGTCTCTTTCACTATGTTTTGTTTGTATAAGTGCTCATCGCTGGAATGGAAAGTCAATTTTTTTTTCAAGAAAGTCAATCTTCTAAGGCAGCTTTAAATGAGTAATTATTCTCAATGCTTATTATGTATTCTTGCCTCAAGTTAGTGATTAATAATATGTGAGTAAACTCGATGTTGTTTCAGAAGTTCTAATAATATATTGAGTGATTTTTTTTACTTCTGGTATTTATTACAATATCTTTGAGTGTCATAGTTGACAGTGGCACTCCGGCAATTAAACATTTACGTCAAAGTCAGTGATTGCCAACCTATGACATAGGTGTGAAAGGTGACACTCCCAGTTATTTTGAGTGATACGCATTGTTTATGAATGTTCATCGCCCAAGATCAGTTTTTGCAGTTACAGATACTAAACTATTTCATGATATAAGTTATATTTTGAACATTTCAAAGTAAAATTTATTAAAAAAGTATTTAACTACCGCCTTAAACATTATTGAATTTTCTGCCTGATCTGTCAACCCTTTTTTGATTACCTTCTGTTTCTGTTAGGAGAGAAAAGAGGTAGGGTTAGAAGAGACAGAGACATTACTCCATTAGACATTCTGCAAGTCGGGCATAAAATTCTAGATGAAATAATAAAGGAATTGGTTGTGGCAGTAGTCTACCCTTCCTAGACGTTTGAACTGAAATACATGGCCTTATGCACACAAACAACAGATAAATTAACACACGGTATAGTGAAGCATTAGAAAGTAGAATGAGGAGTATAAATAAGCATTTTGGAACTATTCAATTCCAGCTCTTAAAAAAAGTGAGGATACCAAGAAGGAATACATTTCCTGACTACTACTTTATAAAAGACAATCGAAGTCCATTCCAATCACAGGATGCTTTAGACAGAAAAATCAAGTGATGGCTTTCTTCACTATATTTCCCTCATACTTTTGTAAGACCTTATTCTCAGCTTTGAATAACTTTTTAAGCCAATGAAAAAATAGACTGATAGATGAAGTTAGGAGTACTTGCTTTGGCTTGCAGTGTACGAAATGCCAACCTCCAATTGAAGATATTCCTGTTGAAATTCAGTGACAAAGAAGTAAGTAAGGTAAAGAATTTTTTGTTTTTGCGTATTTAATACAGAAATATGCCAGAAACAATACTCCTTTTTTACTTAAGCTATAAATATCATTAAATGATGGATATTTTTGGTTGTGACACAGCACTCAAGTTAGGCTAGTTTTATCTTTACAAATTTTGACACACTGAAGTCTAGGTTAGCCATCAATGCAGTTAGTAGGGAGGGGTAGCTGTTCTTATTTATTTCAATTTCTATATCACTTCAGCTTGGTTTCTACCAGTGAGATAGCTTTAGGCTGCAAACTTTTGCAAGAGTACATATAATTAATTATTTCAGAGTGATATTGTGAAAATGTAATTACATTTTTTCCTGAGTGTCATAATTCTGAAACTAGTAGTAGAGATGAGGAAAAAGAACAATAATAATGATGGTTGCAACTGTATATAGGGTGTATTCCCAAACTGTTTTTAGGGGCGCTGCTTAGATTCTAGGATCAGAAGCAAGTAATACAAAGAAACAGTACTGTTGTGTTGTGAGCAGTGCACCAGAGCAAACAGAAATGCATTTGTAATATATTGCGTAAGAGATCGTAATAATCTTTTTTCATCTTTCTCGTTTCCACTTTTTTACTTAGGCTTATTAATATGCTCATTTGTAATAATCGAAAAAGCTTTTAAAAACTAAAGTTGTCATTTATGCACTACTGTTCATTATTATGTATTAGTAATAAGTAAAAATTTGTGATTTCTAGCAGTGCTGGATAGACTTTTATCAGAATTTGACATACTTCCAAATTTGACTTACCTTGGTCCTCCCAGTTCCAATTAACAATGTATAATGTGGTATACCTGTATTGGGGTAAAGGTTAGTTTTAAAAGTTATTTGACTTTTGAGGAATGTAATGTATTTTAAGCATTGTGACTGTTGAGGGTTGTCGGGGATAAATGTGGGTAGAGTTTATGATAAGTATTTTCTACAACCTCATGTATGAAAGTTGAGGAAAGGCTATTCTTAATTTTGTATTCATTTTGACTGGTAATAATCAGAATTAATTTTAATTAGCTAATCATCATTTTCAATAATTCAGGCATAAGTTTTCTCTTGCAGTCACTGAGACAATAACTGGTGCCACCTGATTGTTGAAACAAGTTCTATGAAATGCTAAAAATCGTGCAACTTGACTTTTTTTGCTATAACTTTTTCTCTTTAATAAAGAAGACATTTTTGGCTTGCACATTTTTAGCTTGTACAAAAGTAAATGCTAACTATGACAAAAATTGAAAGACGAGAGAGGAGTTGAGCTTAATGCTGTTGCACACAAATAAATTGCAAACAAATAAAAACTTTAGAATGATTTACTTTGTTAAAATGATGGATGATTGTGACTCCCCTTTTTGGTTCTTCATATTATCGTATGTTTATTTTTACACCGTGTAACTCTTATGATTTCAGGCTTTCAGCTGTATGTGATGCTGATTGAAGTATTTGAAACAGAAAAATCAAGGATGCGTTGGTACTACATTTTTGCTTATGGAGCTCCTTTAATAATTGTTATTGTCTCCTGTGTTGTGGATCCATTGAGTTATGGTACAGAGCGTTATTGTTGGCTGCGGGCTGACAACTTCTTCATCTTCAGTTTTGTGGGTCCTGTCATTGCTGTGATACTTGTGAGTGTGCTTCTATTTCATCTTTGTTCTCAGCGCTTTCAATCTGTGAATTTTACTTTGTTGTCTAATGTCATTTTTTTTATTCAAGGCCAATCTAGTCTTCTTGAGTATGGCAATTTACAAGATGTGTCGCCATGCCAATGCATCAGTTTCCATAAAAAGTAAAGAGCATTCACGACTTGCTAGTGCCAGGTATGTTTAAGTTCCTTAACTGTAAGCTTTGTAAATGTGTAGAGTGAAGTAATGTATTACCTGAAATTATGGTAATGTTTTGTTGTGATAGCATGAGGATAACTGTTGCATGTCCTTTGTACATAAGTGATTCTATGTTGTATATCTATTTGCATTAATCTTTTTCTTTTATATCCTGTATTGATAATATTTTGAATTACCAGCCAATATATTGACATGAAGATGTTTTTTAACCATATTGGAATTTCTATCTTTCGCTCATTTTCTTTACTGGTGTAAATATATTTAATATGAAGCAAAAATAATTTCTTTGTGGATTCAAGAGCTAGGATAGTGGGCATCTGTGATTGAGATGATTTTTCATGCCATGGATTTGACTGTAGAAATTTTGACTCCATTGGTTTCATTTGGTGACATGATAGATTATGATGGTATAATTCAATATGCTGTTATTTTTGGGTTTAAGGCTGATTATGTTTTTATGCTCTTAAGATTTTTATTTTAGCAAAAAAATTTAATTCCCAGTAGAGGAAATCCATCACTCCATTCCTCACCAGTCGTTGTATATACGAGGGTCGCATATCCGAGGTTCTACTGTATATGCTTCTCCCGGCACTCAGTACCATATTGCAGTCTTGAATTATCTAGTGCATAGTAGACCATTCTAATAACAGCCATTGGACAAATGAATCGTTACAGATAAAATTTTCTAAGTTACAAATCAACTCTGATTTAACCCCTTCCCTGATGGATTATTTCATGAATTTGGTGCTTTAATTTATTTACTGGATTCGGTGCTTTGAATTTATTTACTGGATTAATGTTTCACAGAATAGAACTATAAGCGTGAATCATCAAATAGATAAGGGGCTTGGTCATGAGTTAATGTTTCTTACTTGAACTTCAATGACCGGTGAAACTGTTTGGGTTGGAATGAAATAATATTTCTTCTGATAGTTCGTATATCCTGCAGGCGTTATGGAAGAAACCACAAATTATGACCTGAGAAGGATTTTTAAATGGACTGAGTCCTTTGCACTTTTTACCTATTATTGAGTGATAAAGAAAGGGTGATTAGAAGCACTGTTGCCCCGACCATGCTTCCGTCTTAACTGCATAGATCTTAGAAACATCAGTAAGAAATGGATTAGTGAAACACTGTCATTGCAAGCTAACATTTCCTGGGCAGTGGTTGAAGCGTTCGTTGGTGATCTGAGGTTCTATTTTCTTCGGTATCATTCTCCTCAACCCCCACATTAATATACCATCTGTCCAAAATATTTCGCCATTTAGAACCGGAAACTTTGTATGCTCCGAGCTGATAAAGATATGGAAAATATCCGGATCATGCCCAATTTGTCGTCAAGCGATTAATAATTGGAACAAAATATTTCTTCTCAAGTTCGCACATCCAGCAAGCGATGTGGAAGAAACCTGTGAAGGATTTTTTAAATGGACTCAGTTTATTTCTCGTTTTACCTAAGATTGAGCGATAATGAAAGGGTGATTGGAAGCGCTGTCGGGCCAGCTACCATCTTATCTGCATAGATGTAAGAAACAAATGCCCCTTTAAAAGTGCCCATACCAGTTCCACCTCCTGATAAGCTGCAGATTATGAAAGCTAGAGTCTCATATAAAATGCAGAACTTGCTTTATATATGTCTTCTAAACTGTGCAAAAATTTTTTGAGGAAAATGATCGCCAATTAAATATCAATTGCATAGGGAATTAAGAGGTGATACTTATTTCATGATCGTTTAGTGAGGAATATTACTTCCGACAGAATATGGGGTGTTCAGTGTGGGTTTATGCCTGGGAGAAGATGTAGTGTCACAGTGACTTGTGCAAAAAATGGATTTGAAAAAGCTTTAGGCAATATTTCAATGCCAGTGCTAGAAGATGAGGAAGAGTTAACTTCGGAGAGTGAACTCGGTGATGTGCCTGAAGAGATAATAAATGCACTTAATTCATTTAATTGTTATTCAGCTGACAAATTTCTTGGATTTGAGTGATCTACCTATTCTATCATATATTTATACATACATGTATATAATACGATGTACTCTACGTATATGTGAAGTACTATGTATTAGAATAAAGAAATACTATGTATTAGAATAAATGAAGTAAATAAATTATATGTTTCTTCTTTTTCTCATGGATTTATGAGATGAAATAACTGTAACAGTAGCAGATCTGTATAATATAGAATGCAATTGGAAAGGCATGCTTCCAGACTAATTTATTTTTGCGAGACTCTTCTTTAAATTATTGTGTACATAGGTATGTAAATGTTTGGATTTTTTCAATTTTTATTACATAACGTGCATCGTCATTTTTTTCGATCAGCTGAACATTTTTATATAGATAAAGCGTGCGATATCGATGGGAAAATACGGTATATATATATATATATATTAGAACAGAAACTAGGTAGGGCATCTTCCGAGCTTTTTCCTTTCATAAAACCAAATTGATTTTTACTAAAATACTCATGATTATTTAGGAAGCTTAACACCCTCTTTTTGACATTTTTTTCCAAAATTTTCGAATATACAGACTAAGGATATTGGTCTATAGTTATTTAAGTTCAATTTGTCACCCTTTTTTGAATTGGTAAAATAATAGCCGTTTTGAGCTATTCTGGGAAAATTCCTGTTTACATGCTCAGATTTGCAATATACACAAGTACACGAGAGATTTCGTCTCTAACTTCTTTTACTGTAATTGCAACTATTCCGTCTACTCCTTTCAATGTCTTAGGTTGCAAACCTTTTATAATATTACTAACTTCTTTACTGTCTATAGGAGAAAGAAACAAGAAACAGAGACACTCTTATATTAACCAAAGGAAACCAATCATCCTGGTTGAGCGAATGCGAGTTACGTTTCAAGTTCGTAGAATGGCTAGGATTTTTAGTAACTTACTCAAAATGCGTAATAAATTCATTAGCAATCTCATGCATATCAATTAACAATATCCCATCTTTGAATCATACTTTTTCAACACTATCTCCTTTTTGTTTACCTCCAGTGATGGAGTCTAAAATTCGCCACTTTTTAGCTGTATTATTACCCATAGTATTGAATACTTGCAAATAATAGTTTTCTTTTCATTCTTCTATGTCGTTATCTAGCTGATTCTGGTAGGCTTTATAATATTGTGCTAATTTTTCATTATTTGGTTGCTTTCCCATTGTTTTGTAGAGCATAATTTGCTTAGTTATTATATTAGATTAATATCTGGTCATCCATGGCTTGATTAAGCAAACTTTTTTACTATTCCTTTTCGAGAATCTTGCTTGACCAATGTAAGATTTTAATTTTTCAAGGAATAAACCATATGCTATTGTAACATTATTCTCCATGTATACCTCTTCCCATTGGCAATTTGATAATAGTTCTTTCAAATAACTATAATCAACTTTATAATTACATTTATCAGGCCGTCTTGGCATTTTGCCTATTTGATTATATTTAACAGTATATACAAACGTGGTGGTCAGTCAAGCCCAGATCAGTAGAATTTCCCTCAAATTAGATTGTCTCTACTTATGCCAAAAATATTATCAATACAAGCTCTGCTATTTTTTGTAATTCTGGTTGGAGAAAAGATATGCTGCTCAAATCCCTAGCATGCCATAAGTGTTTTGTACTCGTAAGAATTGTCCTTACCTTGTAAAAGGCATGAGTTTAAGTCCCCTATGAATATAAAATTCTTTTCTCTTGAGCTATTAAGTATTCTTTCTAACTCAAACAATAAGATCTCAATAGAAAGGAAATTGTACCTATATGCTCCAATAATCGAGCTGCATAATTTGGCTGCCGTCTTTTTTTCTTGTAAGAGAATTTACTCATACCACATTAATCAGTGAGAAGAACATGGCAGGAGGCTATATCATAGTAACTTGAGAGCATGTGGCGGTGGCACAGGTGAACAGCTGTGTAACTCATCCTTTATTTTAGTTGTGATTGTGAATAATTTCTAGCTTTCTTGATGTTCGGTCAATTGAATGATCATTGTGGATATTAGGTATTGAAAATACTAATTTACCTTTATGTGGTAGTAAGACACTTGGATTACTTTTTTGAACTGTGAAATTGAAATTTCCTCCTTTCAATCTGACTAAAAGTTATGAGGAATGTCTTATTTATTTTAAGAATAGTACCTAGGCATTTTCTTTCTCCAAAAGCCTTTCATCTTAATCCCTGCTATATTAATGCTCACATTTGGGCTGCCCTAAAGATTTTGCCTTTTCTTTTAAATGTATCTATAATGTGGAATTACCTTTATATTATAAGTTTCTGTGGAGGGATTGTAGTCACATGGTTTTTTAAGCCTAGTGTAATTATCATAAACCATGTTTAGATTGCTGATGATAAGTCCACAAGATTATGGAAAACCAATTGTAACACCTACTCGTAATACACATTGAAATAAGTATATGTGCAAATGAATCCCCTCACTTTCTTAGTCATCGGTTCCGTATTGGCAATGATGCCCCTCTGAACTCCTCATCTAACTTGCTAATTTGAATATAGTTTGATTTGTCAAGGACAGTGATCCTCACACTTTTGTTATCATCATTAGTTGTTCAATCGTGAGATTGGTTGAGTGCGGCCCTCCACCATTCTGTATCTTATGCTAAGTACCTTACTTCCTGGTACCTCTTCCTAGGCACTTTCCTCTTGATTTATCCTTGAACTTATTCCCTGGTCTTCCTCTGGGGACTATTCCTTCAATTTTACGTTCAATTATGTACTTCACAAACCCATTGTGTCTCAGGGCATGTCCAGTCCATCTGGTTCTTCTTTTCTGTATAGTGCTCCATATGGTCCTCCTTCTACTCTTTTATAAACTTCATCATTTCTTATTTTGTCCATCCATTTTACCTTCATCAGCATCCTCCTCCAGCACCAAGTTTCAATGGTGTCTCTTCTGTTCTGCTTTTCTAGTTGTCCATGCATCTGATCCATAGAGTGCCTTGCTCCATACAAATGGTATCTCATACTGTTTTCTAGTTTGTAGTCCTGTGAGCACAGCAGTTGTCTTTTTACTATGTATGCTTTCTTGTCTTGGGCTATTCTACGCTTGATGTCAGTTATGCTTCGTCTGTCCCATGTAATGGCACTTCCAAGATAGGTGAAGGAATCCACTAGCTCTAATTCCTCTTAGAAAAGTGTGATTTCTGAATTAATCTTTTCTCATTCCTATGTGAGGATTTTCCTCTCCTTTTGATTTATTTTCATGTTGTATTCTTGAAGAACTTGGTCATTTATATTTAATGACCTTTGAGGATAATCAAAATTTTCAGCTATGACTGAGATATTATTTACTAAGTAGAACATGCCTATTTCTTCTCTGTCAATCTTAATTATGTTCAGTCCAAATTCTTGTGATTCTCTTATTGCCTCCTCAGGGTACATGTTGAGTGTGAACTGTGCTTGTGAGACATTGCTTCCTTATCTCACCCCGTTGTTAACTTTTGCTTCTATTGTCTTTCGTCTCACATTTGCGTTGTGACGACTTGCTTCTTGTGTAGTTGGTAGATTATTCTTCTTTCATTGTAATCCATTCCAAGTTTTTCCAGCGGACTGAATATTTTGTTCCACTTAACATTGTTGAAAACTTTCTCCAGGTCCATATATGCCATATGTGGTGGCTTGTTCACATGTTGTTTTCTTTACCATTACTCTTAGGCTGAGTATGGCCTCCCTGGTACTTCTGTTCTTATCAAAGCCAAATTTGTTTTCTGAGAGGTTGTCTTCAAATTTCCTCTCCATCCTTCAGCCAATTATTTGTGCACGTATTTTGGATGTATGTGACACTAGACTCAAGGTTTGGTGCTCCTTGCATCTCTTAGTGTATGTTCTCTTGGGTATCATAATCATTGTCACATCCTTTGAAAGTCCTCTGGAAATCTGACACTTTGGTTTAAATCTTTGATTCATTTGCAAATTGCCCTTGCTTTTATTTCCAAGTGCTTTGATGATGTCTCAAGTATTTGAGGATTTCTCCAAGGTGTTTCTTCACTTGCTAGTATGCTGTTTTGTTATCACCCTTCTTTATGTTTTCATTGACTTCCTTGCAGCAGTTTTTGATCCAATTCTCCGTAGCCTTCTTGCATTCTCAATTCACTTGGTTCCTAAGGTGCATGTAGAGGGTTGCTGAACCGTTTTTTCTGGGATTCTTGTATTTTCTTTTGTCCTCTATTAGTTTTCTTATCACCAGTTTCTCCTCTGCTACTTCTGCTATTGTCCTCTTCAGCTCATCCCAGTTTCCTTCGGTGCCCATTTCTGCTTCAATTTCTAGTTTCTTGTCAATGGCTGCAGCGAATCTAACTCCGTTCCCCTCTTAAGCCTGTGTTACACATCCCATGTAGGTTATTGTTTGATCCTCTTAGTTTACTTGTATCTAAGGCAGCTCTATTTTTTAAAAATAGGATTCAAATTGGACCTTACCTCCTCTTACTCTTCTGAATTATGTACATGTATGCTCAGTAAAAATGAAATGAAGAGATTTATTCAAAAGAGGAAATGATTAAATGCAAGTGAAATTTTTCACTGAGTGAACAATGCATAGTTTGATGTAAGAGGAGGGTCATGCTAGTATGAAGACATATGGAATTTATGTCTAAATATGTCATTTATTGTAATGAAAAGTAAAGAAAACTTCGTAATTCCACATAAATATTTAATGTATGACCTAGGTGAGGTATAGACCTTCTATGCAATTGTACCAGATGATGACGTGCCACGTCGAAACCTAGGCCGTACATTAAATATTTATGTGGAATTACAAAGTTTTCATTATGTTAAGTCGATTCCATGAAGTCACGCCCGAGACAACGAATTATTTCATTTATTGGATTGGGTAATCTCCTCTGATAATCCACTCTGTAGTGTATTACTTACCACATCTCTATTCTTAGTATCACTACTTATATAATATTCTACTATCTATTTTTGAAAATTAACCTTTACCTGGCATAGTATAGGTATCATAAGACAGTGAAGAAGAAAAGACCTCTGGGGAATGTTAAAATGTTGAATGCCGTCCTGACAGAT
This sequence comes from Ceriagrion tenellum, assembly GCA_963169105.1. Taxonomy (NCBI): domain Eukaryota; kingdom Metazoa; phylum Arthropoda; class Insecta; order Odonata; family Coenagrionidae; genus Ceriagrion; species Ceriagrion tenellum. Next base: position 15,012,486 of record OY720638.1, read on the forward strand.
CTTCCTTTAATGATGCTTCTGTTTAATGTTTGTTTTAGATTTCCAAGGCTGGGGTGGACATCATCTGTTGATATAATGAGTAAATTTTCCAGCTCACTTGAACTACTTGAAGGAATTTTCATTCTTATGAAACATGTTTTGCTTTCTAGTGAATATGTATCTTCTAATTAAAGATTTCTGGCATTAACAACCGATAATTGTTGTTTCCTATGAATTAATTTAGAGATTGTGATAAAATGCTTCATTTTACGTTATTTATGTTGCATGTTTTGGATTAAATAAAGTATGTATTTCCGTGAATACTTTTGGAAGCTCTTGAGTGCATTTCTATATCATTCTCATTTATTTTCAGTAGATTAACTTGGGTTCATTGGTGATGGTTCATTGTTTTAACATAACTGTTTCTTCCTTTGCATGGCATAGTGGGAAAGAAGAAAATGTCCTTCAGAAAAAATTACAGTCACACTTGTAAGATCATTTTATCTTCTTATAGCTACAGTAGAACATACTAGTTTCTTAGTGTTGTAATTTTGGAGTTTGTATCTTTTTAACAAATGGTTGCTACTGTTGATAAAGCTGTGCTCTTTTAGAAAATAGACATGCTTTTTATGTAGCTCTATGCTTGATCAATATTTGGTGAGTAGTGGAAGATTGTCTTGAGTGTATTTTGCAAACTATAAGCATTTTACTTTAAGAACAATGTTGTTTCCAAATTTTTTATTCTTAGGTCTCTTGATTAGTCTTCTACTCTCAGGATATGCTGAATTTTTCCTATGTATGTCAATATCTACTTTCTTTCTTAAAATGTTGCCATGAACTCTTTCCTCAAGTACCATTCAAAGGCTTAGTTGGCAAAGATTCTATTATTGTCAATGGTCTAGAAAATGAGTTATTTATGCTAATCAGACATTGGATAGGTTAAAATTTGTCAAATCAGCTTGGAGGATTGGTGTTTGTATTGAATTCTTGATATCTCTTTAAATACCCTTTTACCAGTGTCTGTTTTAGTGATGATTCAATGTTTTATTGAAGAGGGTAAGGTCTTTGTTAATGGTCAATATTTCATTTCTGTATCTCCTGAGTTCTAACTTTTACTTCTGCCGATTCTCCTGAAGGATATGCAATCCTGGAGATACTATTTGAAAAAACAGCTTTATTCTACTGGTACCTATGTTGACAAAAATAATGTTTATCAGCATCAATATACCCATTCCACTTTGCATTTCCATGGTAGCTGATGATCATGTTAGCTAACAAGTTGAATCAAAATTAGTGTTCTAATGCTTATACTGGCCACATATTAGTTTCTGAATAGGCAAAAGAAAATATTTTTTCCTGATTATATTGATGTGTGCATGAATTGTTTTCTTAAGGCTTGTTTCGTAAGAGGTGTGATCAAAAGTCCTCTTGGTATTTATTCACATTCCAAAGCAGTTCTCCATTTCTAGCGTTGTTCCTGTTGTTGACAGCATACCTGGAACTCCATTTATGGGATGTTGAGTGGCTGCTTCTTCACTTTTTCTCAGATTTGTATTTTCATGTTTTTCTTCCTTTCAGTTTTGAATTTCAGAAGGGAGAAAATATTTCTGTGAATAAGATTGGGGTGATAAAGCACTGTTTGATGTGGGTAATTTTTGTTTGGCCGAGAGCTACTGCTGTTCACAAGTGGGTCAATGTAATGTTATGATAGAGTTTCCTCTTGCTGTAAGCTTGCAATGTGGGTCTGTTTCTACAAATGCCTGCCTGCCTCAAAGATGATGTAACTTTGCAGTGATATTCCATGTTTTCTGACTGTCCCGACAGTTGAAGTCTATTCTTCAATGAACTATGCCCAAGTTATCCAATGCATCAACAGTGTCTTTGATCTTGGAGAGGTAGGGGTCTCTTGCCTCGAAGATTTCTTGGTCTTGGTTTATGGGTCATAGGCACAATCAAAGATATCTCACACTGGGGAAAGCAATGTTCTCTTGGGTCAGCCCAATGGAGTTTATGCTCAAACTTGGCTGGCTTGTATCTCGTGTATAAGTCTTCTGTTAGGTTAGACTAGGCAGCAATAATTTTTAGCCCTTCAAGATAACTTTCAGGTGGTGGTTTTCTAGTTTCCCCTTGCTGAACTCACATCTTTAATGTTTTTCTCAGTTTTCCTGGTAATGTGTCTCTGGGACATTAGTTAACTTTCAATACTTCTATGCCATTATGGAAGCATTTGGTCAACTCAAAAACCAATGTTGACGCATAAACTCATCCTCATGCACTTCCTGCTACTTTGCAGTTCCTCGGAGTTGTCGTCAAACTTTCGACAAAATTTGATGTGGCTAGTCTTTTCAACTTAATCTGCTATGGTGAGCTATGATGATGCACTGTGTACACAAAAAGGCATTTAATAGAACAAACAATGTTAAGCAGGACGTTGTGATGAGTGCATGCTGGGCAGGGTCGAATGTCGGGTCTGTGCCAAGGGCTTCACTCTGTGCATTTGTTCTAATTAAGATGCTCCTGTCGTGTTACTTTTTTGTCCCACCTCAATTAAGTTTCTTTGTCTTTTAGGATTTGTGAAATGACAGTGTTCTGAATGTTACTGATTGCAGTTTCAATGGTCATTTTCTTAAAACTCAGTGTGCAAGTTATGACGTGTGCCTTAGTTACACTGCTCTCCTTCCACTTAGCTATGATCTAGGCCATGGAATTTTCTCATGTTTAAACCATGCAATTGGTACAGTCCTTGATCCAAGCATACATTCGCCAAAATTTCACTGGTACAATTCTCTCAACAGTCACCAACATGGTGTAACCACTTCGCCGTAGGTATCCCTTCCTATACCAAACTACCCAATCCATGGATTCAATTTTTATAATAATCAATAAAATACCATAAAAATTTAATTATTGGGCATCATTTTAGGGGATAGTCTGTTAGCTGTAATAATATTTGTGCAAAGTGATAATGTTCATTAGTGGTAGTGGAGGAATGCATTCTCATCTTAGAAAGTATGCTGCAAAGTTTGATCTAATAGAATTACGATACTAATGGATTTGAGTGATAAACACCTCACATTATGAGTGATTTTATATGAAAGAGGCTGTAGGAGGCTCATCTAGTTTTGACCAATCAAATTCTCTATGGTGTCATTTGGAGATAGTAAAACTACCATATTGTTTTGAATCAAAATAATGTTGTTTTGGAGCTTACGTTCTTAATAGCAGTTATGCCCATGCGGGGCTTATAGTGTTTTGTAGTCATTTTTTTGTTCTTTTTAGCCTTTGCTGTTTTCTGATGTCAATTTCTTGATTGCCCAAGTAGTATAAATGCCTTGTTGTTTTGTAATATAAATTCCTTTCTTGCCAATAATTCACAGAACTGTCTCTATTACTGATGATAATACATACAATGGCTGTGATATGATATTACTTAAAATTGGTTCATGCCATTTTGAAATCCTTGTCATGTCTGCAATAAAGTATGGTGATTGTTTTCTGAATACTGGTAAATGTATGTTGCTAATGTCAATGCTATATATCCAAGTGGAAAAGGGCAGATCCGTAAACCATAGAGGTATGTGGTCATTTGTCATTAGGATCAGTTTTTAACATTCGTTGAATGATTATCTTTGTGAAAGTTACTTCTTAGTTAATTTTTCAACTTCAAAGATAATAAATGAGTGGTCAATTACCAAAAATTTTATTCTAACTATGGCCGGCTGAAGTGCTAAGTTGTGTTCATGAGTGTGAGAATGAGTGCTTGCATGGGTAATATATGGCTGAGCTGATTCTGGTGGTGTTGGACAAATTAGTCGTTAGAATTAAGACAACGTTTTATATTAATGAATTTCTGTTCTTTGTCACAGCCTGGACCTTTGAGAATGTCTTGGCAATCTGCTTCCAGGACTATTATTTATTGATTTTCTATTGTTTGATACCTAAAAGTTGTTCCTGTTATTGAAATACTCAGGGTAATTAGAACTAAAATAGGCTTGAAAACTCACTGTGGATATCTCAGTATTTGTTTGTGTGTGTGTATCTGTATGTTAATGTGATGATGCATTGTAAGTGCTGATTTGACTTCATTGATGAGTTAAGAAGTTTTCTGCTGCTGTTTCTTTCGTAGCCACATTCCCTCTCTTCTATTCTCTTAGCTATGATTATCAACAAGGCTCTTAAAACCCATGGTGAATTCAATATGTATCACTCGTTCACAGAAGGAAATGGCAACCATTATAGGTTAGCAAACTTGAGAAACCTATGCAATTGGTGCAATCACTTGTGTATTGAGTGCTTGTTGAAGGATGGCAATACTGGCTGTAATGAAATTTTGACATATGTATGAAAATTTTTCCAACATTTGTGTATTGATCTACCTGTTCCATCATTCCTGGAGGCAACTCAGCAATACAGCCCTATTGTTTACCATTGCATAGAGGCAAATCTAAATCAAATACCTGCTTCCGCTTATTGTTTGCCTCATTTTATTCTGGTCTCTTCCTGGGAACTTGATTGAAAAATGATTTCTCATGATTGCTATGGCTTCTGAATGAATTAGTCTCAACTGTGATAGGAGCAATGCATCATTTTGACATTTAAGAAATCAATGGCTCAGTGAGGCTGTGCTTTGCTGCTTGTCACTTGTATAGCTGGAACAGTCTTCTCCCATATCTGTTTTGCCTTTAGCTCTGTGTTTATTCATAGAATTTTTGCTTAGAGTAGACCTGAATAGACTTAGAGCCCCTTTGCTTACTGAATAGTTTAATAATCAAAATTGGTAACTGGAATATTTTATTAAGCTAGCTGTGGAAAACAAGCTGCATGACTAACTCATTTCAATGTAGGTTCTAGTTGCCTTTCCACCTTTCGTTTTTCTTTACAGGGATCCAGATGGCTGTTTTTGGTCTCATTTTTGCTCATATTTGCTTAATTATATATCAGTGCAATTTTATATACTGCTTACTGACAGCTGAGATTATGTGAATAGTGGCAATCAGCATTAATATTTTGTTTCCAGAAGTTGATGTTTCTTACCTTAACTTAATACAATCTCAAAATCAATACCATTTTCTTTCCTCATTGAGTAAGCTGCTGTATTCCTTCCAGATATGAATTTTAAGTGTGAATTGGTGATGCTCTTCAAAATAATTTTGCCTTCTTATTGGGAAGAAAAGATTTTTTCTCAACAGTTGGAAGGCAGTTGAGAGATCTTGCAGAGATGTCATGCTCCCTTGCCCTTATTGGCCTTCCTGCATATTATGAGTGGCTGATTGTGGAATTGAATCTCAATTTTTTAATAACTTTATTGCTAGCATCTCAGTGTTGAGTTATTTTGTATGTTAATAGTAATGATTTTGTCTTCTTGTGGTACCTAATTGGTGCATATTGATCATTAGTATTATAAATATCTCTGGAGTCTTTTTTGACAAATTTTTGTGCTTTTATTCACATTTCCATTCTAGCTCTCATCACAGTTTATGAATAATTTAAGAAAGTGCCCGTTGTTTAATTTTTTCCTTCCATGAAAGTCAACTAGAGCGAGTGTGTTTTTCTAATTGCCTCCTAGAATTAATCATTTTGCTCATTGTAATATTCTGTTTATTATACCTGACGAGTTTTAACAAAGGTCTTACCAGATTCTCCTTCATTGATTGTGTTATAAACCAAGATAGAGAATGTAATCCATTGATTAATGGGTATCAGAGATGTGGTTGGCATTTTTTTGCACTGATGCCAATGATTTTTATTTAATTCTATCCTGTGGTCCTTAACCTTCGATGCACCTACTGGTTGCTGAATCATTTATATTAATTACTGATGCTACTTCAAGAGAGAGTTGAGTGTAGTACTTGAGTAGTCTGAAATGAGTCCAGCAATGCTTTTAGGAGTGCATTGAATATGTTGTTAGTCGTTGTGTGAAGAGAAGTGAATTTTTATAATTTAGAGCCTAGTTGCAAGATTTTTGGCTTTAATTTTTTGAGGGTTGTTTGCTTTGTCTTTCCAGGGCTTGGTTGAGAGGAGCTATAGTGCTTGTGTTCCTCTTGGGGCTTACCTGGACATTTGGCCTTCTCTACTTAAATGAAGAATCCATTATAATGGCTTACATATTTACTGTGTTGAATAGCTTACAGGGACTGTTTATATTTGTTTTCCATTGTGTTCAAAATGAAAAGGTAAGGAGGATGTTAGGACTCCAGCATACTTCAATGCTCTTGTAATAATTATGAGGGTAACCTGCCATTATGTACATACAGAATCTTTAATGAATAGTATTTTGTAAATGACAGTCATCAGAGTGTATTGTAGATTTCATATGGTGGTAAATAAACTGCTGTGAAGTAAAATTATATCAGATGACTGGTTTTTGCCAAATTAATGTTATTTTTCACTTTTATTCTAATTTTTGTCTCTGAGCTTATTAACTCCTTTATTTGGTATTAAATATGCCAGGTCAAAATCTCTCTTTAAGTTTTGTTTATTTATAGGTATTATCTCAGTTTGTTTGCTTATTTTGTTGGATACTTCAGTTTACTGTATCTCCTCTTTTGTAGGTTCGCAAAGAATATAGGAAATTTGTAAGAAGGAACTCTTGGTTACCTAAATGTCTACAATGCTCCAAAAATTCTAGCAGCAAAGAACGTCGGTCCAGTTTCTATGCAGGCTCTAACGGGAACCCCTCGGCTCCCAACTCGCACAGTACAGACAGCTCTGCCCTCTCGCCTCACGGGACAAGTGTGGGTAACTCAGGCGGCGCCACTCATCTCCGACTCCCACACTCCCACCACCTCCTACCCCCTGCCCACCTCCTGGCCCCTCCACCCCCTCTGCCCCACCCCCCCCCTCCCACCACACCACCACCGACCACGGTCTGCAACAACGGCCTCTGCAACCACCGACTCCTTAGTTCAGTCAATGCCATTTCTCAAGGTACTAGTTTATGCATCTGTACCCATTGGCAACATGCTCTCTCTATGGTTAATTTCTATGAAAATAAAATTAACTCATGTCATTGGAAGGTTTGAAAATGTCTCGGTGTGTTTTATATACAGCTTTAAATTTGCTCCGCTCTCGACGCACTGAGCTGTATTGCTTTTATAACTAACACAGATATTGCTGCAGGCTTTGAGTAAACCTTAATGTTTAAATGTGGATGTGGTGGTGTGGTGGGGCTTTTAGGTAGATAATGCTTTATTTTCTTAGTTGCGGGCCATGAGCAATTGATCTTGCCTCCAATGGAGATTCCTTTTTAAAGAGTCTCTGACCTCCTGAAGACTAAAACACTAATTTAGTTTCTTGTGACTGCATTGACTGTATTGCCAAAGTAATGTCTTCAGTAGTTCATCAAAGTGTGCGTAGGGAAGTCATGAATTCCCAACTTGTATCATTCACCTGGCAAGCAGACATGTAAAAGGAGTAAGGGCTGAGTTAATAAAATAGGAACTTGTTAATATTAAAGGAATGTTCAAAATCCTTCTGCAGAGAACATAGGTTTGCACAAACCATGTACTGAGTGGATGAAGTTGACTTTGAAATTTGCTTAATATGATCTTGCCACTGAGCTTGCTTACTTGAAGCTTGATATGAGTAGGGAGAATGGTTTGGCTGAGCAAGTGATGGTTGACGCGGGTGGTGGGGTGCGTCTGTTGCAGTATTTCCTCCAGAGGGGTTGGAGTACCCGCAGCAGCAGAGCCAAGGCCAGTGTAGGGCCTGGCCTCGGTCGTTGCAGCCACCATGCTAGTTGCCGAACGGCTGCCTCAAATCCCTCTGACCTGGAAGTTGAGGTGTGTGCTTCCTCTGCTGCCAAAACAAACACTGGGATCTCGTTGCCATATGCAAGTGGGAGTTTTCACCCTCACATTCCTAAATCAGCCACTTGTGGGTTGCTTCATAATCCTTTGCTTTGGAAGGTGAGGCTCCTAATTCAATTTAAAGCTGAACTGCACTAAGATCTCTTAGATAAAAATGCTGTGTAATAAATTGTGCATGGTTTGCGCTGATAACCTTAAAATAAGGATGTGCGGGTACTAGAAAATTCAAGTTAAAGTTGGTGTGATTTTCCCTGCTCCTGGTGGAAAAATTGTGCATACTTCCCTCTGTCGCCTACTTTCTTGTCACAATTATAAGCTACCTAAAGAGAAGAGAGAAATTTATATAAAAATGAAGTCTTCTTGATTACAAAGAGACTTTCATAAGCATTTATCCAGCATTGTGATTTAAGTGACTGTTCCCTTCATCATGATGAGGTTTAGATTTCATGCAAGGTCGGGGGTGAGCAGTTGAGCCCTTGACAAAACACCTCTCTGGTTGGCACTACAATTAAATTCCACATTGACTTTTTCTTCAGCATAATGTGATTTTATGACAGTCCGATTACCTCAAGATGACCGATTTCCCCAAGTTCCCACTTCTGTTTTGAAGTGTGCAGTCACACTGTGTTAGACAGTTTGGATTTATATGTGATATTGTTGGCAAAACTAAGCAGAAGAGCTGGGAAGCATGTTCTCTAATTTATTCTTTCTATTTATTGTTCTGTCCTTTGTTTTTTGAAATTTAGTTGACTCCTGCCTTGGTTTCTATTTACTCCATATTTTTTATAAAATAGTGTCTTATATTCAATTATAGTGAAAAGAGGGTAGCAAATTTCTCTTTTTTTTAGAGTTATGAAGCATCTTTTCAGTATTGGGTTACAACTTAAGGGAAACTTTTTCTAGTTCTTCCAATTCTAAATTTAAATTTTGCCTGTTGCTTCATGGTGTTGATTATGATGAACTATAATCGGAAGTTTATTTTTAATCTCATCATTCGGTAAGCTTTCATTCTATATATTATGTGTTCAAAGCTTCTCTGTTGAAACATATGGTCTTAATCAGGTGTAACCTATTACCTGAAGATGTGGTTAGACTGCTTTGTTTTTCAATGAAGAGGTCCTTATAACACTTGGTTTGTTGTCAGCACTTGGAAATGGTCTTGATTGAATATTGATGAAGTGAAAGAAACAAGTATGGATTAGAGCCATAGTTTCATGCCCTCTTTAATGTATACTCTTAAGTTGCTAAGTCTAGAGGGATATGTTTATCATGTTAAATGAATAATACCGCCTTGAATGGTCCACGTCAATGAAGTAAATGCAGTCAGTGGTTATACCTACAGGATTTGGCATGGTCACCAGCTTTAGTTGAAATTTTTTCATCTGTAAGTGCTTGGACACAATAGATTCAATTGACTACCAGACTACTGCAAGTAGCATAGGTATGGATTTGTCGTTCAGTCTTTTACCGTCACTGTTGTTTCATCATACATACTTAATTGATATATGTTGATGATACTTCTGTAATTCATGCTTATGGTTAGGTAACTGATGCCTCTAACATTCGGTGGATCTCAAAATTAAATTTGCTTTTGTATTCTTTTAAAAAAAAGTTAGTCTTGACTCAGATTCTACAGGCATAGTGCATTTTCTTTTGGAGATGGAGAATTTATGTGTGTAAAGGTGTCATATCCAATTAGGCTGTGAGGGACTCTCATGGTCTTACATAAAAGAGGAATATGTTGCCAGTTCATCAGTCTCCCCCATGTGCACCAAATTTTTGTGATTGCCATAGGCCCAAGTACATTTCTGTTCTAATTCTATGAAGGAGTCAAATTCATTCTGTTGTGAAATTGAGTATGTTCAATTTTGTAGGTTTATTCCCTCCTGTAGGCTTGCAGGAAGCAATGCATTATTTGGTCAGTCACTGTGATTGGCAATTTCACTTTACCTTAATCCATCGGATTGCAATCCCTATGTAAAGCTTGGCTGTGGAATTGAAATTGTAGGCATTTAAAAATTGTGGATCACTTCTATTTTACTTTGAAATGTCATTAAATAATGATTGAGTTTTCATAAAACAAATAGAATTTTCCCACAAGCATCGAAATACTAATAAATTTACCTTGTCATTAATTTTATCAATTGCCAATAAATTTTAGTGGTGAGAAATCATGAAAAGGCTAGAAAAATAATTATATTGCAATATTTGGCCATTTTTTGTGGTAGAGTTCCTCCTTTCATACCCAAGTACGTTCACTAATGTTAGCAAGCACAAAATCTTGCCTTAGTGGGGTAGGTGTCAAAACACGAGACAATGCAGTGTCCAACATCACATTTACCACCCTTGAATGTTGTACGTAAGTCAATCCCCTTTGCAAACACACAAGAGAATGTGTTTTCCTTTCACTGGGTGGTGCATGTGGTCTTTTGCTTCCAAGCAAAAGACCACATGTTATCCTACTGTTTGGTAATCTTCGTAAGGCTGTCTAACTTGGAGGTGAAGGTGAGCCATATTCCACTAGCTTGACAATGCAGAAATACCAGCACCCAATGCAGATAAGAGTATCCAACTTTTTATGATAGTCAGATCGACTAAGTGGAAAAACAGCTTGTTGGTCTATTTCCTAATACAACAGCTGATGGAGTAATCTTTTGCCATCATGTCACCTTGGTCAGAGTATCCAATGTGGTGATCTTAATCCTCTAAAATACTACATTAGTTGGATCGAAGAAAAACCCCATGGTCATCATGGAACTTTCCTTCTGGTTGTGGATTATGACTTTGAGACCTCATGTAAACTTCCCTTCCCTTCTTCATGTGAACTAATTTCTATACTGCTGTTGTCAAGTCACCCATAGGCATTATGCGAATGTCACCTGGTTTCAATTTTAGAGACTTAGAGTCATTATTTCCAGACATTTCTTTGGGGTTGTGTCTCATAGTTTTGTTGCGAAACATTTACTTTGCTTACTGGTCATCAAAAAGAGTCAGAGAAGAGAAAATATTGTCCATGTTCAATTAGTTGCCATTTCCTTCAACCCTCTTTGTCAATTGCTTAACAGTGGCATGAGTTGCTATGATATCCAGTGCTGCGAACTATCTTTGCCTAAATATACTTTCATATCACAAGTATAACCAGTAGAGTTATAGAGTTGGTAAATTTTGATTCCAAATTTTTTTTTAAATTTACTGCGTGAATTTCTTCCATCTCTCGAAAAGTACAATGACTTCATCATTTTCAAGGTGCTCGTTAGGGTGATAATACTTTGCAAATTATCACTGAGTTCTTCAAAAAGTTTTTTTTTTATTTTGATAACCGATCATAATTTTCGTCATTTTTGTTTGGCACTTCGGTGTTGTCAGTAAAATGAAGGAATTGTAAGATATGAAGAAAATAGTTGCATCTCAGTAGAGCACTGAAGAAGGGAGTGTGGAATTGTTCAAGAGTGGACCAACAGTCTCGCTGCGTGTGTCTGATGTAGTGTCGTATTTGTAATGCGAGTGCTGAGAACAAATGCATTTCCTCTATACTCAAATTAGGTTTAGGAGAAGGAGCTTCATTGATATCATTGCAACTTTGCTGATAATAAATAATTGTCTGACCCATTGGTAGTTGGAGAACTTCTGTTCTATACAGCAAAATACAAATGAAGGGGTTGACCCGCTACAGATGCTTTAGCTTCATCAGAACCCTCTCCTTTTCAATGGGCAATGAACACTTAAGAAATGCTATCATATTCCCATATTTCTGGAGATCTCCTCGGCGGGTTATCAACAGATACCTTCACTCTCCACTCTAATACTTGGCTCATCGTGAAAATGTGAATCACTGTCAGCAACAAAATTGTCTCCAATTTTTAAATCCATTGGTTTGCATTTGGGAACCATTTCTCGTGTGAAACCAAAATACATATATTCTATCTGCTTCAAGGAATGCCTTCAAATCTCTCTGATGACTGGGAAATGCTTCCATGAAACTGCAGAACCAACAAGAAAAAAGTATCACTAAGGATCGGATTTTTTAAAATCTGCTTAAGACCAATATGGTTATCTGATTCTTTCTTTTATCACCTTATCTCTTGGTCTTCATTTGGCCTGAGATAGGATGTTTACTGTCTTAACGTGGGGCACGTTCTGCCAATGCTACAACTTCCCCAGTTTTGTGATCTTTGTCCTTCTTATCTTAGTCATCAAATGAGTTTCTGGGGTCCTTCATTTATCATACTCGTCTGAGGGGCCCATGTGCTCTTACCTGGCCAGTGCTGGAACAAGGTGAACAGCTGTGAGGGCAGCGAAGACTCCCAGTGAAACCCAGTGGGATATTTGGGGTACACATGGTGTGTGAGTTGAAACATTTAACGGGAATTTTCTGGCACACACGGAGGATAAAGGTGAAATTTACAAGATTTTATTAAGTGTAAGGCTTCGTTACTCAAAAATGTTGATCTAATATGGAAGGAATATGCTTGTGATGTTTGAGGGAGAAAGTTACCTTTAGTGTCAAACTAAGAGTGGCACACTTTTGGTGTATTTTTGTTATCTGAAAAGTTAAAAATTAGTCTCTTGCCATGACTTATCTAGAGGTGGAGTTTGATAATAATTGAAATATATCCAAATTTGCATGTTCATTATTTAAGCAGCCAATGTAATTTTCCCTAAATGCCAAGTTTTAAAGTCTCTTAAGAATTCAAAATCCATAGCGTGAGTAAATGCTCAAGTATGCTTTCCTTGGCTTAAATAAAAACTTCTTAGGTGAAAATGATTCTGTCAGTATTTCCCTGTCTACATTTTTTTCATGAGTTGTGACATCCAGACTGAAGATATTGATTAGTCAGGAATTTTGATCTTCAGCCTTTTACATACTCTGTCCTCAAAAATATATATTTACTTTAAGAAATGTTTACATTCAGATGTTCACATTTACATGATAACTGCAAGTGAGTAGGTACGTATTCTGTATAAACCCATGTACTAAGCACACCTCTTTTCCCCAAAATCATAGTTGAAAAAAGGGGGTGCATGTCTCACATGAGTTTCTTATCTCTCAGACCTTCCCTGAAACCCCTTGGGCAGTTGGGCCCCTTGAAGCCCTGCATGAGTCATTCGGGGAGTGTTTTGTTTGCTTAATAGCTGTGAAAGGCCAACACTTCTCAATGGTCTCTTGAACCTCCTTTCATCAGTACACTGTTTTCACTCTGTACATGCTAGTTTTTGTTTGATTATTTTTAAAATTTTGACAGTGATGTCATGATCATTTTAATAATTTTTATGTGGCTTTCTCTTAAAAAAATTGCATGTTATATTATGCATTCCCCAAGAATTTTCTCACCATGTGGCTATAATCTCTGTTTGTGTTAAGTCGTGCAGCACTGATAGCGGTAGCATAAGACTTGTGGATTTAGATTATGGTTGCAGGAGGTGGATCAAGACACTCATAGTTGAGTTAGATGCATCAGTCTGCATTTTTTCTCTTACTAAACATGAAAGAGAGGTTAAGTTTATTTTAGTCGAAAGAGAATCCATTAATTTAATCAATTAATGGTGGTAGAAAAATTGAAAGAAAAGTGTTGTAAGGCGTCAAAGAGTGAATAATCTTACCTCAGCACTTCACCAAGCTCAAGAGAAATGTTGCTTAAATTATGAGAGAGTATCACAGACAGAAGGCTTTGAAACTGGTCCCTAAGTACTATGGGTCCTTAAACCTCCCTCTATGAGAATGAAGAAAGCTGCTGTTTTTATTATTTCGAAACTTAAAATATAATGAAGTGCGTGTGGTTCATGAGTCTATGTGATTAGATTGTCCCTTTCATGAGAGGGAAATATCTCAACAAACTTAAAAAGTGCATTAAATAAGGTTAGTGCAGCAAAATTGAAGAAATTTTATGGTTTACTGTGCTTTACTCTCGAGGAGCACAAATCTATTTGAGGTCTGGTTCTATGGTGTACGCAACAAATTGTTTTTTTCTATGGAAATCAGCTTCCCCATGGAGCAATATTTCTTTTTCTCATGTATTCTGATTGACCTCTCTGAATGCCACCTAACTGTGCCGACTCTGATGATTATGCTGTCATGATTAAAGAAATACTCAAGATTTATCATTCTGTATATCCTCTTCTCTGGGAATGGGTTTCATAATTGCCTCAAAGATAACCATTCGATAACTCCTCTAGCCCTTCTTTGCAACCATTTTTATGTGTCGCTGATATTTGAAAGTGATGCCTTGAAAGTCCTAAGTGTAAAAAAACTAGAATTTTGCTATTAATGAATAGAGGATGGTCATCTAGTCTGGTAAATCTAGAAAATCTGGAGAATTTAGAAAGGAAATTGATATCATTCTGGTATCCAATAAGAGTTATAAACAGCTGGAAAAGTTTTTCAAGTTGGAAATAGATGTGTGATCCAGGGATGACAACATTTTGCTTATTGCTGTTTTTCTGCTCAGTTCCTCGTATCAAGTCTTTATTTATTTCCCTTTGCAAGGACTTAAATAACAGTACATGTCTTCCCTAACGAGATACCTTTATTTTTTAGGGTATGTTTAGTGGTATCACCAGTTTTGAACTTGGGTTACAAATTATAACCCTCAAGTGAAACCTTTTGACAGTATTTATTTATGCTTTTCTATTTGAAATATAAGTTTTGGAATATGATCAACATCTTCCAGGTGTGACTGGGAGTAAATAGAGCGATGAAAAATAAAATCTGCTGCTCCAAACTCGATGAATTTATTTAATGAGCAGTTTCGTCATTACATAGCATATTGTGGTAAAATATATGTACAGAAGTTTGATGGGCACTCATTGAGTGGTGGAGAACCCCTTCTCTTCACCCAACCCCTCCCCAATGTGTATATTTTACAAATATACTCATGTATTAGCTGATCTCGTTTATAGTCTGACCCTTCTGATTTTCCTTCCAAAAAATTCTTTTTTTCCTCTGACCCATGAAAAGTCCAACCTTGGGTTTCTCTACCTTCGGAACTTGGAATTCTAGGGATTCCTTGGACAATGAGGGCAGATATTTTTCATCTTGAAGCTCACAACCAACATGCACATAATGTATGTGTCTGCTCAAGTGGCGATGGGATGAAGTCCTTGCCTGATAATCTCAGGGTTGTGGGTTTTTGTATACAGGGTTGGAGAAGAGGGAGTGGTATCGCCTCATCCAGCCCAGTATAAATAAACCCATATAAATAAATGTGCAGAATGGTCTTATTTTTCCACATTGTTTAGTATTATTGTAACTAGTAAGTATAAGTAACTAGTTACTCATATGATTGTAAAATGATAATGCTGACATGCCTAGTTTCATTATTATACTATTACTACCTACTAATATTAAAGGATTCAAGGTTTTTCCTGCGAATTATTTGAGGAAAGATTCCCTGGGCTTTGCATTGGGTAATTCTGTAGAATACTACCATTGTTTTGATTGTAGACTCAGCTGTCATCATTACTGTATCTGCTGCTGTAAATTGGTAATATTCAACAGCACTACTCAGGGTTCACCTCGAGAAATCTTAACTCAAACTATGACATTAAGTCAGGATTTCCAAATTTCCACCCAGCATTCATTGAAAGCGCTCACAGTATACTGACAAGTACACTGAAATTATACCATCAGAATTTCACCAGACATCACATAAACGTGATTGGTCAAGCTAATTCACTACAAAATATAATAACAAACGTCTGACTAGCAATCTATGTTAGAAAAAATGAAGACGTAAGCTAACTGGAACATACTATCACCCTTTCATTTGGTTATGAACCTCTGTTTTAAAGGTCACCGCTAGATGTCAGCAACTTAAATTCTAATCACAACATGCCTAAAACTGACCCACATCACTCTCATATCATTAAATAAAGGTTATGAACGTCTACTGACGACTGTGAAATAAACTTATTTTGCATTTGCTGGTTGAGCAAAATAAGAGTACTCTGTGCTTCTCTTCTTTATTTCTGCAAGCAAATACAATGATACACAGATCTTAGATTGGACCGAAACATTATGAGTTAGTGTATTGCACAGTATTGAAGTCCTCTGGCCTGGGAAATATTAACTTCATCTTATTCAAGCTAAGATTTAAATGTTCATAAGTATAACTGTGGTATAGTGTATGACCTCCAGTTTTTTGCAGAAATAATTGGGCTCAAAAGTGCGTCTACACCCAAGTATTCTCAGTATTCGATGTTAATATCTATTCATCGGATGTTACAAGGATGTGATACCTCTTTCTAATGGAATTATTAGTTATAGAATATCAAAGGTTATTTTTCTGGTTGCATCATGAAAAATTCTATTAAGTAGAACCAGAGACAATTTTTTATTTATTTTCACTACCCTGAAAATAGCGTAATGAGCCTTTCACATTGGGGTGTACTAACAACAACATCGGACAAACATAAGTACCCAAAGTGCTCCTTAGATTAGCAGACCTTGCCCCATCTCCACCACGGCCTAAGTTTCTCACATTAAATTTGAAGTGAAAATGGAAAGGGATAATTCATGATGTGAGAGTGGGCTAATCAATCACATTTCACTTATCAGAGCAGAGTGATTTGGAGTCTTAAGCTAGAGAAAGCATCTTTCTGCCAGCCCATATGGACCATAGGATCATATCATGGAATTCTCAATGTAAATTAGCTAAATGAGAAGTGAGTGTTTTTCTTCATGATGTGGGTGTTTTCACAGAAAATGTTGGAGTTGGTTTAACTGAAGATCAGTTCTTTATCCTTATTGTGTTGGAATGGATGTATAATTTTAGAAATGCAGTTGGGAATTGTAGGGAAGTATTTTTGTCTCCTGCTTTGTTTATTAATATTTCAGTATACATTTTCTATTGTTACACTTTTCTTGGTTTCCTGGTTATAATCCAAGTATTTTAAGGCCTTCAAATGAATACCACAGCTACATTTTTTTATTAGTCCATTGGTGAAGGAAAATGAACTGGATAGCACAAACATGTGAATATCTTACTGTCTGACCAGTAAATTATGAGCCCTGTCCTCTTTTATGTACATTCAACGCCTGCTGGACTAGCTGTAACTGTAACTTAAGCAGGAGTCACCCAATGCTGAGATAACATGCAAAATTCAAATTGGAAAGAAGGCATTTGCCTTGACTGTAATTCATCTCTTAAACTTGTAGAGCAATTCTCCCCCTTGGATTCTTCATTGCTTTGGGCATGATAGTTGTGGGTATGGTGCAGTGCTGGATGTACAATACCAATAACTATAAATGGATTTCTATGAAAATATATGAGTATAAAAATATACCATTCATGTGATAGTAAGAAAAGATTGTTTTTAAACTTCTGTCATTATTTGTGGTTGTGGTGCATTGGAATGAGTTAGCTAGTTTGTGGTGTCCTTCTTCATATGCATCAGATCAAAAGCGCTTGATTGCTGTACCTTTCTTACTCAAGACACAAAGAATTGATGTTATGATTCACTGATAGAGCCTCCCGGGTCCACTTGGGTGGTAATTTCTTGGTAGATGACGTCATCCTTTCTCCGTTCTGATAGATGTACCTCCCGCTGGATAATAGCCTTGACTGACATGATGTATTTGCTCATACATCTCTTTGTCCCTGGTTTTGGAAAAATAATATGTGTAATATACTGGTACGTTAATGCCTCCCTCCCTCTTTGACCTGCAGCAAAATTTGCTTGGGTGAGGAATTTGAGATATAATTTTCTGACTTCCATTTTAATCCCAGGAAAATCTAATTGTGAACTCTGAACTGGTGTTTGGAGATCCTTGGTTTGGGGTAGAACAAAAGTAAATGGAATAATGTATTGAATGGATGAACTCGTCCATGGTTTCGATGGCTGACAATTCCATTAGCCCACACTCAACTGCCTCAGGGTGAATTCTAGTGACTCACCTGTCTTTTATGCAAGAAAATAGTATGATGCCAGTAAAAATCGGTCAAAGATATCGATGAAGAAGTCTGATATCAGAGTCTAGAAAATGCATGTCACCCCTGTAGCTGAGAATTTCCTGTGGCTGACAGCTGACTGAAATAAACTAGTTTTGTGCAGAAAACTACCAGATAGCTTCAAATTTAAGTTGATTTGAGTATCAGCCAAAGCCAAATTCAATCTAGCAAAAATTGTGACTTGAGTGTTGGTCAAAATGGAAAAAATATTTGCTTTATCATTTGGACTCTCCATTAAATCAGTAAACCACTAAAAGTGGAGCTATGCATTTTGAAACAGATGGGGTAAAAATTGAAAAAAACTACGCTTCAAATGCATCGCAATGTCCTTTATCTGCTACGTAATCATGTGAAGGTATTTATAGGGTCTGTTGACATGATTGCCTCGATTAATGAGAGATGAGGCAGTTAGGCCACTGTCATCCTTGTGATTGTGTTCCTTCATCTTCCTCGGCATGCCATCAGCCATCGCACCATAGTGTTAGCAACACAGAAATTGGTAGTGCTAGATGTAGATTGATGACTGGTGGTTTTGTGATATTTGTCTGTTGCATTAGAGGGAGCCATCGAGTAAAATATGAACCCCCGAGTGTGCTTTTGAATACAATCAGGCATCATTACATTGGGCGATGGGGATGAAATTGGCAGTTTTTTGAGAAGGAAAAGTTATGAGTAATTCTTTGGAATATTTCAGGATGTGAACTCAAATAATTTGCCAAAGTTTTACGTGAACACAAATCCACAAGCACTAAGTTATCGTTGCAGCAGATGATTGGGGCAATGCAAATAGTTGCCGGGAGAGATGGATGTTTCAATTGTTTTTTTTTTAAGAATAAAACTGATACTTAATCGCATTCATGAAGATAGTGGTGAGCTGTAACTTACTCTGGTGGCTTTGTTGGTGTGTCACGAATCAGGAAGCTTAATAGCCAGGCAATTCTAGATTTAATGGCTAAAAATCGATTACTTTCATATCAATTATGAGGTAATTATTCACTATTTTTTCATGCCATCTATCCCAAAAGTTATTTTTTCCTACAGCTTGTGCAAAATTGCTTGATATGATCGTCAGTATCCTCTTATATTTATGGCTCAAGAATCACCCTAAAGGAAAGCTGAGTATCTCTGTATTTTTGTGTTCTTTTTTTTAAATTCTCTCAATCTTGTGAAATGATTTTTTATTGTAAATTGGAGAAACCAAGTGTAGTTTGGCATTTGTGGACCACAATGCATAATTATTAATTTAATATTTTGACTCGACTATCAGCTGAAGGTAAATTTTTGTGTGTCAGTGAAAGCTAGAAACTTAATATGTATGTCTTATGAAGAGACTCGCAGTCGATGCAAATGTGGCGTGTAGTTTGAAAGGTGGATCTAGAAGTATATCCATGGCTTGACTTAATCTTTGACAAATGAACAAAAGTTGATATCACTGTTCATACCCTGATGCTCAAGTTGCCCATATGTATCAGCGTCTTCAGGTCTCCTTAACACACTCATGGTGCTGATTTATCAGTTCATTCAAAATTTTTTTGGTTTAATCTTTGTTTCGTAAAATAATTTATTTTGCTTAGTCTCGTATTAATTTTTATTTAAATTGCATTTTATTGTAAATAGTTCAAATGAAAAAAAATTAAGTACAAGTTTACTGAAAGTGGGAAGAAAGAAGAAGGAAATGAAATTATTAAATTTTCAGTTTTCTCCTTGCTGACATGGCAAGCAGTGGAATAGCCTCACTGCTCTTTTTGTGACCATTTCACATTCAAATCTCTCACCAAAAAGACTTTGGAGGGTGGTTGGCCATACACATCTTCACAATTGCTCAACAGCTAATCATTGCTGTGCAATATCCTGCTCCTAACTAGAACATGCTTATCCTGGTTTAATGGTTTATATTTACTGACAGTTTGCTATTTTATGCTAGGGAGGACAAGTATTCACTTTAAGGAAAATTGTATCATCTGAAGTAGCAAAAGACTGTGTGATAGGTGGTAGGCATTGTAACATTTCATTTTAACAAATACCTTCCTTAAAAAATGTTTTAGGACTACAGCTGCTTTCTCATCTGTTAAAATTCCATCAAGGTTAAAGACCTTGTCATTATTGGCCTGGGCATTCCAAAATTTCTTATTTCTATTTGCAGTCTACAAGCTGGTACAATCACAAATGTTCTTTAAAACATTGAAGATACGTTAACACTTTATATGCACCCTTACCCATTGCTGTACTTACAAGAACTTAGTTTATATGGAGCACAAGTGAAATATAACAGTGCTGTTGCCTAGAAAAATTAAGTCATCTTTTTGTAGCTGTTGTGAAGAAGTGTAAAATAGCAGAGAAGTAATGATTTTGTGACTGTGTAAAATTTAATAGTTGTTCTGTTGCAATCGCTATTTATAATGAGCCTTGAAGTCAAGTAATTTCTTAGTGCACTTGTTTTTATCCTTTCTGGGGTAATCAATCATATGCCATTGAAGGTGAAACTCTCTTTGGTGGAATTAATGCATAGATTTGGCTCTTTGACTCATACATTTTTAGTCAACATTTTAAAAATATTCTTGGGAAATACCAATTAATTTCAACAAATGAATTTATTGAAGTTTTCATGGTTATTGAATTCATGGAATAGAAAAATCAGAATGCAAAAGAAAAACATGAGAGAAAGTTGATGTCCCTCATCTGGTTCTCGAATAAAGTGCTCTGTCCTGTTTATATGAGGTAGGGTTGACATCATTTGATGTTTCTCATCCATTCTCTTCCCAATCCTCACCTCTATTAGAATTGTTTCTGTTCAGTCCATTTGGTTCATTACCTTCATTTGATTCTCATTCCTCCACCGTAAACTGAAGATTACTAACCGAGGTTTGAAATTTAAGTTTTCTGAAATTTGATTGTATTGACATATCATCCATACCTGCTACCTTATGGATCCTTGTCAGGGGATGAATGTTTATAAAACTTGCACTATCTCACATGTTGCCATAGTATTAGGATCTACACATACACAATGTGATGAACTCCAATAGCACAAGGATACATGCATTTCAGTGCTTGAATTTTAAAATGGAAAGTGGGCATACAGGCTGTTACTCTCATTGGTGCTGTGATAGGGTTCCTTTGGTGATTCATTTTGAGTGTAATAGTCCTTGCCTGTATGGCTTCAGAAATTTTTGTTAGTTTGTTGTGTGGTTTGAATATGGTGTAACTCCTTCCAAATCATGAAATTTGATTGCAAGTAGTGCATCCATGTAAGCCGGTACGTATGCCTCTTAAGGATGAGGCTGCTCTGTTTGACATACAGCTTTGCATAACCTACACCCCAGTGTGGAAAGAGCTGTCTATTTTATTGGCTATTCTTTTGCTACCATTTGTTGCACTCATGTGTCTTATGACCAGCCAAAGCTGTCCGATTAGATATGTCTTGTCAGTATAATGGCATTATGCGTATTTGGTAAAAGTTCATCCATTAAAATAAGAAATAAGGGTAATCTATCGGTGAAATTTTGAGGTCAAATTCTCTTCTGTAAAAGAACTTTCACGACTGCTTGATGAATCATGTCAAAATATCATCTGTAAATGCTGTGAAATGATCTGAGCTTAACTTCAGTCAGTAGATTCCTATACATACTTTCATCAAAAATTATATAAACTGATCCCTCTGTTCATCTCTCTAGAGTCACATAAATGTTTTAATTTCTACATTTAATTAAAATTTAGTTTTACTTAAAAAATACTGTTCATTAATACTTTCAATTGGATGTATGCAGCATCAGGATAATTTATATCGAGAAAGAACAGTGTTCCTGGAAGGCATTCAGCATTCATTCATTTTCAGCTCTTGAGTGGGAGCATTATCCATCCAATTGTACTGTTTGCACATTCCTTGCTTTGTCTGTCACCTGTATTAGTTTCATGATTAGTTGGTTGAATTTTGGTTGCAATTGTAAATAAATGAGATCCATAACTCAAGCATCAACTAACTATCAAACTAGTAATCTAAGTATGGGGAAGGTTACATGTGCATGCTCTTAAAGGTAGGTACATAATCACCTCCTACGTTTCCTTATCTAACTTGTTCTTATTGATGCTGGTCAGTAAGTGTAATTAAGGGAAAATGTTTTGATTCTGATAGTCAATACCACAAATCAGAATATTTCCATCTAACGATAGTCAATGTATGGAAATGTAGCCCATTTTTGGAAGATATTTAATATACCTATCAGTATCAAATATCTCATTTCAACATTTGAGTATTGTTTTCATTTCTTTCTCTGCTATGCAGAGGCATCAACAGTTTTAGCAATGGTTGTTCAGCATTTAAATGGTTAATTATACCCTCAATAAGGTTACATTTTTCATACAATGACTTTCATTCTGGCAGCGTGTATAAATTTGCATATTTTTCAGGATCAAAAGAGATTGGTTTGATCCTGAACTCAAAAATAACAGATACACATAACTGTTCAATGTGCATTGTTTTGCTACAGATATTTTCCGTGTCTAATTTTTAAAAATAATGTTTTGCCCATGTTAGCCCATGTAGTCTAATGGATCGAAACAACCACTGATGTGTTTTCAAATACCTGAAGGCTGTTAAGTGGCCAATTGTATGTCAAAATGACTTTTTAAAGTTTACTCCTGATATTTATGAAAAGCCTTACCATAACATTTAAGCAATGAATTTCCTCCTCAAGTAGGCTACAGGTTTTTAAAATATGTAAGAAATTGAAGTACCTCCACTTTAATGATTACAACTAAAGGTTGCAGATACCAGATGAGCCGACATATGACATAATTAGAGAAGAATCAATATATTAATGAATATCTTAGCTGAAACTTTACTGTGCAGAGAGATATGTCAATTTATATCAGATAATGATTTTTTGAGTCAGTTATCCTGAAAGCCATATGCATTGAATCAGTTCACAAATCATTCAGTAATTTTGATCAAGTTACTTGATGTTCTATTTTGTCATAAATGTTTAATTTGGACCTCTGCCTTCAGTCTCAAGTACTTTTCTCTGACTTCATGAAATGGACACTCTAAATCTTCTGCTTTGAACAGGTATGAGGATATTTTTCTGCAAGACTGAATTCTCTTGAAGGTTCTTTACTTTTTTCCTTCAGGCCCAATGTTTGGCTGTTTGATAATTCTGTTAAGGTTTATCCTAGTCATTTCAATGCCACAAAGAACTAGTTTGTGATCATTGTTACCATTTGGGATTACCATTCATATTAATATCAATGATTTGCTGAACATGAGGTATGAAGTCAATCTTGGGAATGGGAAAATTTACTAATAGCTTTCAAGAATTAATGAAATGTAGTACTGGATGCATTAAAATGTTTTATATCATCAGTTCATGTGATAGCTTATGACTTTTTTTGAGGTTTGATGTACCATTAAGGGTTTGCTAGTAAAGAGATGCTGTCATCATCGTTCTCTATTATTTTTTTTAAGTCGGGATTTGCTTTACAGTGTTAAAAATTTAACTAACTTGGGGGAAATCAGACTGGTGAAAAATTTACCCCTGGGTGATGGCTCCAATTATTTTGCTTTTGGGGTGATTGCCCACAACTAGAAGCCACTCTTAGCCCTCCATCAGGTTTCCCGTGGACTGAAACTCCAGAATTATCATGGATACCCCTGGCCTTGGTGGTGGAGAAACCTACCTTGGCACGACTCGAACCCCCAACCCCAGGAATAGCAGGCTAGAACTTTACCCACACTGCCTGTGAGGTCGGCTTGAATTTTGTACTCGCACAACTAACAACACTTATCATGTAAATTCACTGTAAATATATATTTTAAAATTTTTCTGTCTGCAATGGTTTTAATAAGCATGAGTATTAGAAAATGATAATTAATGTCATTTGGGTGTAATGAAACATGATAACTGTCTTTATTTTTTTAAAGATTGGTAAGTTGTTATTGCTTTCCTCTAATCTACTGTGTATGTCTTTTAAAGTCAATGGTACTGTAAAATCTGAATAGATGTACCTGCAAGGAGGAAGGCGCGTAGGTTGTGATGGCTCCCCTCCAGCACACATACATTAGAAAAATGTTAGTCCCACATGATTTGGTTAGCGTTGGTTTGGATTCGGTTAGCATTAGTCTCACATGATTTGCTTGGTTAGTTTTCCATGCCACTTGAGCTACTAGCTTCTGAGTACTGATGGGAAAGAAGCTTGGCAGCATCAGGAAGTGAAAAAATGATGCCCTTCCTATGTACGTCGCTAATTTCCTCCCCTCTTCTGCTGTGTCATACCTCATTTTGGCAGACTTAAGTTACCTTTGGCCTCTTAGGCCCTGAAATTTAATGTGCTGAATGCTGCTATTGGGACATGGTCATTTGTTGTTCAAGCTTGAAGGATTTGGGTTCTCTCGCACCTCTTCTCTTGTTTCTCCAAGGGGAATGGAGAAGGAAGGCTCTGTTTAATGTTTTCCAGGTGTGTAGAATAGAGCAGGACCTTGCAAGTGTGACTTATCAAAGACTTCCTAGTGAAAGTATTGAGGTGATCAGTTGCATTATATTTGTTGAACACATTGCGTTGTATCTGCTGACCCAGGTGGGAATTAGGAGAAACAAATGGTGAAAAATGTTTCAATTTAATGCCATAGAGTCTCACTTTTTTCACTTGCTACTGGTTTCTAAGAAGGAATATTTGTACCTTGTGTGGTTTGAATTTTTTAAATAAAATAAATGGTATAGCCTGCTAGTCTCTTTTGGTCTCCTACATAGTCCTTCAATCTGTCAGAAACTAATCAATTTAGAAAAACTTTGGTATATTTCATCAAATTAGGTAGAAAGAGCACAAAGATTTTTGAATTATCAAAAGCTTGTTCTCTCAGATGTATAAAATAGTCATCAATAATTTGTAAATTGTTGATATGATTTGCTCATGAATTTGGCGAGGTGGCTGAGTAGAAATAAATGTTAAAACAATATCCAGTGGTGTGGTCCACCAATCAAGATCTCAGAGTCCAACAGACAAGAGAATAGAAAGTGCAGATAGTTGGACTATAGTTCTATCAGGACTTACCAAGTTCTTTCAGAAACATTATTTTTACGGTATTACCAAACAGGCTCTTCTAAGCCAGAAAAAAAATGTTGCTTAGGTTTTCCTTTCTTCTGAGTTTTAAATCATTGTGAGTTGAACATTATTCTAACATTTCCCAAATGCATTTGTGCTGGTGAGGCAGTGTGTGCATGGTTTATGAATAGTAATAAAATGCTCTTGGTCTGAAGTCAAAAAGGGATATTATCATCTGATTGTTTTTTTACCAAATTTGCTTGTGCTGGTTGTTTTTTGTATGTCTTGATTATACTGACCATAATGTCATTTATTTATTTGCCAGACGACAAGTATTTTATATACATTGTATGTGGCACGTCAATTAGGTGCTAAACAATAAAATTGTTTACAATATATGATATAAAAAAGAAAAATAATAACTACCAAGATCAATATGAAGCATGTCAGGAAAATGCTGGAGAACAGTGGCAATTACATAGACAAATATTCCTGAATAGAATAAAAACAATTTGATAGTTAGAAATCTTTCACCTTATGCTTGAACACTATGGTACTTATAGGAGCTTTAAGCTCCTTAGGGAGCTTGTTATATATCACTTAGCTCATGGATGTAAAGCCGCAGGCCGCTTTCTTAGTGCGAACGAACGGGATGTGCAATTGACCGTGTTGTCTAGTACCATGGCTGTGGATTGTACAGTTTTGAATAAAGTCTTGATATTTAGCTTTGACATGAAGTAATACAACAAAGATAAAAATGCAAGGGACATGTAATATGCCAAGACATTTAAACAATGGGCGACTGGGAGTGCGCCAGGATTTATTTCCAAGATTTATTTACTCATTAAACAGCTCACATACATTGCTGAATAATGTCCTAATCAAAACCATAGTGTTATTTTTGGAATTGGCTGGTATATGTAATTAAATATACCACGATAATGAGGAACAGGAATATTAGAATGCTGTGTTTAGGTAGCCATGGCCTAAATAATGCTTCATCCCCTCTTGTTTCTAGGTTTAGGGTTAAAAGTTAATGGCTAATCATATAAGTGATCACTTCTGTTGTGGCTAGGTGATTTAGATCCCATGTTTCAGGGCAGCTACAAATGAAAATTCATGCTGAAACAAGTCCTGGTGCATTTCAGGAGGCATCTTCAGGTTAAAGTCACTGTTAGGCAATCAATTATATCCACAAGATCACAGTCAAGATGATTTGATGATGCTCTGCTTTGACGAGCCTGGCATGCATTGCTAAGATTTTCTGTTTCCCTCAGCCATTATCATTGGAGACTAGGCCTCAGTATTAAAACTCACTGATTCTAACAGACTTGTAGGAAGTTCAAGTTGATGTGAGAGTGGTTAGGAATTTTGATAAGAAAGAAAAACTTCCTCGTACTCTTTCCACCTTCCTCATTCCATAGCATAGTCTTCACCATGGAATTTTTTTTAGTTTATTGATATCTCACCTCCATTAATAATTATTTCCCTCTGTCTGGCTGGACAGAATAAGTTTTCCTGTAAAAGAACCACTATACAATGGGGTGTACAGTATTTCCAAGTGTGTGTTTGTATTCGTGTGCTTTAGATCATCTTGGTTAGAGAATTAAAACCATTCATTGAGTGATTAGCAATTGGCATCTGAATGCAGTGGGTACTAACTAGTATTATGGTACCAAGGTTACTCAGGAAAGTAATAACTTAGGTCTTCAAGGTGAAAGTTAGGATAATACTCCCAGAATATTATAATTAACTCTTTGTGTGAAACATCAATTGAAATGTACCTACTGTGATAAAAAAAGCCAGTACCCCATGATAGAAAGTATGTCTCGGCAAGATAATTTTAAGAGATCTATCGCAGTCACTTTGTGTGTTGACTTCTTCCTTGTCTATTAGGTAGTCCTTTCCATTGTTTGGCAGCATTTTATCTGTTATAAAACTTAAGGAATGTTCTGAATGACTGAAATATGGCATGGGTCCAATAGACAATTGAAAATGGAATTACATGCTAGTAAATGAAGCACAAGCATTTAATGAAGAGTTGATTTTCAGAAGTTACTCTGTGAGAGTACTTTTTTATTGTCTGTCGAGTGGTAATTAGTGACGTGGAGACCCTGATAGTTCTCTAATAATACTCGCAGTGGTATTGTAGTTATTAAATATTTTGACGTTATGGTATCTCTGGTTTAGGATGTAGTCTGTAAGATATGGTAATTAAAAACATCCTGGAATCACTTGAATTTAACCATTATCATTGAGTTGAAGAGTAAAAAAATAATGGTAAGTACTATGATCATCTCTTTATGAATCATTTTACTCTCCCTGAATTTTAGTTGACATATCTTATTGTTTGCCATAGACCCAATAGCATTGACTTACTACTCATAGATGTACTGAACAAAACTGCTCTAAATATTTGTGACCAGTCAAATCATGTCATGTGAGGTTTCACCTTTTTATCCCAAGCATCAATGCAGAACTCCTGTGTCACATTCTCAGTAATGGGGCTACATGCAGGGCTGCTCTTAAGCCTTTTATATAAGTCATTAAGGGGCATAACATCCTATACTGAACTTAAACTCTGTACTAATGATGGAGTGCTGAAATTTACCTTTTCTCCTAGTTAATTTTTGGGTGCCATTCCTTTGATTCATTTTTAATTTCTAAAATTAGTCTTTCTAAATTTATCATACTGTCAGCCCATGAAAGAAGTAATGTGTTCTACCCATGAGAAATACCAATTCGTGGGAATCCTTGAAATACCATATCATTTAAGTCATTTTAGCAATTGATGCAGTTTTGCTATGTCAAATAGAATGAAATTCCATTTGTGCCTTGTGTATTCCCAGTGCATTTCTGTTTTATTTCTGGAGAAGCTAAATATATTTGTTATGCTATTTTAGAGAAGTACAGTTTTGCTAACGTGTGCTTGTATCCGAGCCAGAAGTGTGGGCCAAATGAGACCTTTAATGTTAATGTCCTCTCTTAAATGAGAAATTTTAACTTCTGGGGTGAAAACAGGGAATTAGCATATTTTTATTGTGGGCATTTTCTTGAGGCACCCAGCCAAATGATGAGCTATTAAAGCTTTGAAGTAATTATCAGCTGCCATTGTGGTGCTATGAATTCAATAATTTACTGTGAAATTTGAAAAATTCTACTGATGCTGCTTTTGCAGAGAGCACATAGGCCAACTTTGGCTTACTTTCCTAAGATGATTGCTCTTAACCCCTTAACTGGCACAGAAGTTCTTGTCAAGAGAGCCAAAAATGCCCCCATGCTGAATTATAACTAGTATATGTGTGCAAGTGCATTCAATTTGCTTTTTATCTGAGGCCTTTTTGTTTGGAAAGATTCATCAACAGTTAAAATAAAGGAAATGAGTTTGATTTTCGATTGGTTGATTTATTTTGTGAGTTTTGATTGGTTTGCTCCAAAGGCCTTGTTCTTAGTGACTAAGTGAATAATAGTGACTAGAAATATTCATTCATGACTTCCTCAGTGTCTCTTTTTATATCCAGTCTTGTGTCTATTATCTCTTGCATGTTCTTGCCCCCCCTTCATTAGACTATGGTACATTGTCTCTCTTTTGTTTTATCTTTTCACATGATGCAATCTTTACCATAATCCTTATGCTTCTGTATTTATTTTCTCTACTACTTAACTGAAGCTTTCATTAAGTTCTTGTCATTTGTTTGTGTGTGCAACCAATTACTTTTTGTCATTCGCGTCCCAATGGTCCATTAGAGATTCTGCTCCCGGGATTTTATCAAACCCATATCATAAAGTTTGGTTCATCCTTGTACATCACCTCAATGCCATCCTCATCCACTCCATTATTATAGTTAAGCTACCATCTTCATCTGAACATTGTCAGTTCCCAGGGACTAGTAGCAGCTCTTGTCATTAAAAGAAATATCTGGTGTGTTAGTTGAGGATACAAAGAATACTAAGGTACCTCTCACCCCTAAAAACTTAGTTTCTTCTACTAATGAAAACATTTATATTTAAGCATGTTATCATAATCAACCATAATTTAAGTGCAAAGTTGATGATTCATATGTAAAAATATTGGAAATACTTGTGTGTAAATAAAAACCAAAACTCAGATTTTTGAGATTTGTTCAAAATTCTTTCCTAATGATTAGTATCTTCTTGCACATATTTGCTCATGCATGCAGAGTAGTGTGAAGCTTTACTGGATTTCGGTGTCACATTTAAATTGATGTCATTTCTGTTAGTTGTACTGCAGTGCTTTTCTTGTTCCAGAATGTGAGCTGATATGAATAGTTTTGTGTTCTTGAACCTCTAAAGTTTCTTCATTTTATTGAAACATGTTTGTTCTCTGTTTCATGCCATATCCCTATGAACTAAAGCTGTGCTGAAGTTCAGTGTATTTCCTTGGGAAAAGATATCAATGAGGAATATCAGCATTTTTGGCTTTTTTAGTGCCAGCTTTATTTATATTACTTAGCTACAATTAGTTGGAGAATGCTCTTGATTGTGAAGCTCTAACCATTATCAAGAGATTAAAGCATTGAACCCTTTTCTGAAGGATGTAAGGCTTTATGACGAGGATTCTAAGTTTCAGGTGGTGAAACAACATCACCAATTTATCTGAATTAGGAATTTGAGGTGTGCTAGTTCTTTCTGTGTGGCATGATGGAAGCTGTTAAATTCCTTTAAACTCTGTAGCTGTCTGAAGCATTCCAATTCCTGTGGCTGAGTCTGTGATAAACATTCAATTGACTTCGGTCATTTCAATGTTTATCACTCTTTGGACATTTTTGTTTTCTTTTATATCCTTGCACATAGGAATTTTCTTGATTGAAAGCACCGACGTTTCTTCACTGGGCATGAATTCTACCTTACTCGCAAAGTTTTGTGTATGTCTTCCCATTGCACTCCTAAAGAAACTTAAAAATACTCATCGCTCCAAGAGATATGTGGATTTAAGTCATATGTCACTTCATTTGCTACTAAGTCATTATTATGTTACTTATTGGACAAAATTGTGTAGTCTTTTGGTTTTAATGTCTTAAGAAATGGTAACTGAAAATTTATGCTTGCTATAAGGCATGGATTTCAAGGGACAAATGTTACTCAAAATTTTGTATCAAGTTGTTCTGAAACTTGAGCATAAATTATAAGTATTGGAGAAGTTATTCGGTGCCACATACTCTTTCACTTGTCTGCTTGCCTGCCAAATTTAAACCTTGCCGCCTCATGAGAACTTAATATAATGTTAACATTTCTTGTGTTTATGCATTTGTTTCCAGTGCTTAACTCCTTAATTGTACAAAATTAGTCACGGCTTATCTTTTGAATTGGCCCATTTCGATGGTGGTTAATGGATGTGCTATTTATTTCACCTTGAATATATGAATGTCAAAAATATATGCACTGTCACATTTTCTGCAGTAATTCACTGCATGTACTGGTGTTGTAGATTAGATGACCGTCTTAAGATCATTTGTATATATATGCTCAATATTTACTCATTTAACCTATGGCCTCTATAAGTTACAGTGTTCAACTGTATTTCTGTCATGCTTTTTCTTGAACTAATTTATCAGTCATTTCTCTCTTTAATTTTTATTCATAGATGATAATATAAATTTGATTTAATAGTATTGATTGTTTATTACTCAAAGCTGACTGGAGCACATGCTTGCTACAAGCACTCTTTATTTTTTATCCATTGGGGGTTTGATGATTTCCTTAACATGACCTCATTTTTTATTCCACAGAACATTTCCTTTAAGTCCTACAGCAGGGATTCTGGACATGGAGGATCAGAGCAGGAGGATTTGCCAAGGGCCCATAACCTAACAATGCAAAACAGTTTGAATAATGCCCGAAGTCTAAATAATTCCAAAGATTCTCGCCGTTTGCCATACATGCCTCCTGACTACCATCAGGGAATCACCAATGACCTATCGGTCACTCATTGCCCCAGTATTGATTTGGAGCACTCCTCTGGTATCCACACTACGCCTCGGGCTGTGTTGAGTGCCTCAGAGGAACCCCACACAAGAAGGCAGGATCCTGCCCTCCCCCAATACTCGGCACGGCAGGGGCACTTGTTGCCTGCACTGCAGCCTCTGGCCCCCCACCAGGGCACCAGGTGCTCCAAGAAATCAAGCAATGGGCTGCACAGGTCAATGAGTCCATGGAATCATACATACACCGAGATCCGGGAAGGGCACCAGCTGTCGCATCCACTGGTGAAGTTCCATACGCATACCCTTGGGCTTCCAGAAGATGACCCAGTATACGAGGAGATAGAAAGGAATGATGCCCAAGTCTCTGATGTCAGTGATGAGGACATGAAGAGGCAAAGTGATACGAGTCGCCAGTCATCACGCAGCTATGGTGACCACAGGCCCCTTATTCCCTACAGCCCAGCGAGTGACCGAAACTTTCAAAACTGCATTGAGGATGCATTAAAGAAGAAGCTGCGGGAGCTGCATCACCTGGAAAGCTCTGTTCGAGGTGCTCACAGTGATATTAGTGAAGGTGGGCCTGAAAGCCCAAGGGCTGGACATGTGGAAGCTCCTCCATCTGAATCTGATTTCCCTGTGGTTGTCCCAGGTGCTTGTGATCCTCCTTCGGCCCCAGAATCTTTGGTATTTGCAGGGGAGAATGCGAGAACAGTGGCTGTGCTGGATGGCGAGACAGTTGTTTGCCACCTCAGGCCTGAGAATGAACTTTATGCTTGTGATCCATTCACTTCCAGAACTATAGAACTGTCTCCTTATAGTGAGTGCTAAAACTGAGATAGAAGTTTAAAACATATTGTTTTTCTCTTCTTGAGCATAGGATGTGTGTAATGTGAGTGCTGTTGAAGGTAGCATACAGCATAAGACTGGTATAGGAATTTTTATACTTGTATGCATTGGAATTTACCATTGAATCCACATGTGCATAAATGCCTTATATATTAGTATTCATTAATTGAGTGTCTATGTATATACTGTAAATAGTGCTTTGTACATGTGGACTCATGTGGAAGAATGTTTAGATGACAAGGAGTATTTTTTTTTTAAGTCTGAGTCAGTGACCTAGTTTAAAGCACAGTAAAAAGTCCTCTAAAACTGTGATGTCATTGTATTGAATTGTCCCTGAGATTGTGTAAGACTTGTTAAGTACAGCTGAAATGAAATATGCACAAAATTTGAAAAATAAATTATTTATGAGTTTTTTTAAGGTTTTCATTCCAAAATTCATGGTTCCTGCAATTTTGCTCTTAGATAAATTTATAATGGTAAGTTTACCAGTTAAATTGTACATGTTACATAATTTCTTCTCTCAGCTGTTGTTTTATTAACCGTGTTACCGGGTCAGTGATCCTTTAATTTTTATTCATGTCTCACCACAGTACCTCCTTTAAATAAAATAAAATAATGTAATGGCCATATGGGTCCTGTTTACCCTCTTTACCTTTCCTGAATATTTTGGGTGTATGAAATTAGAAGAAGAATGATATTTGTGGCAGTCAGGGAAAAGTTTGAGTCATTTCCTGTGCCTCTGTTTGTAACCATATCAATGAAAAAGAGAACATGATAACCTGAGCTCCCTCCTTAAATCTTCATCTATTTATGCATGTTTCAAAATATGTTTACCAAGTGTGATGAGTGCCAAGAATCTACATAAACAGTGAAATGAGGCTGGTCAGTTAAATGGAGAGGCACTCAACCAATGTGTCATTGACACCGTATAAGGACAGGTGACTAGGTTTGGCAATGGAGGGCTTTATTTGAGAGTGTGTGAAGAGGAACCTGTCCTTGACAATGCCTAATATTCCTTACCAATGGAGCCATGGGATCACTGTTTAACATCATATCTGATGAATTACGTGTTGTACTCGGAGTACTGAACACCTAAGTGAGGATTAGTTTTCCTTTACGATATATGCGTGCTGTCAGTAGTTGAACTTGGATCTAGAGAATGGAAGCTAGCTCTTCTTGTGCTTCCAACTCCCCAAATCAAATTTGAAAGTAGGTGCTTGCAAACCCTGATAGCCTCAATAAAAACTGCCCCCAGTTCAATTGTGCATTCAGTGTAACCAGGAAGTGTCAGAATTGCAGGCATACATTTACTAGTGGTAACTTAAGTGATGATTATGTACTTTGATGACAGCATACGTATATTTTGGCATCTTTTATTCATGTTCATCACTCTCCTCTGTGTCTGGTTTGCTTGTTGGCTTTTCTTGGTTGCCAAGATGTGATCTTGCAGTACTATATCATGTTTGAGCCTTGCTTTGTGAAGTGCTCCCCTTATTACAAGTACTGTGGGGATTTCATCCTGTTCTGCAAGGAACTCTTTTGGGGTCGGAATCACATGGGTATGATTTTCATCTGTTGTGGAAACCAAGTACTCAGGCTATGGGATCCTTTGCTTGTCCTGTAGATAAAGGTAATCTTGACTCTTGACTTAGTGGTTGTCCCTTCAGCATCATGTGTCCACAGTCAACCAACCATTTGTTTATATGGTGCATTGACTAAAAAAATATATGTTACATACATACTTAGAACATATGAGCTTATAAGTGTATTATATACGTTTCATTGGGCATTTATTAATTTTAAACTACTGTAATGCTACTATTAACAAAGATATTTTGTTAAAGATACTCCTTAGAGATGTTTAAAATATTTTTTAAGTTCTATGTATCGTTTGTTAATGCTCAGGGGAACATAAAGGACACAATTATGACACAGTCTTTCCATAGTTTACAACTATTATGTTGTTAGTTTATCCATTGCTTAAGCAAATAGTTGACTGCAGATTCATAAGTGGAGCTGAAGATTAGATTAAGGGTCAAGATAAACTCCACTTGGAGGTCAAGTAAAGGGCCAGTTCTCTAATTTCACCTGAGACCTTTTTTTCTTTCTTCCATCTTTCTCAACAGTGGATACATAAACAATGGGCTTGTTGTATATGCACTGTTTACAAATGGTGTTCATTTAATGGGATGAAAAATCTGTGGCGTTTTTTAGAGTCTTTTTAGTGAAAGGGTGAGAGTGTAGTTTGTAGTGTCGGCTCATGAAGAGTTATTGTATCTATAAATCTTATGTTTCGGAGGCAAGTCCGGATATGGATTGAAATATCAATAATCTTGGCTTAACTTCAGTCTTGAGAGGCTCGCTTAGGAAATGTGGCTGGAAATCAATTGCAGGGAGCTTGTAGCATAGTAATGAAAATTAAAAATATCTTAATCAAAGAAAGTTTTTAGTACCATATGATGTGTGGAACATGAAAATATTTGCCTCCCCCAGTTTACCCAGTGAGGTATTCCCCATGGGCTACGGCCAAAAGAATTTGAACAGATTCCTTGAGACCCCATGAATTGCCACTAATGGTTGATCCAACAGGGGCTTTTAAGATAACAGTCTGCATACATCAGTCAATATGTCACATACCTTCTCCGTGGGCAAGGGCCTAGCCTCATTGAAACACCAGTTCCCGTAAGATCGCTGAGGTTAAGCAATGTTGGGCCTGGACAAGGGTTGGATGAGTGACCATTCATGCCTTCACCGTGTTCTTTCATCGCTCTTGTCCCCTGTCTGCATGTGGCAGGCAGGTTAAACATGGGGTTGGCACAATGGACCACTCAAGGTCTTGGTGCCTGAGCTCCTGTTGAAGGCTCCACCAACTAACAACAATCTACCCTCTCCGTAGTTACCTAATTGAAGGTCCATGAAAATTTTGGGCCTTTATAATGTGACACTATGTATGACCTCAGCATCTTGATGGTAACTCAATGAGAAGTAATTTTGAGCCCATGATAGTCATAAATAATACTATTGATTAGAGTGAATAAGTAGTACTAAAGGGATTGATTTTAACTAAGCATAATTAATATCTTTTTCATTTTTAACGAGCCAGATAGCATGTAGTATGTTTTTAACTCATGGCAGAGGCCCATAACTGTGCTAGTAATTACTCG
Organism: Ceriagrion tenellum; assembly: GCA_963169105.1. Classification (NCBI taxonomy): domain Eukaryota; kingdom Metazoa; phylum Arthropoda; class Insecta; order Odonata; family Coenagrionidae; genus Ceriagrion; species Ceriagrion tenellum. Next base: position 15,047,210 of record OY720638.1, read on the forward strand.
GCCCAAGGCCCATAGCTGTGTTAGTAAGATTTTTCTGCCTTACAACATCATCATATCTGTGCATGTTTGATCATAAATATCATGGTTGAGAGGCTTACCTTCACTTTATATCCTTTAATGAACATTATGGCGTTTAAGGCACATGAAATGTGCAGTGTTAAATTAGTGATTCTATAAGCAGACTTCAATAGCTCCTCAAGTATTCATCGTTTGTTCAATCATTATCTCATTTGCTCTGATATTGTGTGCTTACTTCTCTGTGTATCAGATTTTTTTCGAATGGTCCTGTCAACCTAAGCATCTACACACCAATCTGATCTCACAGTGAAAGGGGAAACAATGTCTTTCATGTGGAAAGTTATGAGAACAGGAAAACCAGCCTAAGATCCCTTGAATAATTCCAATGTAAGGTCATCACTTATACCTAATGTGCTCTTAGGGTTGTGTTAAGAAACTGCCTGAAGGAAGTGAAATGATTCATAAGTAAAATGAGACATAAGAAGGTACAATTAAATTATGTAGTGAAGCCCACGATAACACTCACTTCCATCAAGACTAGCCAAGTTGTGGAGTGTTTAACTGCTTGAGGATGGGGCATTGTGACATAACCCGCTAATGTATCTTTATAGGGAAAAAATGCAGATGCTGGAAAGCTTAATATCCATCCATCAGCATGGTACATCTTATGAAGTAACGTGATGAATAGGGAGGTATGTGAAAAGCCTTGGATTCAGGAGAGGATAAGTGTTTGGTGATTTCCATGAGGACAAAAAGGAATGAAAATTATTATGTAAGGAGAATCATTTCAAATCATTAAATTTAAGTGTCTAAATAAGCTGAAATGGCTTGGAAATTTGTTTGACTTAAGAATTAATTAAAGTAATTACTTCGAACAAAATATTGAGTTACACGTTGTGGGACTGAAGAAGTGCTACATTACGCTTGTAGTTGATGCAATTGTAAATGTTATCCTATACACCTACCTTACAGGGCTATCCTAAATTATGGTTTCATTTGTGGTATGTCAATTGAAACAAGTGAAATCCAGTTCGGTTCCTCTAAATTGTGAAAAAAAGAACTTGAGAAAAATGGATGCACTTGCTCTTATCGGAAGCTAACTAATATAAATCCTTTGCCTTGTCTAACTGTAAGGTGGTGGTTTAACTTATGGCTGATGGTTAATGATAATGAGCATGGCAGTCAGAATGCAGGCCTGATTGATCCTGAATATATAATATAAATATTCCCCAGGATGGCTCTTCGTTCATAGAAGTATTGGTGCATAATGAGTCTATATTTTTCATATAATGCATAGAGAGAATGGATATTTGAAAGATGAATTCTCAGTTGAAATCATAACATTTGAGATGACTGTAACCCTAATGACAGAGTGTTAGTATCAAATGGCATGACTGACCAAGTTTGTGCTGGATGAGACTGGCTTTTAGAAAGTCATGGAACCATTTGGTGACCATGGGGAGAATGACAATAGTGAATATCGTAATTGAATCATGTATTTTTATATTATTTATGTTTTCATGCAAGGTGGTTCATTCATTAATATAGTGATTGGTCACTGGTTGTGAAAGGATTATTGATTTAATTGTTAATGGCGAGAGATTATGTCCGAGATGGATGAAGGAGATTGTTGAACAGCTATTGACTGGTCTCCAGTGTGGATCTGGCTCAGGGGTGCCTATCCCCTCCAATGCTGATGGCGCATTCCCCCCCAAAATCAAGAATCCCTGCTCTACTTCCCCCCCCCCCCACCGGTATATAGGTACTTCAGGTTATAATTTCATAGCCTGTCCAAGATAGTATGGAGTGACGCCGAGGGGAATGGAGGATTTTTTAATTATTAGTATCACAAAATCATTTTTAACACTTTTCTGGCATTAAAATGTTAAATCATCATACACATTGTCCACCACTGTGATATCCATATTTTTAGAGTTAGTTTTGAGGGCTACGGTGATCTTTGACAAAATCCTCAAAAACTAACTCTAAAAAATAGAAATAAAATCTTAAGCAAACTATTGTGCTTGAATAAGGGAACTAATTAAAACTTATTACAATGCTACAAGAAACCATAAGGAGGAATAAATTTTAAAAAGCAGAATCATTTAGTTCTTATATTTTATTAAAGTTACTGAAGGCTTCTTTCATATTTCGAATTACGAAAAAATATGGGAAATATAATGAATATAGCACTCCTAAAACTACATAGCTGGATCCTGTATCTATCAAAATAGGAGGTCAACTTACTGCAAAGATACTATTATGATACTTTATACCACACCTTACAGCATTTTACAGCTCTCCCTTAGGCTTATGGCGTTTGGATGCGTGGCGTTTGTGTTGTCCACGTAATACAAATTCCATTTTTTGAAATGCGCTCATGCATGACTCAAATTCAATGTCTTTCGCTTTCCCCTACATCCCTTTTCCCTACCCCTTCCACCAAACTTAACCCCTCCACGACGTTGTCTTCTGCTCATCCGAACGCCATAAGCTTTCACAAGAGCTGTACCAGTGAAATATGCAAAAAAAAGGACATCAAAATAAACCAAAAATTGTAAATTAAGATTTGTCTTTAATTAAGTGGAACCCATTAACATCATTATTCATAGCTCTTATTAACAAACTATACTGCTAAAAAATTCGAATAATAATAATAAAATAATACAGATGAAATCAGTACTGGTGGTGGTGGTACCATTTTGACTGCCCTATCCTTGATATATTTTTTACAGTACATAGCAGATTTTTTCTTTGCTCACTTGACAAAGCAAATTTTACTGTAACTTCACTGTTATGAATGGATTTTAAAATGTCTTTTTCAGAAGAAAGGACAAGCATGTCGGAGAGCCAGACATCTCCCATGCTGCTTCTCAGCCTATTTTTTACAATTCTTAATCTGCTCATAACCCTCTCTGCTGAGCAACTTGTTGCTGGCAATGCCAGAAGTATCTGGTATAACGTCGTTAGGTAAGGAAATCCAAAAATATTTAATAAACACCTATAAGGCCTAATGAATCCTTTCTTGACCCATTGATCCAGAAATTTTTGTTCTGCTATATCAGGGTCTGTACTTGGACCATAAGGCTTGTCGTCACAAGAATCTTGGGTGTCATTTTCGTCATTATTTTGGCTCAGACTCTCGTCACTTAAGCTCAGCACATCTGATAAATCAATGCTCGGGTAGCTAACTTCGTACAGTTGACTAAATACATTAACTTATTCACAAAGTTCTTCGCCATCGATTCCGTAATACCCGCACAAATTACTGACGAGAGTCGGCCTTAGATTACTATCCATATTTTTAACAACATTGAGTAAACCTTCATGGCAAAAGTAAGGCGAATTTGTTTGAAAATATTCAGTGAACTTTCTGGAAACAGATTCCGTGGCTGAAGACTTAGGGAATCAAGGATTTGAATATACAGTTCCAATCTTATTTTCGCTTATTTCATTTCTGATCTTATTTAGAATGCATGTATATATATAGTGTAACCTTTTCCTTCGTCCTCCTCGGATCGCAGGTGTGCTCTTGTAGGGAAAGGGGTGTGGGAGGGGGGCGCTGGAAGTCAATATGTTCAATATTATTAAATATTTATGATTAACTTATATAGTTTTACGATTAAAAAACTGAAAATAGCATAACACAAATGAAAAAACGACTTCGTTTCCTTCCACTGATTTATTTTCTTGGTACGACATGTTTCGACACATAGAGGTCATTTACCTCTATGTGTCGAAACATGTCGTACCAAGAAAATAAATCAGTGGAAGGAAACGAAGTCGTTTTTTCATTTGTGAATATCAACTTCCACATAGTTGAGCCTGATACCATTGAACGTATGAAAATAGCATTATTATATTATATCTAGTTCTGCTACTTTGTCTAATTTCAACCCATTCGTAAAAATAAACTTACAAAGGAATAGGAAAATATTTTTGAATTGAAGGTTTCATATGTTGAGACAAAGTTACTTATCGAAGGGGAGGGGGGTACGAGGGGTTGAGACAAATGCTACGGTTGTCGACTAAGGGGATAAAAATCACCGCAAAAGGTAACATGCAATGTATGCACGATCCTTTTGTCAAGGCCTTTTGACTGTATTGTGATGTGACCCGTTGGCAGATGTTGGAAGGGGGGGCCGGGAATAAGACTGGAGGGATGCTGAGTCAGTTATGCTACTGGGTTGCGTTTGGGGTTCTTATGGTGGCCTGGACGATGGCAATGTGCGTGAGGAAGAGTATAGAATAAGGAAGAGTAATACTGTACCTGATGATGATGAGCTTTGTCGAAACCTAGGTTGTCTTGCTAATAAATCTATGTGGAAAAACTAAGTTTTACTTTTCATTTACAAGAGTATGGAGAGACGCTACCAAAATAAAAGAAGCTTTCGCCTAGATGAATAATTCTCTATAACTGCATGTTTCTCTATACTACACTTAACGCTTAACATTCATTTACCGTTATAACCTTTCGTTACCTATATAAATTACTGTAAACGGGTAAAAATATTTACATTTAGTGAATTTCTTTATGCATTTTGAAAATCCTCCAAATTTTTTATTCCCCCCCCAAAATTTTTTCTTTGGGGCAACTTATGCCATTGTGGGTGGCCCTGATATGGGTAGGCCATGTGGGAAAATGTGAGAAAGAATAAAGGAAATGGGTTGATGATAAGAGGAGTATTGGAAAAGTTGGCAGAATATGTTTTCAGAAAATGAATATTATCCATGAATAACAAGGAGTGAAGCCCATTGATCATAAGTAGTGGAGTAAGTAATGCAAATGGTTGTAGAATGTGCTGATTTTAAGTGTGGGAAAGGAATATGGAGTGTGATGCTTAGCTAAAATAAGGTATTAAAATTGGCTGATTTAAATATGAAGAGGTTTGTAATTAGAATGTCACAACTTACATTGTGAATGAGCTAATAACATGCTTTGACTTAGAGAGGATGAGAATTAATCCAAAAGTGTGATAGAAAAATATAGCCTGGAAAAAACAGATAGGTTTTTGGGATAGTAAAAGATAGTCTAGAAGTAAATGAAGATAGCTTAGTGATTGTAGAGGAGGGGTTGTAACACCATAGCACTGGCAGGCATCATATCAGCTCTGCTGGGAAAAATAGCTGCTATTTTATCAGTTTTACTCCTTTAAGTTTCTATGCATTACTTTTACAACTTTTGACTGTTATATAATTTGTAAGAAATGATGACCTTTGAGTTAACTTATGTTTAAATTAATTGCAGATTTGCCCAGTGTGCACTAGAGGCTCTGTTGTACAAATAGACTACTGCATTCCCTCTCTCCATTCCTTCTCCTCCACCCTCTATTGTGGCGATCACTGCATCAGGAGCTGTAACTCTTTCAGAGATGGAAAAAAGGAGGGATGGATGGAAATGGCTCATTGAAGGGTGTGTCGGTCAACCATATGTACTTAGACTTATGGTCGTCATTACAAAGGTGATAGCCAAGGACACTGCCAGAACTCAAACAGTTTATTGCTGCATCACTGGAGTGAATCATTTTTATATTGAGTGGGTGAGCATAAAGTCAGCCATTCATGGTTCTAAAAAATCCACAGTAAAGTGCTAATAATCCTTGCTGATGGAGGGGAAGCCAAATTGGAATGTCAAAAGGGATAGATAATATGTGTTCAATTTCATCATAGTTGTGGCAGTTGCTCCCTTGCCATGCTCTCTCAGTCTTTCACATAAATTGTGATGAATACTTGCATTCTTATAATATATTTTGTTTATCAAGCATTTGATCATTCCATTTACTTCTCAGAAACATTTTGCTGAATAAGGTTGATGTTAGTTGGTTACGTGCAATAAGTATGTTTCCTTGATTCATGGATCATTTAGTGGTCAATCTGATTTTCTGATGCACAATGTGTATCATTTTAATATACTTAGTTGTGATAACTGCAAATTTGTTGGAATTTAAATTCATGATCATGTTATGTTACACTCATTGTGAGGAATTTGATAGTGCCAAACAGCTGAATTTGCTTCACTTTTTTAACTCCTCAGTTTCTCCCTATTTAACTCCTCCTCATAGTGCAATAACAGGAAAGATTGAGTAATGTAGAGCTTTAATTTTGGTGAACTTGTAATGAGTGTTCGGAAGAGTGTAAAGTGAAAGAGATGGACAGGTAAGTATTTTCAGAATCTACTGAGTGCAGCATTGTCATTTTTGTGGAATGCAACTAGCTAAATAGCTGTTCACCCTCCTTTGTGCAAATTGTTATGAATTGAGGGAAGAAAGTATTATGCATTTTTTGATATGGATAAAATTATTGTGGGATGAACAGAGGAAAATTGGAGAATATCTTGTGCTAATGTACAATTAATGAGAAATCATGAAATGTGATAAAAGAATTTTATGAATACAGCTTATGAGCGTAAGAAAACAGTATGTTGAGTAACTCATATTTAATAATTATTTAATAATGTAAGAGTGAAACAAGGACCAATCCAGGTGCATTAATGGATCGTGGCTTAATAAATGAGAGATGATGATCTAAAAGCTAGGCATAATCATTGAAGATGCAAATATGCTTGTTATTATGTTCATAAATGGTTGAGTGTTGTTGGAGGGGAAAGCAAGATTAACTGTGGGGGATAACTTCTGGATAGCTTTCGTTGGTAACAGAGCAACAAAGTGTGAATAGGTTTTTAGCTAGGTTGAATGGAGAATGAATATGGAGCAAAAAGGTTTTATCAGGAGGAGAATTCATTTAAGCATAGGAGGAGAGTTTTGCATACCCAATGGCACTGTCTGCAAAAGGTGGTGAAGTCGGTAAATACAAGCAGCATTAAATGTTCGAAGAAAAGGCTTAGGCTGCATAAAGAGCACATTAAAAAATGAGTTTTTAAAGGAAGTAGAAATTCAAGTACATGAAAGAATACTTCTTTCCACCAAATTTTATGTTTGTAATAAACAAAAATTGGCTGACCATGGTGTGCAGGCATAGTACAAGCCTTGTAAAACTTGGTGAGTCACCAGCTTAGAGTTGGAGAACAATAATGGAGAACCAACTGTGGATGAGCAGGCAGAGGCCTTAGAAGTCTCTTATGAGGTCCCCTGTAGGGGTCCTCAGCATCTTCAACTCTGCCTCTTGTATGTTTTCCTTTTCCTGATGTCATGTTCATTACAAGGTAGAGGCACTTAGTTTCCCTACTCCATGTCAAGATTTTTTTCCGTTATGATATGAGGAATACAGAGATGAATCCATGGAATTTAGATTTAATAACCTTGAGACAATGAAAGGAGTTCACTTCATGGAATTGGCTGTGTTGAGAGAGTGGATCAAATCCAATTAATAGTTGGAAATGGGAGTCAGATATGGAAGAGTGAGGTCACAGGAAGGGGTTAAAAGTATGAGTGAATATGATTAAAGATCTCTTAAGATTATGACAGAAAGAAAATTAGCAGTCGCAATAACAAGAAATTATGTTAAATGCAGGGGAGGAAAATGCCTGAAACCAGAGGTTCATGAAAGTTTTCAACATTAATGGGAAGTGAATTATGGAATAAAATTGGTGGAAAAGAGCCATTTTTCCACACATCACCAATGGTCAGTCCTCATTTTCCTGTGGTTACCTTTTCTCCAACAGAAAGGGTAAACACAGGAAATACGCATATTACAAGTGTAAACCCTTCCTACATTTGTTGCCAATGATATTCTATTGAGTAAAGACAGTAAAAATAGGGCTAATTATCCTTTTTCTTTATAGTTGTTTTGAAAGTGATGATGAATAAGTTCATATTTTTACAATTAATATTTATTTTCCCATTGGCTTTGGATTTCTTCCCAGTGGTTGTATTAATGCCAACCTTTTGGAATTGTAGAATTCCATCAGTCATAGTTCTTAAAATGGAATCCCTCACCTTTATGTTCTTCATCTGCCTCAATCTTTAAAAAAAAGTTAAAACTTATGGTTACTGAGAAGTTGGAAGATTTAATAATGGGGAAGTCCATGTTTGCATACTCTGAATGACATGAGTAAAAATAATTACGCATGAATAGTTGGCGCATAAAACTCCACAGCCTTTTTTTCATATCTTTCAGCCAGTAATTTCTATTTTGTTGTTCTTAGCGTTTTTTTTTAATTAAGGGCAAGCCGAATGTATTTGAGGCCGAGCGTAGAGCTGACGAAATTATCAATGGAGAGGAAATGACTTCTACGCCTTGTCCTAACATACTCATTTCGGTTCGATTTACCCCAATTAGCGAGGGATTTGCACTGAGCAAATAGATAAGCATTGAGTGAAGGATCGAAGATACCATCCCGATTAACGTCGGAACAAATCTAATTTTCGACTTTTGCTGCCTGTCATCCTCGTTTTCTACCCGCAGGAATTACTATGCATTCAGCAATGTAAAGATTCAGAGCCAGTCTCTTATCAGGGATCTTCCGACGATATTGACCCGGAATTTATTCAGTGAGCACGGCTCGGAACAAGAATTAAAACCTCGGATTATTAATGCGAAATTTGTTGCCCTCCCCTACTTAGTATTCGCGCGGAGGGGATTGAGATGGAGGCGCGGGGAGAAAGGTCGTCGGTGGAATTGGGCGGACTAAAAGGAAGGATTTGGTGTCTACCCTCCCCGATTCCATATAACTCGGGATTGGATGCCTAAAACCTTCCTCCTTTCCGTCCGATGACGGTCTGAAGTATGCCTTAAGCCACGTCATGCTCTGGAATCAAGCCTTTTCCTGGCGACTAACAAACGGCTACAGATTTTCAGCTGCGCCGGATTTTGTCCGCATGACTCATTTCACGGGTTTTGTTTTTGCATAAGGACGATAGTCGTAAGGGGAGCGGAGGGCGGGCGGTTGCTAAAGGCGTGCCTGCGCGGCCGTGGGAAAATCGAATCTGTAAGAATGGGGGAGGAGGTGGTGAGGGGGCGTTGTAGGATAAATTCCTCCCTCTCGCGCTCTCCTCGGTGAATCGCAAATCCCACCCGTCGCAGGACGAAGGCAATCCCTTAAATCTTCCCTCCGAGGGTTGGGGAGAAGTTTGTTATGGGGCGGAGCCGAAGGCACTCATTGGGCGCGCGAAACCTCAGAGACTTACGCGTGGATGGAGTAATTTTTATTTTCTCGGATTTATTACAGGTATTTTCGCCTCCGAATGTGCTGCAGATCGATATAAATTACGCCGGAGTTGTGTAATTTCCCCTGCTATATATTTGTAGCGGATGAAGTAATATGCTAAATCACGTATTGCTTTTCGTATATTGCCAGATCTGAAAAGAACACACAGGTATTTTTTCCACACTTTAATTCCACCACGGATCATGGTTTCAGCACATTACTCCATCATCAGGGTATATTACTCCAAAATACATAACAGGCCGAGACATTTGGAGTAATGTACCCTGATGATGGCATAAGGTGCTGAAGCCATGGTCGGTGGCGGAGAATAAAGGTGTGGAAATCGTAGCAGTGTTGCTTTTAAAATATGGAAATCCATAGGTTTCACAAATTTAGTGCCGATAGAATCGTTCTCTTATATGTATAATTATTGATTTTACAGAAAGAGGAAATGGAATTTGTACAATGTTTCGTCGGACAAATTTTTATATGTTTTGGAACTATTCGCAAAATATGCCGATTTCTTTTGATTCATAGCCAATCACCGATTAATTTATAATTACAACTTAATAACCAAACACTCTTACTTTTCCTTTGTTGAAACAAGATGAAATCCTTTGAATCGCGCAACTTGTATGAAGAAAAGCAAATAATAAATTGCTTGTGGTGACAATGAAAAGTTGAGGTGTAGGTACAGTTCTTATGCTTACACATTTAGCAATGATTGATTTCCTGTCGTGAATACCGATGTTAATATGATTATTAACCGCTCATTGAACCTTTTATGAAATTTGAAATGTATGAGCCTTTAACTACCTCAACGTATCCAGTCATTTGGAAGACTTTGCTGTTACAGGTGAATATGATAGTTGCTGGCTTTATTTGCATCATGATGGCCCATGACATAATGGAAGCCTTGATCTTTTGTTTTCAGAATTCTCTCTCAGCAGTCATTTACTCTTTCTCTTCTCTCGAAAAAGTTTAGAGGTAGTTACGTAGCAACCATAGTCAGAGTAGGTATAGAGCGGTTTGCTTTAGTATGTCTGTGATAATCGCAATCTAAGTTAAAATAAACTTTTGAGCACAATAGCCATTTTACAGAAATCTATTTCAAAGGGAGCGGCGAGATTGGGTTAATCGGCAAATAGTAAGGTCAGAGCCGCGTAGATAGAACCATTACACCACCCAGGTGGCCCTGGTAAGGTGCGGAGGCTAGAGCCAGGAGTCGTTACCTGGGACTTGTCGCCATCAGCGCGAGCGTAGCGCCGACGACACCCCGTGGATGCCTTCCTAGCAGCCCGGCACCGTCCGTAAGATCGATGGGAAACTGAGAAATAATCAGAGATTCTGCCTGAGAAATTCTGCGAATGTTCCAATTGCCTGTAGCAATAATTTCCGTGGTGATCTCTGATCCACGGGGACTGAGATGGGTTGTGTACGAGGTAGATTCTCGGGCCTTTCATAGGGACGTGATTCATTCCGTCCTATTCCATTTCAGCGTCCAATTCTGAGAGCGCATCGCGCATCTCGAAGCTGCTGCGAATCTGGAGTAAGGTGCATAGACCAGGGTCTGTACACCTTAGACGAGGAGTCCTTCTGGAACGCAACCGCTTCAGAGTCCTCCGCCGTGACCCCCCTCTGGAGAATCCATCACGTTCCTAGCTCATGTTTCCTCACCATCCCGCACCCCGAAAACATCAGGAAAATGCAAGAACCTTGACTCCATCCTCATTCCACTGGTCTACTAGACATGATTTACGACCAACTGTTTACTGGACATCTTTTTAATTAATTAAAAGAGGGACTTATTACGGCGTAAGATTTTCGGAACATGCTACAATGAATAATATGAACCACATAACGTTGAAGCGCTGAAAAACTTTGAGAGTTATGCCTCTGCGAAATTTGTCGAGGGTCACAATCTAAAGCTCTACCCCCTTAATCCATGCCAATAAGGATTAACCAAGCTACAAATATTCTCGACAGTGGAATTATTTATTACTGTAACTCATCGTCAGCATCCTCTAGTCCTTACAGAGCTGTTTCGAATAAATGAATCTGTTTATCCCGGATATGAACGTATATGATGGTGGTTAGATAAATATTTTAGAGCTTAAACAAAACTTAAGGTACGTGTAGCAGCGTTCACCTTACAAGACTGATGTGAAAATAAACTCCCTGATTAAGTGCTTCATTTAATATAATGCGATTCTCCTGTATTTTCTCACTTTGGCCGCAGCTAAAGCACTTCTTTTCCAATTATCATATCAGTACAGGGACATGAAATTTTTGCTATATTTTTACTAGTTGACTCTTCTTCATTTTCCCACAAATTTTCTTGCGAGCCCTTCTCGGGTACAGCATACCTACCCTCCACGTTTTGCCGACGTTTATGCTTCGCTTGGAACACCCAAGTGTTGCTTCTAATCAATACGGAGGAGAAGACAATGTGCTCAACTACAGGGTAATAAAGTAATTTATACTGTACTTTCGGAGTGTATGCTGGAGTCGATGATAACTGACTAGTTTAGATTGGCTCAACCCGTTAACATTGGAATTTTTCTTCAGGCCATTGTATTGGGAAAATCATATCATTACAAAATTTTGAATGAGGAGACCACATATTTCGATTTATAATTGAAAAAAATATTGGGATATTATTATACAAGCCTCTTTATATAAATTTGAAAAATACCGTACGTAGGCCAATTTAGAACGAGATTTTTGCTTAGCACCTAACCGGATGTGAAGCCCGAGAAGAATTCACCTCGGCTATTCGCCGGTAAAGCATCATTTCTTTGCGATGTTTGCTGCTATCACTTGATCACACCAGGCGTTTAAGGTTGAAGGGTTAATCACTGCTATTTTTCTCCCAAAGGGAAGCTAGCATTCTTCGATTCACTCCACTCACTTCCAACTATATCTTTCTACCAGAATGCGGACGCCGTTTGCTCTCTTCATTTAATTGCCATTCAAGCATTAATATCGAATACATACAGAAGTGTTCTTTGCATGTGCTTAGTCGATTTAGTAATTATAAATGGTATGATATAGCATCTACTGGCATTATCTCACTTTCTCACTGTCATGAACTACTTTTTTGCCTTGAATCTCTGCAAGTCAATAGTATTCAGCTCCCTCATTTCTGACACCTCACGGGTTATTCAAATAACACCTTTTATTCAGTTACTCAATTGTCGCCCTTGAACCCAGGATGTGATCTCTTCTGGGGGATGCCAGAGCTTCCTGGATACTGACATGATACAGCTAACTGAATGAATATATAATTTTGTCGGAATACAGGCCATAGGAGTCCACTTCTGGTACATGGAAAGAAAATTTCAGTGACTATATGCACTCACATAGTATCCGATGTGCACAACTGGTCATCTATCATCCGACTCTCTGTCCGAAGGCTGAAGTTGGTAAAAGAAGATGTAATTTACGATACCTAATTCAGTAAGTGTTTTCTCGCCAAGAATCGCTTTTACGTCGCCAGTTAGGAGTAATCTGTTATTTTAAAAGTGCTCACAATATTTCATTTTAATCTGAATCGTCGTAGAATTAGTCCCATGAGGTAATTTCTGTGAATACATAGCATTCTTACTCAGCTTATGCCTTCTCATGCGAGTTTTCCTTTATTCCCTTGTGGTGCAGAATATTTTATGATTTTTTTCTCGGCCTCGTTAGAAAACCGATTAATTTATATATATATCCGTCCTATTTATGCAGACGAATTGTAACTTTGCTGATCGACATTCAATTTATTGTTATTTTGATAATGATTCGCAATCACATCGATGAGTTAGAAATTTGCCAAATAAAGCAAATGTGGATTATCAATACCTCAGAGTATATTGTTGCTCTGTCACTACGTACACGAGAGTGTGTTTTACTCAACCGATGGATGGTGTTTGTAGGAAATCACTTTGAAGCAGAATATTATAATGATGTAATTTGCCGAAACTTCTTTCTGTTGGGCAGTACTGGCGATGGTCAGGCAAGGAAAATTAAGCTTCATGCTAATTTCCATTTATTTAACGCTAACGTTTCCCGTGATGGGCATAAATCTGAAGGTGAATGCTCAAAAAAGATGACATTAATGTAATCGCTGCTTTAGAGGATTTGCTCATTTGGATGGAATTCGTTTAAAATCCATGATAAATACAGGTATTTGATCGAATTTTCAATTGATAATTTTACACCGTTTGAACTGGAAAGAGGATAGGGGTTTATCAACTTTCTTAAGGATATTATTGAAAATATATCCCTTATACTTGCCAGTAGCTCAAGCATTAAGCCTAATGAATTACTTAATCCCTATCGCAGTTGGATTTGATTTGAGGATTCGTTTCTTCTTTATTAGCTTGAGAGCAATTTGAAATATTTTCCCTTCGGTACTTATAACCTGTAAGGTGGCTGGAGCGCGAATCATGAGTCGTTGAGTGCAATTTTAATAAATGTTGAAGTAGGCCGAAAAAATTCTTGGACCGCATTTCACTTAAGTATGTATATCTGTCTGTATAAGTTAAATCACCATGCAATCACCACCACCATAAGTGATAGGAGAGTTATATTTTTTGATTGTCGCTTTAATTAAAGCATTGCTATAACGGCGCGGAATTCGAAATTTAAGTGAAAAGCATACACCTGTAAATAAATAAATGCGTCTTTTATATATTTAGGATGATCCCTTGATATTTTATCAAAACCATTATAATGATATGAAAGGTGTGTTTTTGCGTGTAGGAGAAAATCTGTGCATATGTCGTCGAATCATTTCGGAATATGCGTTAAGTTCCACTAGGCTACGCTTTAAAATGGCATTACATTGGCAAGAAACCAAATTGGTATCATGCAATTTTTTCACTTTAATTATACATATTACCAATGAGTATGTGTATAAAAAATTTCTCCAAAATCCATATATAAACGAATATCGCTCCAACGTCCAGAAGGCAAGTTTGCCAATGTTCCACGGCGTTATCAACTATTGATTTCTTCGCTGCAAGTGGAGTTCAATGTTCGAAGAAAAGAATCGTCTTATGAAGTATGACACAATAAAAATAAGTATACATGCCAAACATTATATGGCGTGTTTGTCCATAAGTTTTCCTAACAACGTATATTTACTGCCTCCAACTATTATGACTTATATAACAACGTCTAGAAAATGGTAGGTAGATGGATGTCTATTTGTAGGCTATAGTCCATATTTGTAGTACTATTAAAGTTATAGTAATGATGATATGTTCAATCTATAAATAATTTAGAAGTAATTGAATATTTTTGGCAATTCATATCGTATTTACAAACTTAAAGCGGTAACGTTACTGTTCGGCACTTAAGAGCTTGCAATAAATAACATAAAATAATCCATGCAAAGAGGAATAAATATCACACATTTTCACCATTTAATGCCTTAAGTAAAGATCTTAGATATAACCTGCAGGCTGCTTTTGTGGTATTTCGGATAACTTTTGTAGAATATGTTTATCATAATAGTTTTTTTACCGATGCATAATATGACGATGCGTTTTAAGAATGTCATCGCTATTTAGCTGTACATAATGCCATAAAGATTAGCGGGTGAACCAAGCACCCAATTGATACAATAAAACGACTTAATATATCTTAAAACTTTGACAAGTTTCACATTAGCAAAATGTCAATTCAAATCAGCATCACCCTGAGAGAAACATTGCAATATTTCGTTATTGACACTAGTTAAGAGCATATTTTAACTGCCCAATGTGACAATAAAATACTTGAATATTAAACAGGGGTAATTGTTTGGTTGCAGTAAATGAAAAATATTAAGTATTTTCTTGTGAGTCCTATTAACGTTATGGAATGTTCAAAAGTAGCTGAATTTTATAACGGTGTTTCCAAGCTTTAGTCGTCTTGTCAACACATCAAAAAAGAGTCATTATTAATGAAAAAGTTTGGTTAGATGAATTTTGTATCCATTAATATTAAAACATCAACAATGTAATTACGCAATGAATTATCTTCTCATACGGAATGAAGCCAGAACGCATATTAGTATCCTTCGTAAATTCAATTGAAAATGGCGGGAAGAGCTTTTAGGCCATAGTGATCACTGTATAAAATCTACGAGTATTAATTTAATTCAATAAAAGGATATTTGGGAACCATATCTTCTTCACAAACTCTCTTATTGCAAAACAATGGTTCTATTTCCATTTGATTTTGAAACTCTAAGGCGCATTTCGTTTCTAGCGCGAAAAGATTCGAAGCGAATAACGACAGTCTCTTGTCTTCCCCAGAATGCACCGCGCGACAACATGAGTGAGTAGGTAAGTGTTTACGAGCTTCAGTCGGGTCTTGGTGGATACAGGAGACGCAATAGCTCCTCCTCCGCCACGAGCATCATTGTATTCTTTACCTTGTATTATTTCTGGAATTTTGAGATTATTATTTCTCATATGGTACATTCATTCTGAAGTAACACAAGGTAAACACTAACGCGTCTCCTTCACTGTGAGTAGCCACAGTTGTTTACGTTTTTATTCATTTAATGCTGTGCGGCTCCTACGGTCTTTACTCTTTTTGATCCTGCATTTATTGTGTAAACTTTGTTTTAATTCATTTTCTGTGTTACTGAAGCTTGTCAGTGGTCTTGTAAACGGTTGCTGAGAGGAAATTCAAACACGTGTGCTTCCACTTAGCTTCGTATTACATTTTGACTATTCCGTGGTGATGATTCGTCCTTGTGCAATTTAGTTCAATTTGTTTTCAGGAATGTGCATTATTGTTTCCATATAATTACCCCTGAGGGCAGTGCTGTTTTATTTCACTATTTATAAAATGTTTTTAAGGATATTTCGCCTGCCGAGGAGATAGCAGCGCCGCTGTTTTTATGTCTGCCCTACGAATTTACCGCTAAACTTGACTTTCTTTTACAGCTGTAGATGTGTTTGTCCGTGTTTAGTTTATTCTTGTGGGATACTTATTGTCTTTTTTTAGCTGTGGATATTTGATTACTCGCTCCATTTGCATAAGTTTGTTTTGGGGTTTTGCCGGTTTGTTTACCTATCCAGGACTTCCGTTGGTAATTTATTAGTACATGATTGAGCTGCCGTTTCTAAGACTTAATCGATAATTTATCAAATGTCATTATGGTTTATTGTAATTTAAAATTATTTGCATATTATTTTAGATGGAAAATTCGGCTTTTGTGCCAAATCCAATACCACCTCCCGCACTGGTGGTGTTCTCTCAGGCTAGTGGCCTGCCCGAGGCCCTGAGAATGCAGAGGCCCTTTAACCCACAGGTGAGAGGAAATGTTTTGATGTTTTAATTACCATAGTATAAAGCATGGAATGAGTTCATTATTTAGAATGTAATTCTTGCTTGTGAGGCGGTTTCATTTATTTTCCTCTTCCTTAAGGAAACAAAGGATCTTCACGTACCATTTGCGACCGCAGGATTCGGTATAAGGCACGTGGACGGCTACCCTGGCCTTCCAGCCCACCTTTTACATCATTTGCAGCCACGCTTCTTGCACCCGGCGCTCGACCCGCACACCCCTTTCGGTTCGGGCGCCTTCCGGCCTCTCGGCCCCGCATCGTCCGACGCCAAAACGTTTCCCTCGGCGTTCGCTCCGCCCGCCAAGTGCGCCGATATCGACGGGGCCACCGCTGGGCGCCACGACACGTCTCCCCGGCGCCAGCCGCGGCAACCGCCCGGCCCGCCAGCCGCACACCTCTCGTCCATCTTCACGCCGTCCGAAGAGAGGGCCTTTTCCGAGGGGCAGTCGGTGGGCCTGCAGCCGAGGAGGACTCCTGGGGCCGGATCTACGTCGCCGGGTGGCGCGTCACCGCAGCCCGCAGTCAAGGAGGAGAGCATGGACGAGGATCGGGATGCGGCGAGCCCCGCGTCCGAAGGAACGGAGCGATCTACGCCCGAAGAGGGACGAGGATTTAGACGTGAGTGCCCAGTCTTTTGTTACCTGTTTCCATCACTTTTCCATTTGTTGTCAGCCACGTGCTCGCCCTCTGATCGGTTTTCATCGTGCATTCGTAGTCACTTCGAGGCCTCAGGTACTTCCATCGTTTTGATATCTCTCTCTTTTAATTTGTGATATGCAACCGATTCGCTATTTCCCTGATGCCTTGATATCCCAAGTCGTTGGCTTCTGACTCATAGTCATTCTCATTCGACGCAAATATTCCGTTTATGTGGAGAATCAGTAAAGGATAGGTAGTAAGTGTTCGCGTGTCAAGTATTCGCATTGACTTCATCGTCGCTTATAGGAAGTGTGCTAACAGGTATGGTTTAATGCCAAGATTTTCTTGAACATAATTAATGTTTTGTTTAGGTATATCGTATTTTATAATGATTTTTCACTCTACCATCGCTCTTTAGGTCCCTACTTTCCATTATATTTCTTAAATTTTTTTGTGAAAACTTTTGCAGCATTGTAAATAGGATAGCATTCGTCAGTGACGGATTATTAATCCGTATCCTGACCGATAATCGCTCATTGTGTCTCATGACTAGGTGATCATTTTTCTTTAAGCCCGCTTCGTGGTATAGATTGTGCTTAGGCTCTGGTGCGCGTATGCTAATCCGTTAATTATGCAGCTTTCCATTTCAGTTACACATATCGGAAAGACAAGAAATCCCACGTATGTAAACGTTCTCCTGTCTAGGCCCTTCGACAGACTTATTTATACCTCCACCCCTCGCATCTGTATTTATCGGGGTGTGATTAAGGTTAAATTGGATATTTGGGGAGGCCACCGACGGCTAAGGTCATTTGCCCCATAAGGGATTGGTTAGGGAGGAAGGGTGGATAGAAACCCGGCGTCGGCATTAGCCTGCTCTTAACGAAAGGCGCCAAGGGGACCACGGCTTAATGTCTCATTCGACAGACATAGTACTCTACTTGAAGTGCCCTCCACAAGACACCTCAAGTAGGGATCGGGTTCCTCTGAAAAACATCCACCTCTGCAAGGAATGGAACCCTGGCCGCCCGTGTGGTAGGCGAGTACTCTAGCCACCACACCAACCCGATCAACTGGGTGTGATTAAGAATGTTTTACTTTTCATGATGACCAAACATAATTCACTCTCCTGTCATGAGTTTGCGGCCTCCAGGCGATTGAGTTAAATGTTATTGTAGTGTGTGATCTTCAAATGAATCTTCAAAAACTAATTTGGCTCTATGTCAAGGGGGGTGTTTTAGTAGTGCAGGAGTTTCTTATCCTATTTATCCTAATTTCATATTTTCCCAGTTTACCTTCTATTTGTGGCCCCTGCCAACCGATAATCTACGGCTGAATTTTATTGCATGCATGCTTGACTTTTCTTAAAGCCACAGATTGTAATTGTTTTGTTGCAGTGGAAGTATGTCATTTGCTATTACTTGTCCGACGTTTTCTTGCACCAAGAGCGTAGATTTCCCGGGTGAGAATTAATGAATTAGCCTGAGGACAACCGAGGTAATATATCCATAGGAAGAAGGTAGAGAAGACATTTTCATGGATTGAGGTGCAGAACACTCCTGGATTGCCGGAGGTGGACCTCCATCGAAGGGGCGGCGGGTGGCGCTCTGTCGGCCGTTGGAGTTCCCTGCCTAGCGCCTCCCGCCTCTGTCTGCTCAGTGGCTCGGCCATTTGGACACTAAATGATTCAGGCATTCATTAGCCTTGCTTCATTAGGCTTGGAAGTTTCCTTCGGTTAGCCGCGCACCTCGTTGTGGCTCATCCCGCGTGAATTTTATGTGGAGTCAGTGGTTATGAGCCAAAATCGCTGGTGGCGTGGTGTTGTTCGTTGCTAATAGTTTTAATGCCATGAATAGATCATACTACACTATTGTCTTGCCATTTTTTGGGTTGCCTTTCTAGTAAGTGGAAAATATCCTCTGTAGAATCAGTTAAGCTATCAGGAAAAATTCAATTCAAGACCGTTGGAAGTAGTGACTGGTTTTCCCCCCGTAGGCAAAGAAAGCAATTGGCTTCTGGCTGAGGAGGCGACCTCACTTTCTGGTGTCCATCCAAAACGCCGGAGTCGACCACTTGGGTAAAACATTGTAGGCTGTCACCATCAACTACGGTGTGTTCTCTTTACTCCTCCTTGCCTCCCTCTCATTAAGATCCACTCAGAATTTCGTGTGAACGTCGAACGTTTATATAATTACCTTTTAAGCTCGGCTCGATCCGAATCGTTAAACTACATTTGTACGTTTTCGGAATTAGGCACTCGCAGATTTTTTAAGAAAATTTCATTAAAGAGTTTTGCTATTGCCAGCGCTTTAGATAAGTAGTTTTTATTCCCCACGAAATGTTAATTCGCTACTGGCTTTGGCCAATTGCTTATCTTAACGAGTTGTTTCACGCCGTTTCAGCGGAACCACAAAAACTAGTTTTGGCGAGTACTCGTGAAACTTATTCAGGGTAAAAATATATGTAAAGGGCGTGGTGTTTTTTTTCAGTTTATATGGTACGGCCGTAGTTCTTCCGCGAGAGCGTTCTCACCAATATTGGACCCACCAGGGGTTTGAAGTCGTCACCCTTCGGTTGCCGTGCCTTGGCTGTCGTAGGGGACGCGCATGGGCTCGCACTCCTCTTTTCGGGTTTCGCTCGGGGCATTTCGGTCAATCCCAGCGTCGGCACAAGAGCGACTCCCAACCGTCGGCAAGACACCCTTCCCACGACCGGGGGCGCCGTTGTCGCTGCGGCGCGTACGGACGCATTTCTCCAGCGACGGCCGCGCGGGTGGCGGCCGTCACGATCCCCGCGGTCCGTTCCCGCTTGCAGAGGAAACAATTCGGCCACTTTTTCGACCCCGCGGATTCCAGCGAACGAGACGAGTAGGCGCGTTTGTCGCGTCCGCACGGGGTGCTTACTGATCTCCCTCGGTGCTCTGCTTTGAAAACCTCCCGTCCCCATCGCTATTCTTCCCCCTCGCCGTGGCCGCCCTCCGCAGTTCTCACCCGTCAGATTACGGACGAAATTTCGTCTTTTCCACTCGATTCCAATATTCTCTTCGCCTTAGTCGTGAGTAATCCGTGGGATCAGTATTCGCTTCCCCCTGCTTCTACCTCATTTGTATTAATGAGATGCGTAGAATAATGTCGAGTCGAGCGAAGCCCAGGGTGTGATGGGAACGTTGGCTTCTCCGCTCTGTTCCAGTCTTTTATAGCTTGTGCTCTTTTTCTGTCTCTCCGCGTCGGGGATGATGTTCTTGTTTCGCTACTCATATTTGATGTTGCCGATAATTAAGTTTTGGCGCGGCGTCCTGTCAGCAGCTACGTTAACGTTGCTTCTTCCGCGGATTTTTTGGCTTAGGTTTCCCGAAGTCCCCTAAGTTGTGGTGGGGGTTACGAAGAGAAACAAAGGTGGAGCGCTGGAGGCCCTGAACTTCACGGTCGCCGACTGTGCTGTTGCGTTTTGGGTAAAGAATGTTGCGCGAGTATGGAACCGAAGACTCGCGTGACTGGCTGCCGTCCTATGCACTCTCCTCTCTCGTCACGTGATCATGGCACCCTCTCGTTCGCTCGACGTGTGACATTCGCCCCATCTATAAAAAAATATGATCTATAATTTCGCCCAGGCTCCATATTATGTGACGTAAAATACTGATCCTCCTAAGTTTATATATGTTTCCGATTCTCTTTTACTCATTTTCATTTATTTTCACATCTTTTCACCGAAAAATCCTTGTCTGTCTCATTTTGCCATATTTTTGGCAACTTTCTTCCAAGTTGGGTTGAATTCCAGTGCTTCGCGTTTGTTCAGTTAAGGCATTGGGTCTGGAGCAATCGATGGCTCAATCCGTTCGTCCGGATTCTGACGATGAGGAACTTATTTCACGTGGACCGTTGCGTGTGGTGCAGCACGCATCGAAATATTTGCATCGCCCATGTTTTCGTAACATTGGGTTTAACTTGGCTTCTGTCCATTGTCAGTCAATTGAAGTAATAGAAAATCCTCATTCCGAAAGGGGTTTTATGAAGTGCAGTGAGTGGACACGTCCGGTCATTGTCCTCAATCGCGAGTATCTTACGGGGAAAAACTTTTATATTCTATTTTTTCGGAAAAGAATTGTTGTAAACTGTTCCTGTAGCACTCCCCTCCAAATCTCCATACCACTGCCCTCTGACCTCGTATGAAAGACCGACCGCCATCCTCCGAACATTGGAGAGAGTGATAGTTGGCTAGTCGACCCTCGCGGAGTTGCGGTATCTTTTTTAACTCTGTTTCTTGTAGTAATTTACTTTCCTGCGATAATATCTGGTGTGTAGTAGTAGAATTTCGTCATTTCGTCTGACGAATGGCGTATCGCAATGTTCTACATGCGGATCAGGTGCGGGACGGTGTGAAAGATTTGTAACTCAATAACATGGAGAGCTGTGTCAATCGGTTCAACATGAATTGCGTCGTTCTAGGCCAGGTGCTAGTCAGGAGCTTTGCGCCACAGCTGTGGGTGGGTGGGCGGGCGGGCCCCTTGGCTGCCCCATCGGATCTCCTCGAAAGGGTCCTTCGACACCGGAACACCTCCGAGTCCACGAATCTGGGGACGATATTGCGTCGTGCAACGATTGCGTTTTCGCCGATCCCAGGCGCGGGGTGGCACGAGGCAAGTCGATGTGGTGGATCGAGCACAGGAGAACGAGGCGGATGCTTTTCAGTGTAAACTCGGGAGTGGTGTTCGGTGAGCACTCGACGACGCCATCCGTGTGGACGTCGAACTGTTGATCCGCATGGGGGCTTTTCGTTGGCGAGCGCCGACACCGGCTTATCTCTCCACCCCTCCTCAGCTCCCCATTCGTCCTCTCCTTACCTACCTATCCTCCTAAACCCAATGACGTGAATTAATTCAGTCGTCGGTCGCTTCCTGTGCTGACCAATATTTTTGAAGGCACTCGAAAGGAGTCATTCTTTGATACCGGTGACTGCTTCCCATCATTATGAAGTGCGAAACTCTGACCACCTCGGGTACGTGGCGTGAACCGATCGAGTGCCGTGGCAGCGGAAGTCCCGGCTCGGGCTGACTGCTTGGCGTCGACCGCCTCGTCAGACGCCTCCCCCACGTAACAATCGCCATCGTGTGTGCTCTGCCCCCCTCGCGAAGAGCCAATCAAAAGTCATGTCGAACGGACGAGCTGTTTCTATTCCTTCGCAGTGTGGCTCCTTGCGTGCCATAACCTGAGAAATCGTTTGAATTTGAATGAAGATAGGTTTCTAACACGAAGCTGGACCAGAGTTTTTGTTTGCGTTTTTGGAGTAAATAATTATTTCTTTGGGTATGCGAGACCTTTGGGCTTGGCTTTACGGGAATGATTATTCTTTGTGTTCCTTTTATCACAGTTGCATTCCTCCGGAGGATATGCAGTGGCATCAAACCTCTCATCCTTGCGCCGCGCAATAACTTTCGATTTCTCATGTAATTCGCCATTTTCTTTGTGTTGTCCGCGAAAGATTTTATACTCATCAAAAATGTGGCTTGGCGCTTTAGAGAGTCATCG
The DNA here is from genome assembly GCA_963169105.1 of Ceriagrion tenellum. Classification (NCBI taxonomy): domain Eukaryota; kingdom Metazoa; phylum Arthropoda; class Insecta; order Odonata; family Coenagrionidae; genus Ceriagrion; species Ceriagrion tenellum. The sequence continues at coordinate 15,069,832 of OY720638.1, forward strand.
AAATGTCGCTTGCTGAATTTCTGATATAATTGAAAACCCGTGAAAAAGACTTGTTGTCGACTACGTTGGAATAATTAAGAGGCAGATAAATTGATTGGTTTCGCCTTGTGTGACTTCAGTTCTCTGTCTTAATGGTTGTGTGTGGTTTCGGAACGAGCTTTCATTGGTATTTGCTATGAGGGGAAATGCTGATGAAAATGCCAGACTTCTTGAAAACGTGTGTAGTTTTAGCGTTTGATGGGAAAGATAAACGATAGTTGTCGCGGGCCGTTCTCCTCATGGTCTCCTCAGCCGTCTTCTCAGCCCCGTCCTCTGGGCTTAGTTCAAATTTTCTTCTTTTACGTAGATTCGTAGTGCATTTGGCTATCGCTTCGCTCTTTTTGGTGTTTCTCGTGCCTTTTGATTGAGCGTGAATTGTTATAAATTTGAAAATAGGACATGGGTGGAGATAGATATTGTAAACTGTAAAAATAATTCTCATCGTGTTATCATTTTACTCTGCTCATGCGCCGCAAATTCTTTGCATGTGAATTTTAGACATTTATTTTAGCAAAGATTAGTCATCAAAACAAACTGCTTTGGTCAAATGAGCCGTCCAGTATTTCAAAGAGAATGAGTATTTAGCAGATATGCTAGTTTTTCTTCGATCGAAAGGTAAATTAGGAAGTTACGTTGAATTCGTTCTATCACGTCTATTTTCATCTGCCTAAGGTCGTGAGTTGTAGCTATTTTGTGATTTGAGTCGTCATCGTAGTTTTGGGGAATTCTCCTCGGCGTGGCTTCGTCGCCCGCGCGGCCTTTCCGGACGCGAACTAGCTTTTCCCTCCTGAAGAAGAGTGGATCCGAACTTTCCGCCGCCCCCTCCCTCCGGCGCTCCTCACCATGCTACGCCCGCCTCGGCACTCTGACCGAGGAACCTGTTACGTTTTATTGCCGCTGCCGCCTTTATGAAATTAAGTCGATTCCTCTCGTCTCACTTCTGAGAGCCGAATTCCTGCCCATTCGCTGGGCCGGGCATCGTTGGACCCATTTATGATTTTTCCGTGCGGGAGACGATGGCGGCGGCGGCCCTCGCTTCGGTGGTGCCGTAGTCGTTGGGTTTCCCGCGCACGGTTGTTGCAGACCGGGGACACTCGTGGAAATCGAATAATTAGCCTGGAAATATGCTTTTTCCAGTAGAAAATATCGTTTCTTAGAAGTGAGGAATACCGTTTGAGACACCGTCAGTTGGTGTGTGGATAGGTTTTTAGTACTTTCCTGAATGAGGTAGTGGATCTCTCATTTGGCGTTCGCCGTGAATTCTTCCCCGAAGTATGACTAGGACATAATAGGGAAAAAAATGTGTCGAATTAAAAAATGTGCCTTCGTTTGGTGAGCTGCGCGAGTAACGCTCGGGGCAGGCAAACGGCTGGTGATCCGCCACGGTATCGGCTGACGAGTCTGCCGCCGTACTGTGTTTGAATTGACCCCGCCGACGTAAGAGTACTCTGCCATCAGAAGTCGATTTTACCCGTGGACGATATAGTGGTGGCATAGTTCCATTTGCTGGGAAACTTCATCCCTCCGCATTATGCGCCCCAATGTGTTGCGTTGCTCGTCTTGCGCCTTCTATGAAACGAATGATCCGAGAGAGCGGATATTTTTGTGTGGAAAAATGAAAACTTTGGCCTGGTAATTCTGGATAAGGATGACCTTGTATTGCATAATCTCTGGTTTGTAGCAGCACTGTCTCGCATTTGGCGCCGTTAATCACGGTCGGATCCGGACCCAATGCATTGTCGGATATCCGTTGTATTGGAATCTGCTGTACTTGCACGAGTACTCTCTCCTATTTGTTCACTGTGTAACAATTGGGGTGACGCAAACCTCCGCTTAATTTTATCCTCGGCAGGCATCTTCCTTCACTCGTGCCTCGGTCGTCACTATTCGGTTCTTCCTTGAATTCGGAAATGATTTCCTTGTTTATGTTTTCTGCCCCTTCTTTTCTTAACGAAACGCTCCCGAATGCCACCCTCTCTGCAACGCTATTCGAGTCATTCCGTGCTGCCTTATTCGCCAAGGGAAATCTATGATTAAACGATGAATTCTTTGGTCTTGGTGGTTAACATGTTCTCTATTCCCGATCCCCACGCTGCAAAGACCCCTTCGAAAAAGCGGTGTGTATTTTATTTATTGGGCCTCTCGATTTTATCGTTATAATCTGATCAAATTTACGATGTATTGCGTATTGGACAGCATTCTGTTGGAAATATTCAGCCAAAATTACTGGTATCGTAGTAGTTGAGTTGCACTTTTCCCTTTGAATGTTTCACTGTTTCGATAGTTTATCTCAATCAAAAATCGCCTTTAACCACTAAAATGGCGATGTAATCTTTACTTTAGATGCTGATCTTTATTTTATATAGTGTGCCATGTTTCCTATTCACAAATTCCCGACTTGCTTCGTGATATCGGCCCAAGTTGTGCAACCTGTTCCTATTTCGTTGATAGCTTTGCAGTGGTATTTGAAGTCCTCCCATGCAATCTATGGATGTTAACGAGTCAGAATGGCGCTGCGTAGCCTTTTTTTTATGAAGGGGCGAATAACTTCAGGAGGAATTAAATATGCATTTGCTCATATTATTCTACAAGTCGTGAATTTGTGTCACATTCTAGCCATGCATGAGGAAAAAGAAGAAATGTTTGAAGGAAAATGTTGACTTCAAGAAGATATGACAGTGCAAAATGAAAAAAATGGGAAGAGGAAGATGGGCCTCCGTAGTATGTTCTTGTGTTCGTGTGTTTTGGTGTATCGCGCGTGGAAATTAACCATGGATAACTTTTCAGTATAATGCATGTGGTATTTGGCTGTGTTCAATAACCTAAGCCTCTGATCTTGGAGTCACGTGTGTCCTTAATGTCATTTCCACCAATAGCCTTCTGACACTTAGACCGGGCCTCATAATCTCTGGTTAAGTATTTTCCGATACGAAAACCGTAATGAGTATAATCTCTCGTCGATTGCGCAAATGCCAACTAACCGAGAGCCGAGCACAGCAGTCGAACTCTCCGTTAGCAGGAAGGCTACGTCATCTAGTGATTAGCGTTGGCGAGGCCTTGTTAAACCGGGGCTTAGTGTTTGCTCTTAGGGTTTTCCTCGCGCAAGACGCCCATGTAGTGCGTGTTTCATCAAAATCTTGTCGTTTTCAGCGTGGTGAACGCCTGTCGTAGCCGGTGGTCTTCCCCCGAAAACTATTCATTACAGGACGGCGCGGACTCCCGCTGCTCCTCGTCGACCACCGTCCTCGTTCAACCTAAGTGGTGGCATTTCTTAATTCGGTGGTGCCGGTTTGTTCATTTGGTCTCATGAAATAATTATTGATTAGTATCGAGTGCTGGGCCTCATAGTCGTTTCCCTTGTTCATTCATGTATGCGTTCTCTGTTCCTGTTGAACTTATTTCTTGGGTGATATCTTGGATGCGTTTTGCTTCTCAAGACCGAGCCGGAAACATCAGTGATCACATTTCTGCGTCCGAATCAACTCCTTTATCCCTTCACCCTTTGAAGGCGGTTATGAGTTGTGGCGGCATTTTTCGGGAACCGATTTTTCGCTAGCGTGTTTCCGTTCGGGGAAGGGATTCGCCTTGTGGCAGCCACTTCCATTGTGTGGAGGTCTTCATTGATTTGCCGAATGATTTCTGCTTTTATTTTCGTGGTTGGAGGGCGAAAGAATTGTTGTATATGCTCTTACTTTCAGTGGGGTTCTCGCTGGTAAATCCGTGGGCTTGGCTGTCGGTATTTATTTGATACCGATGTCTCTCCCTTGCGCATGGGTTGGGTGAGCGGACCCTAACGCCTAACTTATGAGTGACCACCGGGTGAATTTCGTTAGGCATTGCCTTTGACATCCCGGGTTCCTCCTCGGGAATGATGTAATGGAGCGTATTCCAGGATATGGTTAGTGTTTTCTCCTTATCGTTTGAGTGAATCAAATTTCGGGATGCCATACCTTCTCATCATGCGTAACGGGCGTTTTTTTTCTACTTTTTGTAGTTTGTTGTTTGCCTCTTTTGCCATATCTTATTATGAGAGTCGCGGTTAATTTCATCCTAAATTGAAGTATTTTTGGCTCTCGGCCAATGTGTCATGATTTTATGAAATAATGTTGTGCTTTTATCACTTGCGTAACAGTTTAAGCTTGTCCTACCGCTAAGGTTGCAATGAATGCTCGTGATGACTTTGTGTTTCGTGGAATATGTCTGAATTTAGATTTCTGTATAGTGTTGGCATATCATCTTCTGCCATCGATGACATCGTGGCTTACATTGATCTTGCGCTCTCTTCCACGGAATCCATTTCTCTCTGGAAATTCATGTCCGTCTTATCTCTTCGGGAGCGTGAGGTGGCGCTGTTTCGCCGTGATTATGTTCCCGACCAAGTCTTCATTTTGCTTGCGCGTGAAAATTCTGCAAGTTATTTTCAAGGAACGACATTTCTCGAGTACAGCCTCTTCTGAAATGTGTTCCATTGCGTCTGTTCGGGTCGCTCCGCCCGCAATTCCCGAACTTCACTTATATCGGCGGTCGTGTGTTGGCACGCGATGGGAATGTGGGAATGTGTCTTAGGCCGCTTTCGAACTTGGCAAACCAAGCAATCTTTCCTTGGATCCTAGAACTCATTAGGCGGATATGACGTCAAATTCAAGTGACCGCAGACGCCATATTTTCTAGATACCTAGTGAACATACCAAGTAATTGAAAAAGCAGACTTGTTATTCTTACTATGTTTTAAGTTAGAACTCGGGGTGTGATAATATGGGCTTGTATGGAAAATAGAGGTGAAAAAACTTTCAAATGGATACTATTTTATCATTTTTACGTGTATTTGTGTGATATTTATTAATTTTTTGCGGAAAAATTGATGAATTCGCCATATTTAAAGGCTTTTCAAATGTGAGTATACCGATAAAGGATTTGGTACCTAATAGTTCTGTGAATAATTCCATACATTGTAGATGTTCCGCCCTTGTTTACTTCATTGAAACAACAAATTCTGTTTTCCTTGCTCTGGAAGTAAAAAAAAATGATCTCGTTGAAAGTATTATGGTCCGATGGAAAGTACTTTCAGGTAGCCATAATATCATTGGCAGCATTAGTTTTTGCTAACGATCATCATAATTGTTAATAACGTTGAGCATTGGAGAGATTTTCACTGCATTCCTCAAAGAACCATTAGAGTAAATATAATTTGTTTTCAAAGTAATTATGTTAGTTACAACGCGCGTATTTTATCAATCAGTGGTCTGAGATCATAGGTAGTTCGTTCGGAGTGTAATACATTGATATATTGTTACGTGTTTTTTCATATAGGCAAAAAAATTTTATAATGCCTTTTGTGCTTAAAGACGTTGACTGTGGTGAAATGTAGTGGGCGATATGACGCTCTTTTTAAAGCCCCTAGCAATGGAAGCATAATCGTTATTCACCATGTTATGATATATGAGTTATTTTATTCATAAGCAATAAGATTAAAAAAATAAGATTCCCTTTTAATTTGTCGCATAATGATGGGAAGCATTTCAAAGAAGTGATCGGCTCCAATCACCCACAAAAATTATGGACACGGATGTCGATTTTCGTATGTTTTACGAGATGAAGGCCGCATGATGTATCCTCCATCGTAGAGCGGCTACGAAAGTGTCAAGCAAGGATTTCTCTCTGTCTGCCTAGGTGTCTAGATAACTAAGATAGCCAGTTAACTGTGCGTTTGCCAATTTCGAAAACGGCCTTAGTTTTTCTCGAGTGCCGTACTCGGGGCGTCGGCGGGGAAGGGAGGCTGCGGCAGCCTGCCTGCGTATGATATGATCCTCGCTAATCGCCGTCACTAATATCTCCCCTGCATTTTCTACAATGGGCTGCATACAAAGCCAAAGGGTCATCGTATGATGCATATTATATTCTGTTTTCTAATCTCTACCCGGCTGCTCTGTTGACATCGTTTTTTTTTGCGAAGTTCGTTATTTTTCCACTTGAAATGATAATTTTTCAATGCAAACATTTGTGTGCTCCTTTGCTTCAGCATTTTAGCACCGTGGTGGAAATAGATTTTTTTCTATCCACCATACAGCCGTAGTGATGAAAATCGTAGAGGTCTAAAAGCACTTTTCTCGCGTATTATCCACCCTTCAAACGTCTAATTACACCAGAGGCGTGCGATTTGAACCTTACCGTCTGCTAACGATATCCGCACTTATACTTCCGTTCAATCCGCGTCCGGTCGAGATCATGTCGAATCAGAGCAAGGATCCTTAGTTGAAATACTAACTCATCTTCGTGTTTTCCACAGATTTCTTTGATTGAACGCCACCGGTTTCGACGATGATACCATGCTTGTGGATGTACGCTTATGAGTTGGGAGAAAATTAAAGCGGAGACTCGAATGAGGGTTTGGAAGTCAACGATAGAGATCTGCGGAGAACAATTTAGCACGGGCTTTTAATGCGATTGGTTCATTATATTTTTTTCTGTACTTTGCTAGATTTTGTTTGAATTTGTTTATGCTGGATAACGAACTCGAGAAATGTCCGTAGCGACCCCGTCTCTAATTTAATCTCTTACCGTGACCATTGTGGCGTGATTTATCCTTTCGACCAAAAGTGGAATGTCTGCATTTCGGATTGGCCAAGCCCCATTGATTTATTTTACGTTGTTTCTTAGTGATTGTCTCATAAAATCGTTTACTAATGGAATATCCACAAATTGGGAAAGGTTGGGGTCCACTTAACAACCTCACGGCTAAGGTTAGAAAAGCAAATTCCTGTGCCTTTGACGGCACGTGATTCATGGGCGGATAAGTTGGTCCCTCATTATTTCCATACCGTGTGATATGTTTTTTCTGAATTATTTACTTTATTAATCAGGGAATTATTTTGTTCTGTCTAGTGCTGAAATCATAGAACGCTGTGAGGCTCATTTGCCATTGATATCATTTAATGAAACCAAGGTACGACCCTGTCTTAATTTCTTGACCTGTAAATTAGTGGTACAGCTTCCTGAGTGACGTTATTTCCAACTACGTTAGGGAGAATTGTGAAATGGATAAAATTTAATGTTGCGAATCTTTGAGTCAGCTAGTTGTACGATGGATGGCCAAATGATAGACTAGATCACTCTTTGCCCCTTCTGATGTCTCAAGTGACTTATATCACGAGGTGAATATTCATATTTTTGGGACCTGTAATTCTCTTAATCTTATTTAGGCATTGAGCGATTGGCGTTCTTGTCCTCGCAAATTTTCCACTAGGTCAGGTTGCCAACATTTCGATAGCCGAGTCTGCCATCATCGTAGGAGATTCCTGGTTACGATGGCAGTGTCAACTATCAAAACTTCGGCAAACTGACTAGGAGTGAAACATGTGAGGAATCGTACACCGCAAAGACAAAAAAGTACCCTATGAGCATTGTTTGTTCTGTTTTCTACGGTTGTATGAAAGATTGCATCATAGAAGTATTATCATGAATAATAGTTAGCCTTATGCCGTGGTGTGTGTTTTCGTATGGATTGCTTATCACCTTGCTCGGCTGTAAAAATCTTTTGTGTTGCCGTGACTGTGCCCACACCATGCTCCACATCTCCATCCAGTACTCGGGCATTTTTTTCTTTTCCCGTCTTGTTTGCTTTTACTCTGAACAATCACATTTGTTGTTTACCGCATAATGACTCCAGTCTCCATAGTTCTGAGAGGTATGAAGGTAGCAATTGTTCCACACTCATGAGTTAAGCCTTGAATATATTTTATACGGACTTGATTCTCATTTAGTTAATATTCTGGCTACTTAAGAATAAACGCGCCTCCGTGTTTGAGGTGAACAAATAATTCTACCATTCGGAGCAATTTTGTTCGATATTTTAACTTGAAATGACATGATACACGTACCTATAGATGAATACCATTTTCATGGAGCGCCTTCTTCGAAGGTTCGATGCCATTTTTATGTAGACACAGGCCCTCATAGTTTTGGAATTATTAGCCGACAGGTACAAGGGCGTACCCAGGATCAAAACTAGGGCGGGGGGGGGGCAAGCCACGGTCGTTCAGGTTGTAACATTTTAGCACGGAAAGGGCGAATGGAACCAAAATTTTAAGAAAATTGTATATAATTATAGCAGTGCTTTATTAGTTATTACAATTATTTGCTTGAAAAAATTTAATTTTTATTCTAGTTACATGTCTCATACTAATATTTTATTTTTGCTTCTAGAGGGGGCAGCTGCCCCCCCCCCCTCCTGCCCCTCGCTGGGTTCGCCCATGGACAGGTACATAATTAGATTCAAATATGCTCATTCTATAGGAATTGTTCTGCGGTAGTCTCATGTACATCTACATAATACTCCGCGAGCCGCCGCATGGGCGTGTGGCAGGGGGTGTTAGGTTACCAGCCGTGTAAAGGTGTATGTTTTTCGGAGATGAAATGGTGACATGTATTATAGGAGTGTATTTAGTGGTGTTCAATTTTTATTGTGGCCGCGTATTGTTCGCGGAAAGAACGAGTTCTTGTACCTATCTGTACGGCAGAGTATCTCTCTTATTTTCTCGCATCTGTCAGACCTAGAGATGTAGTGAGGAGTCATGATAATATTCTCTATGTCGCTCTGAAAAATATAAGTTCTGAATTTACCAAGCAAACTAAGCCTAGCGTGCCTAATGTGGCTGATGAAATTGTTTTTCCTTAAAATGACTCTCGATCGTACTATGTATATTGATTTTATTTTCTAGTAATCGACGCCGGACGTTAGTGAGAGCAGTTTTTTTTGCCAATAGTACGAGATGGTTGAATGGCAGTATTTGAACCCTCATGGTCACGGCGGGGCCATCTTAATATTTGTTGGGAAAATGGGATTGGAGGAATTGTTTCTCGAGCAAGTTCGTAGGATTTCGCGAGGTGCGCGCGGGCCGCCAGACGGGAGACTCCGCCTCTCTCCGGGAGAGGCGGAGGTCCGTCCGTTCCCCGGCGTCCCCCCCCCCCCTCGCTCCCACCGCCCACGGACTACCGAGCGAGCCTGCCCCTCCTCCCACCCCCCCACTGTCCACGCTGACAGGTTTATCCCCTAATTGTTATCTCACGAGAAGTCTTTGCTGCTCTCCTCGCCGTGGCAGTTATACGGGGCGATTGTTCTTGCTCCTTTGGAGGCGGCTCTCTGCGAGAGCGCGAGAAATAATGGCGGCATTGACAAGTACAAATGAAGGTGCGTTCACTGGTGAGGGGAGGCCGGATCGATGGACATTGTATGGAGATCGCTGCCTCGATTGTGTTTTTTGTCGCAGCCTCCCGCTTTGCTCGCTATCTGATGGCAGAGAAGGGGTTTGGCGGCCGCGCGGGAGCCGCCTTCTTGTGTATGCGGTCGTTTTTTTGTCCGTGTTTCGAATTGCTGTTCCTTTGACGTTCGGAGAGAAATGGTCCTTTGGCACGTCTTCTTCTCCCGACTCCATTTGCATGCGTCGCGAGGCTCCTTTGCCGTGGGACGGGAGGCACGATGCAAATGCTTCCGGGCGGGGTGCGTCTGGTTTTGGGCCGCCCCCGCCCCGCGCACCTGCCGGCCTCCGCACTCTAGTATGGGGGCGAACGTCTCCTTCAATCATCGATTCTTGTCGTTTATTGAAACAAATTGCGGGATGGCGTAGCATTTGGAGGGGAGGTGGAGGATGTTGCTGAACTCGGGAGTTTGGATCCAAGGGCTTGCTTTGGTGGGTGGGCGATTAAGGTTTGTTTCCAGCAGCGTTATCGTCAATGTTTGGTCCCGTGATAAACTTCCGAGACAACTGTTCTTCGCTGGTTGTGGGAAGGTTGGGAGATGATAGCTTTTGGGTGCTCGGTTTCGAGAGTTTGTCCGTACTTCTCTGTCCAAATCTGGGAATGGAAGCGAGTCCACGGTGAGGTACTAAATTATATTAGAGTGGAAATGTTATTTTGAATGGGAAATTATATATTAATCGCCTCAAGATTGTGACTATCAGTAGACATACATTATTGAATGCAAATGTGTGTCATACAGTTTGAAACCCTCATGGTTTTACGATGAGTACGTGCCAATGCGTTCAATCTGTCCTGTCATCTTTTTCTTCTGTGCCAGCCATGGAATTACAAGCCACCAGTTGGGTTATGCTGGTAGTACACCAATAGTTACGTTAAAGCTATTGGCCCTTGACTTCTCTTTTGCGTTGTTAGTGATTACTTTTCTGTTCGCCGATCCGCCCTGATCTCAAAAATGCCCATGAAATGCCCAGAGTGTAAACCTTAGTGCATGCCGCGAACCTTCGCATTGGCGTCAGCTTCTCGGGTGATAAATACGACTGACCGATGTGTGGGTATGTTCACCTAACTTTGTTAAACAAGGTTTTTTTGCTGATACATTGGTGAGAAAGGAGAATATCTCAGTTAGAAAAGACATATCAGGTATGTAAAACGATTGATCAGATGGAATTAAAGTGCAGGCTATTATTTTAGAAAATAGCTGCGTGATGCTGTTTTTTTATTAAGGAATACGTATTTATGTGCAGGTTGCCCTCTGCATTTCTGAAAGGTAGCACTTTGGAGCTGAAGATGGCTAAATTTTCTTTTGCTTCATTGCTGTTCACAGTTCGGAGCATTTCGGTTTTATCACTCGTCGAGATATTCTATTCCACGTAGACTCATCCGCCTTTTTTTTCCGGGACGTTCTGTACAGTCGGAGGGCGGGCAGGCGGTGACGGCGGGAGTTGCCGCTGCTGTGCGGACGATTTGGAGACGGCTGGGTTGCGATTTCATGGCTCGTTTTGCCTTTTCCCGTTGTCGTTCCCCCGTGTGATGCCTTAAAGAGCTTCAATTTAGCAAGCTTTCTTCTCCATGGAAATTCACGCAGAATTAATATTTACCGTAGCATCTTGTGTTGTTTGTGGGGAAGCTGTGTTGACAATTGGCGCTCGGCTGTGCAGTATAACGATGTCTTGCCCTTCCGCGGTTTCAAGACCTCATCTGACTCGGACTAATACGATTTAAATTGGTTGTCGACTCCTGATCGCTACGTGTTAACCATGGCTGCTCCAGCGAGTGTATGTTGTGTGTTATTTCATGGCTTAATAAAACTTGAATGTAACGGGTCGACTTCAGTTTTTCTCGTATTCAACTGTTCTCTTTTTTCCCGGCTGTTTTTTCCTATGAAATATCCATAAGCATTCTGTTTCATGAAGAACGTAACCGAGTTTTCTAGTAATGACTCCTATTGAAATTTTATGGAGAAAAATCTAATAAAATGTACTCATGTCATTACTTGCGAATGCATCTATTCCTTTTTGTCTGTTACATCGTCTACCTTTTTTTCTGAATGGAGAACTTGCAAGGTTTTTTACAGCTTTTTTAACTCATGCATCATATAGATAACCAAAAATGTTTCCAATGTATCCTTTCCTTTCATCTGAGCGACCCGTTTTTATTGAACTACAGTGAATTGAAAAGATGATGTCGTTTCAAACGCAGCTTTTTGCGCGCCATTTTGGAAGTTAGACGCGTGACGTCACACCTGCATCTACCGTACGAGACATACTAGATACCGGTGAATAGTTTGGCGAGTATAACCGTTCACTTACCGTTCATTTATCTTTAGCCTCGTGATGTTTCGTTGAAATATTGCTTCTGAGTTTCAGAAAGTATATACGTATTATGGTGTGCAATAGTTTAACTATTTCTTAGAGTTTACTCTGTATGGAAGTTCGTGCCGAGTCAGATAATCTGCCTATTAAGTCGACGCTCTAGTGGTGATGGAGTACTTATAATGAGATACGACATGAGGACATAGTCCGAAATAGAAGCTGTTTAATCACTTCATTAATTATTTTCTGTGATTTTCCCGTTAAATTAATATATTAATTGTTCGCAATTTCTATTGCAGTATTTCGACATTCTTAGAAATGCGATCTTTTCAAAAAGTTCGATTCTAAAATTTTATTGCAGTTCCATGAGGAAATATTACATTGATAGTGCAATAGGACGTGTTCGATAGCAAATATTGAAAAATGTATGCCCAGTGAAGTGCGAAATATTCCCGGAACATAAAGTAACGGCAAAAAATTGTGAGCCGCACATTTGATATCCGAGGGTACATTTTAGGGAAGAGAGAGAGCTCCGATCGGTCGTGAGTCTATTTGAAGAGTGTTAACAATAGACAAAGATGTAAATTTGTATCGTAAAGCGACGTATTCACTTTGAATTACCTAGCAATAATACTCGAATGCTGATGTTTGTTAATCAACTTTTCGCTCACCGTGAAGAATTTTATGACGTGAGAGAGTAGATAACAGGTGCCCAGGGTCTGTAAAAGCAGAGGTTTTGAATAGGTTCATTTAAAACGGCTTATTTTATGTAAGTGAAAGGTGAATCGCTGCATCGTGGAGTGTTTTCCTTGCACGATCAACCAGAAAGGTGGAAAACTCGGAAGACCTTAATGTTCGACAACCTACAAAAATGGTCGTAAGTTATGTTACCCACACGAACAGCGTTCGTACAGATGCAAAGCATCTGGTGATAACTTTATTAAATGCGTTTATTGGGGAGTCATTTTATGCTTTACATGCCTATGCGATAACACTTGAAATCATGCCGCATAACGCCGTGAACGAAAGATGAAATTCCTAGAGTTACAATACACATAATAAGGATAAGAAAATACAGAGTTATCATGCCCTACATTTGTAATGAACTGGAATGGATTGACTTTCTCTCTCCCGAGATCCCCGTTTCGGTTCCTCAGAATGTTACAAAAATAAATGTAATGACAGGTAAAATAGTGGAAAGAAATCCTATAGTTGCAATTTTATCGCGAACCCAGGTGTATGGGAGAGAAAATATTCCCACGTTTCTATCCTGTTTCTGAAAAAATTTGTGTCGTTAGCAGGCTAAACACAGGTTTCGTGATGTTGTCCTGTAAGTAGGGACTTATGGATGAGCTCTCGATAAATTATAAGCACAAATTCATTCACAAAACCAGTCTACAGTGTAAGAAGTTCTGACAATGCCGATGACACGTGACTTTAAATTAATGTATATGGTTAAATTTCGCTTCGGTTCCGTTACTTTGGAAGCGGAATTTCCATCGCTGATAGCTGCGTAGATGTTTGCGTGCTTGCGTCCATTGAATACTCCACCCTTCTAGGCACCGTAGCGCTCTTTCCCTAAGTTCCCCGATGACGCCGCCCGGAGTTCCCGGGTGGTCACGGCCTGCCACCGCTGCGGCCTCCGAACGACAGGTGTGACGTCAGAACTGTCCGATCTGACCACGCCCCCCTTTTCGCCCGTTTTTCGCGACGTTGGAATTTCGACAACTTTGAGAATGTATTTTTCGGGAACTAAGCATTACTTAGGCCTCGGGCATTTTGCGTTTGGCAAGATTCATCGTCCTCTATTACCTTTATTTAAAAAAAAATCTGCAAGTTCTCCATTGATTTTACAGGTATGAAAGCTGTAGGGCTAAAAAACACAGGGGCGTTGGCTGGGGTTAGGGTAGGGTTATTGAATCCCTTATATTTAAATAAGGAATATCCTGCCACATTTTGCCCTGAAAACAATTTGAAGCCGGGAAACTAATAATAGTTGACGGAGATTCCGATGGAGCGGCTCTTCGCAGTGCTCGTGTGGCGCTTGTGACATTTGCTGCGGCCGACATATCTTCATCGAAGGGCTTCCTCGAATTACCCGATCTGCTATGGCAAGAATTCATTGACTGATTAAGCCGTATTTCAGTGGTTGTCGATGTTGTCATTACTTGTGTCTGTTGTTATTAGGAGCCTTATGTAAAAGTTTTAATAGCAAACAACCTACTTCGGTATACTTATCTGTTTATTTTGTAAGCATGACGAGCGCCATTCGATGCGATTGTTCCCTAAGGCACGAATCTTTGAAAATTCTCGTCTGTAAGCCTGATTTTCTGTCATGCTGTAGTTGTTCGTGGTGAGTCATAACTTCGAAATATTTGGTGTTTCTGCGGGACCACCATTGTCTTTGATGTCAATGATCTCTTTCTGTAATAGATGCAGGGGGCGAGCGGCGTGTGACCCTGAGATGGGCTCGGGTGGTTAGTGGCGGATCTAGCGGGACAACTTGCGCGGTCGCCTTGCGATTGGGACGTCCCCCCAAAGTGTTCCCATGACCTTTTGAAGGCTTTGCGGACTTCGGGGTATTTCAATCATCTTGTGGCGTTAAATACTCTTACTCAATCTCGTTATAACCATTCGGGGATCTGGTTGGTGTGGTGACTCGAGGCCTGATTTCCAATGCCTAGGGCCCAGGCTCGAATCCTGGCAGTGGCGAAGATGTTTCGGGGGTATTTTAGTACCTTACTTGAGTCGTTTTTGGAGAGCCCTTGAACTGTGACTCCGTCTGTCGTACCCGGCGTTAAACTGTTTCTCATTGCGTCTAGCCCTGGGACCCCTCCCCATGCATTATTATCAAGAAGTTTTTGTCTGATAAATGAGTGTATAAGTTCACTTTGGTTCCAATGAATTCTCAAATCATCTCGTACGCTCCTAACAGTTTTTATGGCTCTTCGATTCTGTCCGTCTCTCCTCGGTGACAGTGGTGTCTCCCTTTCTGTGGATTTCTTCGCAACGCGCGGCTGCTCCATAGTAATCCTCATTTATTATCTGTGTATTGAAATCGCGATGCAGTACCTTCATCTTCTGGTGGCTAGGGAATCCCTCATTTCAATAACATCCCAAAGGGAAATATGGTGAACTTATTAAGAATTGTGAACTCATTAAGTGTTATAACTATTGACAGTAAAAATCAAGGAGGGGAATAGAGAAAAATCTAAAATAAATAGAAATCCACAGGCTCCAACGCCTTTGACACAATTTTAACAAAAATTATAGATACAGTGATGCTGGTCTCTTCCACAGGAATGTGGAAAGTTTTCAGGTCATTGCATTTACATGACCAGATATGGTAACACAGAGAGAGAGAGATACAAATTCCTTGTGTAGAAGTGGAAGGCAAATAACGGAGCTATTTAGAAAGCAAATAGTGATGCAATTTTTCTTTAGAATTATTTAGAGATGTGCTACCTTTAATAGACCTGGTTAAAGAGTTTGATATGACATTTGAGCTGAATGCAAATGAAAGGTGAGATATTTGGTCGTGCAATGGGCCAGGCAGTACCGGTTGAAGGAATCATTCGCTCCTTGAAGACTTGGACTAAGATGGTGCGGTACCGTGAAATAGGTAGGTCGTGGGGTAGATTGGTTCTCTCCGGTAAAATAAAATGCATGGGTACACGCCGAGTAGTGCCGAGTCTAGTTTCCAGGCTAGTTCAACCAGGCTATTTTTGCCACAAGGAGAAATATGCTCAGCTTGTCGGATATTAAAGATAAGTCGAATACATGAGTTCCCTAAGCGCTGAAGTCTTTAATCTTTTTGTTCCTGAGTCAAGTCCCTAAAGACGTTGTGAGCGATAGTCAGTGTGGGGAAACTAGTGTAGTGATTGATAGTACTTTGTTTGAAGTGGTAGGACATGCTGCAGATGTTTTATATATTTTATATGTTGGTACAGTACACCATCTACTCTATTAGAAATTGAGAGTACATGGTCATGCCAGGTGAGATTCTTGTTCATTAATATTCCCATATTCCGAGCTGTGTTAGAATAGATTATAGGGATATTGTCGATGATGACTTAGGGAATATTATAAAGATTTATTTTATTTGTCGGTCTAGCTGCACCATTGATTTGGTTTTCTCGTTCGTCGGTACATCTCATTGTGGTTCCTTCAGTGAGGCAGTAATGGTAAATATGCAACGTTAATGCGAAGATTAAGCTGTTGACGTTATTCTATTATTTGGGCTCGTATCCCACGGCGACTGCGGAAGGATTCGAAAGAGCCGCCGTGCGTTCGGAGTGCAAACTAAGTGGCCACCAGAGTGCCTGCCCGCCGAGGCATCGCGCGGGGCGGCGCCTCCGGCGTCATTCGGGCCGTCGCGGCTCCAGGAAAGGGGCGCCGGGGGCGGTGGGGCCGGACGGAGGCAGCGTGGGCGTGTGCCTCTCTCCACCCCACCCCGCGACCCCGGCTCCTCCCCCACGGCCCCTTTACCCGCCTAATTAATCCTTCTCGCATGGCTAGAGTCGACCGCAAAACGCTTTGCGCCATCAGGGCCCTGCCTCGTCACCCCCCCCCCTTCCATCCTCCCCCCACTCCCTCCCCCCGTCCCTTCCCGCCCACTACACCTCTTTTTCATATCTCTTCGGAGAAACTTGTGGGAACTGCGAGAGGGCCGTGTGGGAGGGCAATGAGTGCTCGTTCCTCCTGGAGGCGGTGCGAGAGGGGTGGGCAGAATCTTAATTTCCGACATTTTCGCCGTGGATAGGAGCTCGTTTTCAAACTCGTAATTTTGGGCTTTTAACATTTTCACTCGAAGACTAAGTGGGGAAATAAAATTTGATGGCGGTGAAATGAAAACTCTCTCAAACTCTCTCGCCTTTAGGGTTTTGTCGCTCGGGTTCCGTCGCTCGTGTTTTCAGCGCCCGGGAATGGCTAATGCTGAGTTTTAATTAGGATTTGGAGGTCAGGTTTTATTTTTCAATTCCGTGATATTTTCTTTTCTCTTCGTCCATCTTCCCGGAGACATTGGGTATTGTCAACTTTTACTCCTTTTGTGTCGCTCTACCGTTGTCGGCGAGTGCGCTGGTGGGCCGTGAGAAGATTTTGCCCAAGTTTCAGTCCTTTGGTGAGCTTAATTCTTTTTGGGAAGTGCCTCGGTGATTCTTATCCGCAAGAATTATGTCTTTGTTTTATGTCTATTTTTTATGCAAGTGCATGTTAATTTCTTCGTGTTATACGCTCGTGTTGTATGGTCTCGGAAGCCGCGCCTTAGAACGATGTGAAAAGTCTGGGCGCTTTCACGTCCCTGGTGGTTGTCTCGAGTTGGGCACTAATGTTTGGACCGAGTTGAGTATTTACTGAGACTGAGGGAGGGCGTTCTTGAGTTGGTTTACCCGCACTCAAAATGGCGGGCTGTCTGTAATCACTAATTTTTCAATGCATTTCTTCAAAGAGAACGCCGATTCTGGACTTTTCTCTATTTTACAGACTTGAAAGAAGACACCATTTTATATTTCAGCGGTAATTTTAGCCGAGTTCGCTTCAAATTAGCGGGAATTCCGCAAGTAAGCAACGGAAGACGAAGGCGGTGAAATCCGTATGATCTCTCCTTTAGTTGTCTTAAGAAACTGTTTACTCGAGTGGCATACACATGAAAAGCTTTGTAATCTTCTCAGAAAAATTTATTTATACTACCACTACAATGTCATTGTACCTGATGATGACGCCTAAGCGTTGAATCGCGCAATATAAATAAAATTGTCAGTGGACGTCACAAGGTTTTTTATTAATATTACATCATGATGTTACACCTCATCTCGCCCGGTATCGTTGAGTGCAATTACTTGAGTGTCATGTGGCTTGTTTATCGCTAATTAAGCTGTTGTCTATATCCTGATATTCAATTTAATCTATCAAAGTAGGAAAGCGCACCTACGAAAACCGAGATGTATGCATTGTAAAAACGTATGAACCCTAGTTTCTCACCCCATGGTCCATTCTACGAAGCTAAATTCCCGCTGGCATTAATATGTTTTGAAATCTTCTTTGCGTTAAGTGTCTGTTTTCGGGTTCAAATTATAGTCCCAGCTATGAAAACCATTTTATTAAAATTTACTAATTATGATAATTAGGCGTGTATACTAGTGTCTTGCAGGAGCTGTCGGATTGGCGGTGTGCACTCTTCACAGAATAGGCGTAGATTCATATGCTTTGATGTTACAAGATTGATTTGGATCGGTCATTGACTGAGAGAAGTGTATGTAGTGGTGGGGACAGAATGTTATTGATGCTGGAAGGCAGAATTAAGAGTGAAATCCTTTATAAAAGCTGCTTTTGCCTCCGTGTGGATGAGGCAGATATAGGATTAGGAACAGAAGATCACTGAGGTTTTAGTATGTAGCGTTGTTGTTAGCCTAATTTTAACAAATGATGCCAAGGGGTCAAACATATCGACATCCTATCGAAGTGAGGATGTACTACACTTGAGATATCATCCATGTGGCATCCCAGTCGAATCTATCTCCTTTACTCTGAAAGTATCGTGTAAGTCTGTTCATATGCAGTCCATCATAATATAAGTGGTGATGGTAGAGTCTCTGGTTTTATAATTAATTATTTATAGTACAATGACGAAGAATCTTGTACACGCCTTGAGATATGTGCCACAAGTAAGGCAGTTTTTTTTACATCGGAGTAATTTCCTAAAGCTATGAATACGGTGTATCCTAAATTCCTAAATCTATAAATCTATGTTAGCCTATATTTCCAAAATCTATGGCGTAAAGTAAATTGTGGGATCTTGTCATAATGCTTATTATGCTTTTCTCTTTTTTGTGACGACTCACGAGACGTTGAACTCCGTGGGAAGCCCCTCGAAAAGTAGATTAGTCTGTTTACTCAGTAAGGAAGGCCGTCATTACCGTTTTTATTTGGATTGCAATGATAGGTTACTTAGTATCCGCTTTTGGTGTTTTAGATGTGGACTGCTGCTGGTCGGCGATAACTGTCTTATAGCACCCTATAGTATATGTGTTTACATCTTACGAACGAAAAACTTGAGAGAGAAGTGGCCCTAATGCAATTTGATGACATGGGTTATTTGCGACGTCACCGTTTGTAGTGAGGAATAGGAAGCCTTACCAGGTTTCTCGCTGAGATTAAAGTGAGTCTCGAGCATCTTGGAGCAGATTTCTATGTCGAGTTTGATTCGAGAAACATCTGTGCTCGTTCCAGTCTTGAGTCGAGAATTAGCGGGAATCCTCTCAGTACTGCGACTAAGACCCTGACGCGTAGTAACGTTCAGGTTAGCTGAATAATTTGCGTCACTATCCTCCTAGGAGATGTATTTTAAGTAACCGTAACTTACGGTGTGCTGTGGAACTAGAACTGACACACATCAATTTATGAAGGCGTGTTTTTATTTTATTGCATTTGTAGTTTTTGGCGATAATATGTGTTTTTCATTAATTGAACTTGGGAGCGGGATGAGGGCGCTGTGATGCGATGGTGGCCGAGGGTGTGTTTTTAACTCGCACCCGGGTGATCAGATTACGGGAACGTTGCGTCTTTTCCACGCGGCAACACTCGCCTGGGCAACAATCCACTCCTCCTCCCGGCTACTCGCGGCCCCTGATAGTGGATCCAACGGTGCACTGGAATCTCGAGTTTATCTTCCTTAAAAAATTTAACCGTTCACGCGGATGGCAAACGTTTTTAAATTTTCTTTTTCGTTTTATTACCTATTTTAAGGTAGTGCGAGCGAGATAGTTCCTTAGTCATAATAGAGACCATATTCGAATAATACGTTTTAATTTCACCAGCTGTAGGACATATAAATGAAATATTAAATTATTAATAATGCAATAATATAGTTTTATATGGCAGAAATGCTAAGTAATTAAATGAAAATATCAGCATAAGTCTTCAATTTGATTCATTTTTTTTTCGCGTGGTGCGTTTGAAACTTTCAAAACGGAAGGTTTTTTGTGATACCCAAGAACATGCTGTGGCGAAAATAGGATTAATTTTCAAAAATAGTTGAAAAAGCATACAAACTACACGCTGTTAGTTTTTTTACGACATCAAAGTGTTAGAAACTCCTCATTTTGTAAATAATATCTCTCTGGAGTGCATACACGTACCATTTCCCATGTAAAAGGGCTGGTATTTTTTTGGCAAATATCTCGAGAAGTGATGTGGTAAGGGGTAAAGTTTTTGGTGTAATTAGAAGGGTGAGATATTTTTCTTTAAAATGTGACCAAACTCATTGATTTCTAGGTAAAATGACATTTCGCTCAACCTACATTAAGTGTGATGGCAGTTAATATTTCACGAGCCGTTACCCGCGTGTTTACTCCTTTTGTCATTCTCCCTACTATAATGTAAAACAATTTTGTTGCCGTATTTTCTCTCTCTACGTGTCTTTCTCATTTCGTGTAGGGTCTCTTAGGATTGCTTATAGTCACGTAGCACATTTACGTGTTTGTTAGATATAAGCGAGAAATACCGCTAGGAAGTGACCACTCACTCTATTGTTGTAGTTGTAATGTGGTATTCCTGGGTATGAGTTGAAAAATATTCAAAGATTTGAAGATGATTTCAAAGTATTACACCGATTACGCTTGACAAACCTGGTGGGAAAATCTTGTCGTCGCTAAGTTGGGTGATAAATATTCGGGGAGATTTCTCGTATGTATTTACCATTCTTCATATTGGAATTTTTCTGTATCGCTTTCGCCTCTGGCCATACACATTTTTAGTGTAATGGGACTATGGGAAATCAGTAAGCAATGTAACAATCTGACATAATGGATCAAATAGTTTGACGCTGCAGTTCTCTCTCGCGTTTCAAGCTTGTTAGTCATTCAACGCTCTTATTCGTGTAATTTTTACCGGAGAACGCTTTCAATTTTTTCTTTTGGCAATTAGAGTGAAGGTAGTTGATAATAAGAAGGTAGAAAGTAATTGGATTATATTTCGGGTGATTTTTAAAAAAATATTTTGTGTGTAATTATTCCTATCGTTCCATAGTAAAACACGACTGCGTGCTTCGTTCCCAATCTTCGCGATCGAAGATGCTTGGTTGTGACTAATCATAAATTTCGTGACGCGCATCGAAAATATTGGGCTCCCAATTGGTTTTTACGTCCAAAATACGTATGCAATTTAATAATCTTAGTTCTTTGTTCGTTATTATTTCTTCGTATTTCTGGCTTTAAGAGGTTATGTATACGCTATGTTCATCCTGGAAAATTGACGTGGATTTTTGTCGCCCCTGCTTTGGTAATACTAAATACTGTTGTGCTTTATGTTTGTCAAGTAATTTTGAGTGGTTATCATTATAAATTGAACCGAATGTTCTCTCAGGAATGCGTACGTGAATATAGAAATGAATGAATGCCCAGCTGGAGAATGTTTGGTTATGAATTTATTCGGCTTGGTAACAGATCATAAGCCATCCATAGATTTCGATTCGGTGAAAAAAATCGCTTATTACAGTTTAATGAAATCACAATCGTTATTCCTGATGTGTTCGGAGACTGCAAATTCTACGAAGCGTTTTCATTTTGAAATGTACTAATTAATCTATAATTGATTATATGTATTTTTTTGTTGTGACTTTATTTTGAAATCCACGCTAATCCTCGTTCAAGCATTTCCCTGGTCTTGTAAATCATCTGTCAGTGCCGACAGTCGTTCATAAATTTCCTCGCCTCTAAAATCAAGTTTATCACCGCTGAAAGGGATAGCAGGTGCACGCGTCATTGTACGGCGTTATGGGTCCGATCTGTTTGATTGGTGTTTGGCATGTGCTTGGATAATATTTTCCAGTGTCGGCACTCAAATTCGTATTTAAGCATGTCACTTTTTCGCATTTTGTTCACTAGCCATAAAGGTCCTCAACTTCATTCTTTATCTATCCTACATTCTTGATGCTTTTCTACCTGCTTGTCGGAATCGGTGACGACTTAGTGGTTGAAATCATTCTTTTCTTTGATTTATTTAATTCCCTTTACGTAGTAATAATTTCCATGGTTGACATGTCAAATGTAATGTTAAAAATCTTAATGGTACGTGAC
Source organism: Ceriagrion tenellum (assembly GCA_963169105.1). NCBI lineage: Eukaryota > Metazoa > Arthropoda > Insecta > Odonata > Coenagrionidae > Ceriagrion > Ceriagrion tenellum. Next base: position 15,091,514 of record OY720638.1, read on the forward strand.
CACCTCGGCTCCCCGCCTGTAAGAACATCTTTTCTGCAGTCTCTTAATTCTTAAGAGTATTTAAGGCCTTTTTTTCTGCAGTCGAGCATCATAGAAGGGGAAAATGCTTATGCAGTCGTCGCGTTCTAGGGGCTTTATTACTTCATGCTTTGACTTCGTGACATTATTTAAGTATATTACTCAATGCTATTTTTGAATCGTGTTGTGTCATATTTCTTTTTGATCTATTACAAAAGGCTGACTGTTAGTTTTCGCTTGCCGTCTGGATTGGTATATATCACTGGCCCAACTTTTATGTTACTCGGAAGACCAAATTCATGTTTCTCCTTTTATTACGAATGGCGTAAAAAAGCGGGGCCGTGATCGCTGCTTAATCGGTTTCCAAGAATGGGATACATTGTATTAGTGGTTGATTATTATTCCTTCCACCCTCGCCTCTTTGCTAAAATTCATTTGGCAAAGTTTTTTGCGGCGGTGGGTTTGTGCAGGGAGGGACCAAAATCCCGCCACCTTCCCCATGTGCACCATTAAGGGATTGGCCCTGCATCGCGCCTTGGTGCTCGTGTCGTTAGTCACTCGTCCGCCCCGCACCACCGCCTCCCAATCACATTTGGTGGCGCGGCACACGGCGGCCGTGATGACGGCACACGTGTCCGTGAGGGGGGGGAGTGACGTCCCCCCCCGCGTGACGCGATCTCCAAACGGGGAGGGCGACGCGCAGTGCGGCGCCGGTGGCACTCTCGAGCACCAGGTGGCGCTCTGATGTTTGACAACCAACGCCTGGGCGTCGCGCGCGCGGCCGACTGGTGAGCCCTGGGGAGGGCTTTTGGGGGGTAGGGCGGCGGGCCCTGGCGATCCCACGACGCATCCATCCCCATCCACCCCTGGACCACCCCGGGCCCTTAGTCGGGTCGTCTCGTGACTCAACCTGTCCGTCCCCCGCCCTTTCTCACCGCCACTTATCATGCGCTGGGGAAGTGAGCGATAATTTTTCATTAAGCACCGATTACACTTATAGTTAATTTTGACATGGGTGTGCGCCATTGAGGCACCGTTTCAAAATAGAATCTTGCCGAAGAATCTAACGAGTGTACCTGTAATTTCGGGAGTCTTCTACTTCACTCGGATGTGATTTCATCTTCCTTTTAATTAAGCCATCACACTTGTGTGGATGTTATTTGATGCTAGGCCTGGGTTGTTCCCCTCCTGTTTTGAGGAAACGCCGGGAACCGCATAGGTTTACTGAATATTTACTGGCTATTTTTACATCCTATCAGATGGTTTTCGAGCTTGGGAGCCCACAATCATAGTTTCCTACGGCTGGACTAAGTGTCCTTCTCGATTTCCTCCTAGCTTTTTGTTATATCCCCCTGCGGGCATCCCCATTCGTGGCAAGGGAATGGCGTTTTGATTTGGAAATGATCCCCCGGGAACTCGACTCGCGGGGCGGCCCGCCGGCGGCGGCCTGCCGCGCGTCAGGCACCGGCTGCGCGATCCCCTCCCCTGAGTCCATCGTACTTGGACATGTCCTCGAAAAAAATATACTGTCACAATAAATGCCTTGGATAAAAAAAAGCAGTCGATGGCATCTCTGTAATGTACGTCACATCGCTTCCTTCTTCCTACTTTGACTAAAGCGTTGCCCATTGAACTAATTTTCATGTTATAACCGTTGTGTGCAATTGGTGGAAAATTCGCCCTACTCCTACGAATATGCACTCATATGAAATACTATGTATCCATGATATTCAGGAGCCGAATTTGGAGCTGAGGGGCGAAATAAATTTTGGTTAAGGGAAAATTTGACAAGTAATGCTATGCTCTTGCGATCTCTGGTATGAGTGCCCTGTTGGAGTAGATAGCTTACGATGTACCAGTAAGTTCTAAGATATTTTTAGCTCTATCTGCATAACCATGGTTACGTCCTATGGTTTTTCTCGCCCGTGTATTTGCTTGTATAATCATTTATGACGCCTCGGCTCTTCAATTACACTTATTACTTCCCTCGTGGTGAGCACCATTATTCTCTTAAAATAGCGTTCACAGAGCAGTTATAATTTAACAAATCATTACGCCTTGACGCCATCATCAGGTTCGTCAATGTGTTGTTTTTCCGAATTATGACATGATTTCGTTGGAACGGATTGTGTGGTGGTGATTGGCCTATATCACCTTAACTTGCCAATTTCCCTCTGTTCCTACTCCCACTTTAGTTGTAAGTAATGGTATTGTAGGAAGTTAGGGCGCATTGATCTTCCATCACACCCGCCTCCCCATGCTGCTCTTTTATGGAACGCCTTCGTGCCTCTGTTTGTAAAGCAATGGCACGGAAGTTTTTTGGCCCTGGCGAGATCCTCTAGCCGCCTCAGGGATTCGTTTAGCGGGGGGAAATCGTGCAAAATTAGTTGTCGGTTAAAGGTTGGTTCACAGACGGGTTCGACTAAAGCGCTACGCTACTTTTTACTGTCAGATTAATTCCAGTTTCAGCCTTTTATTGTTGATAGTGATCATCATTTAAACGGCATCATTAATTTGGGCGTGGCGTTCTGCTATTTTTATCCCGGAATGTGATTGGAATTGTCCATATGGCCTCATGCAATTGATTCGGGTTATTAAAGAGGTGAATCTTTGCGTCCCTTGGCATATTTTTTTCGGCGATTGCTAGTTTTTCAATTGATTCTTTTTACTTATCTTAGCCTTTTTATATTTAAGATTATTAATGGCTCAGGCAATAGTCAGGAATGTGGGTCTACGAAATCAATGAATTGCTCATCTTTTTATTTCTAAACCCTTTCCTATAAACCTTTTCTTTCCGTAATTTATTTTAAAGGAATACGTTAAAAAACTAAGAAATGCATCTTCAGAACAGAATGCGACGAGGAGATTAGTTTCTACCCTGAACTTAGATTTGAGATTTAAAGATTACCTTGACGTTGTCGTCGTTAATTTCTCGAATTTTTTAGTTTATCTTTTTAAAGTTAAGCTCTTCTCAAAGTTGATGTTTAATTCAGTTTTAAAGGTACCTTTTTTACGTACTTTGATATTTGAAGCGGCTTAGTTGGTCGTCTTCTGCAACTGCGTTTTCTGTAATATGTGCTTAAAGTGATTGTTATGAAGAATTCCCGGCTTTTTTTTCAATGAAAAATCTGAATTTCTGTCCCAGATGTACGCACACTCCATATATTCCAATGGGTATAGTTATGGCCCTTTTTATCCCTGTTTTTCTCTCTTGTTGAATCCAAGTTCGGAAAACAACTGCGCATGTGTGGGATTACATTTAGTTGCCACTATTATTTATTCATTATTGTCAAATATTGGGCATCTGATGAATAGTCACAATTATTTCTAATGCCTCAACCGTGATTTATTGGAAAGCTTCTTCAGAATCTCTTGAAAAGTGCATGTAAAGCTTTGGATCGCGTGCGTATCTCAGTTGTGGTTTTCGTCAATTTGTCGAACTTAACCATTATTTTCTGCATTTTCGTTATGCGGAAATAACTTTGTAGAATCTCAGCAAAGTCATCATTTGCTATGTACAATCACTCCTACTCTATTTGATTTGCTTAAATTTGCGTCTGTGTAAAATTTGTCTCATTTAGATCGCCAGACACTAGAGGGAATGGTCGCCTTTTCTCTCCTGTAATAGTAAGCAGTGCGCTCGATGAGCGGGTCATGCCACATCGAAAACATTTTCATAACGGCCATTGTTGTGTGCCGTATTTTTTGTCTAGTTTCCCACAGTTATCATTTTCATCGTTATTGTCATAAGTATTTTGTGGCGAGGCGGAAGCGCGCACGCATTCTCGACACGATCAGGACTCTATGCATACATATCTTCGAAGTATTCCTTGCCGTTCTCAGCGAGAGGTAACTTAGGGGCGACTGGCTCCGAGGAAAGACCCGTGGAGTCCTCTGGTGCTGGACAGGATATTTACTGGCCTTTGGACGCATGCTTGCTTTCACTGCTGCCTGCGAGCCTTGCAGGCAGACTTTTAGCTCAGTAACCAATTCCTTCCTCATCGTGGCATCTCTTTCCACGCTGCTACGTTGGTCCGATGACCGTCCGATCGACGTTTTTTGCCCAAAATTTCAGGTCTCTTCGGTCGCGTCACACACGTTTCCCGCCGGCGCTTGCGGGCGCCCTTCCCCCACCCCGCCCCGCGGTGTGCGGCGTCTGCCTCGCACCAAACCTCGCCATCCAAATCTCCGCTCCCGGGGCCCGGCCGAATTTTATCACCCGTCATATCAGATTATCCGCGGCTTAACGCCCCCGATATCGGTTCACTCCTCCCTCTAAAGCGACGGAAACCTCTCCAGCCGTGGAATATCCCCCTCGGATTGCTGTAGCGTACAGCGGCCCATCCTCGCTCCCCCTTCTTTCCTCCCCACGGTTGTCCCCGTGTGGTTAACGAGCGGCCCTCTACGATATGGCCAGATAGCAAAATCTCGATATTCTGCTCATTGTGGCGCGAAACTTATGGGTAATTCATAATGTCTTCGCTGGGATGCATGCTGACGATTCTGAGTAAATACCGCATGTCCACACTTCGGCTTGTTCGGTTGCAATACGACTGGGAAAAACGTTTGGGTTGGTTGGAGTCGAATGTGCTCTTCACCCCGTCGCTTGCAGAAGTCGTGTGTGAGCGATATAGCTTATATCTCAATCCGATAATAGGTATTTTACGATGTTTTCAATAAATGTACGTTTAGAATCGCCCTTTTTTCCTCGTCACAGGAATCTCTGTTGCGAATGTGGAATGATGTATCGGATTTGTCAATAATATGATTTCCCTTTTGATGATAACTCAAATTATCTAAATTTCCCTACATTTGAAGCGGAATATTGGTTATATCCCGCTATTTTGTCTCTGTCTCAGATATCCCTGTTGGAGATTTTATATTAATAATATGCGCATTTGTAGCAGTTCAATGATTCAGATGCACGTTATTTATGCTACCGTGCCATCGTAATCGTTTCCACTCAATTGCTCTTATTTTCGAGCTCGGATTGATGATATTCGTGTTACCATGTCTTTTACGCCGTGATTGTGGCTAGTTTACAAAGTGCAGTCATCGCCAATATCGCTTTTATGGAAATTGGTAGTAGGTCTTCTTTAAATGATATAAATGCAATTAAGCGCTTCTTTTAGAGCCAGGTTTTAGTAATGGACCGCTCTTGAGTTTTTGAAGCCTCAGGGATGATGAAGGATGGTTGACATTTTGTCACCTGGGTGGCTCGGGATAACGGGGGTCGGGAAATGTGTTCCATCGCAACCTTATACAATGGATGCCGCTGACTATTCATGGGCGGCTTTATACAACAATATGTATTCGTAAAATTTGTTTTTATTTATTCGTTTAGAATAGGAAAACTTTCACGTGATCCTGAAACCCTTTACTTTTTATCATGTATCCTTCAAGTTCACCTTCAAACCTCTTGCATACTTCACCTTTGCGAAATTTTGCCCGTTGGCCTCTCGTTCTTCTCTATTGTAAGAACAGTGTGCCCGACATCATTGTTCAAAATCTCGCCATCGTTTTAGATCGTGGTATCACGGATGTAATCAAGTTGAATGGTGTTATTTTTTTTCTCGCGGACATAGTTTTTGAAGTGTTTATTGATGCGTTGGCGAGTCCTCTGCGTTTTATTCGTTGTTCGGCGATTATCGATGCGAGGCCTCCCCTTTTTGGTTCCCCCACCACGTTTCGCACCACGTGGAATCCGCCCTGCCCCCTCCCCCAACATTCCACCCCTCCCTCCTACCTCTCTGCCTTCGACGCTCTGTTCCTTCGATGCCGGGGCGTCTGCCCCGCCGAGCGGGCCGCGGGCGGGCGCCCGGATGGGCCCGACTCCCGCCGTGTCCTCGCGAGTCGCTCGCCCTCCGATTCGTGGCGAGTGGCATTTATGATGCTCGCCATCGGAAGCAGAGTCGGGGATAACTCGTCCGACTAACGTGGTCAATGTGTCCGGGAGGGCAGTCGGGCGCGTTCAATGTTGGCGTTGCAAGCGGGGGTTCGGTCCGTGGCTTCTGGGGTCCTGGCCGCGGGTGGTCTCGTGGAAGGAAGCTCTGTATGATGGTCGTATTCCTTCACTTTGTTTTTACATCGCTTTCGCTGTTCCTTGCGCTGGAATCGGTTCTCTTGTCTTGTTTCACAATTGTCATCATTAGCTATGAGCAATGCCCTACTAGACTCGTTTCCGAAACCAGTTTAGTAGCAATGTTGGAAGGAGGAGGTAAATTAACATGCTATTTTTATATAAGACTAACATTTTGCCAGAAACCGAATGAATGTGCCTATGCGTTTCCTTAGTATCCCATGTTTCCTCTAACACAAGTAGAGAAAATCTTAAAGTGTATATACAGTGGTTGGATTTTGAATATTTTTGTTTTCGAAAGGAGTCTTATATGTGTGGTGTTTCGTGCACTTGAGTGACGGTAGTCGCCGTGCGTTTGATGCAGATCGCCGTGATAAGTGGTGAACGACTGCTGGTAAGAACCATTTTGCAGCTCGTCGTTTGGAACTATAGTAGTGGACAGCGCTGGAACCTCCAGCTTTTTTCGTTGCAACAGGATGCACTTGTAATCCGTTGTCGTCCGCCAAACGGAGAATTACGTGGAGATTTTAGTTTCCTGGATTCATCTTTCCATTGTTATCGTATCGGTACACGACTACATGGCGTTTTGGTCCTGCCGTGGATGAAGCGATGCGTCGACGCCCCCAGTCCCCCCGCACGCCAGGCTGCCCCCGCGCCGCGCCCCTTACCTGCCGCCCGGGGGATGGAGGAGCAGGCTCGGAAGTGGCGAAAGGGGGCGGGGGTTGCCGATGGCGTATCTTTGATCCGACTCCCTCCATTGTTCCCGCGCCCTCCCCCCTCCCCGCTTATTAAGCCCTCAAGTGTTCGGTGTTGTTTGGATTAAAACGCGGCTCGTCCGACGCCGCGGCAATTATTAAACGGGGCAGATATTAATCTCTAATTAGATATCTTTGTAGCTCGTTGGATTGTGTCTTCAAGGGCGTGGTTGGGGGGTTGTTGAGCCGTGTTCCAGGGGTTGAAATTGTTTCACGGCGGGTAATATGCGAACCCATTTGAGCGTTTTGAAGTGCAAATTTCCATTTTAACGGGAACTTCTTTCGTGTTGAGAGCGGGGAAGTGGAAAGCACGACGGGGTCAAGACAAGGGTTCCCGCTCCTCCACCGCGTTACATCTGAGCGTGCTATCGGTCTGCTCTCCCACGGTACCGGATTCGAAGGCATTTGCTACCGATCGGTTTGAGTGCCTTGGTTGGGAACTATCGGGCTCTGGTTTTCGTGTGTATCAGTGTTATTTAGTAATCAGTTCATTTAGTAGTGAGTTTCTCATGAGGACGACTTAGGTTAAACATTATTTTTACCGGCAAATGATTAGTTGAAAATCGTAGGGTCAGGTTAAAGAAGGCATCCTCCCGACAATTTAGGCAGTTTTTTGAGGTCTTCGAAACTTGGACGTGGAAAATGATGTAGAAATGAGATGGGGAGGCCGAGTCAAGGATGAGGAGGTGTTGCGAATATTTGGATAAGATGGGCGATTGGCAGAGAAAAGGAAGATGAATTCGTGAGGATATTGTTGTATGGGGAATGAGAGCTTGCTGAAGACTGTTTGAGGGAATGGTAGAAGGGGAGAAGGTACAAGGAAAAACGAGCTGTATGATGTTGGACATATAGATGAGACTGGAGGGAAGTACGACGAAACCAATAGACTCGTACTGGACGCATATGCATGGAGATCAACGCGGCATAACAGCCCATGATGATGTTGTAGCAACTTGGAACCATCCGGGAAAGGTAAGAAGTGAAAAGCACAAAGTCATCTGATCTCGATTGCTATGCTGCAACATGTTACTACTCTTCAACTTCATCCACCTCAGTCGTACCAATTGAGAATTTGACTTGTAAGGTATTATCTCCTAATAGTTGACGACTGGATTCCTGGAATGTATGACAAAACATCGCCGAAGGAGATGGTTGGATTTGTTTTAAAACATCTGACTATTATATTGTTAAATATTTCGTATTTTGCCAATGTAACTGTAGCAGCTAGTGAGTTTTATACCGCTAGACAAAAGATCAAGGAAGGTTTTTATTGCTTGAGGTGGAATGTCTATGATTCATCCTAGGATGGAAGCTTAATAGAAAATCATTGGTTACTTGTGTCATGGGTGACTAATCATTACAGCAGTGTGTAGAGTTAATACGTTGCGCATATTTTTTTACCTGTCCCATCGCTATAAATAATTGTCTCGCTCATCGGTGTACTATTGCCAGGGAGGTTTTCCGTCATGTATTGCAGCTAGGTTTCGCAAGATCTACCTCTCCGGAATCCGTACTGCCTCGATAGAAGTTTCGATTATCCGGGAAGGTTTAAGTATTACTTACAGTTTAGTGCTCCAGATTTTTGATGGCCATGTTAGCGATGCAGGCCTGAGATTTCCTGCCCTCTGTTACCTGTGTACCCTGCCCTGTACCTAATATCACCCTGCCCTTCTTTATCCCGTCCATCAAACCTATTCTCTTCCATTCCCCGCTTTCCATGCCTCCTTCCAGCTCGGCCTTAAGCATCATATAGCCCCTCTCTACCTCTTATAATCTCCTACTTTGCCTTCTCATAACCTCGTCCAGAGCTTTCCTTTCCTCACCATCCGTATCAAGCGCTTCCTTGTTGGCCTTCTTTTCCGTCCATTGCAACTTTTCGTTGTCCCCCTCACCCTCATGTTCAAATCCTGCGGCCTATTGTCGTCTACATTCTCTGAGTCCGCGTTTTTATCCCATACGATGCTGTGCTTCGTACCCGATTCCTCACCAGCCTCCTCTTTAAATCCTTACCCAAAGTCTCCGTTATCACCTCCCTTCTGTTGCTGAACTCTTTTTTCGCAAATGCTATTCCCCCTCCTCTTCTCTTCTCCGTGTGCCCAATTTCGTCTAACGTATAACCCAAGTAATTAATTAATTGGTCTACTCGCTCCAGGTTGTGCCCTCTTACTTTTTTGACTAGCCTGCTTCCTTTGTCCTCAAGTGTCTATTTACTTTTGTTTTCTAATAATCTTATTTCCGTATTTACTACCCTGAGTTTCTAATGCATTTACTTAAGTTTGCAATCCTTTCGAAGATCTAATAAACATCGACTGGTCGTCCGCGAACCCAAAGAACTTGAGAGCTGGCCTTCAACTTTGATTCCCATAACTAGCTCTGCCCATGCTTCTCTAACAATCTCCTTGGCATGGATGCTAATGAGCGAGTGCGACAGCGGGCTGCCCTGCCTCACCCCGCGACCAACAGATGACCAACGTATAAAGTTAAATTAAATTTTAAAGGATTCATATTCCGAGGGGGGATTTTGACTGTTGGTTCATCTCTTGGGGTACCCAATGTACAATCTTGTCGCGCTCGGTGGACAGGGTAGTTTGGTGGACAGGGTAGTTAAGGTAGTTTGAGCGAAATATCAATTTTCTTAGAAATCAATGAATTTGGTCTCATTTTAAAGAAAAATATATCACCCGGCCATTGACACAAAAAATTCAACCCCTTACCACATTGCTTCCCGAGATATTTGCCAGAAATTACCAGCCCTTTTACGTGGGAAATGGTACGTGTATGCACTCCAGAGAGACCTTATATTAACAATATGACATTCGCTACTCTTAGATCTTGTCAAAAAATCAACGGTGTGTAGTTTGTGTGTTTTCTCAACTATTTTTGAAAGTTACACCGCAGTAAATTCTTCGGGATCACAATTAACTTTCCGTTTTGATGGAGTTTCGAAACGTACCGCGTGAGAAAAATGAGTCAAGTTAAAGCCTTATTCAGATATTTTCATTTGATTACTTACAAATTCTGACATGTAAAACTATTTTATTGCTCCATTAATAATGCAATATTTAATTCGTGTGTCTCACAGTTGGTGAAATTAAAACGTTTGCATCGAATATGGTCTCTATTATGATTACGAAACTATCTCGCTCGCACTATCTTAAGAGGACGCAGGATATTATATTTTTCTGCTTCTTAGGGTGGAAATAGTTATCGACCAGTATAGTTACCGAAACCATTGCCCGGCAATTGTCCTCAGTGTAGCGTCAGTGACGTTTCTGTCTTGCGTGGAGGGAGAACCACGATCATTTCCCTCACTCCCTGTTTTTTCAATATTTATATAATACCTGGTACATATTATTTAATATTCTGCAGTCAGATTTGGCCAAAAATTGTAAGATTTTAATTTGTTATTGACTGAAAGTAAAATTCTCAATACAAGATGGTTTTTTACTGCCAATGCAAAAGGTGGAGTTCATATATTCACTAAAACCATAGGGTTATACGGCGGATACCTCACCAATTTTCAAGTAAAATATGAAAATTAAATGACAGCTAAGGCGAGAAAACATTTTCGACGGAAAGAAACGTTCAGAGGAACATTTTGAGATATGGCTCTCCTCGTTATAAAATCGGTTACCTATGCTTGGGGACATAATTCCAGAGACAAAATGAATTCGACGTAAGTCCTCCCAGCATATTAGGAATGTACTTCGCTCTTCTCTCACTGGTGCAAGGTTTTCACCGTTCCTCCGTTTTCGCGCGGCAGAAAAACTCAATTCTCCAAACCTTCGTCCCTGCTTCATTTTCACGCTGCATAGCAGAAGGCATTCGAATGATGCTAGGCACAAGTATGATTAGGTATAGGTTCTAGAGGAGGTTTGGGCATCCTAGAAAAATTTCTCCGAGAGCAGGTAATGTGTGCCCGCCCTCGAGGAAAACGTGCGGTGGAGCTCGCCAGTTGTCCCTTAAAAATGCGCCGAACCAAACAATCATCTGCTCTGAGCCCTCTGAATGTTCTGAACTACTCCAGTACTCCCTGGACGCCGGTTTCCCTCTCGTCCCTCGAGTGAGCTTAGAGTGAACACTATTTGAGATGGTCAGCTTAGTTTTTGAAGAAGCGCCGGCGGCCGGCAAATTGAGGATTATGACGACAGTGGGACCTGTAATGGGCGCTTATTACCGCTGAAAATTGTCAAAACTGTTTGCTTTCCCTAAATTACACATTTAAGATAATTTCGCTTTAGCTATAGGCATGATAGCTACAGACAGTTAACTCCTGGGGGTGACCTAAGCAAAAAAACCGTTCATTGAATCAGCATTCCATAATTCTTCATGCAAAAAAGCCAATGTTTGTTGTGTCCTCTATATTGGATTAAGGAATTTTCAAAAATATATCCCTCTAGTTTCACTCATTTCCTTGCAGTAGCCGAAAGTTTTATTTTGCTGTGAGAGAAGCTGCTCAATGAGAACGGAGCGCAGAAGAGCCTGCAAAGTTGGAGGATACTGGGTCCTCTGAAGGTATCAAACACACTGCGGAGGAGGAGGTCCTGGGGAATATAGACGAAGGGGCTGGCGTGAAACTTTCGTGGGAAAGGTTTCGGTTGAGGCCGGGGGTCGGGTTCGGGGATGGGGGGGTCGAGTCCCTTCCAACGCCCACCCATCGCCACTCGCGGCGTGCCTCAGGGAGGAGCCGCCGTGCAGTGATATTCTCGCCACTCTTCGGGGGCAGTTAAATATTTTTGCAGTGGGTGGGAATGCTCGGGGCGGGAGGGTGGGAGCGCGGGTTTTCATCGCCGCTGTTATTTTTGGTGCTTTTGGGAGGCGGCGTCGCATTGCTCTCCCTCGCGGCAGCGGCGGCAGACAATGAGCTCGGAGGAATGTGGGAGGGGCGGCCGAAGCTCTAGCATTGTTTGTTCGGCGGCCACCGCCCACGTGGGGCTCTCCTTTCGGGAATTTCTCGAGTGTGTGCCTCGCCGGCTTCGTCTCCCTCCATCGGCCCAGAACATCGGAATACGTCCGAATGCTTCCGTTCGCAGCCGCCCCCATATCTCCTCGCCCCCGCCCGCCTCCCTCCCCACAGCCACCTCCCGTGGACCCGCACCACCCGCCTCCGAGACGAGTTGCGTGCCGCATCGCTCGGCCGAAGGCGCGGCCGTTTCAACTCGAGACTGGTGCCCGAGATTCGGACATTTGGATTCGACTCCGAAATGCTAAGTCTCTGCCGCCATCTTTCGTGCCTCTTCGAGCGACCCACTCATCGTAGGTTTCTGGCAAGGTCTTCATACCCTCGGTATGGCGACCTCAGCGTTAGGCTTAACTCAGTGCTACCCTCTGCAATAATGACAGCGAGCAGGTTCATAGCAAGCTGCTAATGTCAAGCATGGTTGGGATTCTTGCCCTCACGAGATCTTACGTATTCTCGAAATGTTTTTCAATGTCACTCCGTGCTTATCTAATATGATGATGCAATGCCAATCGTATTTGGTTTGTCTCACTTGATCATTGTGTTTTGCCTCTCCTATATCCCCTCGCAACGCCATCGCTCACCGCTGTAAGATAGGTAGCGTTAGAAATCACGACTGGGGGCGTGCAGTCCGTCTGCGTTGGTGGCTTATACGCGGTGTGGAAATGGGGCGGACGTGTGCATGAATGACTGGTTCCCCTCCTCTCGTCGTGAAGGCTTTTGAAAGGGCATTGGGTGCTTTGCCTCCCTCGAGGAGTTGAAGCCGAGAGACGTCAATGTTAAAAAAGTTTCGCTCGAGAGGGTGGTTGAAAGTGAAGCTTTGATGAGCTGCTAATCGCCGAGAAAACGCTAATTATAATCAGTAAATTTAATCCATCCCGAAAAACTATGCGAATTTTTCACTGCTCTAGTTCCGTCCTAAAGTTAATGGATAATTCTGAAAGCAAATTGCCATATCTCGGCTGTTCGGATAGCGAGTTACTATCAGTCCATTGTCTCACTTATGTAGGTTTTCCAATTATCAGTAGTCAACAATTTTTACTGCCCATATTCTGTCGTTTTCTTCTCATTTGTGGTCGAACCTCGTGCCGCGATCGTCGAGTGATAGAAGTGCGTGTATATCGTGTTTATCGTCGATGACTGGGGAGTGGGGTGGATGCCGTATCGAAAATCAGAAGTTTACGCTCTAAATCGATTGGCGGCGTGTGTGTGTGTGTTCGGAAACTGCGTTCAAGGTGCGAGGACTCTCGGGCGGACGCAGTTGCGTGTCTCGTGGGGGGAGGGCAATGGGGCGGAGCGATGCGAGCACCATGTGAGGATGCGCTTTCGCCTCCCCCCCCCCTGCCCCCGCCGCCCCTTAAGGGGACGGAGTGCGACGACGCCGCTCGTCCATGCGTGAATGCAATCGCTTCATCGAAGGGGGTCGACTCAATTTTATGAGCTACCGACGCCGTCCCGCCCAAGACCTTCCGGATCTCTTCTCGTAGATTAAACGTGTCACGCGATGTTTTCAGAGGGCACCGCTGTCTTGGCGCGCGTGTCGTTGGAATGCGCGTCACTCCGCGGGATTAGCATTCGTGGTGGGAGGGGAGGGGTGCGTGCCCGCCCCCTTCCGGGTGGGGAAGCGAAGGTTTCACGTATCCCCCTCCCCCTCTGTGCCCCCCCCCCTTTGCCCCCGCGGCGGCGATGGAAATTGAAATGTCAGCTCGTCATTTTCGGGCGGGTAGTGTGGTGGCCGACGAGGGGACCGCCGGCCTCTGGGCGAGCGTCCCTCACGACCCCCTCCCCCCCGCTGGCTGCGAGGGGGGGGGGGGAGGAGTTAATGGGATCCTTGACTGAGGTGGAGGAGTGTCGTTTTCGGGGTTGTTGGTTGAGGAGCTGGCGAGGGGGAATATCGATCGGTGGAGGAGTATGTTGTGATCGGCTCATCCCGCTGTGGTCACTGATATATAATCGGAATTTAATGCACGCGTCGATGTTTTTACACGATGGAGATGGAGCTTGGACCCCGCGACTCGAGACTCTAGCGGTACTTTAATCCTGTCGTTATAATCGTGGCAACTGTTCGAGGGAGCCGAAGGTGCTCATTCTTTTGAAGTTTTGCTTGTATTAAGATGTAGTTACACGATACATTAACCTGTACGTGTTCATGTACAAATCCATGTACGAATGCATGAACCAAATAGAGCAGGTTCTATTTTCCTGTTCATGCGTTAATGCATTCGTACAAGTTGGCGTGGTTGCACGGTGAATTTTCGCGTTCATTCACGCGTTCATGCATTCTTGCATTAACTCGTAGGGGTTAATGTATCGTGTAACCAGGGCTTTAGATTAGGCAACAGATTAGGCGAAGACTTTTTCGTGACGCCAGCGCATCAAAATCGAATTTGATACCATTTGGAGTGGAGTGCTGATTTCTAGAATGCAAAGACAATCGTAATATGGCAATGACCGCGTAGAGTAGGATAGTATTAAATGTGAGCCTTGCCTTTATGGAAAACTGCGAATTGTGATACTTCCTGATCCATAGTTGCGTTAGGATGTATGAATTTTTAGTTATGGGAAGAGCACTAATGAGTCCTCTCTCACGGAAATAAACGGAAAGAGCGTTGTTGATTTAAGGTTGTTTTAGCGAGGTTTTCTCAATTTGTATAGGCGACCACGTTCGAATTATATGTTAAAATCTAAGCTGTTGCTAGAAAAACGAAGTTAACCTGCTAAGATTAAATGATAGTACTTTTGCTTTAAAACAGAACTTCGCAGTAATGAACTCGTATATTCAATTTGACTTCGATTCGTTCAACGCCATTTGCTGGAAATGCCCTCACATCCGTTGTTTTTTCGATTTCATGATTCCTGGCGAGGAATGAATTTATTCTCAGAGAGAGCTCAGATATTTTTAAAACTCCATAGTATTTTGACTGAATTTCATTTAGGCTTACCCTTGTCGGTAGATTACTTCATATCATAATATCTGGCGGATACTACCTTAGAGTTATTAGTTAGAAAAATCTGCCTTCCATTTATAAAAGTTCATTTTTCTTTTGAGTGTTCTACCAGGTGATTGGTCGGTTTTTTGGGCAGTACTTATCCCTACGTCCTAATTTTTATACAAGTAGGGTGGACGAAAATCAATGATTAATACTGTAAACCAAGCTTTACTTACGGGGTGTTAGTAGCTGTCTTTGTTATTCCCAAACCAGAGATCTTTGTTGGACCAAACCTGACATCTGTGAGTCTGTACTTAGTGGTTCGTGATGAGCCCGCTACGCATCAGTCAAATGCATCGTACTGGTTCGTGTTGCTGCGCCGTGACACGCTCCATGAGTCGTTCCCGTGAATATGACGCACCTCTGCCATTCATGAATACAGATGGGGTCTCGACCAAGATGTTTGCGACGTGATCGTCGTCTCGTGTCTCACACTGTCCACCGGTCGGTCAACGTGTCCACTAGGCCGTACCTCGGAGGTGGGCAACAGGTGTCCCGGCGAGGCGTGATTAAAACGGATCGCGTGCCCCCGAGGCATGCGTGCAATCGACTCCTCACGCGTGCCGCCTCGCTCTGGTGCCATTCGTCGAGAAAGATCCCGGCGAGGGTGACCGAGCCGCAGTCCGTCGAGGCATTCGTCAGGGTCTCGCCTGCGGTGCGAAGCAGGAAAGTGGGCCGGTCACCTTTGGGCAACAGCCTTCCAGCTTGACGTTTGGATGATGAGACCATGCAAATGCCCTTATCTCTTCGCTCCACGACCACTGCGTATCATTATCTCTTAATCCTAAGCCATTTAATCAGGACTTCTCTAGATTTATAAACTTGCCCTGTTGTAATTGGACCGAAACAAGTATCACAGATCTTCGAAATTCTTGTTGATTTATTTATTTTTAGATCGTCCTGAACTTAGTGGTGCTTCTATTATTATGCCTAAGTAGGCTTCGTAGAAACAGTTCTTCATTCCTCATTGACTAACATAGTAATTTTTTAGTGCACGAATAAGTCTTAAGATGGCGACACAGTTTCGCTGATGTTGAATGTGGTGACATATGACGTGCTCATATTTTTATACTGTCCAAAGGTGTTTAAGCAAGTGTTCAGGTTTGCCAGTCTTGATTGCTGCACTAAACGGACCTTCCTATTACTTATAAACAAAAGTAACTATTTTCATGTGCGGGGAAGAACTTTCCGATAGTTACTGCCCGGAGCGTTGTATCCTTATATTCCTTAATTGCATAGTATTGCTTTGATTGATCACTTTTCATCACGAGCCGATTTACATGCTGTTCGCTCATGTTTGTGCTTCGGCCGAAGACAGCCCTAGGAAAAGCCCCATTCGC
This sequence comes from Ceriagrion tenellum, assembly GCA_963169105.1. Taxonomy (NCBI): domain Eukaryota; kingdom Metazoa; phylum Arthropoda; class Insecta; order Odonata; family Coenagrionidae; genus Ceriagrion; species Ceriagrion tenellum. The sequence goes on from OY720638.1 coordinate 15,107,656, forward strand.
GAGCGATGAACGCAGGGGAGTGAATTGCACGGAAGACGCTGCCGAATTACATGAAAGACGCTGCCTCCGTATCCCCGCCTTTGTTCTATTATCTCGTAGGAATTTTGAAACGCGAAGTATTTTCATGTCTGACGTTGGATAAAATTATAAGTATAGACCAAGTAAAGTAAAAGAAGTGACTAGCTTTATCACAATACAACATATACATTCACGCGATCGCTCTATGGCGAAAATTTAGGGGTCGAACAGAGAGAGAAAGAGGTTTATAACTTATAAAATCGAAGAATACCAAGATTGTATTTGGAGGAAAAGTGGCCGATTCACTAAGAAAATATTCGCCGGGACGTGGAATCCCGGACCTTACTGTTTTTCTCCGATGCTCGGATGTCTTAAGCTGTATTTACAATTACATTGTACATACATTATGAAGTCTCTCTACGTTCATACCAATTTAACTTCACTATCAGAAAATTAGTGTCCTCCCAGCGACTTAAAATGAAGTCTGTCTTAATGGCTCTCTTGTCAAGGTGGTTGGAGCGCAAATTGTGTGTTCTTGGGTGCGCATTTAAATAAGTTTTCTAGTAAGTCGAAATATTCTTGGACAACTTTCCACTTAATCACATATTCTTATACGTTGGAAATAACCGGACATGTTGTTACGTGAATGACGCCAGAATTATTTTTTAATTTTCGTCTTAATTGGAGCATAGTCATGACTTGGGTTTACCGTGAGAAATTCGGAATTTAAGCGAAAATTGTATGTTAACATGTATTTTTTTATTCGGTATGATACCTTGATATTTATTGGGAACCATTATATTTATGTGATACATATGTCTTCACGTGTAGGAGAAAAAACGTACGTGTGTCATTGAATTATTTCGAACTATAGTATGTCGAGCGCCTTAAGGTAGTTTGAGCGAAGTATCATTTTACTTAGAAATCAATGAGTTTGGTCACATTTTAAAGAAAAATATCTCACCCTTCTAATTACACCAAAAACTTTACCCCTTATCACATTACTTTCGGAGTTAATTGCCAGAAAATACCAGCCCTTTTACATGGGAAATTTTGCGTGTATGCACTCGAGGGAGACATTTCTTACAAAATGAGGAATTTCTAACACTTACATGTTGTAAAAAAAACTAACAGCGTGTAGTTTGTACGTTTTCTCAACTATATTTGAAAATTAATCATATTATCACCGAAATAGGTTCTTGGGTATCACAATAAACCTTCCGTTTTGAAGGAGTTTCAAACGCACCGCGCGAAAAAAATAAGTCAAGTTAAAGACTTATTTAGATATTTTCATTTAATTACTTACCATTTCTGCCATATAAAACTACATTAATGCACCATTGATAATGCAATATTCAATTGATGTGTCCTACAGCTGGTGAAATTAAAACGTATAATTCGAGTATGGTCTCCATTATGACTAGGGAACTATCTCGCTCGGACTACCTTAAGGCTACATGATAAAATAGCGTTACAGAGCCACGAAACCAAATCGATAACGTGTAGTTTTTTCGTTTTTATGCATGAATATTACAAATATGTATGCGTGTGCAAAGTTTCACGCAAATCTGTTGATGGGCGACCATCGCTCCGAGCACCTTGGCACAATGCTTGGTATAGGCGTGGAATGAATGGAAATGAAAGGACGGAGGTGGCGGTGGGAGCGCGTCCGTCGTGGGGTGATAGGCGACGGGGCTGCCGCCTCTCGTCTCGACATTGCCGCGGGGTGTGGGGCGGAGGTGATGGGAGGCGGGGTGGGGGCAGGGGGAGGATCGGGCGCTGCCTCCACGAGATTGTTTGCGCGATGCGTGTGGGAACCGAGGGGAGGAATCCGTCGAGGGGGATTTTGTGCCAGGGGGGCGGACGCACGAAAAGGCCCGAGGGCTCTCGCCATCTTGACGTGCGGACACTGTCTCCTGACAGCAGCCCGAGGTTCGGGTGGGCTCGCAAGCCGTCGCGTCCCCCCTCCATCATTTCCATGCGTGTTCGTGGACGCCCCCGCCGGACCGTCCTGCCATACCCCGCCCGCGAAATCCCCCTGCTTTGTATGGGGCGTGATATGTGCCCGGCCAATTGAGGGGGGGGATTGTGTTTTTGGATTCTCTCGTCGACCACCTCGTTCGCCAATGGGGAAGATGCTGTCAGTGTGCGTGGTCACGGGCGTTATTTTCCCACTCGGACAACCATCGGCGTCATTGTCGGACGAATCCTTTGGATCGGACTTGGGAATATTTGTGAGGCAGCAGAGATTATTTAAAAGCCTGGCTCGTTGTCATTAGGATAATGTCTTATTATTTTATGATCTGTGGGATATTACTCCCTTTTATTGTTACCCCATTATTCATTAGAGGTTCATGTTATGGCATTCGATTGACAAGTGAGGTTGTTTTCGCAATTGTATAACAGGAGGATGATGTTGTGTGGAATTCCTTTTTCAGAGTGTTTGTAGATTAAAGACAAACCGGTCGTAGTTATTAGGCCATAATTGATAAGTTGTGTAATGTTTAAATGCTTCGTCCGACAGAGTGAGTATTCTGCACTGAAAGTTCTCATCTGATTGTTCCAAAGCAGCGTAGGGGATTCTATGTAAACATCTTTGCCGTAGTGAGAATTCAAATCCGGGTCCTCGGAATGGCAGCCCCGTCGAATATCCACCACACTAACCCGATCCTCCCAGACGGAATCAAATTCAAAATGATAAATGATCATTTTTTGCAAGTGGAGCGCCTTGGTCCACTAAATGAAATGCTCAGTCCTGGGCGAATTAATGAATTTTGATTGAATGTCCGTACGCGACACTGAAAAATATGCTCCTGCGCTGGTGAGAACCAAATTTCTCTTTCGGTGGTGCAGAGAACTTAGTAACAACTTCTAACAAGGATTAGAGGCAGTGATAATTTTCATTTTGCTATTTCAGTACCCTCTTCAATGGGAATTTTTGTTCCTTCATCCTTTCCTCGGCCATTGTAAGAGTATTTTTTTATATTGCGTCTCGTTTAGTAGTGCAAGTCAACACAGTATGTGGACCTTTTACGTGCTATACGTTTTCGTATTGTGTCGGTTCATAAGTAGTCAAAAATATGTTATCGCTTAGCAGTTATTATTACCGGTAAATGATTCGTTGGTAATCATTTATCGTCACGATGGCACGATTAAGGTTAATCGTGCCATCTGTTTTACGTGCATCTGTTTTACGTGCATGATTTCCATCTCCGTTCCTTATTTCGTGTATGTTATAGATTAAACTGGAATAACTGACTGAAAACATCATACCATACACTTAGAAAAAAAAATATGTGCAAGAAGAGATGTTATATTGGGAAAGGGGAGAGGTGCGCGTGTATATAATGTTCTTATGCGTTTTATTATTATTGTAAAGGGAGTAGGGGATTAATTTGGGCTCGGGTGAAGGCTGAATATATATCCTACTTTGCGGCCGCAGACGCCTACTTATAGGACTTGCCTCTCCCTTCTTACGTGCCATCCAGAGAGCTTAGTGTCCTCCACTCCCCGCCCACTCACCTGGTCGTCTCTCCGCCCTTCACCCTCCCTTCGATCGCAGCCTCCCGTTTTCCCATCCGTCCCGCTTCGAATCGCGCGAATATCATCCAGGGAGTTGCTCAATCCTTTACACAGAATTCCCATCTCTTTCACCCTTCTATTCCTTTCTCTCCATCGTTTTTTCTCCCTCATTCTGGATAATAGTGCAGCAGGACCTCTCATTATATTTTTGTACTCCTTTTCTGTTTAAAGAGCCTTTCTGCCGTCCTATTCAGGCTCTTATAAAGTCTGTCACCTTAGAGCTAAGCATTGGAATGTCGAGAAAATTGACAAGTGATTTTGTAGACTATGGGAAATAAATAGATTGATCGTATTCAGTAGACATGGAAATCGCTAATATTTCTAAATGAGTGGTGCTACCGTTGTGCTACCGGGTCCACATTCAGGAAGGACCAGTACTCGACCACGTCATGGACGTATCTGCTCGCAATATTAAAAAACTGTTACTTGGTTGCCGTGTGATTAAAAACGTATGGATTGCTCGTAAAATTCACATAATGTAGGTCGGGGGTGGCCAACCAAAATTATCTTGCGGGCCACTTTGGAAATGCATCATAACTCTGCGGGCCGCATATAAAATTATATATCCCTATATTAGATTTAGACCCACTATAGACATTTTTTTGGAGTGAAAAATTGAAACATAATGAGTTATTATTACTGTGTTAAAGTTATTGTATTAAAGTGTGATGAATCTCGCGGGCCGGAAAAATGTTCAAGGCGGGCCGCGGGTTGGCCACCCCTGACGTAGGTAATTCGAAAGTAAGGATATGAACTCCTCTCGTCGCCTAGTTGAATGAAGCAAAAATGTTTCTATAAGCAAAATATTTCATAAAATCAATCATCCAAGGCATTTTTGCATCTTAAAGGATTAGGGTATTTCTGGCAAAGAGTTCAAATGGTTTTTAAGGGTGACGTCAAAATTCCGTCATTATTGAGGCTCGAAGGATCCGAGGCGTGGATGAAAGGGACCGGAGACCGCTCGGAGACGGAGCGAGATTTTCCACCCGCGGAAGGGGGGCGCGTGGGGGGGAACTCGGGAAGAGTGGCTGGGGGGGGCGTGGGGGGGGATTCGGGAAGAGTGGCTGGGGGGGGGGGCGTGGGGGCGTCAATTTTTACGGCTCTCTCGATCCACTTCTTCCGCTGCTTGAGTCGCTGGGCGGGGGCGAGTACAAATGAGGAGGGGCGGGCGAAATATTCGTGTGGACGACGTCGATGGGGGAAGGCGGTGGGAAAGAAAGAGCGGCTAGAGAGCCCTTGTTTTACGAGCGGGAGACGCGCCCCGCCGGCCATGTTTACGGCCCACTTGCTCTCGGCATTCTCTTCGAATTTGGGGAGCGGGTTCCGAGTGGGGCGGCGGGTGACCCGCGACACGGAATCTCGAGGCTCGTCCGATTGCTCCCCCTCCCCCCCATCCTCCCGATGGCGAGTGGATCGGTGCATTTGGGACGGTCTCTCCGAGGATAGCCTGCAGCCGAGTGACGACTGCCTTCGATTCGATCGCCCGGGGAATGGGATACGCGAATGCATTTCCCCCAGGAAAGCTTATGCACCGCTCGCGCCTATTAAAGAAATACTCGTCCCTGGCTGCGGGGGAAGTGAAGGAGGAATCGGATTACATTGCAGTTTGGAAGCAAATCGCTCTGAGATTGGTTATAATATTATAAATGGTGGATTTACTCCGCATGGAATATAAAAGTGAGGAGTGGAAAGTAAAAAATAAAAAAGTGATATATTTCTACAAGTACTAAATCAGTAAAAGAAGGCTAGGATACAAAAACGGAAATACAAATTCTAAAAATGGATACCAGGTATGTGTAGACGTTTCGGAAGGATCTATAACCGTAGGCATAATAATATGGATGACTCAGTGAACACGCGGTGTCATAGCGTGGAATACACCACACAGATGCTTGTAAGGATGAAGTTTCACCCGTGATGGAAATTAAGTTTTTGGCACGGCTATGAAACCAGTGCTCATCACTCTAAGTCGGGGGTAACGTAGCCTTTCGATTGTTCGATGGCATTTGTTTCTTTGTACGTACGGTGACGGAAACGAAATATAAATGGCTATCAGTACCAATTGAAATGGGTTTTGAAGAGCGTTCACTCTCGAAAGCACTCTTGACATGGAAATAGTGATGTGCACAAATTACTAATTCTGTTTATGGGGATCATAACCAGCATTGCCCTCCTGACAAATTGGAAAATACTCGGCAGTGGTCATCTATGGTTTCGAGCTTCAGTGAACTTGTGGAAACCGTAAGTTGCTATGCCTCCTCTTTTGGAGATAATTCTTTCGCCGTCTGTCTTTGCGTAAAAAATGATTTGAATTGGCTTGTAGTTAAACACAGGGTGGCGATCGTCAGGGAATTGTCTGGGAATTTTGAATTTCTGGAAATGTCAGGGAAAAGTCAGGGAAAAACTGGGTTATGAATCCTCATTATTTTTCTACAGTTACATTTTTCGGCCAGTCTTTCTCTTCCTTTGTTTCATCAACTGAAGCTTAAGTCCGTCGCTGACGTGCATGGAATAAGCCCCATCAATTCGTGAAATATTCAGTTGTGAATTTTATTATTTGTTAATCAGACGTACAATGTATCTCTTTTGTATATCCTTATGTCGACATTTGCTTAGTGGTGTTCAAATTCATAATCACAAAGTTTAACACTACGAATCCGGGTCTATGTTATTCGGAAAATTCTACCTCGAGTTAAATTTTAACTTCCGAAGCTCAGGTCGAGAGGTAGCTGGAGCACACTAGCTGACGGTAAATACGTGCTCGCAGTTCTAAAAGTACGAGACGATGATTAGAAAATCTAGAAAATTAAGAGCTGCTGTAGAAGATTTATAAAAATAATTCTTCCAATAATAGGTGACCTTTTGGCGATTGATCAGGGAAATTGGTAAATCCATCTGGGAAAAGTCAGGGAAAAATCAGGGAATTTAAAAATTGGACATCAGTAGCCACCCTGTAAACAGGAGAGTCATCGATTGTATCAGGTTTAGAAATTCTCGAGACGAGCCTGGAGGAGTGTGTGCCGCCGTGGTGGAAAGAGCGTGCTCCCATTTGGGGGGGTTTGAGGGGGGGGGGCAAAGTGCCCCCCTCGCGTCGCCTTCGGGACGGTGATTGGGGGCGGCGGCGGCTCTCGTGCTCCCGCCTCCCCCTCGAATATGTTCAGGGGCAAGATGGGGTCGTCCACTCCGGGAGGACATTTCAAGTTTTATTCACACCGTTGTTTGGTGAACGAAAGGAAATGACCTCTCTGGAGAAATCCGTGAAAATCGGTCGCTTGTAAAAACGAAAATATCTCCATGAATGACCGTCTTGAAATGTGGTGGAATGGCTTGCGCCATCAGAGCTCGGTGCTCGCATCTTTCTGATATATGGGATTTTTTTGTCCTTGTGAAAGTTCCACGTGTAACTTCGTAGTGGCATAAATCAGCGAGTGTTTGCTATTCCTCGATTGCCGGACTCAGCCACCCTACTCTTGCTCCTCTTTCTTTAGTCATTGGATTGAACAAATGCCATGGCTGTTTAGTGCATAAGAAATACCTGATTGGATGAATCAACCTTTTCGGTCAGACGAAGGCAGCCAATAAGCCTGGGTCCCAGTGCTCACCGGTAGCCACCGGTTTCCTTGAGGTAACTTTTGAGATAATGTTTTCCGAGTATCTATTTCATTTTCAAGCTGGGCTGGAATCTTTTAATCGCGTTCATAGGTGTTATAGACTGCCTATCGAGGAGGAAATATAATTTCATTTCATGCTTTCACTCACAACGACCGTTGGAAGTGTTGACATTGGTTGATGTTCATGCGACGCGTCTTTCACTGCTACAGTAATGATCGCATTTTATTGCTATTTGAGAGAAGAGCTTTTTTCAAATCCAGTATGTGTTCAAACGTTGCGTCTCTGAAAACATTTTGCTTCTCTTCTCAATGAAATTGTTCGTCTCGCTTATATTTATTTCGAATTCGACAAGTTAACAATACATGTAAAGGAAGCGACTATTTTGTAATGTAGTCACAATTATAAACCCTTATGTATAGTGAGTTTGAATATGCATTTGCTGTTGGATGGTGGACAGCTACTGCATATACAATTGCTAACATGGGTGAAAAATATGCAACGAAGCACTGGCGTAAACATTTCTTGGCCCTGAATGGAGAAATTTTGGTTTAGACAGCCGTGGGCAAACATTCAGAAAGATGCAGGAGTGAATGCATGTAGGCGTAGACCTATTGCTTATTGTTTGCCGGAATAGTGTAAAAATAAAACGGCATGTCGTTGCGAAGTAATTTATCGTCTAGCGTATTTTATAATGATCGCACTCTCGCCACCTATGTGGCCCAGTTGACAAAGACCTGCACTGTTTGTGTTATTTCTGCTCGTCTGGAGCCGTTTTATTCCAAGCTGATTTATAATATCATTGCTGATTACCCAAGTTTTTGACCTAAGTTGTTTTCATTTCGGGACAATGCCACGACGGGAATACGACAGAGTGGGTGGGTGACTATTGATGATTCCCTTAGTAGCCAACTCTGAGGAGCCGTGATGCGCCAGGCATGGGAATGTGCCGCTGGAATTCGGATGAAATAAACGGAAAATGCTTCACATGCACCGTCGACATGATCAACTGCCTTCGATGCTTTCAGTTTCTTGGCCACTTGCCATAGTGTCTCTACTGGTTTGACATCAGCATGGTCGCTAAGGAGGATCGGAGGACACTCGAATGTATGAGGATGATCTATGTTGTCGACATCCTAACCCCACCTGCACACTAACGTTAGTATAACGTTCGAACCAACGTGGCCTGAAACACCTTATAACGTCCAACCAGCCGTTTTCTTTCCACAGAAAAAGTGCCGCGTGCAATACAAATATCACCACCAGTTCAGCTATCTAATCATGAAAGTGAAAATTTGTTATGAGAAAAAGATTTTATGGTAATGAATTAGAAGGAAGGATGCTCACAAAATATAGTCTTTGGACAAGTTGTTCATCTTCTGAGCCACAGAAATAGGTTTTCACTTCGTAGCTTCATGGCTACAGCTAGATATTAGACGACTGAACAATGATTACACTGGAATTTTATTACACCCTATAAGGTGCCTGATTACTTTTCAGTGGTTCCTCTTATGAGATTTTCCAATTCAATACAACACAGTAAAGGAGCATTAAAAAACAAAAATGCTTGTTCAATCACCTCAAAGCTAGAACATTAAATGCCACCGTGAATGATTTATCGGATCATTGAATTTTGTTGTTGAAGCAAAGAACGCTTTAAGAGAATTGCGTCCGAGAAAGTACGTGAAAATTTCCAGCCAGGCACAAGCTGAAGGGGTTACAGTTCTATACCACAATCCTGTTTAGGCGGTGACTATACGCAGGGATCATATTCCCTTACCTCTCTCCCCAAGTCCTCAGGAGAGCTACAAGGACATTCCCACGGGTACTTGGGCCTTCGCCGCTACTCGTCGGAGGTTCGCGACGAAAGTTAGCTATACGTTTTTGTCTAACGACTTGACGTGGCTCTCGAAAGTTGACGTTTGAATGGTTACGGAAGCTAACGAAAGTGGTGCGCGCTAACCGAAAAACGTTATAACAACGTAAAACTAACGTTAGTGTGCCGGTGGGGAAATGGCCGATTGTCCGAGTTCAGGATGAGCACGGCACCCTCCAGGGGCTTTTGACTGGAGGGTTGTGAACCCTCAGCTCCCAGAACTCCTCCGCGAAGTTTGGATGCGGACCTGGGTATCACTCCCATGGGCGTGTGCTCTCTCATTAGTGCTCGAGTTCGACTTGCCGATGATCGCAGCCTTCTGCTCATTTATTTCAATATTTGCGGTCTCGCATCGATCCACTCGTGTCCCATCTCCGCGTCCGTCCTCGTGGCGAAATTATGGATCTTGATGGCACATAAACTTGCCTTTGTTTTATTTTGGTGCTGAGAACGGCGATGATTCATTATTTTTCCACGCCAGGTTCACCTTGCTTTCATGTTTGGAGGAGGTCGCCGGAGCCGTGATTTCTAGTGAGCGCTGATGTGGAATCACGTATAGCGATGGAGGTAACACGCTAAAATTATGGTGCCATTGCTCTAAGCTGTGGAACCTTCGCCTCGACTCTACCTTGCGATATATTTTGTAGACCACTTACCATTGATATTTTAAGTCTTAGTTTTGGGATCTCTGGTTGTTCTCGTGCGACTAATACTTAAGTGGTATATTCCTCCCTCTTATTGTCTAGACTTTGATATTAAATTTCACCCGACTGCTACAGCCTCAGCATTTGTATCAAGCTCCAGATTGAAGGCTTTTAATCTGCTCTCCATTATTTTCCCGTGACCCTCGTCTCCGAACCTAGGAGGAACTTTGCTGAAACTAGGAGGAATGTGCTTTAAACATTACCCTCGACAGTGCTTGAGACACTGCATTCCTCTTTGCATCCGTGTTTCATCTGTAGTCATCATTGCGATGGTAGGTTTTTCGCAGCTATCCTCTCACTTCCTGTCTCAGCTAACGCCCCAATTACTTCAGGTTTCCTCGTTATGTCATTCTTCATAATGTACCTCTTGTGCCACATTACTTCTCTTCCTCGGCAGAATTCTTTCTTGCTCCTTCCGTTGTAGTTTTCAGGTGGCTGTTATACCTCGTACGTATTGTTTTGCGAATATAATGAATTGTGTTCAGTATTATTCGAAGTAATGTCATGTACCCCCCCTGCTTTGTGTTAATTCTTCCCGCTGGAGGTGGCTGTGGAACGATCCATCCTATGTTACCAAGCAACTGAAAGCTACGTCGAGGAGCCCATGGAATGATCTCAAGTGATACTACCTGTATCGGCATGGTTGTGTATCATCGACACAGATATTTTAGCATTGCGTCGCGGTGGCAGTGGGAATGGAAAATCTCAATGGTGTGGGTGTCTCCCAGTGGGTTCAGGGGTTTGCTCTGCCTCTACTGTTCCCCCCGCTCAAGTCCCACCGCTCGAGGGGCAGCGGTTCCCTTCTGGCCCCCCCGCCCCTGGAAGACCCTCACGCTCCTCACACCCCACGAGTGAGCGGCGGCTTGTTTGTCCCCCTCTCCCCTGCCCCCACAGTCCATCCCACTCCACTCTCATAAATCTCGCCCCCATAAAAATGTACCATTACCGGGACAAATGGGAACACTGAGCCCGCGGTGACCGAAGCCTTAATCCGGCCGTAATAACACGACTGTTATCGCACCGTCCATCATGATTGGGCCTCTGGGGTCATGAATTATGCAAGTGAAGAATTTACAGTTTATAAAACGTGGATTATGGTGGGGTTTGGCTGACCGTCGTCCGGGTGGGTGGGTCGGTCGTGAGGGGTAGCTCGGGGGCGACGACGTGGGATTTGCGAGAGGGGACAGTGGGGCGGGGGGACACCTCCCCCTCGCGGTTCGCATCCGCGCGCACTACACTTGACCCCGCCCCCGCTCGTAGTCCATGAAACCTGGAGCACTGGACACTCCCGAGGACGCCTTTCCTTCCGCCTAGACCTTTAGCACCCCACCCACGCCCGATAAGACTCGGTGATCCAAACTTCTACTCGGTGCGCTAATCCGACTCCTAAGTTGTTCTTTGTTGCGTATAAATTGGGTGTTCGGGAGTGTCCGTGTGACCGTCAGCCCCACTATCTGGCTACACTGGCGAGCAGACTGGCTATTGACAGTCCCACAGCTAGGGCGAGACATCTGGGGCCATTATCAGGACGTGACTGCACAGCCATGGGAATTGTGTCGCTTGCGACTGATAGTTCAACTGACCTGCATATTTAAAAGCATTTAGTTTTTATCAGAAATGAAATAAAATTCAGTTAATATTTCGGCCTATTAATTCAGTAAGAATTTTCAATAGGTGGAATGATGACACCTGAAGATGCATAGGCTGTAATGTGGCATCAGGGTGATCGTATGTTATCTAAAAGACTATGCGTGTTAACGTGCCCAATATTAGAAATAAACTTTAGTTTTGAACTCTACCGGTGGAGATCATCAAGCTGAAATCCGTTCGCCGTGAGGACTGTGCACACAAGCGTGTTTGGGGCTGGACGTTCCTTTCCCTGAGCCGATGGTGATTTCCTAGATATGTCTAGGATTGGAAGAGTCACAAAGATTGAGTTTATTGGGTTGTGCCCGAGGAGATGTGTTCCGGTTGGTAGTCTACATGGTATTACATGTCCTTCGGCTTAGAGTCGAGCGCTTGCACTCCCATTAGGCCGCCATGCCTCCGCCACTCGGTGCAACTCTTGAAAAAATCATTTTTTCTGCAGTGAATCCCCGTATTGCATTAAATCCTGATTGTTTCCAGTCATTCTACTGTGTCAAATAAGGCGAACCAATGAATATAGGATCACTGTAGTCTTGTAATAACGTGAGGAGATCTTATTCGTTGTCGTCATTCCCATTCTAGTCATTAGCATTGACACTCCCGGCTCATGTTGTCACGATTTTCCTTCGTCAGAGATATTTGCAGCGCAGAGCGAAATACGATTTGTTTGTTGTGTTTCACTATTTAGGATGAAAGACTTCACTTGTAGCTCATATCCTACGGCACCTTGATTTAATTATAGAACTGTGATGTACTATTTACTTTTTTACATACCCTATTACCCCATACAAGTCCCTGCAATTGGTCCCGTGAGACTTTATATGGTCTGATATGAAGTAGTTCTCAAACTAGTTCAGAATTATCTTCTCTTATATGGTACTTATATTTTTCTAGAATATGATCTAACAAAAGCATTGGATTCCTTGTAGGAAATATAAACTAAATAGCTGTATTTTAGGTAATTTTTTTATAATGCACACCGAAGGTTTAATTTTTTTATTTGTGGCGAAGCAGAAAACGCGAAGTGTTTAAAAAGCTTGGATTGACGAAGCCAATTGTCCCCCTAGCGTTTACGATGCTTTTCTTTGCCCCATGCTCCCAATTTAGAACGTCTCCATTTAACAAATCAGCAAATAACAAGGGAAACCGTAGAGAGATGACGTTTTGTATGAACTGCCGATAAAAGAATCAGCATTCTCAGAATTAATGACGGTCGTTCGAAATTTTCTGCATTGGGGCGAGGCAAAACGGCCTCCTCCACGTTTGCTAATGGCTCTGTTCCAGTTTTTTGATCCGTTGTCGGGTAACTTCTGATGCGTTTACATATTTTTTATAAATGACTGCTCTATATTCGGCCCAAGCAATATCCGCGAATGTCGTGCACGCTGTTTCTCTTTAACCTGACTAAATGTATATGTTTGAGTCATCTGAAACTGCCTTCCATAACGGAAGATGAAGGGGTTGTGTGATAATAATTGGAAAAGGTCTCCAATTTCGGGGGTAGATGGGCGTTGTGGAGAAGGACGTCAATTAAGAGTGAATTCGTATTCTGTTCCTTTCAATATTGGTTTCGTGCTCAGAAGTCGCAACAATTATATCCTCGCGTAGTTTTTATTGTATGGCGACGGTGGAATAAATAGTGATGGCCCTGAATTCTATTTTAATATTTTATTAAGGTAATGGCTATATATGGAGCCTCTAGGTATTATCTTCCTTAATAATCATAACCATGGCTCATTCTTCTTCGAACATCCTGTGTTTGAACGAACAAAATGAGACGCTTTTGCCGATACGCGATAAGCATTTCGGAAACAACTGGAAAAAAGGCGTCCACATACCATGGGCGTAATGGAAAATTAATGGAGTTCCTTGGCCTGGAATCCAATTCGTATTGTATGGAAAATGAGGGATACTTTTGTGATTGCTTGGATAAATTCATAATAAAGAATAATAACTTTAAGATTATAATCCACTTTGTTTAAACACAGAAAACCGAGGTAAGTTTCGACAACGTGAGTCATCTTTAAGGTGAAGGTGTCGCCTTGAAGATGACACAAGTTGTCGTTTTCTGTGATTAAATAGTGTGGATTTATTTCGAAGAGTTTTTATTCTTTATTATGGAGATCACATTATTCCACAAAGTGATACCTTCAATTTGAGCTGTTGCCTACTTGAGAAATCCAAGCGATTTCATGGTTTATTTAAAAAAACTCGTTAAAAATATGTCAGTTGTGTAGACGTTAGCGGGTAAGTCATCCTGGCTTGACTGACAGTTTCTTCCAGAGGGAGGTTATGCCTTCCGTATTAAGTGTATGCGTGATTGAAATCATTACTTTTGTTGGCGTAAGTATCAAAGTAGTTTTTTGCCCTATGAGTAATTTGCCAACGTTCTAATGGTTACTTGGAGAGGAATATTTTGCGCTCAAAATACTCGAGACATTCATACATTAGTCGCCTCCTATATTGATAGCAATCAGATTTACATAGTAACCCAATTTTTGGTGGTGATTTTAATGTTCAAAGTGAGAGATTTGGTTTTGAAGTGTTATAAGGAAAGGAGACGGTGACGGGGGATATCTTGGTCTGCTGTTTTCCGTTCTTGAAACCCAGCCCAGTCTAAGTATGGGTCTCAAGCTGCGGCTGTCTCATCTGTTATGCGTCCAAAATACCGACTATGTAGGACAATAATGTGTGTAGTCGCTGCAGCAGGAAGGATAAAAATAATTAGATTCGGATGAAAGATGACTGAGAAAGTGTTTTACATGAATGATAAAGTAATGAGGATGGACTGAAAATTGGGAAGACTGAACTTTTACCTGAACGTCGTACATCCGAATGGCTCACCCTCAGTGTGATACATTTTGTCATAATTATGCACAAAGCGATGTATATTTTTCGCGTCAGCATTTTGTAGTTTAGCATCGGACTTGGGAGCAGTTTTATTTAGGTTTAGTTATTAGCTAAGTGATTTAACCCTTGCCATTGAAGTTATATTTTGCGATTCCTTTAAATCCGCGTGCGTTATTATCTACCCCGGAATAAAGGTGGATAGGTAGCAAATGGATGGTAGAGATGAATGATGATGATTTTATATCTACTAATGAATGGAGATTAGTTTTATTTCAATTGGGATCGCTTTTCAAAATGAAAGTCATTTGTGTATTTACTGTATACAACGAAAGTTGATGATCCAGAATTGTCACTAATAGTTGGGAAAATGACTGCTCTCTCGGTGGAACTTGTTTTATGGTTTGTCCGGCAAGGAGTCGGTATGCCCCGTTGACACCTCCAAGATTCGCCCCGTAATCATCGTGCGTATGTCCTCCTTACATTTCGCGCAAAACAACCCGAAACCCGAGCCTCTCTCGCCGACACTGTAACTTCTTCGCGATCTCGTCGAATTATAACGACGGACATCGCGTCGGAGAAGTGCGGCCTCGTCGAACCCGATTCTATCGCTCGGATTTATCGCGGGCGAAGGAGGGAACTTGCGAGGAATGGTAATGAGTTGCATGCGCGGCGGTAGCTTTCAATTCCACCGCCGTCCCCCCCCCCCCCCATCCCCCCTCCTCGGCCGCGGCCCGCGGGGCGGTTCTCGACGGCCGAGAGGCCCGCGTCTCTTGCGAGCCGAGTCACGGATTACATCGATTGGCGGAGGTCGGCCCCGAGGAGGAGGAGTCGGGGCGGAGGGGTGGGAGACGAGGGGGTGGGTGGGTGGACGGAGTGGACGAGCCGATGGGTGGGCATGCTCTCGCGAGAGGATGGGTGGGCCGAGAGGGCGGGGGAGGGGGCTGCTGCTCCTGGTCCGGAGGAGACGACGGCGTGGGAAACGAGTGGAGGAGGGGATCGCGCATCACGACTGTGCCGCATAATATTCGCAGTATTCGCAGCACCTGAATCCCATGCGTACTTCTGCCTCAAACTTGATAAACGTTAGCGTTGCATTACTATGTTTTTTTGCTTATGTTTTAATGTGGAAGCGGACGGGAGTACGGAAAACGATGATGCGACATTCAGCGCCCTTGAAAATAATTCCGTCTGCACCTCTGCTTCATTTCCACTGCCATTGAAGTCCTTCAATGTTTACTCTTGGCGTTGACACATTTCAAAACATGTTTCCTACCACATTTCTCTGCTTACATAACATAGATGAAAACAAAAAATAACTACTGGCAAAAATTCGAGCCCTGCCCTTCCATCTACCGGGTGTGAAGAGTCCTTTGGCTCGGAGGAAGTGACGTTTCAGGTGAATCAGTTTAGTGTCTAGAATAGCCTAATGGGTGAGTATACCGGCTAGAGAACCTCGGGTACAATTTTAGCCGTCTGTATTGTTAAATGCTGTCTGTTACACTAATCTTATCCGGGAAGATAACGTGCCTAAATCATCTACCATGATATCGATTCTACTTTTATATATGGAAGTGCCGAGACTTTTATTAATTTTGGAAAATCACTTTTCCCCTCGACGCGTGACGCTTAGAACGCACTGCTCGAAAGGATATCTTCAACACTCTTCCTGAATATTGATCCGCTTAGTGCGAGTGTCATTACATCGGTACATTATTTATGTCCAAAGTTGATTGTTTTGGAAAAATTATAACCTTAGTATGTCTAAAGCAATATCTTAACGAGGGTCGTTCGATCGCTCCTGGCGGTGTTGATCCACGCTACAGGTTCACTGTTATATTATTACCCTCTGTTCTCCATAAAACAGGTCTGCAGATCCCAGTCATCGCCAGTGGCTACTGATTGCCTTGCCCATGATTTGATTTTCTGATCGCACTGTCTCTGGATTCACTCTTCGTGAAAAAAGCCATTGGGCTCCGCGAGACGGTCGCCCTAGGGAGAATCCGTATTCTGGTCGTGGAGAGCAAAAATGCGATCTCTTGGTTGCCAAGGGCGGGCGGAGGCTCGCACGCTTCGCGAACAAATGCCGCTTCTCGCCTCGAATCAGTGCTGCGGGGGCGTCGTAATTATGGAGCCACTGGATGACTGGCAGAGGGTGTCTCCCACCCGCCCCCTTGCAATCACCGCTTCAATTTCCGTGGCTCGTCAAAGGAGTCGGGCGGGGGAGAAGGTGGGGTAAAGAAGGGTATGCCCCCTCTGTATGCCTCTCGTCTGCCGTTGCGGCTTACGGTCGCCGCGCCATTGTCCCGGTAAATTAATTGCGTTCTTTTTCCTCGGCGCCCCCCCCCCTCCACCTCTTCCCCCGCCCCCGATTTGCTCTTCTCGCCCCAAAGATAATTCTGCCCTCCCACCACCACTTGTCAGCCTCTTTACCCTCTCCCCCACGCGGAGATTTCGGGGCTCCCCCCACTCCCTCTCTTCCTCCCTGCTTAAGGCAGCCACTCACGGCTCCTGGCCAAATGATCCGAATGCAGCCCGCGCTTGGCGACCATCCATAAAGTTTCAATCGGCGTTTTAAATTGAATTCCGGTCGGTAAGCAAAATTACTCATCTCTAATATTCGAAGGGCGTGTTTAGGGGCCCCCGCCCTTTTTCCTCGGAAGATCCGGGGCTCTTCAATCTGCTTAGGGAGGCGCCCCTTGGATGGGAAGGGAGAGAATTTTCTAACGCCTTCGCAAATGAGACGTGTTTTTTTTGCAAGTTAACCGGTTGGTATATCTTCGGTCGATTAGTACGGATACAAGAATTCGATGCGCGTAAGTAGTAAGATCTTGCTTCGCAATTAGTTTTAGAAGAGCCTAGGACTCTTTTAAGTTTGATTATGCTTGAAGTCGATGATTCAGTGCTTCCTGTTTCATGTACTCAGGTCTTGGCAAAAAAGCAATGCTCAGAAGCCATCGTGTAACGCGTTTATGTTCAGGATTGGATTGGATATTTGGGGAGGCGACCGACGGCTGAGGTCATTTGCGCCATAGGGGATAGGTGAGGGAGGAAGGGTGGATAGAAACCCGGCGTCAGCATTAGCCTGCTCTAAACGAAAGGCGCCAAGGGGACCACGGATTAACGTCTCATCCGACAGACGAAGTACTCCACTTGAAGTGCCCTCCTCAAGACACTCAAGTAGGGATCGGGTTTCCTCTGAAAAACATCCGCCTGTGCAGGGATTTGAACCCTGGCCGCCCGTGTGGTAGTTAAGCGAGTACTTTAGCCACCACACTATCCCGATCCCCTCATGTTCAGTATTCTATTTTTTTTAGTCTATTAATTCATTTTCAAATTAATTTTAAAGGTATTGCTCCTAAGAGAAATGGCGTGAGAGTTCATGCAGGTTGGAAATCTAGTGAAGGATTACCTTCCTCTGGCAAATTATGCGCTTGATTTGGGCTCATCCTTATTCGCTTCGAACCTATGTCGATCCCACCAACATTCATTCCGTCTTACCCGTGGAAATATAATCCATCTGTTGTGTTCAATTGCGTATGAAAAACGTGTTGTGATTATTTATTTTATTTTGCCAAATGAGAACTCAGTTTTTTCGCCTGAGATGAAGGTGAATCATATGGATCTGGGATCTTAGAAAAAGTTTGGTGATTAAAGCGACGTATCTTTCAGAAGAGAAAATTGTTCGAATTATTTGCTGATGTAGATCATACTCATGTTGCTTCCTCGTGAAAATTATTTGGTGGAGTGATGGTCTTATTCAAAGGGTGTTTTCCGTGCTTTTTATCACTTTGCATTTAAATAGACATTAGGGTGTTATGCGTCCGCTCTCCAGTTCTCAGGCCCCGTTCCTTTTGATACCCAATATATTGACCAAGAATGCGTGCATTTTTAATCTTAGAACTCAACCGTTTGATTTCCACTCCACCTTTGAATTTCAGCGTGGCGACTCATGTCCATGCCCACAGTGGCTCAAATACTGCGTGCCGTCTCGTTCTAATGGCTGTTCAAGCGATTTATGATCACTAGGGCTCTTTAATTTTCCCCTTTCGAGGGTGGAGAAGATAAATCGCTGCGGGATATTAGTGCGGATTTGTCTGGTGTGAGATAAATCTTTCTGGAGGTAGGGTTTGCTGAATTACTATCCTGGCATAGTCTTAAGAACCATCTATCTTTCATCACAATAGTTAGACTACCTCTAGCAAAGTTCGAAGGAAGGTTCCCAAATTATCATGGATTTTTCGTTTAACTTACGTATCTAATTTTGCTTAGTGTTCCCACAATGGCGTGCGTTGACATCAAAATCTGTTTTCAAACCTGTGGTTGAAAAAGCAGGAGCAATTTGTCATTGAATTTTCTGAACGCAGTGAATAAGTTGCAACTAGGAAGCGTAACCCTGTGGTGAAATTGCAGTGACACGAATTGACTTACGATACCCTGTAGCTAGTTTTTGTTATCTGTTTGTTGTGTTTGCTTGAGACGTCTTGGTTATTACAGAAAATATTCATTTTTGTACGAATTCCCATAGTATCGTACAAGAGTCGCTATTTATTTGTTTATTAGTATATTTTCAAGCCAACTCGAATGCATGAGTCCTTTTTGTGGCATTGAAAATAAGCAAGATCCCTTGATGGCTTCAGAATGATGTAAACGGTTGTTTTACTCATATATCCCATTTGCGGTGCTCGTGGCAAGCGGGAACGCAGTGGACAGGGACAGTGGAGAGAAGGCGTGTTTTTTGGAAGGGCTGGTCGTAGAGACGGGGGAGGGCTGGTGGTCGGAGGGGGGTGTCGTCGTAAAACTCTCCGCCGAAGGAAGGCACGGCTCTTTCTTCCTGCGAGGGCCGCTTCCAGCGTCAAAGGGGCCCGCCTCGGCAACAAACGCCCTTCCCGTCCCCGACTCTTGGGAAGAAGTTGAAGACGACGTGGCTGCCTAGCCTCTGGACAGGATGAGAGCCTCGGCTCTGCGCGCATTGGATTCGTTTGGATGATGAAAATACGAAAACGAGAGGCTGTCGTGTCTAATTCCCGTTGTCTCGTATTCGTCTCCCTCTGTGCTCGGGTGAAATCCTTTCGGGTCGACTCATATAATACCGTTTCAACCCGTGTTAGCTGGGATATTGCTGGCGGTGACACATTTTAATATGAAACTTCGTGTTCGCGCGAACATGGATTTCTTTTCGGTCGAGCCGTCCGTGAGCATGTTTATGCATTGGATGTAACTCTTGACCGGTTCCTCTAACTGCATGTAACTAATGCCATGCATTCATCGTTTTTAGTATTCGTCTTATAGCTCTCAATTAATCTTTTCTCTGGCCGCGGCTTTATCATGGAAGTCACAATACGAATCGAGAACGGTTTCTTGTCAGACGTTCAAAAATGCTGTTGTCTGAATACCTCACCCGGAGATTGATACATTATTGTAAACTATTAATGACTTAAGATTGGACTATAAGGCTGAATTTGCCCCTTGAGAAAATTGATAACCCTGATGAATCCGATTCCTGGACTTAAGCCTGTCACATTTGCTTCTTGAACGCGATTGAATTTCAGGGCACTATGTATCAATAGCGCATGAGTGTGATTTAATATCCGACCAGCGTGTTGGCAGTAAAGAACACCCGCTAGCATAAATGATACGATCCTTGATTTCATAATTGGTGTGGGCGTAGTTAGGCATCAGCTCCAGGCGTGACCAAAGAGCCGCATTGCAATCACTTAAATTGGAATCATGCCATGCGATCTTCAGCTGTCATTTTCGGGACATGCGAATACTCCGCGTTATACCATGTTAATAATCTGCAGAGCTTGGCTCCGTCTTGGGTGCGAAGCGCCTGCGTCCACCCAGAGTCCTTCGCGCGCGATGCGATTTGCACCGTGAACGTGTCGTCATCTTGCGGGAGAGTCCGAGTTGTCTTCCCTCACCCGATTGCTGACGTGGTCGGAGCGATTTTCCTTTGTGCACAGATCTGGTTGAAACGATTCATGCGTGCACTCTAGATATAATGCGTGCACTCTAGATAACGTATAGATAAAATTTAAAAAAAATCATGTTGCCGATTTGGCATCTTTGCAATTTAATGGTATTTTAACGTGTAGCCTTATGGCACGTGGCTTATGTTTCGAAATACTTCGATTAAGTGCCCAGTGAAAAACGTGCGTTTAGGTATGATAGTTGCTCGTATTTCGAATTCCGCGTCGTAAACTCTGCTTTAATTGAGACGAAAATTTTGAAATATAAGACCGGCCTCGTAGGTCGGCGGCAGCGGAGGAATTGGTGGTGCTCTGCCAATAGAAACACGTCTTTAAAAAACATGACGTTCCACCGATGAGCAGTGCTATGACGGTTGGCGGCGGTCGCAAAAATTGACTCTGTCTGAATTGAAAAATTGACGGTCGGCGGCGAAAGCTGGCCGAGGAGCGGGAAAGCCCGATGACTTTCAAAAGTGAAACCCCCTTTAGTGATTAGAGAGAACTTCTATTTCCGTAAAAAGCTTCATTTTACCGAAGCGTATTATTTCTACGACATATTTTTGTTGTTTAGACTTTAATTTATAATGGTTTGAGAAAATCTGCTGTGGTATCCAACGTATTTGGATTTCGTGAATATTATGGCATCACTAATTCTTATGCGTGAACTTAAATCAGCCATTAAACAAATATTGAGGCAAAATATTTAACAATTTTTAATGCCACCATCACGGCGAGGAAATTTTTAGGTCCTAGATATTGTTTATTGCATGATCGAGCAGTGGAGCTGCTCACGTATGCATGGGGATATAACCTTAACTAGTGAGTTAAATAAATACCAAATCATTTCATTCCCAAAAATTTTATGAGTAAATTACTATGTAATGCTTGAGTCGTGTGGAGAGACTTATTTCAACCTATTTTAATTAACTTTTGATAACTATGGATGTGTCACGCGGTTACTTAGCATATCTTGCTATAGTGAAACTACTGTCGTAAATATTCATTAATTTAAAATCACTCGATTATTTTTTACCCAATTCATTCATTTGACCGCACGAATTGAACTCGAGGGATAAATGATGTTGCTTTTTCCGATGACATGAGAGTCATGCATCATTTATTTTACTCTGCGTATGACTCTTTCCTCTGTATAAATAGATTAGCGAAAGGGGACTGTGGTCCAAGAATTATTTTTCGACGCGCATGAAAAGTTACGAAAATGTGCTCTGCGAGGACTCACGATAACCGCCTTCATGGGTCGCCTCCCGGAGGAGTCGGGGGCGGAGCACGGGGGCCTCGAGACGAGGTGCTCTCGGCCCCCACCCAGGGGGCGGCCCGTCGGTCGCGTTGTCGTTTGCGTCTCCTCGTCTCTCGCCCCCCCCCCCTCACCCCAGTCCGCCTCTCGCCCCCCGCCTCCCGTCCGCCCCATCGCCCCCCGCCTCCCGCCCCCGCACTCCACGACCGCTCTTCGATGCGATGGGGGATGCCCTCTAATGCGGTTTCTCGGTCTCTCGTAAAAACAAATTCTCGGCCATTTCTGCGAGGGAGCATCTTGATGGCGATCGCCCCTCCGCGGGCAAATGGGCCAAAGGAGAGGGCTTACGCGAGGATGCGAACGCGGGGGGCGGGGCGCGCTCGTGCGTGCGCGGGGGGGATTGGGGGGATTGGGAGGAGACACACGCTCGCAGCAGCATGTGCTCCATTCCCTCATTTCGCACACTCGCTCGCCCGGAATCGGCGCTCGCATCTCCCTCGCCGTGTTTGCCGGGGATTTTCGGAATATTTCTTGTTGCCGTGGGTTTAAAATTGATCCACCTGTTTTAAGGTTTTATGCGGCGATAGGATCGTCGGTCGCCGTCCTCGCCATCCCGGATGGAGATGTATGCGTTGCCATTTCTCGGATGTGCGCGCGGAAGACGCATGGGTGCCCATTACGCCGTGTGCCTCCCTCCCCCCTCCCCCTTTCCGTGGCCCTCCCCGCGAATCGTATCATCCATCTGCCCACGAATCGCACCTCTTCCCTCCTCCCTCTCTTGCTTGTCTCCAGATCGCGCGTCTTTGAGTGAGTGAATGCTTGGCATGAAATCTATTCTTTTGACCAATCTTTTGTTGTTTCTTATCGGCGTTACCATGTTTTGAACATTGAGACATTGCCTACGAATCAATTTATCCGTTTTGGGGGTATAATGTCTGATTTATTTTCCTCTTGTTAATAGTTACTGTCGTAAACGAGTAGCTGAAATAGGGGATTCAGTCCTTAGTTGGTCATAGTTCATTAATTTATTCTATAGCCTATCTAGTACGGTGCATACGTAGGTGTTATAGTGTGTTGTAAGTTTGTTTTTACCATTATTTTAAACGCTACCATTTCAAGTGTTGGTGTACACGGAACCTCGAAAATAGCATTTAAGGTCCGTCACATTGTGTGTGATCAGTCACTGTTTATCGACCCGTCCATGGCTGCTCCAGCGGACGGTTTTCCCTGCTACCTCTCGGTGCCTCGAAAACATTTTTTCTTCCTCTCTATCTAAAAGGATAGCGCTGTGGTACAAGTCCACATGGCCGGTGTCGTAGTTTTGGATAAAACCATTTTGTCACCGTACTGCATTGTAACCCGTGTCCATCTGTGGCGTAGTGCTGAGATCCCCTCGTTCTCGTGTTGGCCATCGTTGTGTGACCCCATTCCTGGTACGCTCAAGCCGACCGTTTAGTTACCCCTCGTTGCCAAACTAGAAGACCGATAAACTTGATATTCCTGGTCCATGTGGTTTGCGGCCGTTTTTTGTTAAATCTCTGGCGTCGGTGGTTGCGGGATAAATTCCTACTAATCCTGCGGTCTCATGGGGTGCAAGCTCGGGTCGAATATATTTTACACCACTTAGAATAGGACACGGGTGGATGTTACGTTTTTTTGGTAAAAACCCTAATACAAAGTCCTCAAAGGCTGTGTTTTAGATGTGGTTCGTAGTGAATAAACAAAAGAATGATACCGTGTATTGTAGGTGATGCAGAGAAAAGGATCTTTCTTAAGTGCCCTGATAGTCTTAAAAGAATCAGATTCTTCGCGAGATGGCCAATGAATTTGATTATTAATTCTGGATTAGCATGGAAAGTTATGGCTTACGAAATCGAATAATTCCATGTCAATTTAAGCTTGAAAAACCCCTCCTTACTCACGGAGGTTTCATTTTGTGATTCCATTCCGCAGTGCTAGGAATCGGTCAATTGTGCTAGAAATCGGAATGTTTGTGATGCTGAATACCAGTCTAAATGAAAGTATTATTTAGTTCGATATTGCAATCTGAAACAAACCTTGGTTGTATCGTCAAAATCGAGCTTTCTTCCCGAGCGTTCGGCCACTTCTTGAGCCCGTGGCCGCGCCCGGGTGGGCGGCGTGGGTCCCCGCATGGCGTCTGTGTGCGGGGGGGGGGGGGGGTGATAAGGAGGCGTTACTTGTGCCGAGCGACCCGGTCCCAGAGGGTCACGTGTACGAACCTGCTTAGAGAATGGAGGTGAGGTCGCTTTGAATATCAATAGCAGTAAACGATAGCCGTGGTGATATAAAAGTTGGGAGGTGATGGTATAAATGGAAAAATGTGTAAGCTAGTGTTGTCGCTTTTTCCGCGATGTATCATTTTGCGACTGAGGGACCTTATTGCGTGCATTCACGAGAAATTCCTGCTCAGTGAGTTGTAATGCGGATGTAATACTACCCTTTTTTGGATGCAATGTCTTTGCCTAGCTTTGTTGTGGTCCCAGTTATCATTTACTGTGACCTTTGTGGTAAGTCTCGATTAGCTTTTTTTCTTGCCTGGCCAGTTGGCCAACATTTATACCGTTTATGCCATAAATGGAGCCTTTTTGTGTGTACGTAACCCCCGTGCGAGCATCGTGAGAGCTTTTAACAATTTATCCCGGTAGTTGTCATAGGAATGATGCGACCTAGCCGTCACATTCGTGCTCTTTGCGTCGAATTTGATTCTCATGAGTCGCGGTCGTTGCCACCCCGAGTATTCCGCTGTGTGATTTGGTAATTGCGAAGCACGACCAGCATTTCGAGCCCAGTTTAAGATCCTGAGGAATCATCACCCGCTAATAGGATGTTCAAACGATGACTTTTTCATGTCTGATGCTCCAAAAAGGGATACAGTGGCCCTGTGTACTTCGGTGACACGTGAGAAGGTGGGCTTGCCTTTCGAAATTGGCTCATAGAACTCTGAGGCAATGATAAATGACTTTCATAAATTAAGATGTGGTGGGTACCATATTTGCGTGAAGGCAATAATTAAAAAAATGTCTTATTGGAGTGGTGTAGCCGGAGAATGATGGAGGCCAAATGGACGGAGAGAATCTCCGGTGAAGAGATTCTGAAGATTTGGAGAGAGAAGATATGCATCCACTGAAAACTCTTGGTTCACTCAGTAATTGAAGAGACTCTCAACTTATTAGACGCATTTAATATTCTCTTGAGAAAGGTAATGTAAGGGAAGTGAACAGGATGATTTACGGAGGAGGACTTAGAATGGATACCCCCGAAGGACATTGAGTGTGAGGGCTAGTTGATACCTAGCCAGTGGGTAGCAAGATACGGATTGGCCGGCATCTTTGGATAGGGACGTTGAGGAAAGGAGTTCCGAGTGTTTTAACGGTCATTGAGCTATTAAAACTAAGGAGAAAGAGATCAGGCAAATTGTTAAGAACGTCCAAGTGAAGGGTTGAATATCGGAATGAATCGGTTAGCTGAGAGGAGATCGGAGTGGAGAGCTGCAACAAACTGTCTCCGGATTGATGACTGCTTATGATGATGTCGGTAGGGTTAAAAACAGTGTCCTAAAATCCGCCGTGCTTGGGAAAACAGAGTATTTGGGCCGTTCCCTCCGATCTGGGCCGGCGGATGGAGCCCCCGCCCAGGGACCATGTCCCCGCACATTGCTTCGATGCTTCGATTGCTCCCTCCCCTGCGAGGCTCTTGTAAGCCGTGGGAACGACGGGGAGAGGACTTTCTCCTCGCAAAGTGAAGCTGTTTACCCGCGTCACATCCCACTTGCATTTTGGATCTTTCGCTGTGTACATCTTACCCCTAATGGACCGCGTGGACACTGATTACCTCTGTTATAGAATAACGGCTGCCGTAGGGCCTGATTGTTTTGTAGCAGTTTGAATATTTTCGGTCCAGTGAATTATTGAGGGTTGATTGCTGCTTCGTAACTTATTTCGGATGCATGTATCGTGCGGGATGCACTATGTGAGAGATGGAAATAGTATTCAGTTGAAAATGGTGATAACGCTGCTGGAATGCTGTAAATGACAGTTTAGTGGGTAAGAATTTACATCAAGTCTGAGAAGTTTATACCTATCGTGTGACATATGCTGTAGGGCCGCTACGAATTGCCCGAATGGATACTATTTGAGATCTAATCTATTTAAAATCAGTCCTGGGCATTTTTAAGACTTGAACCTTCATTTTGCTGCGGATAAACATGTTTTTGTGGATCTTACGGTTCTGTATAATGTGATTGTTTTGGTTGGGGTAAGAATATATTGGAGAAGAAGCTGGGGAAATGTTGCGCGCGCGTTCCTGAAGCGAATACAAATCTGTTATAGAAAAAGATAACGAAATATAAATTTCAGTTTTTGTTGATGCGCCTCCTCCAGCTTGCTGCGGCTTTCTCAGTTGGTTCTCTGTAAGCCTGAATACATTTGGTCGCATGTGGTCTTTGGTGGTGACCATGATATCTTTGGGACGTGGATGTCCAATTCCACAAAGCTTTTCACTTATGGTCACGCCATAGCGTTATGTTGAACCATGTGACGTCTGTTTTTGAGGTCTGTGCTTACCTGATTACGAAAGATGGTTAATGGCTTCATTTCCTCACAGGAACAAGACATTTGTATTAATTATTGACTGATCGCATCTTGACTGACATGGTGAACAAGTTTAATAATTATGGATACATAATTAGAAACTTTCTATTGCAATGAAATGTCATTTATGGTTTCTATGCATAAATCATTAGCAGTAAAAACGATTAGAAACATGGAAACCGTATATAAATTGGAATGTCGTTTTCTTGGGAAACTGGATACACTTTATTCATCACTTTTTATTTATCTTGCGGATATGTAGCCGTTTTTAAGTGTATTTTTAAGGCTAATCTTGCTGCTACTCATTCAGCGAAATGAAAATATTCCCCCTTCTTATTTCGATTTATGGAATGTATTTCTCTAATTTATGATAAATCTTTCTCAATGTCGGCTCAAGATCATGGAAAGGCATACACTGAAAAAAAGTGCATACGCTTTACGGCTAAAACGGATTGGTGCTTTAGTTTTGCTGAATCAGCAGATTTTATAGCTGTGGAGGTATGTAAGATACTGTACAGTCAGTCGCATTAAGCTGGGTACCTATAGATTTATAGCAGACGGTGTTTAGATGCACAGTGAAATGATTTGGTTGGTAAGCTCATCCGGTGAGCTGTACAGACTCGCTTCCAACTTGAGTCACGTGACTCGGCTCGGTCGCTTCTTAGCGGACCTATGGTTGTCTCATTCCGCCATTGTTTCTTTCTAGTGCAGAGTGAACCACGAGGTCAACATCGGGAGGTTCACCTCGGGTGATAACTTGAAGCCATAACAGAGATTTCAGGCGAAAATACCAAAGATACCGGTGGAATTGCTTTTCTCAAGTCTGGCGGATGCGACGTGTAGTACTGTTGCTGGATCTAACTGAGCTTTTTAATTATTTGCTCTTAGTCTATCAGTGTGTTGTGGTACTCCGTAGTGCTTCATGAGTGTTTTATTCAACGAAAAAGGAAGAGCTAGTGAGATGATTAGTGTGGTTTTGAGCGTCGTAAAGTGGTTATCACCTCTTCTTCATCTCGTTTTATCAGTGCTATGCCTCACAGCATTATAAAGTGCATAAATAGTTGTGTGTGTATGGACTGTTTTTGAGGGTAACGATTGCATTTTTAAAAATCATTGGACGTTAGTGCTCTTTATTTGTGTTTTTAGATGATTACTCTACGAGATAAGGGCCCATTTTAAATAATGTGTCGAGGAGGAAGCCTCGTAAACAATTTACAAGTGCATATTGGTTTTCGTGACTACTGCATCAAGTGACGTGCTTCAGAGTAATAAACTCGAGTATATTACTGTTTGTTGTCGTAGAAATATGTCTTACATTGATATAAAGACGTACCATTGTTATCACATTGAATTGTAATGATTTCGCACAGGTAATGATTGTAATTGCGAATATGTTTACATCAAAGCGCTGATATGTTTACATTCTGCCGTAATTCTATTTCGTTTCGTTTTTGTTATGGTTGCAGAACGTTGTTATGGTTCACGCAGAAAAATGTTTTCTTCCAGTGCTTCAACAGTGTATCGCATCATATTTTATGTTTTATCTTGTAAGTGGATAAGTTAAATCAGTTTCGTTTTATTTTATGCTCAGAAAGGATTCATGAAGGGACAAATAGGTATCCAGATTAAATAGTGACAATGTTCGCTGTACCGTGTGCATGTTCGTTTTTCGTTTACAGAATGATGGTTAGTTTGTGAATGTGAGTATTTTTACATTTTCTGTGTAAATGGCAGATATTATCCATTAACTAGAGGCAAACATTTTCCATTTTGAGTGTTTTTATATTGACGGAACGGTGAAAACCTCAAGAAAGTACTGTGATTGTTTGAATATAACTGATACCTTAATTTGGTGCGAGTGGATGGAGTACGTAAAACTTTGATGTGGTGAAGCTGCAGTGTGTCAAATTGATTTTATAAACGATCTGTGCAAGTTTGTGGTGTATTACTACGTGTGGCAAAAATAAAGTTTATAACAAGCACGTATTCCCGATTTTTCTATACATTCAGCTTCATTGTTTCTAGGGCAGTCGCTACCTACAATTATGTACTCCGATACGATAGTGGCGATAATAGCATGCTAGGTTAGTAGCTCAGTGGAAAGGCTCTAAGAATACTATTTTTTCGTATGCGAGTAAGATCTCTTAGTAGCTGACTAAGTTAGTCACCTACTAGCACCTTTTTGCTGAAATCTATGGATACGGCCGTACGGGTCTATGTTTGACGGTAAGTATCAACTGCGAAATGTTTTTTATTATTTCCTACTAGAACTCTTCCACGGAAGAAATTTTTAAGCAAAACGTATTAAATAAGTTAGTAGCATGCGTTAGGTAAAATATTTTTCATTCCAGTATTGAGATATTTTTCATTTCATGTGATTAAACTTGTTCAAAATTATCCAGTATGCAGCCAAGTGTAATGCTTTCAGATTTATTCGACATCGCATATACTACTTCCATTTTTGTGATGCACAGGAAAGTTATTTTTTCTGAAGAAGTATTTTATGTATAAATACATACATATTCGTAATATACCGTAGACCAGCTAGAAATTTAACAGATTATCGGCAATATATCTAGCTAGTGGCTAATCTGCCTAGCTGGTGTTATATGCGAAGCAATTGGTTAGCTACTCCATATGGCTGGATTGCTATACCGTATTGCCGTCTTCCTAGAAATATCTATTTAGACGGGTAGATGGCTCTGCTAGAAATTTCTCACTGTATAGCTACACGTCTAGCTGTCCCATATACTGCTAGATATTCTGGCTATAAAGCTAGAATTACAGCTGACAACCAGAGTTTTTTCTCAGTGTAGTCATTAGCGTTTCTATTAATTTACCATTCTTTGATTTCCTTTTCGTTTGCGCTGAGTTGGCTTAAGGTTTAATTAATACATCTCTCGAGAGGTTTCCTTACTTGAAGTTTCTTCTTGCTGTTGACATTCAACGCGTTTTGCTTGAATAGGTGCGTTGGGGTTGTTCATAGGCTTTCCACTTGCTGGATCCAGATTCGATCGTCGAGTTGACTTGAAAGCAGGCATCTGTGTGGAGAGCGCTTGAGATGGAGTGCGTCATCTCTTGGGATTCCGTTCTACAGCAAGAGCATGTTTTGTTCAATGCTTTCAGAAGCATTAAGAATGGAACAGATTTCGGTGTAGCAGAATTATGGGAAACACTCTGGGGCGTACTTAAAGCATGGCGTTTTTTCTTCGTTGTGAATATTGTAATTTTCTCGTTTCGACACAATATTTTCAGCGGGCGACGTAGTGAATGTGCCGGAGCTCTTTTGTCGGGTTGGTTGCTTTCGGAGAAAGGTCAGGGAAATGTGGAGAAATTCGTATCTTTTCTGGAAATATCGTGTAGTGGGCTTGATGAATTTCAACTAGTGATTCGAGCGAGACCAAATCTTTTCTTTTATGTAAAAAATTACCATATCAACTGCATTCCCAATCCGTTATTTTTCCTTTTCTTTAATTTTCTCTGCAAATCATTAATGCCTCATCTTAAGTTGTAAGGCCCTTATTTTATTGAACTTTGACAAAGATGTTGTGGTGAGCCAGCGGTAGTCAGCGGAACAACATCAATTCCAAAGACGTTTTTTCTTTTTCTAGTTTTGGGCACAGTACAGCCGCCGCCGAGCTTTGGAGCAGGCCTGATGGTGATAGGAATTGGGGTGATTGATCATTGGAGAGTGGATTAAGCTATACCGTGGACGTAACTCAGATACTGATTGAGAGGAGACGCCTAGATTTTATAAACCCGGCTGTTCCCTGTAAAGAAGCGATACAAATAAAATGGCCTAGGAGTGTGTTACGATTTCAATGTACTGAGAACTCCTGGTAATCAATCGCTTAGCATGATAATTAAGATATGATATTTACCTTAATAAGTATTCCCAATCATCCAAAAACGCAATAGTAACTATTTAGCAATGCTTCGCCTCCAAGTTCTTGGATACATTCGAATTTTTCGTTCGTAAATTTGGTGATTCCGGGTAAATGAAATTGAAGTTGCTCGCGAATCCCTTAAATTCACGATTATTACTATCATCATCCATTTACCCATAGCCCCCCGAGATGAATACCTTGCAGCGCCAATATATTGGGCCATATTCAGACGCGACGGATACTTTCAAAAATCAGTAACTCTGCCGGTGCGAACTGAAGCTCATCCCAGACATTGACGAAAATTTGAATGGAGAATGTTCATCTTTAGTAAACACCGTTATCGAAATTCTGTATTTGAGAATCAGGAAATGTTGGCTATGAGGTAGTAGTAATGGTGAAGACATCTGTTTTGCAAAAAATTGCGACGAGAGCGATGACGGGAAACGTCATTTATTAACTTGAATCGTTGCATGAGCGATGGAATTGAAGTTATTAAGTGCAGATTCAAATCCCCCCTGGGGGATTTTTCAGTATTAAGAGGGTCGCTTTTTGTTTCATTATCTAAGGATATACATTTGGCCGTTATTGTGGCGGAAGCTGGAGTCGATAACTCAGATGTAATTATGACGGTGGTAGAGGTGTCGTGATATTCCGTAACGAGTTGCGGGCGTTCTTTCATTTTTATCTAGCTTCGAATCATAGTTGGCTCTAACGGCTACTGGTCTAGTCCTATCATCGACTGTGTTTCATTCTTTGTTCCTTTGCCGTGGTTTTCTGCGATGCGGCTTCATTTTCGATGGACGGCGGCCATCCTTCCGTGGAATGGCCGCTTCGGGTGTCGCGTTTCGTGGTTCGTCTCGAGATGAAATGGAATCGGATGTCCGCCGTGGGAACGCGGAAGGAGGCTCTCGCGTGCGACGCCCCTCAGTCGGACCCGCGACCTCCCCACGCATCCTCTGCCCCTTCCCCGGGAGAGACACTTGTTTGAGTCCGTGGCCCGTTCGCGTGCCTCGGCACCGCGCGTGCCGTTGCGGGTCGCTGCTTTTTGCGGCCCACGTGGGGTTGTCGAGGCCCGCTCGGCGGTGGCATCTGTCGAGCGGGAGGAGGCAATTTAACCCCTCTCATTGAGCGGCATCGATCGGTGGCGGCATATGGCACACTCTAGACGCGATTCTTTATCGCTGACGAGTGTGTTTGATTGTTTGATTGGCCCCGTGTGCGGGGACAGGTATAGAGGGGTCGGGCGGCAGCCTCCCACCACCACTTGCCATCCTCCTCCCCCCCTCCACCTCCCGCGCCACGGCCGTGCTTATCTCGAGTGCATGTCGGCAATCGTGTTTTTGTCGTGCCGCTTTGCCGGGTCTCCCGCGACTACGAGGCATTGTCACCCCACCCGCCTCGCAGTCTATTCGCTGCGAATGGAGCGAAGCACCACTCCTTTTCCCTCACAGCTTTCACTTGCTCGCTTGGTCGTCCTTTCAGGGAAGCTCTGCCTATTGCTCATGCACGTTTATTCAAGCGCCTGGTTCAGTGCACCCGATACTCGACGAATGTAGAAGTGCGTAGGGGAGTTCTTTATTAGGTATGTGGATTTATGCCGGTAATTTTTTCGGTCGTTTTATTTTTCGATTGAAAAGCAGAGTTAAAAATGTCGGGGGAATGCGGTGAGAAGAACAGTTCTTGCTAGGGATGTAAAACTAATGCTGCTCTGGGATGCGCGTTTTCTACCACAGGAAACTTATATCTGTTATTTTTTTACTGGAAGAAGGCTGAATTGCTTGGTTTCATTCTTTTGTTTCTTTGCCCGTCCTTAGAAGAGCTATAATAGATAGTCGTGTTCGTTGTGCATTTGAAGGAATCTCTCATCAAAAGAAAAGTAAGGAAACGCTTCGACAGTTGAGGGACCAGATTAGACTCGAAATAATTGAGGTTCGCTCTCTGCGCCGCGACATTAACATAATCTTTATACCAATCATTGATATATGTGGTCAAAGTAAATCACTGTATACCTTTCGGGAAGTACCTACAGCATTTGAACCGTCGTCTATCGAGGTTGAATTCGGATAGGAATTATTTCTTCAGTTTCACGATGCCATTGTGTAATTGGATTCTATTTCTATTCCTGAACCACTACCAGAGCTCTAATGTGGTGCAGATTTGTTCTCTTGATCCATTACAGTTTTTGAATTTGAAAGAAAATGGCCCACTCTCTCGACTGAAAGCATCGATGAGAGCAGTGATTCGTGAAAAGAATCATTCATTTGTGCCCAACCGTGGATATATGAGGGGGAAACCATGACGAGCACTGATACAATGTTACTACCGTAATCATGTAAGAATGTCGAAGGAAAGATATTGAATAGTTTTTTATGCAGCATAGGGTTAACCAGAGCAGCAACCATGTAAATCTGGATAGATTTGGTGATAGAGAGTTGGAACAAACTGTGAGCATTTGCGAATTATCGTGGAGTAGGACGGAAGGTGGGAGAGGGGTTGGAGGAGCGGTGGAGAAGAGGAGTGGGGGGCGATGGGAAACTGTAAGGGAATGGGGGGGAGGTGTTGATTGAGCGGAGGGAGGGGGAGAATTGGCTCTTTAGGTGAGATGAAGAGTGGTGGGAAATGTACATAAAAAGGCGAAGAGGCAGATAAATGCTATGAAGCAGTAATTTCCTGTTGTGTAGAAAGTACACAGCAGGCTACTGCGCTGATCTTTTGGCAACCTCGAACTCGGTTCTCTGGCTTGTGCTGTTCGTTGTTGTTTACGAGAGGAATGGTGCTTACTTTGTTTCGGGGGTATTTGAATGCGTCGGTCTTAAATCAAAGCGGTAAATGACTCTACTCTCTACGTCGCCACAGCTTCGTGTATTTTCGTTTTTTGTTAAAATTGCGAGTATTAAAGTAATGCTCGCAATTTTCTTTACTTGACGCAATATTCGCTTTAATACTCGCAATTAATACTCGCAATAGCGCGAGAATTAAAGAAATGCAATTAATCTCTCGATAGGTATATCTCTTCGAATGGAAATCACAGTTACTTAATCATCTCTCTCGGGCCACCCAGTGCGCCTGTGTTTTTGCGGGGACCGGGTTGGTGTGGTGGGTAGAGTACTGGCTAACCATGCTGGCGGCCAGGGTTCAAATCCCTGCAGAGGAAGGTGTTTTTCAGAGGAAACCCGATCCCTACTTGAGTGCCTTGTGGAGGGCACTTCAAGTACAGTACTCCATCTGTCAGATGAGACGTTAAGCCGTGGTCCCATTGGCGCCTTTCGTCAAGAGCAGGCTAATGCCGACGCCGGGTTTCTATCCACCCTTCCTCCCTTACCTATCCTCTATGGCGCAAATAACCGTAGCCTTCGGTCGCCTCCCCAAATAACCAATCCTATCCGTGTTTTGCAACCATGCTTTTCACGTCAGAGCGATCGTCCCCGGGACGTCGGGACACTGCGGATCTCCCGTGGATGGCGCTCGGCCGGTGCGCAGACCCCTAGCCTCTTCTCGCCCTTCGCCTCCGCACCACCACATGACGTGTGCGGGGCCGTTTTTTTTGCTGGCGTGAAATCCTTGCACGTCAAGGGCTCAACCGCGAGCGCCACCCCTGACGTCTGCGTCGAGGGCCCTGGTTCACGTGATGCGGGATCTGTGTTGACACCACGTCTGGACCGCGGCACAACCTCTGCTTTTACTTGATATGTTGACTTGAAGTTGGATTTGATATATGTATTGGCATGTTATTCGAAAATTGGTGTTGGCCCTCCTTCCGCTTTTACCAGCATGCGTATTATTCGCGGATGACATTTATTAGCTGAGAATACTGAGAAAGTATGTGATTTGTATTTATAAACATTTCCGTATTTAAATGGATATTCCTATCGCGTATAGGTCCTAAGATAGTGAGAGGAAGTATAGGTATACATGTATATTGGCAGGTAAGGTCATGGTAGCAGCTCTTCGGGAATGAGCCAAGTGTATGACTTCCGAAGGTGAGATTTTTCGGTTCCTACCTTAAAATTGGTCACTTTTGTCGCACCTATTTAAACTGTTGACAAAATTTATCGTAATTAAGGCTTTGTTTACTTCATTTCCGTGTGAATTACTTGATTCTGCGGTACTCGCGAGTGGTTTTCGGACGACTGAACTCGAGTGCGCTTTCCTCCACCCTTGAAATAACTTTTCATCGACGACTAATGAATCCGCTTTCATTTTTCAATGCCCTCGCTAACAGTCACCCTGCCCTCTCTCGTCACGCAACATCTTTGCCTCCCACCTGAAACGCACCATGTAGAATTCTTCTTCCTCGCCTTAAAATTGTTTCATTTTATTTTGTTTGCTACTATTGCTTTACCTTATTTTTAATTTATTCTGTTCATTAAACCTAAGGTAAATACTTTGTTACTGTTTTGGTGATTAAATCAATAAAGAAACATCGTATTGCCTTTCACAGTAATTAGTGCTACTTAAGCCGAACGAGGAATACACGGATATGCATACTTTGGGTGGGGGGATAGAGTAATTCCATTCGAATAAAATATACCGAAATACATTTCATTCTACAACTTGATAGGGAAAGAAGGACTAGACCATACCCTAACCCTATCTTTGTTCGAGCCCATTTTCGCCGGTGATTCCGCTGAACCCGCCTGGGCAGTATTTACCCCCCCGGTGGTACTTGTACCCTTAGGGGTGCGTGCTTGTTGGTTTTTGGGCTTAAGGTAACAATAATGAGGTGGAAGTAAGTTTGAAATAGCAGCTAAAAAAATAATCAATGAACTTTTTTCACATAAATAATAGGATTTGGGGAATAAAGGGAGCCATTGCTGAGAAAACAAAATGAAGTTTTGAACCGCTCTGCTGGCTTGAATCGGAATTTCGCTCCGTCGCACATGCGTCTCGTCTCTCATCAGGTGTCTAGTGTGAATGTAGAGAACGGTTACCCTTGCGTCGACGAACATATATCTTTTAAAAAAAATACTCCAATGTTCTCATTTGCCAATCGGAACGGTTAACAGTCACGTCCACACCCACTAAGTTATTTGGAAACAAATTCGGAAATAATATAACATATACAAAATGAGTCATACATTTCGAATATCTCTGGCGCCATGTGATGCGAAAATCAATATAAATTGAGGTAATATGCCTGAAGTCTGAAACTTTTAAACCTGAAAGGATGAAAATATTCATAAGTTTCAGCTAACTGCTGAAGATGAGAGTTGTAGGGGAAAAGAACAAAACGCTGTCTTAAAGCACAATCTGGGACTAAATGTATGCCCTGCTCAGTAACAAGGGATTAAAAGCAGAACTCAGGGTTACATAGTGTCACCTTTTATTTCAAAGATGTAATTCATGATCAATCTTAAAGAATGATTCTTCAAGCTCCTTCTTTCTTAAGTTATTTAAATAATTATTTGACAAACGCGTGTCATTTTGGTGAAATGCTAAAACTAACCTATGATTTCGTTTCTCATTCCCCAAAACTTTGTCTTTATAGTAGTACATACAACCATGGGCGCCGAGTGCCGCTCTGTGCTCCATGTGAGCGATGACGTTCTTGGAGAAGGCATGCTGGCTCAGTTCACAAGATTCATTAAACACGGTCGAGCGACGTTCTCGATGGAGCATGCTAGCTCTGAGTCCCTGGATACTCCCTTGTGTCTCCCTTAGAATTAGTAGTAGCTCGCTCTGTGGCGGGGCCGGGGGGGGGGACTTCCTGCAGGGGCTACCGTCACCGGTCGGTCGTGGTGCCGACACCTTGGGGGTGCAGGTGTCATTCCCTCCCGGAACCACTCCCTCTCTCCTTGCCAAGAATGTGGTTTTTGTGGGGACGCGGCGAGGGGGGGGGGGCGCTGGCGGGGGTGGAGCCCAGGGGGGGGGGAAGGGGTTGTTGTTTGGCGTGCGTGCATTGTCCACCATTTCCGTCCTTCCACTTGTCACGGCCCGAGTCGTTGGTCGTTCGGCAGATCCTCCCTCAACGTTCTCTTAAGCCACTCGAGGGCAGGTACTGCCGAGGGATCCGTAATCCAATAACATCCGCCGGTAACCTCATTGTTTTGCTGAGTGGACTCCCTTCTGGTCAACTCGATATTTGTTGACTTTCAGGAGGCGAGAAGTTCTTAAGTTAAAGTAAAAATTCAGGTTTACTAAGCTTTATAAGTTTGAGACTGCTTGTAAATCTCTCATTTTGCTGCACCGTCTAAGTTAAGTGTATGCATCTCCCGAGTTAGATCCTATAGTTTGTGAATCCTTTAGTGTTTGTCGTTAGGTCCGTAACACCCATTGTAATTGCATTTCCGCCACTGTATTACCTGTTGCGTCCGTGTGTCTTTTCTATGATTTAATCATTTCGAAACGATTTAGTATTTAGTGCACCGCTCATGGACTTATGTTATCATTTGCATGTACATATGTCCTCACTACTTTTCCTTTTTTGGCCCGTATCATTTGAGAGCGTATTTTTTGTCAATACAGAAGTGCACTATTGATAAGTAAGGGACCTCGCTGATATCTGCGATTCCTAATATAGCTCTGAACCTAATAGGGAGGTAATGTCGTCTAATTGCAGTTTTGAATTTGTGTATGGAAAGGTTTTTGTGCGCGTTTATCGTGTAATCCCAAATGATCGTGTAATAACAAATTGTGCGGTTTGTTTGACGGATGTGACGAATTCTTTTATTACCCCTGGGAGCCAAAGGGAGCACCATTATTGACTTACCATATTTGGACATCATTATTGCTGTAATTTTCTAATAACTTCAAAAAAGTCGTTTGTATGTCGCAAAACTGGGTGTACTATCGTATGTACAATTCCCAGTGCAGGATTCTCTTCTTGCATTAAGGTTTTTTTTGCTAAAATGGTATTTAGTGAGATGGAAATACTCAAAATTTTCACCGATTGTCAACTATTATCGCGGTTACCACTTCGTAATCTCAAGTTCACTTTCTGAAAACAATGATGTGAAGGGTTGGATTGCATTGTCGTTTATCTCGAGCAGAGGACGTTATTTTCTTGCCGTTGCCAGAATATGAATTAGGTATCTGACAAAATCATTTGGTGGCGGAACGACCTTTTATCGGTGATGGTCGTCGGTTCCCCTGTGGCGTTTGTGGCCAACACGGGATTCCTCGAGTCGAGAAGTCCTTCGGGGCGACTCGCCTGGGCAGTGGCAGGAAGGGGTGGTGGTGAGACTCGTCCTCCCTCCCTCTCCCTCTCTCCCTCCCACTCCATCCTCCCT
This sequence comes from Ceriagrion tenellum, assembly GCA_963169105.1. Lineage (NCBI taxonomy): Eukaryota > Metazoa > Arthropoda > Insecta > Odonata > Coenagrionidae > Ceriagrion > Ceriagrion tenellum. The sequence continues at coordinate 15,144,892 of OY720638.1, forward strand.
CCCTTCCCCACCTCTCAGTGAGAGGCTCTCGCCCGTTTTCGCGCGGAGGCCCGTCGGTGGGTCGCCCTGGCTGGCCTTTCTCTTTTCCCTCGGCACCTCTTGGGTCCCGCAGTGTGTGCACGACCGACCCCCCCCCCCCGTCCTCTCCTCCCCCTCGCCGCCTCCTCCTCCCCTCCCCCTCGCCTCCTCCTCCTGCCCCTCGCCTCCTCCTCCCCCCACCTCGCCACCTCCACCCCACCTCGCCCACCACTTTTCACACCTCCCGGGAGGAGGATGAGGAGGCGGCCCTTGGCTCGTCCCTCTCTCCATTCAACGGCAACACTTTTATTGAGCCTCGGCTCTCGAGGCTCGCCTCCCTTCCGGGGGCCGCCTCCCCCCGCCACCCACTTCCTCGACTCCCTCCTCTTGGGTGCCCTCGAGTGGAGCTGCAAACCTCTAGGCGAGCGTTATTTGAGGAGGGCGAAGGTTGATTATGGACATGGTGGTACATTGCTAGCGTAGAATAAGGCGTATGATTTTTTCCAACGAGAGCACAATGTTTCGCCGGAATTCAGCTTGCTCCCTATTTTCGAGTGGAAACTGACGGCGGTTTTGGCGTTATTTCAAATAAAATCACCTGCCTGTGTGACTGCCGAAATTTATGTTACATTCCCCGATCTTCCTCCCATGCTTCGGTGTGGATCTCTGCTGAGTGATTTGTAATCTTTAACTATCTACCACAAAAAGTTAACAATATGGTGAGATTCGTATGAATGTTTTATTGGAAATGATATTGGAAATAACATTAGGCTGTTCCTAATGGCAGCATGGTGTGTATCCCCATGAATATAGGAAGAGGTTCAGATGGGTGTATACACGCTACTCAACGGCCACAGGCAAGGTAAAGATGATCGCACGATAGTTGGGCTCCCTTTCGCCGCCTTGTGGAGTAATATCCTGACGTTAATCCAAGGACTATTTATAAGATTTAGTAATCGGTGAATCCAGAGTACTTAGGTTTCATTCTAGGGCTGATGTTGTTCGATCAGATTCATACCGTAATAATAATTGTGTGATGTACTCAGTGAAGGAATGAAATGCTGTGGTAAATATTGTAAATTGCGACTGATATATAAATTATCCACTTAGCAACAGACAAATGGCTCGCAACCAATTATTTCTTCGATGTTGTTTGTCTTCGCAGAAAATATAAGCATGGCATAGTGAAGACGGATTTCTCATCGTATAAATTTGCTTTCTTCCGTGAAATGCGATGAACGGTCTGAAACCAAGGGGCAACGAAGTAGACTTGTTAACACTTTCAGTCTGATGCTTTTATCTTGATGTCTTTGGCGATACCGGAGGCCAAAATCACTAGTAGTTAAATTATTTATCTTTTTGTTATCTTCAAGGCGCTAATCTCTACCTGTTTTGACGTTTTGTTGATAAAGGTACAGGTTGGTGCGTGTAACCCTTTGGATCCGCAAGCATTTTCTCAGTGGCCACTACTAAGACGAGAAATATGAGCGGTATTTCTCTCTTCGAACTGTAGGACTTCGCGCGAGAATATTTACGATTGGCGCATTTTTTCGAGGCTGAGAACCCCTCGCGTCGTCGATGCCAGGAAACGCCGCGAGCGCCAACTGGGCTCCTTCCTTCGCGCGGAGGCCTTCCTTGGGCTGCCCGTCCATTCCCGCCCATAAAAGGAAACGGCCCCCTCCACCCCCGGCTCGAGCGGTGGCCGCCCCAACCTCTTGGGCAACTCGAATGCCCGCCACTCGAGCGACACCACTCGCTGCCACCAGCGTGCGTGGATCTCTTCCCTCTTGGGCTTCGAGCGCAAGGCCCCGTGTTGCGGGGAGACATAACGGCGAAGAAGTCTCTTCGGCAATTGAAAGGCTCTGAGCGTAGTTGGTTGGCCGTTGCGTACGGACGGGACCGCCGGTGTGTTCTCGTCCCAATCATTTATTTGTGTAAAGCATTCTAAGGAAGCGAATCCAGGACCCCGTGCCGACATTTTTTGTCGCAGAGCACTCACCGTTTCCCTCGAGGAGTTCTCAGCGCCCCGTAGCAGATGGACCCCTTGAGGGTATTCCTCGTCGGTGGGTGTATCCGGAGTGATTCTTTGGTTGAGCCACTTGCAGTTCTGATGGGTGTTGTCGCTTAGTGCCACCTAAATCACGATGGAGGAGATGCTTATTGTTGGTGGACTTGAGTGCGAAGAGAAAATTTGGCACGGCCGAATAGGTAGTGTTCGGACTCTTGAGTGGAGATGGAAAAATTCTGCTGGATCTATGACGATCCCCCCCTTCTGAACTAATGTTGCGAGTTTTCATGTTCACTTGGAGAATCACTTGCGAAACCTAGGGAGGCTGTGGGAAATGGGCTCCCCTTCCGATTGGGCGATGGATTGATCCCGTTGAAATTTTCGCAAGAAAATATTTGCTTAATGGACCTAGCTGCACACCATGACATTTACCTTACAGTAGATCAATTTTTCGCGGCAGTGCCCTAAATTTTCGTGTAGCTGATTTGTTAATTGTATAAAACTTTTAAAAGTAGTAACAACCTCATTGCAAGCTCCTACCATTTTCCATCATGCTGACCTTAGTATTGTAGTTATTGTTTAGAGATCTTTAACGACTGTTGTAAGCAAATTACGTCGCTGTGAAATGTTATTAACAATATTCTCAATGTAATCTTCTTATGCTCGATATATGTATTGTCATTCCCTTCTAGCTCCCTCCATTACAATCGCTGAAATGGTTTTGTATCATTTACTGTTGTTTCCTGGCAACACATTGTCGAGCTTTTTATTCATACTCATCATTTTTCAGGCCGAGCTTATTAAGGAAAAATGGAGTTGCGTCAATTTCTCCCGAAAGAATCGTGTAGAAAGCTCTGCTTTATCCTCGATAGATGTTCCGGACCCCCCCTGACCTCAGTTTTGGGCGGACCGAGAAACCGTAGAGGTGACCAACCGCATGGAAAAGACCGTCAAGACCAGATCACCTTGCCATTATTCCTGCCGAAGTTCGAGGTAGTGGAAGAGATCGAATTCATGTTGATTATTTTAGATTGTGTTCATCTGTAAAGACATCACGCGAGAGATTGTCAGCCCAGAAGCATTTATAGAAAGGAGATGAAGAGAATTTAGGGTAAAGGCAATGAAAAGTATCAGTTTATTTTCAGCACTGCGTTGTATGCGTCAGAAACGTGGTCACTGCTTAAAAGGGATGAATTCTGGCTGAATGATACGGTTGCAGGGTATGATGCAAAGCGCTTATTCGACGGGCGGAAGGGAAATTGAAGTGGTGACAGCATGCTGAAGATGGTGAGAATGAGAGGTATGCGCGGGTGGGAGAGGAGAGGAATGGGTAATTTCGGGCTAAGGGAAGATAGAGATACGAAGGGGTCAAACAGATTTATAATGTAAAAAGCTCGTGGCTTTGGAATGGTAACACTTAAAAGGCAACTAAGTCGAGAAAATGAAGACTCTTCTAAGGATCTTTCATCCATTTTAATAACTTAGATTCGTGTAAGAAAAATATTTGGGTGTTTGCTTAAAGATATTATTTGTCCCAGTTAGCGACGTCGCGCAGGGAATACACAAAAAAACGACCCGCAACTGAACCAGGTGATGCAAAATGCCGATGGCTGGGCTCCCGATTAGTCGAAATAGAAGAGAGTGGCCTTTTTGTTCGACCATACGGTGGAAGCCACTCCCATACCCTAGAGATACGCGAGTTGTGTATGTAATAGTGAAATTTTGGGATGAATTTACCCACTCATTGCATTTTTCGACTAAACCAGTGCGTGAATTTGAGGGGAGTCAGCTTTCGTGGTTTTCATTGCCATGCAAACTTGCATTTTTAAGAGTTTGCACGTGCAAATAACGTTGTAAATAGTGTAAGTATTTAAAATGCTCAACAAGTGTCTTCCAAGCTGCTCGATGGAATGCCAAGATAGCAAGTTTCCAAGGTGTACCGATTCTCACAGGTCTTTCACATTCGCGCCACGGGGCGGTGTGTCTGTCGATGTGGGTGCAGCCGTTGTTGTTCATCTGGGTATCGGAGTGTCGTCATCACCTTGATATTTTTGAAATCGTTTGGAGGGGGAATTATAGGCCGTTGCCTCTCGTTGACTGTTTGATTTTTTTATTCCATTCTTTAAATTGCAAGGGCCTTTTTCCTCAGTTCTTTTATTAGCGATAATAAAAGCGTCATTCCTTCTCATATAGGACGTCACAGGTGTTATTTTGAAAGTACGCGTTTATTACTTTGTTTTGATTCCGTAAAACCTGCCTCCTTTTAGCCCGCGCAAATTTTACAAATGCTCTTCAGATTCGTTTTGTGGAGACGATTTTCGAATCGAGGTAGGAAACGATCTCGTCTTAGAGAAATTAATGCCCCACGATGTACGAAGTATATTATCTCACAATTGTGTTGGGAAACCAAAAGCAAAGACTAAAGAAGTTTGTACGAGATATCACGTCACATCAAATTGGACGAATTTGGTCTAATTATTAAGAAAAATATCTCATCGTTCAAGTGATGGAAAAATATCAGCCTCTTAACGTAATAACTTTCGACAATTTTCCAAAAATACCACCCAATTTCCTCGGGAAATGTTACGGTTATGCAATCCAGAGAGACTTATTTTAAAAAATGAGGGATTTCTAACGCATGTGTCTCGTCAGAAATATTAGTGTATGGGTTGTGTGCTTTCTCAACTAATTTAACAAATGAACCAATGACTCACCGCATTAAATGTTAAAGAATCGCGAGAAAATATGTGGTAATGACGGCATTATCAGTGTTAGGGGTGGAAAATTTCAATGAAGTTAAAACCTTGTGCATGTATATTCGGTTCATTTTTGAGGATTTCAGCAATTTAAAACAAAGTGATTGCGTCATTTTATGTGGCATTGTTCGCGCCATGATTCTGATGCCCAGTCTCCTCCACTCTTACCCTCGCGGTGGCTAGAGAGCGCTCAGTTAATCAGGTATGGGCGTATTAGGAATGAAGTAATGACCCACGTTACGAATAGCCTACTGGGGCCCAATAGTGTAACTTTCCATTCGAAAATTCTACAGTTTAACCTTAGCCCAGTCCTAGTGTCAAATGCGTTCGTAACTGGTTAATATATGAGGAACTAGCGTTTCCATAACGATTTCTGACCTACGTTACCGTGTAACTAATGTGAGCCAACCGTGGTGAGAAATTCTACAGCAGTTGGCGCTGACTGGCGCCACCAGTGCCAAGTGTAACCTGCATCAGGACAACTATTATAGCGTAGTTGAGACGGGATATTACTGTAGCTTCAATAAAAAAAATAAATGTTGAATGTGGCCTTTGTGATAAATACGGAAAAATCTTGCTCCAGCAATCTTAAGTGTAAGGGAGGATTGATCCACCCACTCCAGTTCATATACCTTTTGTAGTCAACCTTGTGAAGCTACCGATGGAAATATTGTGATCCATCGAAGTGTATTCGCTGGCTCGTTCCCGAGGTTGAAGCAGCCGTTGGGGGGTCGTGTTGTGTGCGTCTTCGGGACGTGCACGCTGAGGACCCGCCGTCTGGAGTTGAGCGGCCTGAAGGGGGGCGCCCCGGCGTCTCCCGCGGCCCTCCGAGTGGCCCCCCGCAGCGGGGAGGAGGATTCGCGGGGGTGGAAGAGTCGAGCGGAACGACTCGAGGGCGGAGGACGGCGCCGCCGCCGCGGGCAGGGCCGCCGCGGGCAGGGCGGCCGCTCCGAGCGCATCATGCCCACGCATCGCGCGCCCAGGTGCCGATCGTCTGGGGCCCGCCTCGAGGGTCGCTCTTTTCCCTCGGAGGGGGGGATGAGGAAGGGGCAGGGGGTGCTCTCGCCGCAGGTGTGTGTCTCAATTACGAGGCGCTGCCCGCCCGCCATTGTGTGCGCAGAGAGCTCGTCCTCGAGAGAGAGAGGTCGGGAGGGAGTTGGGTGTGTGTGGCTCGACCCGAGGGGTGACCGTTCGCGAGCCGGCGATGCTCGCTCTTCCCCCCTCTCCCCCGCCCTCCTTCCCTCTCCCTCGAAAGGGACTTCTTTCCATGCGGTGCCGCTCGCCCTCCCTCCCTTCCCACCCGTTCCTCGCGTCTTTTCTTCTCCCTTTGAGGAATCCGGGGATTACAGCGACTCGCCGCCCCTTCTCACCGTCCCGTTGACTTACTGCCTTCCTTCCATGAGACTTCTCTCGGCCGCTCGCCTTCTCACCCCGTCGGAATTCTTCGAATCCCCTCCACCCCCTTCCCTCCCCCCCTTCCCATCCCGTGCCCGCTCGAGCCTCCCCCAGCCGTCGGAAGAATTAAGTTTTTTCCTCAGATTACCGGTTGAATTCTTTTCAACGAGCGTCTACGAGCGTCCGTAAAACATGGGCTTGTTTTGTGATTTAAATGATGGGAGGTGGAAAGAGGCGGCTCTGAAATGGCCCTCCCCTCACCTTTCCGCCCCCCTCTCCTCCCATTTCCCCCCCCTCTAACTCCCCCCACTCCCATTCCCCCCGCCCCAGTAAGCCGATGGTCGCATTCTCGGCGGCGCTCGCCCCCCCTCTTCCCTCTCGCCCCTGGACCCCCTCACCCCCGCTCCCATGGGCTAATCCCACTGCCGGAGGCGTTGATGGGGGAGGGCCGTTTGGGGGCGGCCACTCTCCGAGGGAGAGACGATGGCAGCAAACCACCCCTTACTTCAATTCTCAAAACTCTTGTCGCCTGACGGAAAGCGTAGGAAGTGGGCTTTTCAAGAAGTCAAGTTATCGTTTATTTCATGCTAAATACTATACGGCTGAAAACAAGTCAAAGCGTATCAGCAAACAGAATATCAATTGCCTACCTCTCAATAGGTGTTTCTCCTCTTCTAATGATGGATTTATTAATGAAATTACGTTTGAATGAGAGTGGACCTTGTTTCGCCTTGACATTTGCCCGCGGACGCTGCGGTGGGGAACTAGTCTCTAAAGGAGATTTATAGACCAACCTGCCTGCGTGCATGAGATCCACAAATTCGCCGTCAAACCTCCCATTGAGTGAATGTATTAAGTAAAAACAAACTATTTTGAACAAGCGACGAACATGCATTCATAGTCGGAGTAAATTTTGTTTACTCTGAATACGAATGTATGAATGGTTGCCGTGCATTGTGTAGCCTACTAGAAGAGAGATCTTCGCTGCGGGATGCATTGCCGTGGAATACCGTTTCCAGCGACGTATTTCACGTACGGTGGAAACGGATGGGAGCTGAGAATGCTGCCTTTCATTGCACTAGAAAATGCTGGTAAAAATCTCGAGAAACTCATTAATTTGCAGCCGCTGGCTACGTGATAAGAGGGAATAATAAAGGTCTGCGAGTAACGGTATATATATATATAACTCATCGACAAAACGAAGCAAAAAAGAAAAACGTACTTTCAAGGTTCCGTCTGCACGTGAATGTGTTTGCCTTTCTCAAAATATTTCTCATTTCTCATTCATCCTCCTAAATGAGTACGTTAAAAAGTTCCTTCCCCAAATATCCCCAGATTGTGCCCATTTGGAAAACTCCCGAATCCCAGTAGAACACGTTTAGCGGTAGGTCAACATTTGTCGCTTCCTTTTCCCTCCTTCAGAATGGACGCCTTCCGAATCATGTCACTTCATCAGATGGCTCTCCTGTTGAAAAATTTGGTATTATCTCCTGAATCAATGTCCTCTTTTTAAATATTCCGTCGGAAGATTCCGAATTCACTTTCCCCACCCAACCTGCATGCTCACTCTTAAATAACAAATTGATGTTGAGTAAAAATAGTTTTTAACGATGACGCATGTAACGAAATCCCGCCGTGAACGAAGTGACTTCTTGGTCTCTTGGACTTTCCTATTGTGACGGGTATTAAATATCGCGTGTTTAACGAGTACGAATGACACGAAATTCCCGCTACAACAAACTATTCTTTCGCCCCTTGGCCATGTTTTCATTGCGTCCGAGGTCAATTATTAAGACTTTGTTGCGTTAATACGGACGAGAATCCTGTGATCATGCGGTGTGCACGGCGAGAATTGCTGAAGTTTGGATGTTACGAAATCCTGTTTATAAAAAAATAAAAGGATGGTCCCCCAAAATTCGTTATAATCGGGTTTTACTGTATTCATTGTCACTTATATTTCCTAGTCAGGAAGTGCAGAGTTACATTGAGCTTCTTTTCGCACCTACTATCTCTTTCCGATCTCTCCATTATGTATCGCATACATCTCCCTCCATCCGTTTCATTTCTCTGATGACTTAGTTGTTTTTGTGGGAGGCTTATGTTCCTGTGGTGAAACTTTTTGTTCCTCATGATGGGGCGAACATTTTTGCAGCTTGACCGGCTGTATTGTTAGGTGTTGCTCCGCACGTGCTGACTGGTTCGGGGCTTTGAGCCACGCTCGTTCATGGCTCCTGCGTCTGGGATGAACTGCCGCTCTCTTCCCCCTTTACCCATCCCTCTATGCGGGCGTCAGAGAGCAAAGCGTCTCTCGTCGCACTCCGTAGCACGTCTAAGCAAATCACTGTGCTTTGCCCGCGAGATAGTGGCCCTCGGCAATGAGGGCTCTTCTCACATTCCCTTCATGCTACCCCGACCAATCATATTTCTATGATTCTACATCTATTAAATACCGTGCAAGCCACCACTAGGGTGTGTGGCACGGGGTGATTCTACACCAGGCATGCAGCACTCATCCCAGTTTAAATCAGAATCGCGCATGTTCCGCCGAATGCCAGGCGCAGCCCGAAAGCAGTCAGGACAACGGTACGCAGTCAGACCACAAACCAGGAGAGTGATACGTAGAGGAACATGCTACCATGCAGCACACTACTCAAGATGTAACTACTGGTTGGTATTATTGATGCGACAAATAAATAGCGCTACAACATACTAAGACATGCAGTAGTATATCATGCAGGAGATTGCATGCGAAGTTAGTATCTACAATTCATGTTAAGATTCTGAGCACTACTGAAAAGACCTTTTTGACCTAGTCAGTATCCTAGAGCTGATATATCACAACTATTATGGTCCCTTATTGTCCGTGGAATTAATGACATCTTAAATCTATCGGTTCTTCAGTCTGTTTCCTTTTTATTATTCCTGTGATCGTTCCTACCATAATAGTTTGACCCTAGCAAAATATTTTGAGCGTCTGACAAAAAATAGTCTACATCAAACTTTCGTAAAGGGTTTAACCTACATTTCTCCCTTCGATCGGATAGAGGTTCCCGCCCTAATTCCCTCAACGATTTTGTAGCACTACTATGTTTATCATAACAATTTTAAACATGTCTAGCTGCTCTCCGCTGTATTCGATCTATGTCTGAAACTAGTCCTACTTCGTAAGGGTCCCATGTACTAGTGGAGTACTCTAAGTGGGGTCTCACGAGAGAAAAATAACATCGCTCCTTTACTTTCTCGTCACACCAGTCTTAAGAGGTGTAAACTGTATATAGTTTTCTTTTGTGGGGAATGCAAAATAAAATTGATTACACTGCTTCTTCGTAGGGCGTCTGTGAGCTTCAATATGTATTAAGAATTGAAATTTTTTGTTGGCGATTAGATACGGAAAGGGTTATCCTCCCCTCTTTATTGCTATCATGCCCTGTTAGCTATCCACATGCCAATGAAATAGCTCCACCCGTAGATGAATTAGCTGGGCAACAAATTTCTATCCCAACTAGCGATTTGTATTCATTTTCTTCGCCTGATTGCCGTGGCACCTTATGATTGGAATTCTTTCCCATCGATACGTACTTGGATTTTGTTTGATTAATACCAGTCAAGGGAGAGTGTTTTTGAGCATTCTTAAGAGTAGAAGACATTTCCCCGATTATGACATTAGTCAACATTCACTTGTCAAATTCAAAATTTGGTAAAACTTTTCACGGTGTGAAATCAGCCCCTATGATATGCCGAGTATTACTGTCGAGACTGCCATCCAGCAGCGTGGCATCGCTGTAAATGCTGTCACGGCAGCCTTGGCGTAGCCTTCGGGTAGATTGAAAGAGGTATCTGAGCCTCAGAAATGCAGTGAATACGGCTACATTACTAATAAAAATATATTACCAAATAATACCAAAATACCTGCCACTTACCCTTTCGAGATACTTGAGAAAAATGGAATGGAATTTTTCCTTAGGATGTGGTTCGGCTGAGTGCTTCAGAGCGACGTTATTTAAAGAAGTGATACATTTCTGACTTAAAGGTCGTTTAACATATGTATGTCGTGTTTTTTCTCAATCAATGAAGAAAATAAATTATCTATCTTATTTTTTAATCCTAAAAATATGGCTTTGAAGACACTTTTTTGCGTTCGTACCTCATTTTCAACGTTTTAAGGCTAAAAAGTCGTGTTAAAGACATCTGTGTATTGAAAAGTGTACTGTTAAATTTAGTCTAGTAAATATTTTTGCGCCATTAATGTATTGCATTATCTCCACGTTTCGTTCTATTGCTTCAATTTGAAACATTTAAATTTTAAGACAAAAGTTGAATGTGTCTATGAAGGCCATCTTGCTCAAACGACCCACGCATACAAGAGTTATCAGCGTAGTGCTTGAAGCATATAGGTCAAGTTAAAGCCTCAGTTATGTGCCTTTTTGTTCCAGAGAAGTTCAATCTTGTTTGGTGAAATTATGCTGTATATTCTCCATGTTCCGCACAGCTGCCTAAGGTAGTCCGAGCGATAGTTCCCTAGTCATAATAGAGACCATATTCGAATTATACGTTTTAATTTCACCTGCTGTAGGGCACATAAATAAAATATTGCATGCATAAAATAAAATGGTGCAACAATATAGTTTTATATGACAGAAATTGTAAGTAATTAAATGAAAATATCTAAATAAGTCTTTAACTTGACTCAATTTTTAGCGCGGTGCGTTTGAAACTCCTTGAAAACGGAAGGTTTTTGTGATACCCAAGAACCTACTGTGGTGGCAATATGATTAATTTTCAAATATAGTTGAGAAAACACACAAATTACACACTGTTAGTTTTTTTACGACATCTAAGTGTTAGAAATACCTCATTTTGTAAATAATGTCTCTCTGGAGTGCATACACTTACCATTTCCCATGTAAAAGAGCTGGTGTTTTTTGGCAAATATCTCCGAAAGTAATGTGGTAAGGGGTTAAAATTTTTGGTGTCATTGAACATGTGAGATATTTTTCTTTAAAACGAGACCAAAATCATTGATTTCTAAGTAAAATGATTTTTTTGCTCAAACTACCTTGAATTAAAAAAAAATAAAATGCGAATATGGTTTCTATTACGATTGGATATTAATCTCTGACTGATTAAAAATAAGACTGGGACTACCTGAAAGCATATCTGAATCTGATGTGCCTCCCCTACTGGTGTAACCGTAAGTGATTGCCTCCGTGGCGTTGCTTTGTGCGGGAGGGAATTGAGGAGGGGGGGGGGGGTCAACGAGAGGTAGAGAGGGGAGGTGGAGGGCGGGAGGATGAGGGAGACACGCTGTTTCGTATTAGTGACTTTTTCTGACGCGAAGGGCTTCAAGTCGCGATGATTGAAATAAGCTGACAGTGCAATCGATATCGCTGAAAGTGGATTGACAATGATTAGAGGTAATTTGTTTTAAGGGTTATTAAGTATTTATTACACCGTATGTAACTGAAAACGACCGATATCCGTTGTCACTTGGTTGAATCTAAAGAATGCGGATCATATTCATCTGCGGTGATTCTGCCACCGCCAAAATGTTGTCATACCATGCATCTTAGTGCAGTATTGCCCCCTTTTTTGAGTTTTTAATGGCTAATTTTTTTCAGCTTGTGTGCTGTGTGCGGATCCAGATTTAAAAGTCGCAGGTTTCAACGGATTTGGTGCTTGTTATACCTCCTTTGAATATGTACGTATTGGCGAGTACGTCCAAACGCTTCATTGCTGAAACAGGGTTAGCTAGCCTGCTTTCAATTTCCTTAATGCGTGTATTTTGCATGCAGATGAAAAATTCATAGGCAGTTTTCTTAAAGGAGATGACATTATTTTCGAGGTAAAATTTTTAAACCAGCCGCTCTATATCATCTCTCCCCCATTTCGTAAACCTTTCTTACTCAAGATAGTACACTACTCTATTGGGTGACGCCAAAAACGGCTCGTTATTTTTTCATCGTTTTCATCTAAGTATTTTTTTTCTTATAAATATAGCCGATCCATTCGCTTTGACTGAACTGAGCTCTAAATTAATCCAAATAATTGCCCTGCACCCGATTCCTTAGGATAGTGAATTTGTCACCGTTGCTATATTTTTCTCTTCTCACAGTTAAGCTCATTCTTTTTTCTTTAACTTTATACTTCTGTATTGTTTTAGATTTAGTAACTACTCACTCGAGGCTAGGGTAATTATTTAGATTGAAATAGTAGCGCCTCGAAACATGGGCGTAGCCACGATTTATGTTGGGGCGGGGGCGTAGAACATCACCCTATCTGCCTCTGTCTGGCAGATTTGGAATAAAATGTGTCGCTCAGTCGAAATGAGGGGTAGGCAGCTGTCCTCCCCTGCCACACTCGGGCTACGTCCATGCATCGGAACGGTGCACGGCCCGCTAAACTATCATTTATAGTTCACCGAAGGTGAATTCTGTGCAGTTGGACAGCTCAGGATAATTCTTTCGATGAGACCTAAACTCTTTGTGTTCATTTTAGGCAACATTAATTTTTAGGATGTGCTCCTCGACCTTTCTCGTCTCTGCGTCTCAAACTCATAGCAATTAGCCGCCTGTGCCGTTTGTATACACGACCAGTGACAGAGACCAGTCTGGTGTAGGAGCTCTTGGGGTCACTACCGCCGGATTTGGATGGCTACCTAAGACACACGTTGGCTGTAATGGGGGCAAGTTTTCCCCAGGATTATCTTGGCGAAATCTTTAAATGCCACGCTCATACGATAGGAAACCAATTATTGCAGTCCTCGGCATGGTTTTCTCCCCGTCGCTCCCCTTTCATTTTGGTGTCATTAAACGCATTTCTCCCATCCAGGGCTGCTCAAACCCCCAAAGAGTGAGCAATAATGCATCAATATTTTTGTTCGTATGAAGGTAACTATTTTGTGGGGTTTATACTAATTTAATTCGTTGTAATATTTTTTCTTTTCTCTTCTGCTCATTTCTCCTCGTGCATAGTTGAAAATTGACTATAGGTTTTGTTTTGGTCATCTTTGCTTTTACTCATCAATAAATGCTTACCTTAATGGGTTCGGGATATTAATTGAAGGGGTGTGATAACTTCTTGAAACATTTGCGGTGTTGAGCGTAAAAAAGATTTGGAACCACTGTTCTAACGTCTCCGCAATTTATTCTATGTCTACTCGTTCTCTTATATTACACAGTAAATCTATTCTCCCATGTTTTATCTGCCATTCTGATTGTATCACATTTCCCACAATCTACATATTTTTATTTTATTGATGTGCTTTAAAAACCCGCCAGGTTAGATTTGAGTGACTACGCTTTATTCACGGAGTTAGTTGTCGACGAGGGTGATTCCTTCTCCGTGTTACGACTATTTGCTTTCTCGGACTCTTCAAGGGTTTTCGTGACTCATAATGTTATATCGATGCCTAATGCCCTGCATTGTATCGTGTTTGCGTGCTTTTATCAGAAGTATAATTAAAAATAAACTTGAGTAAAGTTTGCATTCGAGGAGATTGATGGCATTATAGGCTTTGAGGAACCCCTTTTTGTATTTTTTTATAATGCTAGCGATTTTTCAAGACTCTGTATGCCTTCTGTTAACCCCATTTAGACATCTTCACCCTGTGAAGAACTTATAAATCTTAAAAGGTTGGGCACTCCTCATTGTGACGGAGGAGAAATTGCCTTGAGTTGATGTGTCATTATTATATACACACTTTTGCTGCTCCGCAATTTTCAGCCGTGCCTCTCCTTCAAAGTTTGTGGATAATCACTAAGCAACGGTTGTCTTCGCTCAAAAAGCGATCCTTTATTTGTATTCATGGTCAGCTTAGTTTTGGTCCAGGTCTCCTTTTTGGACGTAACACTCATCTGTAGTTCCGCCCGTGTTTTCACTCCAATTCACAATGACTCTCATACTCGCATCTCTAGAGACATGGTGTTGACCCCTCTCCAAGATTTGATGCACTATCAAGATTCCCGTTTCGGAATTGAACTTATTGTGGTATTGGTTCGGAATGTCTTATCTTTCATGACTAAATATAAGTAAAGAATCCATTCTTTTGTGTGTGACTCCTTATTTAGCATTTCTCTTTAAATTGTTTATTTCGAGCTACGATTTAACTTCAGAAATGTCTCATGGAACCAAGCAATGACTCATTTTTATGCTTTTAGTTCCTAAATCTAACCTTACATTGTGATAAGGAACCGAAGTGGTGATATACGTTAATCCGAGAAACGGATTTTGTATGCAAAGAAAATAGTGGATGTATTCACTCATTGTCTAGGGTATGAAAGATATTGCCTCTCATGTTCACTCCTCGACTGTTCTCATATCATTTCTCTATTTCTTCTGCCAATTTTCTTTCCAAGGGAAGAGCAACTCTTGGCGGAGAGTGGTAACTTACAGTTCATTCTTCATCCGAGTTTCATCTTTTGAATTCTTATCAAAGATGCGGTTTTGGACTCCAGTTCAGCGTGAATTTTCTCATTGTTTATACCTAATATGTAATCGAATTTGATGAAATGAAAATGGTCTTTTATTTGTTTGTATTCATGACGCCAACTTGTTTGGTACCATCGCGAAATAATTGTGGGAGGTTGAGAAACATCTTCCATTAGGCAGCATAATTCTCTTAATTCCCTATGGAGTAAAATGCTAAAATCCAGCTTCCAAAGTAATCTTGAGTGCCCTGCGAATTTCCCTGTGATTACTCCTGGCTCGCCGTCGTCATGATTCCCATCCCATGATCCCCTATCCGGCCTCTTCGCCTCCCGACTTTATTCAATTCCACGATGAGCACCCTTCACACATACCCCTCGGGTTGCCGGTCTTCAGAGTGTCCCGCCCCCACCGCGACCCCTTTCGCGGCCCTCGGCGTGTTCCCCCCCTCAAAGCCCTCCCCCAAGCCCCCCCCTAACGCCTCGCGCCCATCCATGCATTTGTGCCCCCCTCGCGTGTTCTCATCCCCAACGTCTCCGTTGCACTAAGGCCGCCCCCCTCTCTTCTTCCTTTTAGTCGGCCCTGTGTTCGGGCCGCCAGTTGCCGGGCGATGTGCGGGCCCCGAGCCCCCCCTCGGCGGCCTTGGGGCGGCCCTCGGCCTGGGACTCGGATATGGGTACCGCCTTGCAGCCGCTGCCTCGCCCGCCGCCGCTGCCGCCATCGCCAAAGGCCAAAGGTGCCTTCTGTTCGACCAAGGTAGGCGCCGGCTGATCAGACTCGGAAGCGAACAGTGCGAGCATTCCTCCCTCTCCCGCAAACCCCCCCATCCTCTCGACACACCGCACGCTCTTTGCTCCCCCTGACTGTTCAGAGGCCACGACCTCCTCCCCTCGCGACGACCCCGGTCTTTTTGCATGCCACTCCACTCCGCACGCTGCAGCTCGTGCGCGGAACAAAATCGCAAGCGTTTGATTGCAATGGTCCCGAAACAATGCTCCTTTTCGTGAAGGCGCTTTCGATTCGATATAGGTCCTTGGTGATACGCTAGGGTATGTTTGTGTCTTCGACTTTCCACCCCGATTTCTGAAAGCTTCAGATCCCCTCTTTGTAGTCTTTAGGTTTGTTTTCCGGTGTTGGATTAGCCTTTCAGTGGCTTTCCGGTTTCGTCTTGGTTGCCGCTCGAAGAGCACTTCAGGTGTTCAACCTTCGTTGCTGTGTGGGCTGCGGAACTGCAAGATCCGCTGGTCTAGGTCGGTAGCATTATCCGACTCCGCCTCGACCTCCCATCCCTTTCATCTCCGCGATACCTCCGGACCACCCCGTGGGCTCTTTTTCCTTTGCCGCGATTGGCCTCGAGCGAAGTGTGAATTCCTCCGCTGTCCCCGCGCGGAGGAGCGAGTCCCGTCCGCGCATCTGATTTCCGAGGCCCAGTCGCGGCGAGCCGTCCGCTTCGGCGACCGCGTCACTGGAAGGGGATGTGGCCGCTCTTCGATTCCTCCGCCATGTTGACGGCATCCTGGGCCACGGCCACCGGTACAACTGTCTCTCGCCGGTGTCTTTTCGAGTGTCGCGATATTTTCAGCCGATGGCCCTCGCCGCCGCTTCCCCCGAACCCCTCCGCTCCTCCCAACCTCCCAAAGGGGCCGCCTCCCCATTACCATACCCGCCCCTACATTCCCCCCATTCGCCTGCACGTGTGTCGTTTGTTGTGGCTTTTGTTTTTATCGGCGGTCGCGAGGAGGAACCTTTCCCGCGCATATTCCGTCCCCGGACTTGTCCCGTCTCCTCTGCTCGGCATTTGTTTTTATCTCAGGGGCTACTCATGAGGTTTTTTTCCACTCCGGTCGTGCTACCGTGCCGGAGACGACTTTTCTCGGGAGCAGGGTTCACATCTACATATTTCCTCAGTGGGGCATTTATCTTTATTTATACTTATCCACTTCGCTATCCAGTTGTATGCTGAGTATCCAAAATACTTTTTCACCTTATTTATTTCGCAATTCTTTTTTTCTGATTGTACGCACTGTGGCATATATGGCCTCAGGAAACCATCTGTATGATATCTGGTGATATAGAACTAGGCCACTTGATGTGGGTATAAAATTAATGCCCAGTATCTCTTGATCAGTTTCTTCGCGAATTTTTTTAACATAGCTATATCAGATGCATTTATTCCTGTAAATTTAGTTAATGGGAGAATTTAAAACGTACTGTTTTAATTAAAAATTTGTTATCGAACCACTAAAAAATATTCTGAAATGTACCAAAATCGCCGTGATGTATTCCGTACTTTGTATTTGATGTCATTTTGTTTTGAGGGATTTATTTATGTAAATTTAGTTAATGGGAGAATTTAAAACTTGAAGTTTTTTTTAAATTTGTTGTTCGAACCACTAAAGAAGTCATATTTTACAACGCGTCAAATTCACCGTGATGTACTCCGTACTTCGTATTTGATATCATTTTGTTTTGAGGGACTGAGGGTGACTTCTTCTTGAGGCATTCGGATAGGTTTTTCATGAAAGCTCGTATTCTTCGAGAACGAGTCAAGATTTCTTCCGCGCGTGCGTCGCAGTAGTCTATGGAATTTTGTTTCCCTTAAATTCATATTTTTGGATACTATTCTTCGTATATCATCAATCGATAAAGAAACTTTCCATAGTAATGTAATAATGAATTTTTCAAGCTCTTGTTTGTAACTTCCCTCTTGCCTAACTTTGTTCTGCAATAAAATAGAGAGCCTTAACGTCACCGTTAGCAAGGCCCTCAGTAGGTAATATTCACGGTACTTGGGCTCTGATAACACGGCATCCCTACTCATTAAGTTACATGTATCTTTTAATCGGAATATTTTACTGTGAAGCCAGCATGGCCTTGACTCGCTGCTCGTTCTCAAATAAAGTACTTTGGTGCTACAAAGTGAGTAACCTTTTTTGACAAAGATAGTATCGGTTGATCATTATGTAGATTTTTTGGGAAGTGGAATGGTGGTTATTTGCGCGCCATCCTTGGATTAAATTTACTTAAACTGAATTCCGTCATAGACGGTGCTAACGGGCCTGGATTGAATGTCTTTTCCACGTGGCTCGATTGATAAACAGAGACATAAGATGTGCTACTCTAGCTGTTTGTGACTTTGGTGTGCCCTATCCGTGCGTATTTGAAACAGTCTTTGGGTAGATTATTGTGTATGTGTTCAATGGGTGGATATTTTTTACTTACGGCAATACTACTACTGCCGTCGAAATTTTCTCATTGTTCTCCGCGGCGAGCGCTTCTCTAAATGTTGAATACGAAATGCTATCTTTTGGGCGTAATTGCTCGGCTTACCACTCACATCTGTTGAGCTCGTCACACCTGACCGTGTAATGTGAAGGAATGTGGCGTCGTGCCCTCGGTTGTTGATTTGTTTCGGGCGCCGTGCGGGGAGGGAGCGGCCGATTGCCGGAGTCGGCGCCGCCCCAACCCCCAGGTGGCGGTCCCCTCCCCCGGGCCGAACCGCACCCTAATCTGCGACCGGCAGTTGTCACGGATTACGCTGCAGGAAGAATTGCAATGAGGCTCATCTGCATATAGGGTAACGAGGGCTCCAGACATCTGCCGCTCTCTCGCCTTGCGGCCGCCGGTGCGGGGGGCAGCCGCACACCCCACTCACGCGTCTCGTCCCACCCCCGCCCGCCCCCAAGGAGGGGCCGCAAATGACTGCCCCACGTGCGATTTCATGGTAACGGTCGAAAACTTGGTGGATTTCAGGATCCTGCCTTTTGGTCCCTTATCTCTTCTTATCTTTTTGTCGATATCTCGCCGCTCTGTCGTGCAAATGTCATGAGCACAGCCGCACCGCAGGGATGACCCTCCGTGCCTCCCCCCTCCCCTTGCCGGTACACGGGCCGGAGTGTTTGTTCCGTCGTGGTGCCATCAATGGAGGTGCTCTCTTGGTTTTTTGCCCCCTTTGGGTCGCTTACGTTTTATAGCCTCTACTCATCGGTTGGGAGGTTCGTATTGTTTCCTGCCTAAGTGAGGTTTACTGCTCGGAACAGCTTCAGTGTATTCGCCTATGTTTGCAATTCACCTGTTATGATAAACAAAAGAAATATCTTGATTCATTTTTATCCCCATTGAGCGAACATTTTTAAAGAATCGATCAGGCCAGATAGCTATACACTGATCGTATTCGACAGCGTAAGCAGGTAACTGTATTCATTTTCTTGGTCGTTCAATGCGGAAACTCTAATGTTCTCACTTCGATGTGAATTCTTCTCTCCAGAGCAGGTGAATGACGAAATGGGCGTGGGCAATCCTGGAAAGGGGCGTGGAAGGATAAGGCTTGTACGCCAAAAATTATGAGCGCGAAGCCTTTGAGGAAACGGATTGATTACCTTCCCCAAGAACACGTCAATGTGAGTTTCTTGGATTTTCGTAACTGGCAGCCGACGTTGCGGCGAAATCCCATATCCACGATTTTTCCCATTTATATTCCTTACGTCTTTATATTCAGGGGAATCCTTGAGTCACTCGTCACTTTTCTGAGGATTTTGTCTGAGAAAGGAGTGAGTCACATGCATGATTGCATGACTACTAATGCATTTTTATGCTTGATCAATTGATTGGGATTAACGTGGAATTGCTCGTAACGGCGTTAAGTAAATTTTTAGAAATTTAGGAGGAGATACATTCTTATTTTGGTCAGTAAAACATTCTTGGAATGCTTGAATAAGTGTCAGTATTATCGACACGTACTTAACTATTCTACTGCTAAATATTTTAGCAAGTGATTGACCAAATATGCCTGTGTACGGGTCGTATTCAAGATCGTGCGTCTAAAAGCAATGCGAGAGCTCACTTCTGTTCTTTGGTCTGTTAGTTGTGGTATAGTATGTATACGAATTTCACTCTTGATGTTTTAAGCATGCTATAGTGTCAAATATGCGTCTTGCGAGGTTGTTTATTTCGAGTCCTACTTCGACATGGGAATGTTACAATTTCAGTCGTACAAGCATTCATGCCTACTCCTTTTAGTGAGGAAATAACTGATTTTAGTATATCGGCTTGGCTGGCAGTTCTTCTCCATTGCCTAGCGTCGTTACGAGGCTCTTTCAGATGTTGAAGTAGTGTTCGCGTTGCGGGGAGGCGTTTAGAGGTACGCCCGAGAGTGGGTTTAGGAGGGATGGGGGGACGGGCAATGTGATGGATGTGCGAGGGGCGGGGACGAGGCGACGGAGCAGCCAGCCTCTCCTGCGCCAATCTCACGTGAACCTGAAGGGACCGCTGCTTCTGTCTTACTCGCACTCAGCCCGCCGACTCTCCCCTTTTTATTTGTTTCAGTTTTTTTGTCAACAGTTTCGTTTGGTCCGTGGTGATGCTTGTTTCTCTTAGATTCGGTTTTACATTATCCGGTCAACGTTAACAGCAGGATGACGTAGCCTTTTGGTTGACTTAATGTTAACTGTAAGTTTTGGTTTTGTGTTACCTCACACTGTCAGGCTACTAGCGTGAGAGGTATTGATAGGAGATATTGATCGCACCGTTTTTCATCCCGGGAAAATACTTAACCAGAAGTTACAAAGCAATGCCATGGTATTGAAGAATGTATAATTCTTTTAATTCTGCTGCTGTATTTAGAAACAAATTATAATGAATGGCTTTGTCCGGGTCGTTACGTGATGCACTAGGTAGAAACATTAGAATTATTTCGGGAGCTCGAAGTTATATGCTGTGAATACAATTTATTTTCAGTTTAAAGAGGTGGTAAATTTGAGGGTTAATGAGGGTCAGCGTTTTACCTGGTGCGGGGAGTTCCTGACTCTGCGATGCTTCAAAATTTCACTTTCTTGCGCTGGTTTTGTTTTTCCGTTATCGTTTCCACTCCTTCAACACCCGTCTGGGTGGGCGAGACATTCCTCCCCCCCTCGGGCTGGCTGGCGCTTCGGAACCTGCTTTGACCCTCGAACCGCCGTCGCCTGCGGTTCCGGAGTCTTTCGGAGGCACCCTGGATGGGCTATGGAATTGGAAACCATCTTGGAATGCTTGCATATTTGTTTGCCAGAATTGCGATTAAAGATGATGGCCCGACTGAGGCTGTAGTTGCGAAGCATAATAGTATACGTTGGTGCGTGCGCACTGTTGGCTGCCCGCTTCTCACGCGATAAGGCACTGTCCAGTGGCTGAATTGTGGTGCCGGCATTTTGCTTTGCAGACACAAGTTGCGACACCAAATATTACTCCTACTTTAATCGGATTGGATTGGATATTTGGGGAGGCGACCGACGGCTAAGGTCATTTGCGCCATAGGGGACGAGTAAGGGAGGGAGGGTGGATAGAAACCCGGCGTCGGCATTAGCCTGCTCTTAAAAAAAGACGCCAAGGGGACCACGGTTTAACGCTTCATCCGACCGACGGACTTGAAGTGCCCTCCGCAAGACACTCAAGTAGGAATCGGGTTCCCTCTTACAAGCATCCGCCTCTGCAGGGATTTGAACCCTGGCCAACGTGTGGTAGGCGATTACTTTAGCCACCACACCAACCCGATCCCCCCTACTCTAATCTCCTAAATCCATTAGCCCTCACTCGGGAACACGCTGTATTTCTAAGTGTGCCCCCGAGTTTTTAACCGGAAGATTTGAATCCCGCCCTTCATTTTTAATTACACTTGAAAATGAGTTTTCCGTGAAAAATTTGCCTCCATTTTTTTTTCAAACCTTACGTTTGCTCCTTATTCTCGCATACAATACTGGATGTATGATTGCAGGTTACCATTTTAAACGTGTGGCAAACCAAATTATTATATTTGACAGTGTTATTGTGTTTTTTTTTCATTTTATCTTTCCGTGTACTAATGTGTGGATTTTCACGGCTTGCGTACCTCCGCATGACATTACCTACTTTTATTTTTCCAGTCCACCCCATCCAAAGATTATCTGCTCTCACTAAATGCGTAGTCTCCTAAGTATATCCCAAAATTTCCTCTAGATCCGGTTGCCATGCTGTCTAACTGTACTAAATAGTTAAGAATTGTGGGTACTCCGTGTTGGTTTCTTTACATAGATCTTTTTATATGATTTCTTTCCTGATTTGACCCATTCGAATAATTACCTTCATTTCCATTTTCAGGATTATGTGATTAACGTACGTTTTCGTAAAGCAAGTCGCAACCTTAGTAGGAGACGTCCGAAATGATCTTATTGAAGAATACAGGAAGTGAGCAAAGGCGCAGCGAGCGCCCGTGAAGATAAAACGTGTGCGCCTCTGGAGAAGACTTTTGAAATTAGGACGCCGCTTCGCCATTACGTGCCACAATTTCCGCGAGGCGGCCCATTAAGGAGCCTTCTTCTGGAGCGCCACCGAATCATTGCACCTAATCACCCCGCCCCCACCCGCCTCCTCGGCAGAAATCGCCCCCTTTGTGCCCCCGGGGGCCAGAAAAAGGTTCGTGCGCCCCCCCCCCTTTTAGTGCGGGCCGCACGCGACACCCACCCGCCCCCCGGGGCCGCGTAAGAATTGTCATCTTCCATCTTCTTTCCGACTCCTTCATCGCGACCGCCCTCACCCCCCCACTTTTACCCCCCCCTCCCCGGGAAACAAAGCGAATTACCCACCCTTCCAGACGACGAGCCTCTCTCCGCCCCCCCCCCCCCGCTCTCCCCCCTCTCGCCAGATTGGCAAAAAATGTATTACATTTCGGAAGGCGGGGGAGGGCGGCTGCTCTGCGAGAGCGAGTGAGTGTCGTGGGGGAAGGGGCGCTGGAGTGCGTATTGAAGCTCTTTTCTCGGCTTTATCAGTGTCGAGTCGTTATTACGGGGGACTCGTGTGCCGTACAGCAAACTGAGAAGAGGTGGCCTTTTATCTGAAACTAACATAATTAAAGTACAAGCGGCGTAATTTCACTTAATTAAATTCCCTTCTTTTCGGGACGATATGAACTTTTTCCACCCAATGAACATTAAAACTCGGCGTTTAATTTCATCAGGATCTAAGAGAGATTTGACCATAAAAAGGAGTCGAAGGGGCGAGTCCTCCTCCTCCTTTCCCCCTCGCCCCCCCCCCCCCCCCGCCACTCACCCTCCCTCTCGCTCGGTGTGGGCCGTCGAGCGGAATGAACAGGGAGGGAGGTGGGGGCGGGGGCTTTCCTTCGTGCCTCCCCCCTCCCCCCGGCGACTCGGTCTGCGCGTCTCTCGCTGCCCCTCCTCGACCCCCGAGCGCGCGTGTCGTGCCGTCCTTCTCCGCCGGTGAACGATTCTGTGGTGCTCTCGCGGCCCCAGTGTCCTCTCCGAGGTGCACGCTCGGTTCCACGCCCACGGTCACATTTCGGTGGGAATCCGTAGAATCCTCGATATATTCTCGATGGATGTGAACCGAGAGTCACCCGTAGACCCTTTATGGCCGCATGCTGCAGTGATATTCGTGTAGTATTGCATTTGAGGAATCTTTGTCGCATTTTAAGATAGTCCGAGCGAGATAGTGCCCTAGTCATAATAGAGACCATATTCGAATTATACATTTTAATTTCACCAGCTGTAGAACACATCAATTAAATTTTGCATTATTAATGGTTCAATACTATAGCTTTATATGACAGTAATTGTAAGTAATTAAATGAAAATATCTAAATAAGTCTTTAACTTGACTCTTTTTTGTTGCGCGTTGCGTTTGAAACTCCGTCGAAACGGAAGGCTTTTTGTGATACCCAAGAACCTACTGCAATGATAATATGTTTAATTTTCAAATATAGTGGAGAAAACATGCCAACTACACGCTGTTAGTATTTTTTACAATATCTAAGCGATAGAAATTCCTCATTTTGTAAATAATGTCTCTCTGGAGTGCATGCACGTACTATTTCCCA
This sequence comes from Ceriagrion tenellum, assembly GCA_963169105.1. Classification (NCBI taxonomy): domain Eukaryota; kingdom Metazoa; phylum Arthropoda; class Insecta; order Odonata; family Coenagrionidae; genus Ceriagrion; species Ceriagrion tenellum. Next base: position 15,168,335 of record OY720638.1, read on the forward strand.
TGTAAAAGGGCTGGTATTTTTTGGCAAATATCTCCGAAAGTAATGTGGTAAGGAGATGAATGTTTGGCGTCATTAGAAGGGTGAGATATTTTTCTTTAAAATGAGGCCAAATTCATTTATTTCTAAGTAAAATGATATTTCCCTCGTACTACCTTAATTCAATTTCATAAATGAAACCTCTCTTGGAAACTCCCATCTCGTTTAGCATAGGAATTTCACAACGAATACGCAATTGTGTGCCCAGGTAGGTGTCAAGGGGTTGATTTTGACAGGAAATGGAGTGAGGGAATAAGATGTACTGATCCGGAACACTATCTGTCTTCCCGGGATACGTGAATGGATGTCATTTCTGCATCCTGACAAATTAAGTGTGCCGTGTCGCGAGAGCAGGTGAACGCATCTTGATGGCCATTTATGAAGCAGGAGAGACCCTGGGTGCCTGAAGAACCCGTCCTGACCCTATGCCCATAATATGACCCTAACCCTGGCGAGAGTTTGGGTCATATTCAGTGGGCTTTCTTTGGACAGCGAATTTAGTGATGCATTTGATTGCCCATGTGCTCTATTTTAACGTAAGGTCTAGCCAATCAAATGAGGGAATATGGAACTCGTTTTCATGACCTTGCGAATTGCCGGTCCCATTAAGGTGGTTCCACTTCTAAAGGACGTAAATTTATGCTATCATTTACCCAGGTCCTCATAGTAAAACATCTACTATCTGGTATGAGCAACGGGATGTTACCTTTCCACGTGATAAGTGAGGAGCTTAAATATAGGTTTTAGCATCATAACAATATAGATATTAGTGTAAATGTGAGTGAGGCTCAGACGATATTGGGCAATTTTATCGTATGATTTTTCTTTTTCATACGGCTACGTGTATTGCCATGTGATATAGCGGAGCAAACTTTGGAGATATTTCCTGAAGCATTTTTTGGACAACGCGGGTGTTAGGTGCCGAATTTCTGGTTTTTAGGATCAGGTCTATATCCATTTCTCTGGCATCATAGCGGCTCCGGAAAAATTTTCAGATGAGGTAACGTATTTGTTGAGATATTTTATTTAGCTTAATAATTTCCAGCGCATAACTTATTTCCACCTGATTTATCCGTACATAAACAATATCTGTGGAGGGGGAAATTGTGTATACATAACATACATGTATGAAGAAACTAAACATGCAGCTCATTCATAACCGTTAGTTTGACGAGGAAAGTGCACTTGAGATTACATTGCTGGACAAGTATATGGAATCAGGTATACATTGGTCGAAACGGTTGGATATTTTCGGAGAGGGTAAAAGAGCACGGATCTGCTTTTATGAATCTTGATGAAACATTTGGTTTGGCCAAATATTTTTTGACAGCAGTCACTGGTGTGCTTTGAATCCAATAATTTTAAATTCTATGGAACGGAAACGAAATTATATTGCCTCGAACAATTCGAAATCGTTAATACCCCTCTTGTAACTGAAGTAGCATCCAAAAATTTAAAACGCAAACACTTCTCCTAACACCTCTCGCATACCCTCACCCACTTCCAATCCCCCTTCCTCTCTCCCACCTGTGCCCAAATCTTGACCGTTCTTTGTTTAATCCCCCCGATTTCCCGGACCTTCCATCAAAACATTTCCCTCCCCCCCCCCCCTTCCGATTCCGATTATTTCTCTCCCACTCCCCACCCGTACCCCCAAAAGAATGAAAAAAAACCTTATGTGCCGAAACCATGGTCCGTCTTTAGTTTAAATGAAAGTGCGGAATAGGACTGTCTCATTTCGCAATGTTTTCAGGAATAGTGTTAAAACTCGGAAATAGTGGGACCGTACGATATTACAATGTAGAAGCATTAACTGTGACGAAGGATAGGTTCAGGCTGACGTTGATGGGATCCTTGGCCAGAATCATGTTGTGGTATGTACCTTTATAATGTGATTGCGGAAGTCTGAAAAAAGAAAGTGGGTGAGAAGAAAAAGCAAATGTAGGTGTAGTCATTAAAAATCAGTAAACCGTGGATAACTAGAGAGATGATGAGGGAGGTGCACAAGGGAAGGGAGCAGAAAAGCGTAAACGAACGCGGGGGAAGAGCGGAGGAGGATAGAAATATCGGACTACGTAAGGATACAAGGGAGGTATGAGTGAGTACCTGTGGACGAGCAGATAAGATGTCACAGAAGTGGACGAGTAAGGCAAAGAACTATCTATAAATCGTCCAATAATCTGGTTGAGTACGCAATGATTCGGATTTTGAATTGTGACCCTCTTAACTTAGATCAACATCATCGCACCAGTCGATTACTTTCGGTGATCACAATCTGTCAAACTCAATATAATTTGCCATAAACGTTGACTTGCTGCGAATAATTCTCGGAGGAAATGTCGTAATTGATACGACCTGAGATCAGTGTCCATTGTTGTGACCGTGTCGACTACCAATGCCGGTCACTCGAACAAGCTGCCAGAGTTTGGCGGGCACGTAATCAGTCGCCCCATTTTTCGAGCCCCCCCCGGGGGCCTTGCCTCGGGCTGGGCACTCAGGGGCAGTTGGGGAGGGGGGGGTCCTCGCCGCCCCCGCCGCCGTCCTAGTCTCCCCCGTACACTCTCGCTGGACCACTCGAGAGATGAGAATTCACGTGTGCCCCTGCTCCGCTGGCCTCTCCCGTGGGTGTTCGGCAACTGGTTGCCCCCCTCCCTATGCTCCCATTGCCCCCCTTTCGTCCTTCCGTGACACGTGTCACGCTTTCCTCCCTTAGCCCTCGGCTCGGCAATCGGCGTCGCACTCGGAGCTGCTGTGGCTGGTTTCGACTGCTGGGAAACTACTGTTGTTGACATGCTCAGATAGTTGCTCATTGAAGTCTTGCGCCATTTCGAGGCGTCAGGCATTGTAACGGGTCCATACCGAAAGGGTCCCAATGGACGCTAGTCTTGCGTGCGTGGACGTTTTGGAGAAAAGGTTTGACGGAGATTATAGGCTCAGTTGCGTTTACTGGAAAGCAAAAAAGGGTGATGTTAGCCGAGAGAGTCACGGCTCAAGTGTGTCGCTTTTGGTATGACGGAGCTCGGTTGTGAGACATAAGATGAGCGCAGGAGGGTCATTTTTGGAGGCGATGGAAAGTAATAGCGAGTGAAAAACGAGAATGAGGATGTGGTGGAAGTGGAAGGGGATTAGATACAAAGTGCCCTGGGAACTGTGTTGAGGGGGTAGCGGCGTTATTTTCATTCTGTCGAGCGTCTGAGCCCCGTTTTGGCGAGCGTCAACGGAATACATAGCCAGGGACTGGGGATTCCCCTTCCTCGGGGATTTGCTTAATACGATCGAAACAATCAATCGATCGACAGGGGGCGATTTGAGGCGAGTTGAGCTCGGCTGTTAATGATCCATAGGTTTATGCGCTATTGATTCCAGGCAGTGAATCTAATCCACTTTCAATCCTTGGCTTGGTGATTGTAGAGAGTCAGAGTAGGGACGCCATACGTTTTAGCATCCCGCTTCGATTGCGTGTATACTTCGAGCGAGATTTTTCCTACTCATAATGGAGACCATATTTGAGTCATTTTGCTTTTTAATTGAAGCACCTGTGAGAAGTATGGATGTAATGTAATTTTATGATTATATAACTGAAATTCACTGTGATTAACAAAATAGAGATGCAAATTCGCGTGTTTACGGTATAACGTTGAGAACGCTGTGCGTACGCTAAAAAGCGCCTTACAATGTAATCCTAGGGGAGGAGGGAGCTAGCCAGTTGAACTTGAGACAGTGTGGGTGTCGGTTGTTGTTTACGAGCAATTCGAAAGTGCGTACGTGGCCACGATACCACGTGGCCAAAAACCACGATAGTAGCTAAGGGTTAAAAATAAGGATGACTCTTGAATGATAAATGCATTTCTTAAAAATGAATGTGAATACATGAACTGCGTGCAAGTTGTGCGGTAAGTGGTTGGGATTTCGATATCAGTTAAAAGATGTAATCGTTATATCGAAAATGATGCCTAAGTTACGATTTGCTTCCCGATAGCACGCTCGTGCTACCGTAAAGGAACGGGGAGGCAAGGGTTCTCCCCAGGGGGCACATTGGCCGGCTGGGCGTGGTCGCCCCGTGACGGACTGGGTTCCTCGTCTGCCCCGGCCTCTGCCCTCCTCCATCTCGTGCCCCCTGCCAGTTGAATGTCGATACGGGTCGGGAGGACGCCAAAAGTACTTTATACGAGTGCCCTCGTCCCATCGCTGACAAAAAATTCGTGCCCCGAACGTGGCAGTACTCGAGTCTTATCACGCTCCCGTAATATGGCGAGCCTCGTCGCAATTCATTATCCCTGCGGTATGAGGAGCCCGTGCTCCAAAATGGTTACTCGTAGCCAAGCCGATGATGTCGCCATTTTCAACGATGTATTAAGATTTTTGAAAATTATTGCTCGGTGACTGGCTGTGAAAACGAAACATTAGTGTTCAAGAACGAAATATTTGAGTTCGAGATCCCTCCATAATCGTATTCATGTCTGTAAAGCATAATCATCATGTTATTTTCAATGCTATGAGAGGAAAAGAGTTAAATCTCGGTACCATTATGAAATATCGTTTTTATTGTTATTGATAAATATAGTTTTTATTGTTCGTGTGTTTGTCTGTTTTCACGGGCACAAACCTTTCAACTGAAAACCGAAGGAAAAGAATTCTGCATGGGAAAAATGATTTTTTTTTCATACACAGGTAAGTATATTTGAATCTCTGTCTTCATTTTATCTTAGGATATGAAAACTGGAATCCAAAAGGCGAATGTACCAATCTTAGCTCACGTGCTTGTTGTCGGTGTTTCTTTTCCGAGGCCCCCCGTGTCGCCTTCCGTATTGGCTTACGGACCGCAGCCCGCACGGCTCGGGGGAGAGGTGGTTCCCGCCCTACGGCGTGGAGTGGTAGGGGTGGCGTCAACCCCAAACCGCCCCCTCCCGGCCCATTCCTGTTAACAAGGTCTTATTCCCACGCGCTTCCCAATTCCCTCGCAGGGTTACCGTGTTGATCTCGCCAATTTTTATGAAATGGCCCCCATCAGGCTCACGGAGAGAGGGGCTTCTATATCCCCGGAGGAGATTGCCGCTCGCGCCCGCATCATGCTCTGGGGATGTGGTGGGGGTAGTGGCGGGCGCGGGGAAGGGGGGGGTCCCGATCGAGCGGCCACCGCCCCTCTCTCGCCTTCTTCTCGCCGCGTCGGCCGGTCCTTGGGGGATGTGCAAGCACCCTCGCGGCGGGGAATGTGCCGCGAATCACGCCCCCACGACTCTTTTTTTCCGAGAACATTTGCTCGCTAAGTTACGGTCGCAGTTTCGAAAGTTGAAGCTTGCTGCTCCGTAGGGCAGTGTTCTTCCACTATTTACACCTGCAGACTGGGAAATGCATAAAAAGATGTGAAGCCCTGAATGAATATTTCGTGAACCAGCCGTCAGCCTTCGCGGCAAAATATCATATTTATAAAACATATCATTTTATTAAAAAAACTTTAAGGTATGATTTTTTAACATCTATAATGTTGCCACTTTGTGATTGGGGCATAATCGGCGGATGGACAGGAAATAGTCGGGGACTGCTGTGTGTCTTCATACCGCCGGTTGGGTAACACTTCAATTCGGTAAACGAGTTTATTCTAGAAATTTCATGTCTATATTTTTCCCAGAATGAGACCAGTCCACTCTGCTCTTGTAAATGATAGTCCAGTTGTACACATATCTTGATCTTGCCGTTATTGACCCTTTGTATCGTGTCCTTTCTGAGCGAGCCCCAGTTCACGAATGAATTTCGATCTGAAGACTTCATTATTCAGTATTCCTTTGTGTCTTCATTTCTTTGAGCGCATTCATATATACGCATCGTTCCCTTACGTGGTCGGCGCGGTAAAATGAGCTGTATGATTTGTGTCATGCTTGTCTCTGTCCGAGGTAAAGGCGCAATTGACTATTAGAAATGTAACCGTTTGTAATCACGTCCAATGCCTTTTGGGGAAGGAAATCACGTGACCGAAGAATGATGATGAAGAATGATGAAGTCTATGATGGTGGTCTTTGTTTGTGTCATACGATCTTGAAAAAATAATTTTTACCCATTTCTGAGTAAAATCAGTATTTTTCAACTGCGCTGTTATCTTGAACGGACTCTTGAGGAATGGCCCTGTGTTAATTATGTCTTATACCTACTCTTTGTTTCCCATCCTTCCAGTTGGCCTTGCATTCGTAATATTCGATATGAAGGACGGGGCCTTGTATCTCCTTCTAACCCTTCCGCTACGTACATGATTTGCTTCTTGTACGCTCTCTCATTTTTAAGTCCTATTATTTCTTCTGCATTTTCCCGTACATTCACCCTTGACTTTCTCCTTCTCACACTTTTACATTATAAATCTTTTTCGTTGCATGACTTTTCTCAACTTGATCAAAATATAGAAGATCGCTCCTTGCACACATGTCCGTTGGCGGAGCATTCCTTCCACTCACTTTCATCGACCACTCCCTCATTATATTTAATGCTCGCACTCCTCGGATACCTAATATCCTCTGCTATTAAGTAAGAAGCAGTTTATCTATTTAGTCCGTAATTTCGCTGACTTAGACAAACATTTCCAGTTGGACATTCTGCATGTATTGCCTGCGAGGTTAATTTTAGCATTAACACGCTACCACGATCCTACCATCTTTCGAAACGTGCGGCCGAGAGGTGTTTGTTTTCAGTCATCCACTAGGTCGGTCATATCTCCGCTCAACCCCATCTTGCAATCATTATTTCCTCTCTCCTAGTCTAAAATCACTTCTTTTGTTTTTTTTACACTTTTATCTTCGTTTCCATCCTCTATGTTGCTTTTCTCCGGGTGCCCCTGTAATCCCCGAGTGGTGTCTCACAGCGTCATCAGCGCACGGTCCGACTCCTGCGTATACACGTCCAATCATTACACTGGCATTATCACTGCGTCACTGTGTCACCTCCATCTCTCACACATAGTTCCATATAAACTTTGAACATGCGCGGAAACATAATATATTCTTGTTTTACCTCGGTTCATTTTAAAACCAGTTTCTCAAGATCCCATTATCTCTAGCATGCGGCTTACTATTATCTTACATCGCCTTCTTTGCTTTCGGTAATTGCTTATTCACCCCCTAGTCTCTCTAAGCATTCCACCTCTTACTTTACCTATCGCATGAAAAAGCTGCTTGCTAGCTGCTCACTTTGTACGTATTTTATATATGTATATATTTTATGAGCGACGTACAGTGTCCGATGATAGACCTGGCCTATCAGCCTCGGTTAATTTGTTTCTGCGCCTTGTATGTTGGCAAGACCAAAGTTTTGAGGAAAATTTATTAGGGAAACAAAAATTCTTCCGGCAAAAGTGACGTTTTCATCCTGTGAGAAATATACTCTTTCTTTTTTCCAGTGGAAGAATTGTGATGAGCGAAAAAACTGCATCTCTTTGATTTGAGCTGAAAAGACCAATTGCAAATTCAAATTGCCTAAGTTACAAATGTGACCAGCGATTCAGTTATTTGTTTCATTTTTGTGTCGAAAATAATACTGTCATGCGTCACTACGGGTATCTGCTATTTTGGTTTTCTTCTCATGAAGCCCTCTGCTGGAGGGCGTGTAGTTTTCTGTCAGCTGAATGGAAACAAGGCGATAATGTAAAACGTTTCTGATCGTATTTTCGGATGTAACACTCAGCCGGACGGCTTGTAGTTTTCTTGCTTGCCGATGAGTGACAAGGCGTAGACTGAAACCTGTGTTGAAATCTCCGAACGCGCTGTGTGCTCAGGAAGGGGTGAAATGAAATCATCGGGGGACTCGGATCATCGAGACTGCTCTATGATGAGAAGGAAGACGGGGATCTACGGTGCGCGGCCCACTTCTCCGACGGTGCGACCCTCCGTCGGCGGCACTCCCTCCCCCCCCCCGTTCGCAAGCAGTGCGACCCTTCTTAGGACGTCCCCCCAGACCACCGACATTCATTCGACGCCCCCCCCTTCTCGAGAGCACTTCTCCCGCCCCCATGTACCTCTCCACCCCTACCCTTTGCAGCCAACGGAAGAGGAAGAACGCCCTTTCCGTCGAGCGATGTCGCATGCCGGAATAACTTTAACTGGAGGGGTGGTTACTACGCCAGAAAAGACGTTTCCAGGCCGCCGAGGTTTTCGTCACTACGACTTGATGCTCATATATTATGTTTTCACCATTGGCCCGTAGATGACTAAGCAATAGAGCAAACGTTTGTGCGTAAATTTGATACTGATCATATCGGAACGTAAGAAATCGCAAGATTTGAATAAAGCGCGGAGCGGATTGCTGAGTTGGGGAGTGATACGAAAACCAACCAACATAGGCGTCGTATCATTCTTCAAATTCTTCACCTTTGAAGTAAATCATTTATCCAAAACGTTAGAATTTAGATTTTTTACAGCCGTAGTAACCGTTGAGGATGTCATAAGTCTACCTTTGCGGGCTGCGGTGCGAGCAACTCTGCTTTCCCGCCAGATCCCCGCAGTCCGACCGAAATGCCTCCCCTCCACCACCTCCGAAACTCCTTTGTGTAATCGTTTTGCACTTTTTGTTAAATTTCTTTTCTATTTTCGAAATGTATTCACTCCCCTCCCGCGAAAATCACACCCTTATCCAACAGGTTTTGTCTTGAAGTCTTCTCTCTCTCTTTCATTTACTCCCGAGTGGTACATTTGTTTTACTCGTTTCGACGGCTAGGGTAATTTCTCGCTTAATTTTTGCCAGATGGGGGTAAAAGCACTTGAGCGAATGCAAGAATCACCCCTCTAAATCCGAGCCTAGTTCTATGATGCTCAATTCCGGTGACCTAGTGGGAATTGGCCTGGTTTGCCGTCGTTCTGTCAATTCGACACTAAAACCATAGTGCATTTCAATCTGTCTGTAGGGCAGACAATATTTGTGCATTAAAAATGCCTTCGCTTAATTTGATTACCATTTCTGAGAATTTTGTCAGTTTTCGTGCCAAAAATTCTTCATTTTCATTTTTACTTATGTGCTACTGCATCGTATGTTTTCACAGAAAAGAAATGTACTATATTGGTTTGGAATTTAGGATTGCCTGAAGTGAGGCAAAATATTCGAAGAGTCAAAAAGGGATTTAGTGATGAGATCGGAATTGTTTAAGGACCCGCCGCGACATTGGCTGAATGCCCTGCTTGAATACTTATTTTGATTTTTTTTAATTTTTAATATATTGAAGACTTATTCTAATCCATATTGGAAATAAGTGTTGTGATTTTCTCTATGGATTCGAATACAAAATACTTCCACGAAGTGACGCCTGAAGGTGTAAAGTTTACCCTTGCCTAAGTTTGACTTGTGCTGCGCACGCGTGTCAATGTCTCCTACTTAACTGCTTTATCGGGTTAAAAAGTCTGTCGGTTAAATGTTCTGTGAGGAAGATGTTTGTATTGTGTTTATAGGCCTTATTGACATGTTTAAATCCATTTTCTAGGAAGGGGTTTTGTTTTGTTTTGCTCTCATCCGTTCGGACGTCGGAACAAGGGGCCAGAAAGTCCAAGATAAAATCCCTTTTTAGATTATTTCCATTTGGATTTTTCGTTGAACTTCGGGCCCTTTTGTAGTTTTTAGTATCGGTGAAAGCGCAGCCGTGAATTGGATGGGGAAACGAGAAACCAGCCTATATTGCCTTATTAAGCTGATATGTGAAAGTGAGTAATAGTGCGTTTAGGTTCGACTGGAACAAGGAAGACCATCGCAGGTTAGAGTTTTGGGAGGATGAACGGCTCTCACGAAGGACCCCTTTAAATCAAGCGAAGCGTAAGTAGCGTGTCATTTAGCCGTGGAAATTCAGAATTGTTAGCGAGAATTCAGCAAGCCCTTAATATTACTCAAGTTTCATATTTCTTACTTTAGGCAATAATTAATGTCGGCCGTAAATTACCGTCTTTGTTACCGGGAACTCACGGGAGGTGGCCTCAGATGGGCTCTCGTTTTCGGCCGAGAGTGGGTCGAGAGAAACTCTCTGCCTCGCGAGAGGGTTGAAAGACAGCGGCAGTGAACAGCGCATGGCGGAGGGGTTGTGATGTTGTCTTTCCGCTTGGTGCCAAATGTGTCGCCCTGTAATGCCTTAGCTGAGAAGTTGGTCTCCTTTGACGTCGTTATTAGATGCAGCAAAGTCTTGTGTGCTCACATATCTTCCTTCATATCTCTGATCAGCAAATGGGGAACGGCGTTTGAGCCTGAAGTCTGTGAGTAGTGGCACACTATTTTCACGTTCTCCCGCGTGTCAGCATTTTCCATTAACCAGTTTTCGCGTGGCTTTCCTCGGTAATGTATTGCCGTCAACTTCGCGCGGGAAGCTGCCGTGTTCGAGATCCATATGCGAAGGTCGGGAAACGTGCACGGTTTTGCAAATGGAAACGAGGAAACATTTTAACGCTGAAGCTCTTTCGAAAACTCATCTCTTTCCTTTTATCGCTTGCTTTCCTCCCCTCCCAATTCCCGGATTAGGGATTTAAATCGTCTTAAAGACCTCGCTCGGATGGGAGAATGCGCGGATGGAGTTCTCCTAAGTCGCCTCTCCCGCACAGGGGTGACTACTAAAATATGGTTCCCTTCTTGAATTCCTCTTGCCGGCGTACAGTGGTCTGTGAGGGCGTTGAGTCTGGTTTTTTGATGCATGGTGAACATAAACCGTCAGATGCTGTAGCATTTACGTAATGGCATTGATTGCGAGTTCGGGTTCAATAAATAACATGGGACTTGGTTAGGTAGCAGCATAGCTTACGAATTAGGTGCATGACTATGCATCGAGCACCATGCTGTGAAACATTTGGCCTGAGATTGTTAAACCAAGGGTTGGGTTTGTAAGTGATCTTAGATATTTTCTTTGTATGGCACCTAGATTCACGTTTCACGCAACGCTCCATAAGCTTACGAAACTCTAAGTTGGTAAGCGTGAAGATTGAAAGCCAAATGGACTAGTCTAGCGCCTAGTATTCCCGTAGTGACGACCACGTATTTTATTTTAACCTCATGCTTGACGAGGAGGTCGCTCAGGTGGGTTAAGCGCTTAGCTGTGGCATGACCCACGCGTTCGGATTTGGGCGACGCCCTTCCGTACTCGTGTGGCTCGCTCGTTTCCATACATCTCTGGGGAATCGGAGCAAGTTGATGCCCCTCTCCTGTCTCGGATGCCCGCTTCCGGCCCCTAGGACCACGGAGTCTGGTTGCTGTGGTTGGGGCTAGAGTACTGGCTTCCTATCCCGAAAGGTTCCAGTTTAAATCCCGGCAATAGCGGAGATTGTCATCGGAATCCTGCGTGTGCTGCGTGGAGAGCACTTAATTTGTCGCACTCTGCCCTTCGGAATCGGCCTTGGACCCTTCGTTCATAGTAGGCTACTGCCAACGCCGAGTTTCTCTCCGACCCTGCTCTACTCCTCAGTTTCCCTTCCCCTACCAACTTATGCGCCTTTCCTCGATGGCTGGAATGACCGCGGTCGCTTCCCCGAGTGAGCAACCCGAAGACTGCGCTCTCGCGGCGTCTTGGGTCCGCGGCCCGCGGGGCGCCTCCCGCCCAGGTGGGCACCGCGGTCAGCGCTCCCTCGCCGCTTATTAGGATCTCGCGGATGAGTTATCTGGGCAATTTAAGGAGGGGGGCCCCCTTTCCCGGATCCCCGCCCTCGCTGCCCCCGTGGCTTCAAATCCTCTTCCCCTCCGCCGCCCCCTGCCCCGCAAGAATCTCCGAGGAGATAAATTCTAGCCGATTGCAATAAGGCTTTATTTTTTTCTCCCTCTGTGGTGGCGGAGAAGGAGGAGGCGGCGGACCCCGGGGGTTGCCATACACGACATAAAAGGGTCCTTTTACAAATGTTATCACTGCCATATATTTATGGCCTTCCCACACCCTCGGACCCCGTGCCCTCCCACCGACACCCGAACCGCTGCGGCCTCCTCCTTGGGCTCATTCTTTGTGTGGGGGCACCATGAATTTATGTGCGCGGCAAATATTACGTCAGCTCCCACCCCGCGAGGATATTGTCGGGGCGTCGTTCTTTGGCTCCCCCGGCGGGGGGCGGGGGAGGGGCCGTCGTTGGGTCGCGCGGGAGGGACGGCCGCCTTGTGTCGCGTGGTGGTGTTATTAAAAACGCGACTATGATGGATGGAAGGAGTGAGTCTCCGCTTCTATTGATGCACTCGTTTATTGCAATTTGTGATGGAGTGGAGGTGACCATCACGGCACGTCCTCGTGGAATGCGGCGGGCGAGGGTGGTGCCGTGTCCGTCGATCCGTGCGTGCGTGCGGAGCATATCCGCCGGCCTCCACTGACCCGTTTGCCTCTCGTTGGGCTCGCGAACGGAATGTGCTTCGTTTTTTCGTGGGTCGACATTCGAGTCTCGCCATTTACCCGATCCCCTAAATTCCTCTGCTCTAAAAACTTACGCGAAATATAACCACATCGCGAAATTTTATTGCATCGAAAAAAAAAAATTGATAAAATAAATCGAAAAAATATTGCATTGATAAATAGAAATCCACTTCCGTCGACTGATGACACTGATTTGAAACATCTGACATAATTTATGTCTTTAGTTTATCATAGCGATTATTGCTTGCTTGGAGCCGTCATGGAGGCTTTGAAGGGTTTACTCAAAAAGCGAAGGAAGGCATTTCAATTTTCGAGGAAAAACATAACATAATTAAGTCGTGTAGCAGGGAGGAATGATTCTTGCTGCTAACTTCGTATTCGTGTTTCATGACATGAGAATGAAATTTATAGTTCCACACAAATATGATGAATTAGTTTAGGTTCCATGTTAGTATGGTTTAAAACTACTTTTTTTTACCTGTTTGGAAATAAGAGACCTAATTCTCATTTTTCTAACGAAATATATTCAATCTAGTAGAAGTTAGAATCGCAGCCAGTCGCCGTTCATTAAGTATGACAGTTTCCAGGGGAAATTACATAGCATATGTGTGCAAACAAAGTAGTGTGGACTTGATTCATTCTGCAGACTTTTTGGTTTTCTGAGCGTCTTAATATATTCTCAAAGCTGGGATTGTGTGCGAGCGCGGCGGTGTTCCGTTCCACTTGTCCTTCCCACTTCCCTCGGGCCCTGTCCTCCTCGCAATCCCATCACTCTTCCGTCCCTCCATTCCTTACGTTCTCATTTGCTGTGGCGAATTCCGTTTCGATCTTCGAGTTGTCATCCTCGCCCCCCCCCCTTACCCGCCTGGCTAGTGGTTAACTTCTTTTGATAGTTTTTCAGCATCCCCTTAGTTCGTCTTAACCTATCGAGAAAGGCGTTAAGATTTCCTAGAGAAAAGTATTTTATTATCCTTTCGACGAATGAAGGCTTAGCCCTGTCAGTTTTCGCTGCCGTTCCCTAATTGTATATTGTGATTTTTACCAGTGCGATTTGGTATATTTATTCTGTCGCTCAATTCCTCGTAGTCTTTGTCCTGTGTGTGCGATTTAAACGTAAAACAATCTCGTTTATTATTCGTCCATCTTCCAAACTATCCCAGCCCTTTTCTTAACTATTCCTACTTGTTGTCATATCACTTGTATCTTCCCGAGGCGGGACGAGCGGCCTTCCTTCGAATCCTTTGTCGTGTGATGTTCAGCCTTTTGTCACGCAGAATTAAGGTAAACTACTGCACTACTTGAATGTGTTCGGATAGTTTTCCCATCCCTTTCCGAGTCTTCGTGAGATTATCTCGTTTTCCGTGCTCCGAAAGACGTTTGCCACTCGCCCCTTTCAACTACTGCTCCTCGTCGTGGGTGCGGGCCACATCGTCCTTCGAGCGGAGATGCGGCAAGGGAAGTCCATGGACGTGCACGGACCCCGCCACGCGCGATTACGCACTTTACTCGGCTCATGTGACCCCTCCATCTACGTGTTATGTTGCGAGCCGCCGCATGATCGTGAGCAGGAAGTGTTCGGTCACCAGCCGTGTGAAAGTAAAAGGAGAATGTTATTGGATTGGATATTTGGGGAGGCGACCGACAGCTAAGGTCATTTTCGCCATAGGGGATATGTAAGGGAGGAAGGGTTGATAGAAACTCGGCGTCGGCATTAGCCTGCTCTTAACAATAGGCGCCAAAGGGACCATGGTTTAACGTCTCATCCGACAGACAGAGTACTGCACTTGGAAGTGCCCCCCACAAGAATCTCAAGTAGGGATCGGGTTTCCTCTGAAAAACATCCTCCTCTGCGGGGATTTGAACCCTGGCCGTCCGTATGGTTAACCAGCACTCTAGCAACCACACCAACCCGATTCCCGAGAGAATGTTATAAGGAGGTGAAATGATGAAGAGTATTTTGGGAGTGTTTTGAGTGTAGCTCCGTGTGTACTATGATCCCTTATTGACGAGTATTTGTACCTACCAGTTCAGAAATGCATTTCTCTTATTTTATCGCTTCTATCTGACCGAGAGATGTAGTGCGGCGTTTAAATGGTATTCTCTGTATTGCTCTGCGACACACCTGATCTCAATTTCTCAATGTCTCTAGCGGCTCCCAACCTAACCCCTCGATGGGCTGTGGAGCTCGGTATGTTCGCTTATAGAAGTTTTTAACCAAGCGCTCAGCTTTGCTTTGTAGTTTCTTTATTTTTCCGGTGACATCTTCCTGATCAGGGTCCCAAATGCTCGCGGTTTACTCGAGGTTTAGCTTAACCAGAGCGAAGTAACGCCTCTCTTTTCGTTTTCATCGGAGGACCTTCCTCTTGTACGCTTGATAAGTCTTAGTGTCTGTAAGTCAGGGCCGCGTATGTTTTGTAACATATCCACGATAGGTCTGAAGCGGTAATTCCTTGGTATTTGACTTCACCTGACAAATTTATGTGTACTCCGTTGATAGTCTACACGTGGCGGTGGTGTGATGAGTTCCGCGGAAATATACTGCAGTGAATTTATTAGGATCCCCCAAAGAGAAGACGAGAAGTACGTATCCATGGCGAACGGTTCGCTCCTCGGTGCGGTGGTGGTAGGAGATGCGGTGTGGCGTCCGGTCGCGGGTGCGCCCAAGGTGTGCCTAGCGTCTCTCGTTACGCTCATCCCTGGTTTCCTTCGGGGCGAATGAAATCCCTTTACGAGGGAGGGCAGGGGATAGAGAGGCCTGGGGGGTTCTTTTTTAAGGGGAAGGGGGGTGCCCCTCCCCCATTGCCTCTTACCGCCGTAATGAAAGCAAGTAATGGGGAGCTTTTTCTCAAACGCTGACAGTTTAATTTAAATTGTATAGACCTTAAGACATTATTGCTGTATTTTAAGGGTCGTATCTCGTGGGCCCGGTGGGCTGATTTCCCTGATTCGAGTTGAATGTTTTTAACGCCTAACTTCTTAATGAAATTTCTTTCGGGAGGGAAGATTGTAGGGTGTGAGGAAGGGTACCTGCTCCCACCCTCCCTCCCCCCCAACTCCTCCCCCCCCTCCCTCGACGGCGCCGGCTCCATGTTGCGGTCGCTCCGTGAAAGAGCGTCCGCGATTTTTTCGTCGCCTGGTCGGTGCCATTTTTCGCGTTGTTGTCACATTTGCTGCCCTCACTGCCATCTGCTGGCACGCGTTGCGGGAGATGTACGGCACCCGGAATAGCTATAGCACTTTCCTTGTGTACAATACCAATTATAATAGCCCTGAAGCGTTAATGTAGTAGGAAATTAAAAGACGTTTTAGCGTACAAAACTATGGTTATATGTATTTGATTAAAAGTTTGCGTTTTGGTCTCGGTGCAAAATGTGCTAGGTATGAGCATAGATGCTCAGGAAAGATATGCGTTGTTTGTTATGTCCAATAGGTTTTGGAATCTGTATGTAATTATATTGCTGAGGAAAACCCGGGCCAGGAAACAATGAAGTTTTATCATCCGTAGCATTGCAGATTTTTACACGTCCTCTGTGAAGTACAAAATGGTAAAAAAATCCTCAACACGTCCTCTATCTCTTCTTCCCCCAACCTTAGCGATTCAACGCCTGCAGGACTCGGCTGTCCAAATGTGCTCTCCAATATTCAAATGTTCTTTCAAGAGGTTCTCATACTTACCACGCGTGGATAAAAAACTTTCGAACATTTGGATAAAAAACTTTCGAACATTTACACCCCGGCAACGCTGCCGAGCGCTGACTTCGTGTCCTTCCCCACCCCGATTGTCACCACCCCGTATCACGTGTACCATTCCTAACTCTCATCCCCTTTCCTTTCGCCTCATCGCCTTTCGTCCGGGACAGTGATTATTGATAAACATTAACCGTGGACTAAGATGGAACATTTTCTGAAGCTTCATTGATGTCGAGTTTGCCTAATGTTTAAAAAAAATTAACACGCTGAAACATCGCTAAAACCGGTCAGTATTGCTCAGTCGTTTCTCAAGTAGGTTATTAATGACAAGAAACAGTCCCTTGATGCTTAAGATGTAGATAGCCTCTACCTTTTGATTACCCCCACTGGATTTAACGTGTGGTGGAGTCAAGAGGGGAGCGTGTCACTGCGACTGTGATCCTGCGCCTTCAATATTAGCGGGGCCGCTTATTCTTTCGCTCCGATTGTAATTGTTCGTGTCGATTGCCCCTCTCGGCCCCTCCGCCCCCGCCCTCGTGTCGGAGCCCGCTTCCGCCTCCCCCTCACGCTCGGAAGCGATCAGCATTCAGCGAGTCGGCGGATCCCAGAGCGCAAAACGTAACCCCCGGGGGCTGGTATCTGCAGGGGCGGGCGCGCGCTGCGTCATCCACCCTCTTTTCGAGAATGAATGTTGTTCTCCCCCCCCCCCCCGCCCCTCCCCTTCACCACCCCCCCCCCCGCCCACCCTGTGTGAGAAAAGGGGGAAGGATGTGATTGTGGGGTTGGGGGACGGGTGCATTGAAAGGAAAGGGGGTTTCAGGGTTCGCGACACCCTCCCGTCCACCTCCCCCCGCCCCTCCACTGCCGAATCTATTTCGGCCCAGGAAACGCAATAGTCTCGTTGCTCTTATCTTGGGTTCCTTGGTATCCTTAAGAAACAACTTCAAAATGCTGGTTTTTTTCATTGCTGGAAGTTGATGTTTTATCTATCGTGTAAAGTGTACGGATTAAACAACTCTCGGCTCGGTTGCAGGTGGGATGTTCTCGGCTCTTTATCTGAATGCTGCAATTTCTGGTCACACAGTGGAAGCTAGTTGGTTCGCGAGGTATGACTATTGGAGCGTGAGATTCTTGGAGCCAGTCCTTCTGACTTCTCATTTATCCCCATTTTCTTCATCTACGATCAGTTTCAATCAATATTTAGGAATTAAATTGTACTTACTTGTAATTCGTATTCATTAGTGAGAGATGCTCATTTTGCAGTCGATCAATTGTGACGTTGGATCATAGATAATCCTTTTATTATCTTCGAGAGAGTGGTGGGAAAACTCACCAGAAGCTCGTTCGTGATGACGCAGGGTAAATTGCTGATTCAGTTTGTACGAAAACAAATTTGGGAATCTTTGGCGATCAGTTGATGACTTTAATCCATGGAAGCCTATATATCCACGTGGCTTTCAATGCTTAAATGCGTTTTCCAAGTTCATGGAGATGCGTTTGTTGTCATGCTTTGGACTTTTAGTGAATTCGCTCATTCGAATGGTCAAAATCTTTTTTCATTCCATCCACCGATTCGTCGATGGTTTCTAGTATACGTATTTTCCCCGGCCTTCGAAAGCAATGTCTCGTTATGTGTCGTTTCTTGGACTCGTTTTCATTCATTGCGAGCTCTTACAGTTTCTCATGGTAGTATACCATTCTTACGTATGGTTCCCATTACGTTAGCCCTCATTCAGATTCTTCTGATCAGTCTTGCAGCCTATAAACCGTAACGCTGGATTGGATATCTTTTCGGGATGCGATGATCGAGGCTTGGTATGCTGGTTCCCTGCGTTGTGGGTGAAGGGAAGGGGGATCAACAGCATATCACTCTCGCTCGGGGAATTCGTAGTGTCGTAAATGGTTGTGTGGCGGTGAAACGCAACTCTTGTTGAATTTTTTTTGGCTGTAGTCGGCCGGTATAATGACTGTCGGGTGATATTTCATGCAAGGAATCTTCATGGTCCATAGTTGGAGCGTATGGCGCCGCTTCGAACCAGGAGATCGGTTGAGTTTTTGATCGATTAGCGACGAAGGATTGGTTATGTAGTGGCAATCCGAGTGATCGTCGCTGAAAGAGGCTTAAAGTTTTCCATTTTTCAGCGAGAAATGCTTTATAAATCCCCACGCTTTCACATTTGTTGCAGTTTTTTGTTCTTGTCTTCCTATCTTTTTTGTTTCTCCATTTCTCCCTTTACTTTGTTCGCTTGCGGCTTTTCCCTTGCGAGATCTATCATGTCTCAAATTACTCAATGACCTTTTGGTGAAATTTTTTAGGACTTCAGACTCACCTCTCGCAAACCAACCTAATAGTCTTATCTTAATGGGTATCCAAAGAATCGCTGTACAATAATTGTTTTTCATTTTTTCGACCATTAGCTCTCGCCTTGTTAAACGTGCGTGTCTTCGTATTTTCATCGTGAAAGACGGTGGCTTTATCATCGCATGGGGCCGAGTGAAAGTTGCTCCACGATTCCTCTGGGGTCTTGAGTAAGGTTGGTATAATCTGTGTTTGGAAGCATGCAATTCGGATGTGAGCACATTTCTGGATTTTAGACTAAAGCCTTGAATTCGGATGTTTGTGTGAATAAATGACGCTCGCGTGCTATATGTGCCTATTTTGACTGTGCTCTTCTCGTTGTATTGTTCGGATTAGTCTTCTAAGGCCGTAGAAGTTTTTTCTGATTCACTCTTTAATGCTCGTATTTCATCCGTTGTGGTTTCGCAGGATCAATTGCCATAGACCCGTCGATCGCTAACTATGCGCACATTTGTATTTTATTCACTCCGCTAAATTTATAATAATTATTATCGTGCAGATATTTTCGTTTTCTGAACATTTTCGCCATTCAAGAGTATTGATTGATAGCTCTGTAATTAGTGGTTTGTGTCATGTTTTTTTCGCGTGTTGGTCCGTCTCCCGTGTAGCTTCCTGAGTGTCGTGGAATCCCCTCAATTGTTTTGCCTCTGTCTATCTATATTATGACTATTAGTTGTGTGGTAAATATGAGATGAGTGTGCCGTGATCAGAAAAGTAGGTTTTTTGTTTTTCTTTTTAAGGAGGGAGTGTTGTCAAAGGAGGTCGACGTTGTCGATGTCGACCGTCATCGCGGCCGAAATTTCGCCCGCCTGAAGTATGACGGGCTTTCAGGGCGACGGCGACGAGATCCTCCTGCTGTCCTCTCTCTTATTCATTCATTGTTGCCACACTGCACCATTCTTCACTGGACGGTCGGGCGCGAACTGCGTTGATTTGGTTGCGCAGGTGATCGAGTATGGGCATCCCTCTTTGGTTATTAGCTCACCGCTCGCGACTCAAGTGGGATCTCTTTGAAGATTATTCGGGATTTCCACCGGGTCAGGTTCTCCATTTCTGCCGACGTTTCGATGGACGAGTCGTCCATCATTCTCAGGGCATGTCCTGAGGATGATGGACGACTCGTCCATCGAAACGTCGGCAGAAATGGAGAACCTGACCCGGTGGAAATCCCGAATAATCTTAAACGACATATTTCGCCGGGAAAACCTTCGATCATTCTTAAGTGGGATCTCTGTTTTCGGATGTTTCTCCGGATTTGGCCACCAAACCCCTTGGTCTGTTATTGCAGCCTAGGTGATAATACCAACAGCGCCACAGAAGCAACGAAGAAAAAAGGCGTGAGACCTCTTTAGGTGTGGGTTGCGGTGAGTCCGTTCATTCCCAGCCCACTTCGTACTGAGAAAAAAAGCGTCTTCTTTCCCCTAGTACGTTGAATGGATTCTTTGGTGGAGTAAGTCAAGGGCCTTAAAATTAGAAATCCGTTTCCAGAACGCTCATTCTTTGCGGGGCGCAAAAGCCATGGATGATGGACTCCCCGGGCCACGGGTCGGCGGAGCGCGGGGGTGCCGGATGCCGCGCCCACCGCACACCGGATACACGGGCGACGGAGCCGAGGTGGCCGTCCCTCAGCGGGGACCGCAGCGGGGCCCGTCGGGCGGGCCCACTCGGTTTCCCGTGTCGTGAGATGCCCTGCGGTCGAGAGCCCCGAGACCACATCCAGGGGGCGTGGCCCCGGGCAACCCTACACCGGCCACCCACGCCTCGACAGGGCCGGCCACCACTGCGGGCTGCTTTTACGTCCCCTCTCGGATCCTTTCCACCTTAATACGATCATTCATATTGCTCCCGCTTTCGAAATAGTTCCAAAAGTTCATAATTTGGTCTGTCGTTTAAATCCGTAGTGCTGAGACTAATTGTATTTAATTTGTTTGATACGATGTGAGTTGCGTGTAAAAATTCAGATATATTTGCGACTGGCTTATTTAGAAATCTTAAGCAGCAATCGCCCTCAGTTTTCACATTTTTCCTTTGACTTATCCTTTCAAAGTTATCATTTGTTTACCTTAAGATCTTGTTGCTGAAATGTTGTGTTGTCGTCGTCATCTCTTGTTGTTCATGAGATTCATTGATTTTCTAATGATGCCTCGGTCAAGTTTCTGCTTTGTCTTTTATCCGAATTTGGCGTAAGTGTGTTGTATTTCATGATATATCACTTCTTTATTTCTTTCTAAATTCAGCTCTTACATTTTCCTGGTCTTAGATTTAATCCTCCTCTAATTTAATACTTTGAAGCATCCTCTTTGCCATTATTAACTGCTGTGATAGCTATTAATTTCGTAAGAAGTCACATGCATGAGGACTTGTATTTGGAAAGGGCTTTACGTTGGAAGCTTGGGAAATCAAGGAAGAAGTGAGGAATGTGGAACTTATTGCGAAAGAAGGGTATGAGGAAGTTCTGAATCGAAAACAAAGGAAAAGCTGACGCCCGGTCCTCGAGAAATCCCTACTTTTCCATTCAAATGCTCGGATTTATCCAGGCGTCGCAACGTTGATGTTGACGACAGTCTACGAATTCTAGTTCCAGCGGAATCGGTGACCTGAAGGGCATTCGTGGATATAGGTGTTCAATGTTTCCCTTTGGAATGTAATCTGTCACAGAAGTCGTGACCGTGAGCGATCTGGCGGGCCGCCAAATCTCTCTATGCTTCGTGCGGTAGATCTTGTGCGTGCACAATGGCTTCTGGTGATGAATGGAAATGTATTGGCCGCTTTGTCCACTCCTTCGTACCAGATTTGATTGATTTTGCCGCAGAAGTGCTCTCCTATGCCGCCGGTACTCGGTGGAAAGTTTTTCCGGGCATCCTTTATGGGTCACTTCACCAGTATAATTTTCGAAGTATTTGATCTAGTTTCTCTCGATCGCCACTCAGCTTACTGAAAAATTAATCCTGCGTGAGTTTAAAGTGGATGATAAGCAACCTCTATGATTCGTTAGCTCCTCTATGTTTTTGTTTAAGTTATCCGGATGCAATCAAAATTTAGAACTAGGCTACTATAACTGTTACTCTGTCACTTATCTATCGCTCCAGAAGTCTCGGACATGGAGGCTACATAACGTAGCTGTTGCTGAAAGCAGGTTTTGGAGAGTGGCACTTGGAAGTTGCATGGTTGTCATTCGTATTTTAGAGCGAGACCCTCTTGAGTTGATTTGGCACATTTTTCCGTTATCCTCAAATCCTTTACCGTTGCATTATTGTTCGAATCCGACCGGAGAGTAGATCCGTGTTCCATTTCAGAAAGGACCGAAAAATATTCCAGCGCGCCAGAGTAATGGATAAAATTATGAAATGGGTCTATTATCGTCTAAGGCGTCACGCATATGCTTCCAGTCAAGCCTAAAACCGTTTCCTATGCTTGTTAAATGTTCAGATTTCAGTCGAAGGTTTTAAAACGCAATAGCCGAGTCGCACACTGTAAATGGTATGACGCAGGAGATTGTTGTGTAGGTGGGAACTACCGGGCATTGGGTCACCTCTCCTGCGATACTCTAAGCTATCCAAGGGATCCCTTTGATGAATTTGAATTAGTGGTGTGCGATGTGGTTCCTGTCTGCTTTAAAATAATACTCCCACTTCAAAGAAATTGATATTTACGCCTTTCATACTTTCGCCTCGCTGCCTCCGCTCATCGGCGTAATAGCCATCATGTGTTTGATGACCGGCATTTCAAAATGTGCGCGGGGGCGATTGGTTTCCGCATTGTGTTCGCCCGGATGGATATACGGGTGTGTGAGGTTTGTGGGAGGGCTGTGAGGGATCGTGGGACTTTCATTCCATCGCGGGGTGGACTCGCGCGTGCCGGGATCCCGGGGCCAGCCCGGGGGGGTGGGGAGTAAGATGGGGGGGGCGCCCGGCACGTAGGTTTTGAGCCCGCACGGCTGCCCGGGAAACTTTGCGGCCAGGACGGAGTTAGTTTGGAGAAGTCGGATTCGCAGCGAGGATAATAGTTTGACATCGGGATAATGGTGTGGCGGTAGACGACCGTGGGGTGGCCGTCGATGACCATGGCAAGTTTGATGCGAGAGGCGGCCAGGGGGGGGGGGGAGGGGCGCCAGCCACCCCCGCAGATGGCGTGTGCCTTCCCCCACACCCTCGTTCCCCCCCGCCCCCGACCCCCTCGTCCGTCTCCAAAGTTTTCCCCCGGGCCGAGCGATATTGCGGCCCCGGCTCCAGCGGCGTGCTCGCCGAAACAAGGCGTGTAAATGGCCCGCCCTTCGCCGTCCACCCCCGAAACCCTTGCGGCCCGGGAGGTGGCGTGCGCGCCCGCCCGCCCGCCTCCCGTCCCGATCGCGCCCCCCCACCCGCCCCCATCCCGATGCATGGATGTCAATCCGACTAATGATGGCGGGAGCGGTCGACGAGGAAATTGCCTCCTCCCGCCCCCGGGGCCATCTGCTGCGCTCCCGAGTTTCCCTCTTGTAATATTCCTAATGATGGCCGCACGCCTCCGCCCCGGGGGCTCCCTCCGCGCCCCCGCCCGGAGATGGATGGGGTCCGGGGGCCCGCGCCGCCGCCCCCCGCTCCCTCCCCACTCCCCGCTCGCCCCGTCGGAATTCGCGCGCGACGATTGTTGCGGTTTGCGTCGCCCCCTGGCTCTGATTGATGCGCGTCCCACACCACCGCCACCCACCACCACCACCGCCACCCCCTCCTCCTCCTTAGCGCCCCCGCCCCCTCCCACGTCTTCGCCTTAATTGCCTCCCCAGGTGATGAATACGGTGAGCCCGCGTGTGGTATTATCCTTCTCCTGAGCACAATATGGTGCCCGTAGGGGGGTAAGAGTGGAAGCTTATCTGTTGACACTTGGATTAAAGCGAAGGGCCGCGAGCGCGTTTAGCTTGCTCTGCCCGCCCTACTCCTCCTCTCGCCACCCCTCCCCCCCCACCCCTTCCTCCCGTCCCGGCCCCCGCCCTCGCCCTCGGCCTAATCCCACCATCGAGAGCATCAAAACGTTGAAATGAGAGGTTTATCTTCCGCTTGCGCAGGCCTAAAGTCACTTCTCGGGGTTTGTGTTTGACACAGACTCCTCTTGGGGTGAAATGCTCGGGGTTTTTGCATGGACAGCACGCTGGATAGGAATTACTTGTGTTGGATTTGTAAACTTTTTGCGAAACATTTGGTTAGAAGGAGAAATTTTTTATGAAACATTTGGTTAGAAGGAGAAATTTCGTATTTTATGATACTAATTATTTATCTTTTTGTAGCTAAGATTATGTGTTTTTTTAGCCTATCAAAACTGCGCATGGTCCTCGTCTATTAGATGCAAATACAACTTACCGCGGGTTATCTTTGATACTGTTTCCTATTAGGAGCTGAGTTGACGGGTTTTATGTTGACCGAATTCCAGATGCGATTTCTGCGCTGAGTTTGAGGTGGTGCTGTTGGGAAAAAATGACATTCGAAATGAGTTGTTATCTCTTCATTTTTATTCACCACTCTTTTAGATAGGCCATTCTTAAATGTTTCATGCATTATATCAAAGGTTTTGCGATTTTGACATGCGACTTCTAAGGCCCGGGTAGTTAACGATTGTGAATACTACTGTCAGTGCGTACGGCTGGCGTCACTTTCCACTCGCGCGCAGTCCATTTCGCGGATTGAAGTGATTGCGGCTGCCTCGGTGAATGGGGGGAGTGATTTGGGGGCGGGGGTAAATGGCGGCCTCCTGTGGTTCTGTCGAAAGCTTTTCGTGGGAGAATGTAATCGCGATCGATTTATAGAGGCCGCAGTTGTTCGGAGCGAATCGTCTGTTTGTGCGGATTACTCAATCGACAACGGCAACCGATGATATTTCAATTCGTCCATTAATGGTGCGGCTCTTCTATTGAGTCACTTTCATATTTGTTGGGGGTAACGCAAAAAAACGGCTATGTTATTTTCGTTTATTGGTTCATTCACTCGCTGTAATTAAAGCTATGGTACTATATGACTTAACGGGGGGAAACTCAGCGACACGCGCGAAAAACACGAGTAGGCTCCTAATATTTCGACTGTCATAGTGTTATTAGCCAGTTCTCATTCCTCCCCTGAAAAAGACAGTACGGCTGTCGAAATATTAGGAGCCTAATTGTGTTTTTTCGCCTGTGTCACTGTGATTTTCTTCTTACTCCCTTTGGCATTATTTTATTGGCGGGTGTATACTATTGCATAATAATTCCTACAATTGTGAACATATACATATATATGCTAATAATGGTAGACATTGTTGTACCATAGTTGGGGAAGTACTGTCAAATTAATTTCACGCTGGTATTCTTAAAATTTGACTTCCAGTGTTAGTGAGATACTTTAGAGCTAAGTTTTTACGTGTAGCTTTTATTTTCAGTTTCGTAAGAAATTGATTAACCTTCAAACTAGAAACTATTTACCACTGTATTACCGATTGAATAGCCCCAGCTATTTTGTCCCGTCAGCGTACGTGGGCCGTCATTCATTGGGAGCGCGATCGTCGGAATATATTTTCCTTTAGGTGGCCCGCCCCCCTCAGCTCACGTTTAACAGATTAGTTCTTCCTCAGCTGGTGTCGTCGCCGTGGCGGTTGGGGCGCCCTAGGGTGTCAAAGGGCAGTGGTGCAGCGAGATTGACACGCTTGGAGAGGGCATTAGCTCTACGCCGCGGTCGGCAATTTCATTAATCTGCCGTAAAGTCCCGCGTTCCCCTGCGTCGTTCAGCCATGTTTCACGGAGCTTTTCGGAAGCCACGAGCTCCATTCAAAGAACCATTTTTCTCTGCAGCTATTTTAAGCGCAGTTCGAATCTCGCGTCGTCTACTCTTCTGTTTCCATGTGCTCTGTTGCTTTAGGATTCATTTTTCTTTCCTTCCTTAGTTGTTATCGATGTATTTTGCAATACTTTGTTCAGTATACAACCCTTTTGTCTGGAGGAAATGTGAGAAATGAAATATTGTGTTCCGGCGGGTAACAAATCAAGTGAGAGACGATTGATGAAGAGGGCAATGCAAGGCATTGAAAAATTAGCAGCCAGAACTGGGAGCGGGTGATCTCTACGCATTAGTAAAGATGGTAATGGGCGGATTGAGGAGGAAAACGATACCAAAGGTTGAGGACAAAACATGGCAGATACTAATCAAACAAGAAGATAACCAGATTATGTAATGGGAATGCGTGGAAGAGTTCAGTGACAGATGTATAATAGACCTGTGAGCTTAGAAATACACTGGAATAGGAATAGAATTGAAGAGGATGACGCTGGTTCTGAGAAATAATTCAGGGAATAAAAATGGACGAACCTTTTTTAAACCAGTTTGTTGGCTTTGCGAGGTGGCGATACGGCCATGGGGTTTTGTGAAAACGGTTTTAATGCCCATCCTTAAAAGGAGAAAGTGTCATTATTAGAAGACTACAAAACAATTTGTTTTATCTTACGCGACGAACAAATCATGGTCAGAATCATTAATGAAGGGTTGGAGGGTAGAACATATTGCCTCTCCATGACCAATGTGGCTAATGAAGATCAGGAAACTCTGGAAGTCATTAGGTACAAGCCAACACATACGCAAATGAAAATAGAGTTTATGCAGGAATATTTAGCTTGCGTCGTTGATTTTGATTGGTGTGGCACCGAGGACATGAGAAGGAATGTTACGATGCTGAAAGAAGCGGTCAGAAATAGGCGGAAGCTCATCACCAAGAATCGAAAAGAATTTAGTTTGAGCAAGAATCTAAAAGAAAGGTTTGGTTGAGTTTGTTCGTTGTAGTGTGGTACGGAAAGCTGGACATTGAAACGTGAGATTGAGGATAGGCTGCAGACGTATGTGATGTTGGAGTGGATGAGAATAGTTAAGGGACGTGGACGAGCGGGAAAGCTAATGAGAAGTGCTCAGTATGGTCGGTGAGTGGAGGAAAGTTTTGAAGGAATACGGTCGAGGGAGACGAGGTGGTTGGAAGAGGTAACGAGGGACGTAGGGATGCCGAGGTCCACGATGGAGGGGAGAATGTTTGGTGAGCGGGGAAGAGATAGAAAGGGAATATGTTTATGGATGGAATGAAGGGAGATATCTACATCTACATAATACCCTGCGAGCCGCCGCATGGGCGGGTAGCAGGGGGTGTTAGGTCTCTAGCCCATGTAAAGATGTAAGTTTTTGGGAGATGAAATGGTGACATGTATTATAGGAGTGTATTTAGTGGAGCTCAATTTTTATTGTGGTCGCTTATTGTGCGCGGAAATAACGAGTTTTTGTACCTATCAGTTCGGCAGTGTACCCCTTATTTTATCGCATCTGTCAGACCTAGAGATGTAGTGAGAATTCATGATAATATTCTTTATGTCGCTCTGAAAAATATCAGTTCTGAATTTCTCTAGCAACCTAAGTCTGTCGTGTAGCCTCCTGGTCTCTAGGAGCTCACATCTTAATCCCTCTAAAAGTTGTGAGACACTATGTACGCTCATTAGCTGTTTTTAACGAAACACGCTGCTTTCCATTGTATTTTATTAATTTCATCTTTATGACCAGGGTCCCAAATGCTCGCTGTGTATTCGATGTGTGGCCTAACCAGAGCGAAGAAGCATCTCTCTTTCACTTTTTCATCGGAGGACCTTCCTATTATACGTTTAACAAAACCTAGTTTTTTTAATGCTGTGCCACTTATGTTTTGCATGTGTAATCCCCACGATATATTAGAAAATGCCGTATGCTGAGATGAATTAAAAGACATTTTGTGACGGTGCTGGTGCCGTCGTCAGTGAAAACCCAGAGCATCTTTGGCCCTCTCCCTGTAATGCTCCATTATCAGGTAGACTACCCTATTAGTAATCTGGAAAGTCGAGCATATCATATAGTGATTCATACTGGTCACGGTGCACGACCAATAAAGTAGCCAGTGCTTGAGTATTTAGCACAAGGAGGGAAAGGAAGTTGGGAGGTGGTTCGGAGCATGTAGCAATAGGTTACCCTTTGGCAGGGGGGCTTGCGGAATCGATGTCGCTGCTACAGTTTCTCAATCCTATGAAATGATTCATATTTGGGACAGCAATTTACGATTTACGATCTGGATGCGTTTGCCAAGTCAAGAAGACCATATATTTTCACCTCTCAGTGACTGGTTGCTCTTGGTGGTTAATCGATCATTGGGTTTCGGAAAATTTAACTCCTGGAAAAGCTATCGGGATTAATTTTACGGAGCTGTTGAATTCATAATTGAGGTCAAACTTCCGAGACTCTTTTTAGAGGTCAATAATATTGTTTGCCACGTGGCCCGTGCGGAAGTGGTTGAAGCTGAGCCACTTGTCCGGGGTTTGTGATTTTCAGTGGCCTCTTTCCCCGTGTGATGGTGTTATCAAAAGTAACATATGGGTTTTCTTCGTCATTGGAAAGGCAGTTTGAAATGAGGGTATTTCGCTTCCAAGTTTTTTTGCCTTCTGCTAGCTTTGCCCAACTCTAATCTATACTCACCCTTGAAAGACTTGAAGCTGTGCCTCGCCCACGGCTCTCCTCTTCAATGGCGTCGTGTCTACTGCCGTGTTGGATGGTGAGCAGTGGCAATATGTTTTTATTTCATTGGTGGTCATTAATGTAAAGCCTTGTTTCTCTGTAGCCCTTACTCCAATCCTATTCATCTTACTTAATTACTAGCTAATCTCTAGTGACGTAAATTACGATAACCCTCTCTTCGAAAAAACGCGGTTATACCCGCTAGTGGTTTGAGTGGACGTTTAATTATTGTAATTTCTTCTTGGATCTCAGCCATTCCCATAGGTGTGTAATAATGGAGGCGAACGGCATGGTAAATATATTGTATCTCATTGTTCGAATATGACCTGCATTCGAGCCAGCCTCGGGAGCTCGCTCTTCGTGGCAGCGAATTGACGTGGAATATTTTGCCCTCTACAATTTAAGTTATGCTCGTCTTGACGGATGAATTCACGTTGTGACAAAAGTTGAGATGGCATTGCTCTCTTTGGGGTGCTGGTAATCAGGTGCTTAGGAAATCAATTTAACCTTTATTAATATCTGACCACCCTTGGCTTCGAATCTTCCCGCTTGAATGAATGTTGTTTTATATTGAAATATTTTCCAGGGATGAGGCTGCGGAAGTAGTATTAATGTTGTACCTTGGAAATGGAGTTGTAATGGTACTTGTAAGTACCACATGCCTCAATAACTTCGTCAGATCGTACTTGCTGTTTTCCACGTTCAAATTGGGGCCAAGAGCACCCGGGACCAAACGAGCGAACACCAATCCCAATTGAAGCCGAGCTCAGCGATGCTCAAGTCTCGATTGTCAAACGAGAACCGGTGTTTCCACCGTGGCGTGCCGTCTCCCACGGAAGCGGACTTGATAGTTGTATTCTCTGCACGATGGATTTTATATTTTTTTATTGGAAAAATATATTTACCCACGACCACCTCCGTTGGTGTTGAATTATTTTTCTGCTGATCATATGTCCTTAGAAACGCTCAATTCTCGATTTCGGTGAATTTCATGCGTTTTGTCGAGCCGTTTTGATGGGCTTCATTCCGACTTCAATGAAGAGTCATTATGCATCCGAGTATTCTCTTTATGCGGTTTCTTACTCGCTTTTTGGATGTGTTTCCCAATTGACGAATTGGTTGGTCTTTTCATTCATCTTGTCTGACTTCGGTCACGACCTATAGGGTTGTGTTTATCAATTCGACCCACGGCAACGGCACTTGTCGCTATGCTCCTTGTGTTCAGCTGGGGTGTGGACGTTGGTTAACTGTAGTAACCGGAGGCTGAACTCGGTGACGAGTGGGCTAACGCTCACACGGTGTCTTTCCTCCTCTCTCGTTGTCTCTACTACGAGCCCTACCAAAATTTACGCATATAATCCGTTATGACGCATGACCTCAGCTAGCTGGTTACCTTTCCTTAATTTTACTCCCATAATTATTTTTTTTCTAGAAACGCTATTATTGTCGCCATCTATAAATACTGTATTACAAATCCTAAACGTTTTATTAAAGTTATTTGCATTTTATTGTGTGTATAAGCCACTTCATTACCCTATACTTTTATTTATTCTGCAGCTGATTGCAGCAGCAACTTACTTTACTTCTTAGTAGGAATGATTTTTTGGATTACCGGACGCGGGCGAATGCCGGGCCAATTCCGCTCCTGGTGGAAAGATTACCTTATCATTAGCACAAACCCCGAAGAGGAGAGAGACTAAATCTCGGTCAACAATTGGTTTTTCGTTAATTCTAGTGATAACTATTATTATCGTAAAATGGCAAATGTGCCCCGACTCCTTCGGACTTAGATCGACTGCCGTAGGGTTTTATTTAATAAAAATTGCGAGGCGTTTCCCAGCCGATGAAATGATTGGTATTCGCGACAGGATATTCTGTAAGAGGAGGGTGAGGGAGCGGCAAGGGCCAACCTCGTCACTCTCTGGCGTTGAAGGGGGTGGTGTGGGGCGTCCATGGCTCAGGCGGGCGGGGCGGAATTGTCGATGTTAATATCGGCGCACACGACACCCCCAGCGTCACCGTGCTAATTAAATTCCCAGCCACCGACAGTGGCGAGCTGTTTGAAAAACTCGCAACCCACCCTCTCCGTGGGAGGCGACCGATCCTCCCCCCCCTCTTTTCTCGGCTCGCAGTAGGGGGGGTGGGTGAGGCCCCCCCCCGCCTTCTCCCCCCCGAACACCCCGCTTTTTTCCGGCCCACCGCTCGCTCTCGCCCCGTGGGACCCGAGTGATGGAATTTGCCCCCTCGCTCGCTCGGTCGCCTCCGAGCAAAGAAGTCACTTCGACGCTCTTTTGGGGAATTTTCATCCCTCGCCAACTGTTTTGAAGTCAAAGAGGTGCGTGGCCTGCGAGGCGAATTTCGTGCGAAAGCCGTATCTGATGGTTTCTGGAAATAAATGATAACTTTCCCGTGGAGAACTCTCTCCGTCTCTCTCTCTCTCGGTGACATGCGGAGTGTATTTCGCGAGCACTGAGGGCGAGCACACTTTTACCCACTCGGGGATTTTTTTTAGCCTCTCGGATGGGTGCGTCCTAATGTCGGCGTCAATGTGTCTGCCTGCTCAGCCTGGCTAAGCCCTCGGCGGTGTTTGTATTTATCGAGTGTTCTTTCGTGTCAAGTCGCCTGTGTGGTTTATGCATATTTGTTAGATGAGCGCTAATTTTTTTTATTAGTCTCAATCTTTAATGTGATTTATGACGATAGTATGTGTGTCGAAACTTCAACCAAACGGACTGCGTTCCATTGTCAAAATCAATGAAAGTTGAGTAACATTTCCGAGCTGTAAGAGTCTTTGTACTAGAGCGCGAATTTTATTGCTGGAGTCAAAAAAGGAGCTGTTGTAAGAATTGTTCTTTTAAGTTTGTTCTGATGGGTGAGCATTTATCCATTATTCCCTGGCGAGTTCGAAATTGAATGGTGAGCCGTCCACGGAAAATTTGAAAGAGTATTGCACTTTCGGCTCGCATTGCATGAATTCCATCTATTGGTATTATATGTTTGAACTTATTTGTCTATTATGATTATATATTTTAATTAAACTGAAATAAATTTATTTCTCTTATGTATGAAAATTAACACTTTTTGGCAAATGCTACTTTCGTAATTGTTTGAAACCTATAAGTGATGGTGTGATAAATACTCAGTGCGATTAAGAAGTTTGAAATCTTCCGTCTTCCAATGACCTAGAGTTAATTGCGCTAACACAATGTTCTTGTGTTCCAAAAATATAAAAAAATCTGTTCTACCCGGAGTTGATCTCAACTAATTAGTTTTTTGGACGAAACTACCGTAGTTATTTGTCTGTTTACTATACTTGCGATACCAATATCTCGGTTAAAGGTGCCAGTTTAAATTTATTTTGTGTAACGTAGAAAAGTAATGTTTTAGTGAGAGATAAGTAAGGTATCATTCGATTGTTTGAAGAAGTTTTCTATCGTCGTCGAGTGCTCCGGAATATAACCTCATCCCGTCGTTCCGTGTGTCAACATCTCTTCTTCTGGCGGCGACCTGCCTTGCTTCGCTTCCTGTCTCGTCGCACGTCCCGAGTCGGAATCGACCCTCATCCCTCTCGACGGGGGGGCACGGTTCGGGGCGGCCGCCCCTCCTTCCCGGGGCTGCCGTTCCACTGCTCTTGTCCGCGTGTGTGCGCGTCGACTGTCAGCTGACACGGGCGGGCCGTGTAGTCCGGCGGTGAGCGGTGCGGTGCCGAGTCGGCCCGACACGTCCGGCCTGCTAATAGCAGCACTCTCGACCGCCGCAAATTAATTCCGGGGGAGGCGGCTTTTTTTTCCCTCTTCCCCCCTGCCCCCCCATGGGGAGAGAGTCTCCTCCTCGACACGACCCATGCGGGGGTCGTCCGCTCTGCTGACCGCCTCCCTCGCTGCACACGCCCCTAATTATTCCCGTATTTCCGCCCCGCCACCCATATTTCGGCTCTCCCCCTCCTGCTGCCTTCCTTCGCACATTCGCCCCCGGGAGTGCGTGTCAAAGGAGCGAGGGGCGGGCCGCCCGCTCGGGTTTTTTGGTCGGCGGCCGCCACCCGCGGACCCTCTCGAGCCTCGCTTGATTTCTGCGGCGGTGTGGTGGGAGGGCGAGCGGGGTCGGGAAGGGTAGGTGGGGGCGGGAGACGGTTGGGGCGCACCCCTTCATCCGATTACGTGGACCCCTCCTCTACCCCTGGCCGCCCCTCCACCGCCCCCGGCCGCCCCCACCCACCCACGGCTGATACGTGAGAGGGTCTCGTTTAGGCGGCAGGCGACGGCGATTATCGCCTTCTTGCGCGCGACTCGAGTGCATGCACCCAGAATCACCCAGAAGAGCGCCCAAGGAGTAATGCCCACACTATTTCCCGGATTCCTGGCATTCTCCCTCGAAGCGTAAGCAGTACGGGTATTAGGGAGTGACGCGGCATTATTCCTTCGGCGAATGATTAGTCAAATATCTTTTCCCGAATTTCCTCCCATGGTAATCCGTAAACGGACCCATTTCTGTGACATGGAAATTGACGGGAAAGCCGAGGTCTTGCACTGTATGCTCTGCTTTTGATTCTTTTAAGGAAGGCATTCAGTTGCAACTGTATCGCAATCAGTCATTATGCAGAATTAAGTGGAGAAGTATTTATAATATGTAAGTGTGGTAGTGTGTTGTTAGTGCTGCCATTAGTCTCCCTTCTCTAAATGAACATCATGCCTGAAGAGACATTTCTATGCCACCTTCTTCGTTGCCGTCCTCATTTGTTTTGCATCATTACTATCATTGCTTGTAAAACTTAACTTTTTCAATTAATTACTGTCGAAGACCAGGGGATGTAATGACGGTATTGATAGGGATGCGGGATTAGGGAAGAATTAAATAAGGAAGACTGAGATGCCCTCAAAATTTACCTCATTTTTTCTCTTTGAAATGCTTGAACCATGTAAATTAAAATATTTTTAAAATTAGTATAGGTATGCCTAAAATATTGCTCTAAATTATAACGAAAGCCCTAATGGCTGGCTGATAATCACCAGCTTCCTTAGAGAAAAATCGTGGGGGCGATTTTTGTAATGATAATTGTGAGGAAAGTTTGAGCGCCCTCTTGATGATCTTCCTGTTTTCTTTCTTATGATGGAGTCTCAATTTTTTTCTTTCTAGCAATTCATCCTCTCGTCAAAGTTCCATTTTATTCACCACATCTATAGTTTAAAATCTTTATTCTTCCGGGATAACTTGAATGTGGTATGAGCTAACGTGTATATGTATAAGACGTTTCCAATTTTAGAAAATTATTTTAATAGCTGCACGTACAACGTGAAATAGAAATCCTCTGTCGACTATCAGCTATCGTTCTGAGTCTTTTCTTCTGCTCAGCCCTTAGCTCTCGCGTCTCCCCGCTTCCCCCCTTCTACAGTGCCTTCCTGGAACCCGTAAGCAACCCACCCACATCAAAGCACTGAACAGGAAGGTAACTGAATATTATTAATTGAATAAATAAAGTTGAGTGTAAAATAGGTAGATGCAATAATTTACTTTGCGTACTCTCTATTCGAGGCTTGCGAATATCTCTTCCTTCTATCGTTCGATACGTATGTATTTATTTACTCATCTTTGCATTTCCATTCCCCAAGTGAATCCCCTCGGCGTCTCTCCCCCCCACTCCAAATCCCCCAATCAAATCGAAATCGCTTCAGTTGTGGTGCCTCTCTCGGCCTCCGCGCTTTGCTCTCGCTGCCGTCCATTGACGCGAATGTTGCACGCTCGTGCTTTTAAAAGGAGTGTGTGGACACGGAGCGAGTGACACCGTCGTCTCGTCTTTTTATTTTATGTTGGCGACGTGCGGCGTCTCGTCATCCACTTTAACTGCCCGCCTGAAAGTTGGAAATTCTGTGATGGTGGCTCTGACCGAGCGAAGGCGGCCGTGGATTTCGCGCGATCAAAGGCGACCCTCCGGTATGAAAGCCGTCGCTGGGGGGTGCAGTGACTTAGGGGATGGGATTTCGGGCCCAATTTTGAGTGCCTTGCCGTTGAGTGTTATTTTGAAAGCCAATCCGTCGATTGAAGTCGCGGCATATGGCGAAATTTTATGTGGAAAAGTAATTTTAAAGGGAAACAGGAGTCTTACTCACGCGGTGGGGTTCGACATCCCGCTCTGGGGTGCGGTCTTTTGCGCATAATCTGAGTGTGTTTGTACCCACCTCTACTCCTAGAGACACTAAATCCTGGAAGATTTTTTAGAGAGTAAATTCTTGTGTTATTGAACATTTATGTCGCCGTAATGAAGGAAGTCTGGGATATTCAATATATAGAACCAGTGAACGTTTTGACGGCAATGTTTTCTATGTAGTCTTAAATGTAGCATTGACTTCCATGTTTATTTTAACGGAATTTTACTTCCATAAAGGAAAATCAGAATACTTTGTTGATATTACGATGAGATGCCGCTTTTTTGTCAATTTCTCTTGCATAAATCATTTTCTATCGGTTACATGGGTAAACGATATCATTTTCCCTTACATATTATGAATAAGTTCGTAGGTTTTCTCGAACACTGCACATTGGGATTCGGAAGACCGCATTTTTGTGTCTTTTTTCGGTGATTTTTCAGTGATTTTTAGTGAATCATATGTACCTTAGTCTGTCTTTGAGGAATCTGAGCCTTTAATTTTGGTTATTGTTTAGCGAGCAGCAGATAAATTGGAGGTCAGAAGCGCTGGTTTATTTGAACTGGTGCATCACATGATAACATCAATAGAGTAATCTTGATGATGCAATTCGGAGGAGGATCTTTCCTTATCTATGAGTCTTTAGTGAAAGTGTTTTTGTCTCGGTGAAGAATGGAGAAAATGCGATGGACGGTGAGAGTGAGGGAGACAGAAAAGAACTGCCTGGCAATATTGGGCTGAGAAATCGGGTCTCAGTTGGAAGCTGCGAGTATTATGCGTCAGGTGGCGGTTGCACTGGCCAGGATTGGAACGCGGGCCGAAATCCCTTCTTCCCAGTATTGTGAAAAGGCAGGGGGGGACCAAATCTGGGTCTGGTTCGGCCCATTTACAGTTTGATAAATGCTAGGGTATTGGATGAGGCTGAAACGATGCTTAAGTTGACATAAATAATACTCGATATAAGACCTACCTAAGATAATATTCTTTCCCTTCGAATCCATACATGACGTTGATGTGCTATTTTTAATAATGCTTGCTGACGTTCATGTGGCCCTGGGGCTGGCTGATCACTCCTATTTCCATGGGGGCGGGTCGAGCTGGACGTGAAACCCTTATCGGAATGTAGCCGGAAATAGAAAGCGATGTGACTTTGTTGAAAGGTCTCGGTTGGACTCTAGGGCTAGTGGCAGGGGGTGGATGAGGACGTTATGAAGGGGCGTGCAGATCTAGAGCCGTGGTTCAGGAAGAGATTTCCAGGATGTGTGAGAGAGAGAATTGAGTGGCGCCCATAGGGGTCTGGGGCAGAATATCTTAAGGCGAGGTCACCGAGTAGATTGACCTTTCGGAGGTCGAACGGGGAAGGGCGCCGTCTTTGCGGCGATGTTGTGCCCACCTGGCTCGTTCCTATCGGCGAACCGGTGAAAATTGCCCGCAATCTCGTATTTGGATGATCTGTGGCTTACATAGTTCAAACTTCTTTCGTTAGAGGCGTTCGGTTATTGTGTATTGTGTGATAACATTTGCATAAAATATTATTATTGTAAAGCCATGGTAGCTATATGCATAGGAAACATCAATAGTTTACCTCTTATACTATACCAGGGTGCCGATCGTCAGGGAAAACCTGGAATTGTCAGGGAATTTCGAATTTCTGGAAAAATTGGGGAAAATTCAGGGAATTATCGTAACAATCAGGGAGAAACTGGGATATGAATCCTCATTATTTTTCTACCATTATGTTTATCGGCCAGTCTTTCCCGCCCTTTATTTCACCAACTGATTCTAAAGTCCGTCGCGGACGTGCATGGAATAAGCCACATCAATTCGTGAAATATTCAGTGAATCTTATTAGTTGGGAATCTTAGTTATTTAGTTGCGAATCTTAGTTATTTAGTTGTGAATCAGACGTACAATGTATCCCTTTTGTATATCCTTATTGCGATATTTGCCTATTAGTGTTAAAATTCATGATCACATTGTATTTCGCTCAACACAAGTAATCGGAGGCTGCGTTGTTCGGAATATTTTACCTCGCATTTTATTTTAACTTCCGAAACTCAGGTCGTGAGGTAGCTGGAGCACTCTAGCTTGTAGTATATACATGCTTGCAGTTCTCAAAATACGAGTCGAGGATTGGAAAATTTAAAGCTGCTGTAAAAGATTTGATTCAGCAGAAAAAATATTCCAATAATAGGTGACCTTTTGGCGATTGGTCAGGGAAATTGGTAAATCCATGAGGGAAAAGTCCGGGAAAAATCAGGGAATTTAAAAATTGGATATCAGTAGCCACCCTGTATACGTCTTTTAGGCTAAAAGAAACTTTCCCTCAGTTTCACAAAAATTCGTTCTATTGACTAATTTCTGGAATTAATATACCGGAATGACTGAGGGTTGGGAGGGAATGGCGCTGCTGGTCCCGTTCTCAAGGCAGCACGGAGTCCTCGCGGCTCGGCCACTCCACTTTTTCGCCTGCCGAGTGAGGGAGCGCCATGGGACGAAGGCTCGAACTCCGGGCGCCGCAGTCGGGCGGAGGCCTCTCCGCCGGCGGCTCCGCGGGAGGCTTGCACCCCCTCGCTGCCCCCTCCTCCCCAATGGACCATCCCGCCCCCAACAGCCGCAGCGCCTCGGAAAGGAGTGGTCCCCCACCCCTACGAAAGCCCCCCTCGAAGGGCTGCGAGAGCCCTTTTTCCCGTTGGGTTGCTATTTCTCTGGTGGAAAACTAATTCAGGAGTGGGCGCGAGGCAAAGGAAGCTCAGTGCCCCTGAGGGCTTCTAACATTAGTCTTTATTTGACAGGGTTTCTTTGCGTTATTCCTCGGGAGCCCAGCGGGCGGAAACCGCAACACACATTGCAGTGTAGCCATTTCTCCGCTTATAAATGGTTCCTTCAGTGGCGTCGACCTCCCGATGTTCATTGACAAATCTCGTACCTCACGCAAGGTTTACCATTAATGATTGATGTTCATTTTTCATTGGTTAAGTATCAGTGCTGTGCGATACAATCCCTAAATGAAATTAGATTTAAGATAATTAAATGCTGTGCAATCCGTTGAAGATTTCTCTTTGGGAATGGACTTATTATGTTATGAGAAAACTTGACGAATCTGACCCTCAATAAACTCTACTGTCCTGGGATGTACTAAACCCGCGGGTTTAATGCTTTGATCGAATAAAACTCTGTGGATCAAAGCAGCGGAGAAAATGGATTTTTGGATCCTTGTAAAGAGACCTCTAAGTCTAGTGGTTTACAATGTTGTAGAAAATATTTGGTTAGGCTGTTTAATTGAGAGCTACAATTTCGAAACTGCAATGAATCTACATTAGTGTTGTTCTTACATTTGAAACAATACAAACGTCAAAGCGGTACACTAGAATCGCTTTCACGCATTTCGAGCATGCTTAGAGATTGGGCTGAAAGGGGTTTATAACATTATATAGTCAGAGTTGTTGTCATATTTGTTATTTGAACAATATAATTTTCGTTATTTGTATAAATGTATCATTACGTTCATCTCGTTACAGATGTCACCCGAGAGAAACAGCCGTGTACAAGGTTTTTTCGCGAGGTATTTGTCGCACTGCTCGTTATTCATATGAAAGTGTGAGGACGATCATTATACGTTACATTTCCCCATTTTAAATTAATATTTTTGTGGGCGAAATCAAAAAAATTGTTAGGAATTCTCACACTAGTACCGCCTCTGAGAAATAGACATAGTGATGGGTAGTGGACAAAATGTACTATAATTTACTAAAATCAACTTTGATCCTTGACATGACTTCCAATAAGAAAAGAAGACTACTGGTCCATTAAAAAATGTACCGGAGAAAATGAATTGAAGCATTTTGAAAGAAACACTGAATCTTGGTCACACGCTTGGTCACATCTGAATTATCGGTGAATTTGCGGTCTTACTACAGTTTCTCCTTAATCGACCGAATGAATTCGGTCTTTCTCACCATATAAACCTTGCAACTCCAGTCTCTTCCCTACTCGTGTTTGCATTCCTCGTTCCTTCTTATCCCTTGATTTCTAATTCGTTTCTGTTCGTATCCGGCCACGCGTGGCATAGCTGCTCTCTGCGAGGCCTCTTTGCCCTCCGAGATCCGCATTATTTTATCAAGTATTTTGCAAGGGCCTCTTTTCTTTTCTCGTTATTCAGC
The DNA here is from genome assembly GCA_963169105.1 of Ceriagrion tenellum. Lineage (NCBI taxonomy): Eukaryota > Metazoa > Arthropoda > Insecta > Odonata > Coenagrionidae > Ceriagrion > Ceriagrion tenellum. Next base: position 15,206,563 of record OY720638.1, read on the forward strand.
CGCACGAGCTCGATCGCTTTTGTCCATTAGTTATTCATAACTCCCCTGGAGTTTAATTCTTTCCCTCTCTTCATCCATTAACGCGACGGCCCGCGTCTCAGTTCCCCCAAGTTAACTGTAGCCGACGCGCACGTTTGAATGAAAAACACTTTTTTTTCGTCTTCATTGCCGGTGATGTGCATCGCGGGTAAATTTTCTTTCGCCGGAGAGCCCTCCCGGTGTACACACGCCTCCCACCGCACCCGAAATCTCCGGGCACCTCAACCGTGTGCGCTTTCTATTTCGCCTCTCACGTCCGCTCGTCGTGGCGCTAATATTACGAGCGGTGACGCGGAGAGGAACGAAAAATCCGGGCTGGAAAATGTTTTAATTGTGTTGCACTCGGTTTGAAAGCAGATGTGGGGTACGCGCAGGAGATGGAGCCACCTCTCACGGCTGACGTGGGTGGCATCTCTCGCGTAAGAATCTCGAGAATTCATTAAAGAAACATGCAAATGTCAGCAGCGCCGCCCCGCCCCACCCCACCACCCACCCACCCATCCTCCCCTTTTCTCCCGGCCACCCGCTCGGCCATTTCGCATCCCCGGCCGGGCTGGTGGAGGAGGGGGGGAGGCCTGCCGTCTCCCTCCCGCGTGTGGATCCCGAGGAGAGAGGCCTTTGCCGGTGGCCCGCGCGCGCGGAAGGTAGAGGGGCCGCCTGCAAAAGGTTTCAATTTGAATCGCCTCCCCCTCCCCCCTTCCCCCCGGCCCTCCCCTTCTCTGGGCGCACGGCGGCGGCGGCGGTCCCATCCGCGGCGAGTGGAGCCTCCGTCCGCCGCCGCTCTCCACGCACTTTACGGCAGGGAAAAAATTATCATGGCGGTTATGAAAATTCATCGCTTCTTCATCCGTCTCCAGAAGCGCCTTGATTAATTCAGCGTGGGGGCGGCGACGGGAGGCGGTGGGGGGGACGTTGGATAGTCAGCGAGGGCCCTCCTCCCGCCCCCGCCCGCCCCCGCACGGCCCCCGCCCGGCCCCCGCCCGTCCCCCTTCTCTCGCGCGGCCCGCTCAAATGGAAGAAGATCAACACGACTCCCGGGCCTTTGAAATTTTCTTTTGACGGGGCAAAGAAACGCACCCCGGCGGCCCCCCCCCACCTCACCGGTGCGCCACCCCGGCTCCGACCCACTCTGTTTTGCATATGCCACTTGAGCTCTCAAAGTCAAACATTGGGCCGCCCGTTTAAACAGGGTTAAGGATCAAACGTCAATCCATTCAGCTTCTTATGAATACGGCCGCTCCATCTTTCTCTGCTCTTTTTCATCTCGGCCCTCAAGTCTTCTTTCCCCCTCTCTCGCTTCCGCCTGGATCTTTCCTCTCGCCAGCCATCGAGCACCCGTTCGCCACCCTTTCCACCTGCCTCCTCCAACCCCCTCCTCCCACCTTCCACCGCCACTTCACTTCTGTCGATGCATACGCATGTTCATTGTACATATTCCATGTAGTGTGCGTTTGCGTGTTTAACTTTTTTACGCGTACTTCATGTGTATTTTTTTCTTGCGACTGATATAATTACGAAGATGCGCATAGAAGTGATGATATGTGCGTTTAAGGTAGTTACAGTAAATTTTCCCTGGCTATGACTTTATTTAGTTTTATGAAAAACGTTACCTACAGTAACTAAACAAATGTAGTTATTTCAGGCTTGGAATTATCACACGTTTCATGCCTTTACAGCTGAAGGATTTGTGCGCCGAATTGTGGTCCGAATTTTATGGGAAATGGTTTTTTTTGGCATATACATATCTCGAAAAGTGGCGTGATAAGTGGCTGTTATTTTGGTATCATTAGATGGATGAGATCTTTTTCTTTGTGGTGAGACCGAATTCGTCGCAATTTATGCGTAATATTATCTCGTTGAAAGTACCTTGAGCTCGTGTGCGAGTGACAGACCGTTGACGTGTGCTCGCAATTTTGGATTAGTGTCCGTATCCCAGACTGGGAGGTCGGGAGGAGCACCGGCGGCTAGAGGGGGAGGTCACAGAGGGTGGGTGGGTGGGAGGTCGGGAGCTGGGCGGGCGACCGCTGTCCCTCCCACTTTTGTCTCTCCTCGGAAGGTGGAATTTTCTCGTCGGGGCGGGTGGTCCGGGAGGAGGGGGCGGAGGGGGGGGAGCCAAGCGGAGGGTGAAGTCTTTTGCCCGCGTTTAAAATTTCCACCCGCGTGATCATCCCACCCCATGATTGAATTGAAGGAGGATTCCCTCGGCCCCTTTTGCTTCCCCGTTTCCTTTTTTAATTTCGGGATATAATTTATTCGGATAGCGGATCACGAAGTTTTTAACACTTGGCTGAGCCATTTGCCAGTCCTCTCCCCTCGCCAATCCCTTCCCTACTTATTTCCTTCCGTCGACCTCCCGCAGCCGCCCTCTTCAAATCCTCCTCCTCCTCGAGGATTTTTCCATCTCAACCGCTCGAGAAACACTCCACTCGCACGATGTATCCGTCGCCAAGAATCTCTCCGGCCCGTGAAAAAAAGCGTGTCTCGTTCACGGCTTTTGATGTCCTCCCTTCTCATATTACTTTTGCATGTGTACCCAAATAGGAATGCCGTCCACCTTCGCTCACGTCGAGCGCTTCGAATTGTTCGGATGAATCTTCCTTGTAGATTTATCGAGTAAATGACGCCAGAAAATATTCCTGATGAATTTCCGTGGGGTTTTTGTCAAGCAGTACGTCATAAATTTACAGATGTTACAGTTTTATCGAAGGAATTTAATGAAATCAAATTTTCGTTCGGGAATACGAGATCCAGGGATACCGTTGATAGGTTTTTCCTGCGTGATTTATCGAAGAAATATATCGCCTTGGCTGCAATGCTCAGTCTAATTTAGTTCCCTTAGGGCCGGTTCATCCATCTCCGGGTACTGCGATTTTATTCGGCGGATTCTTATCCTCCGGATAAACCTAAGGAAAGCGTTTATCCACCGTCGTTTAAGCTTTATCCGCCGAATAAATTTACCCGCTACTTCTTCCTCCGGATAACAGTTTTTCCGGAGGATAAACCCATTTTCAAGATGTCTGCCGCAATCACCTGGCATGTTTAAACTGTTATTTTGGACGAAAATCTATATTTACTGTTGTAATTATTTTTCAGTAATCCTAGTTATTGATGGCGTGACTGCTCTGAGAGAAATTCGTGGCATCAATCGCCGTAATTTTTTAAATTATATAGTCTTTCAAATTTCTCATGTCTCCTATTTACAATACTACGAAATGAAAAGGAATTTGAATATTTAATGAATGGAATTCTCATGGTGATTTTCGTTAAAATAAATTTGAAGCATCAAAGTTCATTTTTAAGTCGATTTAAGATGATGTAATTGGCCGAAGTCATCGTGAAGCCCCTGAAAAATTTGAGTATGTATTAGTATGTAATGTATTAGTGACGGTATTTCATGATCACCGACTTACGGTACGAATACATTCACTTTATGATCTTCTAGAGCACTATTTTGGTTTATTCAATATTTAAAGTCTTTAGTTTATTATTTTAGTGTAATCAAATCGTTACGTGAAGGGGTGTAACTTTCCAGCTTCATGATTAAAAGATCCTTCAACAACTGCGAATTTCGCTCACAAATGCTCGGCAGTCAGGTATGTCAACAAACAAAGCGACGCAGAGAACTTTTGTGGCAAATTATTTTATATTCAGACCATCGAGATGGTATTCATTAATTTTAGTTAACAACGAACAGTCCTTAAGAGTACTTGAGATTCGTAAAAACGCTAAAAAGTGAATGTAAACAGAGCTGGACGTCTTAATGTCTATTTCTACCAAAACACACTCCGACAAATAACGTATGTATTGGTTATTATTATTATATATATGTGTATTAGTTCATTCTTGATGTATTCGTGGTACATTGCACTAATTTAATTCTATAATCCCGGTATTTATCTTGAAACATGTTATTCAACTAGTGGTCATCGTAAAACTATCCACTCAGTAAGTAGAGCAAAAGAGTAATAACAGTTTAACGATAGCCTCAGAAGGCTCATTTCTACCATTTTTTTTCATCCCAGTGGTACATGTTATTTCAACATACTCAGAAGCTCCGTAGAGAGGTAAATTCAAGGACTTCAATTCTTTTTGGGTTCACAGATTTTCACATATATGTATCGTTTCACGTTAATTATTCACACGAAATATTTTAACTCTGAAAACGTCATTCAAAACGAGTGAAAGAGTAGACACCAACTTTTAGCAGAAAGAAACAGACACAAAAGCCACTGAGTCTTCGGCATGAAATGATATCGTATCCTTCTTACACTAACGTTGAACATCCCTTAATAAAGTCACCATGTACAGTCATACGTTTAACGACTTTGAAACAAGAATCTGAGATTAACCTCGCGCTTCAGACAATCTTCGCCAAACTAATGCTTAAGAAACGATCGTCAAATAGTTCTTTATTAAACGGCAGCAAAATACACCACATTGAAATACGCACTCATATCCATAACGAGCTCGTGCCGAGCCTTGCGAATATCGGAATTCAGAGTTCAGAGCATTCAGTGGCCAATCACAACGGTCGCTTCAAAATTCACGTTCACTTGTGAGTTGACAATACCAGCGTTGCCACATCTTTCTATCGGGTAACTATCCGGCGGATAAAATATGATTGATAAACGGTACGAAAGATTTATCTGGCGAGTAGCAATATCCGGCGGATAGCAATATGCGGCGGATAGTTACCGGGAAGTTTACCCGGAGATGGATAAACCGGCCCCTAGTTGTTGAACCAGTATTTATGGTCATTGTTTCACACTTAATAGCGCGGTTTAAACGGCTTCCTATTAAAATTTCTCGGCTTAGCTGATGTTAAGTGACCTTGCTTGTCATTTTTGGCACTTAATCTTTGCCTGGCTCACCATCCTCAATACTGACGCACTATGTATGTCAGTGAGGTGGTGTATTTTATCTTCATATGCCGTTGGTAAACTTTGTTTCGCATTTCATTGGTATTGAATTTATGGAAACGGAGACCAGTAAACACGCGAAAAAAACCCTATGATTTCAAAACTTTCGGGTACCTAACACACGCTTCAGAAAGCGGCATTTGATGGCTTTTTGTGTTCTGATTGGCGACTGCTCGATTCTTTTATTTATAGCAGTATGGAAAGCTGGTGGGAGGAAGGAGCCAGTAAGCCTGGTGACTAACCAAACATTATCTGGATGGTATCCAGGTGGTTTATCTGGTGCTCTCTGGGTGGCAGATACAGAATGAGAGAAATGGGTTGATGATACGATACGGGAAAGATCAAGCAATTATATTCCCAGGAGGTTCAACGAGTAGCCATAAAGCTCAGGTAGAAAACCGTCACATATGGCATGTAGGGACAGAAACTCTTTGGGTAGCATTTGGAGTGAAACGGAATCCAACGGATTGGCTGTGGGGATGGGAGGCAAATAGACGCTGTCAAGGAAGAGGGAAGTGATGGCAGTGGTTGGGATCAAAAACTTCGGGAAAAGGCTCTTTCAAAATGAGGCGTATTCCTATTTGAGTGGCGAATGGTTTCGAAACTTGTCATTTGACGAAAGAGAAGAGGCGGACATGAGAGGCATTTGTGATGAAAGATGGTCACACGGACGGAAAGGATCACCAGTGAAGAGCTCCACCGAGAGTCAGAGAAATGTTGCAAGTTGAAAGCTCACTAGGAAGAAATGACTTGTTGGGCACAATTTGTTCTTGGATGCTATATTGGAAGAGAAAGGGAAGACTAAAAGGATAAATATATTGCGGAGAATTACGAAGGACGTCAAAGTGATTACTTTTTATGAGTAAGGTTTTCTGATTGGAGGTGTGCAACGAAAAACCAATCTCCAGATTAATGACCCGTGAAGATGTGATGTAGGTTTGTCGGATTTCGGGGGAGGGAAGCTGGATGGAGAAAAAATGCAAAAAAAATAGAGTCGTTGGTGAGGTAGAAAAGGCAGCTGCTAATGACATTTACGGAGAAACTGCTATCGCGTGGGTAGTTGAGAGTCTGATGAAGGTGTCTATCTTGGGGAGAATGTTTGGGGAAAAGGGGACCGCGAGGAAATTCGCGGGACTCTTCGGGGTGGGCCAGTGGAAGGCGGAAAAGTTTTGAAGAGTGAGAGGGGGTATTGGGCAAGTGACCGATAGCCGATTTATTTTTTGCCATTCATCGGTGGGTAGGTTGGCTAGCAATGGAATTGTGTAGCTTTGGCGAAGACTGAGGAGGGACCCGGCGTGGGCATTGGCCTGTTCTTGACGAAGAGCGCCAAAGGGATCACTTTTTCCCGGCAACCTCTATGACGGTCTCTTAGTATTGCTCTTTGCAGTGCTCTCCATGATGTTCCCGAGTAGGCATCGGGATTCCGCGAAAGTACCTTCGTCAATTTGTATCCGCGCTTTTGGGGATGGTAAGCCATCACTCTCGCCACCATCCCAGCCGTATCCTTGAGATTACAACGAGCATTGCTCGACAGGAAGGGTAGCGGATGAGCCAACGAGAGCGAGGGGGTGTTCCACCGAGGTAGAGCTCCCGCTTTCATCGGTAGAACACGCATTTGACGGGTAGGAGAGAGGGGCTGCTTCTCGACCGAACTGTCTCGATCTCGACCGTCTATATTCGTATTCACCTTATTTCCAATTGTCCTTCGAAGGAAAGAAAGCATTGTGCTCGCTTTAAAATGTTCTTGAATATGGCTCTCATTTCTCCGGGTGCATATACCCGTTACATTACTATGTCAGGATTGGTAATTTTCAGTGTCGTCACTAAAGGTTGAAGTAGTTTCTGTAGATGCATTTCGTTTTTCGTTTCTAAGCTTGCGGCTGTTGGAAAGGGGTTTGCGTGTTTCGTGCGTAATCTTTCGCGGCGATGTCAAGTATCTCACTCGCTCCATATTGCCGCTCCCAGCTGCGTTGTCGGCTTTTGTCGATGACAGTTTCGATTCCGTTGCATGAGCCGTCTTCTGGTCGAAGCACTTGCTGGAGTACGAACTCGAAATTTCTATGAATTTCTGAGGTAGTTTTGGAACAGTTAAATTCAATGCTGAAATAGCTGACCAATATTGTAAATGAAAAAATTGGTGCACGCGAGGAATGGAGAAGATTTTGTGGAGTGACTTCCGGTGGCAATTATTGCTTTTCTACTGAATTTCAGACTATTGTGAATTATTTTTTCTCGAGTTTAGAGTTCTTCCAAATTAGTAAGTACAAAAATAAATGTGTAGGGTGGTTTATTAGGTTCCGTTTTCTTCAAAATGAATAACACAAATGCCATGTTTTTCATTATAGTTTCCGTATTGTTTCCTCTGTGTCCATTGAGATTACATTTGGATTTTATAGTGTGTAGTTTAGCGAGAGATGTAAACATTTATTATGTTTATAGGCTATTTAGAAGAAGCGATGGAGGAGGCATAAACTTTAGCCCTGTACATTATGCTCCTCTATTTTCTACACTTCTTCGTTGTTGATTGTCATAAAAATTATGACCCTGAATCGAGCGAGGTGTAAACTAGTCCTTATTTCTCACACTGCAGATATCTATGCCTCCGATTTGTTTTTCCATGCCTAAAAATCGCATTCCGAACGTACAGTAACAGGTGATGCAATCATTTGTGTCAGATATCGTCTGAAGTATTTCTGTCGGATTTTTTCACAATCTCTTTTTGATGTTGATGACGTACTTTAGCATTAATGGGGCAATGTATGAGTGCCTTTCTTGCTGTCAGCTGACCTCACATCCTTTTTCGTAGCTTGATACGTTTGTAGAATTCACCCATCCGACGATATGGCGAGATTCTTTGCATTATGCTCAACACTTCACCCATCGCCCACGAAGTGGATGGGGCACGAGTGGGTGGCGAGGGCAGCCCATTGCTGCCTCTCGAGGCGAGGCCCTTTAGGCGCGCCAGCCTCTCGCCTCGCCAGCCTCTCGCCTCGCTTCCTCTCCGCCCATCTTTTCCAGTCTCTTCTCTTTTGAGTGATTCCCGAGCTATTGTGGTAGTTTATGTTTCCCATGCGGATCCAAGCGTCGTGTTTCCGAGGTGAGGAGCGAGTCGAATATCATTTGGATCGTGGTGGGAGAGGGTTAAGTGATTGCCTTCTTCCGACGTGGTCGGTTGTGTTCGAGGGGGAGTGTTGGCTGTGGAGGGGGGGCCTGGCCGCAGCCTGGAAGCGCCTCCCCCGTTCGTCCACCTCCTCCTTTCACCCCCACCCCCGCGCCTCATCCCTCGGCACCGTTTTGCGTGCACGAGCGACCCCGCTCTCATCTCGTGGAGGGCATCCGTGATTTGGTATATCCATACACGTCGCGCGTTTCTAGCGTTTTCTATTCACAGGGTGGCGATCGTCAGGGAATACCTGGTATTGTCAGGGAATTTTAAAATTTCTGGAAAAGTAAGGGAATTTTCATAGCGTCGGGCAGGAACTGAAATTGCAATTCTCGTTATTTTTCTGCCATTACGTTAATCGACGTCTTTCCCGCATTTTAAATCACCAACTAAGACTGAAGTTCATCGCTGACGTGCATGGAATAAGCACCATCAATTTGTGGAGTATTTAGTTGTGAATCTTATTAGTTGTGACTCTTAGTTATTTAGTTGTGAATCAGACGTACTATGTATCCCTTTTGTATATCCTTATTGCGACATTTTCCTAGTCGTGTTAAAATACATGATCACTATGTATATCGCTCATCACAAGGAATCTGAGGCTATGTTGTTCGGAAAAATTTTACCTCGCGTTTTTTTAACCTCCGAAACTCAGGTCGAGAAGTAGCTGGAGCACACGAGCTTATAGTAAATACATGCCTGCAGTTCTAAAAATACGAGACGGTAATTAGAAAATTTAAAGCCGCCGTAGAAGATTTAATTCAGCAGAAAAAACACATATTCCAATAATAGGTGACCTTTTGGCGATCGGTCAGGGAAATTGGTAAATCCATCTGGGAAAAGTCAGGGAATTTGAAAGTTGGATATCAGTAGCCACCCTGATTCAGCTTCTGATAGTAATATTATTCTTTTTTTTTCAAATTTGAAACGATTTTCATTTATCCTCTCCACTGTAGACGTGAGCTTATAGCAAAGGTCAAGGAGCCTGGCAGATAGTTGACCCTCTACGCTCGCACCTCTCTCTTCGCTGATGCTTGCCTTCCAGTGCGTTGCCGTTTGTGTGCGCGCCTCATCTTGCCATTATCGTCTGTGTATGACTCAGCAGTTAAAAATGAACCCTGCTTTTCCCTGGCGTGGGACCAAAATAATTTCGCATTTTAATCTAAAAATTCGCCAAGTATTTTTTTATTGAAGTTACCTGGAGCAGAACGCATTAGCCTGTTTGTTCTGAGCAATAAGCTGGGTAGATTTCTCTATCCGTTAACTATGCAGTTTACAACTTGTAAATTCACATAGGGTTTGGCATAATGTGAGGCTTTCCGGTCTACTCTTTGTTGCTGTGTGTATTATGTGGGTGTTTTTGGGAGGTTGTAAAACAATCATCTCTCTCTCTCTCTCCCTCTCTCTCTCGGAAGTAAAATAGCATTCCTTATTAGATTTTCTGAATTTCACCTCGCAAATTCGGTTACATGTCGAAATTTCGCATAGCCCTAACTTGTTTCATTTTGGTTGATGCCGCTGTTATGTTGACCTGTGGGTAATAATGGAGCTGTGTTCAGGAAAGTTTGTCTCATTAACTGACAATCTCGTCTAAAAATATCGACATTGCTTGAGTTCCTACCTATTGTAATATTGAGTCTAATATATATAGTTTTTAGTTGACTGGCTTTACCCTCATCCTTTCCCATATTTTCTCTCACCGCTACTCTCACGTCTATAACTGAATATTTACATTACTGGTTGTCACCATGGCTTATTTATCACGGACATAAATAAAAACATCTTCCTCTCTTACTTTCTTGTACAAAACAATGAATGGAACAACACAAACCCATACAGCACAACACAAAATAATCCAACAAAACACATGTTATACGCCACTTCACACTTTAATTTTGCTTTTACATTTGTTTGTTATTATGTGTAGGTAGATCCCCTGTACATAACTCCTTGTCCGCCTTTTATTATTTTTTTATCTTGGTTCATTACATTTGTTTACGATCACTCAAGGGGACCAAGCTTTTTTCTTACGAATCCCTTCAAAACCATACTGGCTGTCCTATCACGTACAAGTCCACCAGTGACTAGCACTTCTTGTCATGCACTTCTACCCTTTTCACGTTATCTTTCTTTTCTGTTATAAAATCTCTACTCTGCTCTTAATATATTCTTGGTTTCGAGTGATTAAAAAAAAACGGCAAGGTAGGCCTCATAAGGATAGACATCAGTAGTTCTGCTGGTTCTGTGATTTTACGTTCTTTCTCGGTGTATTTCTTAGTGTTAAGAAAGCCAAGTAAAATTCGTCATCAGAGGCTTCACATATCTTTTGCAGATTTTTTATTTTTCTGAAAGCTGACTCACTGAATCCATTGGATATTAGATGGTATGGGCTAGAATTCATATGAATGATATCACACTCCTTCGCAAATTATTTAAATAGTTCAGATGAATATGAAGGGTCATTGTCTTTTAATAATTTAAATTGTATGCCATGTCTGGCAAAGGTTGATTTTAGTCTCTTGATTAGATCTGTTGTTGGATTTTTTAAATAAAACAATGAATAGAACAACACAAACACATCTCAATATGTACATTCCTGGATGTCACCATGGCATATTTATCACGAACATGAATACGCAACACCTATTAGCGTTGATGTGTTGCCTTTTTCCTACTTGTTCCGCGTGTGTTTCCCTCTGAAAGTACAATGTACTGTACATTTTTGTAGGCTTACATTAAGCCTCTGACTAATCACTGCAAGAATCAGCCTTGTGAAAATCATATGCTAAAATCAAACTCGATCTCGTGGTATTTTCCAACTTGATTTTTGACTTCGCATTATCATGATGCAACTTGTTTTTGCTGGTATTTCTGGAGTTAATGTCGTATTTAAAAATACGGTCCAAGACCTTGTGGACGCGGGATCGTTCGTTGACCATATCTGAACTACTAATTCCATTTCTACTTCTTGTCTGCGCTTCGCACTAAGCCATGTCTGTTTAGTTTTACTGGATTTTATAGTACCGTCGTGGATTGGTCCGAATTAGGTGTCGATGCTCTTTCGGAAACCATGTTGACGACTCTGAAGCCAATGCGGCGACTTCCAAGGCAATACTTCGACGGGTTGCCAGATGCCAACTGATTATTTCGATCTGGGGAGACTGGTGTTGATGAAAAGTGAGAGGGGGAGAGAGTATTTCGACGTGATATCCGTCGTTTACCCTGTTTCGCACGAGGAGGATCAATACCTTAACCACCGGCCTCGCTTGGTTTCCACATTTAAGATTGCGGGGATAAAAGTAAAATATGGCATTTTTGGCCGTCTCGAATGTCTTCACTCTGTCTCGGTCGCACGGCATACCCGTGCGTTGAAGTTAAAAAAAATCTCCTCCTTCACCGCGACCGAGGTTTCATTTCGTTTGGTCGGCCATTAAATGAGCAGTCGTGCCCGCTAGATTAATCTCGCCGCTTTGTCGAGGATCCGGTTTGCGGTTCCCTGATGGGTTGCCGGCGGTGTTGCTGTCACGTCCACTCCTCGCGGGGCGGGAGGGAGGGTCGGCTTTTGCGCGGCGGCGTCCGTAATCCCGGCGTTGACAAGCAAATTAAGCTCTCGCCGGAAGAATCCCGTGCCGCCGCCATGCGCGGACCGAATACCCGCGGCACCTGAGCCGCCGCTCGCCCCTGCGAGACGGATCCTCGTGGCTTTGGCCGAGCATTATGACCGGTCCTCCTTTAATCCTGTGTGAGGGGGTCGAGGTGGCCGTCCCCCGCCCCCTCCCTTCCCTTCGCCATCTCTTCCCCAGCCCCCGCAATGAAGTCTTAGTCGAAGAAAACACGGGTGTCTACAGGAGTGTTGCGGCATTAGCGGGCTTTAGGGTTGGACGGTTGTGGCGGGTCCTTGGATGCTATACTTCAGCGGATAATGGAAGAGGGGGGTGTCTATAAATTCAGCGCTTAAGAGGGGAATGCGGTGGGATCTCCGTAGTGCTCTTTTGAGGCGAAGCGGCGAGGGGGTTTCGGTGGCGTGGCAGGCCGATGGCCCTGTTTCAGGTGCTTTGAGCGAGATTTTCCCTGAGTCATAACAGAGACGGGATTCAAATTTTATTTTTATACATGCAAAACTTTAAGATGTGTGAAGTAAATATTATGGCGGTAATGACGCTAATATTTTCTTTTAATTGTTATAATTCTCAGTAATTAACCACGTTCCTTTACATATATAATGGAAACGGCTGACTCACACCAGTCCACTAGCTCTAATGTACGATGCACTTCGCGCTTTTCAACTCACAATTTCTAGCCAAACCTAGGTTATGACGGTTTTGTGTAGTCTTCTTCTACGGGAGGATTCCAATGAAGTCGACAGTTGGATAACGCTTTGCAGTCGGATTTTACTTTCCATGTTTTTAGAGATTTCATTGTGTCGACAGTTTCCGAATCACTCATGCGATGAATAATGCAATGCGGGGATAAAATTACCGTTTATCAAATGGTACAATGGAACTGCCTGACTGACTTCCTTGGACCTGGACTTAAATGAGTTCAGCCGTTCGTTAGTGACTTTTTTACTTTTATGACTTTTTTTACGCCGTTCGCTAGTAGTTCTTTAGCAACGGATGAATTTATTTTATTTGATAAATTGTGGCTTCCTGATGGACAGATTATTTCTTCTATTGATTGAGAGAGAATTCGAACCATACACTGATAAATTTATGACGGAGCCGGTACTTCAGCACTTTCTCTTTTTTTATTAATATCTCTGTGGAGCGTATAGCCTATATTATGCGATTAAAAAGAGCTTCTATTAAAGCAGTGCGGTTGTTGGCCGATGTATTGGTATGATTAGAAATGTAAGATAATTTGGCCTATCTATTAACCAAATTCATTGACTTTTATAAGAAGTGAAATCTTGCTCATAGTCACTTAAATGAATTGTTGTAGTTCGTGGAAAGTTCCCGAAAACTAGTTTGGGGTGCTGAATTAACTGATTAGCCTGTGGAATAATGTTTTATTAATTTTTAACATTTTACTGGAAATACATAGACTGTAATCTTTGAAAAGAAAAGAGTTGATCGCTATTACTCGTATAACTTTCTTAAGGCCGCTTGGCACGGTACATTTTGTTTTATAAACGAATACATGAACTGTTTAATGAGAAATTGTACCATGTAAAGCGGATAATTGTATGAACTCTGATACGATTGTCTGAATATCTGTACGGAAAATAGTCTAAATAAACCTGGCCTAATTCCATTTATTTTCTTCTACCCGCCATGATGTATTCGTTAGTGAAATAAAATGTAGTATGGTCACCACGGGCCTAATCCTCGCCGCCCTTCACCGCGTGAGCGATCTCTGTCCCATTTACAGATGATGACATGGAACTCCAGGAGATGGAAGTTTCGTGCGCTCTCAGGCGAATACTGTAGAACAATTACACTGGGGTACCTGTCGGTCAGGACACTGCCTCCTGCGCTCCCATGCCCCTTTGTTACATTTAGCCCCTCTATATTAAAGCAATGTCCCCTATGGGGCGGTCGCGCACACTTTGAAAACCATTGCATGACATACAGTATTTGTTTATGAGTGCTATGGTTTTTGAATGTTTGTTTTGAAATTACTAAGCCGTGTTTATCAAGTATCGGGTTGAACAGTTGTCATGAAATGGCATCTAAGGAAGTGGAACGTTGAAAAGGTTTTTTTTTCTATTTTGCTTCGTTCAATGTTTCTCCCCGTAGATGCAATAAATTGCGCGCGTCGGTTCGGGCGCTCGCCCCTTTGGCTGCCCCTGACTCTCTCGTGTATACTCTGTTTCCATTGCCCATATCGGGAGCCATTGGGGGGCAAGAATGCGGACAAATGGCCCCTTGGATGTTCGTTATTTATCGCTTCGCGACGCGAGCGTCTCCACCCGGGGCGCAGTTTAACCAGGAGGTGCTGACATGAAGGGGGAGAGGGACCGGGGGAGGTGGAAGGAAACATTTGCCGCCGCACCGTCTCCGCGGAAGACCTCCCACCCCCTCGTTTCGTATGGGGGCGGGAGGTTCTCCTCATTCCCCCACTCAAGTGGGAGGAGCTGCGCGCACGACCAAGGAGGCTGGCGCAAGTTGAACGTGACTTCATACCTAGTGAACGGAAGCGAATTCAATGTGAAATGACTTGTGCTTAATTTTGCAATCAATTTCGTCGTTGCTGGAGGCGTATTTCTTCCCGATAAGGTATTTTGGGATCAGAAGAATCTATTCATCTTCGTGATTGGCCGTTCGGACGAAATAATTTCAGTGGCTAACGATAGCCGTCTTCGACATCACATCTCTTTCTCGAGGGGCATTGCGATCACACACACTATAATGGTTCGCGTGCTGTGGGCCAACCGTCTTAAGTCCTCACGATCTCGTGCTCTCGAGTTCAGGGGAAACCAGCGGCCACGCCTCTGCATTGGAGTGGCCTCCTCTTCTTCGCCTCTCCTCCGCCTCTCCTCCGCCTCGCCTCTTCCGCCGCTCGCATCGGCCGCGCCGACGCCGCCACGCCTCCCGGCCCGCCCTCTGCTCCTCGAAAGCGGTCGCCGCACCACGCCCCCGCCCGCCGCGACAATTTCCACGCCTCGCCCAGCGGCCTCCTTTCCTCCCCCACTCCACCTCCTCCCACTCACCCCCTACCCCCAACCCAATCCACCGGCGGAAACAAGCGGCTTTCGGAACGGTCACATAAATTTGTCGACGATTGTGTCGTTTCAGGTGGTTTTCGTCGCGTAATTGGGTGGGAGTTGCGTCGGGGGCGGTGCTCCGGAATGTGCTCTTCCCCCCCCTCATCTCTCGACCCTCCCCCGCCCCTTAACAGCATATTGGCCGTAAACCGTGATGGACTATCGATTGCACCGCCCGATTGCCCGCCGCCACCCCTCAAAAACACACTTCCCACCCTCCCTCGCCCCCATCAACGCCCGGGCCCGCAGTTTCGCTCCCTCGGGGGCGAAACCTCCCTCTTCCTTGCCACCCTCTTCCTTGTCACCCTCTTCCTTGTCCCCCTTCCCTTTCGGCGGTATCGTAATCAACATGTTTCCCCTCGGTCCTCGCCGCGGAGGGCTAAAGAGGTGTGACACGCCCGTTTCGATTTTCTGGGGATTCCGGGCAGCTTTCGGGAAACGCGGCGCACCGAATGGAAATTGTGGGACTGCTGCTTTCCTTTTAGGATATAGTGACGTTCCTTGCGTTTCGGGAGATGCAGATTATCGGGGAATGCTGGGAGGCTTCGAAAGGGACTTGGCATTCGCCTGCTCCGTCCTATATTGTAAAGATGGGGTGCTTTGCGTCAAATTAAAAACGCTTTACTGCCCTTTTTGGACCAAATAGGAATCAGTGTGCGTACGAATGTGCTATGCTCCAATAGCTGGAGCAGAATTCTGTATGTTAGGATAACACACCGTTATCTGGTTAATTTGCTCCGAAAAACTAAACAATGTCTCAATTTATGAAGTATTTGTGGCGTTACTATTATTTAGGCCATCTTTGCATGATCTCATGTACTCAACTTAATATCAGGGAGATTGAAATTGCGACGCGAAGTTACCTACTACGTTGGACATCATTGTGTGCTATTGTGTACTTTGTGGCATCATAATAGTGATAATCATATTGTGGAATCATAATAATAATGAACTGGTGAAATTATAGTACGTTATTTCAACTAAAAACTAAGCAATAATTATGCTTTATTTATACTTAACTATTGAATGGAAAACATATTATTCCAAAATTATGGTCTGTGCATGTTTCGTACTTTTCGTTCATTAAGCTACGGAAATTGGGAAACTCCCAATCTTCGACTCTTAGAATAGGCCGGTAATGATTTATGAAGTTTGAAGTTCAGCCTCTCAGCGCTGTGGTTATGCCTGGCGCCTCCCGAAAATGAAAAATGAGGCATGAAGTATTTTTGCGTCGCTTAATTAGTCTACTTATCTGTCTCTGTCGTAGTTTTTTCTTCTTTCGCTTAGATGCATGATCTAATTCAGGGTGGCGATCGTCAGGGAAAACCTGGAATTGTGAATTTCTGGCAAAGTCAGGGAAAAGTAAGGGAGTTCTCGTAACAGTCTGGGAGTAACTGGAAAAGGAATCATCGTTACTTTTCTACCATTACGCTTATCTGGCCGATATTTCCCGCCCTCTATTTCACCAACTAAAACTAACGTCCGTCGCTGACGTGCATGGAATAAGCACCATCAATTCGTGAAATATTCAGTTATGAATGTTATTAGTTGTGAATCGTAGTTATTTAGTTGTGAATCAGACGTTCAATGTTTCCCTTTTGTATATCCCTATTGCGATATTTGCCTATTAGTGTTAAAATTCATGATCACATTGTATTACGCTCAACACAAGTAATCGGAGGCTGCGTTGTTCGGAAAATTTTACCTCGCGTCTTTTTAACTTCCGAAACTCAGGTCGAGAAGTAGCTGGAGCACACTAGCTTATAGTAAATACATGCCTGCAGTTCTAAAAATACGAGACGAGGATTGGAAAATTTAGAAAATTCGAAGCTACCGTATAAAAATTTATTCAGCAGAAAAAATATTCCAATAATAGGTGACCTTTTGGCAATCGGTCAGGGAAATTGGTAAATCCATCAGGGAAAGGTCAGGGAATATGAAAATTGGATATCATTAGCCACCCTGTAATTCCACTGGCTTCTGTGAGTTTCCACTCGTAGGAATATCCTCTCAGATCTCCTCTTTCCCCTCCGAGCCATGACTTAATACGAAGTTGAAGGAGAAATTACTCCCCGATTTTGTGTGACTAAACATCTCGTCGGGTGTGAAACGGCCATAGCGAAAGGAGAAGAATGTCTCCTTGCTCGTAGTGCACTTTTGGCATTGCAAAGCGATGTCTGTTGAAAATATCTATCGAGGATGAAGGGATTGTATTTCGAGGGCAACGGAGCGAAGGTATGCGAGGCGTGCTCATGACTGGGGCGAGGAGACTCCCAGGAGTAGGCGAGACTTCCCCGCGGGTTCGCTCCTACGTCTTGAGGATGATGAGTATCTTCTCTATTCAGTTCTTCATGCATGAAACTGCCGTAAATTTCATTGCACGGCCTTTCACCTGGAAATTGTATAACAGATTTTTCCTCACCGACTTTGGAATTGAAAAACCTTAACCTAAATATTTTCCTATTTATGAGAATCAGGTGGAATTCAGTTCTACTAGTCATTTGCCATCGATTTGCTTTTTCTTTCATTTTAACATTTTTCTCTCCTGCCCTGTGTAAAATATCGATCGACATTTCGTTCATATTGTTGTTTACAATTGTGGACTTACCGTAATATGCCATTGAAATGAAAAACAGGGTAGGGAAAGAAATTGAAAACTCTCAGAAGGAAAATTATCATGATATTTTCCACATAAAATACTTTTTAGTGAAAGCGAATGGCATCCTGATAACTACTAAATATGTCTGTCTCGGAGAAAAAAGAGATACTTTCCGATATAAGGATACGCGAATTATTTAGAAACTCGTAGAAGAGATTTTTAAATTAATTTGATTGCAAGGTTGAAGGGAGTGCCAACTTTCGTCTTCTTTAGGCCATCGTTTGCCTCTCATCGTCAGGTCTCGTGTTTTAGAAGTTTTAAGAGTGGAGAGGCAGTGGTTTTAAAGGCGGGGGAGATGAAGTGATGGAAAGCGATAGAATTAAGGACTTCTAAGTTTTTTGCAGGAAATGGGGGAGATTCGGTGATTCAGGGTACATCTACATAATACCCCGCGAGCCGCCGCATGGGCGTGTGGCAGGGGGTTTCAGGTCACCAGCCGTGTAAAGGTTAAGTTTTTAGGAGATGAAATGGTGACATGTATTATAGGTGTGTATTTAGTGGAGCTCAATTTTTATTTTGGTCGCTTATTGTTCGTGGAAAGAACGAGTTCTTGTACCTATCTGCTCTGCAGTGTGTCTGTCTTATTCTATCGCATCTGTCAGACCTAGATATGTCGTGAGGAGTCATGATAATATTCTATGTGACGCTCTGAAAAATATCAGTTCTGAATTTATCAAGCAACCTAAGCCAGGCGTGTAGCCTCCGAGTCTCTGGGGGCTCCCACCTTAATCCCTCTAAAAGTTGTGAGACACTATATGTACGCTCGTATCAGTTTTTTAAAGAAGCGCGCTGCTTTCTTTTGTATTTTATTAATATTTTTGGTTAAGTCTTTATGACCAGGGTCCCAAATGCTCGCGGCGTATTCGAGGTGTGGCCTTACCAGAGCGAAGTAGCATCTCTCTTACTTTTTCATCCGAGGACCTTCCTATCATACGTTTAACAAAACCTAGGGTAGGTACGAAAGGGAGTGGGAACTTGTCAGGTTGTGTTGGACGGGCTGTGGTTGAGAGAGCTGGGAGGTTGAAGGGGGCAAGGTGTACATGGGAGCACCGTTTGCAGTATGGTAGTGTAACCATTTGGTGTCTCCGTAAAGATTTGTTAATGGAATTGTTGGTGAGGGACGTTCTAAGCTAGAGGGCTAACTAGGAGATTGGGTGAATTTGTTCTGAAATTTTTAAAATGTTTAAGCTGGTTAGGATATTTTGATGATTGAAGTTTCTTTATATATTTCCTATTTTTGTCGTAGCTCTCACGTCCGCTGTAATTACGACGAATTTTCGATCTTTCTTAAAAATGTTGAGCAAGATATTCGTTATCCATTGGTTGCCAAAATATGGCGTAACTTAAAGATGCGCATTCTTAAGGATTTATTCTCTCTTTCAGGCTTGTAAATATTTCGCTTATTTGTTCAACCCTTTACATTTACTCTAATTATTGTCAGGGTGTAAAAATTTGTTGATCAATACTAACATTTTTTGTCACGTTTTCAAGGGATAACGCATTTGAATTTACCTATAAACCTATTATTGGTTAAGATTGATGGCCGTTTTTCAAAAGTGTTTTTCTGTATTATTCAGACCCTTTAATTCAACAAAATAGTTGTATTATCATTGAAGGAATCTTATAATATATCCGGGTGGTCCATCTCAAGGATCGAAGTGCCTTTAGATATTACATACTTCAAACTTTTCGCCTTTTTCATCATTTTTTGGTATAAATCGCTTTTTAGATCTATTTAATCACCTTTAATTTATCATTTTACAAAGTTTTGTTTATGTAGGAGTGTTGTATCCTGACGATATATTCAATGATTTCTATCGTGCACATCATGAGGTATAGTAAGAGGATATATAATTGTATCAAAATATTCATGTCGTTGAGAAAAATAGAAATATAAAAGTGGGGACCATATTTGGATGAGTATTAGAGGCCGAACTACGCACGCGCACGCTGTACGCGGCCTCAAGACTTTCTCTTCTTCTTTACGAACGGGATTTTAATCCACCTGCACTCGATAGGCTTGTGCCCAATGTTTGCCTAAACTCTAATTGTAATCATATTTTTCCTTTAGGGTTGATGGCCTAATTTATTTTACTCAGGGTGTAGCTTTTCACGGAGGCTTAATCGATGTAATGATAAAATATTCCCAAATACCGCTTCCTTGTTTTCCAAAATATCAACTGTATCTCTTAAATGTAGCTTGGTATTTTTAATTTGCGGAGTGGTTGGTGTCATGCTTAGAGTACTGGCTTCCCTTGCGTCAGGCCGCAGTTTCGAACCCGGCTGAGCCGGAAATTGCCATGTGTGACCTCCTTACTTGAGCAATTTGTGTGGTACTCCATTCGTTGGGTATGACAATATAATGGTGGGCCTCCAGGCAATTATCCTTATGAGCAAGACAATGCCACTTCACTCTCTCCCCCTCTTATTTTAAGTTTAATACTTCCCTTTCTGGGCCGCTCACCTTCCTTAACGACCTCATATCTCGGCTACAGCTTCCCTAGCAACGTCTACTCGAATGAATCCAGTCATCGATAAATTCATCGCTATCAGGAATAACTTTATTTATTTCGTCGAATGCCTCTTAAGTGTCTTCTTTGTTCATTCTGCGAACTAATTTTTCCTCCTCCAATGGTCATGGATGCATCGAATAAAGAGAGTGCACGAGGGTTACCGGGCGTATCACGCTATCCTGCGGGTGGCCAACAGGAGGTTTAACCCAATGTTGATGAACCGGCCATCTCTTGCAAGTCCACACTCTGTGCCAGAGGGGGTAGCTGGGAAATTCGTGCACAAGTAGCGATGACTACTTCGCGAACTTAATAATCTTTCGCGCTCACGTGAGATCATTTCGTGATTTTAAGTATAAGAGCTGTGATCAGCGCATTGGTAGGTTTGAGTGGATGTGTTGCCTTGGGGCCGAGTACGGAGCGACGACTCGTGTCGTACGGAGCGACGAAACGCCTCGCTCGCGCTTGGCTAGGGAATACTTCTCTTTTCTTGAACGTCTCCCGTACTTTTGACGGACTCAAGAGTCCCTGTCCTGCGGTCAAAATGCGGCTCGAATAATTTTTGTCCGGACATTTTGATACCATGCCACGCGAGGGACGCTAGGGTAAAAAAATGGAGCGAATTGAAATCAATTGTGGAATCTACCATCAGCTTTCTTGGTGATGGGCATTGAATTGTTTCCGAGGCGAATGGCTAACGTCATGTATATGCCTTGGATCATGGAAGGAACCGAAGCAGAATTTGCTCGTCCTCCTTTAATTTATTTGATATCGTGTGAATTCATGGTACGGGGCACAGATTCAATTTGAAAAGCTATCTCCTCTCCATAATTTAGCCATGTTTATTCTAGGATAAGTTTTAAACTTTTTATTAGAGTAGTCAAAGTCGACAGTCGAAAATATGCTCCAGCCCACCTGAAACCGATATGTTTACATATGCGTGTCATCAGTCAAGTTTGATCAAACTGAGTTTGGTTAAATATTTATGGATTTTCTGTAAATCCTTATCCTCCCACACGATTCTTAAACGCGTTTCTTCTAATGTTTCGTCAAAAATGTGATATGGACTCCTTGCCTTGAACATGGCGTATTGGTCGTTGGCTGAGTCGGACCCCCGCAGAGGGTGATGGTACCTTTCCCTCTGGAATCCCCGTTGGAATGCGGGAATTTCTCGAGGCTTGGAACTCCTTGGAAGCGAAATTGTCGTCGCCGTAGCATTCAACGGCCTTCCAGATATTTCACTTATTTAAATGCCCTCCCATTTGCCGCAGCTGGGGACGGAGGGGGAGGTTTGGTGTGCGGGGACGAGTCGGATCCGACACGACGGATCGTTTTCATGTCTTTGTCACGGCGAGCAGGCCGCCTCTCGCCCCATCTCTTCTCGCATTCCGGAAGGACCCCCCGATCCTCCCTCCGAATCTCCCCCCAAATCCCCCCCCCCACACCTTCCATTCCGTCCCCCACCCCCTCCTCCCTCGACCTCCTCCTCCAAGTCTCCTCGCGACACCGGTTCGTTTTGTCATCGCCCGGTGTCGCTCTCGTCGTGTGCGCGCCATTCCGCGTGTCCCGAGTGCGCGCGGGCCGCGTGTGTTTGTTATTTTTTCGCACCCACCTCCCCCTCTGGTGGCGGCGCGTCCGAATCAGCGCCCCATTGTGTGCGCTCGGGAGGGCATGAAATAATTTGAGCGCGAGTTCGGAGATGCAGTGATTACTCCTTAGGCACGGGCGAGTGGTTGCTCGATAATCGATGCTTTGCGGGCAATTAGGCCCCGTCCCTTTTGCATCGTCGCATGGCGGCCAATCGACGAATGCTCCCTCGCCAATTGCCACCCCATTCGACTGTTCCTCTCCCCGGAGAACGGCATTGGAGTCTGGTTTTTATGAATCCCTTTTATATTTCGTAATCATTTCCCGCTCGGCTCCCTCGGATGTGGAGGAGGGGTGCGCGGGACTTCGTTCGGCTTGGAATTTTCAATGACGGCAATGAAGTAGATGACTGTTTATATCCGGAAAAGCAACATCGCGGCACTTGATGCGCGAATATTGCCTTAGTCGGTCTTTGTCTCCTGACTGCGCGAGGTCCCCTTATTCCATTTGGCGCGCGCGCGAGGGATTTCATGCGAGAAATTTTTCGGTTTTGAGAAATATCTATTGTACGGATTTTGAGTTTTCTGAAATTTCCGCGGGGCATCTGGATAGAAATTGAGGCATTACAGCTTGAATTGCAAAGCAGCAGCAGCAGCAAACAGTAGCAAAATTGAGTTCTCATCCAAGCTGATGGTATTTTTCAGCTCTACAGCATCAGTATCTCCGTATTTCTGCTCATTGAGATTTGGGATAATGCTGTAAGTGAAGTGGAGTTATTATGTATTTTTGCAAAATAATTTTTTAGAGCATATGTGAGAATTTTGTTAAAATACTTTTTGCTGTCCACAGCAGTTGAAAACTCCATTTCATGGTTTAATTGACTTGTTGCAATGGCTAGTTAGGGTTCCCTCCCGCGAGGCCACTTACCACTCGAGCACCATGCTCCTGTCAATGTATAATAATCCCTCAGAGTGCCACGCATATCTTTATTTTATTCTCTCTTCAATGGCAATTTCACGGTGAGTTTAATTTGCGCGTATTCATTCCACGTCTAGGACATTTAGCATTTAGAATCGATCCGATGCAAAATGGCTTTGTTACACGACTACTCTTATATGCGGAACTTTCCTTGCAAAATGTGGGAATCGTGAAATGTGAAATGCTGGAGTCTGTTTACCTTAGCTTTCGCCTATCTTATAGATAGTGAGGAATTGTTTTATCGACACAACAGTAAGATCCGGAAGTAAACGTCGTTGAACCGGTAATAATGTAGTCATGGTTCCGTCGTTGCGCAAAACGGCGACCAACTTAACTTGGGATACTTTTCGTCACACAGCATCCACGTCATCGATGTCTTTTAAAAAATGTATATATTTGACGCCATCCATTCTCTCGCTTTTTATCTTTTCCGTGTATCGTGTTTTCATCAACAAATGAAGGTCGTTGTGTGAAAGTTAGCATTTTTCGTTCCCGTTTCACCAAGTATTATGCAATTAGTCCGCACAGGTATATCGTTTCGGAATGAAAACATGTCGAGCGAATGCCTGAGGATAGGATGGTGAAAAAGATATTTCATGGTCATCCTGGTGGTAGAAGATTGAGAGGGAGACCCCGGAAAAGATGGTTGGATGATGTAGAGGATGTCTGAGAAAGATGGGAATTAGAAGATGGAGAACGCATGCCGGGAATCGTGATGTCTGGGCTAACATCGTCGGAGAGGCCAAGGCCCTACAAGGGCTGTAACGCCGAGGAGTAAGTAAGTAAGTAATGAAAACATACCGACGTGGTTCCACTGGTAACCTATAGGTTTTAATTTAGGAAGTGCCGTTCGCGAATTTCAATTACAATCATCAATATTCATTAATACTCGAAAGTTTATTGCGTAATTGCATAGCATTACAATCTAGGGTCTCACGAGTGGTTTAAACGATTGAAGTCAGAATACCGAAGATGTGGGTACAAATTGACGACGACTAATCGTCCGTATGCGTTAGTGATTCCCTCACGGTTAATAAGTTGAAGATCGGCGGCTGTAGTGAGTGGGGGGGTGGGGAGGTAGGAGGCTATAGTGCGGCTATTTTGTAATTTTCTCACTGATCCTTAATCGAGTATTAATCTAGATATGCGCGGCAGTCGAGCGGTACCGTGGCGTGTTGTAACACTCGTTCCCGACAAATTTTCAGCTGTTTCCCCCCGAATTCGGTTCGCTACTTCGCTCTGGTTAGGCCACACCTCGAATACGCCGCGGGAATTTGGGACCCTGGTCACAAAGACTTAACCAAAAATATTAATAAAATACAAAAGAAAGTAGCGCACTTCTTTTAAAACTGATACGAGCGTGCATATAGTGTCTCACAACTTTTAGAGGGATTAAGGTGGGAGCCCCTAGAGACTCGGAGGCTACACGCTAGGCTTACGTTGCTTGATAAATTCAGAACTGACATTTTCCAGAGCGATATAGAGAATATTATCATGACTCCTCACTACATCTCTAGGTCGGACAGATGCAATAAAATAAGAGATACATTACCGAACATAGAGGTAAAAGAACTCGTTCTTTCCGCGACTAATAAGCGACCACAATAAAAATTGAGCTCCACTAAATACACTCCTATAATATATGTCACCATTTCATCTCCAAAAAACGTACACCTTTACACGGCTGGTGACCTAACACCCCCTGCCACTCGCCCAAGCGGCGGCTCGTGGGGTATTATGTAGATGTAGATGTGGAATTCTCGAAATCCAAATCGATTCTGTTCTTTGATTCACACCTCTATTGTTACAAAGTAAATGAAAATCTAGGAGGGGGTACACAGTCTTGATCGCCGTCTGCCGAGGAGCGAACGCGGAGTGGTGCATGCGGAATAGCCCCACCGTTTTGGCCGGCCGACGAGGGCCCGAGACGGCCCTTCCTCCCTCTCCCCGCTTTCTTCACGGCCCTCCCCCCGCACCGCCCTATCCCCCCTCCCTTCACGCCCTCTCCTCACCACCCTTGCGCATTTTTTTTCAATCATAGCGTTAAGTCGAGCTTGAAAATGGAAACGTGTACTTTGATCCCTGTGATATCATTTCGCTGTCATCTATGCCGGAATCATTTAATTTTATGGGTGCGGGCTGGAGGGGGGGGAGAGGGGGGAGTGGGAATGGGGGCTCCGTGGGTGCGTCGCAGCGGACTGCGGCGGCACCCACTCCGAAAAAAAGTAATAACGGGGAAATTTAATTTGGGGAATATGAGAAAGGCCTCGAGGGATCGGATGCGCCGTTTGCGACTGGGATTGGCTTATTGGTGGCGGGGGGCCGCGGAATGCCATTTCTGTCTCGCGGGAGAGCGCGCGATCGGATCTCGTTCTCTCTGTGTGGGCGGGCTACTCCTATCCCACCCTCCGACTCAACGTCGGCGACGCCGAAAGTTGCGGCAGCGTCTGAAGCGGTGCGCGATGGGCAGGGTTGTTTGACGCCGTCACCGCGGTTGCGGCTCAGGATCGCTCCTGGACGCGTCTTGCTGTTGATGCGTCGAGGGCACGTGATGAACTTCACGAGTCACCACCAGGGATGTTAAACGAAACCGGAACCAAGCGTATAGTTTCATTCCGGAGCGAAACTGTAGGCTTCCTTTTTGACTATAGTTTCAGTTTGGAATGAAACTTTACGTTCGGCTTGACTTTAGTTTCGTTAACGGGACGAAAGTAGAATTTTGAACGAATTATAACGTTCCGGAACCATTCCATCTTTTGAATAGTTACAGTTCAAATGAAGTGGCGGATGGACTTTCAGTTCGCACTCATGGTTCCGGGTCCAATCGGGACTTATCTCAAGGAATCGTTGTCGTTACTCTCACAGAAAGAGCGTAAACAATGGGAATCCTTATTGTACACCCACTAATTAGTCTTAAAAACAGCGCGACTCACCACACGACGCGGAAGTGCGATTCTGACGTTGCACCCTATATTTCATCGAGTCGCCCAACTAAAAAGTTTATATGCACTGGTACTTATTTGGCTCCATTTCAGTTTTCAAAAGAGTGAATTTAAAAGGTTGACGGAATCAAAACACTTTCACTTCTCCTCTCATAAAAATTTTAAACGACGAGTTCCGATGTTCTTACATTATCATCTAATTGGAGATGATGTGGTAACATCGCAACTAGTCGTTACTTGTTCGTTAGCCATTTATTTATCTAAAATGTTACATTCTGTCACAATTAGTCTTCGCAATAAGTGTTTTGCTTCCGAAAGCATGGAACAGTTCCATAAAATTACACCTGAATCTTTATATTCGGAGTGATTACAAAATTGCTATCGACCGAAATAGTTCGTTCCTTGTATTTGGTAAAATATTATACGATGCGAAAAATGACAAATTATCCAGCCGCAGACGTGATTGTAAGAAAAACACATTTGACTTCTTATAACAGGTAAATTCTTCTAAATAAAAGGCTTCTTATTTATATCTTTCAGATTGACTTGTAAAATAATAGCCATTTACACCCGGGTTTTGAATGAACAGCCTGGGTTGTCTATAACCCGCGTAGCAGTGGTTTAAACCCGCTGGCCCTGGACTGATCCCCACCGCAATGGAAGCCGACATGGTTCTAATTCCTTCATTCTTCAATGTCGTCGTGCATTTTGGTTAGGATAACGAATCATTGTATTTATATTTGCACCTGTCAGTCATACCTTGTCTGCCCTGCATGTGTTGACGCCTGCTCGTGGTATAAATTTGTGAAGATCCTCTCAAAACAACTTTTTATTATTTAATTATTCTAAGCCGTATAACTTTTGAAACGACGGGAGTATTTGGTTGAGAATGAGATCGATTTTAAAACGACTTCCATTTTTTGAGGCACTTGTGCCAAATGAATACTTGGAATTTGTCGAGATTGGTTTTCCTGCTGAAATTCTTCCTGCGTGACTGACTTTTCTGCAAGGCTGAACGATCTCACCGCTCGCGCTCAATTCGCAATTTTTCTTTTCCGAATGGGAGATGTTCCTCTTTTATCGATAGTGCCTCCCCTTCCTTATAGTACATTTGCTCGCGTCCCTGTTACCCTCTTGAGCGCACTGAACTTAGGATGTGTGAGGAGTTCGCTCTCCGCATCGTGTGCGGCGTGATTTGGGGATTTATTGACCCGTTATCGACGGGAGGAGTTCGAATCCATTGGAGACCTTTGCTTCTTTCCTCTTTGTCTGGAAGTCGGGGAGAAAGGTGCGCTGTGGGAGCGCAGGCTACCGTTTGCCGATTTGATCCACTTCTTCGTTATCTTTCGTTGCTCCGTTTGTAAATTTAAATATTAAGCTAATGTCGCTGGTACATGTTAGTTATAAAGTCTTGAAAAAGGTGTTTACTCAGAGCCATTGAATCGACGAGTCAGAATCCGTGGCACACGGGTCTAACAACAATGCCATCATGACCATTTTCTTGCAAGAAACTAGTATTTTTTAGGAATCCATATTATTGTTATTAGTTACCCGTTTGTATATAGTCCAAAAATGTTAGTTCGTCGCTTTTGCGTGCCTTCTTTTAAGAAAATGATTGACACATTTGAAAATTTGAAGGGAGAAGAAATGTTTGTTGAGTTGTTCATTCTGTTAAGCCGACTTGTAGCGGTTTCGCTCACCGGTGCAGACATGTAAAAGCCCTTTGACTCATCAGGCTAGGGTAGACGCTAACATAGAGCAGTAATGCCATCGTATTCTTTGTTTAGTTAGGAAGTCAGTTGCTAGGGCAACCCTCTTCACCGTGGCTAGCCGATGAAAGAACCAAACGATTGAAGCAGCCAGCGTCTTGGCTGATGTTGGGGTCGGCTCTACGAATTCCAATTGTCTCCGCCCCCACTTTCTTCCTCCCACCCTCTGGAACCCTTGTTGTCGTGTGTTTCCCGGTCGGAAGTAATTTGTTGCTCCTGCGATCATCTCAGAGCCACGGGCGCCGAATTTACGGAGCCTCGGACCCCCTCGCCACTCTCTCGAAGGAATACCGTATCCGTGAATTAGACAAGAATCCAGTTTCTCGTCAGTCGCCAAGCAATAACTTCGACTCGAGTGAGATATTTGATTCAAAGTGGGCCTTATGTTTTTGTTAACTTGGAGCTGAGAACGAGACGTTGAAGTTTTAAGTGTGCGTGTCAATTCGTCTCCGGTGGATTTTCTACTGCGTTTCGGGCTATAATGGGAATGAATGGATGGAATGAAATTATTTTAGGAGGCATTTATTAATGTGTAACTTTTTCAATCTCAGTGCCATGCACAGGGAAACTAGAGGGAAGACCTTAGTTTACATTATACGTGCGTGGTTGATAACTTTTAAAATTTGTAGCATCGACAGCATTTAAACGATCTGCTGTTAGTTCAACTCATTAACTTATACCTCTATTCACTCTTAATTCTAAAATGTACTGAATATCATTTACGGACACTAATTTATCAAACTCATTTATAAGATAGGTAACCTTAAAAATGATTTAATATGCATTAAATATAATCTATTAACCATCTTTCCCAATCATCCCATAGCTATTAAAGTTTTCTTCACCCACATCGAGCAGAATTAATATTAAACTCTTCCTTAATACCACCGTTTTGATGCAAACGCTGTTTGTCTTCCATCTTCCACCATTAGTCTAAGATTTAGCATTAATAATCTTGAATTCCAGTACGGCATTACTACTGCATCGCTGCAGTTTTTTCCAAGACGTGACGTCTCAAATTCAATATGATCGAGGTACGACAATTTCGAATATACTTTCCTGAATATGACCCGCTGAAAAGACGGCGCTCTCCTCTCGCCCCACCCTCTCCCGCCGTTTGCCGCCCCCACGCCCGCCCCGCCCTCATCCCCCTCGCCTGTTCCGTCCCCACCCCCCGCCTCGTCCTCATCCCCCTGCCACCAGTCCCATCTCCCGTGCCTAGATTGCTTCCCTCGTGGGTCTGGGGCGCTGGCGGAAATTCTCCTGCGACTGCCATAAAAGGCTACGATAACCGGATTTCAGCTTTCATTTTTCTGCCACGACGGTTTGATCACCGCGCTCTTCGCCCAGTCGGGCGAATACGGGGAGAGTGAGAGAGTGTGAAATATCCCGGCGCCCCCTCCACCACCTCCGGGGGCCGCTGCACTGGGGGCGGCCTCGTGATTGGCCCCCGGAGCCTGTGACGCGCACGGCCGTGGTGCGAGGCCTGCTCGCTCGGTGATCATCCGTCGTTGCAATGGCTTGCTTAACGTTTTATCCTCCTGTGCGTCAATTGCAGGAGGAAATCACAGTGCGGCAATTGCAATCTATATGTTCTTCAATTATTCAATGCGAAGGATCTGGGACCTCCTTCAGAATAGGCCGGACTTCATCGAACTCCGGCAATGTTGAGGTTTTGACGTCACATCCTTGACGAAACTCGTCATTTTTATGAGCCTGACGAGATTTTGCGAAACTGGCGTCAATATTTCGTCGTATCTGTTGCTAGACAGTTTTGAGTCCTTCGCGTCTAAAACCTATGACATACGTCTATTTCACAGTGTTGTCTTATGATCTCTTGTAATTTTTTAAAATAATTATAAAACATCGTAACAGTTCGTATGAAGTGGTTTTCCTGGATAAACTGCCTAGAGTTCTTCTTTCGTTTTGTCGATTTCATTCAAATGGAAGAAAATTGTAGCGACCCGCTTTTGACGCTTTTTACAGACGCCTAAAGCTGCATGTTTAATGTAATTTATTCTGTATTGATATTTTCCGTGTACTAACAATTTTTATATTAGATTGCTTTGAAATAAGGCACGTCAGGAAGTAGTATTAGTGTTTGTAGGTCATTAGCGTAGCTCAGTACGCATATCGGAGCTCGGTAAGTGTCCAGGTATTCCCAGAGCTCCGTCGTTTAAGTTCGCGTGTCTTCCCGATCCCATCCCTCATCCCTCTCGACTACCCCCCCCCCCAAATCCCTTTCCCCTCCCCGGCCCACGAATGCCAATAGGTTGTCACTTGGGCTCCTCTCTCATCGCGATCACTCTGCTCGGAATTTTCCGCTCAAAAAAGCCCTTTCATTCGACTCGATCTGGATCCCGGCCGTAGTCGTGCCCCCCTCCCCCCCTCTGCCACCCCTGCCGTCGTTCCGTGTCGCCCTGTTGCGATTTAAGTCGAGACCGTCTCGGTTTTTCTTCTCCTTCGTTCGAATCTCGGGAGAGGCGGGGATCTGGTTGGTGTGGTGGCTAGAGTACTCGCCTACCACTCGGGCGGCCGGGGTTCAAATCCCTGCAGAGGTGGATGTTTTTCAGCCGTGGTCCCATTGGCGCCTTTCGTTAAGAGCAGGGTAATGCCGACGCCGGGGTTCTATCCACCCTTCCTCCCTCACCTATCCCCTGTGGCGCAAATGACCTTAGCCGTCGGTCGCCTCCCCAAATATCCAACGCTGACGCTGAAGGCGACGCTGACGCTCGCCTGCCTTTCACAATTTAGTGCCCTCCGTGCAATTGCCGCGTGCGACTTTTTTTTTACTTCCTGAGAGCGCAAGGTTATAAAAAATTAGGAAATTTTAAAATGTGCCGATGATCTTGAGTGACATCAGCAGTTGAATTTTGAGACTTTTCCTATCATCATGTAATCTATTGGCTGCTTTTATGCTTGCATGGCATATTAGTATGTTTAAGGTTTGTGGAAAACGTGACCATGTCCGCAATGTATCGTTGGAAACTTGTATTGCTGATATAGCTAATTTTTTAGTGTAATAGTCTTCGTTGAAATCGACTGAGCATAGTGCCGTGAACATACGTTTTGTTTGGTAACATGTCAACGATGGATATTGGATATTCTCCATGAAAATTATATTGGGTTCGGTATGTCTGTGAGATTTGAAATAATTAGCTATTTCTTGCATTATTCACTGCTTATCCAGGGTAATTCTTACTTCGTTCTCTCCCGGTCATGTAAGTGGCCGTGGCTCCTGACCGCCCAATTATGAACTGTGATCTCATTTGATGGGACGCGTTACTGATATGGAAATAGATTCTTCTACTTGGATCATCTAAGTTTTCAACTGTATAGCCAAGGTTTGTAAAGGAATTGCAACCAAATTTATCTCGTTTAACATGCGAGACCCTATTCGAATTTTTAAGTTGAAATATCGGCATTTTTTAAAGCACGAAGTGCCTTCTTGTAGTAACATTAATGAGGTAGTGTAATTTCTGAACTTTGCGGTAATGTACTGAGTGCACCTGGGCTCTGGGACTTTTTTCTGAATTTACGCCGTCTGCTGAAAATGCTACAAGGTTTTTTTTCGGAATACAGAACGAATCTCTACAAGGACTAAATTTATTTCGTGGACTAATCAACACAGCTGGCTTACAACTCACATTTATACATACGACGCAATTATAAACATCGAGGTCTTTATTTTTATGTGAGACCGAATTCACTGAAATTGATAATCCGCTAAAAGTACCTCATAGCAGAAAAAAATGTCTGAAGTAACGGTCCATATTTTTACTAATGTTGTATATACTACAGTCTAAGTAGTCAATTGAATGCCTTCATACTTGCAAGCAATACGAGAGCTCCCTCTGAAGAATTCTCGTCCTACGGGGATACGTATCCTTCTCCCTTCCTTCCTCACCGTGAACTCGTAAAGGCAGCTGGGAGGGTCAG
The DNA here is from genome assembly GCA_963169105.1 of Ceriagrion tenellum. Classification (NCBI taxonomy): domain Eukaryota; kingdom Metazoa; phylum Arthropoda; class Insecta; order Odonata; family Coenagrionidae; genus Ceriagrion; species Ceriagrion tenellum. Next base: position 15,237,774 of record OY720638.1, read on the forward strand.
CGTCCACGCCTCGCAGGAAAGATGGACGTACTTTGCGGCCGGAGGCGTGCCCAGGCGGCGCCCAGGTGCTCCCCCGGGTGCATCGCGGCCCGCGCCCTCTCCCCAACGCCCTCCCCCGCACCCGCGGCAGTCTCATATCCGCCGCCACGCGGCACCCGCCGCCACCGAGGAGGAAATTTGAATGTCAACCCGGATCAGGCGTATCTTTCTCGAGCTAGCCAATCTCCCCCTCGTCCGCAGCCGTCTGGAGGAGACGACTCACAAAAAGGGCGCGCGTGCGGCCCTCGCTTCCAGAGGGTGTGGGGCGCGGGGATTTGGCGGCCGACGTCTTGGGCCGCGGCTCTCCCACCTTCTTTTGTTGCCTCCTCGCCCGGAATAAGGGAAAATGTAAATATCTGGAGCCCTATAAATTTTGCGGGCATTATGAATGTATTTTATTTATAGTCCCTTGCACTTCTTTGCTTCGTTTGTGTCGAATGGAAGTGGGGGAAGGGGTGGGGGTCCGCTCCCGTTCCTCGCTTTGATCCCTCCCGCTGGGGTTTCGGGGCTCAAAAGGAGAGACCCCTCCCCTCACAAGGCAGCGCCATATCCATCCACCCCGCTCGTATTTATTCTGTGAATGGGAGCGGAAGAAGGAAGGGGGATTTCCCTCCACGTTTGCCCCTCGGTCCAGGTATCCGAGGCGTCCTTCCGTCTGGGTGGACGGCTGGGGGGGGGGGGGGGAAGAACATGGGGGAAGAACATGAGGGAAGACTTCGGGGAGGGCGTGCGAGTGTGTAGTTGCATCTCGCCGTCGACGTTCCTCGCTTCCTCTCCGTCTTCCCCCCCCCCCTCCCCCCCGCCCCTCCTCCCGCCGCTAATAAGACCGCAAATCGTATCCTAACTCTTGGATCGTCGAGATGGCCTCGGGGAAGTTGTGTCTCGGCCGGATGGGGAATCAGTATTGCTTGAAGTCGGGAGTCCAATTGCCGTTGAAAAGTTTTACTCTGTCGAAATTTTAGGCGATTTCTCAGTATTGTGAAAAATTAGGAAGTTCTGACGACCAGATCGCGTCAGAAATTCAATGCTATGTGTTTCACATACCTTCTCAGTTATTAAAAGTTTAAATTGTCACTCATCCTAATAACCTATGAAATCGCTTCGAGCCTTCGGTTTCGAAGGTGTTTTTAATATTTGTTCGACATAGGAGTACACTAAAGGCCGAGGGTATGAGTTATCTGAGGAGTGTTTTCGGCAAAAGTAGGATGGATAGGGTCAGGAATGAGTGAGTAATAAATGAATGTGGGTTAGATGCTCCAGTAATGGACATAAATGAAAGGAGTGTGCTTTGTTGGTTTGGCCATGTTGAGAGAATGGATGAGAGTCGAATAACGAAACAGATATATAAGGGTGAAATGAAAGGTGCGAGAGGTTGAGGTATCCGAGAAAGTTGTGGTTGAGTGTGGCTGAGGAAATTCTTAGGAGGAGGAATATTAGGAGTCATAAAAACAGGAGGGCGCGTATGAAGCAGTGTATGGGGATAAATGAGGCAAAAGAGGTTTGCAAGGATAGGTCAGTATTGAGGAAATTATTGGAGCAGATTTAGGTGTACAAATACGTATTTATGAGTGAAACTTAGTGACTCTGCCTACCCGGGAAGAGAACGGCGTGATTTGTATGTATGTATGTAAATGTAAAACGAGTGTAGGACTCTCCTAAGTATGGATATTAAGTTGACTACTGGAAATTTTAGTTTTATGAAACTATGTATGTACATGCTTCTTTAATGTTACCAAATTTACCTCATGCTTCCTGCAAATACTTACGTGGTAAAATTAAAGCTGATCTTTTATGTTTAGCGGAAACTCCCGCTCCGACTATCTAATGTATTCCAGGGGAGCCATCCCTCATTAACCCTTGTCGCTCTTAGGGTGGAGATTCGGGGAAGGTTGCAAAAGTGGATGGGATATGAATCGAGATGTGAAGATATGTTGAATAGGATGACTTGGGGGAGTAGGGATGGGCAGGGTGAGGAAAGGACGTTTGAAAGACGTAAGGAGTGGCTGGAGATTTGAAATCTGTTGGTTGGCAAGTAGAGAGTTAAGTGTTGGAAAGTACTCAGACGTTCCCTGGAAATTGGAACCCATGGTTACAAAATGATGACTTAAATAAATCATCTATTACATATCATACGGTATAAAACCAAGTAATACACTTGGATCTAATGACAGTCTTGAAGTAGTCTGGTTTAAAATCACCTCGCTGCTTTCGGATCTAATGATTGTTTCAATTTGGGCCAATCCTTACAGCTCGTGTTATCCTATTACTTAATTTCGCCGGTGACTTACCTTCCGAATTGCGGAGCCGGTTCGTTAATGTCGATCCCATGGTCTCGATAGTCCGTCTGAAGTTTGTTGTACGTATCCGTGACATTTATTTGCGACTGCGTCGAATAATTTGATGTCAAAGGGGACTCGCATCGTGTCCTCTTCTGTTTAAGGCCAGCATCCGCGTAGGGTGATTCAGTTGTTTTATCCTTCGCCAATTCCCGTTTTTAAGTGTGTGATTTTTTGAAACGTTGGATTGGTATATTGGTATATCAGTAGAGGAAAATTAGTAGTAGGGCAATTTTATTTCTAACCACGATTAACCTGAAGAAGGCTTCAGAATTATACTCTTTCAGAAAAAGTTATTCCTGTAAATTGAGTACATTGAATTTATTCTGCTGGCGGTTTGTAATGACATTTTTAACGCAGAGTAAGGTAAATGCTGAGCCTTAACAAATGCGTATGTATCTGAACAATGCATCGCTTGTGTAATTTTTTTCTTGGTATGAAGACATAAAGGATATTGGATTTTATCATTCATTTATTTCCGTGATCCCTTTCCCAGTAAATTACACCCCGAGCTCAAAAATGCCCTATCTTTGCCCAACTAAGACATTTCATGAATAGAATTTCATTTGAGAGCGTGGCTCGTCTTCACACATCGTGTTTGGAATCATCGTAGCTGTGCAGTATGAATCCGTATATTTAAACAAGCTCTCCCATTCTGTGTTGTAATGTGCCACTTAAGTATCCACTGAAGCTTACACCTTGTCATTTGAGCATACACCGAAGATTATACTTGGGCATTTAACGCACGTTTGGCGTGTTAAGATCCCGCGCATTATGCGAGTGCGGGGCGGCAACCCCAGCTGTCCCTCGGCGACGCGGCGCAAATCTCTCGGATTTGGGATGGCCGCCCATTGTTCCCCTCCACGACAAGGCGTCCGTGTTTGCTTTTGCTCTTTTGACGGAGCGAAACCCTCCTCTCGGTGGCATTCGTGGTGGCGGAGGGGGGGGGGGCGAAAGAGATCAAGGGGGAGGCCCTGTCACATCTCGTCCCTTCTTCCGTGCCGCTGACCAGCAGAGAGAGCCCCCTCCCATTCCTCCTTTAAGACGCCTCTTGTGTTGCCCGGAGGCATCTCCCGCGAGGGGGAAGGTACGTCCGCATGCCTACACCCGTGGCCGTGCCCCTAGTGGACGGCTTTATTGGAAAAGCTTGTCTTGTAAAGGATGCGCTGCCCTTTATTTTTTTTAGATACGTCACGTCTGTATAATGGGAAGGGATCACATACTAAGTATCCCGAGTGAGCATTGTGTTTGCACTCGAGGGTGGTTTGGTATTATCAACCTCTTGGTCTCGGTCACAAATTTATCAGGTTTTACCATTTTGGTACATAAAGTTGATCAAGTTATGAAGTTACTTATTTATTTGCTGATGAAACCAGAAATCTCGGCTCATTCTCATTTGGAATTTTAACATTTGTGAAAGAGTGAAGTATGATTTTGTCGTGAATTACTTTCCCTAGTTATCAGCTTGATCATGAATGCACTTATTTGTGGAAATGATGGATGTTCTTTTCCAGCAAACCTTCACTAATTTCTCTTCCTTAACAAAAGTTTAGTCTTCCTTGAGCGTAATGTCTAGGCGGTCGCTTAGCGCTTAGGCGGTCTTTGCCGTTCTCCTCTATTCCACCGTCTGTCTTCCCTCATGGCTGATTGCGTACCGTCGTGAGTGCTAGCACACGAGCACGGTCAACTTCCCGTGATAGTGGAGCCCTCTCTTCGCCTGAATCATATGATCCGCTCCGAAGATCCCTTCCTTCATTGTCTTCCCACCGACATTTCTTTTCTATATACACACTTGCTCGGTGACTCACAGACACGTGCTACCTTCTTTCTTTCCATACGTCTCTCTCTGTTAACTCTTCTCAGATTCGAAGTTACGATTTTCTATTTCATTTCGTTTTGCTATACTCTGTGAGTGTACAACTTAAACAATATTTGCAGTGCCTGAACCATCCTGAGGCAATCGCTGCTGACGGTTACGAATCTCTCAGCTCTCCAGTTTGAGATTATTTTGGTGGGTAACAGTCGAGATAAATTATGGATTTGGGACCATTTTCATTGCTCTAAATGAGCGAGGATCGCTTCTAAAAGGGTCACTGCCTTGTAAGCTAGCGTACCTCCCCACTTTCATTCTTCACAGCTGTAGTTTGTAGTTATATTTTTTTGACGAAATTATCACAAAATTATTTCCATTATTTAAGTATGTGCGAGTGCGAGTATTTAATTGCGAGAAAGTTGGAGTTAATTCTTAAGAGTGTAAATTCTGGAAACCATATTTTCGCGTGATGTAAAGGGAGATGAAGACTGGAATCTGCAAATATTTCTGACTGTGACTGTTTCAACGTTTTTATCATGTGGATAGCATGAATAGTATGGGAGAGGTTCATTGGGCGTATTACATAGTGTCAAGTGTGAATTATGAATGCCACCGTTTTCTGTCCGTCTAATGTGTCTCTTGTTTTCTACTTTCAGGTGAGTTATCCTTTTTCCACGGTGGAGGCTTTGATTGGTTTGATGGTGGTGGTGAGTACTATTCCTGATATCTATGCTATGTTGCAGACTAATCTTTGCTCAAACTTTCCTCATTCGTGCGTCAATGTATTCGCAATTTGCTTCGGTGGACGTCGACGCAGCTCGTGTTAGTATCTTCTACCTTAAGGGTTTCCTCTCAACACATCTCATATCGTCTCCATTCAAAAGTTGCGTCTTTGGAAGTCCTGGATTAACGCAATGGAGAATTTCCCTTCGCTCATGGCATTTTACGCTTAGATACGTTCTGGCCAGTGGGTGGTCTCTCGCATTCACTGAATTTTTTTACTTGCAGTGTGCTCAACTAATAAAATCCCTCTACCGTTTTTCCACCGTATTGCATGAATTACGCCTTACCCTGGGACCACAACTATAGCTCCCGTGCGAACCTCTGTGTGTGAGGTTTTAATAGTATCATGTTACGTACTTTCAGTCTACTGCCTGTTTTTCTGTTAGCAATTTAAGCATATATTACATAGACGTTAAATCTTCCTTGGTTGGAGAAATTTGTAGTTTCGGTGAGCATTTTTGAGTGAAGACGTGTATTTCTAGCGCCTTAGCTCAGAAACATGCACCCGTGTCATTTCAAAGACAACATTTGTGTACTTCATGCTGAAAAAAGACATAGTCGCTGGGACCCTTCTTATTTTCCCTGGAACTCTGCTTGTCCTTTGGATGGGCATGTTTTCTATACTCCCAGAGCTCGGTTCACCGTTAAATGCGGGGCATTTTCGATTTATTTTGCCGTGAGCCGTGGACTGCGTGTGGCCAGCACCCCTCTCGTGCCACCTCAAGGGTAGTTCTTTCGCTTCAAACTTATGTTTGCAGCCGCGAGTCATGGGGGGTGAGGGGCTTCGGATGTTGTCTAAACTTCTGCGATCGGGGGTGAGTGGGGTTGGGTCCGGTCGCTAAAGGGCACAGTAATGTGGCTACAGGCTCAACATCTACTGTCCCCCCTACTTGCGTGTCTCGCCGAGTGAGTGTCCGGAGCCTTGTTTCCACGACTGGAGAATCAGCAGATTTTGATTGTATTCCGAAATTGCTTGCCACCCATAATCTGGTGGCGCCCTGTTCTGCCCTCAGCGTATAGAGAGGTGGGTTAAATGCCGTTTACGATTCGCGACTTGCCCTTTTGAAAATATGAGCCAAACAAAAATGATTGTGAAATTAATCTGTATAAGCTGTATTGTTTCCGCTTGATGTCATCGTGTTACTTCGTTTTTTGCCTGCTATATATTTACGTATACCCAAGAAGGTGAATTTTGTGAAACGCTTAGCATGTGACTTAGAAAATATCATAGGAAACCTTAACCAGAGACTTATCGAAGTGTTATCAGTTTTTCATGAAAAATTACCCCTCCCCATTAAACGGTGCTGCAGATCTCTGTGTATTGGATTCCATTTGAAATATGGTGCAAGCTTTGTCGCGGTGTAACTCTAAATTTTATCGGAGCGATAATTGTTTATTTTGCGACTTTAGTTGCATTAGTGGTCCGAATAATGTTTGGTGGCTCAAAGTGGAAACCCATGCCGATACTTTGCGAATGCATTTTATCGAAACCGCAAGGTTGATTACCGTTCGGGAATCTCTCGATGCTAGTCGTTCGACAATTTATCGTGTTTACTCGGATCTTAATCGCTTCCGTGTAAGGTTCAACTTAATCACAGCCATCGACAAAATCCCGCCGAGAGGTAAATCCATGTGTCAACACGAGGTTATAATGAACTCGACGGCCGCAGGTTTTCAAAAGTAACCGCGCGCCGCACATTAAGGTGCGTGGGAGCGGGCGTTTTTCGGGCCGCTCCGCCCCGTGTGATGCATCGTCGATGCCGATGGCTGCACCCTATTGGTCGATTGGAAAATCTTCGGCAAATCCAAAAAGTGGGGTCGGGGGGATCCCGTGGCCGCTGCCCCCTACGCCTCTCATCTTCCCTCCTGCCCCCACGCCCCCCTCGCCGCCCCCCGGCCGCCCCCACGCCGAACCCCCCCCCCCCAGGAAAGCCCCATCCGTCTCTGTCCACCCATGCAGCCAGAGCGGCTGATCCTTCCAAATCCGCCACTTTAACACGGGTTAACTCCTTGCTCCCCCTTCCACCCCACACTCTTCCCATTTCGTCCACCGTACCACCGCCACCCGCTTAGTATTCCTCCCCCGGCCGCCCCCCCCCCTCTCCCCCGCCCCGGGATCATCGCCTCCGACCGGAACTCGCGCGCGCATCAATATGACAAAGTGCCCCTGCCCCCCGCTCCGGGCCCTAATCCCTGCTGATGGGACCCGACCCCCTGCACCCCCCCCAGTCCCTCGCCGAGGTGCGATAATTGGTTCAGCTGGTGCGGAGGCTGCACACTCATCAATAGCTCGTTCGAGCTGCGAGGGCAACCTGCTTTCCTCACTCTATCCCCTGCCCCTCCCCCTCGTTCCTCTCCCCCTCCCCCGGGGCGCCGCAGAGGATTTGCTGTTCTTTTCGGGAAGGGGGGGCGCGCACAAAGTGTAAAACTCCTCCACGGGCTTGTTACTCGCAAATGGCTCGTGGGAATTTATCGCGATGCATGTCCCCGTCCTCCCTCCCAAGTGTCTTCGGTTTGCTCTGACGTCGCGAGGGATTCTCACTCCCTTGCGCCGCGTTTGTTCAGGATTTTTCCCCCTCGTCCCTCGCTCGGGGTGGGTGTGCAAAGAATGCGATCTTGCCGGCGAGGCGAGGAAATGAATGACGCCCCGCGCACAGGTGCCAAATTTTCAAATCCGCACGGGCTCGCTTCCCCGGCAGCCACCTGACCCACTCCCTCGCTCAATTACGGTGCCTTGGGACGCGCGGGCTCTTCGGGTCGAGCGTATTTACACGCGGGCGAAGGGCGAGCCTTGTCCCACGATGGGTTCCCCTTCTTTGAGGAGGAGACGCGTTAAATTGGCTCCGGATATCCTTCCCCCTCGCCCTCATTTCTTTATGTTTGAACCAGTAGTCAGTTTTCACTGTTAATTTATTTCTTACTGTTGCAGACATCCGTAAGTCTCAGTGTTAGTTTTAGATCTTGGAGTGAATCATTCGTTTGACATATTTCTTATGCGCGTCTTCGCTTACGTGCGTGAGTTGAAAACATTTGTTACGTGGAGGGGATTGTTTGAGCCACCGCTTCTACGTTGAGTAAATATTGAGAAGCAAGTAATTGTTAAATGGAGAGACTTTCACAGCTATGTGATCGATTCTTCAAATTTTAATTTTTTTGTATAATTTTATCGTCTTTCTCTTCTTCGATAGCACACACATTTTTCAGCTGTTGGAGTTATCAAGTTAGATGTGGGCGAGATATTAATGCCCACTAACTTTGACAATTTTTGCCGCATTATAAAGAGATGCAATCTGTTAGTAATGCCTAGAAATCAGCATCATAGTGTGCTACTTATCGAGTTAATTGCTTGAAAAAATTAGCCATATTCTATGGCATATAATACAGCTGTGCACTCTAGAGACGCTATTTTACATTAAGGAGGAAATGCTGACTCTCATCTAACGCCATAAATGTTTCGAACGATCCTTCAGCTATTTTCCATATTACTAGAAAAAAATTATTTATTACTCTTCGTAATACTCATTGTACAATCGCAAGAAACGATCAATTTTGAAGGCGCTCTTAATGTTTGGTGTGAAACCAATAGGTGGAGTTTTATGAATGACATTGTTAAGTTAATTATTACAGGACTTTCTTCATATAAACTATATTTACTTCTTATTGCGATGTTACTTCTCTCTAATTTGACATATTTCGAGTGTACTGCGATCATTTGGGACCTTGCACAGAAAGATTGGATGGCATAAAGACAGGCTTAAGCACTTAGCGCGCTATCGATAAATCCGAGATCGAGTCCCGATCAAGGCGAATGATTTTTCGTCTTTGGAGTTACGCACGAAAGTTTAACTTCTTTTCAAGTTGTCTATTTTTTACTCTAGGGATTCGGCATAAAGCGAAGAGATAGTAGCGATCGATGAAATTGAAGTGGGATGATGGTGTGTGATGTAGACAAATGGAAGGATTGTTGAAAATATTCCACGATGGTGTTTTGAAATGGATAATAAGAATATCAATTGCAATTGAATGAGGGGATTAGAGCGAATTTGGTGATTGCAGATCCGAGAAATTTAATGATAAGATAACCCAAGTGCCTATTCAACTGTAAGGGATACCCTCAGCTGCTGCAATGCTCGCAAGTGTTTTAGCATCGCCCGGCAGTCAGGAATAAGCCAATATCATAATGTGGAATCATTAGGTTGTTGAAAGAGGTGGACCCCTTTGGTAAGCTGTGTGAGAAGGATTTTTATGAAAAATTGGCAATTGCATGCATAGAAAAAGATCTTCATTACATGATTGAAACAGGGTCAGAACTATTTCCGCCCTTGGCAAAAGTGAGGTTGTATGAAAGGTGATAATTACTTTCGCCGAGCATGATGATACATCAAGAAAGATAATGAAAAATGTTGTTAGAAGTAGTTGTTAGAAAGAAAAGAAGAAAAATAGTTATGATGGTTGATAAAATCACTTTTTTGTTCCTAGAGATGGCTCGAGTGGATATTTACTTCAATGTAGTACGAGGCCTGTGTGCAGATGGGAGATGCAGATTTTATGAGAGAACAAAATCTTGGATGTACAGTTGGTTTTGATGCGTATTGAGGCCGACAGATGAGCCGTTAGCACCCAAGTAGGCCTGTGGTAAATACAAGAAGGTTTTAGGATGAACATGGTATGTCTTCACCGTTTTTCTGGAAACAGAATGGCTAGGGATAAAGTGAAAGCCATCTCTGAGGTCTGCGTAGAACTGAAGCATAAGATTACCATTATCGTTTGAGAAATGGGTGTATACGAATGAGATAGATTGAATGGTTGTAGAAATTAATTTGCTGTGCGAGAAATACTTACGCGTGCATCTTGTGGCGCATTGCACTCCGTCTTAGAGATGTGGAGATAATCCCGGCGCCGCGGGAGTGGTGTGAAATTCCAGAATCCCTCGGTTTGAGTGTGGCGCAAATTAAAGCGTGTCCTCCCCCGTGCCTCGTCCCAGCTCGGTAGTCTCCGTTAGCCCGGACAATGCTTTGACACAGATAAGCCCTGCTCGCCTCTCATCCGCCATTCAACCAAAATCGTCATCGCAGGGATGGTTTTTTCCCCCGCCCATGTACCGGCCCCCACAGCTCGTGTGGACTGGGCGGTGGGGACCGGAACCGCCCCGGCTCGGCTGTCACGCGCTCGCTCCAATCCCCCGCCCGCCTTCGCATTCGTCTCACGCTCGAAGTGGGTCGGGGGTCATCTCTGCGGGGCCTCGTCGCGCGTTGGCCGGAAAATCCCACGGCCGCAGAATTCCCTCATCTGCTCCGGATTGAACCGTGGCCGCACCCTTCACATGCTTCCCCTCACGTGTGAACTCTTTTCCAATCTGACACTGATGATAATACCAGTCGGGAAGCTGCCAGATATCCTTCCGGTGCCTTGGTTTCATAACATTTAGATCTACTCATTTTTTGTGAAGAAATATGATTTTCTTGTCGAAAGGCTCGACTGGGTGTGCTTGGTAGCTTCAGGGCATAATGCATACATACCAATCACGCCGTTCCCTTCCAGGGTAGGCAGAGTCACTAAGTTTCACTCATAAATACATATTTGTGCACCTAACTCTTCTTCAATAATTTCCTTCATACTGACCTATCCTTGCAAATATCTTTTGCTTCATTTACCCCCATACACTGCTTCATACACGCTGTCCTGTTTTTAAGACTCCTAACATTCCTCCTCCGAAGAATTTCCTCAACCACATTCACCCACATCTTTCTCGGCCTACCTCTACCTCTCGCACCATTCATTTCACTCAGGGCATAATAATATCGTAGGAATCAGTAAACTCCTTACCGCACCGTAAAATACGGGAGAGGTGTTATGAATGGCTGACTTTAGCCGTGGAGGGTGTGCTCCCGCGCGTACGCACTACTGATGCTTAAACGAGGGTGAATGGGGGAGGGGTGATCGAGACATTAATCGTGACGAGTGAGTGAAATATGCGTAAATTACTTCAACTTTCAACATTTGTTTGGGCGTGCACATCCTCCCTTCGATCCGTGATATCTTTGGTGGACTCGTTAATCATTGTCGCGTCAAGTCATTGACCAACAACCCGCTCCTCATGAATATCTTGAACGAAGACAACCTCCTCCTTCCCACTAAACATTCGCGGCCTATGAGAGTCCCTTTTCTTTCCTCTTCCTGTATTTCCCGCCTCGGAGGAATTATGTTTTTTGGATACTCTAATTATTTTTCTTAACATTTATAATGTTTTTCGGTTTTACCATTTCATTATCAATTTAAAACAATTATTGAACTATATGTTTTCAAATTCTCACAGTTCGAGTCTATGTTGCTGTATTGTATTATCGTATTTCTTTCCAACTTCTTCGTCTTCCAGTCTTCCATGTAGTTCTCTTCGTCCCTTATCTTCGTTTTCGGCTTCATCGGTTTTCTTATGTTGCTGGCTCACCAAGTGAAAAAAGAGAAGTTAAAGAGTCCAATTAGTATGCTTTCAGAAAACTAAAGAACGGGAATATGTGTAACGTAATAAAAAGGCAAACTAAATGTTTAAGTTTTGGTATACAATTATATTTTTACGATTTGAAAAAAGAATTCTTTAATTATGAGCAAAAAATAAGATATGACCATAAAATCCATACCATTTGTTTCGACTTGGTGCCTATATCCTCTTAGTGATTTTCATTTCGCGCAAATTCCACTCAACACAATGACATTGTTTTACTCTGTCGTCACGATTCATCCCCTTGTAAAACCGGCGGGTGAAAGTGAGCCCTGATCATTGGAACAGATTTTTCACACGCTTTCGGTGCTACAGGATGCGAGCAGCGATTAAAAAAATGTTTTTAGGTGTCAAGTTTTGCAGCCAGAGTTCGCTTGAGCCAAAGCCAAGCCACAATTTACGAGCCACATACGGAGTAACTTGATTACTAATTTTTCATAATAATTGTGGCTCTGTTACCATAACGGAGCAACCATAAGTTAAAATAGTTATGGTTCTCAGCCCTGTGGAAGTTATAAACGATGACAATGGCATTGGCTCATTCCAACGCAGGGGATAATTTCCGATTTTGGCGAGCTCTTTTTCGACGCGGGTGGCGGGCGCCGGCCCCTTGCGCGCCCGCCGCCCGCCCTCGACGGCCTCGCCTCGGTGTGTGGCGGGTGGTGCGCCATCCCGGCGTCGCCCTCTCGTTCACGATCGCCTAAGGGCAAGATGGCTCCTTGCCTTGCCTTATTATTATTTGCTTTAAGCATTATACCGGTTGAGGTAGGTTTTATTGAATGTCACAGTTTGAAGCTCTGCCATCGGATCTTAGCAACGTTTATTCGTGGTGCCAGGAGTGGGGGTTAGAATTAAATAGCAGTAAATGCACGACAGTTCTCTTCCTGCGAAATTCATCTCACGAATGCCATACCTATACTGTGAGTGGAGTGAACATAAAATCTTCTGATACTGTAAAATATCTTGGAATTACCTTCTAATATATCGTGGGGAATTCACATACTAAACATATGCAGCACAGTATTTAAGAAACCTGGTTTTGTTAAACGTGTACTAGGAAGGTCCTCAGATGAAAAAGTGAATGAAAGCTGTTTCCCTCCGAATTCGCTTCGCTACTTTGCTCTTTAGCCTCTAGAGACTCGGAGGCTACATGCTAGGCTTAGGTTGCTTGATAAATTCAGAACTGATATTTTTCAGTGCAACATAGATGATATTATCATGGCTCCTCTTTACATCTCTAGGTCTGACAGTTGCGATAAAATAAGTGAGATACACTGCCGAGCAGATAGGTATATCATGTCTCCATTTCATCTCCAAAAAACTTACATCTTTACGCGGCTGGTGACCTAACACCCCCAGCCACACGCCCATGCGGCGGCTCGCAGGGTATCAGGTAGATGTAGATGTATTCATTTAATCGCCACCACCTGGTCTTAATGAGGGCTCGTGAAGGGGAAAGGCTCGTTTTATTCTGTCAGTATAGATTGTTCGGATTCCCCACCGGGTTAAACTATTTGCGAAGAATATTTTGATGCAAGAGTCATCCATCGAATCTCGTCCTTAGGTTTTCAAATTTATGCCGAGGAAATGGGAGGTATAGAAAGGACTAGATGTAGAAATGGAAGTGGCAGGCCAGCTGGGAAAGTTGGTCAGATTTGTGGACGACCAGGTGTTTGTTATTTGATATCAGGGATGTTAAGCGAAACTAAAATTCATGGTTCCGGAGCGAAAGTGGAACCAAATTTTTTTAAACGAAAACCTATTGCAACGATAGATTTTACAACTTTATACGGCTGGTGACCTACCACACCCTGCCACACGCTCATGCGGCGCCTCGCGGGGTAGTATGTAGATGGAGAAAGAGGAACAGTTCCGATTTCGGTTGGAGCTAGGAACAGTTTTGTTCCCACCTTCCTCCCTATGGTTCTAACCTTCGTTCCGAGGAATTTTAAAAGCCCACATTGATTTTTCAAAATGACCTGCCGCCACGTATGCCGCTTTGGGTGTAGTTTGGGGTGCTAGTCAAGGTGTTTTTTATCATGTTTGGTAACAATAGAAGACAATGAAAAGAAACCAGCATATTTCATGCAATCAATGGCGGAAAATTTTAGCCTAAGGAGAAATTCTAGGTTAACTTGTATTCTGTTCAGGACAATACAATCTCTCAACCGGCATGGCATATGCGACGGCTCGCTCGGGGTTGATCTCAAGGTATCGTTGACGAATATCCCTTATAATATAGTTTCGGTTCGAAATGAAAATTTTTGCACGGCTTGACTTAAGTTTCGTTAACAGAATGAAAGTAGAATTTTGAACGAAATATAATGTTCCGAAACCGTTCGCTCTTTTGAATAGTTTCAGTTAAAGTGAAGTTGCGGTTCGCACTCATGGTTCCGTGCCCAATCGGGACTCATCTCAGGGAATCGTCCACGGATATCACTTCACGTACTCGCAGGGCAACTGCGCTAACAATGGAAATCCTTATGGTATATCTACAAAGTAGACTTGGAAACCGCGCAACAATGGAACAATCAATATCATAACAGCGAACATCTTACAGGTCTGAACATCAGATAACTTACTAATATCTGCGTCAGGAACGCGTAGCAACTAGAAACAATGTAAAATATAATAATTTCAGCGATGGCAACGAGTGTAAAATTCGAAATTAAATTTTTTGGAATCTTCGTAATCGGAGGAATAAGGGATATTTTAAAGTAATTTCTTTCAACTGAAAATTGTTAACACAATGAATAATATCACGATTTCAAGATATCCATCAAACATATATCTAGCGTGTTATGTTGTTTGTTAATCATCTACTTCAAGTGTAAAAACGTGTGCTCTTTGCCCACTTGCGTCAGGCAAACTTAGAAAAGTTTAGGATTAATCACCTATATACATGTGAATACTGTTTGAAAATTATTGTACTAAGAAACTCTTACTTATTATGAGTGAAAAGGGATTGAATCTCGATAATGTATTACAGTAGCGTCTAAAGTATGCTTTGCTTAGTCTTTTACAAATATTCAGTAGCGAAATTTTGGCTCCCGGCGTGGAAATAATCCTCACATTGAATAAGAAAAATTAGCCCTTGTCTTAGCTGTGACGTTACTTACTCAATATTCTTCCGACCCTGGTAAAGTGAGGTAAAGTTTTTCAGCCAGAGGTCGCAAGTTCGAGTCCCGCCCGACTGGTTTTTTTACCATTAGGGCACGAGTGTGTGTCTGGGTCTAAATGTACCCCATTATCGAAGGAGGTGATAAAAATATAATTTTTATTTTCTGAAGATCGACCGATTCCCTGAATCAGGTTCTGTAGTAATGTCTGTCACCCTGGCCAATGTCGCAGGGTTTCGACTCAGGGTGTGACTTCCGCGCCCTTTCGTAGGCCACTTCCCTCGCGGCAAAAGCCGCTCACGATTTCTCCCGACGCTAGGTGGCGCGGGAAGCGGGGACGCACTGGCCGAGGTGCGTGAGGCAGGGAGTGCCGACGTGGTTGGTGGTGCCCCTCACGTCCCGCGCTCGTATATTGGCAAACTTGTGTGCACTTCCGGGGGTGGGGTGGGGGGAGGAAGGAATTAATATCTGATGGCGGGGGAGGGAGAGAGTAGTGTGTGTGCGCGGGTTGATGCGAGCGGAAGGAATCGGGCAGGATTTGGTGAGAGGCGGATCAATGCTCTTGTAATCCCTTTGTTAACCCCCAAGCTGTGACCGAAATCGTATCCGCAAGTCATGCCGGTCGTCCGTGTGTTGTGCGTTGGGCGTGTGTTGAAAGAAGCTCGGCCGCAGACTTCGCTAAATTTACCCTTGTTGTTTTCGCTGAATTACCCTCGGGTGATGGTCACGCTGCCGCTCGATTCGGTTTAGTCAGATGTGAATTTAATGGGTGATTGAATTTTTTTCTTCATTTTAGGAATTTTTTAGTTAATAACGTCACATAAGAATCAAAACGTTTGTATTTTTCCATTAATTTATTGTTAAATTTCACTAGTCTGTTGTTACTGCGTCCTCTTCGTGTAAAGTTACTATATCATGTTAAACATTATGCAGTAACATCGGAATTAGTCAAATTAAATATTTTATTAGTTAAAAACTGCAAGTGTTTTGCGTCCATCATAATTGAATCTGTGCGTATTTTATATAAGTAAATAACGTCGCCACCTTAAACATTTCACGACTGCACCAAATTATATTGGTTTTTCTAATTGAAACTCTATCTTTACTAAGCCCAGGGGTCTCAGTTGAAATGGATAATGGACATTGCGTATTATCAAATTATTTGCTTAAGGGAAAACTCATCAGAAATCCTCATGTTCATTTTAGTCCCTTCATTGATCCTATGTGTTGAAAAAATTAATTATCTGTTTGATTCTCGGTGTAAGTTCTTTGTTTCAAGATGAATTTTAAAAATATTTCTGTTTTGTTTTCTGCTTTTTATTTCAGTTTCGATGTCATTTCTGAAACTCTATTATAATCTATTGTTACTTCTATAAGAAAAGTCTGTGACTTCGTCATTGTCTTTCAACGGCAAGTGTTGCTGACTTAGATTGTCATTGTCTAGTTGCTTTTGTTATAAGTTGTTTTTTGGTTTAAAAGTCCCTAATGTTATATGCATGTATAAACTCCAATTATATAAAGTAATCTTATGTGGGACTAACTCTATCTTAGTTGTACTACTGTAACTAATGTTTGACAGGACTGCATCTAACGCGCATTTTTCTGAATAGTTAAAAACCCTTAAGGATTTGAGCGCGCGACCTCAAGTTTAGCAGGCGAGAGCCTCCATCACATCACTGGCATCGAAGTTGACTTTTCCTGAGGTCGTCAAAATATAAGGGTGCACGGTGGATGCGTTGGATGGCCTCCCGCATCGAAGGCATCCGCCCATGGTGCTCTTGCCTGCGGTGAGATATTCATGCTCGGCTCACCGCAAAACCGGAAAGCGATGCAAGCGAGTGTTTGAGCGCGCCAGCCAGCCCTTTCGCCCGGGAGAAATGGGCTCCCCCCCCTGCCCCCGCCGGATCTCCTTCTCCCTCCCCACTTCCGCGACTACTTGCCTCTTTCTTCACGTTGCATTGCCCTCCCCACCTTCACCCCGTCTCCCGTCACCCCATTCCGGCCCGTCGTCGATCGAAGGCACTCTCAGGCTGGGGCCCGCCCACCACCACTTCCCGTCTTCGCCCCGTCGGGCCCCGCCGCCTTTTATGGCGATCGTAAAAGTCCTGCAAATATTCAGCTGTCGCAAATGAAGAGATTTCCGTACCAGCCGAGCGTCTGAGTAAATCCCTGCACTTGAATAATGATAATGAAAGGGGGAGAGGGAGGAATGAAAAATAATTCAAAGGTACTTTTCATGACCTTCCAAAGATCTCGAAGTTCTTTCGTCGCATTTTCTGGCACTTAAGTCGAAGTGGTGGCTTTCGGATGGATTAGAGATGTTCGACGCAGTGTGAGCGGCGAAAATCCCCCCTAAGGTGCGAGGATATAAAAAAATTGCAAAACTAACCTTTCAAACTGAATTATCCGCCATGAGCCGTCGTTGCGATCAAGAGAGAGCAGCAATCTAGTGTAATTGGTTGAACATTTAAAAGCCATTCATGGGCTGTCTGTAAATATCGTTAAATTCTTTGATAGTTTTTGGCATTCGAATGGAAATCGTAAATGATGTTAAAATATTTAGAATGTTAAAAATAGCGAATCGGTCTAAAATATCTGTATCAGTTTGCATTTAAGTTATGACGAAAAATTTACAGACTCGAAAATGTGCTCTAAAAATGTACCAAGTGAGACTTTGGCTGAGTTTTATGGTGATCCTGGGGCAAAATATCAGTCACTTTTTTCCTAGGTCATTTGTTGTCTATCTCTGCCTCTGAACCCCATTTGTTTGGACTGCATTTGAGTGAAAGTAACTGTGAAGCTCGTGTTGTATGAAAAAGTGGCTTCAAACTAGATTCGTGAAATTGCGGGCAATTACTAATGCTTTAGTTCCAGGCGTGGGCTTTGCGCTTTCCACTCCATTAGTCATGGATTGAATTTATGAATTATAGCTCGCAGATTTCCTCCACCATCGTTCTCTTGAAATTTTCGGATATATCATTAAATGCATACCTTGACGGTGTCACTTAGTTTTTTTCTCTTCGGCAGATGGGCAGAGCTGATTTTCGCCCATATTTCCGCCGTGAGGCGACCAGAAGTAGTCGTAGGGGGGTGGGAAGACAAGCAACAGCAGAGGGTGAATGCGGACGCGGGAATCGGTTGGTGGACTTTCCTCTAGAATGACGAGGAATCATACTTATGCATCATCAATAAAAATACACCATTTCTTCTGTCACGTCTTCGAGCGAAAGAAAATAGACTGCATAATGGCTATACAGCCTCACGGAATCCGTACACTCAGTGCTTGCTTTCGAATATGTAAACTCATTCCGCGATCGAGTTAGATAAGCGAAAAAGGCGACTTAATTGCCCGAACGTACTATCACGTAGGATGATCTGAAGTGTATTTGGGTTGGAGAAATAATATTTCCGCTCAGAAATACTTTTGAAGCAAGCTTTTAATGGATTTTCCTCGAAGGAGTGGGTAAAACCCGGCTCAACGGACTGAAATCTCGACTCGCTTTCTTCTTTGGACCATTATGTGTTTGGTGTCGTCCGAACATTCCAACCCCGTCCTCAGAGAAGTGATTCCGACAGTGGAGTGTGATATAGAATAGATTAAAAATGGCGAGTCTAAATGACATTTGATCTGCCGCGAGTGTCTCATCCGTTATGAAAAGATGATGATTCGTGCGGGTAGATCTCAGTACCTCGTTTAAATGTCTCTTGCCTTTAAAGTTTCTTCTTAATGCACACTTCTTGGGGACGCCGAGGTAGTTGAAGCGGTTAAACCAGACGTTGCATATGGCGGGGAATGAGGAGTGTTTTAATTGTGTATTCCGTCACACGTGTTAAAGATCGTTACGTACGCCAATGAAAGGGTTGGTAAACCGTGGACGGCTGGTGGAGATGGGAGAGATGGGCTCAAATGGTCGCTATAAACCTTTAATGCAAATATTAGTTAATGCTCACTATACCTGCATTTTTGGACGTTAATTCCGATAAAGGTGGCGCTAACTGGCAATTATTGGGAATAATTTTTGAGACGATGAAAGTCAGTGTGCGCGTTATAGCCGCGGTGTCATGGGCGAGGGCGGTGCGGGAGAGGAGATGATAGAGGTGCGTGGATTCGATCCGAGTAGAGGATTCCGATTCTCCTCTCGTGCGGAGGGCGCAACATACGTGATCTGTCATTAAATCTGTCACCAATTTGGGTGCATTTGACGCCCGCGCTGACTGAAAGACTAATTGAGAAAATGATGGAGTGCGGTCATATATATTCAACCATTCTTCCCATCAATCCTAATGCTCATGTTATCTTTCTGTCGGATTGTGAAGTTTCTTATTTAACTCTTTGAGCAGTACGAACGTTCATTTACGTCCTCGTGCCTCCTGGCCATCCAGAGTATGATCGTACACGTACGTCTTTCGAATTTGCTCTGGAGCAGTCAAGGCGAACGTTCACGCCTCCCAAACAGATTCATTGTAAGATGTTGTTCCATCTCACTTGGTGGCTGTTGAGCCCAATTATCTCTATAAAGTCTTTCTGAAGAGTCCTGACACCTTTTCCATTATTCTGTTGACTACGTTCAGCCTTGAGTACAAGCGTACCACATGTAGTTGTATTGGTTCCATTGACAGAAGTTGTATTCAAAGCTGGTTTTAGTCGTGTTCGAATTTATTATTGTTCTTTTACCACAGTATTTAGGATTATACGCGGTAAAGTGTTTTATTTATTTGTTTTCGTTTACTATTTATCAAACAAAATTGAAAACAAGGTAATTAAATTATAACAGGGGTCAGGGTAAGTACAAGGTAATAAAATTAACTCCCGGGGTCAGGGTAAACGAAAAAAAACTCACTGCTCAAGGGTTTAAATCCTCAATAACATCAGACTTTGGTTAGCGTAAAGTTTATAGTGCTTTTAAAACGCTACGTGCAGCTTTGATAAACCGCCATTTACTCGTATGTCATCAATTTCAGGTTGATTATAGATAACTTCATACCCACCGGCGTAAATACTAATAGGAATACAGATAATAGCATTACTGTGACAGTGAGCTTCTTCCTATCTCTGATGAAGGTGCGGGCGACCCACCGAAAATTGTGAAATCTAGTAAGTGTTTTTTTTGTGTTCTGTGTTTTTGTTGCCACCATGTGACGATGTTTATGTATGAATGATTGAATTTAATTAATAAATATCTTAAACATTTACCTGAAGTTAGGTCAGTCACCCTTAATAATATTCATTAACAAATTATTTGTATCACTTTTGAAATTAGAATATCAATTGCTGAGAACATATATGCCTTTGTAGTATCCAATATTTTTCTCGTTGTCTCTTCGTAAATGATATACCTTTTATAATTAGTCACAATAAAATATTATTATCCCAATGACACACATGCATCAGGCTACTTCCCTAATATCGATGTAATGGGCACTGCTCTCCTGATGAATGGTCCCGGTTCGAGTCCGCTCAGCCTCTCTCTGAAATCTCCTTCCGGTTATCTGGGGCCAATGGGATTACCGCACGCAAATCTGTCCTTCAGCTTCACTGATACTAAGATGACTATATATCCCCTCTCCTTTCGGCTTTCCCCTCTCCTAACGGTGGTCTGTTGTAGGGTGATCGCTCCAGTTCTCCCGGAGATCGAGTGAATGAAGACTCCGCCCTCTACGCGGTATTTACATCTAAAATTTTGTTCGCGAGTATTACTGCTCTTCGCGAACGTTCTATATGTTTCGTATAATTAGTATGCCGCGTTTCCTTCCAGGACTATCGTCCGGTTTTCGCATCGAAAGTTTCCCTTTCTATTGTCGATTCAGTTTGATTCCCTCACCCGATATCCGTTTTCGTACTTGGTTTTATTTATCATTTTTATTATTAGGCGTCCGCGGGTAGCCAACTCTCTGGTCACATTGTCGAGGCGCACTTGGCCTGAAATATCCCTGGCCTCGTTCGATAACAATTGAAAAGTCTGATTAATAATACGCGAGGGTAGCTTGTCGATCCATATGACCTTGGCAAACCTTTCGTCGTTGAAATCATTGCTACATCCCTAAAATGTGTGGAGTAGCTACGTTACTATATGCCAGGTAAAAAAACTGTAAAGTAATCGCTGTCTAGTTTTCTCGACGGAGCATCGGCGAATGCACCTTGCGCTATTCACCGCCTGGCCGAGTCGCAACATCAATGGTACCATCAGTGAGAAAAATCCCCAAGTTACTGCCCCGCCCAAGAGGTCTTCCCTCCGGGAATAACCTCTTGAGAACCTCTCGGGTTTCATTGATCGAGGGGCCGGGTTTCAAGGCATTTCGTTCGGCTCGCGAAGAAGAGGGAGGTTTGATAATCCTTCGCTAATGCTCGAGTGCAATATCAGGTGACGGGAAATAAAAGTGTTTTCCTTATGACTCTTCGGCGGACACCGACTGGTCTGTTCATTTCTCACGGCGCTCCGGCGTCATTCTCGGTGAACCGCGCTAGGAGGGGGTGATGGCGGATCTTCTCTTGCCTTCCGCCCCTCCTCAGTCAGCGTCGCCGTCTTCTGCTCTTTGTTGAATGCGCGGCGACACACTATCCCGCCTCGGATTTTTCTTTGACGTGGACAAGGCATAAATTTGGATATTCGGTCTCTCATTAGCTGCGTCGTGTCTCTCCTCTCGTCCGGCGTCGAGGTGCGTTCGTGTCGCACCTCGAGGTCCGTTCGTTTCTATGGGCGGCTCGTGCGTTGTCACGCCGCACTCGGAGGGCATGCGCTCCGCCTGGCGAGGACCCCTCTCGGCTCTCCTGGTACTCGACGTGTCCATTTGCGCGAGTGCTCGAAAGAGTTGGGTGTGCACATTCCATCACACTCGAGAGCGGATGCATTAACGGAGAACTACTCTGAAGGGTATCTCAGGATATAGACGTTTGAGCATGTTGAGGCATATTTGTTTTTTTTTTACAGATTTGCGTGAAACTTTGCATTCCCGCACTCATTTGCACTACGTACTCATGAAAGTGAATAAACTTCTTCTGCCTATTTGGTTTCTTTGGTATTTTATGCTATTTTTACCTGTATACTTATGGCACTTGACACACGCACACACACAATCCATAACAATACGGAAATAATTCCTTAACAATTGTGAAGAATTTCTCCTAAACGTGAAGTAATTTATTTCATATTATTATATGGTTGCGAATATATATATATATAGGCAATGTGCCCAGTAGAAAGTATTTATTTTCATATAATTTTCGTGTTAAGTTCGAATTACGCACCGTAAACTCTAGTCATAACAATCCATTTATTTAGGCGAAATTTTTCCCTCATTACTATTGCATCATTTGTATTACTACATTTATGGTGCTTTCCACACTGTAAACTGATGTTCTTAAATGTAGTGTGGTCCAGGAATTGTTTTCTCATTACTTGATAAGTTATTGAAATGCCCTCAATGACTCACGATTACCGCACCAACCACCTTGTATTTCGAGCGAGATTTTATCCTTTGTCATTAGAGAGACCATTCTCGAATTCTTTTTTATCTCAGCTGTTTTAAGAAGCAGGAATTAAATATGTAATATTAATCGCGCAACACTATAGTTTTATGCCACAAATTCTCTTTCATTACATTATTATATCTAAATAAGTCTTGAATTTGGCTAATTTTTTCCCGTCGTACGGTGAAAATGCCTTAACCACAGGTATTTTGCGATTCATTAAAAATTACCGACGTGAGAATAAAATTTATTTGCAAAAATAGTTTGGAAAACATACAATTTGCGTACTATTTAATTGTCTGACAAGAGGTGCACGTTATATCACTTACTTTTACTATCTCTGAGGTGCATTCGCGTACCATATCCCATAAAAAACGGCTGGTATTTGTTGGGAAATATCTCGATAAGTAGGGCAGTAAGTGGCTGATATTATAGTATATTCAAGGAAGGTGAGATATTATTCTTTAAAATGTGACAAAATTGGCTGAATTTTAGGTGAAATGATATTCCGCTCAAGCTATCATAATTTTCAGAATGTTGCGCCATTAAGCTTGAATTTGTTGCAAGAACACGGTTTTATACTCCGCATTTATAGTGGAGTTCTCCTTATAGCTTTCAGATTGTCTATTCTTATTGATGTCGTTGCTCTAGTTGACCATCGTGTTCTCTGAAAGGGATTCGTGGCATTCTTACATTTTAGTGAATTTTTAGAGAACACGAGTAGGGGTGGCCGAAGAAGTTTCGCAGATTTTATGAGACTTTCAACGCTTTGGGGTAAAAGGTGGTTGCGATTAGTATTGGCGATGGTCTGCGGAGGTTATTCTTGTCAGCAAAATGAAAACATCGACAGATTTTAAGGTGGATCGCTTCGTAACGCGCACGTGATGCCATACAAATGAGGATGATGATCCCGAAGTAGTAGGCGCAACTTAAGGTGGCGATTTAAGTTTTTAAACGTTTAAAATGGATCCCATACGCTGCTTAGGTTAGTTTATGGTTCTTTTGTAATTGAAGCCCCCATCCCCAGGACGTGAATTCAAATTCCGGCGGTGCAGGAGATTTTACCGCGAGAACCCGATCGTGAAGAGCACTTCTACGTTTTCTGGGGTTAGACTGTGGCGAAGAGTAGGCCGACGCCGAGTTTCCCTCCGCCTTTCCTCCGTTCCCGAGTTCTCCTTGCCGCACTGACCACCCGTCCTCGATGGCATGCGTGACCTCTGTTGTCGATCGCCTCCCCGAGACAACCAACCGTCCGAAGTCTGCCCGACTGCGTGCTTGCGCGTCTGTCGGAAGAATCATTCGTCATCGTCGTGCGAGATGGGCGGCTCGTTACGGGAGCCCGAGAGGCGCATTCCCCCGGCCGCGGGGGGGAAGCCGGCCCAATTTGTGCGTGCCTGCGTCGAATCGCCGTCACTCGACCGTCACGGCCGTGCGAGATCCCCAAAATCCCGGCCGCCGCTCCGCGTGGATGGTTTTTCGACCGTCCCACCCCCCCAATGGCTTTCCCCACCTCCCTCCCCCTCGCGAGAGCCCTTCATTAATCACGTGCCGCTACTGCGTGCCGCACACCTGGACGCGGCAGCCACTGCGGTCCAGTGGGGAGGAGGCGTTCGCCTCTCGGGTGGAGAGCCGCCCCCTCTCGCGACACGTGTTCCCTCGGCTCTTCCGACGACAGCCCCCGCCACCGTCCTCTCTCCCCACCTCCATCGTGGCACCCGCGGGACACTGGTGGCAATGACGTCGCGTCGGGCGTGAGTTTGTCGAGCTTGTTCTGCTCACCTGCTGCTCCATTTGGGAGAGAACACCGTTTCTGGTCGCGGAGTGAATACGACGAACATGAATGGATGCGATCGGAAATGGGAGCGAAGCAAGAGTAGCTAGTGGCCATATCACGAGCCAACGCGTTTGCTTGAAGTTTCCTTTATCCGAACACCACTTATTAATGTTTCACTAAGCAATGGAATTCTAAGTTGACCGCTATGGTGGTATGGAATCTGAAACTCCTGGCCGGCTTTTTTTTATTCATCCAAGTGCTCCGGTTATTTTTGGGATTGATTTATTATTTTGAAAATGTGTTCAATTGTGGTGGATATTCATAGTCTGCCGAAAACCGGCGGTGGAATGGGTAGGAATATTCTCTGGGGAAATGGAGTGTATTTAGGCTGACATGACGAAAAAGAAGAATCTCTTAGTATATTCCACACTTAAAACTTTTATTCTCGACCTAGGTTTCGATTGCCTTGCAATCATTTTCAAAGGTCGCGGAGTGAAATACACTGAGAGATTTTTTTCTTTTTTGTCATGTCTGCGGTAAAATTCCACAAAGTTACGTCTTCAACCATTAAGTTTATGTATTTAGGCTCTTTTTGCCATTTTTCCTTCGGCAATTTCTATGTACGAGTTCTATGAGTTTATCGCAGCCACTCCCATGTTTCTCTCTGTGATATTGACGATTCATAAGTCAACTTGACACCGTGCCGAACGTCCATGAAAGTGGGGACGAACAAGGAATGCGAAGGGTGGAGGGTGGAAAATGGAGATGTTTGGTGCCTTTATGCCTCCATCTGCTTGCGCCGTGGTTTGTGAGTGAGGCGTGGGAAAATTCAATTATTTCCTCCATCTGGTCTGTGGGGTGTCACTCTTGTTCCTCATGTACCGCTGTTACGTGGATCTAGGGTTCCAGTGCCGCAAATGATGTCGCACTTTTGTGCCACACATTTTTGTGATTAGACGGAGTCTTCACGTCTTCGCGTGCCCCCATGCTAAGTTGTCAAGTGATCGAATGGTGCTATGACTTTTCTCATCTCAGTTTCTCATTAATCGGAGATAATTCTCTGGGTTATATCAAGCCAATGAAACGGATTTTACCAGTTCGATTAGCTGATTCTTGCTGCGTATTACTGATGAAGCCCAAGTACAAATTGATGTTTTCTCCTCGGTATGGTATAATTTGTTTTACCATTATGCTTATCAAAATGCTGAATTGTTCTTTGAAAGACCGCAAAAATTATCATGCGAGTTTTCCCCAATTTATTATCAACGCGTTGGGATAATTGTGCACGCCGTGAGATTTTCTCTACTATTTTTTCTAATTGCCCACTGATTGATTGTTTTATCCGCGATTATGAAGCTATCGAGCAAATAATCCGTCAATATTTCTGGAGGAATGGTTCAGATTATGGCTGCTTTTAAGTCATGCCTTGGCATTCTTGTAATGGGCAGATGACGTGATTAAAAGTTTATTAAAGAAACCAGTTAAACGAGATTAATAGCCTGCGATATATGCCCTGGGAATTGAAGAAAAACGGCATCTAGTGTCTTCAGTGAACGTAGTTGAGTTTTGAAAGAAAACTCTTACATTTAAATCTTTTTTACGTAATCTGAGGCCATCGATGGAAATGTGAAGAGAGAATCGCCATACCGGAATTCCCCGAAGTGTTTGAGCGAAAAGATTCTAATTGGAAACTGAGGAGAAGAGAGAAACTCAAAAGACCTAATATGCGTCCCAACGACCTCTGAAAAACAATGGCGAATCACGAAGTGCGTCGAAGTGAGGAAAATGAAGCGGTCAGCTGTTAGGAAAGTGGAGTGGAAAGCTGCTGTCGACCAATCTTCGTATTTATGACTGCTACCGATTATGATGAAATGAGAGGATCTGGTTGGAGTGGTGGCTAGAGTACTGGCTAACCATACGAACGGCCAGGGTTCAAATCCCTGCTGAGTAGGATGTTTTTCAGAGGAAACCCGATCCATACTTGAGTGTCTTGTGGATGGCACTTCAAGTACAGTACTCCGTTGGATGAGACGTTAAACCTAGGTCCCCTTGGCGCCGTTCGTTAAGAGAAGGCTAATGCCGACGCCGGGTTTCTATCCACCCTTCCTCCCATACCTATCCCCTATGGCGCAAATGACCATAGCTGTCGGTCGCCTCCCCAAAATCCAGTCCGGTATGATGAAGTGAAGATTTGATCAGTAATGATTTTATTTTCTGGTCATGTTGTGCCAAAAAATTTAGTGGTAAGTTGAGGTGGTCCGCCATGGTTTTTAGATGACTCCCATTATTGATTGGACGTATCCGTTGACCTTTGACGCTCGTTGAGGGGCGTTCTGGCCGAGAGGGATGTGTCGACCGTTTCCTGCTCACACACACCCCCCCAATCACCTCCCCCTCTCCCAAATCCCACCTCGCCCCGCCACTCTCCGAATCTCTCTCTCTCTCTCTCTCGGCCTCCATGGTCGCTCTTGGAGTGTTTACCTTCGTGTTGCGATATTGTTTCTCGGTGCGTTGTTTCGTGAAGTTTGGGGCCATTGAGGAAGGGATAATTTACCAGTGGAATATATAATTCACCTTCATCTACACAATACCCTGCGAACCGCCGCTTGGGCGTGTGGCAGGGGGTGTTAGGTCACCAGCCATGTAAAGGTTAAGTTTTTTGGAGACGAAATGGTGACATGTATTATAGGAGTGTATTTAGTGGAGCTCAATTTTTATTGTGGTCGCTTATTGTTCGCGGAAAGAACGAGTTTTTGTACCTTTCTGCTCGGCAGTGTATCCCTCTTATTTTACGCATCTGTCTGACCTAGAGTTGTCGTGAGGAGTCATGATAGTATTCTCTGTGTCGCTCTGAAAAATATTAGTTCTGGATTTCTCAAGCAACCTAAGCCTAGCGTGTAGCCTCCGAGTCTCTAGGGGCTCCGACGTTACTCCCCCTACATGCCGTGAGACACTATACGTACGCTCATAACAGTTTTCAACCTAGCGTGTTGGTTTCCTTTGTATTTTCTTAAATTTTTGGTTAAATCTTCATGACCAGGGTCCAAAATGCTCGCGGCATATTCAAGATGTGGCCTTACCAGTGCGAAGAAGCATCTCTCTTTGACTTTTTCATCCGGGAACCTTCCTATTATATGTTTATCAAAACCTAGTTATTTTTATGCTGTGCCGCACATATGTTTTTTATGTGTGTTCCCCAAGATATATCAGAAGTCAACGTAATTCCAAGATAGTTGAATCTATCCGTAGCGAGATACGACCTCCTCTTCTCGGTGTCTCTTTCAATGAAGAGAATCTACGGCAATTAACTCTGCGGAAGCCTTAAATCTTATTTACCGGTCATCTTGGTGAATTGTTTCACTTGAAAAACCCTAAGCATAGGAATGCAAATTGTACGTGAGTGATTATATGAACGCAAACATAGTTCAATATGACTGGGAAGTGATTAAGTTAATTGCATCGGATTGGCCTCGGAAATTTTGGGTGAGGGCGCTCGAGAATTGCGTCTCATAGACACGAAAATGTATGATTCGGATTCTCCGGTCCATCATGTCTTCCGGAAAGGATAGTTTACTCCGTACTTGCCATTATGTTGTCTGACAGGGTGGTCTTGGAAAATGACTGAAAAGTTATTGAACCGGAAAATTGCATTAAATGAACGGGAAAGTCGCCTGCGTAAAGAAATATTTCTTTCTGCATGCCGTTAGTGTAATATTTTCTCCATGTTCAGTTAACAAACAATGTGTCGTTGAATTCTGGGTCCTTGAATTGCTAGCTAGAGAATGCATACACTCATGCATTGTCACGCATAAGCTGTTCCCATATATGTTAGGCTCATTCCGAAGAGTGTAATTATGATGTCAGGCCTAGGAATCTCGCTTTGCTTTATTTATTTCCTCCATAATGCCCTCTCCTTGCATATCTCTTTTTCTTCTTTTACAAGCTTTATATACGCTCTTCTGTTTATCGGCTCCTATTATGTCTCCTGTGTGCATTTTCTTCCGCCATAGTCGCCAATGATTTTCTCGAAAGGAAAGAAAACTAGAAAGAAAAATAATAGTAAAAATAATTCTGTTTATGGCAAACTTGATGTCGGATTCTAATATGAGCTAAATTTTTTGAACTTGTAATAAGTTCCGTACATAATTGATGTTGAGTTTTACGTTTCTTAATTTTCTAAGAGTTCATTTGAAGCACTCGAAACTTAAAGGAATATCAGGGTTGCCACACTTCTGGAAAACCTGGAAAGTCATGGAATGTCAGGGACAATGATAAATAAAGCTGGAAAAAATCTTTGTTGTATAAGTCAAATGGTGATTTTTCTTCATCCTCTTACGCATAGGTATATCTTCGATATTTGAACATCCCGTGCTTTGCTGATAGCCATTTCGATACACGCAATCATTGAGTTAACATGGAGCTAGTCCAATCTCAATCCAAATTGAACAACCATGCATTTGCAGGAAATGCTCCCCTCAACCGAAGAGGTGCATATGGCCTATTACACACAGCGCGGATTTAACCGACGTAACATTTTTGTCATTGCCGTCGATCCAGTAGTGGGGCAAAGAAACCAATGGGGGCTTATTTAATAAAACAATGAACTATCCATTTTGAAATTGGTGTTTATTTCTGAAGTTATATGCTTGTCATAATATTCATCAAACATATGCAAGTATGTTCAATGTTATGTCAATCAGATGATGCTCCATAAATGTTAAAATACATTTTATATCATAATTTTTCGTAATTTTATTTTGGGGTTTATCTTTAACAGAGTTTCATCATATTTTTTCCTATGTAAATACGTTAATATTCCGTAAAATGCATATTATCAAACAGTCTGGACAATTGTGTAAGTAGTCTGGAAAATCTGGAAAAATCGGGGAATTTAAGATTTCCTCACGAACTTGAGTGGTCACCCTTAATATGTTACCCTTGGAAATTAAGGATTATGCAGCAACAATAGGAGCAGCAGAATAGGTCACTTACTAGTTCTCTTTTTTTTCCGAGTCCTCCATCCCCGCGGTCGTCTGCGTCGCGGAAGGGGTGGACGTTCTGCGGGTCTCATGATTCCAGGATACTCATCCGCCGATTCTCTTCCTTCGAAATGGAACGCCGCCCTCTTAATGTCTCTAATCTCTCAACCAGAAGCACATGTCGAGGAAATCCCCTCCCTCGGATTGTCTCCTGTCGCCACGTTATCATTTTAGATGACTTATCGGGGAAGTGCTCGGAGTTTAGCCGAGGAGGAGCCTTGTTTTTTGCCGCAACATCATCCCCCCCTTTGTTTGGTCACATTGGGAGCGCGGTCGCTCTCTGCTCCCCCGTGGCGCGCCGGCGCGGGTCTCCCGGAGAGCGTTGGTGCCGATGGAGCGGCTAAAATCCAGTTTTGGGGTGTAACCTCCGATGGGGAAGGATTTATTTTGGCTCGTAATGATTGGGAGCGTTTGAAGTCGCTCGACGTAGTGTGGGATGGAGCTCTGCTAATGACCGAGAGATTGGATTGCGTGTCGCTCACGGCTCCGTTCGGTTCGACTGATCGGTTCTTCGGGGACCGTGGGAATGTTGCGGCGGGCGGAAGGCCATATCACGGCCGGGTGGACGGCGCGTCGGTGAAATTGTGCGGTCCATGGGCAATTTCCGACTCTTCCAGACGTTGCGCCCCCCCATCCCCACCCACCCTCTCCGGTTTCTCATTGGCTCCCGTTGAAGTGATCAGCCCCTCGGTGCGTACCAGTCTTATTTCCTCAATCCTAAGGAGCATTCTCATAATATCGGGATTACAGGTTGACCTCGATAAATTGTCATCGTGCACATTCGCTAAGTTGTTTCCGATGCGTAGTTCCTCCTTGCTAGAATGGACGGCGAGTCCACCCGCTAGAACACTAGCCGCGGTTTTTTTTGATGCGCATCATGGCTTGAATCAAGGTTTCTGGGCCAGATAGAAATACTTTTAAAATATATTGAAGTTTACTTTGTTTCCAGATATATAAAGAACTAAATTTATCTAAATAATCTTATTACGAGGGCTAATGGGGAAGTAATTGAACAAGTGGTTGTTTTTGTGTACTGAGGTAAGATGTTTGCGAAAGATGGACGGATAGCTGACGGAATGAGACGTGCGAATGCTGGAAGGAAAGTGGTATGTAGCATGTGGAGCATATCAAGGAATGTCTGTCTAAGGAAGCGAAAATCGCCGTGTACAAAAGCGTACTTCTCCCCACTTCGTTTTATGGTAGTGATACATGGGTACGTCAGGATAAACACAAGAGTAAATTAAATGCCGTGGGTATGAGTTATCTGAGGAGTGTTAGCGGCAAAAGAAGGATGGATAGGGACAGGAATGAGTGGGTAATAAATGAAAGTGGGTTAGATGCTCCAGTAATGGACATGTATGAAAGGAGTGTACTATGTTGGTTTGGCCATGTTGAGAGAATGGATGAGGGTCGAATAACGAAACAGATTTATAAGAGTGAAATGAATGGTGCGAGAGGTAGAGGTAAGCCGAGAAAGTTGTGGTTGAATGTGGTTGAGGAAATTCTTAGGAGGAGGAATATTAGGAGTCTTAAAAACAGGAGGGCGTGTATGAAGCAGTGTATGGGGGTAAAGTAGGCAAAAGAGGCTTGCAAGGATAGATCAGTATGGAGGAAATTATTGAAGCAGAGTTAGGTGTACAAATATGTACTTATGAGTGAAACTTGTGACTCTGCCTACCCCGGAAGGGATCGGCGTAATTGGTATGTATGTAAAACTAGAATTCCGTTTTTGATGGCTTTCGGTCGACCGGTTCGGCGAGAATATCTTAATTGTCGCATACTTTTTTCTCACGCGTTGGCCTCGTGTAAACGCACATTTCACCCTCCTGGTGATGGCTCTCCCGGCGTGAGAGCGACCCGCATCGCTCTCTCGCCGCGATACATCGATGCCGATCGAGGGGTGTGCACACGCGACGGGCGGAGGCAGGTCGTCCCCGGTCCGGCCTCTCTTTGTGTAGCCACGGAAGCCGCCACCCCCCCCCCCCCCCCACCCCCTTCCCCCACGCCATTGCCTCGGTAATCGCGTTTTCATCGCCTCGCCGTTGATCCCGCGGGAGGGGCGGCTCTCTTAAGCCCCATCGCCCCCCCCCTCCTCTCTCCGATCGGACTCCCGTCGTCGAAGGATGAAACCCCGACGCCCCCACCTCCTCCTCTGCCCTCCTCCCACGTCTCCCCCGCCCCCCGTGGGTCTGTTGTGCCGAGGCATGTGGCTGCCGGGGGATGCCCCTCCCCTCTTCTCCCCCGGCTAAGCTCCTTGAGCCCCATCCTGATTTACGGCCGTGGCAATTAACAAGTTTTCCACGGTTTATGCTCCTCCTAACCCGTGAGTGCCGGCGGCACGAAGTTGACGCGTGATTTCCCACCGCTTTGCTCTCCCGTTGGTCTCTGCCGGCCCTGCCGCTCCGCCCTCGTGGCGGCCGCAACTCAGTTTCGCGGATCCTGCGTTTGTCACCCCGTCTCTCTCGCGTCGCACTGCAGGAGGGTCGGTCGGTCACCAACCGAGAGGGCCGGGTCAATGGCCGGGGAGCGATCCCGGAGTCGCGAGCCTCCTCCTCGTGTGTCACGGCCTGTCATTTGAAGTGTTCGAAAACCCGTGAATTGAATAAATGGGCGTGGTATTTTCGTTCAAGAATGATGGTCAAGAAATATGAACAAAGAATGTGAGATTGATCTGGCAGTTTTTTGCTCTAATTATGCTGATTTCTAAATATCTGCGTCATGCGTTTGTTTCTGCTTCCGAATATTCCGATATAGTAACGGACAATTTTCATGGCGTGCATTCCACTGTTGTTTTTTAATGCTGTATCCCACATATTCAGGTTCAACTTTGTGCGTTAGGAAGTATAAGACAACGGTTTCTTCTCTGTTACAGGAGGTGAATTGCTACTCATGATAGTCGGCCAAAATACGATTGCCTACTGTCGGTGCAAAAATTATGTAGACTCGAGTTTGGGCAGTGATTAAAAATGAACCGTGGTACCCATATGAATGCGAGTTACACCAAATTTTAGCTTGTTTTATTTTACGTTTAACTGTGGTTGCCGATTATTTTGACATTACACTCTCAATTTCTTATTCTGGTGAGAACAAAAAAGTGCCGGTTTTTCACCGTTTTCGAACGGCATTTAATGACAATTGGCGTCGTAAACTCACATTGTGATATCGATTTTTAACGAGTGAATAAACAACCGAGTATTTTAGCGGGCTGGAGCTAGCGATTTGGCGGCCTTCTTTGGTCGAGGGGTGGTGAAAGTATGAGCCCTGTTGCCACTTGCGGGTTGCGTGCCGAGCCCGTTACTCATACGCTCCTTCTGTGCATTGCCTCGAGGGGCGAAAACAATCGCTGCACACGCTCTTTTCATGAATTTTATTTTAGGTAGCAATTGTTGTCTTTTTAGTATCCAGCCATTTTCCACCACCTTTTACTCATAAGGGCCTTTTCTCGATGCACTGAATTTCTTCAATGGGCCCAAAGAGATACCAATACATCCGCATCCGGCGAATTGTAACAGCGCTCAAACTTTCACCTCCACTCTCGCGAAAACGGCCGCCTTACCGCTGGCTTGAGCCCTATAAACTACTCGGTTGTTTATTAACTCGTTAAAAATCGATATCATAATGTGAGTTTACGATGGTAATTGTCATTGAATATTGCTGAAAAGGGCATCGAAACAAGACCAAGATCTTGCTTCTACTACTTTTCATAACCAAGAAAAAGTTGTTTCATAAATTTGTCAATAACTTTTTTATGGCGCCATAGAAAGAACTGAACGTGTAAAGATACATTGCAATAGGTTTTTTCCACACAATACTTCAGGTTCATTACGATTAAACTTCAAGTTTCTTCACTATTAAATGTTAAAGAGAGCGCTCCGTTCGAAAACGGTAAAAAAACCGGAACTTTTTTTGTTCTCACCAGAATAAAAAATCGAGTGTGTAATGTAAAAATAATCGGCAACCACAATTAAACGTAAAATAAACAAGCTAAAATTTGGTGTAACTCGCATTCAAGTGGGTACCACGACTCATTTTTAATCAGTTTCCAAACTCGAGTCTACATAATTTTTGCACCGACAGTAAGTGTACGTGTGACCTACGGCTCTTGTAGACGTTAAAGTACCCTCGTGTTATATTATATTTTTTACATACCTATTTTCCCTTTCGTGTACTTTCCCTCGATTCACTTTGACGATCAAGTCAACAGCATGTGGCTCACATGTAAAGCATTCCTTCGCTCCAGTGAAGATGTTTGTCGCGGGACGGGAGGCGGCGGCACACATCCCCGTGGCAACGCTGCCGGGGGGCCGGAAGCGGCCCTCGCGCCATGAATCTCGCCGCGCTTAACGCCTTCACGACGCTTCGCCGGGGGAGGCGGGGGGGGGGGGGCGCTAAAGTTGGCGTGATGTATATATATCGTGGGCTTTAGCGGGGCGATGACTGCACTGGCGCCGCCCCTCCACAACAAATATGCTAATGTCCCCTCCACCCGGGGGGGTCGAGGAGCGTCGTGTTTCGTCCCTGTCCCCCCGGGCCTTTCCCTCTATTTGCCTCCGGGGCCATCTCGAACGCTTATCGTTCTCTTTTAACTGATTAATCACCCTCCCAATTTTCTTGTGCACGCTGACCCCTTGGTGTTGAGAGCCGTGGTTGTGGCTTTAGTCCTCTCGTCCGGAGAGTCCGGGCGCGGATCCCGGCGGGGATTTTTTTCGTTGAATCCCAGTCCCTCTCAGGGTGGGTGGCGTTGGGTAGCTCTTTTAGGGTCGCAATTTGTCCATCGGATGGGACGTCGAACTGTTGCCCTCGTGGCCCCTTTCGAAAGAGCTGGCTAATTTTGACACCGGGTTTCCCTCCACCCTTCCTCCGTTCCGCAAATAGTCATTTCCCTACCGTCCTACCTACCCAACCTCAATGACGCAAATGACCTCACTTGCCGGTCGCCTCCCTTTGGTAATTGCCCGTATTATTGCCGTCGAAACCCCCCTCCTCACTCCTTGGTTTCGGCTCGAGTGGGTGTCGTGACGGTGTAGTTAGTCTCGCCATTCGACTTGAAACGCGGTGCAGTCCTTCGATCGCTTCCATGCCTCCGTATCATTATTTAGGCCTAATCCATTTGCAATGCTCACCGATACGCCGAGGATGCCGGGGTAGCTGCTGCTGCTGCCAAATCATGAGTTAGATTGAATTATAATGCTTAGTGATGACTTCCGCTGATATTAGGTTGGACGAAAGGGTGGTGTCCTAACTAGCCGTCGTTTTCCCCGCCAAATGACCGGAATCTGATTTCAGATTGGCGTTTGATTGCAATTCATGTTTTGGAAAGTTTAGCTTTGTTCGTTATTTTCACAAATAATTCGATGGAAATATCTAAAATACATCGTGTCCATTGTCTTATTCCCATATTTACCGTGACTCTATGCATGGCGACCTAGTATAAATTATAGGGGCTTAGAATTCCGTTCATGCTAAAAAGTATATCTTTTCTCCCGCTCTTAAATGTAAGTCTTAATCCCGCTGAAGGGTAAGGGGAAATTTCCTTCCATTCCGAGGTGATGCGGCATGATGGGTCCTTGTTGAAATGTTGTATCATTACATTATTGCTTTTGATTTGATTTGATGATAAGGGTTGTCACCAATTTGTTTGGTGCTTCTTCACCAATGTAAAGAATTTTAAATTCCTAATTGCCTAAGTGGGTAAACCTCAGTCAGCTGTGGTAGAATATGGCTCCGAATCGCCGATGTAAGGACATTTGTCCTTTTTATCTCCCAAGTTTCAATGCATTTCATTCTGATTTCACTGCTCTTTTGTCTTATCTTGCCTTTGGACTGGTGCATACTGAAGTTATGAACTAAATTATGATGCATGATGACGTCGATGTTTATTTTTCACATCCCTTTGAACAAGTAAGTTACGGTTGATAATAAATTTCGGCATTTCTTAAATGTATGACTATTTAATCAATTCCAGTGGACTAGTTCTTGGTTGATATTACTCCTTCAGGATCTGCACATGTTTTTTTTTTGGCCTCTTACGTCTTGGGGGTGTACATCAATTTCAATAACTATGAAGGAAGAATAATTTGAGCCACTCTCCTCGAATTGACCTTGCCCACCCTTCTTCGAGCATTAGTTCGATCCTTGGATTCCCCCTGAATGAAATGAGAGACCTCACTGATTCTGAAGTGTTTTTAACTTGCATGCACGCCCTGGAGCAAGTCATCAGTGGTCAGACTAAGTATGCCGGTCAGGAGATCGTCGGTCGTGAGCACTGGTGCCGATGGTGCTGAAGTCGTGGGAGGTCTCATTTTCGCATCGAAGCGCGCGGATGGGTTGAGTCGTCGGCGCTTGGTCTCGAAGCACGCGGCCGCTCGATCTCGTCAGTGGCGACATGCATTGCGGGGAGGATCGCACGCATCGAATGACTTGTTCTGGCGTTTTCCTCGAGTCGTTAAATTTTATTGCCTTATGGAAAATATCTCCATAACGTTATTGCGTAAATCACTCTGCAGAATGACTGGCTAACCCCTTTCCGGGCCGCGGCTGTTTCGTGCCCTCTTCAGACTGACGCCCTCTCCTTGTGCCCCCCTCCCCACCCCGCGGCTGCCCCCCCACCCCTTCCCCTGGGGACATCCGTCTGATTTATTGCCGGAGCCGCGCGAGAGTGCGGCCTAAGTCCCGTGCAAATCCTCGAGCTCGCTGCCTCGGAGACGTAGCTTTAGGGAGAACCGTGGTGGAGGAATCTCAGTCGCCTGCGACATGTTTGGGACATTTAATACCGGTTCGCAGCCGATTAATTTTGTGTTACTTTGAATTATAATCTATCCACTTCTGTCGCTATAATAGCGTATCGTAATGCGTCGTGAGGTATTCACCTCGCAGTGACCCAAGAATGCGGTTTAGGTGTAATTAATTTTTATTAATTTTCGATTTATCTTAGCGAAAGTAGACTGTGGCGTTGAGAATCGTTTTTTTTATAAGTATTCTACCGGTGAAGGTAGGTTTTGATGAAAGTCAGAGTCTCCTCCTGGCTTTCTACACTTTCAAGGGCCGCCTCAGCATACGATCTATCCTTCTTTCTCCCGTCCATAAAACCGATTATCTTTCATCCCCTTCCCCGCTTGCCCAACATCCTTCCCTCTGTCACTCTTGAGTTCCATTCCTCCTTATTACTTCCTCCAGCCACCTAACCTGCCTATCCCAAATTTCGTTTAGAAGTTTTCTCTCCTCGCCCACCATCTGAAGCACTTCTTCGTTCGTCTTCCTTTCCGTCAACCTCACCTCCTCCATCCTTTTCTACACCCACGTCTCAAATGCCTGCAGCCTATTCTCGTCCTGCGTTCTGAGGGTCCAGGTTTCTGCTCCATACAACGCTACGCTCAACTCCCAACACCCATCCATAAAGTTTACTATGGAGATCTAAGAACAGGGACAACTACCATTCGGTCAACAGGGGAAACGATGGGAAATTTGCTCATGCAGTCTACAGAAAAGACACGCACACGGACCGGTACCTAAATACTGATACCACCATCCGGCACAAAAAATGGCAGTAATTGACACTTTGCTGCATAGAGCCTACAGCATTGCCGACAGAAAATCACTTCCGGCTGAGAAAATAGAACTGACTGAGGCCCTAGAGAAGAATGGCTACTCCAAAACGATGGTCCTGTGAAGGGCCGCCAGGTTGGAGAACAGGAGGAAAATAGAAACAGACCTAGAGGGGACACCCTCAGCCTACTCCACCCTACATTGCAGGGGTATCGGAAAAGATCAGCAGACCTTTGTAAAAACACAACGTCGTAACCAGGTTCTCCACCACCAAGAAAATCGCTGACATCTTGCCCAATCCAAAACAGCGGATTCCCAGCACCGTGAAGGAGGGAGTTAACAAGATAAACTACCCTTGTGGGAAATCCTACGTGGAGCAGACTGGGAGGGCTATCGCCGGCAGAGTGAAGAAACACCAGAAGGCGAAAGAAAGGAAGCAGTTCCACCTCTCAGCTGTCGCCGAGCTTGCATGGTCTGGACCTGGCCACTCGTTCTGCTTTGAAGAAACCGAAGTCCTAGGCGGGAAAAACGGATACTTCCCACGTTTAATCAGGGAAGCGATCGAAATTGCAAAATGGCCCAACAACATGAACAGGGAAGATTGCTACTACCTGGCGAATAAGTGAATGAGAGTGCTAGCACAAACCTGAGAGAGAAAATGGCGCCGAAAGTGGTTTTTGCCCAGAAAATGGCAGCCAAGCAGAAGCGACTGACCCTACTATGTAAACCCGACCAGAGAGAAGCGCTGCATCTTCGACCTGAAGACGCCTCCAGGATATGAGGAGAAACGTTGTCGGAAAAACGGACGGACGCGGTCGAATCCCGCAAAATGGGAAGAATTGGTCCACTATCGTTGTCATATAGCTTTTATACGTTTTCTCTCCACATATCTTTTATATCCTCTTGCTCGAATCATAACCTACCTCTTCTGTCCGTAGTCTTTGGTTCCGTCTGCCCTCTCGTACCGCTCGATAGCAATTTTGCTTCCATCTATTTAGCCCCCACTTCCCCTTTTTCTGCTGCTATTCCATTTCCTGCTGCTATTTCATTTCCTCGCATTACCTTTTCTAACAGTTTTCCTTCGCCCTATTGGTTGTTCGCCTGACTTGATTATTTATCTTCTTACACTTCGTTTTACCTTGGCCTGTATTGACGTTTTTTCCATTTCCTTCTCTCCTCTTATTTCCTAATTATTTCTTTTGTAACCCACTGCTTCCTTATCCTCATCATTTTCACTGATCCTGTTGTTTTTTTCGTCGCTCTTACAATGCCTGTTTTTATATTCTCCTATTTTCCCTCGATCGTTACTATTTTCTTTGCTTCGTCTATGTTCCCCTCTAGTAGCTCCTGGTGTTTCCTCCTTTTTTCCCCTGTCAAAGCTTCCCAGTTTCACCTTCTTTACCCTCATACTACCATTCCATTAACAGCGCTTTAACTGAAGCTGTGTGCCATGGTTTTAGTTGTTGTAGCACATTATGGGCTAAGGTTTTTTTTTTTAATTTGGCATTAACCACTGCTGGTTGCAATTATGCTTATAAGTTGCACGGAATGATCGCCAACATAATGGTTCAAATCAGGTTCTGTCATGTATCGTGTGTTCGCTGCACGTAGATACTACTCGCGACACCCAACGGCGGGCGTGTGCTCCGCTAATCGCGGGGGATTCGCGGCCGCCGGCGCAAGGGATGGGCCCGTACCATTTCGCTTCCGTGGGTAGGGACGTGGTGGGGCTTCGGTGCCGAGGGCGGCAGATGGCAGATGGACCCCGATAAGGAGACTTAATTAACGGCCCGCTACGGGTTTACCTCTGGAGGGAGTGCGGGGGTGGCGGGGCGTGGCGGCCCCGCGGAATTCGCCGGGATTAGGGGCCTCCGACCCGCAGCCCCCGAGGATTAGGCGCTCGACAGCGGAGGATGCGCCGGCGGCGATTGCGGCCCCCTCTCACCACCGCCCCTCGACGCCGCCCGTCCCCCTCCTCCTGCCCCATCCCTCACCGCCCGCCCCCATCCCTCCCGCGCACCTCTCGGCGAGCACACGCCCTCGACTGACGGTTCGAAGTGAGACCATGACCGCTGGGCTCCTCTCGCGACCACCTCTGGGCTTTGTACGCCCCTTCGTCTTCCCTGTGTGCCCGATAAGAGGGCAGTCCGGCGCTCGGAGCAAAATTTTAAAATATGTACCATCAGTCACTCGCCGATCGGCTATAGGTTGGCTTGATCCCAGTGTCGTGAGACGTCTGCTTCCAGCATCGACATCAGCCAACTCACGTATCGGAAGGAACAGTAAATTGAGACGTTGCTATTAGACGTGATTAATTGTTGCTTGTCAGTATTGAATTTGGGTGAAATTTGTTGAGGCGATGAGCAGGTAGCAGTGAGTATGTATTATTTAATAGTTCTGTATTTACTCAAGGGTGAGTCTAAAATCAATGTGAGGTCTGCTCTCTCTCCTCTTTTCTAGAACGAGAGAAGAGAGAGAAGAGAAAGAGAGAAGGAACTCTCTTTTCCTTTGGCAGCCGATCATACTTCTCGCTGACTGAATTCCATCTCTAGTAGAAATCTGTGACTGCAGCCCTGTAGTTTGTGACTGGAATCGTTTGGTGGGCTTTCCAACTAGTTTAGAAATGAAAAACTGTAGGAAATTAATTAATCTCTCGAGTTTTCTCTCTGTAATTTCACATTTCACGCATGTTATTGTGGAAATGAACTTCTGTCGTGATTTTTTTCCCCATAATTCAGCTCGGACTTGATCTCATGCTGGAAGGCTTGTGTGCTGTCAGGAATGCCGAAATTCAGATGATGAAAGGGACTCGATAAAATCAATCAGCATCAGGTTGTCGGCGGGGAGGCTGAACAGAGGGGAGGGGGCGAGGATTAGGGAGGCGGTCACTGACTAAGATTCCTTCTGCCCGGCCTCATTCCCCGACACCATTCTAATAGGATGGTACGGCTGTGCGTTACAGATAGACATTATTCGAACAAGTGAGAGGATTTTGACGCACAGTTCGCGTCAGAAATGTAGCGGTGTGTAGTTTTTATGCTTTCTCAATTTTTTTATTCAATAATTGTTTCTCAATTTAAAATAAATGCATTACCAATCTTACTACTCACTTCTAAATCACAGAAAATGCTCGGTTGTTCAGGCTAATTCTGCGGAACGGTTTCGTCGAAATGTACGGTTCATTTTATAGAGGACTACAGAGAAACGTCACATACTTGTGCTTTCCTTTGGTTGTAGAGGAGGGGGTTGTTCTTTAATAAAGTGTAAGTGCTTATTACTCACGAATGGAAGTAATTTCTAAAAAAGGCTAATCACAAACTTTGATAGATCGGTCCGGAAAGAACAGAGAAGCGAGAGGATCAGGTAGTGGATTAAAATGGATGTGGTGTTCAAAGGAATTGGATCCTTCTACAACTTTGACCCGTTTAAATTTCGAAAAAGTTGCATTACAAAGTTTCCCTTGAAATCTAATTGATTACCATTGTCAGCAGCATTAAAAATTCTCGGCTTAAAACGGCTGTGTGTGTCATTTAATGTAAATATTTGGCGAAGGGTGATTTGTTGTCGTTTTTTTAATTTTTTTAAAATTTTCTTCCTGAACTCATTTTTCTCTTAGTTTGTCCTCCCGAGAATCGATCAATATTTTATAATTGGGTGCATTAAACTGGATTTAATATGCGTAGCTTTTATCTTTATGTAGGTACTTTCCTTTAAGATAAATGAAGCATTATACCATTTTGTAAAGGGTGGGGACATTTGTTTCGTCTGTTATGTCAAGTCACTAAATTACCGAATAAGTAGTAGAATGTCGTTGTTTCTTTCGTAAGTAGTTAACGTGTTCCCATCCCCAATCCAGCCTGACATTTGGTATATACTGCGTTTGGTTACTGTTTGCTAATTTTTATGTAAAATTTTTGAACGGATTTCCCCTCCACGCTCCTGCAAGATTTTTGTCGAATATGATTATTCAGCGCATAATGGAGGAACAATGAGAATGACCCTGATAAAAATTGTTGTTTCAGACAAGTTGAGGTAAATTCAAAAGAAAAGTCACTCTACTCCTGAAATATAGAGAAGCCGTACTCCGTAAAATAAAGTGGAAAACTCAAAAGCGCATTGTCTGCTGAAAGTTAGAGGATAGTTATTGCTAAACGTGGCACAGAGAGAAGTATATCTTTCAAATTTCGCGAAGAATCGTAGCAAATGTCTTGGGTTTGCGAGCATTGCCATCTAATGAAGGCAATCGTGCAAGATGTGCGGAGAAGTCTTGACGGAGGGGGACGAGCGGGTTGAGCTGGCCCAGCGGAGACAGTTCAGCTGCACCAAGTCAAGTTTTGGGTTAATGACTGCTGGCGACGGTGATGGTTGCGCCCGATAGAAATTCGGGATTGCTGCGACTTACGACCTCTGTTTGTTCCTTTTTTCATGACATCAAGGGCAATCTTTACGACCGGTGATATACGCGAAGCTCTCGGCCACCACTTCGGGATACTTTCTTGTGATTCGCGCGACTTTCAAAAGTCAAAAACCTCGCGGAGCATGTGGTAACAACTGTTACTTCACTCAGGGACATCGTTCCGCTTTCGCGTAGTCTCCCTAGTCCTTTTAAGACTCTTGGAAGCTCTTTCAGCTTCCGCACACTACAGGACAAGCCGCCGCCACCACGTGGTGTTACGACACCGCCTATCAAAAAGGGTGGAATAGGGAAGAGGAATGGGAAGGGAGACAGCGGGGCAAAGAGTGAGATGTGCTTAGATGGATTAACGTCTCGTTCCGTTTTTGCTTTGGCCATAAATGGTGATGCTCCTGTGTGTCTGTTGGACGGTGTATCTCAGTTATTTTTTTGGGGCCTGTGTCCGTTTCTAGAGATGTAGTGCAAGGTGAATATTATCCTTTGTGCCGTCCTCTGATCTTAAGGTCTCCTAACCATGCTCAAGCTGCTTCACCCGGGACACTATACATCTACATCTACATCATAATACCCCGCGAGCCACCGCTTGGGCGTGTGGCAGGGGGTTTCAGGTCACAAGCCGTGTAAAGGTTAAGTTTTTAGGAGATGAAATGGTGACATGTATTATAGGAGTGTATTTAGTGTAGCTCAATTTTTATTGTGGTTGCTTATTGTTCGCGGAAAGAACGAGTTTTTGTACCTTTCTGCTCGGCAGTGTATCTCTCTTATTTTATCGCATCTGTCAGACCTAGAGATGTAGTGAGGAGTCATGATAATATTCCCTAATGTCGCTCTGAAAAATATCATTTCTGAATTTATCAAGCAACCTAAGCCAGGCGTGTAGCCTCCGAGTCTCTAGGGGCTCCCACCTTAATCCCTCTAAAAGTTGTGAGACACTATATGTACGCTCGTATCAGTTTTTTAAAGAAGCGCGCTGCTTTCTTTTGTATTTTATTAATATTTTTGTTTAAGTCTTTATGACCAGGGTCCCAAATGCTCGCGGCGTATTCGAGATGTGACCTTACCAGAGCGAAGTAGCATCTCCTTTTCACTTTTTTATCCGAGGACCTTGTTATACGTTTTCAAAACCTAGTTTCTTTAATGCTGCGCCACATAACGGCATAACCTATACGGCATCAGTATATCGGATTCCGATGAGTTCACAGCTAAATAAGTCGAATTTACGGCGTGCCGTCAAATAGCCAGCGGAGATGCTCAGTTTCCCGGTCAGAGGTCGAGGTCCTATCCGCTCACTCTATAGAGGCACCTCTCGTCGGGAGTAGTGCCGCCGTCGAGTGGCCCCCCCACCTCCGCCCTCAATTTCACCTCCGTTGCCCACCTCTTATTTTCTCTAGGGGCGGGTAATCTCCTCCCCGCCCCCCCTTCCCCCGACCACCGCACATTTCCTTCGGGTAATCGCCTCTCCGCCCACCACTCGAGGCCCTCGGACTTTTCATTAGTGTCGTATCCCGTTTTATCGATTTTGCCATCACACATAAGAGAGGCGGACCGCCGTCCCTTTTGTTTGACGCGCCTCGGCGTCACGTGCGCCCCATTACGTCCCCCCTCTCGAAAGGCCGCCCCCGGCCACCGTCGCAAACCCCTTTTTAACGGCCCCGTGCCGCTTTGCATTCCATCATTCGGCAAGATTTGGCCGCGGCGGCGGATGGCGGCGCCCCCACCGGGATGGCGCGCGAGTGGCCGAATGGATTCGTCATCCGCAATCCTCCTTGTCCGCGCGGGTCGCTTTTACTACTACCTCTCCCCCTCAAAGCCCCCCCCATAATCTCCTCACCCGTTCAGTCCCGTAATGAGTCCGCCCGCGAGCGCGCGCATTTGCATTTGGGGGACGTGAGCGCGCGTCGTGTACGGGACGTTGCCGCCACCTGGGACAGCGGAGGGCGCTCGTCTCGCGGGGGCGGGTGGGGCTTCCGGGGGAGGTGGGGCACACCCCCCACTCCACTCTCGGCCGCAATTAATTCCGCCCCCGCGCCCGAGTGTTACGATGCACTCGATGGCGGGGGGTCGTAAACCGCGTGTAATGCTCTCATCGCTGCGGATTGATTTTTACGGCCGAGCGTCGAATATGGCCCTCCCTGCCCCTCGGAAGCACGCTGCGGCCAATCGCTCCGAACCCCCCTCCCCCCCGCCCCCTTCCTTTCTTCTTCCGCTCCCCCTCCTCCTCGCTGTGGTCTCCGACCGGTGGAATTCGTGCGCAATATCCCCAGGAGGAGCAAAAGGGGAAGGGGGGTATAAAAAGGCGATTGTCGGCGTGGCCCGAGTATCGCTTCCTTTTCGGTGCTTTTTACTTCTCTGGAGTTCCGGCCCTGTCGTATTTATGTGGACAGTTGGCTGCGTGGGGGGCGCCATTGTTCTTCCCGGGCGCGCACCGGTCGGTGGCCGTCGTAAAGCGGTCTCTTCGCCACAAAGTTAAGAGAGAATTGGTCATTATTAGGGGGCAAATGGTGAATGGGTGAGGCGCGCTTGGCGGCGGGCTCGCGACCCGCCCCCTGAAACGCGGGAGTCCCCGAGCACCGCCCCCGAGCGCCTCCCCCGCCGTGATGAAAGGCTGGTGGGACGAGCGGTCGTCCTCTCGCCCCCGCCCGCTCCTCGAATGGTTTGCACGTCGTTGCTCCCGCGTCGTCGGGAATAGTCCTCCGAATCGTTATCATTGAGCCTCTAGATATGAGAAACAGCTCTCCACTTCTACCTTTTATCCGCGCGCGGTACCGCTGCGGAAAATCATTGCGGAATCATTATTATTTAGATAACGGCTTCCAGAGTTGCACATTGTACAAAATTACAGAAGAGCCCTTTTTTACCTAATTGAATCTAATTTAATAGGTGCATGCTCAGACTGCAAACGATTCATTGATTTAATTATTTCCTACATCAGTCTTCGCGTTTGTTCGCTTTCGCTACATTTGGACCTTTACTCGACATCCCGGCTACCGTCGTTGATGTATCAGGATGTTCGTCGGAAATTGGGAAGTTTTAAAAGCTTTAAACTCAATTGGGAATGAGCTTGGCGAGTTTATTTGAAGTGTGGCGCATTATAGCCATATACGCTTGGATTA
Organism: Ceriagrion tenellum; assembly: GCA_963169105.1. Taxonomy (NCBI): domain Eukaryota; kingdom Metazoa; phylum Arthropoda; class Insecta; order Odonata; family Coenagrionidae; genus Ceriagrion; species Ceriagrion tenellum. The sequence continues at coordinate 15,281,716 of OY720638.1, forward strand.
GGGGTTCACGAGTCTTTACGACGAGCTTTCGTTGAGAGTATCGGCCTAGAGCTGGTCTTGATTTTTTCCTTTGACCAAAGAGTCACATTCATTTCTTCTCCACTCCAGGACCTGTTTCACTATATGGTCTTCAGGCTGACGAAGTACATGACCAATCCGTCTCCATTTCTTGGATTTTATTTCAGTTTCTAATGGCATTTGTCCTGTCTGCCCCACAGCTCTTCGTTTGAGATTGTGCCAGTTCATCTTATGGTTAGGATTCTACGTAGACATCTGTTTACAAAGACTTGCATTTTTTGTGTTATGGTTTTTGTAACTTTCCAGGTTTCACATGCATAATGGAGCACTGATTTTACATTTCAGTTGATTAGTCTTAATTCATAAAATGGGATGCTGTTTATTAATTCTGCACACAAGTCTAGAACCTCTATTTGCCCGGCCGTCTGTTGGATATTACCACCACTCTCAAAGTGGCAGTGGAATCGATAGGTGGAGATGTATATGGTTTTTCCATTGAAAGCGCTTAACAGAATTATTTAGATCGCCAATAGTTGCCTGATGCCCTCAACTACCGTCTTGTTCGGGATTTGATGGCTGAAGTGTCAGATCTGTTTGCAGTGCATGAAATTTCCCCGTACAACAGTGTTTCTCATCTTTAATATTGTGAATCTACCATGAACTCTCATCACGTCTTTGTGCGTTGTTTCAATGCCTTAGATTTTACACTGTAGAAAATTTAAGGTGTGCCCGAGATTAAATCCTGCTCTGACACCCCCGCATCAGCTTTACTTATTTGAGTCGACCTATCTGGCTGGGTTCTTCTTCTACTTCTCCTCAACCCTAAGGTTGGTGTGCATTCAAATCATTCTTTCCAGAACAATTGTTTTTACATCTGCATATTCCCTTCCTCCTCCAATCGCGTTCAGGAATTCCTGCCGAGGTCTTCCTCTTTCTGCACGTCCTTCGACCATCTGACTGGACTGTCGCTCCTTGCTCTTGGCACTACTCTGAACGTAGCCCATGGAGCCCTGAGGTTAGAGGAATACATTTTAAATTTCTCATTTACTTTCATAACTCGCTGCAAAAACTTCATAGAGAGTCATTTATAATAAGGAAAAGGCTTAGTAGAAAATTGTTTTGATCGTATCATCTTCGAGAGAAAAAGAATCATTTTCCACTGGGTTCATCCGTATATTAATTGATGCTTATGGTAGTTAGTTGTAATATTTAAGAATGACAAAATTCAGGACTTGATGAGTCACAGAATTGCGTATTCGAGTCTCTTCTTGATATATCTCATGTGCTTCAGATTAATTGGAAGCCAGCAGCTCGTAATGATCGTTTGCTTTTCCTATTCTGCAGAATGCTATGGATGTGTTCTCTCCTGGGATGCCCATTTAATCTAATCCGGTATTCCCCTGCGAGTGTAGAGGCCACATTGGCTCAAAACTTTGCGAAAACCGAAACAATTGTTTTGTGCTTAAGTGCATCCCCCAAACGCTGATGTCTCATTTATATTCTTATGGTCCCATTACTACTTAATGGCCCTTTTCTGTCTCTCCCTTTGAGATGGCCCGCATTCTCTCGCTCGTTTATTAAAACACACGGTGGACGCATCCCCGTCCCATGATGGCGTGCCACGAGCTTTTCCAAAATCCCCCCCCCCTACCCTCCCCCCTCACCATGCCCTCTAATCCCCATCCCTCCCCCCCTGCCTCGTGGTGGGTCGCCGCCGCGGGAAGTGGCTGACTCGGCCGCTCCGGCTCAAATCGCTTCCCTTCGTGTGTCGGCTACGGAGAGAAAGAGAGAGAGAGAGGAGTCTTTTGGTTTGCGGACGAACATTTGCGTTCGCATTTCAAGTAGCTTGGTCATCGCCTAGCGGAAAAGTCGATGGATTTGGTCTCACTGTACACAAAAATGTGTAGTCATTCTAATTCTGTCGAAATTTCAGCCTATGATGGTACTATGGGAAAAACTTTCTAGGTGAAGGATCTCAGATTTTCCCGGCGTATCTGCTGGAGAAAGGTTTGTCGGGTCTTCCACTGGGTGAGCAGGTCCATGGGGCCCAACGTTTCGGAGAACGACTTGTCCTCCGAAACGTTGGGTCCCATGGACCTGCTCACCCGGTGGAAGACCCGAGAAACCTTTATCCAACTTTCTAGATGTTTTAGAAAAATAGACGTCTTCTTCCATGGAAGGTTGCCTGGTTTTGCGCTCCAGAGAGACATGAAATTACATTTGAGGAATTTATGACGCACTGATTGCGTGTGTATCTCGCATGTATTCTCAGTTTATTTTAAAATATGAAGCTATTGCTCACTGGATTATTTTTTTATAAAATTGCTGTAACAACCTTCAGTCTTGAAGATATTTTCAACGAACGGCATGAAAACAATCTAGCTAAACCCCAATTACGTTTGGTATATGAATTGCCCGAAGTGCATTTGTGAAATAAAATGTTTGACCTTTGTCAAAACGAGTTATTTGTTTCATGGTTCGTACATCTACTGATATTTTCACGTAAATTACGACTTTGGCCTCTATTGTGACTAGGAAAAACTTACGATCGAATTGCGGAATCATTGTTGCCATTGTTTCTCGGATACTCTTCCAAATATATCCGTTGAAGGGTTGCGTATACTTTACGAAAACCGATTTCGCTGAAATGTTATTCCTCTGAAAGTCCACGTTTCTTGTGCAACCCGCTGCGTTGGCTGTATCCAGTTTATAATAGTTTTATAATCCACGGCTGCGCCCTACTCTGAACTTGTGTGGAGAAACTTTACTCTCGAAACCCGGGTACCAATTTCAAACGTAAAGCTTGAATGAGATTCACGGCCACATTTTCGTATGATGTCCAAAGGTATACGTATATTTGACCGTCATCGTGGTCGTGCCTTGATAATCGTCAATCTCAATTGATTCTCGATTGTGTGCACATACGACAAACAGCGTCTCCTCCCGTCCACTGTGTTATTAGCGTAAATTCCAAATAAGAACGAATTATGCGGCGGTGAAAAAATGATTATGTGGTTATGAATATGTGTTGGAGGAAGGTTATGTTACCGTACTCATTTAACGTAAATGGTGGACAGCATAATACATATAAGTATTATGGAAACTTACTAAGGACGTAATTGGTGATTTCAGGCGTAACTTTATGGAATCTGTAACGTAATGATGATAAATTTTAACTTAGGTATTCCACATATTTTTATTTGAAACAACTCTGGTTTCGACGTTCGGCGATGAGTACCTGAAGATACCGAGGTATCTATCATTCGATGATGTGTTTGAGGAATCTGTAGGTGGACTCCGGTAGCTACTTATTCGACGTTAATCCTGTTTATGGAAATTGAGTCGTTTTGAACAAATAGAGCTTAACCAAGGTGCCTAACAAAGTAAGAAGTTGTTTGCGGAGGCTGTAATTATTGTAGTTGCTGTTACTTGTGGCTTCCTCAGTAAACAGGTGGATATCGTTTTATTTCAGTCACTCGTCATGCATATAAGAACCTGTTAATCCGTCATTAACTCCTGTGAAGCTCTCCTTCTTGGGGAGATGCTTCTCACATGCGTGCACCAATGGCGTAGTAACCCACCTCTCGGAGATAATTGCAATTTCCATGATTTGCACTTGTCGCCCAGAGTGTTTTCTCCTTTTTGTCTGTAATTATGTTTTTGGAAACCGTTTGGTGCCATTTTAATGATCGTTGGCCGTTCAAACCCTTCGTGTTTGCCTTCTCGACGGCAGCGGAACTTGGGTCATTTAATTGGAGGAATGGCATCTGAAATGATGGCAGTCTCTTCAGATGCAAACGCTTTGATCCGTCAGTATTTCCTGCTCATTTCTCGCTGACGGTCGTTCATTTCTTAGAAGTGTATGTCTTCGACGCGATCTAGCTGTGCCATGGGCACAAATGCGCAGAAAAGAAAGTTGAGAGGCATTTGTATCAAATATACGGTACTTGTGCTGATTTCTGGGTAGTGATTAAATATTGGCGGTCGTCACCAAAGATCTGTGCATGTACTTAGCATTTAATCGCCGCGAGTAACCTGTGTAAATATGTACCAAATACTTACTGTTTTATTTTTTGAAATCGCTCAAAGGATGGTCAAAATTCAGTAATTGTTCTGGTCCCGTAACCGTTTATCGATTTTTAAGCCCTAACGCAAGAACTCTCGCTGTTACCCCCTTTTCGGCTTACATTGGTTGGCTTGTATCTGGGAAGGGGTCCGATCTGTTCTCCAGCAGCTTGTTATGATGTCATGAGGGAGGGTTTTCTCCGTTAGCTTTCACGTCTCATCATTTGACGCCGCTCGGCGTCGGCCCGTGTCCGTCTGGGGAGCACGCGGATTGTCGACCGAATATCCCGCCGTGATATGGACCCATCTGCGTGAGACGCTGCGAGAGATGCTTGAGGTGTCACGACTTCAGCTGTCGACAAATTAATCGCTGCGAATCATGTAGCGTTCCTTAAAAGAATTCCCACTGCCTACTGTTCAGGCAGAATTGACTGCCTGAACAGGAGGCTGGCTAATAGGATTTTCGAGCATTGTAGGCATTTTTTAGGCTAGAGAGTAGGTCAGTCAGTGGGATTCGAAAGCATAGACCCGATAACAGCCTCCGAGTAAATCCGTGTAACGTAGGCCTCCATTGCCGAAAAATTTAGGGGAAGCACTGATAAATAAACGTTACTTCCATAGCGATAATAATTCCAACACGTGCTCTCAAGATAGCTGCGACACTTCAAAGAAAAACTCTCTTATCAGTGGTTTCAGAGACCATCAAAAAGATTACACACGGAATTACAGAAACCCGCGATCCGACGTTCATCAAGCTAAATGCGATATAAATTTTGTAATGTAAGCTGCTGTGTAAGAAGTTACGATTATCCAGGAATTTCATAATATTGCCAACGACAATGTGTTAGTGGATCTTGGATAAAAGTGATGTTAACGGCAAAGCCAACATATTAAACCACTGCTTCGAAAGTGTATTCACTAAGGAATACACAAAACCCAATTTAGACATTCCTGACTTTAACGAGCCGACATAACAATTCAACGTGATGGAATAATTAAACAACTGCGTTCGATTTAAAATAACAAGTCACGAGGTCCAAAAGGAATACCTGTACGCGTGCTGAATGAGTTAGCACCACATATTGCACCCTTCTTAGAAATTATATTTAAAAAATCATTATCCGAAGGCAAGGTGCCCCAAGACTGGAAAATAGCTAATGTCACACCGATATATAAAAAAGGAAATAGAAGTGACCCGGGAAAACACCGGCCTATGTCGTTAACATCACTTCTATGCAAGATCCTCGAACACATTGTCGTTAGCAATATTGTGACATTCCTGGATAATCGTTACTTCTTACATTGCAGTCAGCACGGCTTCCGTAAGTGCAGATCCTGTGAAACACAGCTTGCGCTCTTCCTTCTTGATATCCTAAAATCAAGTGAATCGAATAAGCAAGTCGAAGCGATATTCCTTGATTTCAAGAAGGCATTCGACAAGGTTCTTCACAAAAAACTCTTATTGGATTGGATATTTGGGGAGGCGACCAACGGCTGAAGTCATTTGCGCCCTAGAGGATAGGTAAGGGAGGGAGGGTGGATAGAAACCCGGCGTCGGCATTAGCCTACTCTTGACGAAAGGCGCCAAGGGGACCACGGCTTAACGTCTCATCCGACCGACGGAGTACTGTACTTGAAGTGCCCGCCACAAGACACTCAAGTAGGGATCGGGTTTCCTCTGGAGAACCCTGGCCGCCCGTGTGGTAGGCGAGTACTCTAGCCACCACTCCAACCCGTTCCCCAAAAAATCTTATATAAATTGCCATCATGCGGAGTTAATAGAATACTAGTGAATCGGATAAGGGGCTTTCTCAGTGATCGAAAAAAAGTAGTTGTTGATGGCTTTAGCTCTGATATGGTCGAAGTCACATCCCGTGTTCCGCAAGGAAGTGTAATTGGACCTATTTTATTCATTATTTATGTTAATGACCTAAGTTCTCGAGTTATCAGTAAATTAAGGTTATTATCAGACGATACAGTTATTTGCTGTGAAATTCGATTTATTTCGAATTTTCGACTTTCGAAAGGTCGGGTAAATCGGAAGGATTAAATTTGTGTGGTCATGGACATGTTATGAATCAAGTAGCACTTCGGTGGGGGAGTGGCAGGAAGGGGTGGGGTAAGGCGAATGTTTAGTTACAAGTTCTCAAAATATTCCTTCCCAACCTCTCCCATCCAGTCCTCCCACCCCTTTCCCACTAGACGTAAATACAGCTAAACGTTGACTTGGTTTTATCCTTCTCATTTCGCTGACCTTCCAAATGAACTCCCCATTTCCTCCGTCCTTCGGTGGAATTAGACTAGATGCATTACTTAAGAATGTTAAACCGATTTTATATTTCTAAATCAATACACCTAAGAGGAACTTACTCCGGCGTTACTCGGTGGAAATCGGTGATATTCTTTACAGTGAAAGTGGTTACTTTATCTGATTCCTCACTTTATATCTCCAACCGTCCCGGGTTTTGTCATTTCATGCCATTTTCGAGGTACGTGTTTTTATGGGTGGTCTGCTTCTATATATGTCGATGAATAGGAAGGTGGAATAGCGGAAAAGACGCTCACTGGCCGTGAAAGAAGGGGGTGTGGAGATGAAGATGGCTGTGAAAAGTTTTCTTGAATAAACTAGGAGAGGAATGAGGATAGGTGACTCACGGTAACTTTAGAGATTGGCGGGTTGGTGGTAAAGTTAAGAGTTGGAGGGGTGAATGGGATGGGAACATATGGTCATAACAAAGTTTCAAATCCGCGGGCTATTCACTATTTCGAACTGTTTCAGAAACTCCAATCAGTGTTGTGAATTAGGAGTGTTTTGACCTTTGCGTGGGAATGTTCAGGTCAGCAAAAAAGCTCGCCAATACAAATCATACCAATCGCGATGCAGACGACAGCTATTTTTGTCGTAAATTATGAATGGATAGCATCTTTTAATCTTACATAAGGTTGATCCGATGAGACGTTAACGATCCGTTTCACGTGCGACTTCAAAGGTTTGAATATATAGACGTAGAGTAACTTTTTTGTATTTATGTAATTTGAAGTTTAAAGTCGTGAATATATTATGATTACATTATTCGCGCGTACTTAATACTGCAGAACTTAAAATTTCCTATCGGTAGTCGTCCGTTTACTAGTTGGTGCTTCGTGACCAATCTTTTATCATAAATAGGTTCTCGTCCGTATCTCTTCCATCATGGCGCTTTGACACATTCCATGTATGCAAATATTGCTTGCCGTGGACAATGCTGGCCCGGGAGCGGAAAATTTGCGTGGCTAGCATGAATCTCGTGGGAAATTTCACGTAGTCAAGGATTTCATGTTGGTAGGATTTATATGTTGTATAATAATATTATGTTGTATGTTAATGTTCTCCTGAATGCCCTCGAGAAGGGCAGTGTGTTGGCCTAGAGTGTTGGTCGGTTTTTCAACAGAACGTCCGGGATCAAAGAAGTTGGTGCATTAGACCAGTGACCTTAGATGTATCGTGAATCTTCAATAGTAATACTTCTTTATCCTCCGGGGGTAATTATGTATTATTTATTCTAGATCATTCAAGAAAACCTTTTTCTCTTCGCTAGGATGTGTTCACCTATTTTCGTAGATTAAGTTTGAAAATCGTATGTGTTATCATTTGAACTAAAACAACTTAATTTGTAAATGCTAAATAGTACTACAGGTTCCGATACTGCGCAGACGAATCCCTAATATTCATTTCCGTCGATTTGAACATGTTTTTTCCTCACGTTGTCTCCCGCCTTTGTTCATCCCCTTGTCAAGCGGACTAAGGTTGGCTACGTAGGTCTCTCTCTCATTGAAATGATTATAGAGACGTAAGACGAAGCTCGTGTCCGTGTATACAAATTAGGGGACCGCTTGCTTAGTACGTTGGATTTTCTGAGGAGTTTGTTGGCTAGTCTTCCAAATGATTGCAGTTATTATCAAGTAACAGAAGTTATTAGATTTACCCGAACGAAGGAATAAAAACTGATATAAATGTGAGAATATGAACTAGAGGAAGTGGAAAATTGTTTCATTTGGAAGTTACCATGATGGAAAATGGACTTAGCCATCAAAAGTCTTTCAATCTTAATATCAGTTGACTGTATCCCTTCAAACCTTCCGTGTTCCTTGATATATCAGTCGCATAATGGACATTTAGGTTCGAATGATAGGGAGAGAATAGCTTCAGCATTGGATGCGTTCTCCTGTAGATAGGAAGTAGTGATGCTGCTCATACATATATGCTGACGTTCAAAAAATTTCTGGCGAAGAGTATAGTATGGAATATAGCGTAGCGTGGCGTTGGAACGAGGACTCGAAGAAAAAGGATGAGAATGCACGAGATTTCGGCGCGCGAGACGGAAGAGAAGTGGAAGTGCGCGGCGTGTCGGGTAAGGAGGGGAAACTGCTGGAAGGGACCGGCAAATGACAAGAGTAATTCGATTGGGCAAGTATAAAGGGGCGAGGGGTGGTCCGGAGACTGTTGTATGGGGGCGGGGAGGAGGATGCTGGGTACGAGCGGGAAGGAACAAGGAAAGGGTTTCTTGATGGGATGAATGGGGGTGGTAGAAGTTGCCCATCCAAAGGAGCAGACGGTTTAAAGGAGTGCGTCGTCTGCACTGGGAGTAAATGGACACATGGTTGAACGTCTGTACCTGAAGCCTACCTAAGTCTGTGGATTACCTCTCGCAGTAATTTATTTAAAATCCTATAAAACTAGTATTATCATTTTGAATTGAAATTGTAAAGCTGCCAATACGCTTTTTGTGTACTACAAAATTTGCACTGATGTGAAATAAGTTTGAAAGTAAGAAAATGCTAGTGAACACCTCTGTGTTCCTTAGTTATATCTGTAATTCTTCCTAATTTTCCTATAGGACTATGACCATAAACTGATTTACCATATTTCACTATTATGGGAGTGCCCCATCAACACCGCCATGGATCATACTAGCCTCATGGGAACATTGGATTCTGGACTTAATTTATCTCTTAACAGTCCATTGCGATGCGAATGGATAGCCAACCATTTGCTGATTTGGCGTCCGTTGGACGAATTTTGTTCTCAACACTGTGGTTCTCATAGCGGTCTATGGGCGATTTAGTTGAAGTAAAGAAATAGCATTGGCAAATATAGTTCATGCATCGGCTCCTGATGATGACTCGTGCTTCATCTTGTTGTTTTTAAAAGTTAATTGAACAGTAGGCTGTTTGGCAACTGAATTATAAATAAATGGGATATTGAAGTTGGCCCTAAGATGCGCACTTAGTTATTTGGTTACATCTGTACAAACCAGGGCACGATGTAATTAGACGCATGTATTCCTTAAATTCTTTTAGATTTTATAAATCCTTTCAAATTCCCTGCAATGCTGCGAGTTGCTGTAATGATGCTTCAGTGGATCATTGTAACTTTGTTGAACACCAAAGTAATTGGTTAAGGTCGCTAAAGCTTTTTATTTTCTCTTGTCACAATAGAGACCGTATATGCATTTTATTTTTGTATTTATGTGAGTATTACGTACCCAAATTTGAGGTTTTAACTTATTCGTTTCACGTCGTGCGTTGAAAACTCCTCCACACCTAGGGTATTTTTTGCTTCAAAAAAGTATTTCTGTCACTGGTAAATTAGTTTTGAATAACCAAGAAAGCATAGCAAACTATTCTTTCTTAATGAAGTATTTGCGTTCCATTTCTGACGATATTTTTACATTACAACTGTCTCATTTTTAAAATATCGTCTCTCCGGAGCGGAGGGATATGCCAGATCCAGTGAAAAACTACAGCTACTCCTCTGTTTTCTGGAATGATGCCGAAATGTAATGCGGTAATTGGATGATACTTAAGAGAAGAGATGAGTCGATTCCACTTTTTTTCGATTCCTATTCTTTCAAATCGATTCCCGAGTCTCGATTCTGAATCCATCGATTCTTATTCCTAATAACAGGTGGGATATTGATATACCAGTAGCGTACGACTATTATTTAAGTTCAAGTATTGGCTGAAATACAATAACAAAGACAGTTAAGTCGCTCAAAAAGTATAGTTACTGGCAAATAGCAAATATATCCTCAGATTATTGAAGTAGATAAATAGTACAAATTGATAGCCTACACCCAAAATTACCGAGACAAATGTAACGTGATAAATGAAATTTGATTTGAATATTTGTCTATCTGGAATCGATGGAATCGGAATCGACTTTTGGATTCCCCTGCAAAAAAATTCTGTATAGTTTCCTTATAAATACTTCTACAGAATTTCTTAAAGTTCTGTAGATATTCCTTATAGTAATGAAACGCCATTTTACGGAATTCCGTACGACGTTCTTATGAATACTTTAGGATGTTCTGCAGGATACCTTAGGACGTTCTGCGGAATTCCTTCGGACGTTCTACAGAATTCCCTACGACGTTCTACAGAAGTCCTTTGACGCTTTGGAGAACTCCTTACAAGCTCAAGGAAACGTCACATATTTCCGTAGAGTTGCTTAAGTTCTACAGAACAGCTTGTAAGGAGTTATTTTGCTCTGCAGAAAATAACTCTACAGAAAATACGTTCTGTAGCCAGGCTCTCATGTTCCGTACAGATCCTTTGAAAAGTAACTAGTTCTAAAGAAAAAGAGTCAATTTCTGTAGAATTCCTTACATTCTACAGAACAGCGTCTAAGGAATTTTTAAGCAGGGTCGACTCATCCTTACTTAAGAGCTATTAGAAAGATGAGATTCCGTGTAATGAGGCCAAATGTTCCCAGTATTACGCTAAATGATATGTCGCCTTCTCTCTACTTGAGTGTTCGCACGAATGATGGAGCAAACACGCGCTTCATGAAGTTGTGTTGCACGGGGACGCCACGGGGGGGGGGGGGTGGCGGAGGGGGAGGAGTCGGCTCGCAGCTCGCGCGCACCGGCCAATCGACGTGCCTCTTCCCCGGGGACGCGCTGGGCGGGCCGCGTTCGCCCAGCGAGAGGCCGCACTCTCCGCCTCACGAGTTCCTCTTCTCGCGAGCGTTCCTCTGCCTCCCCGCCCTCCTCCCATTCGGGGGAGAGGGGAGGAAAGAGGAGAGGGAGGTGGGGGGGTTTGTGAGTTTTAGGAGGGCGGTGTGTGTGTGTATGTGTGAGCGTGTCTCTCTCTCTCTCTCCCTCTCATATCGTGGCGCGAGTTAAGTGCCGGTGACATCTGTCCGGAGTGTCCGCCTCGCTCCCGGAGGCGTCCAGGGGGAAAGGAGATGTCAGCGCTCGGCGTCGATTAGCCCCCTCGGGTGTTGTCCCCGCTAAACGGCGGCGGCCATCCCTCCGCCGCCGCCGTGAAAGGTGCAGGGTGTGGGGCAGGGGTCGTCCGTTTGCCGCCGCATCCCTTTTCATTCGAGAGGGACCTCCTCTCACGGCGTTCGAGAGGGGGGGCGCATCATCATCCATCACCGCGACCCCCCTCCCGCTCTAGGGCCGCCTTGGGGTGCAGCCGAGTGTGAACGGGGGTCGTCGGAGCCCGTCCCACCTTGTTGCTGCTGCACTCCCGAGTCACTCGCCCATAAATTAAGCCGCTCTGGAGCAAACTCGCCCCGTCACTCCTCCCCCCCCCGCACACCTCCCTCTCTCGCCGCTCTCGTGAACGGTGCTCCATGGGGGGGGGGGGAGGGGCGGCGGCAACTGATCCGACTCGCATGTGTTGTTTGTCTGTTGAAATTGTAAACGTTGCAAATTGACATTAACTTAACGCGATTTGCCTTCGACCGCAAAGTCCACGCTCATGTCTAACTTATGTTCGTGGTGGGATTCATTTTCTGTTGAATGTTATTTAAGGTTGTGCGAGCGAGATAGTTCCCTAAACATAATAGATAGCATATTCGAATTATACGTTTTGATTTCACCAGCTGTGAGACTCACGAATTAAATATTGTATTATTAATGATGCAATAATATAGTTTTACGTGACGGAAATTGTAAGTAACCAAATGAAAATATCTAAATACGCTTTTAACTTGGCTCATTTTTCTCACGCGGTGCGTTTGAAACTCCATCAAAACGGAAAGTTAATTGTCATCCCGAAGAATTTACTGCAGTGACAATATGATTAATTTTCAAAAATATTTGAGATAAAACACAAACTACTCACTGTTGATTTTTTGACGAGATCTAAGTATAGGAAGTGCCCCATTTTTAATATGAGGTCTCTCTGGAGTGCATACACGTACCATTTCCCATGGAAAAGGCTGTTATTTTTTGGCAAATATCTCGGAGAGTAATGTGGTAAGGGGTTAAATATTTGGTGTCAATGGAAGGCTGATATATTTTTCTCTAAAATGAGACCAAATTCATTGATTTCTAGGTAAAATGATATTTCGCTCAAACTACCTTAAGCGGCTGTTCGCTTTCCCTTGTCTTGCGACTCGCAGTGCTCAGTCATTTGCTGTTTTAAGGTTTCCTAATGCATCATAAATGTTACGTAGAGGGAATGGTTTAGAAGAGGGTGATGTCAATGCTCGGCTCATTTCGCCGTCAATCGCCTTAACATTCACCTCTGCAGGTTTACCAGCGATCTGGGAAATGGAGAATGACCATGAATACCCTGGCATTCTCCTGGATGCCGAGAATGAGCCATCAAATCGAATTTTCGGAAGTCGTTAGCTTTGCGGTTAAACCCCTTACTTGAACGAGACGAAACCTCTGCCACGAGATTTTCCGATGCCGTGTGAAAATACGAAGAATTTGGTCGTATCTTACCTTTGAGTTAACCGTCACCTAACTGGGGACTAACCCATATCGATAAGCTTAAGACACATATAGCCAAGGTATTGTTCTGCTGGCGCGAATTCGGATTCTTACTGGATGACATCCATTCTATCTCCATAAGTGTGACTTTTAAGAGTAGTATTGTCTCTTTGCAAAATATTTGGTTCAAAATTATTCTTGAGGATATGGCATCAATGATAATATTTCCTTCAATTACTATGAAAGAATCAGTTTTAGTGGCAGATTTTTAGAAATTACGATCAGAGAAACTGTAGCTTACTGGGGATGTTGTATGCTGGGAACTTTTTTGTCTTGGGAAAGTGGCATCTGAGCACGTTCGTTCACCACGTCTTATTCCATGGCTTTTATGGTCCTGCAATAACATTTCGGCAGGAAACGATAATCGTATTATGCTTAGAAACGTGGATTAGTTCTTCCCTGTTGTTGACCTCAGTAAAATACATTGTTTGGCCACATGTTTAACTTCTTAAGGCCACTCTTGCGAGAAGGGCTTTAAAACTATCTCATTGATTCTCTCTCTGATTTAGCTTAGATCTCTGACTTATATGATGTTGGTCGGCCAGCGATGAAAAGAGTCCATTTAAAGCAAGTTGCATAATTAGTTTTCGAGGCCGCATATTGCAATTGTAATGTATGATGGATAAATGTCGCTACGAGAAGTTGATAACTTCTGGCGAGGCGTCACTTCACGAGTCGAGGGCTATCTTTTCAGTGGCACTCACGAATGTCGTTAATGCACCATACCACTAAAGTCAGCGTGATGACTGAAGCCAACTCATTGAATATATGTTCATAGATTGGAATACGGTATAACGACTCGACAGGTTGGAGCACCTAATTTTTGCTCAACGATATATGATACATTTCCACGGCGCATAAATTCCTCTACCGCACTGCGTTTCGTTTAAATAAAATTTGGACTAGGTAAAGTTTTGCCTCCTGGAAAAATTTGAAAGAGTATCTGGTAAATTCAAATGTGTTAAATTACTTTTTGTTTTATATTTCTTCTTTGTGTTCTTGACTTGCTTTGGGCTAATTGTTTTCCCTTAGGAAACGGTAAATATGAGAAATATAATGAAGCGTTTTGCCGAAGAATTGCGTATCTAAGGTCCGTATCGTATAGTGTGTCCAAAAATCAAGGTTTTTAACGAAGAACTCTCTTATTAGCATTTTACCTCTTTAAATATTGTAAACAGAGACTATTTTTTTGAAGAAATTGCCATCAGAAATTGCCATTTTTCTCATGGCAATTTCTTCAAAAAATTCACCCGCCATGTTTGAATATTTTCAGAGACTTTATTATTCTCTCCACTTCTACTGACGCTCTCTTATCAAACACAGCGGTCGGCGTTATCTATAATCTAGACTCCCTTTTTGTCAACGTTTTGGATGCGTCTTAGGCTAAGAGTCACATTTATAAAATGCTCTGAAGTTTTATAACGCGAAACGATTCATGAACCAACCGTTATGGGAGTAATTGGGTTTTCCGAGATTCTAAATTGGAGTCTACGAACATTCGGAATTACAAAGTAATCCTCCGGATTGGGAGTGGGCGCGGCTACTGTCATACATCCCTTCGTCTGCGAATCTCACAAAAGAGATGTGAGCCATAACGAATAAATTGTTACATTAGAGTCTATTTTTGGCTTTTGTGAGCCTCCCATGAGCCGCAGCTGCAAAGGTGTTACCCTGGACGATTTCGAAAGCTTCCACCCTTGCGGAACAAATGAAGGAAGGAAAAGATTTTTGTGCGGATAATAACTTCAGCAGTCGGAAAGCTTAATGTGTCTTGATCGACGTTGGATTTTGGGCTTCCAGGGCCAACTGTCTGTAGAGTGGATGGTATTATATTAGAATACCAAAGAATCGTAACTTTTGTGTTCGTTCTCAATGATCTTAGTCATTGATGAGCAACGGAATTCTTTTATCCTTATGCTTTTCTGATACACCCCGGTTTGTTGCTTGATGAACCAAAGCGGCATAGGAGGAAAGGTTTTAAACAATCAAATTTACCCCTCAGCTTATTGATGAATGGTCACATTTTACCTTGAAAACTGTTTCCTTGTGATCGCTATGTAAAATAAGAAAATAAGCGAGTTGTAGCAAGTTTGCTGGGCTGCCGTATTTCAGCCCTGCAATTGCATAACGTTATATGACAATAACGATAACGATATGTACCATGGGAGGGTGGTGCAAAGAGTTGACCCCCCCACATTTGGAGTCAAGGTCAATTCAAGAGCAAATTGTTGTCCCAAAATTTATACACCTTAATTTATGTATATTTTATAGGGATTTTTTTTCTTCCTGCAGTTTTTGAGAATCCGCAGTTTTATAATATTTGTAACGCATGCCTTCGGCTTAGGTTTTGAGCCGCACTATTGAGAACGGTATTCTGCATTCGATCCACGGGTAGATGATTGGAATATTTGAAAGCTGTCGGAAGAGCACTCCGAATGTAAATGTAGCGAAATATTTAGTATTATTCGTAAAATCAAGAATTATAAATCACTTCCTCAGGATTCTTACTTTTAGTTCTTTTTCATTATTTCATGAAAACGGACAGTTTATCAGGATTTTCCTAACAGCGATTCCTCGGCGTCATAATAAAAGTCTCTTCGTCAGATTTTGCCTGACCTAAAATTTTGTTCTTACGTTTTACGTTAATTGATGAACTGTAGTAGATTCACAACAAATTTTCTTCGGTATATTTTTATACAGAATTTTAAAACCATAAAATTATCTTGTGGGGAAATCCCACATTAAGTTATCCCTGTGACTCAATTTTATGCTGAATATTGCAATGGCCAGCTCCCTATAGGGAACCGTCCTATTCTATAAATAATACTAATAACCTAGACTATACATAAAAATGACTATTTTTCAGATGTTTTGATCGGTAGTGATTGAAAATTTGGATGCAATGAATGGCTAAAAATTATGCATTAATGCACTTCGCATCTTTGGGTAAAAAGTCTTTGCCGCCAAAATACTGGAAATTATGGACCTCATCGTTTACTGATCGCCAAATGGCCACTTTTATTCCATGCTGTTGACTATAATGAATTTTATTTATATAATCATAAGATAAAACATTGAGATGATGAAGGCTATCAGCTTTTGAACGAGTGAAGTTTTCTACAACTTAATAATACCAGGACTGTATCACTTATAAACGGGAATAATTAGATTTATCTTTCAATGTACTGTATGATTGCGTAAGAGAAGCTTTGAGCGCCTAGCCTTGCGGAAATGAAGGGCTCAGTTTGTGAATAAAAGTTTAAGTGTTACCCATTTTCAAGATCGTTGGTCGTTCAACTCTTTTAAGGCCAAGATTAGGATCTGAAATAGGATCCCGAAGAATATTTGCGCCGAAGCACCAAGTTGCAACAGTACGCTCTCGCATGTACGTTCACAATCTGCGGGGTCGGCCGGCTCGTGCCTCACGCGTCGCGGACGCCCTCGTCTCGCTGCTATACCAATCCCCCCCAAGGAGGCTGCCGGTCAACGGCCGATATGATCATCATCTCCTCCTCTTTGAACCTATTTACGGCTTCATGCACCCTTGTCTCGTTCATTTTAGCTAATACTTAGTTTCAATCACCTCACATGAAATTTCCTCAGTGTTCCTTACACATGAGCCCTATATGCCCGAACAACATGCACTGCTGTCAAGTTGAGGGTAGGGAACGAACTTCTTTTCATTTTTGAAGTAGAAAATTTCACCGCTCTTTTTAATCTTGTTTAAGTGTATAAAATATATGCTAAGTCGAATTGTAACATAGAATATTGTTTAGAACATGAACTATGTCCATGGGGACATAAAATAGATGAACACAATTTGGAGTTGCGAGAAAAGGAATCCGTAACGCATTTGAAACTCCTTTGAAAGCATTATTTTCTACCCGAGAAATCAGGAATGCTGTTAGCTGAGATTTGCTGAGAAATGAGAAATGCAGTAGCCTCCTCGTTATTGTTAGCCTCGATGTAATTATGCATATGTATGATTAATAATTTCGCTCGGTGGAATAAATGCATTATATGCTGGTATTTTTCTTTTAATTGACCATTTATATCTGTAGCGATAATTTTCGCCTCACCTGGTCCGTCATATTTGCTACGTGGATTCTGATTTCATGAAGTTTGCGTCACACGTGCCGAAATGCAGCGCAGTTGGGATCATGG
The DNA here is from genome assembly GCA_963169105.1 of Ceriagrion tenellum. NCBI lineage: Eukaryota > Metazoa > Arthropoda > Insecta > Odonata > Coenagrionidae > Ceriagrion > Ceriagrion tenellum. The sequence goes on from OY720638.1 coordinate 15,298,734, forward strand.
ATGTGGCGTTCCTGTTGATTTAATCGTAGGCACCAATTGTCCACGGACAAATGCAACGATGTGCAGTTGTACCATCATATTGAGACGTAAAAGCCAAATACGGCGATGACCAGGTATGGATTGTGGTCACTGGACGCCGCCAGTATCATGTCTAGTTAGCATGACCAATTACTGATGGCTTGCTTGGAATTAAATTTGTGTGGAATGAATATGTAACCTTGTATTATATTAAGAAAGAAAACATTTTCAAATCGGTCAATTATAAGGAGAAAAATGGGGTAGATAAGCCATAAAATGAACAAAAACTTCTTGGAAAATGTAATTCTGGAGATACTGATCATTGAAGCGTATCATTCACAATGGTAATTATATGGGCTTTCACACTGCCATATACTCGATCATCTCAGTCTTATTGTTGATATCAGGAGTCAATGGTTCAGAGAATGTAATTTAATTCCTATTGACTCCGGGTGTTTTTTTATTTCATGTGCATTAAATTTTCTTTTTTTCGTGTTTCTGTATTTTGATAAGGAGAATGGGGAGAATAACTGTATGATGAGGGCGAATGGTGAAATAATTGAACTAGTGGATGATTTTGTGTACTTATGTAAGATGTTTACGAAAGATGGACGGATAGATGAGGAGATAGTGACGTGCGAATGCTGAAAGGAAAGTGGTACGTAGCATGTGGAGCATATCAAGGAATGAGTGCCTGTCTAAGGAAACGGAAATCGCCGTGTACAAAAGTGTACTTCTCACCACTTTTTTGTATGGTAGTAAAACATGAGTATGTCAGGATAAACACAAGAGTAGACTGGTTTGCAAGGATAGGTCAGTATGGAGGAAATTATTGAAGCAGAGTTAGGTGTACAAATATGTATTTATGAGTAAAACTTAGTGACTCTGCCTACCCCGGAAGGGAATGACGTGATTGGTATGCTGTATTGGCACCTTGCTTCTCGCATTCTTTCTCAGCCTTTGATCGATATTCGGCCATAGGGAATGTAATTATGGCACCTAGCTGCGTGTCTCTTCGTCTGATATGACGCGGTCGACGTCTGTGTTCATTTGGTTTATGATCGCGTCTACCTGGATTTCATCCTGCTTGATCCTCTGTGGTGTCTCATTGAGCAGGAAAGAGCCCTTCATTTATCGACGAAATGTTTTCCCGTGGTATTTTTAAGCATCATGACATTTGTCGGAAAAGATAGTCTCGAGCCTAAGTTATTACGGTGCAATTAGGTTAATGCTGGCGTCATTTGTTATAAGTGAGACCGTCGACGATTATCAATCTATGTAATCAATAGTAAAACGAAAATTCTTGACGATAACTGGATGGTCACACTATGCATGAGGTGCTCTGAGTTATTGAATATATTTGACGTGCATCGAGCATATATAGAGCAAAAATACACAGTGGGCACTCCTACGCGATAAAACCTGTGGCACGTGAAATCTCTTAAAATTTCACGAAGATGATTCTAACGAGGGTATTTTTGTACAAGTTGTAGGTTACTTTGCGGAATGTGAAACTAACGCTTATAAATAAACTTTTTTCTAGCTTGGAAATTTGATGTAAGGTTAAAGCGTGAGCAGTTGGAGCGCCCGAAATCCCAGGGTTATTGCTACGACGAAGACACTTAATTCAACATTCTTGACACTGAAAAAAATCCCTGTTAGCGTAATAGGAGTGGCAGAAATGGGTGATCTTTTCACTCCCCTTAAAAATGTCACGCGCAATAATGTATAGAATCGAACTTTTATGTTCGCTTGTTTCTTGTTTTCGAACGAATATATTGGTCTTTTTTCGGGGTTAGTCGATGATAGTAAGATAAAGAAAAAATCTCTATGAAAACCTATTGTTATTCTATGTTGGTTGATTGGTGACCTTTATTGATGATATGCCACCGGATAAAACATTTCAATTCAATACTTTATTTCCAGCTTAATATTTACAATGCTCCTGGCACCATTTTACCCCGAGACGCGGAATTTTTTGTGGAAAATATCCTTTTTTGTATTTTTTATCATTAACATTAATTAACAACAAAAATTGTTCAAGAGATTCGACACCGAAGAACTATCTCCTTTCCTCTATTTTAATGGCAATAGTTAGCATAAGTATTTAAAATATCAGTTTTTAATGCTTCCTTTGGTTCTTCTGTAGCGTCATATTCCTCTGTAACCTCAAATAGCGTCATACTCCTGTTCTTCGCCTTAAAACAAACAATGGAACAATATCTTGTTTGTGTGCGCTATTTTGCCGTGGAAATTTTATCTATGGCCCCTGCTGTGTGATAACCTTGAAAATAGTGCAAAGGTAGTTTCACTATCCACGAGTTTACATGATCGATTGTCCGGTGCTGCAGTGATGTATAAACATATGGTAAACAATCACGCCGTGGTCCGAGCTTAGATCATACGGTTCGATGCGTGGCAGCTAGAATTAAATTTAAAAGTGATTACATAAAATTTGGAGAGATGTTAGAGGCTTCATTCACGAAATACGTAGCCACAGTGAAGAACGAGAGCACCGAATTATTATGGAGATATTTTTTGGAAATACTATGTAAATGAATCAATGAATATATTCCATACAAATTCAAACGGGAGAGTAAAGAACCTCGTTAGTATAACCACAAAGTAAAGCGGGAGCTCAGGAAACAAAGGCAACTACAAAATCTATGTAAAAATTCTATTAAACTAGGTAACAAAACAATGGAACTTTGGTGAGAGAAATTTACGTTGCTCCACGCTCGAAAACGAATAAAATAATGTGCAGTACTCTACGAAACTTCAATAAAATAATCCTAGGTGAATTAACGAAATGAAAACCGCGAGTCATTCTGGTCTTACGCGAGAGAGCTCCAAGGCGAATCTTCGACAGTAGAATCTTTATTGGACACAAGCGGCAAAGTGGTCACCAAGAGCATCAACAAAGCCAACTTATTAAACCAATTCTTCGAAAGTGTATTTACTAAGGGATACACAAAACCAATTTATTTAGACATTCCTGACTTTGACGAGCCGGCATAACAATTCAACGTGATGGAATAATTCTATCTTGGTCCAAAAGGAATACCTGTACGCGTGCTGAAGGAGTTATCGCCACAGATTGCACCATTCTTAGAAATTATAATTAACGAATCATTAGCCGAAGGCAAGGTGCCCCAAGACTGGAAAATAGCTAATGTCACACCGATATTTAAAAAAGAAATAGAAGTGACCCAGGAAAACACCGGCCTATGTCGTTAACATCACTTTTATGCAATTCCTTGTTTAATAAAACAATGGATAAGTAATAAAAACTATCGACGACACGTGCTTTTAAAATTGTGATGTTAATTTTTATTCTGTGGTTTTAGTGAAAGTTTTTATTACTTATCCATTTTTTTATTAAATATGGAATACAACAAAGTTACCAAAGACAACATTTTATTTACTTTTATGCAAGATCCTCGAACACATTGTCGTTAGCAATATTGTGACATCCCTGGATAATCGTAACTTCTTACATAGCCGTCAGCACGGCTTCCGTAAGTGCAGGTCCTGCGAATCACAGCGTGCGCTCTTCCTTCATGATATCTTAAAATCAAGTGAATCGAAAAAGTAAGTCGACGCGATATTCCTTGATTTCAAGAAGGAATTCGACAAGGTTCCTCACAAAAAACTCATATAAGTTACATTCATGCGGAGTTATAAAAAAATTGTGAATTGGATAGGAGACTTTCTCAGTGATCGAAAACAAAAAGTAGTTATTGATGTTTTAAGCTTTGATACGGCTAGAGTCACAGCCGGTGTTCCTCAAGGAAGCCATATCGGCCCATTTTATTCATAATTTATATTAATGACCTAAGTTCTGGAGTAAGCAGTAAATTAAGATTATTTTCAGGCGATACAGTTATTTACCGTGAAATTATCGAAGACGCGGACTTTAAAGATCTGTCATCGGGCCTTAACAACGTTCATTCGTGGTGCCAGGAATGGGGGTTATAATTAAATATTAGTAAATGCACCACAGTTCACTTCCTGCGAAAGTCATCTCACATGCCATACATATACTGTGGGTAGAGTGAACATGAAATCTTCAGATACAGTAAAATATCTTGGAATTACCTTAACTTCTGATATTTCGTGGGGCACACACGTTCATAACATATGCGACATAGCATTAAGGAACTAGTTTTTTTTAGCGTGTAGTAGGAATGTCCACGGATGAAAGAGTAAAAGGGAGATGTTACTTCACTCTGGTTAGGCCACACGTCGAATACTCCGCGAGCATTTGTGACCCTGGTCGTCATAAAGATTTAACCAAAAAAATTGATAAAATACCCAAAAAAAGCAGCACGCCTAGTTAAAAACTACTACGAGCGAACATATAGTGTTACACAAATTATAAAGGGATTAAGGTGGGAGCCCCTAGAGACTCGGAGGCTACTCCCTAGACTTAGGTTGCGTGAGAAATTCAGAATTGGTCTGTTTCTGAGCGACTCAGAGAATAATACCATATCTCTAGGTCTAATCACAATACATCTCTAGGTCTGTCTCAAGTGATCAAATACGAGAGGTACATTTCCGAACAGATAGGTACAAGAACTCATTCTTTCCGCGCATAATTAGCGACCACAATAAAATCTGAGCTCAACTGAATACATTCCCATAATACACGTCACCATTTCACCACCCAAAACCTCACATCTTTACACGGCTGGTGGCCTAACACTCCTGCCACACGCCCATGCGGCGGCTCGCAGGGTAGTATCATAGAGTAAAGATACTATAGAGTGCTCACTGGGTATACTGAAAACGCTATCTAAATTGACGTAGTTCGGAATTCGTGCACCTCGTCGCGCTAGCATCGTTGGAATTATTTTGGAATTATTTTTGACGCCAGGTCCGCATTTGACTCAGCGAGCGCGAGCTACGTAGGAATCGAAATAAAAATAACTCTGTAGGATAAGCTACTTGGAATATCAATTCCCAAATTTCAGTAATTGTATCAACCTATAGTTTGTGTAAGTTGATAAATGGTTATCGACTTAGGAGTCCTGGGTTTGACAAAAAAAGTGCTTAATAATTCGCATTTGGTTTAAAGTAAAAGTGTTTTTCATCCCTTATGGCATACCACTGCGATGACTGTTTTGGAAAAAAATACGTAATTAGCCTCTGCTACTCGTTTTGTTTAGAAAAAATGAAAATCTCGAAAACGTTGAAAGCATATGGCTATGAAAATTTTCTGCATTATATTTATAGACGCTGAAAGTATTCACGGCAAAAAAACTAAAATCGCGATTTCCCGCAATGTATTCAAGAAAATATCTTCAAATTTCTAAAGTGGCCTTACACATTGATCATCTCGCCACTAATACTATTTAAATTAATATGCATTAGTTAGTGTTGGTGTTAACTTTATACAAATCGTAATTTACTATTGAAATTACCTTCAAATTTCTGCATCTTGGTAACTTACGTTCCATTGGAATTTCATAGATATTTTAAGAGTATGAAATGAAGAGAACGAATGAAAATGACTTTTTAAAGTAGAATGAACTCGTTATATGAGTTATTTTCTGAGGTATCAATTTTTATTGACCCCCGCGGAACGAAAACTAGCTTCTGCCCGGGCGCAGTAAGCTAAGGCGTAGAATGCATGCAGGTGATTCCGAATATTCAAAGGGTTGAACTGTAACAACATAATTGATAGTTTTCGATACTTGCAGATTAGTAGCACTCATTTACTATTTGGCTTACCTTAACGTACATTTCTATGCCAGAGAGTACTTTTTTAATGGCGTGGACATTGTTCCTTCGTGGTAGCTAAAATTTATGCGTGGTTTTAGCGAGATTGAAGTACTTCTGGTGATGAAATTATCGACGTTGTCTGAAGTTGAACAAAAGCGTAAAATTGGTATGGGGTAAACATGCGGATATTTTAAGTTATATGGACTCAAAATCCTTCCATTGAGTCATAAGATGCGTAAGTGCTTGGAGAATTAACGATTATATTTTCTAAAAATGAAAATTTTTGTAGTCTATTCGACCGGTTTAATCGAGCTGTCGGCATCATCAATAAAACTTATAATATTTTCACAATGTATTTGGCTATTCTTCACTGCCAAAATTTCGACCCTGAAACAACAGATATGAATTATTCTCGGCCTTCCGACTGGGTTAGGTTCTTCTTATCCATCTGCGCCGGCAAGTTTTTTTTTAAGTAAATGAATATATCCTAGGTTCACAAGTGATTGTAAGGGTTATAAGAAAAAAAATCAAGAAATGGGAAACAAAAGGAAAATGTCTGTCAATGTGAATGTTAGCAATTAGGTAAGTATTAAGACACAAGAACGGGTACAAAAAATTATTCCATTGCAATTAAGATGTAGACTATTTGCATGCAGTCATGAGGAAATGGACTTACTATAGAAAGTAATGCGAAATATCAAGAAACCTTGAATTTATTTCTCCGAACTTGTCAGTATCCATTTACAAGTTTTCTTAATCGTGCATTGTAAAAGTTAGACAAGCGCAAATTCGATGTGGCTAATACACTCACTGTTGCGTAAATAGTTCTCACTTCGCACTCTAATTCTTCTGTACGTACGTCTCCTTTTCTTAAGTCACTTTTATGTGACATTTTAGGGAAATATATCTTGAACACGTCTAGTGCAACTGTGCAGACTCTAATAAAGTCATTTGTGGGACTAATGAGGACATAAGAATCACCTTTTAAACTAGGGAATGTCTTTAAAAAAATGAGAACATCTCTTTTACTACCCAACTTCTTCTCCCCAAAAAAGTTGTGGATACAGTTTTGGCCCATAAATTTATCCTTTAACCTCTTTAACAATTACCCAGCGAAATAAACTATTGAACATTCCTCTAAAGTTGCAGATTTTCTGCATTCATTGCTCGGAGATACTGTGATGTCCAATCCCAATGGTTTACTTTCTGATCCACTGGAACTCTGATCTGCATTTTCCTGGTTAATAATGCTGTCGCCTCCGACATCGTAAGTCACAGATGGATATGTATTCACATCCAGTACTTCATCTTCATCGATGCTGTAACTGGAACTCTTTGGTGTTTTAAGCATGAGCTTGACTTAGATCTGCCGATAACTAGCACGAAAGGCCTTCACACTCGGATTTCTATTATATCCTCCTTTTTGTCGTATTACAGAGAATAGATTCTCCTGACAATCCTGATCTAATCTAACCGTTAAAATGTATTTGTCACTCAAATCGTTCAATAATTCTACCATTGAATTTATGCTCAATAAAAATCCATCAAAGCAAGGTGGTCGGCTATTGTCCTTCTTCTTTAATGAAGAGAATATCATTGAACCCCTTTTCAAAATTTCTTCAATATTTTTGTTTTCTTTGGAAAGACAAGTTCTTAAAGGGTTCCGTTCATAAAAAGACCTGCTATAAAGGGAATCAAATAAAAAATTTATGTCTTCAATAAATGAGGCAGTGGCAAGAGCTGATTTAAGGTGTAGTTGACCAGTGTCAAAACTTTTACGTATAGCTGCGGCCACATAAAAACTAAATATTTGCGTGGCTAATTTGACAGACATCTTTTGAAAAGCATGAGAGTATGTATATGTGCGCCGGAGTAAGTTTCCACAGGGCTCTTGTGGTGGAACTCGAGGTGTCTATTTTGTACACTTGGCGTATATTTTCAAATGATAGAATGTGACCATTGAGCTCGAAGCCGCTGCAAATGAAGTTGTTCCTCAAAGATTTAATGAGGTGCGGCACATCGTAGACACAGAAAATTTTTGTATCCCCAACATGGAAGAATGGTTTGGTCATTGACACTCCTAAATCGGTAATGGCTTTCTTATTGGTGCTTGCCTGGTCACATACAAACACTCGCAATCAGTTTTGCGATGGCCATTGGAACGAGCTCTTTAATAATTGCACTGGGAAGGCCACGTTCCGAGATGAAATACGCTATAGGTAATTTCCATTGGGCAAAAAGACCCCTATTCAAAAAACTCCAGCGTATTTTCCCAATCTCTCTTTTCTTCCCAAGTGCCCTCCTTCCTCAAAACATCAAAAATCCTCAAAACCTTCAATGAAATCCATAGCTGGAGAATATTCTAAATTTGATTTCAAGGACACTTCATCAAACATAAATACACAATCCCGGCTGATTTCTAACATCACCGAAATTTTAATCATGAGTCGACTAAAAAATGACTCATGAAACCCTGTCGTGAATTTGGACAATCGTCCAGCCCATCGTCTTTCAGATGACTCTCCCGGAAGAACTAATTTCTCGGAAAGGAGCCTGTTCGTTGATGGATATTTGAAAAATAAAGAAAAGGCCAGATTTTTCTCTTCCGTTTTCCACGGTCTTCGATTACCATGCATTAACTGCATTCGCACCAGAAGTGAAGCTTCTCGGGATTTAAATGACTTCTTAGATAGGAAATAATTTAAATTTATTTTTCTTTTACGTGCAATTCTTTCCTTTTTCATCCTCGCGAGAGGTAACCTTTCTGTTATACATCTGCAACAAATTTGAAGGTTTCTTTTTTCTCGGAGTGTCATGTAAACCTGAAGTAGAAGGTAACGGAAGGGCTAGAGGAGGTGATGGATAAATGGAATGAATGGGGGAGGTCACTGACCGCTGACATGAGTCTTGTCCGTTTTTCAATCCTCCAGAGAGATTTTCGGGAGGTTGGAATTCTAGGTTCCGATGATGAGCATTTGGTACTTTTAGGAGTGAGATATGCTTTTTCTGAATGAAATAAACTCTTAGAGGTAGGAGAAGTGCATGTATAAGTCCTGGAATAGGTTTTCACCGGACGTTTGATGGACAAAATTGGAGAAACTGTATCCGAGGTAGAAGAAATCGAGGCATCCATGGGTATTACTGGAATTGCCGCAGTCAAAGGAGTTGGGATCGGTACTTGTAGGTATTCTTGAGGAACAGAAATTTTTTTCAGTCGACCATTGGGTTTTACATCTTCAGGAAGAAAATGCTTTCCACATAATTGCTTCCTGTTGAGTCTCATAGGAAAGGCACGTAAATCAGCATTACTTTTGAGAGTTGAAAGAGAGAAAGAAAGTTGAGAAGTATACTGAGATTACTACACATTTTGAATAATATATCATAAGTGAAAACTACGTTAACCAGATTGCTTAAAATTTTGCATTAATCACTTGACAACGTATTTGCTTTGTAGGTTTCAGGAGAATCTTCTGGAGGTGATAGAGGATGTAATTTCGAAAAGTATTTTGTCCTGTGATTATCCGGCAACGGCCTGGGTGTCCGCCATGGGATAGTTATAGTAGTATACTTAATAAAAAGATAATCATCTGTTTCTCAGGAGAAAGGATTGATTCCATCAGATGAAGTGTCAGTCATCAAAATTTTCCTTGTATCCCTAAACTTGCTACCTCTTACCTACAACATGACATTTACCGGGTTCATTTGGACTGAAATTCTGGGAGGGGATGTATAACTTGCAACGGCATCGCAGTATCAGTAATCAAAAACCAGAGACGTCGTCCTTAATAGAATCGATTCCATAATGTTGGTTACGGTCGAAAATGGTGATTAAATCATATGATGACCATTACGATGATGTGGAATCCCAAATTAGCTATTACATCCGAGTTCACGACCAATCATAACTTAGGTCAAATAATAGCAGTAATCGCAAAAGAGTGCTTCAACTCATGTATGGACGCTTGGCGGAACTGGATGACGTCTGGGGGACTGGAAGACAGTTCTCGTCCGAGACTGCCCGTCGCTGTCACCCTCTCCCTCCTCAAGAGACTCACATCAGAGCTCGCTTCGTCGCCTCGTTGACAGTCCAGCCCACGGTCCCCTTCCCCGCTATCCCCTACCTGTAAAACCTTGCCCCCTCCCGCAGTCGCCGCCTCGGCCTCCGAGTCGCCTTGGCTGAGTCAAATGCCGCATTTCCCACAGCCGACGCAAAAAAAGACACCAGCGCGCAGTGAGATGAATTGGAACTACGTCAATTTAGATAGCGTTTTTGGTATACCCAGTGAGCACTCTATAGTATATTTACTCTATGGTAGTATGTAGATGTATTTCCTACTAGATAGCCGATTAGAGACTTTGGGATCTGTTATACTCCTCTGAGTTTAACTGATGGTCTCTCGATGGGCAAATATATTCGGGAAATAACTGATCGAGCTAATCGTACCTTGGGATTTGTTAAAAGATTGTTTGGCCAGATGGACGATAGTCAAAGAAATCAGCTGCAACTCCCTTGTTGGGATCGGATATCGGATCCTCATGAAGCAGGCTTAGAAGCAGAGTTAGAATGCGTGCAGAGGTGGTCGGCAAGATACGTATGAGGCCGTTATAATGGACTCGTTAATGTCACTGACCATTTGCTACAACTGGAATGGCAATCGTATCCGTCGATTCAAAGTTAGACTAAAACCTTTTATGTACATTCAAAACCAATTTATTTTCTGACGACGTTATTAATATCTTACTAACTCCAACATTCTACGGTGGATCAAATCATGAGAATAAAATTGAGGAAATAATCGGCCCAACAGAGAGATTTGTCTCATTTTCCCCTCCATTGGTGAGGGTTCCCTCCATTGGCTCCTAATGAGACTTGGAAGTTTGTTAGTGGACCGGTCGTGAAGCTGATTATTTGATTTGCTCCCTCCTGCTTGTTTCTTAATCTGCAACATAGTCCTAACATCACGTTTCGCATGATCCCTGCATGATTCTTGTATCATTTACGTTGTTACTATATACAATAATGCATATGAAGTCTGTAGCGTTGGTAGCATACGTACGATGTAGTGCATGCTGTGAAAGTTGGTACATTATACGTCACATGTTGGTGTATACATCATGGTACATGTTGGTGATAACTCACACCCTGCCACACACTCATGAGGTGGCTTGTAGGGTGGTATGTTGAAGAAGGTTTACCGTTAATGGAAGAAAATCTTTCCTTTCGGTGGATTTTGGTATGCGGGGTTTTTGTTGGGCCAGTGATTGCCTTTATGAGAATACATTTTAATATCTTGAACTCAAAATGGCCGACACAAAAAGGAGAGCCAATATTTCTATGATGAAATTCTGATTTCAGATATGATATTCAAATGCAGGTGATGTGGTAGAACCGTTCCATGGTGACTGAAGCAAAAGTTGCAGGTTCCCACTAATGAAAGGTATAAAACTAGTGCGTATTTGAACCTGTATCTTAAAAACCTCACTGGGAGACGATGTTGTAACATCGAAGGTAACAGTATAAATCTTTTATCTGTGGACAGCTGTAAGTGTTATGCTTATCTCATTCCGCATGATCTCCACGAAATCCATATGTGATCAAATATATGAGTATGGTTTAAATTAAAGACGTTTCAGGTAACAACACGTAATATATTGGTTTAATGGAAGCCGAGCGTTTCTTTTTAATTCTTTAATAATTTCTTTTTCTGAGTTAAGTAATAAAATGAGCCCCGCGATCTATCTTTATTTCCAGGCCACGTATGCTCTGGAGATTTTTCTTATCTCGGAAAGGTTTTATGCTGCAATGGCTTTAGATGTTTCATTAGGGTACAGATCACCTTATCCAATAGTGAAGAGAAGCTTATGTAGCGCGCGTCACTTGCAGAATCAAATGTATTTTAGAGTACAAGACTTCAATGTCATAGGTGTGGTGGGCTTACTGTAATGTATTAATGATGTAAGCCTTCAAAGTCTACGAGAAGACTTACTAAGCAGGCGTACGAAGTAATCTAGCAATCAGACAGCTTAACCTAGTGATGTGGCTCCTTACGTACAAGTTGCAACGTCAAAACTTTGATTGTTATTTTTGGCTCGAGGAATATCGCGCGTGTGGATCATGCTGATTTACTATATTTTCTTGGCTGTATTAGTTACATAATTAGGAGGTCTTTTAGTGACAACTGTGGGAGTTACAATTTCGGACTAGTGTTTCAAAGATTTGAATTTTTTCAGGGAAGTAAATGTTATTGTTTCTTTTACTGTTTGATAAAGGGTCGCTGCATTGTTAAAAAGGGTGTGAGAGTGATTATTTTGGCAAATTATAGGAGTGTATTTAGTGGAGCTCAATTTTTATTGTGGTCGCTTATTGTTCGCGGAAAGAACGAGTGTTTGTACCTATCTATTCGGCAGAGTATCTCTCTTATTTTATCGCATCTTTCAGGCCTAGAGATGTAGTGAGGAGTCATGATAATATTCTCCACTCCGAATGTCGCTCCGAAAAATATCAGTTCTGAATGCAACGTAAGCCTAGCGTGTAGCCTCCGAGTCTCTAGGAGCTCCCACCTTAATCCTTCTAAAAGTTGTGAGACACCATATGTACGCTCGTAGCAGTTTTTAACGAAGCGCGCTGCATTCCTTTGAATTTAATTAATTTTTTTGGTGAAATCTATTTGACCAGGGTCCCAAATGCTCGCGGCATATTTGAGGTGTGTCCTAATGAGAGCGAAGTGTGTGACCTAACCAGAGCATTACCGACCGGTCATGAATATATTTTGATGGTTTTTAAAAAAATGAACTTATCAATGGTGGTCTTCCATTGACCGTGCTCGATTTTCACCGTTTCTCTCTCTTTCGTCAGTTCCAGCCGCATCCTTCCTCTCCTTCCACTGTCCGAGATGTTTTCCTTACTCTCTCCCCGCCCACCCACTCCCCCTACCCCCACCCTAGCCCATCCCCACCCAAAACAGCCTTCACTCGGACCCACCGATCCATCCCCACCTGCTGCCGCCTCTTCATTTCCTCCACCTACTTTCTCTCCTTTCCCCATTCCGTCGACTTATTTGTTTGCCTTTCATCTCGTCCTTGTCGCATTTTCTCCATCACTCTCCGCGTCTGCAACCGGAGCGTATGGAGTACCTTTCTGCGGCGCGGTATACCGTCCCAAAATTCCTTTCGGTAGCCTTCCGGAACTTTCCGACGTGAAAATTTGGGTGCCAAGTGGTGTTTAAAGCATTACATCGAGCTGTTGCTCATTTATTTCCTTTGTGAGGGAGTGGGCTGTTTTTTTTTGCGAGAAGCTGTGCAATAGCAGCCCCGCCGCCTCTTCCCTTCCGAGACCTCCTACTCGCCATTCCCTTCATCCTCTTCCGCCCCCTTCGCCGCCCCCCCCCCTCCGCCACTGCAGCCTCTTAATCCGCATTGACCCTCCCCCACTGCGCTAATCCCATGACGAATGTACGTGCTTCCCCCATTGGGGGTCGCCTGGTCGCTCCTTATCTGTCCGCTCCTGCCTCCTGTCGGCGGCCACTAGATTCATACGACGAGCGAGAATACTTCAACATGTTATTTAGGACCGTTGAAGAACTGCAATCGTGCATCTCGTGAACGCCAATCTAACTCTTCCACTGCTCTAGCATTTTTGCTGGGGCGTCTTTGTTCCGTCTCTTTATTTATTCTTCAAATCACGTATGAAGCCCCCTCGAAGCTGTTGCAGTAGACTCGCGTTATCGCATCAATTGAGGTCGTCCACTTAAACCGTAACTTGTGTGATTTTGCTCTCCACGGACTCTATAGTGAATTACATGTGTATTTCACAATCCGTTCCATCGCTGGGATTTCGGGATGAAGGATTAGTACGGGGATACGATATAAAATAAAGGAAAGAATTAATGTTCATATTAGCGAGAGCTTGGCCACCATTATTTTAAGTCACCATCTAAGTCAATTAATGTTGAAAAGGCATTCATGCGTAACTTTCATTGGCTATGTCTGCAACAAGGCGCCACTCCGTTGGTGCTACAAATAGTTTATTTAGACTGCGAGGTTTATTTAAGACATCAGCCGTTCATACTGATATTTTTACTGTAAAAGATACGCGTCATTTTCGCTTTTTCGTTGGAGAAAAATATTTTGAAACGTACACCAATACGTAGCTAAGATTGGGTTGATCGCCTCCTTATTTTTTTATGGATGGAAAATGGAGTGACGGAATCTTAATTTGAAATTCTTAAGTCCCATCCCCTTGTCATATATTTGCACTTAGAACCTTAATTCATTCCAGTATGCGAACGCGTTTCGGACTTATATTCGATTTTGGAAGAAATCTGTAATTCATCTAATTAAATGAAGTAATATACACCTATGAAATGGAATGCAAATGCCTGCTTCACGCTGTAATGCGCTGCTCCTGCTGCTATAAGATAGGCAACCCATAACGATATGCATTTTAGGTTCATCTGATGGGTTAAGAAAGATTTATTCTCTGCTTAGGAATTCAGTATTTTATTTTAACGCAAGGTAATAGTAATTTATCCAGTTGAAAATTTGATTCGGAAACTATGACGTGTATGTGTTTTGCTTCTTGCGAATGATACGCCGGTTTCCGCTGTCCTCGCCCCCCCACTCCCCTTAATCTTCCTCCCGTGAGGGTAATCGGATCCCTAATCTAATCGAGCCCCTAAAACTTTCCCCGGCAGAGATTTACTGTTCTCCACCCAACCAACCCCTTCCCTACGCGTGTCGAGCTGCTCCCTCCCTCGTCGCGACCAATGTCGAACATATGTTTCAAAGTTCGCGACATTTTACTTTCCGTCGTGGCAGTCAGGGGAGGGAGGGGGATACGTGGCTCCCCATCACTCCCCTCTCCTTTTGATGGATGGGCGGGTGCCCACCCCACGGCGGGTGCGGCCCTCGGGCGCCCGCTCCCGGAATTCGGCGGCCATTCCTCCGAGTGTGGCGGTGCCGTGAGAGCGATCGACTCGTGCTTCCGAAATGCGACCGAAACCTCCCCCCCCCCCCTCCACTCACCTCCCCCGTCCTTTGTGTCCCTGGCCTTCGCACTCCGACCTCAGTGCGCTGCCATCGAGTTACTAAGTCACTGGGGAGCTCACTAGCGCTTCTGTCTGCGTGTAATCCAGAGTCGTCTGGATTGCATTCTCCACACTACACCCTCATTACGTGTAGTTATTATATGGCAATCCAGAGGATTCTGCGTGATACAGCACAACGCCAAGTTAATGATCGAATATTCATTTTATCTATACTGTTTAGCGTAAGCAAAGATTTCGCAGTGTCTAACAGCCAGAAAAAGTGTTCATTTCAGAAGAAATAGGCGAGAAAACCATAGAAGTAAATGTATTGGACCTAATTTTTATTATCATACATGAATAATGAGGTCGATTTGTCCTTTCATATGTAATTATAGATACATCATAACTAATCAATTTGTTGCTTATTAATTATGAACCATTTCGCTCTTAGACGGATGGCTTTAAATGGAGCTTTAAGGGAGTGTTTACGCGGTGCATGTACCCGCGCAAGCACGTGGCTGGACAGATGCGTGGACAAATGCTCCAAATCAGAACGGGCAATTTTATGGCCACTTGTTCGTGCATTTTCGCAATTTTGGGTGTTAACGCAGTGTAATTTTAATGGTAAATGTGTTCATGCTTCTACCTGCGCGGGTACATGCATCGTGTAAACACGGCTTAAAATTAGACGAATTTTTAACTCATGTCACCCGGTTGTGACTAGGGGCAACGGCGGCCGGGCTTACGTGCTCAGAATCGCTTGAAATTGTTTGTGAGGAACAGCCCGCAGTTCTCTCAATTCAAGTTATTTAAAGCAGGTTAGGAAAACGTTTGAAGGTGTAGAGAATGTTGATGTACAGAGACCTGTTTTCGCTGAATTTCCTATTTGCTGAAGCGCTGTTGATGCGTTTCTCACCATTGGGTTAATATGGGTTTAATGCGCTTTCAGAATCTTCAATGCCAACGACCTTAACCGTTCTTTTATTCTACGAATATGATCATTTTTGGCATTAAAATCATATTCTACCTTTTCCGGTCGTATTGGTCCCATGAATTACCAGTGACCACACCCATCCTTTATTTGATATTCAATGAATATCATCAGTGTTCCTGTCATACCACCTTATTGTTTGTTTTCCGTGTAATTTTGTGGGGGAATATGTTTAACTTTTCCTCTACGGTATTTATATGACTATTTTTATGTACCCCTCTCAATCAGAAGTACTTGCATTAACTAAATCTGATTACGTGGTATCGAGTCAAAAAGCCTTATGTTAAGGCTTCAGTTCTTAGATTAAGATGTGCTTCGTCAACATTAATCTGTCATGGAATATGGCTACGCCTTCTCCCTCATCAATGAACGTGACTCTGTTCTGTGAAATGGGGACGCCTGACGTTAGAAATGGTTCCTCAATGTCTTTTCTCCCCTCATAAAAATAACTGGCTCGATCACGCGATGACAATTTCACGCTGGAACGTCGCAACACGTCGTCGTGTTGGCCCCTCATCTTGCCCCTCGGCGATGCCACCGGAGCTCGAAATCGCCCTAAAAGTCTGGATGGCTCTTAGAATGTCTCTCCCCCGAGTTACTGGAGACATTTTGCCGACCATCACCTTTGCCTGAGGGGCTGTCATGACTTATTTCAATGCGTGGGATGCTGAAGGATTTGGCGGGAATGATATGTTCAGAGCGGGGACAGGAAAAGAAAAAGCCATTCACTTGGAATGAACGAGGGCAATGCAGGGTTGAAGAAGGCCGAATGTTACGCGAGGAGCTCGTGGTGCTGTGAATGCCATCCGTTTCTGAGGTCCGTCGGAAACGTGTCACTAATCGGTAGGATTGTTTATCTGATTGGCCTGACGTAGAAATAGCAATATCTTTATTTGGCATGGCAGTCTCGACGGGCACATTCTGGCCTCGAGACGACACTTGTGATGGGGAGGGGTTGGCGCCGGCGGGGGATTGTAAGGGGGAGCACCGGCCGCGCGAGGCATGCAGTCGACCGGCCGGTGCCTCGACCCGTGTCGTGCTTTCGCGCGGCGCCCCGCTCCGGGGCGAGCGGCCCCGCGCCATCTCCCCGGGGTCGCTCTTCGAACGGCGGCCCCACTCGCTCGAGAGTCGATCCGAAGGTTAGACTACGTTACCGAGGCAAAACGGTGCTGAATAAAAAGATGTTTAAGGTAGTCTGAGCGAAATATCATTTTACCTAGATATGAATGAATTTGGCCTCATTTTAAAGAAAAATGCCTCACCCTTCTAATGACACCAAAAATTCAACCCCTCACCACATTACTTCCGAAGATATTTGCCAACAAATACCAGCCCTTTTACATGGGAAATAGTATGTGTATGGACTCTAGAGAGACGTTAATTTACAAAATGAGGAATATCTAACACTTAGATTTCGTAGAAAAAACTTACAGCGTGTAGTTTGTATGTTTTCTCAACTATTTTTGAAAATAAATCATATTTTCACCGCAGTGGTTTATTGGGTATCACAAAAAACCTTCCGTTTTGAAGGAGTTTCCAACGCACCACGCGAAAAAAATGAGTCAAGTTAAAGACTTATTTAGATATGTTCATTTAATTACTTTACATTTCTGTCATATAAAACTATATTGTTGCACCATTAATAATGCAATATTTAATTCATGCATCCTACAGCTGGTTAAATAACAACGTATACTGATAGGATTCCTTCGGGAGTAATATTCACTGTTAATATCAAATTAAAGAAAATTGGCAAATTTTCTTTTATTCAATTATGATATTCCACCAGAACACTCCTAAAACAACTCTTTTTACTGTTTATATCCTCCCCTATGGAAGAGATGCTTCTCGATAATCAAAGCAAAATGAGTGAATCGGTGAAATGATAGCAGTCTTACGTAATTTATAACTGGAGTTTGGGAACCCCTAATCTTCTCATTTTTACCTGACAGTTATCTCCATTGCCATTTATTCATGATGTCAAATGGTTGGATCAAAGCTGTGGAACTTTATTACAATTATATTTCGGTGGAACACGTATAAAAGAAAGAAAATGGTGCGCGTATGCGGAGCCTAGAATTGTGCGAGGGCACTCGACTAGAAAACTGCGGACAATCGTTCAGTAGTACCCACCGTTCCCAAAAGAAGTGTGATCGACCTCTCATTTTTCTTTGTTTTATCGCTGACAAACGCGAAGAAATTAGACTTATGTGCGAGTTACCTTCATACAGGGTGGCGATCGTCAGGAAAACCGGGAAAACCTGGAATTGTCCGGGAATTTTGAATTTCTGGAAAAGTCAGGGAATTCTCGTAACAGTCAGGGAGAAACAGTAATAGGAATCCTCGTTATTTTTCTACCATTACGTTTATCGGTCAGTCTTTCCCGCCTTTTATTTCACCAACTAAAACTAACGTCCGTCCCTGACGTGCATGGAATGAGCACCATCAATTCGTGGAGAATTCAGTTGTTAATCTTGTTAGTTGTGAATATTAGTTAGTTAATTGTGAATGAGACGTAAAATGTATCCCTTTTGTTTATCCTTATTGCGACATTTGATTAGATGTGTTAAAAGTCATGATCACCATGTATTACGGTCATCACAAGGAATCGGAGGCTGTTGTTCGGAAAGTTTTACCTCGCGGTTTTTTTAAACTTCCAAAACACAGGTCGAGAAGTAGCTGGAGCACACGAGCTTATAGTAAATACATGCTTGCAGTTCTAAAAATACGAGATGATGATTAGAACATTTAAAGCTTCCGTAGAAAATTTAATTCATCAGAAAAAAAATTCCAATAATAGGTGATATTTTGGCGATCGGTCAGGGAAATTGGTATATCTATCTCGGAAAAGTCAAGGAATTTGAAAATTTGATATCAGTAGCCACCCTGTTTATACGATAGGGCACCCCTGCTGCAATATAATCTATTTGTTTGCCGGCTGATATATTGCCCTGCAAACTAATTACCCCTCTTGTACCTGTTACGTTTACCACTCGAGTATTGAATCACGAGTTTCATTTTGTTCGTCCGAGTTTGGAACTTGTCTCGTTTGTGTAATGGAGTAATGCAGCTAGAGTTGAAGTTCAAGTGGGGCGTGACGAACTGGAAAAACCTTTTCCGTGAGCATTGCCTGCCAGTTGGTGCAGTCGGGGTGAAATATGTGAAAGGGAGCCCATGCCAGTTTTCGATCCATGGTCGCACGATTGATGGACTGGGAAACATGCATCGAAGACGCAAACTAAGTGGGAAAGAACAATTATCTTCGCCGTTGGGCTGCAAATGTGAAAGAAGGATTTTTTTATCCTACTTTCCGTCACGTTTTCCTGGTCATCGTATGTTGGGTAGTTTTCTCGAAATCTCCTCCGTCTGGCCGCTCGAAACTATGGGGGGAGTGAAGAGGGGGGAGATAGAGACGCCCAGAACTCCGCACCGAGATTATTTACTAAGCTTGAGTCGAGCGCGCGAATTAGTTTTATCTGTTTTCCGCGGATTTCCAGTCGGGTGTCTCGGCTGTGGATTCACTGCTCGGGGGTAGAGCTCCGCGCAGATCCACCCACTTGCCCCTTACTACTGCGTAATCGTGAATGTAAACCCGTCCATCCTCCGTCTAATATATAAAAAATGTTTGTTTGTCTGTTCGTCTTCTATGCGTTCCAATGCCATTCATCAGATTAGGATGAAACTTTAGTGAGTTATTGTGCGCGCGCACGCGAATGTTTCTGATTTATAAAATCCATTGTACAGTAAGTGGAGCGCGAATCGCTTCAACAAATGAGTGTTGGTCCGCGAGCTCCTCAAACAAGCGAGAAACGACAAGCAAGCAACGAAGCAGATCGTTTACGAGTTGTTCACTCACGTGCATCATAATCGTATGTGAGACATAATTTGTGTTAAATGATACGTAATTTATTTGTACGTAGAATAAGATTTGATGTAGTGGTCTCTTTGTTTGCTTTTTTTTTTAATTCTTACGTTCAATTTTCGTATACGATTTTTTTTCCTAAAATTTGATTTTTAAGCTCGAAAATCTTAATTTTTTGCACTACTTCAACAATAGAATATTTTATTTATTGGGAAACCGCAGCATATGCATGGAATAGAAACTCATGCCATCATTTGTGTGTTGCGAATTCCAGTTTAGGTACGAGGAATTCATTGGACTAAATTCATTTGTTTTTGCAGAGGGAGGCATTGAGTTTTGGCATGTGTGTCTTTTTCTGGCATGAGTTTTATTTCATGTTACCTTTTATCCGGTTATTTTATGGTATTGCCTAGATTTTAGGTGAGAGTTAGGAGATCGTGGATATTCTATTTATGGGCCAAACTCTATTCGCCGTCTTGCTGCAATTTTCTTGGGGTTTGCGCAGAATTCTTCTTGTGCCCCGCGTCGTCTAAATGTGAACGTTATCTTGATTTTTGGAATTGATGAAAGATTGAAAATCATCAATTTTTGATTTATCGAATCATAAAATTGATGATGATTTATTCATCGCATTTATGAAATTATTTATCATCAACGCTAGAAAAAATGTTATGCTCTTTTCTATTTTAACCGCCGTGAACCAGATCCGAAGCTCGTGTTAACTTTTATCTGATCGTGGAAGAATTGATGTACCGTAACATTTGACGGTAGCTTTGGGGACTTTCCTTGGTTATAACATGAGGAGAATGAAGACATATAAATTCAGCCTGTGATTGGAGACTTCGCTTCCTCTTTGTGATTGGCGACTGTGCGATAAGCCGAAGGTGCGCATGAAATCTTTCCTCTGAGACGGAGAGAATGGAGAGTGTGATATAGAAGCGAAGAAGGAACAAGGGGTAAATGTAATTATTTCGCCCGAAGATATTTACCTTAGATGACCACTTGCTATAATAGCTTCATATTCTACGTGTATCGTCCAAGTAATTAGGCATTCTTCCCGTTTTCTTTATCTTCCGAGCCCTGTCGAAACTAGGATGAGGTTGGTACAAATATAAGGGAGGATTTACGTTTAGGGGAGATGTGCCAGCTAATGTGTTGGAGTAAGGGGAATACTGTTGGTTGGTTGGCGAGGGTTTTTTTTCCTTTTTTTTTTCAATGTTACTCGCTAGAGGTCGGAGGGTTGTATGGGAGGCTTTGGGATGTGGTGCGGGTAGAATACATTGCGGGCGGAACGATGGTATCTGAAGTATTCGGCAACCATGAAGGTTGGTGTGTCAAGTCAATCTCAGGGAAGAAAAAATTAACATGAGCTCCCGAAAAATTTGTTCCTGATCTCGTCTTTTTTACTGATAAAACCTTTGAATATTTGATACCAGAGAGAAAGGTATGCTGTCTCAAGTGAAATTGCTAAGTGTTGTCGACGGTGGCAAATGGAGGTCAGAGATGGAGTATGAATGGATGAATTAGCCTCTTGATTCATTCGTGGCGGCGTCAAAGGAGTGATCGCCGATTTAGTAGTTCGGGCTCGTTAAGGTAGTTTGAGCGAAATATCATTTTACCTAGAAATCAATGAATTTGGTCTCATTTTAAAGGAAAATATCTCACCTATCCATGACATTAAAAATTCAACCCCTTACCACATTACTTTCGGAGTTATTTGCAAAATAAATACCAGCCTTTTTACATGGGAAAAGGTACGTGTATACACCCTAGAGAGACATTATTTAAAAAAATTAGAAATTTCTGATACTTAGATGTCGTAAAAAAACTAACAGCGTGTAGTTTGTATCTTTTCTCAACTATTTTTGAAAATTGATCATATTGTCACCGCAATAGGTTCTTGGGTATCACAAAAACCTTCCGTTTTGAAGGTATAAAACGCACCGTGCGTAAAAAATGAGTCAAGTGAAAGACTTTCTAGATATTTTCATTTAATAACTTACCATTTTTGTCATATAAAACTATATTATTGCACCATTAATAATGCAAGATTTAATTCATGTTTCCTACAGCTGGTGAAATTAAAACGTATAATTCGAAAATGGTCTCTATTATGACTAGGGAACTATCTTGCTCGGACTACCTTAAGTAGTCTGAGAACACGAGTGCCTCGGTGAGGCGACCTCACACTGCCTTCATTCAGGTCGACCTGATTGAGTGAAGATTTTTTTGAGCGCGTTGCCTCGTTGTCCTTCAAGCGATGGAGTTTCGTGATTTATTTCGGCCCGTCATATCCAGGCGGCTCTCTTTTGGAGTCGGCCGCTCACTTCCGCATTCGTCGCGTGCATTCCTCTTCCGCAGTGCGTGCATCCCTCCCTTCGCATCGCGGGACGTCGCGACCCTTTCGGGGGGAGGCGGCGACCCACCCACCCGTCACCCCCCCTACGCTCGGTGTTCCCGCCCCGCCACCGCTCTGCGCACGCCCGGGGGCCGCACCCGACTCTCAAATCCGGCCTCGTCCTCGGCTCGGCTCCTCCGGGGGCGGAGTGCACGAGCAGGGGCGCGCAGGCCGCCGTGGGTGGAGCTCGCCGACCCGCGACTGAGTGCCCCCGCCCACTCGGTGCGCCGCGGTGCCGCCGATGCGGTCCTCTGCGTCTCTCTCCCCTTTCTCCTTTCTCCCTCCCTCGACCTCCTCGCAACAACTCCCCTCCTCCTCCCCCCCTTCCCTCCCCCCCCCGCCCACTCGCCTTCCCCCCGGCCAATTTTATCGTCGCCGTGTCGAAGGGCACGCAATTTAAACATTCCGGCAGTGATTCACGGCTGGTTTGTGGAAGTCGAAACTGACGACGGTAATAGTGGGAATCACACGTCCAGAATAAATTGGCCGGCGTTATCGGCGATCGCCAGCGTAGAGGAGTGCGGCTCAGCCGTGGTCGCCCTTTTATCTCCGCTGGGTCTGCGGCGGGGGAGGCTGGGGGAGGGGGAGGGTATTGCAGAACGGGGCCATTTATAAAGGGAGATTATGCTCGGTCGCGCGCTGCCTTCCGGAAAATGGAATTTAATTTAATGCGGAGCATGGCCACCGGTGGCGTCCACACCTTTTGAGTCGCCGCCGCATTGTGCGAAGGCGCACCATGGGGAGGGGGTGGTGGGGGAGGCCTTTGTAGTGCGTGGAGGGACGGCGCGAGCGAAAGTGGTGTGGAGGAATTTTCGTTTGAGCGCCAGTGGCGCGCACCAGCGCCTCCGGCCCCCCGAGGCAGCCTCCTCCGCCTTCTTTTAGAGCTCGTGCCCGCAACATCCTCGCCTCGTGTTCTCCCTCTTAATCGGGAGGTCAGGAGGGCAGATGTGAGACGATGCCCGGGGCTCGCTCTCTCGTGGGCGCGCGAGGCTCTCGGTCGCCCCGGGGTGAGCCAAGGGGGGTTGGGGGGGGGGGGGAAGGGGGGGGAATGGGGGCGCGGAAGACTTCGTTTGTCGGTGGTGTGGGGACGGTTTTTATGTCGGGTCGCATAAGAAGCTGTCGTCGTCTCGTTTTGCGTCCGAGACAGGTTTGGAAAGGGAAACGGAGTGTCAAGTGTGTTGGCAATAATTTAACGTCGACACGCATTCACATGTCACAATTCTTTGATTGATTGGGAGAGGAAAGCGCTCTTGGGAATCGATGAACATGCTAATGAATGTATAGTTTTCAAAACACGGAAACGAAAAAAAATAAGTGAGAAGGAAAAATCACAAGGATTTTTTTTTAATTTTTCGATGGGCAAGCCGTTGTCGGTGGTGGGGAACTGGTTCTGAGTTTGTTTGGGAAGGAAATGGTTGAAAAGGAAAATGTAATGTATTCACTCAAGTGGCTGGATTGGCGGAAATTGCGATGACACGATGTTTGTGGTTCTGCAGGTGATCGCCGTTGAGGTAAAAGGTATCATCAGTATGGCGGGCTCAGAGCTGAGGTGTTAGAGTTTGGTTTTTTGGAATGCACTCCCGACGTGGCTCATGAGAGAGAGACATGCGTTGCTTTGTGTCTTGCGGCTTTCCATATCTGTGCCTTTGGAGTGAGTAAAAATTTGGTTATTGAAATAGAAGAAATTATTTGACTTTTCTATTTCTGCTAGGCGTATGATGAAGTTAGCAGAAGAAAGCCGTGGTTTGACGCGGAGAGGGGCAATATTAGAGGAATTCAATGCCTTCTTGCTATGCAATAGAGGAGTGAGGGAGGAAATATGTATTTCAGCAATGAGGATATTGTTGTTTCAGCGAATAGTGGGTCAGAGGCCAAGGAAGTGGTTGACGTCTGTAGTGAAGGAGAAGAGACAAACGTGACTCTGGGTTGTAGGTAAACGTCAACCAGTGATCAGGTGCATTCGGTAGGGAAGGCAATTCGTGAAACGATAGCGTGTCCGAGAAAAGCCTTATGTTGCTTTAGTTGAATTTAGGAAGCATATAAGAGTGGGAAGGTAAGTTTGTGCGATATATCACCATGCATAACATTCATGTCGATTCATTGTTTGTAAAAATACATCATATTTTTAATAATATAAATGTTAGCTTATTATCTCGCTAATTTAAGAGATATTTGCGTAACTAGAAGTCATATTTAATGGCATATAATACGGCTGTTCGTTCCAAGTAGGCATTTTTTAATTTTTGAGGGCATTCTGACGATTACAGCTCGCCTCAGAAATGTAACGATGTGTAGTCCTTATGTTATCTTAATTATGAAAAATAAACTTATTGATTGCCGGACCTTTTTTTATAAAATTACAATAAACTTCATTTGTTAAAACATTTTCAGCGTACAACTGGAGAAAATTAGTTCAAGTTAAAGCCTCACATTTGTAGGTTTATCTAATGTTTAGTTTTTTCTGAGGATTCTATCCTTGTAAGCGTATTTTGGTGTCATATATGATGCTATTTATGAGTTTTCTATCGTAAAAATGCTTGAATTTTAAACGGAATCTCGAATATGGCTTACATAGTTCCTAGAGAGATATCTCTGTTAAATTATCTTGAATGATTTGGGCACGTGGGCAGTGCGTCCACGTTGGCCACCTCCGCGGCCCACCCTGTCGGTCGCCACTGCCGCTTGATCGATCGGTCGATTGATTGATTGTTGGAGGTGAAGGGGGAGAGCTATCAGGTTTTTTTTCTCTTCTCCGCGAGAATTTTTTTTGAGCTTCCCTCGCACTTAGCTGAAGCGGAACATGCCTGACTTTTGGCTGCATCGTCAAAAACTGCAGTAAACGTATCGAAAATATAATAATCAGGTATGTAAATGTTCCAATTCTTTGTTTGATTGATTTAGTTTAATTAAATTAGACTTCGGATAGGCCGTAAAAGGATTTTGAAGTTTACCGTAAGATAGATTTTTCCTTTGAATGCACTGTCAAGGTCCCAGAGAAATCGGAATCGAAATAGATAAATAATCATACGCGAATATTACGTATCAATGATACATTCACCTGCCCTTAATATTTCCTCTTAAATATTTACCTATTTATCGTATGGCAGCGTCAAGTATTTTTAAATGTGGGTCGCTCAAAGGCGTTATTCCTATGATATATCAGGTTAATAGTCGAATTTCCACAACTATCTTGTTCACTCTTACCCCTCTTTCAACTTCTCATGCGTTGCTTTTCCCCGACTGTCAGCTCTAAGCGTTTTCACCCAGAGAATCATCTCTCTCTTCCCTCAAGGCTCTTGTATTGTTGTGGTCCGTTGCATTCTCACGGCTCCCAGAAATAGTGGAAGCCTTTTGACATAAAATGCCTCGTCGGCTAAGATCATTTGGCACATGCTGTCTGCCACACTCAGAGAGGAGCAACAACACTCGGACAAATAGAAGGATCACCCAGCTCCAAATTTGAGCGGAGTTGTACGATGCTTCACTTCTGTGACTGATGGGGAACCGGCGTTTCCTTCATGTTGGGCCGATGCCCCACGAAAGCGTCTTTCCATCGCGATCTAAATTTTGTTAGTCTTAGGAATCATCGTCATCAATGCAAACGAGGAATTGTTTACGGCTGATAAAGTTCCCGTCTGTAACACTGGTAGTATCGTGGGCGATGTTCGATGTGACGAGGGGTAGCCATCCAGTGATCATCCATCGATGAAACTCGATGCTATGAGCCTACTGTCGGTGCAAAAATTATGTAGACTCGAGTTTGGACACTGATTAAAAATGAGCCGTGGTACCCACAAGAATGCGAGTTACACCAAATTTTAGCTTGTTTTATTTTACGTTAAACTGTGGTTGCCGATTATTTTTCCATTGCACTCTCGGTTATTTATTGCGGTGAGAGCAAAAAAAAAGTGCCGGTTTTTTGCCGTTATCGAACGGAGCGCTCTCTTTGACATTTATTAGCGAAGAAACTTGAAGTTTAATCGTAATGAACCTGTAGTATTGTGTAGGAAAACATATTAAAATATATCTTTAAACGTTCAGTTCTTTCTGTTGTGCCATAAGAAAGTTATTAACATGTTTATGAAACAACTTTTTCTTGGTTATGAAAAGTAGTAGAAGCAAGATCTTGGTCTTGTTTTGAAGCTCTTTACAGCAGTATTTAATAACAGTTACCATCGTAAACTCACGTTGCGATATCTATTTTTAACGAGTTAATAAACAACCGAGTATTTTAGGGGGCTGAAGCCAGCGGTAAGGCGGACGTTTTCGCGAGAGGGGTGGTGAAAGTTTGGGCCCTGTTGCCACTTGCGGGTTGCGGGCCGAACCCGTTACTCATACTACTTCTGTGCATTGCCTCGTAGAGCGGAAGCAATCGCTGCACACGCTCTTTGCATGAATTTTATTTTAGGTGGCAATTATGCTCTTTATTGTGTCCAACCATCTTCCATCACCTTTTACTCATAAGGGCCTTTTCTCGATGCATTGAATCTATTCGATGCGCGCAAAGAGATTCCAAGACATGACGGCCCGCAACCCGCAAATTGCAACAGCGCTCAAACTTTTACCACCCCTCTCGCGAAAACGGCCGCCTTACCGCTGGCTTGAGACCGCTAAAATACTCGGTTGTTTATTAACTCGTTGAAAATCGATATCACAATTTACGATGGTAATTGTTATTAAATACTGCTGTAAAGAGCTTCAAAACAAGACCAAGATCTTGCTTCTACTACTTTTCATAACCAAGAAAAAGTTCTTTCATAAACTTGTTAATTACTTTTTATGGCACAATAGAAAGAGCTGAACGTTAAAAGATACATTTAAATGTTTTTCCTATTCAATACTAAAGGTTCATTACGATTGAACTTCAAGTTTCTTCATTATTAAATGTCAAAAAGAGCACTCCGTTCGAAAACGACAAAAAGCAGCACTTTTTTTGTTCTCGCAGCAGTAAAAAATCGGCAGTGTAATGTAAAAACAATCGGCAACCACAGTTAAACGTAAAATAAACAAGCTAAAATTTGGTGTAACTCGCATTCATGTGGGTACCACGGTTCATTTTTAATCAGTGTCCAAACGTGAGTCTACATAATTTTCGCACCGACAGTAAGTTCGAGGTGATCTGTGACACGTTGTTATTCTCGCACCTATCATCTTTCCCCTTCCGGTTTAACCATTTAGGTTATAGACAGTGAACCATTGGCATCTGGAATCATCTTCACCGAAGAGACTGCGTGATTTTTCCAAAATCGTGGCACTCGGATAATCTGTTGCTCATCTGCCATACTTTACGCTACTGGCTGTTCGCGCAGGGTGCGCCTAGGTTTACGTCGTGTCTGAGAACTGGGACGTACCGATCCAGGGCATCCCATACGAATGCGATCTAGATTGAGCCGTCGACCATGTATAGATGGCCTCGAGCGCGGCAATTCTTTCGCCCGATGACGCCTTCTCCCTGGAGCGATCCACATGTGCTGCTTTTCGATGGCTCAGGTAGGAAGTGGGGGCGCGGACGATTTGAAATCTTTAGCTACAGGGGAATGGGAGCCAGGAGAGCGTTCGGCACTCGGTCCAGTTATCTCTCTAAGGCTGCACTTAATTGCTTCACGCGGTGACTTTCAAATCTTTAATGGAGTGGAGTGTGTTTCTCGCGAGTGTGTTTGTGGCCAGTGTTCGCCCCGTTTGGCATTTCCCGACCGCCCCAATCGACCGCCCGCCTCACCATCCTACCCCTCCCCCCCTTTTCCATGCTGGAAATGCGAGGAGGCTCTCTCTTTGCTGGGTGGAATCGCAGGCGAACCCGTGTTAGGGTAGTTCGAGCGAAATATCATTTTACTTAGAAATCAATGAATTTGATTTCATTTTATAGAAAAATATCTCACCCTTCTAATGACACCAAAAATTCAACCCCTTACCACATTACTTTCGGAGTTATTTGCAAAATAAATACCAGCCCTTTTACATGGGAAATGGGACGTGTATGCACTCCAGAGAGACATTATTTTAAAAAAATAGAAATTTCCAACTCTTAGATCTCGTCAAATAATCAGCAGCGTGTAGTTTGTATATATTCTCATTTGTATATTTTCTCATATTTGAAAATTAATCATATTGTCACCGCAGTATATTCTTGGGTATCACAAAAAAACCTTCCATTTTGAAGGAGTTTCAAACTCGCCGCGCAAAAAAATGAGTCAAGTAAAAGACTTATTTAGATATTTTCATTTAATAACTTATCATTTCTATCATATGAAACTATATTATTGCACCATTAATAATGCAATATTTAATCCATGTGTCCTACAGCTGGTGAAATTAAAATGTATAATTCGAATATGTTCTCTATTATGACTAGGGAACTATCTCGCTCGGACTACCTTAAACTCTTAGAAGTAACACGAAACGTGAGAGCCCTCTCGTGTTTAATGGGGTTGTTATATATATCTAGTGTGGTGTTTGTATTTAGCGTTCTTCAATCAAACGAGGGTGGTTGTTTTTTTCTTAAATTGATGACATCGATGTCGATTAAATCTATGCACTTAGACATTATTGGTGACATGGTTCCGAGTGCCGAAATGGTGGAACCTTGAAATTTAATGGTAGGAGGATACGTACGCAGATCTCTCAAAAGAGGCCTCAGTACTTGGAGGGCTGTGGCAGTGGCCTGCTGTGGGAATGGAAAGATCGTTTATCTATATAATTAGCCTATTTTAGAATGTATACTTTTCCCAAGCCAAAATTGACTCTGTTTAAGTGAATTTTTCTCTTTGTGTCCATTATTTTTTGTTTAGCTGTAAACATACGGGGTAGGAATACTATTACGTATTTTTCAGTAAGGCGAAAACATGGTTTTATAGAGTTGAAAATCCATGTGTTTTTTGTTAATTTAAGGCGTAGTATTCACCATGATATTATATGCGCAATATCGCAAGTTAAAGTAAGCAAGTTTTAAAAAAGAATATCTTCATTAATTATCTTGTCTATGTAATTGGTCTCAGGTTTTTTACTTATTGAACATAGCACGTAATTGCGATTTTCAGGTATCCTTTGTTCAGTCAATTCCTAAAGTAGATACCCAATTTATCCGTTTTGCTGAAAAATGTAAAGATGTGCTCAATGTAGATTCCAATGGATTAATTAAATGATATTCCATATCGTACTAAACTATTCTATTTCTTATCTAAGAAATATTCCGTACCAATTTAACTCGTGCCATTTTCATCTATTTTGGGTGGATTTAAATTACATTTTAGGGTTATTTTTGTGCGCTACTTCTACAGTCGTATACCTACCTTCTGTGTTGAGGACGTGGGCTTAGCCAGAGGGAGGCAGGGGGGGGGGGGCAGCTGCCATCCCTCCCTGAACGGGACATGTCATTCCAAGTCTATCCTACGGAGCCAGACAGGATGGTGTCCTCATCCCCCCACCCACCCAACATAAATCCTGGCTACGCCCATGGCTGAGAAAATGGTAATACTCCATGGCTGTTGACATGTCTATCACTGCCACGCGCCTCCTTCATAGCTAGCGTCCAAGGTGAATTTTGAGGAATGCAAATTTTCCTCGATCTCTCCCGTAAAAAATGCCTAATTTGTGGCTCGTCTGTTTTAGAATTTCCTCTAGCCAGCGTGGAGCTTTTCCATCAATTGACTTTAGCCCTCACCTTTACCCTACGTTTTGAATAACCATGTGATTCTTTGTTCGCTTTTTCGGTTCGCACTCGTTCGAGTGACTGTGTGCTATATCACGTTCGAAATTTTCACCATGAATAAAAATGCTAGGTGATCGGAAGATTTTAAGGTAACTTTTGAAATGCTTTAGAAGATATTCGATTATTAACACTAAATTTTATTTTCGTGTCGAAATTAGTGTCATATTTAGTGGAGTGTATCATCGGAGTTAAACAGGTATTTTTCCGCCATGAACCTCTCAATGGTTTGCGAAGCTGTATGCCGCTTACAACGCTACTCATGTCATAATGATGCATTTAGAAGAGGAGCATGTATATCCGAAATAATTCCGGTGACTTTACATTAATTCCTTCCCTTTTGTTTAAAAATTTTCGAAGTCGATTCATATGTTTTTCCAAATCGCCAAGGACACCCTGCACTTCTTGGCATAACATTTTGCCATTGTCCTCTCTCTCGTCCAGTAATAATTTAGATGCAAATCAATTTTGCTGCTTTTATTGCTAGAAAATTACGATAGACTCATCCAATTCGCATATTTGTGGAGGAAAATATACATTAGTGAAGATTAAATTAAAAGGAAACTAAATTAAATCGCGTATACATCTACATACTACCCCGCGAGCCACCACATGGGCATGTGGCAGGGGGTGGTAGGTCACCAGCCGTGTGAAGATGTAAAAGTTTTGGAGGTGAAATTGTGACATGTCCTCTGGGAGTTCATTTGGAGGAGCTCAGTTTTTATTGTGGTCGCTTATTGTTCGCGGAAAGAACAAGTTTTTATACCGATCTGTTCGGCAGTGTATCTCTACTATTTTATCGCATCTGTCAGACCTAGAGATGTAGTGAGGAGTCATGATAATATTCTCTATGTCGCTCTGAAACACACCAGTTCTGAATATCTCAAGTAGCCTAAGCCTAGCGTGCAGCCTCCCGAGTCTCTAGGGACTCCCACCTTAATGTCTCTAACAGTTGTGTAACACTATATGTTCGCTCGTAGCAGTTTTTAACGAAGCGTGCTGCTTTTATTTGTATTTTGTTAATTTTTTTCCATAAATCTTTATGGTCACAAATGGTCGCGGCTTCTTCGAGGTGTGGTATATGGCCTGTACATGAGATTTTCGACGTCTCAAACGCGATCCGGGATGCTGCGTAGTATTCACATCTTGCCAATCGTTGGCGCATTGATGGGAATACTTACTTGAGTATTCCTTGTCCGTGCCTCAAAAATGCTGGCATGCATTCTCATTATAAGGAACGCCGGTGCTCAGAAAGGCCCACGCAGTGGATGTCACGCGTGAAACGGCTAAATCAATACGGAGAGAGTTGGGCCCTGTAGTTCTCGAGTGCGGGGGGCGTGGCGGGAGGTCGTTTGAGGCGGGAGGTCGGAGAAGAGGCGGGGCGGAGATGAGGCCTCTCTCGGACGGAGGGGAGGACGAGGAGTGGCGCGCACGCCGAGGGAGAGGCGGCGAGGGGGCGTGGCTCTCGGCCGCCTCCTCCTCGCCCCCGCCGCGCTCCGCCTCGCCTCGCCGCCCCGCCTCTTCGGAGGCGCGGCCGCCGCCTCCTCGCCCTATCCGGCGCCTCTAGGCGGCGGCGCCACGCCCCGCGCCAGCGCACCGCACCCGGCCGCCGCACCCGACCGCGTCCCCGCCACTCGCCGGCAGAGCCTCTCTCCCTCCTGCCCCCGCCCCTCTTCCTCGAGTGGGAGCGGGAGGAAGGTAGAGGAGGAGGAGGAGCGGGGGCCGCCGCTCCCGGCGCGGCCCCTGAGCCTCACCGCGAGGCTCTTATCGTCCTTTGGAATGGAATCATATTTCAGCGTGCCTCGGTGGCCTCGCGGGATTCTGCAGGCGTCCACCCACTCCCGGCCACTTCCGCCTCTCCCGGTGAAATGTGGTCAGCGTGTGACACTCGGGGGTGGGATTTCTGGGCGAGGCGCTCCTTCGCGCCCCTCCACCTGCGGCGCAGCGTGTTCATTGGCCGCCCAATCCCTCCCTCCCTATCTCCCTCCCTCTCTCCAACTCTCTCCCACTTTCTCCCTCCATCTCCCTCCCTCCATCTCCCTCCCTCCATCTCCCTCCCTCCATCTCAATGCTGCAAGCTACACGACGCACCAACGTCGCCGCCTAATTTCCGCTCCGTCGTGGAATGAAATATTTTATCTGCCGCGGAGCTGAGATAACGCTTCCTTCTGGCAATAAGGAGCGCTTATACTTTCCTT
Source organism: Ceriagrion tenellum (assembly GCA_963169105.1). NCBI lineage: Eukaryota > Metazoa > Arthropoda > Insecta > Odonata > Coenagrionidae > Ceriagrion > Ceriagrion tenellum. The sequence goes on from OY720638.1 coordinate 15,330,656, forward strand.
CACCGGTGGGAGTGCGCGACCCCCCGTTTTAATCCTGGGCCGGATGTTATACTGCACTGAAGCGCATTTGGTGGCATATGTTGGGTTCTTTTGTCGTCTCTTGCCATTCGTGGCGAGAATATTGCACGTTGCGGGTGATGGGGTGGGAATTTTTATGAAGACTTCATCACCCCGTCTGGTGGGCCGCATTCTACTTCCCGGATTCCCAAAACCATCGCTCGGATTGTCTTCACTCGCCTAAAGAGAGTGCCTTTCCCATTTTCGCATTCCCCATTTACCAATCCCTCCAACCTGTAGCTAACGTATCAGGTGTTGCTTCTGGAATGGGCGTGGCCAGAATCTATGTCCGGGTAGGACTCCACGCTCATCTGCAAACGTAAGAAAGAGTTTAATAAAGCCTTGCCGTTTTTAATGTATTGCCATATGTACATACATACCTACATATATTTATTTCAGTTCTGACATTCTTTCCCCTGGAACATTTACAGTGTATAAAACAAACAATAATCAACAGTCTCGTTTGTACTGATAATTTAGCAGCAGAGGGTTGCCAAGACATTGTTTTAAAATTAGTAATAAAAATAAGCACCTGCTGTTAACAGTTGAACACATTTTAGTAATTACAAAGACAAAAAACGAACAAACAAAAATGAGGCCTAATGATATACAAATGAAATATTACAAATTAAAAAAATACCTGTTGGTTTTTATGAGAAATCATTCATCATTGTGTGAAGCAATAGGTGCTAAAGTTTTAAATTTGAGATTCTGGTATTTTCCTTGCAATTGTGGCCCAAATGTGAGGAATTCCGAAACCGGTGATGAACAATGTAAAAATTTCCTGTGAACATCTTAGTTGTTCTTTATGTCGAGTACTTTTCACTTGACTTAGAGGGGGCCTCTGCTCCTCCCCCCACCCAATGGCCACGTTTTTCATTCACGGTAAAAGTTCGTGTCCCCAAATTCATCCCCAATTCCCACGTATATGCAGAAAAGGGTTTGTCTGTGCATTGTCCACGCGATCGTGAATTGCGCTCCTTTTTCCTCGCATACGCCGACCTTGTTTTCACCCGAGCCTCGCCTGTCGTCCCAGCCGAGGCATCCTGCCTCGCGTTCCACAGTCCGTGCTCAGTTCTCCGGTCGAATGCAAGCTTTTGCTCCCCGGGACGTGCCCCTCCCCGTCCCGTCTCTCCCGCCCATAAAACTGAATCGTCGTCATTCAAAGTGCGATTATATCTCGACCCCTGCTCTGACTTTAAGGTACGCACAGAGACCCCAATCTTTGCCTCACTTTCATTTCATTTACCAACTCTTGCCCTTTTCTGTTCATGCATTTCTCGCGCACTTCGAGCACTGACTGTCGAGATCTAGTATGTCCATCTGGCGGCTCTGGTCGGCTGTGAATGCGGCGCATCGAGCAATTTTACACTAGCATATCTAAATAATTTAGTTATATATCACACTTATGAAGGCTTTTCTTCGTGATAGTACTCCTTAAGGTAGTCCGAGCGGGATAGTTCCCTAGTCATAATAGAGACTAAATTCGAATTATACGTTTTAATTTCACCAGCTGTAGGATACACGAATTAAATATTGCAGCATTAATGGTGCAATAATATAGTTTCATATGACAGAAATTGTAAGTAATTAAATGAAAATATCTAAATAAGTCTTTATCTTGACTCAATTTTTTCGCGCGGTGCGTTTGGAACTCCTTCAAAACGGAAGGTTGTTTGTGATACCCAAGAACCTATTGCGGTGACAACGCGATTAATTTTCAAATATATTGAGAAAATATACTAACTACAAGCTGTTAGTTTTTTACGACATCTAAGTGTAAGAAATATATAATTTTGTAAATGTCTCTCTGGAGTGCATACACGTACCATCTCCCATGTAAAAGGGCTGGCATTTTTTGGCAAATATCTCCGAAAGTAATATGGTGAGGGGTTGAGTTTTTGGTGTCATTAGAAGGGTGAGATATTTTTCTTTAAAATGAGACCAAATTCACTGATTTCTAAGTAAAATGATATTTCGCTCAAACTACCTTAATGAAGGAGAATTTGGGTACTTTCTACACTGATTCGTCATTTAAAGGAGCATACCCAGATTCAGTCTGATTACTGTCATTCCCGAGGGTGAGAGGATTGAGACCGACTGCTATCTGTGGAAACCGAGGTTGGTTTTTATAAGAAATCATTCATCATTGTGTGAAGCATTAGGTGCTAAATTTTTAAATGTGACATTCTGGTATTTTTCCTTGCAATTGTGGCTCATGAAACTACACATTCTGCCAAAGTGGTCCAAAAACTCCAGAAGTTTCGGCAATCATTGTCTTTGCAGGATTTGATGTTCTCCCGGCGAATAGTTGAAGTTAATTCTTCCCGGGTTTCCGTCCGGATTAAGTGAACCATCGAAACTTTGGCGAAGCTGATCATATAAAGCATATCGCAGCGCCAGTGTCTGAAGCATATCGCAGTGCCAGTTGTCTATCTCCCATGTCTCAGAAACTCGAACGTGGTTTCGGTATTCGGGGCCGGCTACAGACGGTCGTTTTTAGCGATAGTACAGACGAAAGTTAGAGCCTTAGCAGTGCCCCTGCCATGAATGAACACACTTCCAAGGTTAGGAACATTAACGGTCGTATTCGGCGCGGAAGGAGCCCAAGCTCTTGGCCCTCTCTCACAGTCCGATTTTCAACCTATTTTCACCAGAATCTTGCCGCCTGCCACTCACCTGTCAGAGTTGGTATACACGACGCACTAGCCCGCTCGAATGGCTGATATGTGACCTACTTTCAATATTTTTTTTATTTATTTATATCATTAGCAAAGGCTTAGATTACAGTCATGAACGCTTAAGGTACGTTTTAATGAACGCGTTTCAGACGAAGAGACGCGAAAGCGAGATCCTCAGCCAATCAGAAGCCCGGATTTCTTCGCGTGAGTTTGCGTATGTTCGCGTAGAGTCGCGTCGCCCGAGATGAAATATTTTCAACTTTCGACGCGTGGAACGCGTAGAATCACAAACATTGCTGACCGGCCAAGTGTAGGTTCTATGGATGAAATAATCATCTCCGAAATTCGAGAGAAGTACACGTTTCTGTACATTTATAAGGACTATCGATGCAGGGATAGAAATCTAAGGGAGAAGGCGTGGAGGGGAAAGGGATTCAATGGTGCATCCATTTCTTTCTTTAAAAAACTGCACGTTAATTAGCTCTGGACAAGTGGATGAGAGGAAGTAAGTTGTAGAGGAAATCGAATAATAATTGCTATTGCATTTGGATGGAGCTAGATAACTATCGACACACAATTTTCAACAATAGGTTGTAGAGCGATAAGCACACACTGTCGTCACGTTTCTTTTTTGCCGTTTCTTCTCTGCCATAGGTGGCGCGCAGGTACCTCCTACGCGTAGGTTCGCTTGCATGCGAACGGTTCACGCGAAGAAATGACGCGTCTCGTCGCGCGCGTGCGCGTCTGACGCGTGCATGAAAACGTAGCTTTACAAGATATTTTTATTACCGTTTCCAGTACATGATATGCAGAATCGTTTTTTTTGTGTGCCATGGTTTGCGTATTGTGCTTAAACTTTTCCGCTTCGGACTGTCTAGTTTCTTGTAGCTCTCCGGTGCTTCAATGCTGAATGAGACGGGAGGTGGCTGAAAAGGAGGAGGGGTTGGAGGGAGAAGAGAGCCGTCGTGCAATGGCCGATCGACTCCCGACACGCTTCTGCTCTCTTGAACGCACCGAGTCTTCGCACGCCATCCCACTCATCCTCTCTCGGTCCTTTCCTTCGTTTGCCGTCACCGTGACGTCAGTTGGTCGGTGCACAGTGACCTTTCCTCCTTTGCCCATCCCATCCATCCTGCGACCCACCACCCGTTCTCATCAATTGTTGAGTGGCCGTATTTGTCATCTATATCGTATTAAGCCTGAATATCTTTTTAGTTTCTTCAAAACTATGCCTAAAACAACCCATATTACAACCGGAATAGATGTCAATTTCATTTATTGCCCCCGCTCATCGGACCACCTGCTTCCATAATTCCCTCCAAGTACTAGGGTCGAAAATTCGGAATTCAATCACTGAGGAGCTAAAAAGCGTTTCAACCATTAGCTGTTTTAAATCAAAGATGTATTGTTCACCACTTACCGACTCATTATGAGTCATTTGTTGTGTGCACAAAGGTATTGTTTGTTTTTCTCGTTACTTTTCTATTGCTATAATTTCTGTTTTTGCATCTCAACTTTTCTTATAATTTATACATTACATACTTATTATGAATGTTATTTTTGAATGTCACTGACATGAACATTATAATTTGTAACTAATCGCTAGTGGAAATGTAACATGCTGTTACGATATTTATTGTTTCAACTTATGGTAAAACCTATAATATTTCTGCTGTTTTTTTAGTCTCTCCTTTGTTGTCTTTGACGTTTTGTATCTTCGCTCACAGCGAACAGCTGTATAGTGTTATTAACAGATTTTCTTATTTGATGTAATGTGATTTTGTTCTTTGGGGACGAACGGTCCTAGAGCAATAAAAACTAATTTAAATTTATCCTCGTGCGATCCGCCGCTGGGGTGTGTGGCAAATGCTTGGAGCATTAGCCACCAATAGGGGGGATGGGGGGGGATAGAGATAAAGGAATCTCATTTCAATGGAGTGTCTCAGTGCCTCGCTCCGTTTTTGGTAGCGATTAAATGATGCGAGGGAAGAAGGAATTCTTGCACCACCTATCAGTTCGGCCGCGTGCATTTCTTATCTAGTCATTTATATTAGCTCCAGAGAAATTGTGCACGGTTCAAATATTATCCCCCCTGTCGCCCCGAAACGTGTCCGATACGAAATTTTCATGTAATCACAGCCTAGCGTGTGACCTCAGAGTGCAGCGGCTTCGTACCTTGTGCGTTGACGTGCTGTGTTACGCTGTGCTCACTCCTCACAGAATTAATCAACTAAGCTTGGGAATTAGGAGAGGCATCATTACTGGAGGCGATCATACGTCACGGCTTATGAGTGATGCTTAGGAGCGGTGGGTGAGTTTGTGAGGAAAGGATAATGGAAACTGGAGGAAAGGAGGTGGAGGGAAGCCTGGCGATAGCCTGCTCTTGATAAAGGTGGCAAGCTTGAATTGATCTCAGTGTAGCACTCGTGTAGGGATCGGGAATCTAATGATAAATGTCTGCCTCTGGTATGAATCTAACTCCGGCCCTTGAGATGGGAAACTTCGCCAATTCAGTTGCCGGGTACCTCATATCGTCGGTAGTGACTGGAGTTGCCTTACACTGGTAGATATTAAAAGTGTACGAGAGCAGTTGCTCATTTTTTCCTTAAGATGCCTATTAATTTCTTGCAAATGAGTACGATAACTATAATTTTTATTGAGAGAAAGTTCTTAGTTAGTCATGGTGAGCATGCGAGAAAGTGACGGAACGCGTAAAACTTTTGTCTTAATCCTTTCTTCGGTTGGTCTGATGAAACTCGGACATTCTTATTTATTTTGTTAATATCTTTACTGTCCGCGTGACATATGCACTGTGAAGTCATCTATATTTATGAATTATCTAGCGAGCGCTGATTCTAAGTGGTGGCGTGTTACAAGGAAAATTTGAATATTTATAAACCATTTATTCCATATAACTCTTTGCGTTATAAAGGAGGCGATATTGGTCAAGTGTTCGAAGGTTGAGGCTGTCCTTGAGCAGCTGCGCCTCCGCGTTCTTAATTCATTCATTAAATGTTAAAGAATTTTCGCTGCCGAGGGAGTGATTGGCATTAACCTTGTTTCATGGGTAGATAGTATGCATGTTCCTTCGGGTGAACAAAACTCACGCTTGCCATCTGATGTGGCAGCGTTGCAAAACCACCCCGTGCAGCTGTTAATCCTTTTTCTCGCGTGGCTCGTACCGTCTTGGAAGCTTCGCTGGTGAGAGGGGAAACTGTATTCAATCCGAGTAATAAAACAGAATTGCTATAGAAATCTGAGTCCGAGCCGCGCTGACGTATACCAATACGTGCTGCAAAATGATGCGGGGCATTTGTATGGAGATGATATTGGCATAGTAATCGTTAACATAAGACTACTAATATTTCGATTTTGTATCTTTTATGACCATGCGCCTATGGATTATAGACACCTGAGATCCCTAAAGTGTTTAATACTGGACCAAATTTGGGGGAAAGAAAGCCATTTAGCCTCGGTCTCACTTTCAAGCAGTATTTCTAATTTTAATTTCGACCTCAATTTTGGTTCGTATTTCGGAATTCTAATGCGTTCTTTCACTTTTTAGCGTTCCGGGATCTTAAGAGTGTATTCATTCCGGGGCTTCCTCTCGGCAGAAAAGGTTTGGGGGCGGAGGAGCCCTGTTGTGCGCACGACTCGGCAAACGAATGATTCGAAGACTAAGATTGATTGAGTACGTTTTGTAATTTAAAATTGGAATCAATTTCAACTCCATAGGATATCGCGAACTATGTGCTAAATGTCAAGGTTTAGTGCCCAGCAATTCATGAGAATGCGTTCAACTTTTATTGCCGTTTCCAACCACTTAAAGGTGTGAAACCACCACGTCGCCTCCGGGGGCCATAAAACGTGTGGAGGGGGGGGGAGGAGAAATGGGGTCTCGCCCCAGCCACCCGCCCACCCCCTGACCGTGTCGAAAATCTTTCGCGGGTGGGGGATGAGCAGTTCTAATGTGGCGTCGGGGGAGGGAGGGTGAGTGGTGAAACGTCCTTGTCAGCCAGGGGACATCGAGGAGCATCGTGGTATCAATGCAGTTGTCCCCAGGTGTCATCACCATGGAGTGAAGTGAGTGCCTATCCCATTAAAAGCTGGCTACACAAGGTAAATTGGGTGTTTTTTCAATGCATTGGACAAATCATCAGCCCAAGCATTATTTCTTATGGGCAACTCCTAAAACCGTGGAATTTATCGCTCCTCTTCTCTTGTTCAGCCGCGTTTGAAACTCTTCGACAGCACACTGAACCGACTGTTGGCTCTTTTACAGTACAATACAATACCTTTGTTGAGAACCTGGGACCTTATGTCCCATAGGTTCTAATGTAAGTGTATATACAAAAAAAAGATGAAACGAAAATATTTTTTTTTCCACGAAGATCGGTTGGAATTAGGCCGGGAGTGTAACAATCAGATGCCCCAATTAATACATGAAGCCTCTCACAAGAGGCAGTATGAATATACAATAAAAAAAACATTCCTGAAGTAGCACATGAGGTGTATCATAGACAAATGTTGAGATCAAATCATTAAATTCATTGGAGACAAGAATTTCCAAAATAACAAGCAAACAGAAGAACAGAATATAACATAAGACCAAAATTAATATCACATACATTGTCAATTGATTTTCTCATAAATTTCTGTAACCTAATACAAAAAATGCTAACACAACGTTGGCAATTTCAATGGTGAGAACAGCAAAATACAGTTCTCTCCATTGTTTTCGGGTTAGCTGCGTCAAGTTTTATTCAGATGACGTTTCGTGGCCTATGCTGGCCACATCTTCAGATCAGGTCTGAGTTGACTCAGACCTGATCTGATGATGTGGCCAGCATAGGCCACGAAACGTCATCTGAATAAAACTTGACGCAGCTAACCCGAAAACAATGGAGAGAACTGCAATCCAGCGCTGCGAAAGCCTCAAGCAAAATACTGTTGTAAAAAATGTTAGCAAATATGTTAACATATGTATGTAACTTCTATGTAAATTACATCATTTCTTTCTTAGTGGGAGAGAGGGGGGGCTGGCCAGTGGTGTGATGAGTGGGATCCGTCTCGTATGTCGAGGCTCGGGTCTGCGCGTGCATTGCTTCGATTGCCTCTTCCTTTGCAGCTTCACGGGGATGGGGGGGCGGAATGGGGACCGCAGGGGAAGGAGGGGCAGCGGCCGAAACGAGAGAGTGGGCGAACGAGAGATCAGGCGGAGGTTTGCTCATTTCCTCGTGGTTGCCCTTTTGCCTCGTGGGGCCTTCGGGGGAGAGTGCATCCCAGGGAAGCCGTTTTCTGACGCCTGTGCTGTCGCCATGTCTGGCACAAGTTATGTTATCACCACTCGGCGCTCGAAGTTGCTGAAGCAAGCTGTCGCTTGTCATAGAATTCGAAGAATTTGACCGCAGTACAGAGAAATAAATATCATTTTTCAAATGGCGATAACATTTCAGATAATACCGTTATAATATTTGAGATATTTGCCAAAAGATACCGGCCATTTTCCGTGGGATGTAGTACAGATATGCACTTCAGGGAGGCTTTATACGAAAGAAGTGGGCACATTGAAGCGCAAACACTAACAGTCATAACTATAGCAGTGTGCAGTTTTCATTCCTTCGCAGCACTTTTTTTAAAATAAAGCAACCTACTCACCGCAGTTATTGTTACGGAATCGGAAAATATCGCCCGTTGTGAAGGGGTTTTCGGCAAACGGCGCGAAAAAGAGTCAAGTTAAAACCTCATGGATGTGTTTTTCGTCAATTACTGAGCACTTCAGTGATTTGAAACTGAGTCATGGCGTCATAAATGCTACTATTTACTTCATGCTTCTTATGGTTGTTTAGATACAACAATAACATTTTATCTGGTCTCTTTTTTGAGTAGGGAAAAATCTCGCTCGGACTACTCTAAAAATAGAGCAGTGAGTCAAACCACTATTTCTATAGTTGGTTCCAATCATATTTGGAAGAAATTACCGAAAACTTTGCTAAATATATTCCGGTTTAATTGAATTAGTACTTGATTGTTCGATAACCGACTTAAGTAAGGATCGTACAATGATCTTCGCCTTCGAATTCCACCTTTTACCGTGAGTGTTAGCTTGATAGATTTTTTGTGATTGCGATAACCGAGGAGGATGTCCATTGGTGCGGTCTACCTCATATTGCAGTGCCCTTTTTCCGCCAGTGTCCCGCACGCCTCCTGACCCTGCCTCAGCCCTCGCATCTCCTTTGTGCATTTTCATGTTCACCACCACATGTGAATTATTCAGTCTATCGTATGGGCATTAAACTGTGTCACGCCTCGTACCTTTCTTTAACGGAAGAATAATATGTAATTACGCCGGTTTTCTCTCTGCCTACTCTCCATTCACAGAATCATTCCCACCTCTGCAATCTACTCTCTCTTGGTTGGCCGCTCTCGCTAGTACATAGATGGCACGGTCGGTGGCACGATCGCCTTCGGAGGTCTTCGGTCGCCCTCGTGGTGCTTCCCTCCCATTTGCGGATCCTTAGTTAAGAGAATTTGTGTGAGAATGGATGACGTGAAGTTATCCGATCACGCGTAACCCGTCCCCTTGGTGGAACGTCGTTGTCTGCCGTCACGTCGTACGTTTATTTTAACGTTTTATCGAGCACAACGAAGCCTTTGGCTTTGACTTTGATGTCTGAAGCGGGTGAGCATGACACCTGACCCGTGGAGTCATACCTCGCCGCTTGGGCGCCGTATGTGGAATACAACTTTACCGCGGGGCTTCATTTAAGTATACGGCTCGCCCATTTGTAACATTCAGTCTTCAAAGGTCAGTTGTAAGTTTTATAGCTGGAATGAATTGAGCGTGGATTTTCTCGTGGCTCTGAAATGTACATTTGCATATTACTTGGCGATCCGTCGCTGGGGCGTGTGGCAGGGGATTTGGGATGCCTGCCATGAAAAAGGGAGGGAAAAAGTAGAATGGCATTGGGAGAGAGAAATCACGATTGAATGAATTGTATGTGAACTGAGTATCTATCCTTGTGTTTGCTGTAGTCTCTTCACTTGTGCATGGGGAGAAGAAATTCGTGTACCTCTCAGTTCGGCAATGTAGATGTCTTCCCCTGTCTCTTCAATCAGTGTTATAGTTGTAGTGCGGTACCTGATGCTTATTTTCCAAGAAACTAAGCCTATTATGTTGCCCCCTAGTCTCTAGCGGTTCCCGAACTAGCCATTCAATTAGCTGTGTTACACTGTTCGCTCGTAGTAGTGTTTAACTAAACGTGCGGCCTTATTGTGTTTCATTTCGCGTATAAAATCCTTCGTGAAGATTCTTAAAACCTGGTGGCTTAGGTGCTTGAGATGTGGCCTAGTTGAGCAAAGTAATATATCTCTTTTTTCTTCTTCACCTGAGGATCTTCCTACCATTCGCTTTCTAAATACTTGTCTCGTTGAACTTGCCGTGTCCGTTTCCTTCGTTTTTTCTCCACCTTAAGTTCAATGGCATACACGTTGATACCCAAGTGTTTGACTTAATGTAATGCGTTCAGGTTTACACCCTCCACTTGCTGGTTATGATGCTCTTGTGATTACTCTCTTTAGAAGAGCAATTAGATTGCATTCACTAAGATTAAGTTCCAGCCCCCATTCAATACACCACGAGTTACATTTGTGTAGGTACTTCGAGAAGTGCCTTCCTTTAAGTTCCCTCATGAGGCAATTTCCTAGTAGGCGTCGTTGGCGAACAAAATAATTTTCATACTAACTCCAGTGGTAATTTCGTTTGTAGAAGAATTAACAGGGGGCAAAAATTCCATGTGAAATAAACATTTACTATATTTTAATTATGTTTCTAATTATAACTAGCAATGAGTTTCAATTTTCTTGCAGAGTTCTATCGAGGGTTTTTTATACAGAGTTGTTGTTAAGTGGTTGACAAATTGTTTAGATGTTGCACGGGGAATGATTTCAAGGTATATTTCCCGTTTGATTGGTTTTAGAGTAATGACAAATGTAAAGGAAATGCGTAAAATCAATCTCATTTGTCAGTATCGCAAGGGGTGGTGTTCCCTTGATTCAAAGAACTACCGTAGGAAAGAGCATAGACGTGGGAGAGGTATGCTAAGATTTGTTTTGTGGAAGAAATAATTGATTCAAAGCGAGTTTCCTTGACCTAACGTCAGTGATTAAACTCTATTGACTGCGCTCAACCGGAATGACAACGGTGTGTTGGGTATGCATGTTCAAATGAAGAAAAGAATGAACGATAAAAGCGGTCAGCAAAGAGGAAGAAATAGGAAGATGCAGCGAAATAGTCTTCGAACTGATAACTGCCGATAAGGATGTTCGTTATTCATAATTTTTATACTCTGGACTGCAGTGCAAATGTTAATCGTAATTAAAAGTAGTCTTACCGCCCTAATTTTTCTTCGGCGGCCGACGCCTTGTCGCAAGTGCCTTTGTTCCTTGTCGCGCCTCGGAGGAGGGTGAATGAACCAGAGTTCAAAAGGCATGCCGCAATAATTAAGGAAAAGTGGTCAAATCGAGGAGCTCGTGGGAAAAATTCTTTGGAATCGGAAGCGTCACGGGTCCTGGCGTGAGGTACGTGAACCCTGGGTGCAGGGGGAGGGGTGGGGGCGGTCGAAGCGTGTGGCAGGGGGTGGCCGAGACGCCGCGATTGAAAGCGCCCACGCCGATTGACCGGCGTGTCATCTCCTTCCCCCCACCCCATCCTTCCCCGCCCCTCCAGCCCCCTTCCACCCCTCCCTCTCCCTCCCCACCCCCTTGCACTCGATCGGGTAAACGAGGCCGAGTCGGTCGTCATTACGGAAGCTCTCGCCGGGGTGGCCGTGTTTATTTGGAGCCGCTGAGAAGGGCGGTCGGATGTGTTGTGGGTGGGAGGGGTGTGGAGCAGCCGTCGCTCCGTGGCCTCCTGGCACTTTGTGCTCTCGTTCTTAGATTAATAAACCACCGCTCGGGACGACTGTTTTGCCGGGTCCTATCAACACACGAACGAGGAAAAGGAGAAACAAGCGAGGGTGGGCTCGAGTGGGTGGTGCTCCAGCTTTTGTTTTGGGTGGTGGGGTATCCTTCTTGGTTGGCCCATGTCGGAGGGCCGGCTCCTCGCGCTCCCACGCGCTGCGCCGGAGTGGCCTGGAGAGTGGGCGGGAGCCGGTGTCCTATTCGGGAAGGCCTTGGGATGTTCGAGACTCCAGAATGACAGAATTTTGACGTCCTTACCGGGAACATTTTCAAGTTGTGCCATTTAAAGACAACATTTGTTGATGAAAGATCTGATATTTTCCGGGGTTATGAAGAGCGTAAATTCTTCATGGGATTCCCTCAGAGTCAGGTGTCTGGCTGCTGCTGACGTATCGATGGCTCGTATATCGTCCTCGGGGCGTTGGTGATCTCATCGGCACTCTGATGAACACATCAACTCCCCGACACCTGACCCGGTGGAAATCCAATGGCGAATTTAAGAAATTGTCGAGGCTGCGACAAGTCGAGGTCGAGTCCTTCCTGATTAAGGCACGAGGATGAATATTCCCACCTTGCTTTGAAATGCTTTCGGAGAAAACGTGAATGGATTTTACCGGTGGCGATACCCGTGATACTAACAGGTGGTGAGCTTCTCTGCTAGCAAGGAAGGGGTCGAGGAAAGCGCCGAGCCGTGATGTTTCAGCAGGCATTGTGGTGATGAAATAAACGTTGGGTGGCTTTGAATTGAGGAGCCGATTAGTTATTTTGAAGCCACCCTCCCGGAGCTGGGATTAATGAGGGTCGGTTACTCGTGTAATTGAAAATCTTATTTTTTAGTTTTTGTAAAGCTTCGGAGTTTGAGGAAAAAAAAGTTCATGAACACTCGCAGTGAGCAAAATAATTGGGAGTTAGATGATATTCTCTTTGAAATTGCGCATGTTCACCCAAAGTTCACATTGGAGTCCAGGATTACACTCGTTAGCGTTTAGTATTTGGTGTTTTCATGCGTTCAAAAAATCCTTGCCCTCAGTTTGTCCTTCCATCTGCGCATCATTCCCATTTTCATTTAGCGCATCATATTCTACGTAATATTGCTATCTGTGTATTTCGGTTTACTGTTACTAATGATATTACTTAGATATTACTAATGGCTTGCATTCCACAAAAATTGACTCTGTTTTGGAGGGCGAACAATTCAAACAGGCAAGACACCGGGCTATTAGCATACCCGACTGATTTATCTATTTAAGGAACAGATATACCATCGTCATGTCCATGAACAATCCTTTTAATTTATTACATATATTGAATGGTTTGCGGCGTGACTTGGTGAAATTGCTTCATGTTGAAATGAATAACTTAGTAAATTTAACATAGGTGACTTTAATAACGACCAGCGACGAAACTGGTCGTTACTAAAGTCACCTATGTGAAATTTACAAAGTTATTCATTTCAACTTATTGCATAGAATTACTATTAGGATATCGCTAAAATTCATTCCTAAAACTGAATTCAAGGAGTCTTGATCTTTTGCGAGGAAAAACACTCGTCGTTGACGAGAGACGTTTAGTGGGCACGGTCGGCCGAGTCCGATGCGCGCGGAACTTTCGCGCGCAAATCTCCGCATCCGTGAGTCTCCCCACGCGGTCGCGAATGCTCCCCTATCTGCTCGTCTTGATGCCTCTCGGAGAGTAGGTGATCGTTTATTTAAGCTAGGTCGCATTGGCAACCTCTTGACCCTTTTACGAATCCGCCTGCAATGCTGGTCGCACCCTCTGGCATTCACGTGGCACCGGGTGTGCATTTCCCCTCGCGAGTACTCCGTTCCAGTGTAGCCGTGCAATGGTGAGCAGATTTTATGGATTGAAATGTGACACTGATCGGCTGCGTGGGCGGTGCCGAAGCAATCCTTTCAATTCAGTACCTTGAGGTTCAGCGTGTACCCACCGTCGTTCTGGCGCGACGAGCGCGCTTGCATTGAGATGCACCGGTGGACAGGACGTGCGTTCTACCGTTCCAGCCAGTTTGTCAGTAGGAATTCAAAGTGGAGGGGGAATGAAACGAAACCGATAGATGATTTTTTGTTCTTCTTCTCTAACTCACCGTTTGTGGTCCTTAGGAAGTGCGTCTTTCCCTGGTCTACCTCAGCGTCCGTGTTCTTGAAATCCTCTTCAGGATTTGACGATTTCACCGCAGAATTATTATTTCATTTCCTAGGGCGTACTTCGCGTCATAAAACTCTCCTCTATCTTGCACCGAGTTCTTAGATGTAAATGCATGCATTGTCTTTGGTTCTTCTTTTTTTCCTATTATCTTCTATACTTTTTCTGTCTGCCTTATTTCATAACGATCATTGTCCATATTTAAACTTCAGGTTCCATTTGCCTTCTACGGTAGGAATCCTTTTTTAAAGTATTATGTGGTGAAATTATCGATAGAAAATCGTAGAAACAGGCTTAAGTTTGTGTTAGGTGAGATGGGTGGAATAATCAAGTTATTCAGCTGGTTATACTGATTGTAAAACTGGCCAATGGAAACTAAAAATCCCTGCGCATACTATATACGTAATATTTGTTGCATTCCTTTAGGGATCAACGTGACTATGTTCTAGAAAACTCGAGCTATTTTTCCTTTCTCTTCATCCGGATGTGTCGGTTTTTGCCCCCTTAGGCGGGGATGATTGCTTTTTCGCATTCTTATTCCTTTTTTGGCACTCAGTTCATTTGCCCTCGCGAGCCGCTCTCCGTTTAAATTCACCCTTCCCGTGCTGTCTAGCCGCGTGGACATCAAACGAATTCGACGTGAAAGCCTTTGCACACAATCATCCACTCGAATCTTACTGTGATTATTCCGCGCTGTGACTTTCCACAGACGAAAGTTTGACCGACGTATGCCAAAGTTTGGACTGCTTTTGTTGCATGCTTAGAAAGTAGCAAAACAAAAGACACAGGCGGAATATGTGATATGACAGGGTGGCGGTCGTCAGGAAAACCTGGAATTGTCCGGGAATTTTGATTTTCTGGAAAAGTCAGGGAATTCTCGTAACAGTCAGGGAGAAACTGGAATCGGAATCCTCGTTATTTTTCTACCATTACGTTTATCGGTCAGTCTTTCGCGCCATTTTTTTCACCGACTAAAACTAACGTCCGTCGCTGACGTGCATGGAATAAGTACCATCAATTCGTGGAGTATTCAGTGGTGAATGTTATTAGTTGTGAATCTTAGTTATTTAGTTATGAATCAGACGTACAATGCATCCCTTTTGTATATCCTTATTGCATTATTTGCCTAGTTGTGTTAAAAATCATGATCACAATGTATTACGCTCATCACAAGGAATCTGAGGTTATGTTGTTCGGAAAATTTTACCTCGCGGTTTTTTTTAACTTCCGAAACTCAGATCGAGATCGAGCTGGAGCACACTAGCTTATAGTAAATGCATGCTTGCAGTTCTGCTAATACGAGACTTTGATTAGAAAATTTAGAAAATTTAAATCTGCCGTAGAAAACTTTAATTCAGCAGAAAGAAATGTTCCAATAATAGGTGACCTTTTGGCGATCGGTCAGGGAAATTGGTAAATCCGTTAGGGAAAAGTCTGAGAAAGGTCAGGGAATTTGAAAATTGGATATCAGTAGCCATCCTGTTTGAGTAAAAGCAAAAAAACTCTTAAATGAGTCATAAAACAAAGAAATTATACTTGTAGTTTGCTTAAAATTCACTCCAATCACCAGTAACGAAGTGATAACTTGTAATGGAACTGTGCCCATAAATCAAGCCGAAAAATGTTCGTAGACTAGGTGTATTCAAATGGACATCCGAAGTCTAGTAACCGATCACTATCGCTGACATTTTATATTGTAATATCGTATCGTCTTGTTCAACTCGAAACTCACCACTCCCTCTCATCGCGTGCAGTGCGGGCACCTCATTCAGGAAGAATTCGGAACTGTCAAAGCTCGACTATAACGAGGGTGTGACCTATAAGCCTCGTTTAAATGGAGCCAAGTTTTTTATGGGGAATTCGAAATTTTTCGTCTACAGCAGTTTATATTTCGTCATTGTAGAGGCTCGGAAGTTAAAGCTCTTCCTGAAAGTCCGCTTTACACGGTACATTTTATTGTACAAACGAATGTACAATAGAATGCACAAGAAACTGAATGGAATTAGAGCAGGTTCTATTTCCCGTTAAGTCATTCAGACAATTATACAATTTGCCGCTTTACACGGTGAAATTTCCTTCATGAAGGAATTGGTACATTCGTTTGTACAATAAAATGTACCGTGTAAAGCGGCCTGAATAGAAGATCCCGCCGCCACAGGAATTATTCCGGGATGGAAACGCGGGGGTGGGAGGTAGGAGGAGGGAGAGGAGGAAGCGATGACACCGACGGGGGTGTTGATGGCCTCCCTGAAGCCGCCCCCCACCTCCCACCCAGCGGCAACAATGGTCTTTGTGGGCGGTGGAGGGGGTGGCCGAGGAGTTTGCTTTTGAGAGCGAGTGAGGGAGGCCACCCGTTGGGCTAAATGTGACTTTTGTTTACGGGGATGAGTCGTGCTCTCTGTTTGTGAGGAGAGGCCCCGTCGGACAGGTGTCCACACCCGGTTTCTCCGATTCCCAACCCTCTCACCCCTTGCCACCCAAATGGACCGCTCTCTCGCTCCCCGTCGAAGAGGCGGGTCCGTCCCTCGTGCCCCGTGAGAGAGAGACGCCCCCCAGGGCCGGCAGTGCTACGCGCAGTGCCTTCGCACACGGCCTCATCTCTTTCTGTGTTGAGTTGATTGGCGAAGTCCTCCGATCGGAATTTCGATATGGATGTTTCGAAATGCCTTTCCTTCAAAGTAGTTTGAGCGAAAAATCATTTTACCTAGAAATCAATGAATTTGGTCTCATTTTAAAGAAAAATATCTCACCTATCCAATGACACCAAAAATTATACCCCGTACAGCATTACTTTCCGATATATTTGCCAAAAAATACCAGCCCTTTTACATGGGAAATGGTACGTGTATGCACTCCAGAGAGACGTTATTCACAAAATGGGATATTTCTAACTCTTAGATGTCGTAAAAAAGTAGCAACATGTAGTTTGTATAACAATGATACTCATACGATATCGTACTATCTACCAAATTTATTTCAAACTCTTACAACACGTGTTTCAACTGTCTAGCAGTCATCAGATAAGACTAATCTTAACATAAACAGACATGAGCATACATATTGGGAGTTACATTGCCCAAACACAGTAGTGGGGGATGGTTGTGGTACGCATAAGGATGCTGTAGGATAGGAGGGGAAGGCTAAAATCATGAATGGGAAATGATCCTTTGTTCGTCCAAAAAATCAGATTACGTCAACACCAGATTTGCGTCACACTGGGAAAGAATAGAAAGACAGGTGGGAGAAAAATGGAAAGGGGGGGAGGGTGGTTTGTTGGAGGAGGTAAAGTTATGTTTCAATGGTGTCAAAAATAGGAGAATGACAAACAAAATGTATGGTGTTTGAGTGTATCATTGTTAAATAGGCTGTTCTGCAATATCTCGCCGGAGAAAGTGAAGTGTAGTTTGTATGTTTTCTCGACTATTTTTGAAAATTAATCATATTTTCACCAGAGTAGGTTCTTGGGTATCACAAAAAACCTTCCGTTTTGAAGGAGTTTCAAACGCACCCCGCGAAAAAGATGAGTCAAGTTAAGGACTTCTTAAGATATTTTCATTTAATTACTTACAATTTCTGTCATATAAAACTATATTACTGCACCATTAATAATGCAATATTTAATTCATGTGTCGTACAGCTGGTGAAATATACAACATATAATTAATATACATAATAATGAAACATATAATTCGAATATGGTCTCTATAATGATTAGGGAACTATCTCGCTCGGACTACCTTAAAAGAATTCTCTCCTCCTGTCAGAACTAAATATTTCTGTTGCCATGTCCTCTCTCTGTGTCAGTCGAACTGCCTTTTTCGCCTATCATCGCTTTCTGTCTTAGTGCTCTCTCCTGTATCCAAGGGGTCCTCATCTACGATTGTGATTTATAATTCTTATGGTAAGGATGCTCACAATAATGATTCAATTTACTCACTATTTGCTGTCCTCTCAACCCGAAAGTTGAGTTTTTTCCCGCCAATCTGTTATTGCTGCCATGGTTCTCCTTTATCTATGCTGTCACCTGCTTGTGTAGCGCATCCTCTTCGCTGCCTTTGCGATTCCTTCGTGTTGCCACATGGGTCTCTTCCAGTTTCCAGAGATGTTCCCTTGAAATGCTATTTAGCTCGTTGAACGTTCGTCTCAAATTCGTGCCCTCAACGCTTCAGTTAATGCCGTGCCTTTCTCTGTGAAAACACTCCATGTGATTTATGGCTGCGTAATGTATCCCCTCGCCAAGCCTATGCTTTTTATCGAATTTCTCTGTTTTCCTGCTTCCCTGGTGTAGGTATTAGCTTTTCCACATTCCTCCCCAATGCTCATCAACAAAACCAAGCGAGAAATTTAATCGTCCGTTCTTGTTCCTTTTATTATTCCGATTACATTTGCACTTTTCTGTCAGCCCCTGACGTGACTACATTTTTTGTAATGGTAATTCAGTGATTTAAGCGTCGTAGTAACATTTTTAATTTGGTACGTCGTTTTTAAGGTTAATTCAGTTCTTGTCTCGAATTAGTTCCAAACTCTGCAGCTTGGAGTCAGGCCAAGCTAAGTTGAGAAAATCCCTGAAAGGAGAGGACTATTGAGAACGAATGTATTAGGTTCTATGTACCATAATGCTCTGCGACTTTAGTTCACCCTGTAGCCTTGCATCTAACTTAAAGCGTTATTGCGGAGCGATCGCATCGGGAACAGGTGGAAGGTGGTTTTGATTTGGAGCTTCGTTAGTGAAATAATTGTTTGATATTAGCTCTGCATTTACGCTTTTTTCGTCTGCCCTTGAGTTAACTTGCAGAGCACCGCGTTGTTAGAGATGCACTGGCCTGATGACGCTGTATATAGCATGACTATTGATAAAACTTATCGGGTATTGGGGGCTTATTTAACCCTCCTGTTTTCCTTCAGACTACTATACACTCGTGTTCCTTCGGGTCATAATGACCTAGTATGGTGAGATGTGGGAAATTGATTCAGTAAAATGTGAAATTATTTTTTTTACTACTTATTACGTGTTATATCGTTAGTATGCACAATAAAATCATCAAATAACAATTATTTTTTTGTTGAATAACTATTAAATTACCACTAGACTTATTATTATGATACTTATACTTATTATTAGATATATTACTTACATTAGAATGTATTCATTGAACCAATCTGTAGATCGGATTCAAATTACTAATAATTAATTGCATTTAATACGCTGATTTATAAAATTTTGAATAAAAAATATTGTTAACACTTCACTTTTGTCTTTATGCAGAATAGTATGTTGAATAAAAACACTAATAGTGCATAACAAATGGAACTCGAGACAATTTTATGTTGAATACAAATCATCGATAGGGCATTTCTTTTGACATTCTGGACAGTTACATGGAAAGTGAACCCTGCAAATATGCTTTCTACAATTTGAAGAAATTGTAGATGTTTAGTTGTCACATTTGAAGGGACAAAATTGGCATCTAGCCTTCTTGTACCTAAGCTTCTTTGGAACCACTAGGACCTTGTGTGAACGAATCTGCAGCTTGCATCTTCGTAACAATAACCATTTCCGGCTCATTTCGTGGCAGGCGCTTTCTACTTTCAATGTACAAGGTAATAATAGGTATTTCCACTTCCTCAAGAAATATTTTTTTCTGTTAGAGAAGGTCTTTGTTCTAGAAGGGATTAATTCTTATCCGCAGCAAGAAAACATTGTATATTTTTTATCAAAAATATTATAAAGTACAGTTACGATTAGTTTTCCTCCTGCATGCATCCGTGACAATAAGGTTATCCAGCGCGTCAACTGCCCCCTTAGTACTATTGTAGTCGAGTATCATCTTTGGAATCTTATCTACTCAGTTGCTTACTTCCTCGGTGTAACGCAATGTGCTCATTAGAACAACAATTTTGTCCTTCTTTGGGATGTAGGATACAACAGCAGTGTCTTTTGTAAAATAGAATTTTGACCTGTGAACGGCTTCTTCACTTGACAGGTAAGGGAGTTCAGTTTTATTTTTCCTCCTTGTCCAGAACATTGTGATATTGCGTTTGAGAAAAGCTTGAACTAATATGTATGATGTGAAAAAAATTGTCACATGTAACGTTCTGGCCCCTCGAATCGCAGTTCGGATACATTGCGACACATTCCGCAATTTTTATCACGTGCTGAACTGGTGGTTTCCCTGTATGGACCTGCACTTTCAAACAGTGTTATCTATCACTAATGCAGAGAGCCCATATTTTGATCCCGTATGTTGTCAGTTTGCTAAGGATAAATTGCTTGAATGGAAACCAACAAGCTGCTCATCAACAGTGACATTAGCACCAGGCTAATAAAAATTTGGAATGATTTACACCCAATGTTCCCAGAAATCTCTGATGGCCCCAAGTTTGTAATCTGCTCTTTTCGCTCATCAATCGGACTTGTTGGTGAATCATAACACATGAGAGATGCAATGGAAAGTTTTTAGTGGCATTTTGGCAGAAAAAAGAGCCTGCCTGTTTCTGGGTTTCACAGACTCTTGATTGATTCCCCTTGGCACCCATAAATACCAGTGAGTAATAGAATACCAATGTGCGCATCCAATTTAATTGCGTCCATATCTTCCCAGTTGTCACCATACACTCTTTGATCGTCAAGGTTTGACATTATCAGCAAAATTTACTTATATTTATAGTTCAAAATGATTTCAATTGAAGATCTCACATCATGTAGCTCGGATGTTGCTTATCACGTTTGGCCAGGTATTGATTTGCTTATGTTTGCAAATGATGCTCTTCCATACTCAGGAAAGGGTTCTGCTCTCCAAGTGATATTTCTGTCATTTGTGAACATTGTCCCTTTTAATCTCACTGTCTGAAGTATCATAGTCTGACTTGGAGGTTGGCTGAATGTAATCATCAATCCTATGAGTCTCTCCTTCTAATACTTCTTCATCATTGTCAGATGCGTTTACTATCGCCACCAGTTCATCTTCAGGAATAAATCATGAGTTCCAATGACAGCCACAAACGCAATATCCACGATAACTAAATTGGTATCCTATTAGCGGAACGCAACGTCACCGAAAGTAAATGAAACATAACTAAGGCCAGTTGGTATAGGTTCCCGCATTTATATCCTCTGTACATCAGCATAAATTCTCAATGACACTTTCCTACACAAAATATTGTAAGCGAGACATTCTCCGACTGTCTTGAGAGTTCCCATAAATCCTTTCCGAGCAAGTTTCCTTTGTGGAAAAAAGAGTGCCACCTCTTTGCGGGTGGCATTCACATCCTCTCCAATGTCGGCAGGAGCATGTGTCGAGTAGGAAGGGAAATTCAGGAGCAGTTAGCCTCTAATAAAACCTTGAACCGCTCTGATAAGACTTTCCCTGTGAGGCTAAAAGAGATGGAGGGGAAAGTTGCCGATATCTAACAATAAAGTGGCCACCACCTTCAATCCTTCTTTGCTGACCAACCCTCTATAGACTCCGTCCCATCGTCTAGCTAATCTCACCACCCTCACTAAGGGTGGTCCCTCCACCCCCAGCCTGCCATCAGATGAGTCGTGTAGCCAGCGAAAGCCATCTCCAGTCACACGTGCTGCCTTCTAACCGTAAGCATCTGGCAGAAAACGCGTTTCTCCAAATGAAATTTCCCAAAAATATGAAAAATTGGTTGCCAAAATCATCGGGTCATATTGACCCAAGGGACACAAGTGTAACTTTTATTTTGAGAACTAAAAAAAGAAATCATAATGATTTATTATACTTTAGGAAATGTGAAATACCAACATAGACAAAGTCACGAAGTACAATGTCATAATATTCTGGAAGAAAAAAGTTATGTCGATCTAAATTTCGTTTCGGGTCATAATGACCCGAGGGGATCAGGAGGGTTCAACTATAGACATCTTGTTGTGAAATGAATTCAAACTAGTACAGGGACAATAGGCGATATATGTGTGCATTTTAAGCACTTTCTTAACTCTAAAAGTTGGCACATAACGCCCCTTATTCTTTCTTATTCTTATCAATAATTAAGATTCCCAAAAAATATGTCATTTTTATGAAGTGATAGTATGGTCAAATTCCCACCCACCGCTAACCTAACCCCTGAGCCCCGAGGCTGAAGTAGACCTCGTCCAACCAGTCACCCCATCCGCCCCCTTTCCCTCCTGGGGTCTCCCCCCACCCTCTTGTTTAAGACTCCACCCCTTCCTCTCCCCTGGTTTTTTCTCCCTCACCTTCCCCTTGTTCCCCCAATTCCTTCCCCCAGCCCCTAACCGTAATGTTATATGAACTTCTAGACAGTTTTGGAACTTCTGTACCGAATGATGGAACCGATGAGTCGAACTGTGTTTTACCGTATCGAAATAAATATAATAGTGAAAGAAAACCAATTTATTTTGTCATCTGTGGTTGAATTCTAGTTTTGGGTGGGAATTCATCGAATAATTGCTCACTCTAATGTGTTGTGCTTATTATCAGTTATCTAAATTCGTGGATATTTATGTTTTATCCTTAAAATTTAGATGCTTTCATTCTTAAATCATCTGAGAGAAGATATTTTATCGATAATAACTCATAAATCAGAATTGTGTCAATACCAGGACCCTGCGGTGCTGTGAGTTCGTTTTAAAAGAATTAGGAGGGAGTGAAGGGACTAATGAATGAAGGATTGAACGAGAGGGATAAGAGTATTACTAGAAGCCAGTATTAGGAACCAGTTCAGACTGGGATCGAGGCTGAGGTGATGACTTCACGTATGTCGGGTGTTCTTCCAATATCGGCAGCTCTTGGCCCGAACTGCCTTAAAATTCCCTTTCTTAAAATAATATGGAGGCATAAATTTCCTTGAAAACGCTTGAAATCTTCTAGCTGCCTTCATATCGTCCAAAATTTCGTATTGTTTTCCGTATTCCAAATAATGAATGAATTTAAAGGACTAGCGTTACTGGTGAAAGAAAAATGGTGTAGTGCTTAAAAAGTGCTGGACCAAATTCATCCTAACCGCTTGTGAATAATAGTTCAAATCATCAGATGTCAATCAGCCCTATGGTTGGAGGACTACTTTTTTCCGTTAGCAGCTCCTGTTTCATATCCCGAAACGGCCGATGTATTTGTCCCACGGTCTACTTGGAGGGAGTTGCCCTTTTATTTAATGCGGGAAGTTCGAAATGAAGGTAAATCATAAGAAAACAAAAGTAATGAGATTCGGTAGGACAAAGAGTGCGCGGCTTGTGATAAAAGTCGGAGGGCACAAACCTGAGCAGGTAGACCACTCTAACTACTTAGGCAGTATGCTAGAAGAAAATGCGCGTAATAGCAAAGACATAAGGAAGAGAATATGTTAGCTAAGGAGGCGTTTAGTAATAGAAGGGAGCTGATGACGGGGACCTCGAAAAAGGATGCGAAGAAGAGGATGGTGAAGAGTTTGATATGGAGCGTAGCGTTGTATGGAGCAGAAACCTGGATCCTCAGAAAGCAGAACGAGAATAGCCTGCAGGCATTTGAGATGTGGGTGTGGAAAAGGATGGAGGAGGTGATGTGGAGGGAAAGGAAAACGAACGAAGAAGTGCTTGAGATGGTGGGCGAGGAAAGAAAACTTCTGAACGAAATTTGGGATAGGCAGGGTAGGTGGCTGGAGGAAGTGATAAGGAGGAATGGGTTTCTCAAGAGTGTGACAGAGGGAAGGATGTCGGGCAAGCGGGGAAGGGGATGAAAGATCGGTTCGGTTTTATGGACGGGATAAAGAAGGGTAGATCATATGCTGAGGCGAACAGGGAAATACTAGAGGTGGATTGGCCCTTGAAAGTGTAGGAAAGCGGGAGGGGATTTTCGGACTTTCATCAAAATCTTCCTCTACCGGTAGAATAATCTAACAATCCACACCTTTATTCAGATCATACTCCAATAATATATCGAAGAAGGGGGTTATTATCAAAAGCCAGCAATTCAAAGACGACTTTATTTCGAACCTAGAGCCATTCTCAATCGTCTTAAGAGGTAAGAGGCTTGGTGTGCGAGGAACCTCGTGTCATTCGTGAGTTTTTTCGCGTACACGCTGGTAATCAGGTTGAGGAGATATTGAGAAGTGAACTCTTTGCGAGCTCTATGAAGCCGGCATGCATCCACATAACAACTTGTGAACCAACTCTGGAGTGTGTGGCCGAGGGCGAAAAACGCCCACGGCCCCAAAATAGAGCGTCTTCTGCTCTAATGACTGAGCTAGCCGGGCTGTTGATTTAATAAAGAAATTTACTGTGTCGTTAAAGCTGCCGCCGTTATATCAAACCTTGCTTCGCGCTGGAATGAAAAGGGTATGGGCTGGAAAGTTTTAATGTTTTCGCGGCCACCTCTTGGCTGGGGTCCAAGAGACTCGGGGTGGAACACGATGAATCCAACCCAATCGCCGAGCCATCGAGGCACCAGTGAAATTATCTGCCTCTATTTCTTAGTGAATGCAGCGATGGTTATCTTTTTTGTGTTGCCTTCACTAAATCCCGGGGAAGATGCGCTGAGGACGATTTTGGAAATGGAAGTATCTGTGTAATATGAACCAGTCACTGCGGGTGAATTGGTATTAGCTGTGTTCTTTTGTTTTCATTTGAATTTACTGAGTCCAATGCGCCTCTCATTCTAGCCATGTGGTAAATCAGGCTTTCGTAGATTAAGACTTATCGGCTCCCCTCTTCTCCACCCGCTCCGTCCTTCCCTTTACCCCTTCCACTAGACCCCGCGAGGTGGATTATTCTTACCCGTCTGCCACCGATTTTTGCGAGGGCTTCACACGTTTAGATTTCGATCATCGCCACCTGCGGATGCCCGCCAACAATGTCATTCGGGCCCGAGGGGCGATGCCCCCCCTCCCGGTGAAGAGAGTCCGGGTCCGGGGGAGGAGGTGTTATGGAGATTTTTAAGTGCCGAGGGCCGAGATCGCTATCGCCGAGCTTGTCACGGACATAGGGCCGGCTGGAATTCCTGACGCGAGTGTTAAGGCGACCCGTGACACCTGGGGAAGGAGGGTATGAGGTGGTGCCTTTGCTCTCCGCCCTCCCACCCCCTCCCCCCGCCGTGGGAACTCTCCGGCCTTCGGTCAGCCCACCACTCACTGCCCGGTCGGCTGCCCACTCGAGAAGCGGCAGCGGCATACTTTTCTCCCCGTGGAGATCGCATCAATATTTATGTCCCTGCATCTCGCCGCTCTGGTAATTGCGGTTGTCCGAATCGAACCATCTGATGTTCGCTCGCTCGTGGCCGGGGATCTGAGGATTCCGACCGTGTGTGCGACGGCACTTGCTCGCGGGGTCGTCTTACGTCGAAGTGGAATCCATTCCGACCTCTCCGGTTCTCAGTGCTACGAAACAAATCTACGTGCGCTAACTCGTGGATGTGTGTTTACTGCTTTCCTTCTTTTCCACGACCACATACCTTGAAGAATCAATTTAATTCTTCTATTGTTGCTTAGTCCTGAAGATAAAATTCGGTTTAAGATTTTGTGTTGAATAACACGTGTACTCAGTTTCTTTGGCTTCATAACATCGAACACGCCGAAAGGAGGGAGTTGGT
The DNA here is from genome assembly GCA_963169105.1 of Ceriagrion tenellum. NCBI lineage: Eukaryota > Metazoa > Arthropoda > Insecta > Odonata > Coenagrionidae > Ceriagrion > Ceriagrion tenellum. The sequence continues at coordinate 15,356,064 of OY720638.1, forward strand.
ATTGCTTACTCTTGTTTTGCCTGGCTCGGGAAATGCTTACGGATAAAATATTTTGGAAGGAAATGACGTGTCGTGTTTGTCAGCTCTGGCCGATCGTACCCTGCTGAATGATCCTTCCGTTAATGTAATATTTTATGCATAGGTCTCTTGGTTATTTTTCAATGGCTTAATGCATGGTTACACGATACACTAACCCGTACGTGTTCATGTGCAAGTTCATGAGCGAATGCATGAACCAAATAGAACATGTTCTATTTCCATGTTCACGCGTTCCTGCATTCGTACAAGTCGGTGTGGTTACACGATGAATTTTTGCGTTCATTCACGCGTTCATGCATTCGTACATTCACTCGTACGGGTACAAGTTGGTGTGGTTACACGATGAATTTTTGCGTTCATTCACGCGTTCATGCATTCGTACATTCACTCGTACGGGTTAATGTATCGTGTAACCAGGGCTTTAGAATTCCATTCTAATGGCGAATTTCTGGTGTATCTTGACTCTTTATCCATTATACTAAATAACAGTTTGTCCTTGGTTCTTTGTCAAGCTCAAAGCATCATGTATATAATAATAATAATAATAATAACAACAACGTTTATTATCGTGGGCTACTCTTAGCCCCTGAGATAATGAAGTACAATTTTTCAAATTAATGCAATTTTGAAATTCAAAAATTAAATTAATAATACAGTGATGAAACTCAATATATAAAATCGAATTAATTATACAATGATGACAGGCAAAACAAAAATTAAAAAAAAAAAATCATTGTAAGCTTGGAATTCGTAATACAGCCGTACATATTACTGCAGAGAGCACTACTAGGATAACATTTAAATACATGATTAAGCATATAAACCTCTATATATATCTCTAGAGGATTGGTGCTGTGGTGGTGTCCTCGACTGAGATTTTACGCCGTGGGTTACCAAGGAGTAAAAAAATACGTATAAAATATCTTTTAGTTTTTTTCATGATTATCGTAACAATTCAAGTTCTGGTGGTCCAAAAGCTTCCTTGGCACAATCTCCTCCCCTCTTTCCTTGTCAGGCATGCCTGGAATGTTCATGGAGATTCAGACCCCTGTTTTGGTTTGAATCCTCTTGACTGGAATACCTGCCTGGGATGCGGAATGCTCAGGGGAACTTCCGAGCTCTCAAAAAAAGATTCTACACCAAGTGTAGGACGTTGGAATCGGCGACGAGCCCTCGTTTCAGTTGTGTGCGTCAAGCGGCGGTTATTTTCGCGACATTTTATGAATGAGCTTCTTGGAATTTTTTTTCATGTGTCCCTTCATTAACTAAAGGGAAATTCTGTGTGCGACACTATTCGATACTCTCCTATTTATCAAGTTGGTCAAATGGAAATTTTCCCCCCGTTAAAATATGAAAAACCTCATTACTGCGTTTCCTTTAGGCTGCAGGACGGAATCTAAGGTATTGGATAAACCCGTGGAGCATTGCTGTGTGGGACGAATTCGTTCAGTTAAAGTATGAGCTCTCTTCCGTATTCTAGTGGGCGTGAAAGAGAGAGGCATGCTAATAGCGTAGCCTTGACAGGGAAAGATTTTGTCTACTCTATTCTCCTGCTGCATCCAATTTTCGCGGATGGAACTAAGTCAAGTATTTCACTTTCTGTTCATCTTGGGAGTTTCGCGCTGTGTCAACCAGTATTCGTACCGTCACCCTCAAACCGTGGCTGAAAAATGCAGTAAAATTACTTTTCGACTTCAGAGGCGTAAGACTACAAAAACCACAGTTTCATGCCCATCTTAGCCTCGTTTTTCGTGAAAGTGTTTCCTTACGTTAACATTTCTGTCCGTTGCACTATTTTTGGTACAGACATAACCCGTTAATAATTACCTACTTAGAGGTTCTTGACTGATGCTTTGTATCCAATTCGGGGCGTTGCTATGTCGAACATTAAGATGAACCATAAAACTCAACTTGATCTCTATCTTAGTATTCAAGAAGACCAGCGCTCTCTCGACCATCTATTGTCACCGCACTCGTTTAGATAAACGTCGCTTTTTCGTGAAGTTGCTAATTAGCGACAGATGATAGAACTCATTTAATAGAGTTTTTTCCCATCCTCTCCGATGGATTAATTGCATTTCCGTTACCATCAGACAATGAATGCAATTTCTGTCACAGTAGATATTACTGAAAAAACGGGGCTACATTTTTGTCTCAAAGAAGTGCCAGCCTTTGAATAGGTAAGACGGGAAGTGTGGTGTGCAAACGCATTGATCGACGAAAGCCGGTAGTTTTCCAAATTGCCATATTGACTGTTTTCCTTTTTTTCATGCCGACATTCCTTTTTAGCCGGAAGTAGGGTGTAAGCTGACCGTTGGCATGCAAGTACACTTGGAGGCATCGCTCCACTTCCATTGAAGTAGAATTCCATTGGTGAGGCCGCTTTGAGAGCCGTGCCACTCACACGCCCCGCCCCTCGCCAGGCGGCCGGCTCAAGTTTTATTTGGTTGAATGAAATCTTCTCGGATTTTTATGGCCGTCTCCTCCTCCTCGGGTGGGAACGTTTGCCGTGACCCGTGGGTTTGTTCCCCGGATCCCTCGAAATTTAAGACTCCCCCTTCCCCTTAAACTACACACAAGCACCACACGCTCGGTTCTTGGGTTTGCGATTCATTTTGGTCGACTTGGATTGTGAAACGGGGAAGACGCGACCGCTCATTAGTCCTCTCGCCCTGGCTTGCTTCCTCTCGGGTGCTGCGACTTCCCTTCGGCAACTCCCGCTGTCGAGAGATTTCCATTTGCGAGAGCGAAAGAATGTGTGACCCGGCGCTCGAAGCTTTAGATCGGCGTTGCGGGTTTTTCGATCGTGTTATTGGGGTGAATTTCGTGGTATGTAAACCCACAATGCTTTAGCACAAATTACACGATCGAGATTGGTAATCTGGCGGAAATTCATGGTAAATACTTAAATATTCCATCCTATGGTGGTAGCCTCTTCGGAACCCTCAGTCATAGTCAGTTTCTATATTCAGTCACCTTTTTCGATTGAGGTAGTTTGAGCGAAATATCATTTTACGTAGAAATCAATGCATTTGGTCTCATTTTAAAGAAAAATATCCCACCCTTCTAATGACACCAAAAATTCAACCCCCTACCGCATTACTCTCGGAGATATTTGCCAAAAAATACCATTCCTTTTACGTGGGAAATGGCACGTGTATGAACTCCAGAGAAACATTATTTACAAAATGAGACATTTCCTACACTTAGATCTCGTCAAATAATCAACAGCGTGTAGTTTGTATATTTTCTCAACTATTTTTGAAAATTAATCATATTGTCACCGCAGTATATTCTTGGGTATCACAAAAAAACCTTCAGTTTTGAAGGAGTTTCAAACGCGCCGCGCGAAAAAAATGAGTCAAGTTAAAGACTTATTTAGATATTTTCATTTAATAACTTACCATTTCTGTCATATGAAACTATATTATTGCACCATTAATAATGCAATATTTTATTCATGTATCCTACAGCTGGTGAAATTAAAACGTATAATTCGAATATAGTCCCTATTATGACTAGGGAACTATCTCGCTCGGACTACCTAAGGATCACTTTTTGCCAATTGTCAGTTTTTATCTCGTTTCTGCACTCAAAGGCGAAGTGAAGTCGTTAACGCTTCGGGTAACTGAGAGCACTTTTTTCCCTCCAAACGAATGGCTTTCCTACCGTGTTCTCATTTTTCTAGTAAAAAAATTAACGCTCATGATGTATTCGTGCTGTGTAATTCTCAATACTGAGATAAACATACCTGCCGTAGATAATTCACATTTGCGGGTTATCTGCATGCATCAATGGAGATATCTTGAAAACAGTCGGAATGCAAGCTGTGCCTTGATGTGATGCAGCCTTAAATTGGATAGTTATGTTGCGATTTCCCCTTACCTGTTGGAACGAATGTAATTCGACTCCTACTGCAAATGAAACCGTCTTGTAACGATGTGGATTGCCTTGAGAAATGGGAGACCCGGTGGTGACAACGACATATATGTTCTGCCCATAACCCAGACACTTCGAGTATTGTCAAGGATTCCAGTGTTGACCACCAATTAAAGTAAAATCGTGAAGAATTCGTTTTTTAGTGGCGGCGAAGGAACAAGCTTGAGTTTCTCGTGATAAGCCATCATTTAAATAAACGTTACACCTTCAGGCGTCACCCGGTGGAAGTATTTTGTATTCGAGTCGACATTGAAAATAAGTATTGTACTTATCCTCAGTTATTTATTGCAACCGTACAACGCGTTTCGCAACTTGCTGCACCTTCAAGGAACAGTTGTTTATCTTTTATTTATTGATTGTTAAAATAGTATCCTTACGCTAAGGAGGGGGAGTTTGGAGAACAAACTAATTTTTGGGAGGGAAGATAGATTATTTATTATTATCATATATACTTATGAGGCTGAGACGTGGACTCTACCGAAACACGATGAAGAAGTCCTTAGGAAATTCGAAAGAAAGATAATAAGGAGGATCTATGGCCCAATTAAAGAAGGAGAGAGATGGAGGATTAGAATGAATATGGAGATAAATGATATTCCAGAAGAAAAAGACATAGTTAGATTCTCCAAAGCACTACGGCTGGCATGGTTGGGTCATTTAGAAAGAATGGGAATCGAAAGAATGCCAAAATTAATTCTAAATAGTAAGATGGAAGGGGTCAGGATGAGAGGTAGACCACGAAAGAGATGGCTACAGGATGCAGAATAAGATTTGAAGGCAATGGGAGTCACGAGATGGAGGGAGAAAGCAAAAAGAAGAAATGAATGGCACATTGTAGAGGAAGCCAAGGCCCACGCCGGGCTGTAGAACTGTGGATGATGATGATGTATTTATCAGGCTGTCAAACAACCATTGCAATGTGCTACTTCGTCCGCACCCCTCCCCACTCCTTTCCGGAAAAGTTTCCCTTCTCACAAGCCCCTAATCTATGTTCCCTTACAAAAATTAGTTTGTTCTCCACCCCCCACCCATTCCTAGCGTGAGGTTTCTATCGTAACAATCAATAAATAAAAGATAATGAATTATGCCTGAAGATACAGCAAGCTGCAAAACGCGTTGTGCGGTTCTTTACACGGCTGGTGTCCTAACATCACCTGCCAAATGCCCATGCGGCGGCTCGCAGGGTAGTATGTAGATGTAGATTATAATAAATAACTGTGGAAAAGTACAATACTTTTTTCAATATGGGATCGTAATCATCATTCCCCTCAGCCTAGTAATGGAAAAAAAATTCTGATTCCGCCCAGCATCTTTTTGTGAAATTTGCAAAAAAATGATCGTACACATGGTATTTTGGTGCTGCAATTATAGTATGTCACACAGTCTAAGTTAAGCTCTAAAATTATCTGTTTGCTGCGGCTGGCAGCGACAAGATGGTCGAATACCGTCGTTATCCCTGGTGAAAATAGTCGAACATTTGGACTTAAAATTACCAATTTCTTGAAAAGTACCGGAATGGATGATTCAGTTAAATAGGGGTAATTTTTCCTGAGTGAATGATAGTGCTTCTCTGACGAGTATCATGGCTGACGTTTACAATAGCACTTTATTTGCTCTGCCAAGGTATATGTGGGCAGTAAGCTGTAAAAATAGTCGTGCGTATTGTTTGCATGTGTGTGTGTGTGTGTATTTATATCACTATTGAAATTGCATTGCCGCTAAACGATACCATCTCCTTTTTCCCCCTTTTCCGCAGGCAAGAAGAAAATCCAGAAGGACCCGTCATGTTGCCCCGCCTGCGGCATCACGCTACGTCCCGGAGAGCTCGAATCTCACTACATCCAGGAGGTGGAGAGGCTTTACAAGTTGTCGTCGGTGCGACGGGGACGGCGGGACCTGTCGAGGCCGGCCCTGCCGCCGACCCCGGCCACGCCGCCCACCTCCTCCAACCGCCGCGACTCCCTGGCCGCGAGCGAGGCCACCCCCGAGGGCCGTTGGGAAGTGAGCAAACCACCCCCACCCACCCTCTCGTCCCCCAGCAACGCTGCGGGGATTCCCTCTTTCCACCGCGATCCGAAGGCCCGTTTTTCATCGGCCGCGTTACTGCACAAATAGATGCGTGAGCAGTATTTTTACGATTGGAAATTGCAGAAATCCTTGCTCAAAATTTGGACAGTGGCCATTATATGGGCATGTATTGGCGTTTAGTGTCGTGGTTTTTCGATACAGTTTCGGAAAGGAATCTGCTCAATATCTCGCGCGAATGCGTTTTACTGGCGAGAAAGCTGGTGCATGCTTCGTGCAAACGAGCCTAAAGTGCTGGCAGCCTCCCCTTGCGACTGTGTGGTTTCGAAATCCTTGGAAAACGCGGAAAACCCGTAAAAATGTAGCGCATGTAATTTTGAGTGCTGGCTCTTGTTGCCTTAGGGGTGACTTCAAGTGGCTAACCCATAGGTCGGAGGCTCGGGCCCTGCTTGTCGAGTTTGGTCCCCCGGTGGGTTCAGGACGGCTTAGTTGCCGGAGAACCTAGTGAAAAACTATGGAAGCTTTTCGGAATCCAAACTAGGTACACGGAAGCGGTCGGAGCTTAAGAAAACTGTCCAATTTTCTCTTTCTGGTTGGGGTGTTTCCCATTCACAAAGGGAAGTCGGAGTAAATGAGAGTTGAGTTGATTATGAGACTAGATGCTATCAGGTATTTTGTGACATTCTTTTTAGTTGCTTTATTGGTGTAGTTCGATTCACTGCTCATATTTGGTGGCTGCTTGAAAAACCATAGAAGACTTCGTGCTGAGTGGGTTTCAAGGTTGTGTGTCGTTTTGAAATTTCGTGATGGCTGACGAAAAGTAAAATTAATAACAGGAAAGCGAGTACATGGAGAAAAAATAAGCTTTGTGCGCTTTGCTGAGTTTCTTCGGCCCCGTGATGTTGATTTCTCAAATTCCCATATTTCCCACATTAGTATATTCTTCCTTGCCTCCCACATCTCCTCTTCTCTTGAATCTTTCCTCGATGTAAGCACCAGTCTTTCCAACCACCTCAGAGTTCCTCCATCCACACCGAGTCCACAAATAAACGGCAGTTCGTTAATGTTAATAGCTGCAACCCCTCCCCTACTCTGTCTCTCCTCACCAGGCCACCGCAGCTGCAATTACCTGAATTCCCTCGGCAAACTTCTTTAATCCAGAAACTCTCCTCGACGAAAAAATCTCTATAAATCCCGAATCCCCAAAACCACATCCCAATAAAAATCACTATTACCTTTCCTTGTGCCTAAACTACTTCCAAGGTGTCCAATCGTACTAAGGAACCTACGAGAACGATTTTCCACTCCCTCCTAACTGGAATCAATATCTTCTGTGAATGTCCAACCCTCACTTTCATACGTCCCCTCCCTCCCATATCTCCTGGAAACCTTCAAACCCTATCCTAATCCCACACCATAACCCTACTCTCTCCCTGCGTCATCATTCGAGATGCGAAACGTTCCCTGCCCTCATCACCCTGCCTCACAAAATCCCTCGTCTTCACCTTTTCGTTTATCCCTTCCCCCTCTTGTACCACCGGCTAGTCTTTTCGATTCAATGCGATCCCGCTCTCTACAGTGGCCGATGCACGACTCCTGTCGGCATCCCCGTCTACATGCAGTAGGGTGACATATTACAAATTTGAGCCTTGCAACTCTTTATACGTGTAATATTGAGTCTGAATAAAACATGTTGAAGTTCCGTCAGTCCTTCGTGCCCCATCGAGCTCAAGTATTTTGGTGCCACACTTTTATTTGGGGCCGGGAAAATTTTATTTCAATGTGTGATGGAATGGTGAGAAAACTAAGGGGCTAAAATTTTGCCCGATGTAGTATTTTTTATGTCATTTTGATAAAGCCCTTCGCATCCCCTTCCCTCCTCCAGCCTCATGATACGATTGGCCACCAAAACGAGACCCACCCTGGACACTTGCCCGGTCCTCTTACCTCGTGGGTGGGGACTATTGAAGAAAATTTGACCGAAACCAAGGAAGTAGCTCCTAATCACTGGTCGATGCAATTTTGTTTGAAAATAGTTTTGTTAGGTCTCGTGAGGACTAATTATGTACTTGAAAAAGGCCAATTTTTTCTGAGCCCCAGAATAGGGAGAGATTATTTAGAGTTGTAGGAATGAACTTTTAATTTGTTTATTTGGATGAAAGAATCACAATGAAATCCTAAGCGAAATATTACAATGTGCTCACGAGGGCTACTGTCATTTGTAAATATCTTTCGTCATCTGAAATGTGAGCATCTTGATCACTTTCCCCAGTGTCATCACATATGTAGGACTCATCAGGATTCTTCTCTGGCTCTCCCTCAAATTAGGCTGTACATCGCTGCCGACTAGTGCATCGTCTTCGGGGCTGTTGAGCACTTAAAGGCTCCATCTACAGGGCCCTGAGGACGAAGCGCGGTTGCGGCTTCGAAACGTGAGCCTAACGTGGTGGAGAACCAGAGAAGAATTCCTGCATGAAACTCGCCAGAAAGCTTATGTTAAGGATCAGATAATAATATATAAAAAATCATTTGTTTATACCACTAATTTTTTCCACAACTTTTTTCTGTGCTTTTAAAATGTTTCTAATCTCAACTTTTGAAAGGCCCGATTTGAAGTTTTCGAGGCTGTGACGTCAGAGTCTCGTCACTTTCGAGGCTCAGTGAAACTGAAGCCATACCGAATGGGAAACTAGGGCTTGAACTATGCATTGCCAGAGCTAAAAAATACGGAGACTTAAAATCGGGCAAATTTTGGCCCTCACATGATTTCCCATGTTGCATTGTATTGTGAAATTAAGCTTTCTGCTCCCCTAACTTAAAAAAATGTAGTGTGGAAGTTGAAAGGACCCAATGGAGCCAGAGTTTCCCTACAGTGCATTAACTGAACTTTAACATGTTGGTTCATGCTCCACATGGAACATCATAAGAGTTAGAATTAATTACTTTCCTCAATTTTGAATGACAAGTGCCACCCTAATCTGGAGTCACCAATCTCAACCTCCTCCCAAAATGACGTCCTCTTTCGTGCCACCTTAAGTTGCGATTGTTGAAGGAATCCCTCTGGATTTCTCATTGCTAATGAATGATTAACTTTTATTTTACTGTAAGTATCAAAGTTTTGAACTGAATTTGTTTAATAGTTATCAATTTTGGTCTTTTCCTTGCGTGCTTTTGAGTTCTTTGTCTTAAATTATATTGCTGCTTATTTTTATAATATGCATCAGACTCTTTAATTCTCCATCTCCATATCAGGGACTCATTAGTGGATGGTAGCAGTCAAAAAATATTTCAATACTCCGATGTCCACGTGGAGACTCCCACTGGCTTCCTTTGCCTCGGACGCGATTCTACAAGACCCCAAACGACATGAGAAATTTCCCCTCCTTGCTTATGGAATACCCAACACTCCCAGACTAATAAATGCTCTGAGGGAGGGTATTTTCACTGAAACATTGCTTTTTGAGTTGGAGGGAGAGTTATATGGGCATTTCATGGTCTGAGATCATGTGAGGCTCTCTTGAAGAGTACAAAAATTAATGTTGCTCAAGCAATGTAAGTGAAATTAATGCCCAGAAAGCGTAGAACACGAAGGCAATACGTGAAGTTGGATTTCATCAGCATACAACCACACTTGTTGTAAGGACCAACTTTTGAAAGTGATGGTATACAATGTTTTACGACACTCCTTTGTTACTATGGTTTAGGTATTTTGTCAGTTGTCAAACGCCACTCTGTGCTAGCGATTTCCTCGCAGCATTATCGCTTCTATTGGTACCCCTCCTTTAATATCCTTAAGACCTTTGATGCCCCATGGAAATGTGGAAATTCCAGCTGATTTTAGATAGTATGGCATGCCGGGGCCAATTTTTCTACAGGGTGTCTCTGGTTACCTTTCAGAAAAAAGTATTATAATTGAATTTGCTATTCATTGCTAATGTTGGAGCCAATTCGTCATCCATATCATCATCACCTTATCCATTCTCAGAAGCATCCAAAAAATTTTGTAACTCTTTACTTGACAGACTTAGAGAACCTCAAATGGTAGTCGCATAATTCTCCAAAAATCATGACGCAATTGATGCCAGGAAAGAGGTTTTTTGCGGCAGGAATACTAATCCAGATATGCTAGTTATGTATGCTAGTATGCGAGAGATTGCTTGAGAATTAAATGTGTCCCTCATATCTATTGTTGTTTTAAAGAATGAATGGGAGGAATCGCCCTCCGTGGTGAAGGAGGTGTGATACAGAAGGCCCAAAACTACCTTCCTGTACGAGTGTGAGCATATCTGTGGAAATCCTTATTCTCTTCTGGTGAAGGCCAGGGATCACCCTTTAACATATATCAATTACACCCAAAAGAATGGACAATGAAAGAAGTGAAATGAAATCATTCAAAAAGATGTGGAATCATTAATTTTTTTAATTCCTCCCAAAGTTAAAAATATTTTGCTGGCTCCGCTACTTCCTTAGCCTCCCATTGGTCTATTTGAATGAATGTTGTCAGTTAAAATTTGAGCATGTAGGCCATATATTATGAACAGTAATAAGTAACTTAAACCTTCTGGCATACTATCGGAAGCTAAATATTTCTGGAGTGAGCTAATATAAAAATCAAAATCATAAAAATGCTAAAAATATTTTTGTTTTCATTTTAGGATTGTTAAAGGTTTTTTTTTGGTGATGAGTAAAACATGCAAAGTAAAATATATTTATTCTAGGCAAAACAAAAAAGCATGTTGTCTAAGGTTTCAAAGGAGATGTTACACAATGAACACCGTGAATTATTCCTCGTCGTTCCATGCTGTGCCCTCTAATTTCATGAATTTTGCCCAAATCATAAATGTTATTCACCATTTAGCCTCCCCGACAAATTTTTCCCTGGTGTTATTTTAGCATAAAAACTTTGTATGAGGTTGATATTCTCCTGTAATTCCATCGTTCCCAATTACTCTCATTGTTTTATACCATCATTCCCATTGTTTGGAATCGAATGCTTCAGCATGGCCTCCACTTCTCTGCAGGAAGTGATTGGAATGATGAAGATGGAAGTCCTCATATCATCTCATAGTTCTGAAACAATAGTAAGAATCCTGTGGAGACCTCCCTTTCCAGTTCTTTGAGACTGGGGTCAGTTAAAGAGCCCTGAGTGGTAGGGCTGAATGAAATACTCCTGTGAAGCATCCGAAAGCATCCATTTCAAAGGCGACATCCCCAAGGATACTGCTCTCACCCTTCAGAATAGAATAGCTGATTAAAGAAAAATTAGTGCTTAATTCTTGAATGAAACAATTGAAGAAAACTATATTGATTCCAAATATGTGGCCAATGGATATGCAATCTCTCTGTTATAAATTTACTCAATATTTTTATGATTGTGACCATGATCCTTGACCCTTATGCATTATAGTCAATTATAGTCATAATAGCCAATCGCAATTGAAAGAAATGACATTTTGTCATGTTAGCCAACAGTTTCAACTTTCTTCATTCAATTCTAAGCCATTGTCACATTAGCTGACAGTTGCAACTTTTCTCGTTTGATTCTAAGCCTATGAAGAATATTATGGTGAAAGCTTATGCATTCTAATCTTAGTCACAACCTAGAAAATTAGTCGAATGTTTAAAATTTTGGATTAAACAATGCATATCCAATATTCCATTGCTCTAGTATAGATAATTTAAGGAATCATTGCAATGGGAAAGACATTGAAGGATGAGTACTTGGCTGAATATTAAATGCATGACATTATTCAAAGATCCTTTTTAAAATACTGAAGTACGAGGTAAATAAAGAAATTGTGGCAAGACTAGCATGTTTCTTTAATGGGAGCATATGACTGTCTTCCCCGGTACTTAATTTTGTGGTGGTTGGAAGCACATTGCTCTCCTAAAGTCATCGGCTCTGTTCCCAGTTTTTAGAAGATTATGGTCCTAGTCAAGCATTAGTGAACATCTGAAGAATAGGGTCTTAATTGACCAGCATTGTTAATACATATTAATCGTGCAAGAGAATCCATGTGAAGTTTTTAAATGTACTAAACCTAGAAAACCACGTTTAAATTTTTACCTACTGACTATTGTTGATATTAATGCATAATTAAGATAACACTTGGCTTAAAGTGGTCATATACACAATTTTGCACATACATTGAGAATGGTATGGTGACAAATGAACATTTGCTGGAGGGCACCTCTGTCGACATGTATGAGTAGAATCTCCTCGGGAAAATAGCTATACTTGAAGGATTTATGAGTGTGGTTATGATTGGGCAGTATCCAAGGGGGTGATCCCCGTATAATATTCGTGATCTCAGGAGTGACTTGGTTGGACTCATTCATTCTTAAAATGTACAATTAAAATAGGTGATTCCACAAAGGTTTAAGTTGGAACCACCAACTTTAACTGATTCATTCTGAGAATCACGTCTACTCTTTTTTTAACATATTGACCAAGTTTGGGGCCAAATGGCTGGGATATAATTTCTTTTCATTTGTGAGGTTTTAAAAGGGTAGTCTTGTGGTCAGCAATATGGCTGAACCTTTCAAGCAAAGAGTCTGATGGAGGGGGCATCATTAAGAACTCACTTGTAGTTGTTTTTACCCTCATCTCCTTTTTTTAGTAGGGGTGCTCATTCTGAATACTTAAATGCATTTCCTCTCTTCAGCTCCTTAAGCCATCAGCAGTTTGTGAAAGCCAGGATCATCATGTACCACTTGCAACCACTCCCGAGGGCAGTTGAATCCCTTGAGAAGTTCCCATGACCCTTCTTCACCATCTCCTCTCCCAACTAGTCCTCTCGGCAATACTTTACAATAAGTGTTGTGATTTCAATTGCATTCATGGCATTTCGGCCAAATTTTGTGTTTTCTCTATTTAATTGCAAAAACTGCTGTACCTAATGGAAAATGTTTTTACCATTAATCATTTAGGCAAATTATCTGCATCATGGAGCTCTTCAACATATTATTAACATCTAATTTGAGTCTTTGGGTGGTAATGGGTGGGTAACAGTTGGAGGATAGCAAATGCTCCGTCAGATGTGGTGGACAGCTTCGAATTAGAAGAAAACCTGGTGAGGTTGGCTTGTGGCGGGGTCACGCTCCTCATAAACCACTGAGACCAATGACTGTGCTGCGTCAAAAGCCAGTGAGTGTACAAGAGACGAGGTGGCAAGGGAGTGGAATGTATTAATCAGGAGAGCATGTGGTGATGAACAGTGGTGGAAATGGAGTGGTGAATGGCACAGGCTTTGCGGCACATAAGAAAGTAAAGCCAAGCATTCTGGACTTTAAACCCATAAATGACTGATAATGTTCACTCAAAATAAAGATGAAGTTCCTTAATCTGACTATATTTTGTGTTTACGCACCATCAGAAGAGGCTAACAATGAGGAAAAAGAAGCATTCTATGTAATGCTGGAAGAAGAGTATTGCCAAGTCCAGAAACAACTGTAAAATGATCATGGGGGACTTAAGTGCCAAGGTGGGAAAGGAAGAAGTGTATCAAGAACGATAGACAAAGAAAGCTTACATGAGTTTAGCAACGATAATGGACGGAGACAGATTGACAATGCAGTCAGTAAAAATGTGATAGTTAAAAGCACTTGGAAACATAGGAGAAATGTGAGATAAACGACCTGGAGATTGCTAGATGGATTGATGGAAAGTCAAATCAACCATGTTGTCATAGAAAGATGACATGCCACTGATATAATGGAGGTAACAAGCTGCAGAGGGATGGATGGGGATGCCAACCACTATCTGATCTGGGTGAGGTATAGACAAAGAATAGCCTCAGCAAATGAGCACAAAGAAAAGGTTCAAGTAAGAAATGATGTAAGAAAATTAAAATTAAACGAAGATCAGAAGGCTGAGTATAGAAGGAGGGTGGCACAGAAAGGGAGATGGTGGAGGAAGTGGATGATTTTCAAACAGGCATTACAGGGTGTAAATGAAGAAGTGCATGACAAAGAAAAGAAAGAAAGGAAAAGAGTGGTTAGATCAAGAATGTAAGGGAGCTGTTCTGGAAACAAATGAAGCAAGAGCTAATATGCTGCAACAGAAAACCCTACAAGGTGTGGAAGAATGTAGCAATTGTAGAAGAAATGCACATGCAGTATGCAGGAAGAAAAAAAGGCTCTTGAAACTGTGCTGGGTAGAAGAAATAGAAGACTTAAAGGACAGAAATGAAATTAGGCAGTTATATAAGGGATGGTTTTAATCCAAGGACAGTCTTCTTGAAATATATGGAAGGGCGGATGGTGGGTGGTAGTCAAGAAATGCTTGAAATGTGGAGAGAGTATTTCCAAAAACTCACAAATGGAGAGAACTTGGAGGAAAAAGGTAACTCAGAATAAGAGAGAAATGGACTAGGAGAGGTAAACCACAGTCAGAGTAAACATCGACCAGGAGAACACACATTGGGACCCTCACAGTGGAAGAAGTACACCAATCAATTCGATCTTTGAAAAATAATACGGCCCCGGGCGAGGACAAGAGAAGCAGAAATGCAGAAGGCAGAAGGAAAGGTTACCATGGATTACCTGTAGAAACTCACAGAAGCTGTTTGGCCAGAAGAGAAAATGCCAAAAGACTGGGGGCTGGGGATAACGTGCCCAATACATAGAAAAGGAGATAAGGCTCTATGTGAAAATTATCGTAGGACAATATTTCTTCATCTACATCTACATACTACCCTGCGAGCCACAGCGTGGGCATGTGGCAGGGGTTGTTAGGACACCATCCATCTAAAGATGTAAGGATAAGGTAAAATGGTGATGTGTATTATGTGAGTGTATTTAGTCGCACAGTTGTTAAAAAGAATGGAAAATAAAATTGGAGAGAAACTGAAAAAAAACTCTGTTTTGGGAAAGGAAAGGGGACAAGGGATGCAAGCTGTCTTAGAATGTTGATAGATAGGTCCATAGCAGTGAACAGAGAGATATGTACATAAATGTTTTATAGACTGGAAAAAGTGTGGTGGTATCAATCTTGTAGGCAGGTCACTCACGGCCGTGGCCCATGGACCCAGTCCCCCCCATTCAAGGATTGAGACCACTGTTTGTAATTGTGCTTCTTGTTGCATCTTGATCGAGGGCTCACTCATACAGTATATCGATCAGGAGTATTAATCACTCACATTCCTCCTCCTCATCTTTTCCTTTTCTTGCCTGAGGAATGCTCTTCAAAATGTATGAAAATCTTCAGATGCTGAGGGAATGTTGAAAACATGCTCGTGGAAAAGTTACTGGATTTGGTATTAACTTTAATTTCCATCATGATTTGTTGATCTGAAGTGTATGCGTGCCTGTTAAGTCCATTAATCCACTGTTCACTCTTAATGGACTTATTACAGGCGTCTGATGTGCCTGCTGTGATTCCCATTGGCATCTTCAACATCTCCTCTCACTGCTTTCATGAGATAGGCATTTAAATTTTCCTGGTTTGACTAGTTTTACCTGCTTCTGCCTCTCAGGTGGGGTTATGATAGGACAAGTGCTTATTTGCCATTGTTGGTCTGTTTGCTGGAAAAACTTAGGCTTTTTAGGTTTTATGCTATTTTAGAGATCTGAGTTGTCCATGTAAAAAACTAAGCTGAAAGGAACTCTTCTCTTCCAATTATTGGTCATAAATTATCCCTCATTCTTCAGTGTTTTAAGTGCTTAACTCTTGAGAAATGTTTTTATTAAATATCTATTTTTCTTAAAGAAGAAAGATTCTGCTTTTAAATATGCTTAAAAAATGGGTATACTCAATATTAGCCATTAAGTTGGTTGAGAGTTGAATTTACTGACTGCAAAAGAGAATGATGAGTTGCAGCCTATGAGCATTGTTAATAGCCATTGCTAGCTCTTTGCTAAATGGTAAATGTGTATCTTATGACTTAATGAATACCTTTCTGTATCTCATTTAGACATACCAAAGGATCAAAGCAAATCGCCAGGGTAGACTACGAATAAAGAATCGGAAGCGTAAACCCGATGAAGCAACTTGCCCTGTTTGCAATGAGAGAGTGCATGGCTCCTTGGAGGAACTGAATTCACATGTGGAGCAGTGTGTGAGGAAGGTAAGTTCATCATACTTCTTTTATAATAAGACTGGAGGAAATTGATTTGTTTATTAGTAACCTTTTGATGCGACTGTAGATGTCAAGTGATGATATCTGTGGCACATTTTGTGGTGTAACACTTCAGTTTTAGTTGGCAAAATGTTATGCTTTTGATGATGTGAAGTACTAGATGAAGAAGCTTAATTTTACTCCCCAGTGAAAAATTACTTTTACCTATTTCCCCTACATGGTGGCATTTCAATTCTTTCATCTGGCTTTGTTTGTATAAAAAATAAGATGCATCATTCATTTTATTTGAGGTTCAGTACATTGGTGGGCTTGTTATTTGAAAAAGTTATTTACACAGTCTCCAACTCTATTTCTATCTACCGCTATGTATTTGGCATCCCTGGTGTTTTTCCTGCCACCATTGAAGGACTTGGATTATGTTATATTGTTCTTTCAACTTTACTAGCCACAGTTAAATTATACAGTTTGATGGATACCATCAGAAAACAGCCTCAAATTCTTATTCCTCTTGGTGAGGATTCCTTAAGACTTAAAGAGACAGGTTTTTTAGATGTTGAATATGTATGATCCCATATGAATTAAGAGGATTCTGCAATCTGCATGCCAATGTTGGGAGCAATTTATTGGAAGGCTAATCTCTGCGAACTTTATTATAAGTGCTTATAGAGGCTACTGTAACAATTAGGAAGGAGTGGCTACATATGGAATGAGATCAGAAACTACCACTTAACATTTGCTTGTATATCCTCAATAGTGCATCATTTTGAGTTACTTTGGAGCTCGAGAGCTGCCGAGCCAATCTGCTGTGTGGTAATCACTCTGTAATATTGTGTCAATGTTTACCCTTGTCAGCATGTGAAATTAATTTCCAGATCTATAACAAATCCTCATGCTCAATTGCACCAGGTTTTAAGAAAAGAATGCAAACTTCTGTTCTGAAAACAATTTGATGATCTCAATCGATCTCTCCCATTCTATTCTGCAAACGATCTGATTAGAGTCATGTGCACTCAAAGCCATATATTCTCACACTTAAGGTAGTCCGAGGGAGATAGTTCCCTAGTCATAAAAGAGACCATATTTGAATTGTAGAAAATATCTAAATAAGTCTTCAAATTGATTCATTTTTTTCGCGGGGTGCATTTGAAACTCCTTCAAAACGGAAGGTTTTTTGTGATACCCAAGAACCTACTGTGGTGACAGTATGATTAGTCAAATTTAGTACATTATCAAATATAGTTGAGAAAACATACTAACTACACGCTGTTAGTTTTTTTTACGACATCTAAGCATTAGAAACAACTCATTTTGTAAATAATGTCTCTCTGGAGTGTGTACATGCATCATTTCTCATGTAAAATGGCAGGTATTTTTTGGCAAATATCTCCGAAAGTAATGTGGTAAGGGGTGGAATTTTCGGTGTCATTAGAAGGGTGAGATGTTTTTCTTTAAAATGAGACCAAATTCATTGATTTCTGAGTAAAATGATATTTCGCTCAAACTACCTTAACATTGCCAAGTCATTGAAGTTGAGTTGTGAGAATTGAAAACATTTTCTATGATTTTTCACAATCAATTTTGGCCAAAAGATATGCCTGTCATGGATTATTTATGCCATTGTAATGTGGCCGCAGATTAAATGTAGGATTTTTATTCTGGCACATGGTCCGGGCAATAATATGGGAACATTTTTAAATGTAGGTGGCTGTCATCATTGATTTAATTATGCTTTTTTTCAGCATGGGTCTGGTGTGGATGAGGAAGAAAATGTGGATGTTGAGGGTGATAGTGAAATGTTTGTGGAGTATGAATGGACAGGGCAGCGAAGGATTCGAGCTAGTTCTTTGCTGGTTGGAGGATATGCAGGTGAGAATGGTTAATAAACTGTCTCTGAGGGTTGAAAATTTTTTCTCAGTATTTATGTATCTGATGCTCAATATGTTATCATTACTAGTTAAAAAATGAGGAGTAATATGACTCTTCTTTGAAAAGTTGATGTTTTATTTCGAATAATATAAGGGATATTTGTAGTAAAATCTATCGGAATCTAGTGTTAAAAATGCACTCATTGGCAGTGTGGATAGTGCGTTAAATAAAACTGGTGGAAATTCAAGCAATGAATTTTGGGATTTTCCCCTTCCCCAAATGTTTGTTTTTGGAGGCCAAAGAGGATGTCCCCTCATGTCTCTTGGTAAATCAGTACATGGGGATTCGCATTTATGGGGGTGTGATACATGTATGTACGTTTAGGAGAAAACTAAATTTTTGCCATGATGTCAATTGGCTTAAGTTCAGTTTGAAAAAATTCCAAGCGTTCTAGTTTCGTGAGAGCTCTTGAATGCTTTTAGGTCAAGGATTGGAAGTTCATGATTTGGATCTGGAGATTTTTCAAGAACTTTTTGTAAGTTTTAATGCACAATGGTGCAAAAAAGCTACATAAATGAGAATAGTAAAGTCCCCCAAAAAATCATTATAATCAAGAGTAGCTGAATATTTGTCGATAGCATGAGTATTCACTCTACAGTTGTGATTTGTATATATATTAGTTACCCTTCATTATGGTCTCATTGAAAAGGGAAGGGAATGTTGTTTCTTCATTTCATGTCACATCTTTCCTCTGCAAATTTCTTACTCCATCGTTGGGTTTAAGAGAGTGGTGGTGGTAAATCTCTACCAATTTATTTGTCAGTGTTAGTATAATCACTATGATATTGTGTTGGTTGTAATAAAATATGCACGTCATTGATATTTCAAATTTATTTTAGCTCATGTGCTGGAGAAAATAACTCTCATGTTCAGGCTCATATTCTTATCCTCAGAATAGTATCTTGGTTGTTTGTTTCTCATGAAAGTGGGTCAGGCCATTTTGTCTTTGGCTCTGATTGTTTAGGTATATTTTGTTACATTTCTTATGCAATCACCCTGACACAGTCAAACATCTTCAGGCACTGCTGGAACCAATGTTGCTGGCTGTCAGATGTTTACAGATTATTGGTGCTTTGCAGTATCTGTCATTTTTCATGATTTGAGGCATTTTCATTCGAGTTGTCATTACTTTTATGATAATTTGCATTTTTGTAACCTGTTTGTATAGGTATATACATAAAATGATGAGAACTACTGATGCATAACTTAGCAAATCATTATTGAAAAAAATAATTAGGAAAATTTCTTTGGCAAGTGATTCAAATACATTCGGTGGTGCTCATTACATTTTTAAATATAATGGGCAAAATTAACAATAATGTGATAAAGAAGGTAAACAAGGAAAATGTTTGCATTATGCAACACACCACTCCTTCTCCGCCACCCTGCTGCGGCTGATGCCGATCAGCCGATTTACCATGTTTGATATTATTGTTAGGCGTGCCAGGGATTATGTCTCACGGGAATGGCGTGTTGGAACTCTTGCATTATCTGTTACTTATTGTTATGTTTTGTATTGGTTGTATAATATGTGGTATGTGACAGAGTGAAAAATGTTTTGTCCCCATCACTCGTTACTATTCTTCGATTTCGTCTAAAAATATCTGTTAAATTTGTTTGCATCATATGGTTTTCGCTTTCGTGTGCTGACTCTGTAATATGTAAATGTGCATGATTTGTTGCTCACTAATGATATTATGATGCTTCAAACTTGCAACAAGCCTGCTGGCATTATAAATGCAATCATCAGTTGATATTCTTTCAGGTGCAACTTCAATTCATCTTCTTTATTGTAATCACTCTTGCCTTGTTACTCTTGACCATTTTCACTATCTCCTGATCTCTTAAATGATGCACAACTGATGCATCGTGATCTGTCTCAAAACATTCCTCTAAATTTACCATTTCAATCTCATTTAAAGGACAGTTCTTGAAGCTGTTAACATATTCAAGTAACTCTGTCATCACAAGTTTTTCTTATGAAATCTGAAATCCTTTGAAATCTGCTATTGGTGTTTGGTCACCAAATCTTAATGCAGTCACTAATTTTATTGCATATGTTCTTTAGCTTGTATTTTATTATTATTTATTATCACCAATTTCCCTAAATTTACACCCACAAGAAAATGCTTCATGTAATTCGATTGATATAGACATTGTTGTGATGGTAGTATGCCCTAATCTTAAGGCTGTATAAGAGGAGTGCAATTGGGTGGTAAAAATATCTTGAAAGCATTGATTTTTGTCATAATTTTGGCCTCATTATGAGTAGAACAATTATCCAATGTGAGTAGTATTTTGGATCTAAACCCTTGCTATTATAGTGATGTCGTTACCCTGGCACAAATGACTATTGAACCTGTCCACTGCAATGTCTCTCCTCATTCACCTTCATTTATTCACGTGATAAATGACAGGAAACACTTTCACGCCATGAAAGGTTCGGGGTTTCTCTCTTTTCTGTATAATGAGCAGTTTTAATTGGTGAGCTCCTGCAGCATTGGAACATCCCATTACTGTCACTTGGTCCTTGAACTCCTGCCCAGTGAATGGTCCTGTGTCTTGTCTTGCTAATGTTTCTCTAGGTAAACAATGTCAAAACTGGACTATGGGCGCTTCAAAATTCAATATATCAAAAATATATACATAAACAGAGATTTAATGATTATTATTAATAATGGAAAGTTTCATTTAAAATTTGGCACTCAAAGCATGCACACAATGCCATCATAGCCTCAGAGTGCATTCTTTTCTAAGGTGACGTACTTGCCACCGACCATTATGCCTCATGTTTGTAATGTGTGTTCGACTGAAAGGCTAAGCATTTTTCTTTTCCTCTGTAAAAAATGAAGTTTAGTGCTGCAGAAAAAAGCCACTTATCCGAGAATGGCTTGCCAAACTTTGCTTATCACACCGCAGGAATTGGAAAATTTTCACAACTATTTTTTTGCAAGGGGCCAGATTAACTGATGGGGTTCCCCTCCTACTCCCTTTGTTTTTTTGCCTGTCAACAATACAAGTTTTTTTTGTTTTTTTATGCCCTATGATTCGGTGCACATTGCTATACAATTTTTACTCTGCCAATTGAGGTGCCCATGGACCCCATTTTCTCGCAGTGGCTGAGTGCTCCCCTTCCTCCATGCACCCTTTCCTCTTGGCACCCCAGGCCAGGGCCTACCTGTCCTATGCATCAATCCAGCCCTGTTTGATGCTCTTTGGTGCCCTAGTTGTGTGATGCAAAGATAGGCCTTGCATTTCAAGCAGAATCCTGCATCATGACTGTCTCCTAAAATTAAGCCTGGTCCATTCTGAGAATTGATAAAGGAGCTATTTGGCTCTGTAAATAAATATATGGAGTAAATAAAACAGGTCAAATTAATCTTCATCAAGAGTCGGGAATAGATAGTTGTTTATGTGACCAAATTTTAAAAGAGAAAAGAGACTGTTGTCTCCTAATCATTTCAGTGCATTCTAAGCCTTCAGATTGAATATTATTTGAGTCTTATTTAAAACTATGACTTGTCATGTTGCTCTTCCTTCATGTGTGTGTTTCAATCACCCTATCATTCCACTAATGAATATTAAGATTGATATTTTAATCCCCTTTTGGGTCAACAATTGCAAGATTCGAAACCTGCTGGGCCACAAGTAGCTTTTTGTGAAATCGCCGAAAAGTTTAGCGGTGTTCATAAATAGTGTGAGTAAACCTTATGAATCCTCTTGTATATTTTTTAAACTGAGTTTTTCCTTTAACTGTGAATATTTGAATGGAGAAAAAGGAAGAATTTGTGTCCATCTAACTATATCAATTGTTCTTATCCATTGAAGTCTTGATACTTCATCAGAAGTTGAATGCAGTTTTTGACATTAAAACAAAGTTAGGATGATGATCTGCAAGCTAATTTTGAAACTTTGCTAAAGCAGAGCAGTGCATGACTCTGGCTGCTATTGTAATAATTACCATTTGATTATGTGCATAAAGGCTTTAACATACAATTTGAAAACTTGAAGGAAGCACTTTCAATATTGAGATCCAAGTGCACAAAATTAAGTACATTGTTCTTTTCTATTTTATATTTGAATGAAGACGTCTGAATTCAGAATCTGATGGTGATTTTTCAATGCAAAGAAATAGTGTTATTTTTAGTGCTTGGATTGACTTTCATTTTTCTCCCCTAATTAACGACTTGGAATTTTTTGGAGGAGAATTTACAAAGTGGTCAGTAATTTCCATTGACTTATAATTTCTTGAGGTGCTTTGTCATTTTTATTTATTCATTAATGTAGTTATTAATTGTTTATTAGACACAGCTCTCTGCAGTCGGATATATTTAGAGAAGTATATTCAGCCATGTCCTGAGTGGTGTAAAAGTACCAAAATCTTAACTCTGGAAATTTGTTTTAGGGGTGAGGGCTCAATTCCATTGCCTCAGTGGTGGGCTAACAACTGTTGACCAATTTTATTTACCAAACTTTTACAATACCTCAGGTTATATGAGAGAGACACAACAACAATTGTTATGTCTCTCTCTCTTTGTCTCTGTTATTGTTCTGAATAATCAATTAATAATATGGCAGGTGTGGGTATGGCGACGACAAGCAGTGCCCCTCGTCCTGGTGAGGAAGAGGAAGATCTGGTCGTTGATGGTGATGACACTGCAACATTTGGCCCTGCTCAGTTTTCAGAAGCAGATGTAGTCATGCCCAGTGTCGATGGGGGACCTAGGGAAGAGAAAGAAAGGCATGCACTCCGAGAAGCAGTTATAAGGTATTTGTGAAAAACAGATGTTATCACTCTAGAAGTCAATACTGCCAGTAAGCTGTGGTTAAGATGAGAAAGAAACAGATCTGTAGAATGAATCCAGAAAATCTGCATCGAAACTCATTCCTCAGTGTAAAAGGTCATGTTAAATCATTAATTATATATTTTATGCTTTGGAATAATTTCCGCATGCAGTACAAAGAGCTAAAACAATGAAAGGAAGCGACCTTGTGGCATATTTTTCTACATAAAATGAAATGCCCCTCTGCCTAAATATGGTTTCTAATGAACTGACATGTTATTCTTATTTTGTCCCTTAAAAAAAGCTTTGTAAAGGTTGTTAATCTGGGCAGAATGTTTGATGCTGAGATGTGGGAAGGAAAGGGTTGATTGGGGAAGGAGGGGCAAGGTGCATCAAGGGAAAGGAGATGGGTGTGTGGTCAGTTGAGGATCTGACCTGAGGAACCCTCCTGAGTTCTAATGTATGCTGCGAGGGCCACCTTGCTTGGACTCATTCCTTTGTCCTCTTGTTGGCAATATTTCTCAACACTTCAGGATGTAGCTCTTTGTTTACTTTAAATTGCTTCTTTGCTACCCCAATTGAGAGTGGTGGGAAAAGTCCATATTAAACCATTAAAAGAACAGCTAGAGGTTTGTAAACCTTAAATTTTGCAGCTCATGAGACCATACATAGCTTTGAAGTCAGCCCGTTGAATTCCTTTTCCACGGAAGAGATCCATACATGTCTGCTATACATTGTGCCCCCTTTTCAGGGACAGGAAATCATTCTTTAGATACCGTGTTTGTAAGGAAGTACCCCCTATTTCTGTTTTCTATGTAAGATATGAACCCTCTCATAACATTGTATGCAACATATCAGAGTTTACCATCAATATTATACCTTTTCTCATTGATTCTCATGTTAGTGAGAATTAGCATTATTTTGGTAAATGCATGGTTTCAACCAAGAGTATCTTCCTATGTTCTTCCCACCACATTCTGATAAATGCTCCTCCCCCATCACCATCATAGTATCAAGAGCATATTGCAGTCACCCCTCCAAAATGAACACCCTTCTCTGACTCCTTGTCATGTTACCTCATTCTTTCTCAGTATAGATCTCTAACAACCTTATCTTCTTGACAAGATCCCTTCCTTCTTGTTGTGAGCAAACCTTCCTCCAAAAATATTTTATTTAATTGCATCTATACTTCAGTTTCCCCTTTACGTAACCCCTTCCACCCCAAGTAATTTAAAAACTTAAAACTTGTAACTTAAAAATAAAATTTTATTATCAGGGTGCCTCTACCTCTAATCTATGTCATTCACACTCATGCATGTGGCACTTGACTCCCTCTTCACCATCAGCCTCCCCCACGGGACAGCCCAACCTATCTCCACCAATGGCCCCTGGCACAAGAGGATTGTGTGTGCCTGGTTCCTTTCGCCTTCTGGATTACAACATTATTTTAAGAGACACTTTTCTCAATTTTCCAATCATCCATTCATTCATCCCTTGGTGCAGGCTCTTTCTTTTTGCCCTTGTATTATTTTTGGGACCATTGATCCAGTCTGTGAGCTTGCACCCTAGAGACCTCAACCTCTAATTCTGTGGATTACTTAACATCTCCACTGATGTTTTGCTGTAGCCTTCTCAACCCCTCTTAAATTTTTCTGTGTGTATTATTGTGCTGTTTTGCATTCAGCTGTATTGTTTGGTCTGTACCCCAGATCTTACTTATGCTCCTCAATTTATTTCTTACTTTGCCTCTTTTGGTGAGCTGTTTTGCAGATATTTTAATGACTGTTTACCAAATAAGAGAATTTGCTATGTGAGATTTGGAACTTCAATGAAAAAGTTGCATCAACATGATCTCTTCTGAAGAATATCTCTAATGAAATGGTTTACTGAAAGTACTAATTTATGATTTGTATTTCCTTTCAGGTTATTGTCTTTGCTTGTGTTCATTCTTTTTTTACCTTTGATAAATTTTTGCTGTTATGGCCTTCATTTTCTTCTGACTGAAAAATAAGTCATTAAAAACTCTTCTAGAGAAAAACCATCCTGAAAAACTGTTTTGCATTGTAAAATATATCCTGCCTCCGGTAACTTTCAAATGCATACCAGCAAGCTTTGGTCTGATGACTCGCTTATTATTTTGTTATTTTTCATTAATCTTGTTGATGTTGATTATACTTTGTGGACAACAAGGTTTGATTTTTCACACTGTGAATGATTTGCCATTTATGGATTGAAGTAAAGTAATATATTGGTCTCTCATTTAATATTGTTATCCTTCACATTGTTGTTTAGAAAATGATGGTAATGCAGTGGCCATAACTTAAGAGCCAGCTAAGAATAAAGTTAACTGCCCTATGGCTGGGCTATTTTGCCAGAAGAGATGATCATTCGTGACAATGTTTAAGAGGCATTAATTGTTTTATTCAATGAGTCGCTGTATGGTTTGGTATATTAACCAGTTTCTCATTTTTTTCTCCAGTCCTGGTGGTACAACTAACTGTGTTAGTGCTAGTGAAAGTGACAATACATTAGGCATGGCAGATACAGTGGAGGAAAGTGCTACCGAGGATGATGCTGTTCCTTCAGAGGGCAATGAGTCCCTCCACAAAACGGCATCGCCAGATGAGGATTCTGGAAGCCCTCTTGTAGAAGCTTTGAAGAATCGAATCCGTGAACTGGAGGGAGAGACACGATCAATCGCTATTAAGTGTCTTATCTGCATGGTAATTATACATGTTTGTTTTATATTTCAGTTTATTATCATGTCTTTAATTATCTGACTTGAGTATAGTGTAAGAAAACTAGGAGTTGTACTGATTTTGACCAATGGCTTCACCAATTCATCCTCTTCTAAGGCATTTAAATCATCATTTGTGCTAATGTTGAATGATTCATCTGTGTGAATTCTTACATACTTATTTGTCCGTATGGCAATTCTTTGGCGGATTTACTGATTGTGAGTACTTCTTGTTGAGTTAACCAGTTGTTTTCCGTATTATGAGCGAGTTTAAGTGAACTTTAGAGGCATTTCATTGTAATACATTCAAGTAATCTTTCATTCTGTTGTTTTTATTGCCTGAAATGTCAGTTCAAAGTGCAAAGCAACTCATTTTTCAGATTCAGCCGGTTAAATATTACATAAATGGAGAAATCAGATGACCTGCAGATGGTTGACATAGCCTAAGCGTACACCACTTTGCATGAGACCTAGCATGGTGAAAAAGACAACTTAGTTATTAGAGATATTACAGGCAAATATCTTTGTCTCCCATTGAAATGCATGGGAAGTACTTCAAATATGTCATAAAGTTAAGGCTGATCTAGGTTCATTAGGGTCAGCAATGGCTGTGTGAGATTAAACTGTTTGTTCTTCAAGTTAAAGGTTGTGCTTTCAGATCTGATTTGGAAAGGGGTTTGTGTTGTTTTAAGGAAGAGATAATGGAAATTTAATGGAGGGAGAATATGAGAGTGAATATTGGATGTGGAAGGGATGGCACCTATCAAAACGGATCTATTGATATTTATGAGTGTGTTACGTACAGATATGTGGTAGATTGCAGGAGCATTATAAGGAGAATTTTCCCGCCAAATTTAGCTTTTTGGTGGTACAGATGTTACTGTCTTATTTTAAAAATGAATACTTGTGGCATTCTGGTTAATGGATAGCAAATCAGCATCAGTCTTCTCTGTAATATAAAATGCTTTCTATTTTTTAAAATTATGAAACAGAGATAAGGCCAGCATGGACATGGATATTCGTTAGTTAGGCATGTAAAAGTAGGAGTTGGATGATGGGAGTCTGCCATTTGAGGAAAAGCTGTGCTGAGATTGAGCCAATACTGTCCAGTCAATATATTGCTATATGCTGAGCTTAAGTCTCAACTCGTTGCGAGTTGATGTGGAAATTTCTAATAGGTACAATTTTTATTTTGATTACCACTATCTTGAGATTCTCACATTGTTCTCAAGCTAGCCTTGAGGCTTTGACTCTTAATGAGGGTCTAAATATACTTCCAATGGTGCAGTCACTTGATTGGAGATAGAAAATGATGTTGGAAGGAGGAAGAATAATGGGCAAGGATGTAATGTACAATTTTGGAAGAAATCAATGTGGAATTAACACTTCGAGCAATTTTTCACCATTTTGCATCCCTTTTGCGCATTTTTTGTGTGAGAGTTGCATGATTGTTGTGTCACAATTGGAGGTTTTTATGCATGAACATATGAATGCATTGGATCTCAAAAGACCATTCCTATAGTGAAATTCATTATAAAGTGACCTAAAATGTCACCAGATGTCACTGAATGTTTTCCATATTTTATATGTGTTTATACTTGATCACATACAATAGTTATTTGAGTATAAAATTCTGGGGATAATGGATAATAGATTATATAAATCAACCTGAACACATTTCAATATATGGAAAAGTGTGTTGACATCTCAGGATCAATAGCATATTATCTCCTGTCGCCTGAACCCTACACTTGTCCATGAACCTCTTGACCCAACTCACCAGTGTTGGCAGAAACTGTTTGTGAGTCATCAATTTAATTATTTCTACCAAATAGCTTGATTGTTTTAAGATTGTATGCATAATAGTAGTCTTCCTCTGCAAAATTTCTCAGTGCAATACTATCTTTCTAGAGACTTGCATAATATAAGTAAGCTTAAGTAAATAAATATAAGTAAGTAAATATAAGATGGCTTTCAGGGTAGCTTCTGCTTTGTGTCATCTGTGAAGATAACAGTTTTGCAAGCATTCCTGTCATCTTTAAAATTGACACAGTGAGAAAGCTTCCCTGAAAGCTATCAAGAACCAAGACCACTCCGTGCATGCTTTCGCTGCAACTCACCTGGTATAAGTCTCTGGCATCCGCACAAATGATTTATAATTTCTATCATCCCTCAGAAAGATTGAGGAAACCCAACAGAATTAGGGACTTCTCAGAGGTTGTTTAATCTTGGTAATCGGCTCCTTCTTGCTGGTATTTATTCCATGAATAAGGGGAAATATGCTTACATGTTCTTCTTGGCAAGAGAATATAGTAATGACTTTCCAGAAACCCTATGTGCTGAGTGTATGCTAGCAGTAAGATGATGAAATAAGTTTGGATGGAGAAATTTCATGTCCTTGCTTCATCAATCACTAAATGCTAGCTTGTCATTCGACTTGTTCAGTAAGTTATCTCCTCAAGTTTTACTTTGATGCACATAATTAGAGCTCAAGATAAAAACGTAGAGTTATACTCTCTTTATATTCATGCTAACAAAAATACTGTTTCACCCTTGCATTATTCAATCTCAACCTTCGGGAGAGGTGTCTGGTTGTTAGGTTTGGCCTGACAATATCATGAATACTATTCAGATTCAAGGTGAGCGTAACTGATTGGTGGCACTCTAAATTTCTGACCATGAGACAAATCTGGTTTGTTTTTTCACATAGATATTACTTTGATGGTGTATCACCTTTCATTTACCATGCATGCACGTGGCCATTCTCATACCAGGTAGTTGCAACCAATCTACAAAAATCCTGGGGTGGAATGAAGGTAGTAATTTGGAAGAGATTACTTCATAGGGAAGACAATTGAAGACTTCTTGCCATGCCGTGAAAGGCGGCATCAAAGATTTCAGATGGCGATGCAGTGAAGGGTAGTTAGGACCCCATGCCAACCAGTGCAGATGGTAAAATGACAAAATATATGAGGAAAAACCTCTTTCAATGTGGTTTGCATTCACTGGGATGCATTCCTATTATCTGTGTTTGAGATATTAAAAAAAAATTTCCTTAGTCACAACATGAGCTTTAAATCACAATGATGATGATTGCTCATCTTCATCAGGCGGCTAGTACAGCCAACCTGTAATAATTTGAACTGTTCATAAATTGAGGGTTTGCTGTATATTTACATATTTATACTAGTATCTTAGTGATGTTGTATGATGCTGAGAAGTGTGAGGAATGGTGGAATGTCACAGGTATTGTGGTGGGAAATGAAAAACAGAAATTTTAGTGCTATAATGTAACCGGGATAATAATTCCATTTTGTGCTAACTCTCCTCTGCCTAGAGCATTAGTCTATGTTCTTATAATCTTAGTGTCAGCTTAAATGGCCACTGTTCGTCGTAAAATCCCACTTTCCCAGTCAACCTCTTTTTCCCTGGCCATCTTACATAATTCTCTCCTTGAAATAACATTTGATGAGTTTATAAATGCCATGATGCTTCCTTTCATCCAAAAACCCCTCAATTTTCACCCAAAACTTGAGTAGACTGGCACGTGGCCTTTGATGGTGTCAGTCAACTCCCACTGACTGAGTCTAAATCAGGCAGCCTTGATGAGCCAATTCCTCTCCTTTTCCTAATATCATCACCGCCTCCCCTTCCTCATCACTCAAACCCCTTCCTTGGTCACTCCCTCTCCTCCCTCCATGCTCATCCATGCCTCAATTCAGGTTGTGAATAAATTAGGTGGAAAAACATTAAAATGAGAAAAAGTGATGGGAATTTAAGTTGTCTTTGTGCTCACCTGAGATTGTTTCATTTTTTAAGGATAGAATTCTGTGAGAGCTTTTATACAAAATTACTGCATCCCGTGAAATCACAATTTTGCCTTTATCATCATCGTTATAGGTAACCAACCCTATGGTTGGTTTGACCTCTCCACTCTTTGCTTCTATCAGCTAAGACTCTTCACCTCTTCATATTCCTTTTTTCGATATCATTCACAATTTGCTTTGTGTACATCATCCGAGGTCGTACTCTACAGTTCTTCCCTTGTACTCTTCCTTCAAAGACTGCCTTGATTACCATACACTCTCATTATAAAAATCCACAATTAGGTTATCCTTCCTTTTTCTCATTGTAATCATGAAATTTCTCTCTTGTCCTACTAATCTCAATGCCTCCTATGTAGTTGAATTGATCTCTCAACTTTATTTTATCATTGCTCCTATTGCACCATATTAATTTTTCCAATATGTCCTATCTGCTGCATTTATTGCCCATTTCTCTCTGCCATAGAGAAGAATACCCTTGATATATGTCCAATTGAATTGCTTCCTTTCTTCAAAGATTGTTTTCCTGGCTGTCAGACTTATCTTCTGACGGAACGCCTTTATTATTTCTACTATCCTACTAATAATTCTCATCTCGGTTCTTCTATTGCTGGTGATTCTACTTCCCAAATAGGAGACATTTTCCACTACTTTCATTCTCATTTAATGCATGTCTTGTGCATGTCTCATGCTTTAATCATGTGTCTCCTTTATGCCTTTTTCCTGAGATGGTAGCTTTAGCTTTATCTTTTGGCCACACATCTTCTGTTTTTGAAATTTCTTATTTTTTACGAGTCGTCTTAATATATCCTTGTCTTTTTTGTCATGGGCTTGTCATCAACAAAATACAGCTTGCTGATTCTTTCATGGTGTATATACATGCACAAAGCCATATCTTTGAGTTAGTATACCACTTAATGCCGAGCGGTCTCACTCCTTTCCTACTCTTACATCTTCAATACTATGTGATAATTTCTACCTGGACTTTACACAGGCTATTAATAACTCTCCTGACATAGTATGCTATTTGTGTGTATTTGATAATGTAGACTATTTTATTCCAGTTTTCATTGTCAAATGCTTTCTCTAGGTTGATCAAAGTCAATAAAGATTGATCCTTTTCAATTTATATATTTTCCTGAAACTATAGTGATCTTTGTTCAGGAATTTCTCTGCTTTACTTCTATTCTTTTGTTGTTGATTCTTTGTTAATATCATTAATGCTTGTGCTGTTTGACTCATGATCTGAGAAGTTTTATATATGTCTGCTGTACATTTCACAAATGATTTAGTAGAGCCAGGCCAAAGTTTGGTGTCCTGTCTTTTTTATTTAGCTTGGAAGCAACCCCTTCAATTTTGGGAGCCTTATTCTTATTCCAAATTTTCATGTTACATTGAATTTTTACCTAAGATTACTATCACCTGATGGAATAATTGAATTTTTTGGTCTGGAAAAATGGAAATGTTGGCCTGGAAAACTTTGAAAGAAGTCCTGGAATTTCATAATTTCTGATCTAGAGCAACCCCCAAATGGCTCAGTCTGGTTATATGTGGAAATAAATTATTACAACTGAGAGAAGAGTGAAATGTTCATTGGTGGGCTTGTGAGTTTTCTTCAGCTGTGGTGAAATTGGTGGAGGAAATGTGATAGTAAACACTTGGTATTTATTCCTGTTGCTGTGACTTACTATGAGTTGGAAGTGAGGGACTCCATTTCTTATATGAACATTTGAAACTTCAAATAGAGCCCTCAACATCAGATTGGTTACCAGTTTGAGACATCAGAGTGATGTGAGACATTTTGTCGGTAATTGCTTGAATTGGAAACCTCTTTATGGCTAACTGAATTATTCCATAACTGAGTACACATACCAATTTGGAATAATTTAAGACAGCTACAGAAGTTAAATCAGATCATGGATACTCTTCTTCCCTGTGTTTCTGATTAGTCAATTCCATCTTTTAACTATGTTTTTTTCCAATAATATTTCTTAGCCTACCTCTCAGTTAGTAGCTTAAGAATGAGTATAAGCCTATTTTTTGTATCTTAAGATCCTCACTTTCTGTTTTCTGGTTCAAGTGACAGTTCCCTTGTAGTATGGGAATTCTGAGTAGTATGTATAGATAGAATACATATTATGCATATAAATATATGGAAATAAATATATATCATAGTGAGGTACCTTACTTTAAAGTTAGTTTAATGTTTCATTGGCTTACATCTAGATTTTACATCACATACCCTCAATATCATGGTGATAGATTCACTACTTTCTTAGCTTTACTTCACTCAAGCTGTTTAAATAGGTTTTTTATGCCGGTGGAAGTGAATGAAATTTGAGATATAGGTAGTGGGTGTTTTGCAAAGTATCATGTTAATTTATGTTATTCATGCTATAGTTTTGCTTCTCTTCAATTTTAATCAAGTGGGAGTAAGTTTAATGAAAGGTATTATTTTATTAGTCATTTTTTAGACAGGACTCTTTGAATTAGAAACAAAGAGTGCTGCTGGATTGGGCTATTGTTTGTCAAATTATATGATATTTGCATGAATGAAATGTTTGCCTTTTTAAATTGGAATGAAGCATTATGACTGTGAACTTTCAGTGCTGTACTTTTCTCTTTGCAGGATGTGTACAAGAAGCCTGTTATCTCCATTTGTTGCTGGCATGTTCATTGTGAGGAATGTTGGCTCCATACTTTGGTAATGTGCATCATCCTCTCGTCAGTTTTAAGTATGGCATTTGGCTGATCGTTGCCCACTCAGTCTGTCAACTGGAAATTTACATCTAAGAGTGATTGAGAGAGAGAGGATAATTCTCTATTAAAGTGATTAAATCACAAGATTTGTTGCTGTACATATATCTATATAGTTGAACCAACGTTTTGGGTGGCAATTTGAGAGGAAGTGAGCCTGGGATAATGTGATCCCTCCTTTTGATATTTTCTCAATTGAATAGTGAAAATGTTTGAATGATTGGAATTAATCTGTTGACGTAGAACATGATTTAAGGAGGTAAAGAAAGCCTCCCCTATGTTTTCGCTCGGGACAGAACCATCAGCAAGGATAACATTTGTGTAACACTTCAATGTAAAACCAATCCTCTGGATCTCTAATGAAATTCTGAGCCTTTACATTTCCAAGACAGAGTTCTAATGCATGGTAAACATTGACTGTGGAACTCGTGAATTAAGAAGAAAATTATCATCTTTAGCCACTTTTCCTATGATTAAACTCTGGAAATGCTGAAAGTATTTAGAACCTATTTAAGGTCCTATGGCGATATGTGACATGTATTTAAAAATCCTATCATATTTATATACAATTTTGAGTGGCAGTAATTACCAACAGTTAACTTATATAGAAACATTTGCAGTAGTGGAATGAGGAAATGGATTTTAAAAATTTCAATTGTGGCTGTACGTGAAAATATCCATGAAGTACCATGGTTAACATGGCTCCTCCGTATTCTTTTCATGGTTGTTTTCCTTTGATGAAATAAATGCAATTACTCATGGTTCATTCTCTGTTTACCTGAGAATATGGGAAAAGTATATTGGACTTGAGCCTGATTCCTTGATCTGTGATTTTAAGCATGAACTGGCTCATGAATGAATTTCAAAGTTGAGTGGATTAAACCAATCATCCTCTGAACTAGCAGATAACTCTGTGACAAGAGTATTTTTATGGATTGAAGATTATCAAGATAATTCTTGATTGATGATTCCGTATCAAAATACTGTGAAAAATTGTGAATGAAGAGCTCGTATGTACTGGTTAGCAAATTCATGCTAAAGAATAAAAAACAATTTTGATTTGATGTGAGGATATCAGATGTGGAAAGTACAATTGGCAACATTTTATCTACTGCATTTCTTTAGATGTAGTCCCTCTTTTTTCCCCAAGCATCAGTGGGAAAAGTGATGAGGAGATTATAATTACCATCAGTCATTAAGGAATCCTTGAAATTGGCATCAACCTCACCTATAGGCCATAAGTTCCTGTAATTATCCTCTTTAAGGGCTATGTGATTCCACTTGGATTCTCCAGCATTAAAAGTCATTACATCACTAAGAAAGCTGATGTGTGGAATAGGAAAAACCTATGCATTTTCCTCGAGACAAGATTATGGACCAAATTGGCTGACGTCGAAAATACCTCACAGTTTCCCTGAGGGGAAGATGCTAGGTGGAAAATCTGCCAGAGGCAGAGCTTTGAAATGAATTTTCAAATTGCACTCTCACGATGCCCAAGCTATCATTGGAATCATGTGGTTGGCTCTAAAGTATGAGGAAGAATTAATGAGAACTTGGAGAGCCTTACTGCATTCAGGAT
This sequence comes from Ceriagrion tenellum, assembly GCA_963169105.1. Classification (NCBI taxonomy): domain Eukaryota; kingdom Metazoa; phylum Arthropoda; class Insecta; order Odonata; family Coenagrionidae; genus Ceriagrion; species Ceriagrion tenellum. The sequence goes on from OY720638.1 coordinate 15,389,753, forward strand.
GCCTGTTCATGGCTGTGGGTGTTTTAGTGTCTTCTCTTTGGTAGCACCGTGAATTTGATGAAATGAAAGAGGGAGTAGTTAGCCTGTCACAAAAAAATCTTGATCAGAGGCTGTTGCTATGTCATATAGTGTGATTCGTGATGAATTAATAACACAACAACATGTTTATTTCTTGTGGTGCAACAACAGCTCACCCTATGAGACAAATGTTTGTAAGATCTGTGGTGCTCCTTAAAACTTCATTCCAAAACTGAGGCTTCAAAAGATGGAGGAGGATTGGATGGAGGATGAATGGAGGATTCTTAACCAGAAGTTGAAGAAGCATTTGTGTGAAGTGACCCTTGGAATAATACCAGTTATGGTGGCATGGAATTTCAAGTAATGAGTGTGAACTACACATTTGAATATTCATTTATTTTGTGACATTCTGATGTTTTTCTGCAATTATTTTTCTCCATAGATATTGAGGAGGAAAAAAATAAAGTCCAAAAGTGAATAATGTTGTGAAAGAAATTGCTATGAACCCATAGAGAATAATTGTTAGCTTCAAAACCATGTGACAGTGATTCCATTAAAACAGATGTATCTAAAATGATGCTGTTTTATGTTTCTCAGAAGATGATTTGGTGTGGATTAAAAGTACTTGAGATTTATATATTCCCTTTAAAATCCTAGATTTTAATATCTAGAGGAAAAGGGAACTTAAAATTTCTCATTTTGGAATTGCCTGAAAGGGGTATTGAGAATGAAGAAACTAGCCTGATCTGTCAAAACAGTCTGCCTGTCCAGTGACTCCAGAGAGTGGGTAGGTTTGCATTACCCTGAGAAATTGAGTGTCTGTGAGCATTAAACAAACTAAAACAAGGCTTGGGCTGCCCATACAGGCTGGTGGTATTTTTATATTCCAGTTAGCATCCAGCCAGTAGATATTGTGGCCACCTGAGCATCGAAGTTCTGTAACTCACCATGTAACTGCCATTAAGCTCTGGAATATTCTTTGTATCCAATTGATTGTGCTTTGACTTTGTCAGAAAGTGGCAATTGATACTGCTTTTTTAGATTCATTGGATTATTGAATAACTTTAATTGGATGAAGATATGAATTCATTTGCTCTATCAAAATTTTGTTTCTGGTAATGGAGTATTAGTGACTCAGTGAATTTACCTATTTGAAGATCGTGAATAGATGAATATACTTTTTGAGGCTATTAACTTTGAAGTACCTTAGTAGAAATTATCCATTTACCTGCTTCTTAAAAAGATTTGACATTTAGTTAGGATTGTAAAAAGTGAAGAGGAATTAACCACATAGAGGAAGAAATTTAATGAACATATACCCTCTGATTGTGACTGTGATGTTACTCAATTTTATTGCAAACATTTTTAAAGGTCATAATTTATTCTCATGGGCAATTCTATGCTTAAAAGTTGGTTCAAGTGATGATGTATCCCCCTGTTTTTGGTGATTGAATGGAAACAAAAATCACAGTGATGATCGAAGTGATTCTTTATCTGTTACTTGCTGTTCGTGGTTGGAATTGAATTAGTCAGCATACAGTTATAGCGCTCTTGTTGCATCGCCGATTGAATGTTTCCATACCACTGCATGTATATCTTTGGGAAAAGCTACCCTCTTGGAAAATTCAGCTTGAAGAAATTATTTCATGAAATAATTGAGGTTAAATGCCTATTTTGCAGTGGGCATCAGCAGAGGAAAGTTAGCAGCTGTGTCAACATTATGAGGAACTGAATCATCCATCAATGCTTGTATCTTTGGAAATGCAACCATCATGGAAAGTTCTGCTTGAAGAAGTTATTTCATGAAATAATTGAGATTAAATGGCTATTTTGCAGTGGACTTCATCGGAAGAAAGTTACCAGCTGTGTCTTCATTATGAGAGACCAAATCTTTCACCCATTCACTGATGACCATGTGAAGTTTTCCTGCTGAAGGAATTTCTTGCACTTGTTGTGAGAGTGTACCATTGGTAGTGAAAGTGCCACCTCCAAGAGGTCTAGTTAAGAATTCTTGAATGGTTTTAAGGTGCAGAATCGGTGATTAGTGCACTAATAATGCTTGGGAATTCCATGGAACTAAGTTCATTCTTGTGTTATTGCTTGCAATGAATGGCTTGAACTTGTGGTTTACAGGATTATCAAGAGGATGAATCATTGATGCCTATTTTCTTAACAGATCTAGAATTTTCTCTGGATGAAGTCAAATATAGTCCCTTCTTATATATTTGTGGCATTTGGTGGAGGTAGTTGAAAACAAGCTGAGAAACCTTTGGAGTGCTATAAAAATATGATTGTGATATGCTCCCTGCTGAGTGGTGTATTTGCATTCACATTTCATTCCTTCCCTGCCTCTCAAGAAGAGATTGGCCTATGTTGCTGTAACTGTGGCAGAATATGGCCAGAGCTTTCTATGCAGTCAATCGTTTCTGTATTTAAGCATGGTGGTCTAAATCATCAGTCCAGGGTGTAGTTATTCTTTAGGATTTCAGACTTCAAGAATGTAATCTACTCTTAAAACTACAAATAGAAGTAGTATTGACAAGTAAAGCACATTATAAGTGTTCATTTTGCCTTTGGAATAAGTGCATTTTCGAGGAATCATGTTTAAAATTGATGAAGCAACTCATCTGAGGCATAGATCCAAAAGATATTGTGCTTTAACTTCAATTTACTGTCATGAGATCAATTTTCTTATGACATATTAGTAAGTGATTGTTGTTACACAAGATGGATTTAATACATGTTCCTGGCCACTCTATTTCTTTAAATTGGAAAATGTATGGGTGAGTATTGAATCATCTCTTCTTAAACATTTTCATTCCCTAAGTCCTACCCATATCTTGTCAATCCCTTTCTTGGTAAGCCAAAAATATGACTTAGCCACTTTGGCCAGTGCTTTTGCATTGAGACATTCTGGTGATGTGTTTGAAGGTGAAACTTGTGTCGAGTGGAGATGATTCTGCGGACTCCTTAATTAATGTGTGTATACTGCCAAATCAAAATGCTCCAACATTCAGAGTAAAACATTGTCTGGGTTACATGATAGTGCTCACATATGTAGGAAAGGCTCACGCTATTACTCTTCATAATCCAAGGTTAATTGCCACCCAAAACTTTGTAATGGAAATGAATATCAGTGTGATTTTTGTGGTCATTATTGTGTTATAGTACAGATGATTTTTAAATTGCTATCATAAATGATTCGGGAAAGAATTTCCTGTCATGGGAAAATTGGGTTAGGATGTGGACATGTGGCCATCAAAATATTATTGGGCCATTAAGGTAGTGCTTCACTCTCTGCTCTGCCTGTGAGATATAGTCAAATAAGTTATTCATCTTTTTGTACCTTTTCTATCATGGAGAGGATATGAGTTATTTTATAGGCTTATGTAAGTTTTAAATTTAAAATTTAGCTAACTTCTTAATCACTCCAAAGATGCTCTTATGTTTTAACTGGCTTGGTCTGTTAATCTAATTATGAAATGTGGACATTCCTCATACAGTCACAATGCTGTACGTAAATTGAGTTATCATTTGCATTCCATGTTGATAGATTGAGTGGCTGGAAACCAATGTATCCTTCTCCCAAATGCGGTGAATAGCCTGTGTGCATAAGAAATGAAAAGTTATTTTTGCCAACAGCTATGAATATGCTGAATGGTATAATATGGTGACTTACTATAGAATTATACTTTAATTCATGACAATTGTTTTACTCTATTGTCATTGTCATTACATCTTTATCAGGGGTTAAAATGCTGTTGAATTTTTATCACTGAGTCATAATATCTTCAGTAAATAGCATTATACACAATGATTTGGAGTCCGTAACATCTCTGCTGGTCCACTTTCAGTTAAACAGATTCACTGTTTATAATTTATGTAAGTATTTACTGGTGCCATTTGCAGGATATGTATTTTATTTCACAAAAAAATTCAAAGACATAATTATGTTCTTTGTTGGCCTCTCATTAGGCCATTCTACTTATATATAATCTTTTATTGAAATAGGTTTGTGTGATTTTTGTCCACATCTGGAAAGAAAAGGCATTTTACACTTCTGAGTTTTATTATATTAAATTAAAATTTTAAGTTGAATCAGAGTCAATATGATTCTATTTCAACCATTAATATGACTCAGCCCAAATTAATTAAGTCAATGAGGAGGCCCAATTTCTGTCCAAAGTTACTATATTTCCCGGCTGGTGAAGACAGATTTTTTTTCTCAAAAAAGGACATGAATCAAATGGGCTGAGGATAAAGCTACACTTTCAGGTATCCATTGTTGCACTGCCTTCAGAGGTCCACCTCTGGGGCTCTCCACCTCTGCCACTGACTGCAGTGCAGCACTGAGCTTAAGCTGCAGTTTCTATCATTTGGTTGTTTCTGAGATTCTATGATGAATAGCTGTGATACAGTTACTATATTTAGAAAACTATAATCCCATTTCATTCCTGTAAAGTGTCAATATTATGTGATGCTGTTTATTAATTTTTCTTTTGAATATAACCCTTAAAAAATCTCATCGCTTCATGGGAGCAAATAAGGTATATTCCTCCAAATTCATATTGTAATTGATTTCGATCTCTTCTAGAATGTGTGCTGCTGGTTAGTATAGTTAATACTTCCAACTGCCAAGGATCAAAATTCATTGGAATATTCTATGATTTGAAACCTTTAAAATGTTTGGGATTGGAGAAACAAAAGCTCAGTTTATATGTTAAATGGTTTTCCTTCCTTTTTGCCTTTCTAATTTTTCTCTAGGATGACAACTTGTTACCTTGCCTGTTTTTTTTCTTGTTTAAACTAACTAGGCATCTTGTTGAATGAGCTGTCTATCCAATCTTAGTGACAGCTTTGACTTAATCATTAGCATAAAGGTAAAGCTTATGGGCAATCAGGATATGAATGATATTAACTGTGAAATTTACCCAAAATTTATGAAATATTTTGGTAAATGTAGGTCATAATGCAGGTCAGGCTTTTTTCTGATTTTTATAATTTTTTGGTGGAACAACTGAGTTTATATGGATTATCAAAATTTGTATTAATTTGAGATCAGTTTCTAATTTTATAATTATAAATACACATCGTTTATAAGATGTATGGGTGTATAAGATACCCTCTAGTTAATGTTTTGGTCATCGGGAAAAGGGTTTGGTGGGAAAGGTTTTTGGGTGGGAGGGAGGGTTAGAGAGAATTGCTTAGGAATCCTACTTCATTCACTTGGCATGTTCCTCTTTTCCTTCTCCTTATTACCTCCATTTGTTTAAGAGCAAGTTTTTCATTTTGCTCTATAATTTCCTTATGTAGAAAGTCTGTTCCAGTGACTCTGGGGTGGTGGTGATTTGATCCTCTTAGTGAATACATGAAGGATGAATATGTGTGTTTGCTGTTACAGGGAGCGAAAAAGTTATGCCCACAATGCAACATGATCACCTCACCATCTGACCTTCGGAGGATATACTTGTGACCCCAAGAAGAAATAGGATGAAAGGATGATGAAAGCAAAAGAACACCACCTTGAAGCACACAGCTGATCATTCAAGGAAGGTTAACAGTGCCAAAAATAATGTGTGTGTGTATACCAAGGGAAAACAACCGTGAATGCATGTGTATATTAATGTATATATGTTAGGCTTTTGGCTAATTTCTATTCAAATGGATTTTTACCATGTTTACCATTGTTGGCAGATTTTCTGAAAGCCTGTGAATGAGGCATTTGTCATTTGACTGTGAATTTGGTTGAAACCAGGTGCAAACTCTTGCTGTGGAGTGTACCATATTAAATGGATATATATAGGTATATATATATATATCTGTCTATCAAACTGTGTATTCCCCATGTTCCCGTCCCTAAACTACTTCCATTTGAACTTTCTCTCGCCCTTGTGGAATGTCTGGAGTGATGAACACTAGTCCATTCTGTAATGAAACATTTACCAATTTTTATCTGGTGTTGTAGTGAGTGATTTTTCTCTGGTGCCTTGCACATGTGAATTAATAGAACGGAGAGGTTCTACTGAGTTTATCATCATTTTTTGAAAGAAATTTTTTTATAATCTTTTTTTATAAATCTGATGCTGTATTATTTCATGTTGTCTATGCATAATGGCAATTAAGTATATATTTTCATTTTTATTTCAAAAAGTAAGTTGTGATATGCTGTCTCTAATTATGTGTTTATGCATAAATTGTAGCTCCAAGTTGGCCAAGTGAAGGGTGTTCTGTCATTACATCCAGTTGTTTTTTGAATCAAAAAAATAACAGTGATCACCAATGAGTAAAATCTTGTCTTAGTCTTTCAATTATATCACATTTGTCTGATTTACTGGGGATTGTTTAAGAACACATCAATGTCACTAGTAACTGCATCAGAGAGTGCTATTTAATATGACTCGGTTAACTTATTTACTTATTTATTTTGTCATTTTTCAGACAGCATATACTTTGAGCATTTATTTTTGTGCTATTTATGTGAGGTAGTGAGGTGAAATGCTAGTGGTAGAGTGCTGTTACAATTTAAAAAACTACTTTTTAATATCTTTAGAAATTGGAAATCCTAAGATGAAAAGCTTTAATTTGCTGTCAAGTTCTAACAGCCTACTCAAATCTTGAATGTGAGTGTGATATTAATGATAAAATGCTATTTTGAACTTCTTCCTCTGGCCTCTTATCCCTCAAGGGATCCATTTATACTTTCAGCTCAGGTTGCCATTATATAATAGCTAACTGTGAGAAATTGCTGACTTACTAGAATGGATTACAAGAAAATTTGATGGTGGAATCAATAAGTGGATAAACCTAAAAAGCTCTGAGACTGTTAAAGTACAATATAATAATCTTGAGCATGCTAGTACACTATTGGACGTGCATCATAATTTACTGTTGAAATAAATGTGCAAAAATTTGGCTTATGGAAAATATAAAAACTTCCATTATGTGAAACGGATATGACTTTTTGTGTGTCAATGCTTTGTTATGGGATTGCAAGGCTAAATTCCTTTAATTTTCGTTTTTATCTATAGGCATCTGTGTTACATTAACTTAATCATCCCATAGTTATAGGGCAGGATGGCACAGTGAAGGTGTTAAAGATTTGATTTTCATGTCATCTCTAATTCCATGGCTAAAACTCATGCAGATGCCAGAATTCTTGTAAAAGGTGTCAATTATAATCTGGATACACTATTATGAACATAAAAATTCAAAACATCAATTATTAAAGGGGTTTGTAATTTATTTTGTTTAGTGTAAGTTAAACATTTGAGAACAAGAGTCGCGTATTTCATAATGAGTTAATTTTTTCTGTCAACAGAGCTTCTTTAAACTGTATCAATTTGCATTCACCCACTACTGTGTACTGTAACAGAATTAGTAATGGTATGATTTTTATTTTTGGGAAGTTGCATCTAAAAATGGCGCAGAACACCCTTACTTGAGTGTAGACATCATAGGAAAATATTTCATTTAAGATTTGTATTGTAGATTATTTGTCATGACTTTAAGTTGCAGCAATGCCTGTTAGCAGACTGTTGCCTGTAAGATCCAAGTCTCATATTCCTGGTCTTCAGTTTCCTAAACCTGATATCATCATGTTCGTTCTTTGAATTTTCATTTATTGAAGTGGTCTCAGTGTTACATGTGATTCAAAAAAAACTAATTGATTGAATAACACTTTGTATGGCTAGTAATTCTTCATTCGCCCTTGCTAATGTAAAATTTTAAGTCACTTTGGTAGGAGTTCATGTTCAAACTTTAGCCATTTAATTAATTCCTTGTTACCAAATTGAGCTTAAATGTTTTAATGGGGAGAATGAACCTAGTGACTGCATTTAAGAATTCAGTTGTGAAAGAATGATCAGCTGGTATAACTTTAAGAAATGAGGAATTTAGTGGATGGAATGTGTTGTTAATTGCTGGAGAGTTTGTAATATGCATCAACTTTGCATTCACAATGTATAATATATTTGATCATAGTGGATCACCTAGATTATGCTTTGTTTCAGGCTTCAATGCCACTTACAGTTATGTTTGCCCTGTCTAATTAATATGCCTTTTTATAAAGAAGGAGGATTACGATCAGGATGAGAAGTTGATGAAATTATAAATTATCAGAATTAAGATGCTATGCATGTTGAAAAAACTTGTCTCTCAGTTGATGGTTCTTGGTACATACCTTATAGCTGCATTGCTGTAATTCTGGCGCAAAGTTATGTATTAAAAAAGGAAAGGTTATAAATCATTTAGGTCTGAAAAATAGTAGAATGTGATTCCTTACTTTAGTTCACTGTGCATCAAAGGTAACGTTACCGGAAACCATGGTTGTTTAAAGATACACTTTGTTAATTATCTGAAGAATATTAGCCATGTTCATCATAAAAATCATTAATAAACATAATTAATAATCATACTTGAAAGTGATGTGAAGATAAAGAAAAGAATTATATTTACATTTGCTGACCATTTGGTCCAACTTTGGTCCCTCTGTGCACATTGCATCATTAAGATACATCAACATCATCATTGGAAACAGTTTTAAGCTGGATGGTACATTTGATGGGCAACTTCGTTTAGTTTAGGGCATTAAATAATAGAAAATTCCCTCTACCAGTCTCAGTATTCCATTTCTCAACGTGGTGTACCGTGATTCTTGGGGTTCCAAATGCATCTGTGAGTGCTTAAAAACTTTGTAACATCAATTGTCAATTAGTATCGCAAAGGAACATCTCAGTTTTTTGTTCTAGTGGTAATGAGGTACTCAACTGGGGAAATGTAATTACTTATTTCAAGCAATTAGATTCTACCTTATTTATAACATGATGCCAATTAAGACTACTGTATTTTCCTGCTTTGAGATGTGCTTTTTTCTGATCAAAACTCATTGAAAACCACCCAATGGTCAATGACAAACTTTGGATAGAAGTTTGTTAAAATTTGCCCTATTGACACAATGGTATGTAAAAATATTCATGATGTGGTTTTAGATCATGCCATGTTACCTAATTTGTTTCACTATTTGGTTGAACATTGCAAGTTGTTTCACTGTAAAATTAGGTTATTTAATTGTTGATAACGTAGCAAATACTGGGGTGTGCCCCAATTGCTCATGTATCTTATTTGCCAAAAATGAAGGTAAATTATCGAGAATGAAGGTTGAAGTGGTTCTTCTGGTACCTATTCATTTAATATTTTATAGTTAGGCATGCTTTCATCAGTATTATACCGTTCAAATGGAAAATTTATGTTTGCAATCATCAGCCTAGCCTGTCTTTAGTTTTTTCATAAGTGAGTAGAAGTCTCATAAACATTACTGATGTCTGAATCGGGCAGTCAATGATTAGAATTGTAATGTTGAGGTGGACTCCTGACTAGATGCTCTAGTCTATTGGTGGGCAAGCAATATTTGCACACATGCTGCACTTGCCATAAAGTTTGACCATGAGCAGGGTGCATATCACCCCTAAGTAAGGGCATGGTACATCAGAATCTTTTTTTCCGTGGCATGCCATCAACAGGCATTTAGCATGCCATATGGTGGCACTCTTGCTACAGGTTGCCAACTGCAGTATTAGTCTCTTTACGTCTTGAAGGTCATTCATCCTGTAGTGTGTGATAAGTGTGGAGAATAGTAAAAGCAGTGCTATTTTTGTCTCTTAACTTCCAATTAAAATAATTGATTTTATTTTTCAATCAAAACCATGGCATCTTCAAAGTGTCTGTAACAGGTAGCATGCGGTAAATTTACTTATGACGTTTAAATGGCACATTATGTGACATATTCCAATTAACTCAATTATATGACCCATATTTACATGGGTTAACCTGTGGCATTAATAATTACTTTTGAAAATAGTATTAAATTCTTAATAACTACATGTGATCCAAAATGCCATATCGGCTGTCTGGCATTGCTGCCTGGATGAACATCTTTTCTACACCATTATTTCTAAAGGAAGCTGTGCACCAATACAGTCTCATGGTGTCATCTGTTAGTATTCAGGTGATATAGTGGTTTGAAATTCCCAAGAATGCCAAATCCTTTGCTGGAAATATTTACGTGAAATGACATTGTTTGTGGACAAAATTTTGGTCCTGGTACTTGAAGAATTTGAACTTTGTATGCAAATAGTTTTTAAAAATTATGCATAATTGACATTAATTATGTTTCCAAGTGAGAGTTTTTTATTTTTCCTTTAGTTTTTTGCTGTCAATAAAAGAAGGTTATGTCAGGCCGGCAGGCAGTGAGAAATCATATAAATGTGTATTACAAACTCTGTGCAGCATTTATATTGTGCACATCACATAATGCAGCCAATAAAAATGAACAAAAGTACTTGTGTTATAGGAATCAAAAGGTCTCAAAGTATGTGCATGATAACTAATATCTTTCATTGTATATGATATTTTTTCATTTTGCATCCACTCTTCCTCATTTCAAGTTTGAAGTAAGGCCTCACTCCGGGGTGTTTCATTTGGGAGCAAGCCATTGTGTACAAGGGCTTGGTTTCCAGCATTTAATTTCATATGTTTCATTTTTGTTTGACATTGCACTTTCCTGAAGCCATATTTTCTGTGACTATAATATTGTTGCAGCACATAGTTTAGGTTATTTTCTTTCATTCTAGGTTCTTTATTTAAAAATTGTATGCATTAGCAGTGCACTTGGAGGGAGGCAAGCACCTTATAGAAAGGGACAGTGATATATATATATATATAATTGTAACCTTCAGTTGTGCTCAATCCAGGTTCCATCGTTCCAATAAGAAATCCTGGCTTAGTTATGTGGGAAAGGCTATGATTTTGACACTTCATCATTTTTCATGTTTGCATAACTGTGATGTTATTGTAGAATGAATGATGTGAAAATGTTGCTTGTAAAATGTTTTAAAAGGATAATATGAAGTTTTTCTGGTCAGGCTATACGCTGCATGAAATTCTTTGTTTACCATTGATTGCTTCATTCATAACAAAGGGCTAAAACCTGCTTTGTCCAATCTAATACCTTCATCTATTATTATTGTGAATGCTACTTTTTGCATTTCTTGCTATGCAATAGAAGGGGAAATTTTTCATTGATGATAGTGATTCATGTCCCAGATCTCAACTACATTTATGGAGATATGATAATGGATAAGATTACAGTGCCATATGTGTACTGTGGTCATTAAAGGAAAGCTTTTTCCTCTTGAGCCTTTCATTTTTTCAAGTAAGTCACATATTTTCATTCTAGATCAGATATTTATTATCTCTTCCCCTGATGAAAGTGCATACGAAAAAATGCCTGTTGGATTTACAGGCTTTGTTGATGGCTGCACTTACGGGCTAAGCTAAACATAAAAGTGAGCAGTCAGAAACTATTTACAGTTTGGGAAGTAGATTCACCGTCAATGGAAGAAGGAAGACTAATGGAGCAGAGAATGCCTGTGATAGTGGGGGTTTGTAATAGCAGTCTATTAACTGCAAGCTGCACAAATTTAATGATTAGGAGTCACTAAGAATTTTATAAAGAGCATGTGGCAGGGAATAAAATGTGAACAATATTGGCTCGAGAACCTAAAATTTGAAGAAATTGAAATTGGTTTTGTAGAATAATGAAGAAGAAATGAACAGAAATTGACCTCTGAAAGGGTCTGACCATAGCTGGAGACATGATGTTTGATGAAATAAGAATGGAGGAGGAACACATTTGGCACTCTGAGATAACAGCAATGAAAGAATTAAGGCAATAATTTGAATGGAAAAAAATACTGAGAAGCATAAAAAATGAACAACTCGTACTGAACCTTGAATAATATTCCTGCTAATCTAGTAGGACCCGAAAATGACTGTACATATTGAGCTACTACAGTAGCACATATTTATATTACTTGCTGATAGTTCCTCATAATGTTATGGCTATTTTAATGGAAGGCAAAGTGAAATGAACTCCCTATCCTTGAGTAATTCACCTGCAATTATTATGAGTAATTTCACCTGTTTGAACTAGCATTGTTAGAAATGTGACTGGATGGAAAAGTATAAGAACATTTTTTTCCCCATTTGGCAGAAATAACTGGGTAATTTAAAAAAAGAGGGTCACATGGAGAAATCCTAGTTCTCTGCATGCTTCATCATGAGTGACTAGATAGAGAGATGTGTCAATAACTATAAAGGAAATTACCTTTTACTTTTTCTTTATTTTGACTAACACATTGTCTCCTGCCCTACTTAAAAGCATGATTATTACTAGAGAATGAGGTCATATAAGAGTTTCCTTTCCATCTTTCTAGTAACTGATTACTTGCACCCATGTAATTTAAATTCCGAGGACTATGAGAACTCATTCTTATACTGTGTATACTATGTATGAAGTAGTTTGTCAAATCTTATCAAAAGTAACATATTCAGCATCTTTTCATAGTTAAGTGAGATTATGAAGGTTTTTGTCTTGAGCCGTATGGTCTTTGATCATTCAAGATTTATGCTAAAATCTTTTCTAGTTAAACATATCTCTTACATTAAAAATAATATTCCCAGTTCAATGCTCAATTGCTACAGAATATGAAGAAATGTATATCAAACCACATTTATACAGACATTTCCTGTATCTACCTCAACAACAATTTTATGGGTATTTGTGGTGTGAATAGTGCATAAAGATAAAGTTTGAACAATAAGAGAAGTCAGAAAAGCACCTGCAACCAGCATACGATATTTCCCCAGCACTGTGTGTTGGCTGGCAACTGTTACAATGCTTAAAAAGGAATATGGCTGAGATTAAGTAGGAATGGAGAGGTGCAGCAATTTAATCAGATTATGTTCTGAACTTACCATGAATCACTGTCAGACGACTGAAAATGTTACATGATCAATCAAAGAAATATAACCCGTCGAAGAAGGTGTACATTACTACGAATCATTGAACGCGCGCCAATCGTATTGGTTGGCCGCTCGCATTTCGGTATGATTTTGTTACGTCGTTATCGGGTCCGGTATCAAGGTGGCAACCGTGGCGACGGAACTGGAGTGATATGCATTACTGAGAAGGGATATGATTTATTGTGTATTGTCCACATAAGTCGACTCAAATTGGGTTGGCTTACAAAATTTTGCATTCTTCTTAATTAGTGGATTTCAATTTATGCTATTGATCTGGTGGTAAATTGTCATAGTGCCGAGTGTAGTCGAGACAATGCTGGAGGAAAACAAACCGTATTCATGACGAATATCATGGTTTTATCTCGAGTAACATGTATCCTCTCCTGTCCTATGTCGTAATATCTATTTTGCTTTTTATATCTGCTATAATTGACACATATGGGTCCCTAAATATCTTCAAACAGCCATGGGACCCATTGGAAAAAAAGTACGGGTTCTTTCCCGAAAGTTTACGTTTACATATGCTAGGGGAAGCCAAAAAGATGTTCAATTTTGGATTCGACAATTATATGGAGCATGCATTTCCTATGGATGAGTTGAACCCAATACAATGCAAAGGAAGAGGACCGGATTACGCCAACCCGTAAGTCCATAAGTTTACATTTTGAGGGAGACAGCGGTGTTAAGAGTTTACGTTGGCTTAGAATTTGTGATATCGTCTCGAGAATGCAGTATGGTGTCTCATGAAGCTCTTTGCTTTCCCCGTGCCTTGTGTAAGTTGTCGCCGTAGCGTGTAATGCATCATGCTTCATTTCTGAGGGAAGAAAGTTGGTTGTTATAGAGTGAAAGTCTCACTTGGGTGCATTCTGATCCAGAAAAATGTAATAGTAGTGAACCTGGATTCATTGAGGTGAAATAGGATGACATTAATGAATTTAGACCGGTTGACAGTTATCACCATCGCGCTGTAAAGTGAACAGCCATCCATCCTTTACAGGAAGAAATATGTCAATTCACACAATATCTAGTTAGAAAGGGTTATGGAAAATAAGGAAATGCAGAACATACCCTCGCTGCTTTGAGGGCAGACGTGGGTGGCTAGAAGAGTGGAGGTCGTTTGAGTCAATAGGCTGTTATTTTAAGAAGAGACATTTCTATCTCGACAGATAACTCTGCTGACCTTCAGTGGCGCATTACTTCTCCTCTAGTTTTTTTCTGACATTATTTTCAGTTCTATCTCTTGTGGAGTCTCTGCTGGATCTTTCCATTTCAAATCATTCAAGGAGTGTCCGGTGACCATTATCTGATTAATATGATTTATAGACCTAGTTTTATGCATTGCTGTACTAGTTACTGAGCACTATTGAATTGGTTATGGCTACATGTGTAGTGGTACATGTTGCTCATGGCCAATGTTTGGCTGCCTAATGATGATACTGACAAATAGAGTTCTCCAGAAACAAAAAGAAACTTTGTGCTGTGTGCGATAGTAACTTTATTGTACCAAGATCCTCAAGATCTTCGTAAGCTTTCGTTAACTTTACTTTGCTATAAGAATTAGTGCTGACTTAACAAAGCCTTCTGGCTACACTTTTTCCACCCCCCACTTCTCCCTTTTAAGCCCCAAATGTTTTCTCTTTCTGCCTTCCAATTCTTGAGAAACTCAGCTGGTGTATTGTCCATCTCCTGGGCCTAGTTTATTTTGTCTTGAAATCCTCTTTCAGTCTTTTACTATCAAAGATGATCAGCCTATCACTATCCTTGTCAGCATCTCTCTCCCATTCCGTATTTCAAATAGCAGGCCTGTTGTACAGGTCTTCAGCATGTTCCTTCCATCTATCCTAATTCTCCTCTGCTTCCATGACTATCTTTTCTTGTTGGTGAATCTTCTAGTCAGTCAGACTAATACCCTAGTTTTCACCTCTTATTGCCTGAAAAGGGGAGTTGTTTGTTACCTCACCACATTTGATTAATCTTTCAAGTCACTTTTTATCTGTGAACCACATTTGTCCACTTCACAAGGTTACAAAATTTGTTTTAGGACTGGAATGGAACAACAGTTGGATCAGTTCCTCTGAAATTGTAATCTGCACAATAGTATATGTGTTATAGAAAGGCACTTTCTCCGTCAGTTTTTCTCCTGCGTCCCACCCCATCTCTAACCATCTCTCTCATTTTTCAACAAAATTCTTTCTGTCTATATAGAATAATCAAAGAAGGTGTCAGAAGATGCCTCATTGAAGCAAGTTCTGGGTTGCTACAGACCTGGAAAAGTTGGGGTAAATGAGAATTTTACCAGGAAATTTTCTTTCCAGAGTCAAAGTCTGTTTGTTATCCATTTATGAAAAATACCATTTTTGGCACATTCTGTTGGTGTGTGGTCTTGAGGCCTTCAGTACCTTGTCTGAATGAGGCACAGTAACTCTTACTTGGTCTAAGGCAATTTATCATGCCATGAAACAAACTTTCAGTTCCTAGTCATTGCATTTATACTGAGAAAGATGGATTTTTTTCTTCACTTATAGCATTGCTCGCTTTTTCTGAGGAGCCATGGTTTTAGCTTCGAAAGCCTTACTTTACTCTGTGAAGTAAAATATACGAACTTCCTGGTAGATCACAATTGTGCTTTTGTCATCATCATCTTCACAGGTTGATTTGGTGCAGTTTTCCTCTGAATACTTCTCCCTGCATACCTCTTCACTCCTACATATTTCTTTGTTTCCTCATCAGTCTGTATTGACTCCATTGAAATCATACATGACCCTACTCAGCCGTTCCTACCATGCACTCATCTTTCAAAGATTTTCATCATTTGACACTCTTATCTTAAAACATGCCTCATTTAGTTGATCCTCCATTTCTATAGAGTGCTGATAATATTCCAATCTTCTCCTTCTCTTCTCTGCATGTACCTCAGCGTTAATTGATCACTCAATCCACATATCGTTATCACCCTTTTGCTACACTACATGCCAAATTATCCCAATCTTTTCTCATGCATTCATTGCCCATGTCTCACTGCCATTGAGAAGGATGCTCCTTATGTATGTCCTGATGAGTAACTTATTTACTGCTAGGATTGGGTCCCTGACTGTCAGATATTTCTTTTGATAGAATACCTTTTTTGCCTGGGCTATCCTACTAGTTATTTCCTTTTTTGTTCTTCCATTGCTGGGGATTCTATCTCCAAAATAGCTTAATTCTTCTGCTGCTTCCAGCCTCTGATGCCCCTGTTTATACCTGTCTCCTTCATGTCTTCTTCCTCATAAAATTGACTTGATTTTGTGTTTTTTATCATTTGGACACCATTTTTTGTCGGCATTTCTAGTGAAGAGTCATCATGAAATCTTTTGTATATGCCTGCCTAAACCTCCTTTGCCTTTTTTTACCATTTTCATGATGTACAAATCAATATCAAGGGAATTAGATTGTGTCCTTATCTCGCTCCTTTACAACTCATGCTTTCTTGATGAAGGGTCTTCATTTAATCACCACTGTCTGGTCTTCATAAAGACTGAGTATGTCTCCACTGCTATGTGTTTCAGATGTATGTGAATTTTGTTCCAGTCCTTCCTGTCAAATTCCTTCTCTAGATGTGCAAATGTAATGAAGGCAAAAGAAATCCCCCATTTCTATTCTGTGACAAGAATGAGGGACAGAATGGCTTCTTTTGTGACCATATTTTCCCTTCAACTAAACTGAATGTCATTCTGTAATTTCTCTGCTTTATAATCCATCCTTTTGCTGATGGTTCTTTTTGGTGTCTTTGATGGACTTACTGTCAGACTCAAAATGTATTCTCTAAGGATGATACAATACACAATTTAGACATTCCTAACTTGAATGAGCCATGGCTGGCACGAAAATTCAACGTGATGGAATAACTAGACAACTGCGTTCAATTAAAATTAATAAGTCCCCAAGTCCAGAAGGAATACCTGCATGCATGCTAAAGGAGTTAGCACCACAGATTGGACCGTTCTGAGAAATTTTATTCAGCACATCATTATCCAAAGGCAAGGTGCCCCGAGACTGGAAAACAGTCAACGTCACACCGATATTGAAAAAAGGAAATAGACGCAGGAAATTACTGGCCTATATCATGAAGATCATTTTTATGCAAGATCCTCGAACACATTGTCATCAGTAATATTATGGCATTCCTGGATAATCGTAACTTCTTACATAGCAGTCAGCACAACTTTTGTAAGGGCAGGTCCCGTGAAACACAGCTTGTGCTCTTCCTTCATGGTATCCTAAAATCTGGTGAATTGAAAAAGCAAGTTGATGTGATATTTCTTGATTTCAAGAGGCATTCGACAAGGCTCCTCACAATAAACTTATAAATGAATCGCATTAATGCAGAGTTAATAAAAAAAATAGTGAATTGGATAAGGGACTTTCTCAGTGATTGAAAACAAAAAGCGATTACTTATTGATAATTTTTGCTCTGATATGGTCGAAGTCAGGTCTGGTGTTCCGCAAGGAAGTATGATATTTCATGGTGG
The DNA here is from genome assembly GCA_963169105.1 of Ceriagrion tenellum. NCBI lineage: Eukaryota > Metazoa > Arthropoda > Insecta > Odonata > Coenagrionidae > Ceriagrion > Ceriagrion tenellum. Next base: position 15,407,140 of record OY720638.1, read on the forward strand.
ATAACTGTATCATCTGCAAATAATCTTAATATTTGGCTAACTCAAGAACTTAGGTCATTTACATAAATAATGAATAAAAGAGGGCTAACCATTTCACCTCTCATAACCTTACATCTTTACACGGCTGGTGTCCTAACACCACCTGCCTTATGCCCATGCAGCAGCTCGCAAGGTAGTATGTAGACGCGTGATCTTAGAGTGTTTGCATAAATATTATGCCTTGCATTTTGTGTTATTATTGCATAATTGAATATTATGACTTGCATTATGCTTTTTCATGAATCTTAGAAAAAAAGGCCCTCTTTTATTCATATTTATGTTAATGACCTAAGGTCTTGAGTTAGCCGAAAATTAAGATTATTTGCAGATGATACAGTTATCTACCATGAAATAAGCAAAGAGGCAGACTTTGCAGTTCTGTCATCAGACTTTATCAATCTTCATTCTTAATAAAAATAAAAAATAAGGGAAACCATGTCATTGCAATATGTATTGACTATTCCAAAGCATTTGACATGGTCGATCATCAAATATTGTGCTTGCTGTTGAGTTAATATGGAATTTTAAAAAAGGAGCAGAAATGGTTCCAAAATTACCTCTGTAAGAGGAAGTCTAAGGTTAAAATTTATGATCCATATAGTGATGTGTTCAAAACACAAAAAGGGGTTCCACGGGGGTCTATTTTGGGTGCACTGTTGTTCAATATTTATGTGAATGATATGAAAAATGTTATAAAACATTGTAGGCTGTTACAGTATGCTGATGATACCATGCTATTAGTGGGACATGAGAATTTTAAGATGGCTGAGATGATGTTACAAGAAGATTTCACTAACTTCTTGAAATGGTCTCATGATAGAAGACTGGTATTGAATATACAAAAAACTTACTATGAATATTCACTTGCCACATACCCCTGTACAACGTGATGTAAATATCCTTTGTCATTCTTGTGATTGTTTAAGAATAATGCCATTTAAATGTAATTGTAAAAGACCTAAAAATGTATCGCAGTTTACGTATCTTGGGTTGACTGTTGATTACCTCTTTCAGTGGGATATTCATATAATGAATCTCTGTTGAAAGTTGAGATAAATTGTAATGAGACTCAAAAATACCATTCATCTACTACCCATTAGTTGTAGGAGAATCTTATACTTTTCTCTGTTTGAATCCCATCTTAGATATGGTATCGAAGTTTGGGGCTATGCATCACAATATCATATGATTAGAATCAATACAATACAAAAGAATGTGCTAAAAATTATTAATTATGGTAATGTTCAAAACGATTTACAGGCCTTGTACATAAATAATAACGTTCTGTTACCCAAATATCTACTTTACTCTATCTTACTTTGTAAGTACAAGGACAAGGAAGACTACTTAATTACATTAAGTGATGTCATCACAAGAGGAACTTTTTTTGATGTGCCTAAAACAAATAACAACTATGGTGAACGTGAAAGGCGGTATATTCTCCCAAAGTTGTGGAATAAATATTTTGGAGAGTTGGAAATAGAAAAGGAAGAAAGTGTACTTAGTTTAAAAAAAAGGGTTTTACAGAGACAAATGTTAATGGAATTGTAAAGTACTATTTTTTATCTCGGTTCATTTCTATTATTGTTATTCTTTTTCTGTTATATTTATCTCAAGGTGCATTCATGTTGATGTTTCTTATTTTTTATGAGCCTGAGCTATAGTTTGTTGGTAAGAAGAAAAATATATTTTTATGTTTAAATATACATATGTCCCATCGACAGGCATGTGCCTGACGGAACATCAATTTAAACTTGTTGAAAAATGGATGAAATGAAATGATGCCAGGAGTGGGGGTTAGCATTAAATACTAGTAAATGCACCACAGTTCTCTTCCTGCAAAAGTCATCTCACAAATGCCATACCTATATGGTGGGTGGAGTGAACATAAAATCTTCCGATACTGTAAAATGTCTTGGAATTACCTTCTAATATATCTTGGGGAATGCACATACAAAACATATGCAGCACGGCAATAAAGAAACTAGGTTTTGTTAAACATGTAATAGGAAGGTTCTCGGATGAAGAAGTGAAAGAGAGATGCTACTTCTCCCTGGTTAGGCCACACCTCAAATATGCCGCGAGCATTGGGGACCCTGGTCATAAAGATTTAACCAGAAAACCATGAATCCTCAATCATCCACAAACTTACATATACTGACACAGTTATTTCTAATAATTCTTGCCATCACCATTCCCACAAGCACTCTAGCTTCTATTCTATGATTCACTGCCTTGAATGTATACCACTATCCGAGCCCAACTTCCAATCTGAGTTGAACATAATCAAATTGATTGCTCTCAATAATGGATACAAGACAATTAATTGTAAAAATATTAAGATGTGTAACTGAGAAAGAAACTGTTAAATGAATCACTTCTCTCAGTTTTTACATACATGACGAGCCACTCAAAGGATGGTGTAAACTTCCCTTTCTTGGGAAAATATCTTATAAATTAATTGGTGCCTTCCCAAAGAACAAGTTTAATGTTTCTTTTTACACCCAAAATACTTTGGACAAATTATTATTCAACTTGAAGGAAGAAGTAAAACCTATGAACAGGATGGTGTTTACAAGCTAAAATGTACTACTCCCAATTGTACTTCACAATATATTTGACAAAGTGGTCGAGCCATCGCTGTAAGGGCTGGAGAACATAAAATGTGTCGGGTGAAAGGAGATATCTAGTCAACCTTTGCCAAACATTTAATCGAGGAGGACCATAAAAGTGACTTTGTGCCGGAAGTGCTCCACATTGAGAAGAAAGGGCTACCTAGATCAATTTGGAATTTTGAGTGCTGCGAACAACAGAAGTGTAAAACTCCTAAATGAATGTGTTTTTCCCTCCCACTCTCCCCTATTACCTATACTTTTCCCCCCACCACCTCCCACTGACCGTGACGCACATCTCTGACGTCAACCAACCACTTCTCCCCCATCCCTCCCCCTCCCCATGTCTCTACATATTGACTCGCATGCTATACATATGTTCCTTTGAAAATAATTGCAAGACAATTGAAACCTAGGTCGGTAATAAAAATGTAAGTGTGGAATTTACTGAGAGATTTTTCTTTTTCGTCATTAAGTTTTTTATTCAATTACTATTAATCTTTTTAACATTACATCAATTGCATTTTTCTATAACTGAAGATTGGCTAAGAACAGGAAAATTCATCTGGGCATTTTGTGGCTTACAACTTTAGCCTGTTTCTTGTTATCGTTGGTTGATGCAATTAAACTTTATCAATACTTTAACTCCTACCCATGCAGAGTCAGGTGGCTCCACTAGTTAAATGATAAGATGATGAAAAATTAATAATTAAATGATAAAATCAGTGAGAGATTTGCGGATGATCAAGTGTTGATTTCTTAGTTAGCCCAGTGGTCGCAGTCAAGGACGAATGCATTTTGGTTGATGTGTGGATGGTATGGGATGAAGGTACATAATGAAAAAATGAAAATGATGAGATTTCCTTGAAGTAAGGAGGCAGGGCTGAATAGACAAGTGTGAGAGTGCAAGATAGAGCTGGCAAAACAGTTTAAGTGTCTGGGTAGTATTTTGTAGAGGAAAAGATTCAGTGGTAGGGACGTTAGATACATAATTGGCCTGGCTAAATAAGCCTCTTCATATAGAAGGGAGTTGAAGTGTCTGAGTAGAAATGTAAATTAATGGCTGGTGGAAATTCAAGTGAGGAGTGTGGCATTATATGGGTCAGAAATGTGGTCATTGCATTGGGAGAATGAATGTATTTTTGAGGTATTTTAGGTGTGGATTTGGAGGAGGATGGAAGGGGTGAGCTTTGGAAAAGGATGGAAGGTTGGCAAGGAGGAGACACAAGCAGGTATTGGAGGAGAGGAAGCTGGTGGCAGAGGTTTGAAGGCGGCAGATGGCCTGGATGGCAGACATTTTGAAAGGAGGGAATGCTGACAAGGGCAATGGAGGGGAGAAATCTGGTGAAGTGTGGAAGGGGAATGAAGAGGATAGGAATCCTTGAGGAAATAAAGTAGTAGATGATATAAAGAATTTAAGAGGGGTCTATTTGAGGGAAAACAGGGTGATGTAACAAAAATGGGGATATCAGGAAAAAGATTGTCTGAAAACCTTCCAATCAACCAGTATACACTCGAATGAGTGAACTAATTTTGTGGCCTCTATATTTTAAGAAAATATTGATCACTGTGGAGAAGTAAACGTGTGTGATTGAAGGCCCTTGAAAAGGGAGCTAGATGGAGTGAAGTGTGTAAATTAACTTAAAATGGAAAATGAAAAATCCTCCTCTTCAATGTAAATCCGAGATTTGCTAGGAAGTTGGCAGCTGATATCATCTGAAGTTGGACCATGCCATCACAGACTTTTAAATACAATAATTGCATAATGTTGATTTATTTTGCATTGCATGTTTTCAAGTATTTGACTATATTTCATATTGTAATCACTTAATGGTGAGGAAGCATTAATGTGTTGTGCTTGAATTCTTGTACCTTTATTAAAATATGCACATATAAAAGGATGGAAATTTTCGTGTGGAGAATTAAAATTTTGATCTGGAAAAGTCAGGAAATTTCATATCTTTAGACCTATTCCAACCTTGAAGTTGCAGTTTTGGATGAACTGTGGAATAGTATGAAGTTTAATTATTATAATGGATATCTTTCACTTCCATGAAGTCTATCCTGAAACAATAAAATTTTTTAGCTTCTCTATATTCCATATTATTAGCACTCCCTTTCCCTTTTCGTCCCTAGTCAATCTGCTCACTTTCCATTGCAACATGTCTGATCTTCCTTCTCTCGGAAATTTCTTGAGCCAGTCATTCTGCTTTCTCTACCAGGTGTTCTTGACTATCTTTTTATCTCTTTTAACTGTGTTATTAAATTCTTGATTCATTATTTTTCATAATGTATTTTTCAATCTCTTTCTTCCGTGTGTACCCCTTGTTTTGTATACCCCTAACAAGCCTTAGTTTTCTTATTCATAGATTAATATATGTATTACTTTTCATCTTTTAATGGTTTTCAGTGTATTTTATCAATATCAAAGTAATTTTCAATGACATTCCTTCCGTTAGAGGTATTTTATAGCTTTTATTCAATGTGAATAATTGAATGTCATCCAAACACTTGTATGCAAATACTTTAGGTAAAAAATTCAGTTTTGTTGTGGCCATCTGTCAAATTGTCTTATTGCAACATACTTAATTAAAATAAATTTGGTCCAGCTCCATTTATTCTCTTCTTTTAAATGAATCACTGAAATCCAGTTATCCTGCATACCTATAATTATTGATACACAGCCACTGTCAGCAGCTAGGTGCAGCTGTCCATCAGTTGGCTGCGAAGTACTGCTCCAGCCTTTCATAATCCTCTCCCAATCATTGCACTGGTTTAATTAAATTCAACACCTTATGTCCGTGTGATGGTGCTTATTCTCTAATGACATGGACACTTAGGTAAAATAAGTTGTATTTCCTTATCACCAAATTATGTAATATTTCTTTTGGCAGGTGAAATTCTTATGTTATAGAATACTTATGTGTTTTGTCTTGCACATATCAAACGAAATCAAATAAATTTATTTATTTTATCCCAAAATTGTCATTTTTTTAGAAGTTTAGCATTATAAAGTAATAATAACATTCTTTTATGCCTGCATTACAGATCTAACATCAACATTAATGACATCCTTGGTGACTATTGCCTGACATTGGTTGACTCCCTAGATACTCTGGCCGTTATGGGTAATGCGACTCGATTCCAAGAAGCTGTGGAACTTGTGGTCAGAAGTGTTAGTTTTGACAAAGATAACGTTGTTCAAGTTTTTGAAGTGAATATCAGGTATCTGTCATTACATAAGCTAAATAGTGATAAATGCATATGTTGAAGTTTAAATACTTAATTTTTTACATATTTACTCACAACTGGCTCCACCGAGGTTAAAGGAATTAGTAGCCAAAATTATGACTTAGGCAGTTCCGTTGTTAGTTCTAAAAAGTGGTGAGTGCTACAGGCTTAACTTTTTATTAGGAGTTAGTGTCCACTTAATGCTTATGTTTCTGTAGTTCTAATGACTGTCCCTTTAAAAAATTCTGAAAAGTCATGTGGTTACCTCAATCTACATTTTATCAAAATTAATTTCTGACTAAAAATGATATTTACTTGCAAGTCTTAATGGAAAGCATGGGAGTCTTTTGGAATTGTTTCATCTATGTACTAGGAAGCTTAGTTCTGGTTGGCTAGATATTGAAGCCCTTGAATTAAATTGTCAATTTGGAAAGTTTATGGGAATCTGTCATCAGTAATAAGAAAATATGTGAAACTAGTATAGATTAGCATAGTGGAATGATTTACTCTGCAGATCACCCAGAAGTTTCCTAATATCTGATATAAATAGCTGAAAATTATTCCACTATATCACATTTTCTCTACAGAACTTGGAAAAGACAATACCATATCTATTAGGGGGCAATACTTTTTTCCATAATGAGTTTTATGGATTATTGGTGACTTTATAGGGCATTTTGAAAGACGCCCCCCTTCACATTCTCCCATTTTCATCATGGATTTGATAAAGGTAATGGCATGGCACAGACAGTTCCAATATTTTCATCTCTGACCTAGTTCTGATCAACATACTTCTCTTCAGTAAGGTCCACTTCTGGCAGTATGCAGATAGTGCCAATCACAGAATTTTCTGCAAACTGCCAATGATTATGATAATTCGTCAAGTTTCACATTACATTACTTCCAAGATTCTCCATTCTAAAGATTATACAAATGATTTTCTAATTACATTAAAAATCAAAACAGACCACAGGAAATATTTTCCGTAAGACGTGAAGTATCATCAGTATGTAGGTACAAATACTTGGATAGAATTGGTGAAACAGCACCAATACAAAGAAGTCCTGACTGAGGGAAATTTTAGCCTGAGGTTTGTATATGAAAAAGATAGCGAGTAATGAGTGGCATAATGTACTGAATGATAACTTTTAATTTTGTCCAACAAAGAGACATGGCTCACTAAAAAGTTTGCACTAGATGCAGCCAGTAACTGTCCGATTTGTGCCATGATTGAAATGTGCCCAAGTACCCAGAGTGGTCAAAGTTGTAAAAATGCAACTCTTAAGTTTACGATGTGAAGTCTATACCCTGAAAGCTGTTAATGCTGTGTTTTCTGCTATTAATAAAGATTTAACATTAGTAACCAGATGCTAGACGTAGGAAGATGAATCAAACATTTAAAAGGGGTATTTTTTGCATATAATAAAACAAATATCTTGAGAGTCACACGGCCTAAAGAATCTAATATTTTGAATAATTAAAATATTCAATATTGTATACAACTGATATGGATTACTATTAAAAATTAGTTTCAACCTTTATCATTGAAGTGCAAAGAATCCAGTCTTCATAAAATGAATATAAAACATCTTTTATGGGATTACTGATAGTGTTGCGTTTTTGCAACTTTGGCTGTAAATGGGTTGACGAGAAATGCTTCTAAAATTATGAGAAAGTATCACAAATGGAAGACTTAGGTACTGGCCAACAGTGCAATGATCCCAAAATCCCCACTAGGCGAAGAAAGGCACCAATTTTTTGTTTCGACATTACTAAAAGCGGGGCGTGCGTGGCCCACCAGTTGATAAGGTACAGCGTGGGCATTTTGGAGAGAGCCACGACAATACAGAGACATTTTTGAAATGTGTGTTAAAAGTAATATGAGAGTAGAAAAAAGTGGAGGTCATGAATTAATAATAGAACTTGTTTGCCTTTGGTAAATGTACCCTCTTTGTTTACCTCTTCTGGGTGTGATAACATGAAGTTATTATTTCCAGGGTGCTGGGCTCTCTAATATCAGCTCATTTATTGATGATGGACCCGGAAAAGCCTTTTGGAGAATTAAAACCAGATTGGTATGATGGCGAGCTCTTACATCTAGCCCATGACTTGGCTTCACGTCTCCTCCCTGCTTTTGAGAAAAGTACTACTGGAATTCCATATCCAAGAGTGAGTTATGTTAACTAAGGTTGTTTAGTTATATTCCCTTACCTCAATGAGGAGGCACCCTATTTGGGAGAGAGTTTGGTTATTGAGTGGGTGGCATGCATTGAAATTCAGATGAAGCATCAAAAATGAGTCCAGCTGTCCCACAATAGTGTAGTCTGTGGATGCCAAATCTTTGGATCTTGGTAACTCCTGTAATGCGTGTCTATGATTAATGAAGAAAGGCCTAAGTTCTTTTACATATCTTCTGTAATGTCAAGAAGTGACTAATTTCTATGTAATTAAATAGGGAAATAAATTATATATCAAGGCTGATTTAGGGAAGAGAGAAAAAGAAGGATGCTTCTTGTGAAGAATGATGAATCATCTCCAATGGAAATGCTTCTGTAGTATCATATGAATGTGGAGTTAAGCATTAAAGTAATTAAACAGTACATGATTGTTAAAAACTGATCTGCAATTATTTGATGGTTATGAAAATGTTACGAAAACAGTAGTTATAAGACTTTGCCAAACTTGCTCTTCCATAATGTTTTCATTCCATGAGTATAGAAACATTAGGGAAATAATAGTGATTTATAGTGTTGAATAAATTAAAACAAAAAGGTATTATGCATCTTAAAACTTGTTGGACGTAAAGGGATAAGTGAGGATTTAGGAATCACTCTAAACACTGTGGAGGGTATAAAACTTCTAGGAGTAGTAATATGTAGTCTGTGTATGTAGTAATAGAGTAGTAATATGTACATAATTATATTAAAATTTGTTGTTAAGTTTACCATCAAAATGATTTATTTTATGGAATTTTGCACATTTATTTTTTATTGCTGAATGTACTTTATTTCAAAACAGTAGACTTCTCCAAAAACTGTTGGACATAAAAATATACAAATAAGAACAAAAACAGTTTTACTTCAATTCAGTGTGAGAAAAATGTTGTAATGTTCGTTTGTAATTGAAAGAATTCCTTGAAGAATAAACAGTGCCAAGTCAAATTAATGTCAAGGAAATCTAAATCAATTTTTGCCTGGGAACTTTATCCTTCCATTTCTTATAATTTGGGAAAAAATTAACGTGACAAAAATGGTTTTGAATGTAGACTTGCACAGGAATTAACCAATGAAAGATATTCTCTTGATGGAGCTGGAGGAGGTAGAAATAGAATGTCATCATTCTTGGATCTTGGAAGAATATTAGTCTCTCCTAGAAGAATAATATGTATGCAGATGCTTAGAATCCTGAGTGATGGGAAGTATTCCTGGTCACCGGAAAGTTACTTTGCAATAGTTTGAGGTCATATTGTAGTATGGATGATGTCTAGGAACTCTGAAAAGTGGTGAATTAAATCAAGGGAAAGCAGTGTGAAAACTTGAGCCACAGCAGGTTATAAACCTTGAATTAGAAGTTACAGTGATAAAAAGAAAATATCATGTATTCTCAACTAAATATACAAATAACCAGATAAATTAAAGAAGCGGTAAGGTATGACCAATTACACATGATTTAAATCTTACATTTTAACTAAATCCTTTAAGTTTATGGAGAAGCATCAGTTCTCATGGCAATGTACTTCTGTGCAATGCGTGCCTGAAGTCAACATAAAGCTTTGATTGTCAAAAATTTGACCATGATACCCACTATACCTTCACAAAAGTTGCAAATTTACTGTGGTCTCCCTTGATGTGGTTTCCATGCTAACATGTGGTGACTCTAGAGCAATCATGAATGTTCAGTAATGTTTGCATATCCAGATGACTAATGTGTACAGCCACTTAGTCTCCACCCCTGGGTCAGTTCACTAGCATGACTGTCACTCCACAGTCACTGCTACAGTCAGTTCATAAATCCGGAAACATTTACTTGGCATGAATGTGTGAACTCAATTTTATATTTATATTTTAGACTTTTTATCCTGAAATCACAATTACTAAGTCCGGTTGATGATTTCATTGGCCTCTTTGCCCATTTAAAAAAACTCATTAGACTCTCTCATTCTCCTGTCTAGATTTTCCCAAAGTGCTCTCTGTGTAGCCCTTGAGGCTCTGCAAGTGATTTTCAGGGCATTCATTTCATCCATGGCAGTGAGGTAGATGACAAGCATCCCAAAAATTAAGTTACTGCTTCCATCTAGTGTTATTTTTACTAATGTTATCTTTATTAACATATGTACCTAATTATTCATACTTCCATGTTCCTGTGTTGTTTATTATGCCTTGTATAACAAAGATTGAGCTAAATACTAAATATTCCCAAGGGCTTGATGGCTAAAAATGTTTGGGAACCACTACTTTAGTCTGACAAAGTTATTAGTCCTTTCCAAGTCCAGCGTAGGTTCATCAAAATCATCTGCCATTGATGCAATTGTCTGAATCTGAATTATTTGCAAGTTTTTTTGAGGCACATAATTGCACCACGACAGTTAGCTGGACTTTGGCGATGCCACTGCTGAAAAATTTTTAAGCCAGCCCACCTGATCTAGTTGAGACTTGTGTTGATGTTTGGTAGCTGTGTCAATGGGACATTATGCCCAAGGCATAGGTGATGATATGCTGTCACTCCACAGTCACCGCTAGAGTCAGGTCATAAATTCGGAAAAATTTACTCGACATGAATGTGTGAACTCAATTTATATCTATAATTTAGACTTTTTATCCTGAAATCGCAATTACTAAGTCCAGTTGATGATTTCATTGGCCTCTTTGCCAATTTTTGAAAATTGATTTCTCTGATATCGATTTTATTTCCTTCAATGTGATTTTTATTTAAGTTTTCTTTACATCAATCAATGACAATTACCATGCCATAGTGCTTTTCATTGAGAGGAATTGCCCAGCTAATATATGCCTTTGGTGGTTGTCCTCTCTGAGGCCACGGTCTTCATAGATGAGCAGAACAAGTGAAATGGGATATGAGCATTTCTTCACAACTCTCTGGTATGGCTCATATATAAGAGAGACAGACTGTGCATTAGGGTGGTACTTATTTTTGAAACTGAGAAAAGTTTTGTTTTCCACCCCTCACAATGATCACAAGTGGAATGTGAATTCACATGTTAAAATCCCGTCACTCTCACTTATCGGGAACCCATGCCCAAAGGGCCTTAATTACTGTGAAAGCATACATTATTTTTTAGGCAGGAAAAGCAATTTTCTCATAAAAAATGCAATATTATTTGCGTGTAATAGCAAATTCTATGTGATTTTATGTATCTCTATGCATTTCTGATGTATGGGCCCTCGAAGTATGAGCCACTCCTCTGGGCGTTACGTGATGCTGCTGCATCATCAGGGTTGTGCCCCATGAGAGTTTCCTTTCCCTCCCCTGGACCATGATTGGACACCCAACCCCATCCTGTGTTCAGGAGAATGATTTCAATTTTAATATTCGGCAGTATTTGTCAGTCACCTAATGATGCCTAAAGATGCCACGCATGGTGTTAGTGAAGTGGATAAGTGCTATTTTTTTCTGCATTATTAAAGCCTTCCCCTATAGCTCGCCTGAGATGGCTGTTGGTATCTATCTACTGCATATTTCTTTTGCATTTGCGGAAGGGTTTATTTTTAATGCATAATGGTAGTTATTTATGGAAAATTGCTTGCATTCATAAAGGTATTCCATGTGGACAATTCCTATCACATGTGCAGCTGTAAAATTTTATCTCTCTGACAATGTAGTTTGGTTCCCGTGCCTCGTTCTCCGCCATGGGTTCCACCCCCTCCCTTCCCCTCTGTCCCTTCACTTCACTCCTTCCACTTTACCTTCCCCCCATCCGCCACGCAGAAGTGTGCCAGGATCTATTGTTACTGCTATGCAAATCACACATATAGCTCACCATTACTTGCTATCATATCTTATCGCAAATAATATGTCAGAACTGTAGTTGTGAACATGGTGGCTAAAGCATTTAAAATAATGGCAATAATGACAATGGCAATGGAAATGGCAAATAATGGCAATGGAAAGATATGTGATACATCAAATTTTGTGGGAATGGACACTCTTTATCCTTTTACTCATTTTTGCCATGTTATTTACTTAATGCTTATTTTACAGCATGTTTTAGGAATAATTATTTATATTCCATTGGAAATGCATTATTTTTAGATGTCTCAACTTGTTAATTATCTCTAAATATTATTACATTTTGTGGTAAATTTGGAATTTCTGTTGCTCCCTTTTATTCATGCATTTTTTTTGTTGTTAATGGTTCAAAATTCCATCTAGGTTAATCTTCAGAAGGGGCTACCTAAAATGTTGTTCACTGAAACTTGCACTGCTGGGGCAGGATCATTGGTTCTTGAGTTTGGGATTCTCAGTCGCCTTCTTGGAGACCCTGTGTATGAAGGCTATGCGCGAAGAGCTAACAAAGCATTATGGAACCTGAGGGCCGAAAACACTGGCCTTCTTGGTAAGATATAGCAAGTATAGCTCTGTTCATATATCAAAGACTGGTGAAGACAATAATTGTAAATAATTTTTTTTGCCATCCCTTGTGAAAGTTAGCCCTGTTTTGTTTTTCTCACCCTCACTCATATTAATATTTTAGCTCTTGGTCAGGTGTACTGTCAGCCAGACTTTGGGTTTGATTCCCAAAAAATAACTGTTATTACAGAAGCTTTTCTATCTCTTTGAGGGATGTTTAGTGGAGGATGTTTTATGTCTGAGAGTCTACACATATGACATAAAACTGTGATCCCCTCAGCAACTTTCACTTAGATCATATATGCTCAAGCCAATAGTGTGCATTTTGTCCTTTCTATACCAACAAGTTATGTTCCATGAGTTGTTCTGGAGTAGATTTTTTTCTAAGTCAAAACTTATTGGTGCAGGCAACTGCCATTGCAGTTATCCTTCAACACTGGTTGATTTTTCATGTAAATTGCTTTATATATCCTCTATCTTCTGTATTTTTTTGTGAAGACATTTTTCGCATTTTTTGGTGGGTGAATAACTGCCTTAAACTTACACAGTAGAAACTCAAAATTATGACATTTTGATTATACAAAGCGAAATCTTCGGTCCCGACCAAAAGGGTATCTAAATGCATGTAACAGTACACGATATTATGAAATAACAAAGTTTTGAAATTACAAACCTAGGGTCTTGGTCCCAATGTGAAGAAGTTACTTGTTTTTACAAATGATGATGGGTCACAGCAGCATGTTTTAGGCGCTCCTTGTCAGAGCTAAGACACTGATCATCATTGCTGAATGCATTATGCCCTGAATGTGACTTAAATGAATGATAATACATTTTTCAATGTTGCAATAGTAAGGACGACTTTTAATCAAAGGCATAGTAATTCATAAAATATGACACCAATCGGACCAAAATAATTTGGCTTTGTTACAATGAGTCCAGAGTCCAGACAGCGAGTAAAAAATACATAAATTAGTCGAATACGAACATACTCACCCGGGGCAATCTAATTGCCACTACCAGCCTTTTACTCTCATGATCTGTGGCATTTTTTTTCATACCCGTTTTTCCCAAACATAAATCCATGATGAGTATTCCTATAACAGAAATCGTTTGCGGCACACGTGTGCTCTAAAAACTTCGGAGATAATTCGGAGAGTTCGGAGATAATGCCATGGCATTCGAGCGGTAAATTCAGTCGTGCATATCACCCAAGGAAGCTTTTTTCCTCACTATTTCAGACTGAATACACTCAACCTTGCTCCACAGCATAATTATTCAGGCTGGCAATAGTTATCATCGAAAGACTAAGGTTTAATTTACCATCCTCATTGAGCCTTTTGATGTAGTCATTAAGCAAGGCTCTTTGCAAGCATTGCTCTTCCTTTCTTCCATCGCCAAGAGCCTAGAAAACCAGAGAAAATACTAGTTTACTTGGTTCATACGATCAATTAGTGTGACGCACATTGATACAAAAGGATGAATAGTTCTGGGCGCATGTGCAATCAATGGGAAAAATGCTCAAGCACTCGTATATATTTTTATCAGGAAATGGTGTACCCTCCTCCCATTTTGCTCCAACCCAACATTCGAAAAAATATCCTGAAAGAGAGCTCAGCTGTCTTCCTGCAGATTGATAAAGAATCTGGTGTTTTGTGGCTCAATCCTTCTTAGAGATACAAATAAGAAGAGGATAAGTGAAACCATCCTATGAGACACCAAAAGTCACGCTGTAGGAGAGGGAGCAGAAAGCCTCATCAGCATCCTAGCCCAATTGGAGGCACTTTCCTCTCTTCCTTGGGTTATCGGACAATACCCCCAGAAGGACATCAGGGTGGGGGTTAGTTGGTACCTTACCTTGCCAGTGTGGAAGCAGGATACCAATTGCCCGGGATTTTTGGGTAGGGACATTGAGGAAAGGAGTTCTGTGTGTTATGATGGTCATGGACATGGAATCATGTCAACTCAAGTGAAAGAGAAAGGGAATATTGTTGGAGGAGAAGTTGAATCAAAAAAGTAAAACTGCTTTTGCGGAAAAGTTTGGGTTGCCATTGTCAACGCTTTCAACAATCGTCACCAACTGCGCTAAAATTTTAGAGAAAGTGGAAGAGGCGGTATCACCGGAAAGGAAAAATCTACGCGTGCTAAGTTCACTGAAATTAAAAATTAAATTTACACTTTCTTCTGCAAGTTTCATGAGCAGAATATTCCCATAAAAAGCCTTTCCCCCTCCCCCCCTTCCTCTCCCCCAGCACCCCCACCCCCAATCTCATGGAATTGTGCATGCCAAAGGGTTGAACACAGCCAAAATGTTGTTTTATGGGCATATCTTGATTCATGATAAAAGCCCCCAGAGTCATTTCCTCCCCCTCTGCCGACGCAGCCAGTTGAGGTGAGGGAGGAATACAAGATGTGACTATTCGGCATTAAGCCAATGATTCAGTCAATATATATTCTTTGCACGCATCTCTTGTCTTTGACTCCCGGCTAGATCAACTTCCCAGGTGACATAAGATACTCCGAGACCATGAGTCTCACAGTTGTTTTTGTGAGAGGGTGGAGGGGAAACAGTGACATGGAAAGGAGGAAAAGATAGCTGATTCCGGCTTGATGTGTCGCCTGACATGGAGCTGCAATGCTCGGACGAAAGTCTCCTTGTTGATCATAAGCGGAGGAAAAACGATAAGCAAAAATAACCCTAGTTTTAATTCAATATCGAATCTTTAAATGAAGTCTGAGGTTTAATGAACAAAGAGCTGGCGACCTAATCTGAATAGAACCACCACAGAAGCTTTTGCATAGTAGAGAGATAAACGAAAATTATTGATTTGTGAGGTTAGTATCGTTAGTAGCTGATGAAGTGTAAAAGGAACTATCTCAACTTCACCGTTGAAGAGCGTGGCTTGTACAACATACTTTTTAATGGAGGTACACATTTAGTTGGTCTCTTCTATAAGGTCTTCTTTCAGCTCCATCGTCTCACACATAATAAGTTGAATCCTAGGGAGAATGATGATTGTTATTACGTGAAATTAACGGGCATATCATTTTTTGTACAAAATACATAACATGCATCCATGGCATAGCATCTGCGAGAGAATCTTCTCTGGCTTTGCTTAATATTTGTTCATATATTATGCCTGACACGGAGCATATGATCTTCTTCTAACGAAAATATATTCCTCTAATTTCTATATCCAGTGCAAATGATCATGATGGGTGGCACACTTCTGTGGTGCAAGCAGAAATCAATATTACTGGTATTGCAATACATCGCTCTCGCCTGAGTTACGAGTTCTCTAGTTAATAAATTATATAGAAAAATTCGCTGTGAAGCTTCATAGGCTTAGTCCAAACTGCTCGAGAATTTTGCATAGACCTTTAATAGCCTAATCTCTTACTCATTGAAAAAGGAAAAGTTAGTTGTTTAGATATAGATTTCCACAGGTCATGGATGGAGGTCGTTTGTTCCGTTTTTCAGGATTTCCCACGAAAAACTGAAGCATCAACCTCCAATAAGTTATTGTGTTCAACTTTATGCGTCCTGTCGGCATTAATACAAATTTAGATAAACTTTCAAGAATTATAACTTTGTAAATCATGAGAGTACTTTGCAGAAGTACATCATAACTTAAGGAAACAAAATAAAAAGCTTCATTGTGATGCTCTTGAAAGATACTCGTTCATATGAAATTCAATATTATGAAGTGCCAATTTATCCATTGACTTAGTAATTTCGAGTTTCTACTGTAGTTTTCACCATAATAGATGATTTTATGGGTGTTAATATTCATGAATTTCACCAGCATTGAATTATTTTTCTTGTTTATGCATTGGTGACTGAGGAAATTTGCTGAAAATAATTTAAATGTGTGTTCTTTTTTTTTATTTGGGCCTTCTAATGCCTGATATGGGCTCATTGTTCTTCTGGTGTTCAATAAAAATTATTCTCATAGGTCTATTATATTTTGAAAGGAATATAACAATACAGAGATTCCATAGTTTTATATGTAATGCCGTAAACAATGGATTCTTTCATGGTGATTTGTTTGGCTTTACCTTTTTCTTTTGACTTGCAGGGAATGTCATAGATGTGCAGTCAGGGAAATGGACTGGTCGGCTCAGTGGCTTAGGAGCTGGACTTGATTCATTTTATGAGTATCTGTTGAAGTCTTACATTATGTTTGGAGAAGATGAAGATTTTCAGATGTTCAATGAATCCTACCATATCATAAAACAGTACATGAGGAGAGGGTAAGAATATTGAGTGTGAATCAGTTTGCTAGAATCTACAGAGTGAGCTTAGCAGTGCCGTGATATGCTGGCAGCCCTCGATTTTCATGCACAATGTGTTCTTGAATATTTGTACAATTGTCAAACAATTGAATCATATGTCACTATCGACATTCTTACATTGCTTTGCATGCATCAGTTTTAGTCCTGATCTGTTTTTTAGTGTGATACCTATTATGCAGGGTCTGTAATGAATGGATGGAATTTTAACTGCTGTGTGGAAGATTCTATCATCACAGGAAAACTGAGTGTGCCGCTGCCTATATGTAGTGAGCATGTCTTGTTCACCAGTCATTGCAATGCTAGGCACTGTTGTGGGAAATAAGAAAATATTATTTTCTGGCAAATGTCCTTTAGTCCAAATTTAGCTTATGAAAGTTGAGTATGCAGTGTCATTTTGAAATATACAGAAGTTCGATTTGTACTAAAGTAAAAGTGCATGAAAGTCGAGTACTACCTTTAATGCATCATGATAAAGTCTGGAGCATATGAGTGGTCACCTAACTAAAGAAAGGTTCCTTAGAAGTTGGGCCATTTTTTCAGTAGAAATCATGATGTAGGATTGAATTAATACATACATATTTTGTTTCTTATTCGCGTAGAGAGTGTTTTGCATCTTCTGTGTTTTGCCATTATGATATTAACCTTTGGTGCAACTATCCTTTTATGTTTTGGCCTTCTTATGCACTCTCATTTGTGTGCTTGAACTTAGGCAATCCATAAGGAAAATATTATCTTTTTTGCAGCTTCTGTATGGTTTTATGCAGTGTTGTTGGATTCTTGTAATTGTGCGTTTTGTGTCGGCAGAGCTCTTAATCTACATCACTAATTAGCTCTAAGATGTAACATCGCCGTGAATTACACAAATTACTAGATATGCAGTCACTTGCACAGGTGCAAAAATATAGACTTTAACCCTTTGCCTTTTAACCCTTTGTAATTTTTCTTTGTATAAACTTATTTATTTGGAGATTTTACAATGAAAATGATTTATTCTATGAAGCATATATTCTAATTTCTATAATTTTTTCTTAGTGTGATAATTTTTTAAACATTCACCCATGTGAAGACCCCTTTACATTCACAATTTTCGCATTTATTAATTGTCTCTCTTCTTCCACCTTTCACTTTCCTATTAGTACCTCAACACAATATTTATATTTTTTATTATGGTGAGGAATGATAACGTGGAGCTTTCCATCTGAGTACTGATCTGACTTTTTGGATGATAATCCACCCCCATGGGAATATGTGCTCCTCTGAATTCCCCCACAATATCATGCACAAGTTTCTGAATGAATTTTACATGTGATATCGTTTTTTCATTTTTCCTTTTCTGGAATTCTTTGTACAAAATATAGGAATTAACAAAACTAACCTCAAGCCCACAGAAAAACAACTTACGCCTCCATTTGAGAGTCTTTCTCATAAAGCAGTATGTATTTGAGTAGTGATCTGCCAAATCAACTCCTCCCATAAACATTGTATAGTTAGTCACTACTTTGGGTTTGAAAATCATGCCCTTCCTACCCTCTCCAATTATTCTAAGTGGATCGCTAGTTCTTTCTGGCTAATTTTATACCTGACATACTCGTTTGTCTCAAAGGTTATGTTTTTTATCAGAATGTCAGTAAAAAACAACTGAAAAAATCCATTGGTGTGGTGCATTCAGTAGGAGCTAAGGGTCCAACATGCATCTGACCAGTTGAGAAGGGTCTTCTTGACTTTTGTTTATTTTCAGATACTGCATTCCACTTCTCTTTTTGTTGTCTTTCACAATAAACATTTCTGTCACTCAATGTTACACCATATTTCACAATGCTATCCCTATATCTCCATCACATTCACTTGGATAAAGAATGGTGTGTCTTTGTTTTGTCTTCACGAATTCAACATCACCATCACTGTCAGTGCATTCACTCTGATCTTTGGGTGAATGCCGGGATGTTTTCCTTTCCATAGTTCCACTCGGACCAGTGCTAAGTTCCTCATCTTCATATGCAGGATCAGAGAATTCACTATTATCTTCTTCAATAGTTACTTCATTTTCAATGTAAAATTCATCGTTGCTGCTTTCAAACACTTCGGTAAACTTATCCGTCCTCAAGAGTGGAAACTCGTTCTGATTACGCGTCTGCTCGTGGATAAAGCATTCATCCAACTACAGGTAAAGCATTGTGTGAGAAAAGAACTCCATGTCATGAAAACAGTTGGGATATGTTTCTAAGAATGTAAGCAAACCTCTGAAAAAAGATGGTTATTCGTAAATCCTTAATTGCATACCAAGTTTCATTGGAATCTAATAAGCAGATGCAGTAATTGGATATTCCCTTAGTGAGTGTGTATGTCACTTAGGGAAGATGATGGTGGCTGTTAAAAACCTAAGACTTGCTTCTCGGAACATAAGCAAAAACCTCTGAAAAGAATCTAATTTGTATATCCTTACTTGCCTATCAAGTTTCGTCGGAATCTGATATGCAGTAATTTGATATTCCCTTTGTGAGAGTAAGGGTGAAACGTTTATTTACTTAGGGGAGATGATGCAGGCTCATAAAAACCTGCAATATGTTTCCCAGAACCTAAGCAAAAACTTCTGAGAGAAGAAGGTGACAGGTAAATCCCTTCCTGCCTATCAAGTTTCGTCTGAATCCTATACACAATAATTTGATACTCCCTTCCTGAGAGTATACATAGGTAATTACGTTGTTTACCAAGGGAGGTGATGAGGGAAACTGCATGAGTCATCACATGGACCATCCTTCTAAAGATGTTGACTACGTAAAAGACAAGAAATAATAGGCAGCTGACTGAAGTGAAAAAGTGCTAACAAGACAGTAAACAGATACAGGCAATTATCTGAATTGTTGGCGGTATCGGTTCTAGATGGGATTCATGTGAAGTTATGTTATCCATGCACATTATTTATTTATAAAAATCCATCCATCATCATCATCATCATAATTTATTTCTTATCCTTTCACGCTAATGGCAATAAGAGAATTCATTGAAAAAAACACCAAACCCCTTATCCCAAGTGGCAAAACTCCGTGTTGAGTGTGGCTTGGCAAACGAGCTGTTACTGGTGTTAGCCATGTTGAGTCACACTCGACTTCCGAGTGCAAAAGGTTAAGGATGAAATTCATTGTGAAGATTCCATTTGATTTGACTGGGAGTTGATCCTTGATTTCCAATTTGTCGAATACATACAGTAGAAACGCGATAATACGAAGCACGAAAATACAAAGTTTCGATTTTACAAAGCTAAACTGTCCGTCCCGACGAAAAGCCTTTGTTAAATACATTGCGCTATTCGAAAGTATGAAGTTTCCAAAGTATGAAATTTTCTAAATTACTAACCTTGGACCCAGTCCCCACTGAGAAACTGAGTTTATTTTTACAAACCTTGGGGGGAAATTGCATCAGAAGAGCTATCTATTTGCAAACGTAGACACCTAACAAATCAGCGTTGCTGAATATAATCTATCAATTGTGTAAAATGCATGAATTTTCATGCATTCATCACTCACAAGTGCCTGAGTCACACAATTATTTATCAAATTTAAGTGGTGGATAATTCAGGTCCTGAGTGATGGGGAAAATGGTAGCTTGTGGCAATTTTTCCCCTTATTTTATTTTTGTTTTGACTTTTAGCTGCATTTCCATAATGTAAACAATTCTCTTTTGGTTACAACTCATGTGTAGTGCCACATAACAACTCTCTGCCATTCACTTTTAGCGGCAATTTTAATTTATTGACTGCTTGAACAGAAAAATGACATGATTAAATGATGGGAAATAGGACTGGGATATGTACTTGTCGCAGTCACTATCCCCAAATTTGATGGCTTCACTATGAATAAACCTGCGTTTAATCCCGCCATTGTTCATATTTCATGAGACAGTAGAAAAAAAGGTTTCCTAGAATTTGCGAGGGTATAGCTGTCCCAGCAATTGATATAATTTCGCATTGAAATGGATCATTTCAAATGTTGAAACTGATGACCCAATCAAGGGGGAGTGGCTCAACAACAAAACATTATAATCTATATGACCGGAGATAAACCACTAAGACACTTCAACATGAAGAAGCTTGTCATCCGCAAAATATCGTCCTATGAAGTATAGTTCATCGCATGAATAAACCAGAAAAACTGAAATCTTTAAAATAAAATCACCACGGAAGCCTTCTCTTTAACTTAATTCCAAGATGTTCTTGCGGTAACTCCATGAAATTTTACTGGCACCAACTTTCATCCATGAATTACTACATAAATTCATTGAGTAACGTGACCTTGATACATTACATTTGATATATCATCACTGCTATCCCTGATTTCCACGAGGTGAATGTCTGATTGAATCAGATTTCATGGTGATGGCATGAGTAACTTTTGAGTCCTAGGCATTTTAATATATGGATATGAAACAACATGGGCATGAATTGGATCCTGATGCGCTCCATTTCAAAATCACCCGACGTTTAAAAGGATATAAGTATGGAAATACTACTCTGCGAGAAACTTATTGTCATTATCAGGTTTATACCACAGAGAGGAGTTAAGTTTCAGCCTCGGCTGCGGCAGATTTTTTCCGTGACCCATACCTCTTTCTAAGTTCCCCTTGAGTTAATTTTACAAAGTTACACTTCAAATAGTTAATCTTATTTCATTTTCGTGTTTTATGATCCTCAGCACAGTCAAGTGCGTATAGTTTGTTTTAGCAAGCATGTTTTAGCTTACCCAAGTTGGAGTATAAGGACACCATTTGGTAAAATGACATTCCGCATAACACCCACAATGTGAAGTGGATAGAAGGATAAAAAAATAATCGCATAAATTATTTACTGGATTAATGTTTTGCAGAAAACTATGAGCACAAATCACCAATGTGAAAAGGAACTTGGTCGTGAGTTAATGTTTCTTACTCGAACTTCTATGAGCGGTGAACCGTTTGGCTTGGAACGAAATGTTATTTCTTCCCAAGTTCGTACATCCAGCAGGCTGGAAGAAACCATGAATAATGACCGGTGAAGAACTTTTTAAATGGACTGAGTCCTTAGCTCATTTTACCTATGATCGAGAGACAAAGAAAGGGTGATTGGAAGTGCAGTCGGGCCAGCTAGTGTCTTAACTGCATAGATGTTAGAAACAAATGCCTCTTTTAAACGCCCATACCAGTTGCACATCCTGATTAGCCACAGATTAAGAAAGCTATAGTCTCATACAAAAACAGAACTTGCTTAATATACATCTTCTAAACTGGGCGAAAATTTTGCAAAGAAAATGATCGCCGACTAAAAATCATTTGCATGAGAACTAAGAGGTGATAGTTATTTCACCGACGTTTGTGATATTTAGCTTATGATATAAAGGCATTATTTCAAATGATTTCAAGAATAACGACTATAAATCATTTTAAAACGTTTCCAAAGACCAGAGAAGTCAGGGGAAGAAAGGGAAATATTTTTCGTGATTTATTAAAAAGGTTCGAAAATACAAAACTCAAAAATATGAAGTGCCTATTTTTCGGTCCCACCAACTTCATTTTATCAACTTGCTACTGTATCTGTCTTGGTGATAAAACTGGCCTTCATACCTGACCAGGAATTTGGAGATCTGGGTTCAAATGCCTGTCAGTTTAAATGATTTTTCATTGTGAAGTTCATCCCTTTGGTGTACATAATTTCATGTGTTTCTGCAAATGCATTTTATGGCCTGCATTCATGGATTTACCAAACTATTTCCTCGTTGTTAGTACTTGAACTGAGAATCCCAAGTTTCTCATACACAGTTGACCTTCTCTTTGGCTTGGTTTCATGTTACACAGTATTTTATTCATGATCTGTTCAATGAAAACTAATACTTGTTGTGATGGAAAGTATGCATTGTGGTTTTGTGTTTAATATTTCTCATGATAATGGGTTGTGATCACCCTTAATTGACTTTTTCATTCATGTTAGTTGATAAAAACAGCTATATAGTATGTACCAACGCCTTGTAATTTATAATATTCCTCCTGTCAAAACTTATTTTATATAATTTGGAGTACATAAAGTTATATATGGCCCAGATCGCATAGGTTAGAGTGGCTGATGGAGAATCAGGATGGGCAGTTTTAGGTCTTGGAGTTAGGTAGGGTTGCTTTCTGTTGGCTTTGCTTTGTAACATTATGTTGAGGAAATGATCTGAGAGGCATGAGAAGAGCTTGCTGGGGGAATGAAATAATCACTGCTGATTAAGTCTGTTAGAGTAGCTGACAACCCAGCTTTGTGTAGCTGAGTATCTGAGGGATTGCTAACTTAAGTAGATGCAGTATAATATCAATGCAGACATTACAGAATGAAGATTAATCTTAAGGAAATGTAAGTAATGAGATTTTTGGAGATAAAGGAAGCAAGGCTGGTCATTAAACTGTGATGGCACAAGGTACTCGATGTGGACGAGCAATTGTTGAAATTTTCCCAATAAAACATCCACCTGGACCATGAATCAAAACACGGGCCTTTTGCCTGCCTGGACAATATGAAGATCACTGAAAAATCCTACTCACAGAAATGAAATTTAACTAATTTTTTATACGAGTGTCAGTTGTATTCCTCTAAGTACCCTACTTAAAAACTTAATTTGCTAGAAGTTTGAATGACCCCTTCATTCAAGTTCATTTTTTAGTTAGTTCTAGTTTATTGCCTGCACAATGACACTGCTAGACATAGGTCTGTGGTTTGATTCTTATTCCTGATGGGATCTATTTTGTGGCTATTGGGATTTATTTAATTGCCAAAATTTCACACAAATTAATATCATTTTGGGTTTTCATCATCAAACACAGTGGGTACAATGGCAAAAGATGGACAGGGTGAGAAACATAATGATACCATTGATCAAGGTTATGACATAACCACCTCATCACACAAAAATACTGGCAGTCAAGGCTGAAGACACTGTGGACATTGGCATTGGCATGGATTATGCAGCAGAGAAAGCATTTTGAGTTTTATTTGACATTTGCTTTTTTATCAATCAGTTTTATTTCAGTATTATTGCTGGCTTAATGGTTCTCTGTTTGATATTCAATGTTTAATGCAGAAGCTAAGAGATGAAGCCCATTTTTTTGATTCAATTGGTACTCAACTCTCAAATTTTAGTCAGTGTTTTTGGCTGAATAGAATACTTAGATGTATGCTGGAATCTAATTCCATGCTAAGATACCTATATGGTTTGTGTAAAGTAACTGCATGAAAAACAGAATGTGATATGTGTTATGTTTCATATGCTAAATTTCTTACATGGCTCATATAAATGTTAGATAATATTAACTTTATTAGTGTAACCATGTGTAATAACACATAGTAACCTAATCATATAACTTAAATTCTTACTCTATAGTAATATGCACACAACTTCTTTGACTAGTTTTTGTGGAGAAAAATACATTAAATGATTGGAAGTTTACATTAACTATTCTATATAATGCATGGGTATGGATTTTGTTGGACCATGCATTTATGTGATGTCATCACGTGAAAACCTCCATCATATGTGCGTAACTTAACATTGTAAGTTTAAAATATCATCTCATGTATTCTTAAAGGAAATTTTATATCTATATTATTATTTTTTCTTGCCTATAACTATACCTCTCTGTCTCAAAACATGCCTTTTGAGCTAGACATTGTAGCCTATTAATATAATTATTACCTATCAGCATTTCACTGTAATCATTCTTTTTATATTGGTGCTGCTAGAATTGGAGGCTTAGATAGATGGTAAGTTAAAACAAGCAATGCTATTTGTTGTTTCTCCTTAATGAAAATTATAGCATCTTATATGATTTTGGGGTGTTATGGGGAAGTTGGAGTTTTAGTCATGTCATATTTCAGCCATTCTTAATTTTATTGGGTAAAAAAATTTCATTATTTCAAGGCCTTAATTTCTATGAGATGCATGAAAAGTGCTCTTGGTCCATGTTGTCCTGGACTGAATGGAAAGCATCTGGTTGGGATCATTCTTAGTACATTTCCTAATGAAAAATGTAAACCCTAGGCATATAATTTTAAAGGCAAATTTAACTAGTTTCAATATTTAAAAAAATACAATTTTGGTTGTACTATTAGTAATAAGACCCAAAAAGTTTATTTTTTAGCTACACTTAGATTGATACTATTTGTAAGTAATTTAGATATCAAATTATGTGTGTCTTGATTTTGCATTAAATATTGTGGCAATGCTGTAGACCCTCAGTGTGTGAGACAGACCTGCATTGTGTGTAATGCTAGTGGTTTATTGTGGGACAAGGGAAGGGACATGGTATTAGTTCAGTCATGAGATGGCCGCTTTGATATCCCACCCAAAACTGGCGAAAAGGAAGTCTCTATATTTGAATTTCATTTTATCCTTTGCATCCTTTGCTGAAATTGATATGGCTGTAGTAAATCTATTGTGATAAAGGGTATTGACATCTTTAGATTTTGAATGTGTAGTTTTCTGATAGTCATTCAAAGAAATTGTTACATCACTGAGTAAGTCGTAAATAAGTTTTTCTTAACATCTAAACAAGGACTCTCATGATACATAGCATTTTTCTACATTAAAATTTCTGTTTAAGCCCTCATGAATCCATGTCATCTATCATGCTAGTGAATGAACATGAAAGAACTTTTTCTTTAAATCAGATTAATATTTACAGTTAAAGGGTTAAGCCTCTTCAATTTTACTTGATGTTGATAATAATATGCATTCACACTTTTCCTGGGAATTATTGTTGGTACATGTGGGCAGTTCCTGGTGTGTGACAGGAAGTGTTCTGCAGGTCTCTTTATTATTCAACTTTAATGCAAATCAGACTACACCTCTGAAATGATGATTATTCATTTAGCAATCTGACTATGAGTAACGCATGCGGCTTCTGTGTGCTATATTTGCCACTTGTGCTATCTAATTCCATGCTGATGATAATGGTAGATAATTGTGCTTTTCCTTGCTACTGAACTTTCCTTGATTACAAGGAGTTCAAAAGGAGTCTCCACTTAGATTGCCTAAGAGTATGATGTGAGATTGCTTACAGTTTGGGATATAATTTTTTAAAAAGCTATTGAAGTCCGATGCAACTTAGAGGTTATAATAAAGCTTCTACTAGGTGTTTTATGGTTCAAACATAGATGTGAGATTTGTGGAAAAACAGTACAAAGGTAGTGTTTATGTAGCAATGTATCATCTGAGGGTGCTTTTTGGTTTGATTTTGAAAAATATGTTTTGGAAGAAAAGTTGGCTCCTGCTCAGATATTGAATTTGATGAGATAGGTTTGCATTGGAAATACCCTCTGACAAAGAGAACTTAGGCATTTTGTAAAGAAAGGTATGCTCCTGGAAATACATCTAGAATAAAATGGAGAGAATGTCATTGTAATACCTTGGGAATGCAGCTGTAGCAGATTCAGGCTTTTTGTCCCTACATTATAAAAATCCAAATTTTTGCCCCCTGATGCAATTATCCATCCCATGGACCTGTGTAATCATTGCAAATAAATGGTTATATCAGGCTAGTCTGTTAGAGAGACTAGCTGGGGCAGATGAAAACATAGAGCAATTTTGGGAAATCTCCTTTATTGATGCTCTAGAAAGTGTCTCAAATGCATGAGCCTCTATGAAACCTATGTGATCGTGTAAAATATTCTTCCCTGGAAGAGAACTTCTACAATTTCTCTAATTAGGAATTATTAAATACTTGCAGTTCTGATTTTACGGTAATAATGCAGACAGTGAAATATACTGAGGATGTAGATTCTGAGAACCTAAGTGAATGCTGTGGATGTGATGCAACTAATTGGAATCTGGATTATGGGGTATGAATGAGAGGGGTATTGTTGACAGAATCATGGAAAATGTTTAAGATAAAGAAGAAGGTGAAGAATTCAGTGATGGGAGTTTTTCCAATCCCTCGAGTGCATTGCTTGCTTCAGATCTCAACGGCATACTTTGCTTTCCATTTGCTTCAGATCCCCTGACAAACAGACCCAAAAACAGATCACTTCAAAACAGACCAAAAATCAAACATAAGTAATTGAATTTGTCAGTTATTTTTTGTTAAAATGCTTGCATTTTTAAACATCTAATGTGAAACTTGCCTCAGTGGCCTCCTCTCTATAGCAGTCAATTTCTCATAAGGGGGCATCTCTTTAAGTGGCCATTTTTTTGGTAATTAAATGAATTTCATATGTAAGCTATGTAAATTTTTCTTCCCCTCAGTGCTCACCTCCCTCAGAGGGGAATGACTGCCCTATTTCAGGCTAGTAGCCACTACTTTCATGTTCTGTTGCCAGGTACGCTGTTGGGGATTTGTTTCCTTTTCTCCAACTCATCAGGGGATTTAGCTGGGAACTATCTAAGGAGCCCTTTACCCATTATTGGTGTTTTTAGAGGAACTTTTTGCTCGTTCCCTAAATCTACCTGGTCATGTGCTTTCCATCATGCTTCAGGATAAAGCCTTCAGGCCTCCCTGCCAGACATCTGTGATTAGAGTAATCTTCTTGTGCACAGCATGAGGGAAGGATCTTCATCCAAGATTCAACTTAATTGCTTTTTAAGGCAGCCAGGGGCTTTTGTAACTGGGCTGGTGGGGTGGCAATTCTTTTCTGAGCAACTGAACTGAAATCATTGAGATAGGAGTGTGTGATGAGCCCTCGTCTTTGAATAAGGTAAAAACTCTTATCAGTTTATTACACATTCAGGACTCATGAGTATGACAGTGGCCCATCACGTGTGTTGTGTTGGCCTTGTGATGTGTGGACTCTGACTGGTTGTATAGATTGCCTAAAAGTCAAACACGTCATCCAAGCACACGAGCTGAGCGCATAGCCCGTGACATTGTGCGACGAGGATGTCATGCTGGTGGAGGAGATACAGATCTTTAAGGGAACAGTGGTGAAGTAGAAGAGACAGTAGATGAATAAGTTGCTTCTGATGGCACAATTTGGCATTAATGCGATGTTACTGTGCAGCAGTAGGTTGGCAGACATGGTCAAGAAAATGTCCTGCGAGTAATTTCTGATTCCATGCTTGATGCTAAGAAAAATTAAGTGAAGCTAGCATTGTTAGTGCTCGACACCTATTTTCGGAGAAGGCGATCTCAGATCGTATAAAAATGCACTGGAATAAAAGCATGTCGGCAACTCAGCAAAAAGAATCTTTGGAGATATATGAACTTCAGACCTAAATTGGACTGTTGTACGCTCATGGCATCCTGGGATTGTAAAATGCCCTGGTTTCCAGTTTGTAGTCTTGGGATTTACCAATTTGCAATGCTACTTGTCAAGGAAGAGCTTCAAAGAAATTACATGTAAATACTACCCTGCGAGCTGTTGCATGGGCTTGTGGCAGGGAGTGTTAGGACACCAGCCTTGTAAAGATGTAAGGTTTTGGGAGGTGAAATGGTGACGTAGATGAATGGAGCTCAGTGTTTATTGTGCATGGAAAGAATGAGTTTTTATACCTATTTTTTAGGAAATGTATCTCTCATATTTTATCGATTCTGTTGACCTAGATATATAGTTAGGTGTCATGATAATATTTTCTATGTCGCCCTGAAATACACCAGTTCTGAATTTCTCAAGCAAGCTAAGCCTAGTATGTAGCCTCCTAGTCTCTAGGGGCTCCCACCATAATCCCTCTAAAAGTTGTGAGACACTATATTTTCACTCGTTGCAGTTTTTAACGAAGCGCGCAGCTTCATTAAATGTTTATGAAAGTGATGGTTTTAGGCATAACTTTGTGGAATAACTTCATGATTAGAGATTGAAACACTAATTTCCTCAGAAATTTTTATGACCCAAGGTTTTATTGCTGTGCGACATCATCAGGTAATGTACCAGTTTGTCCATACAAGTATATACTCTCAGAGGCAGGGGGGGGGGGGGGGGGTTGGAAAAGGCAGCAAAGGGGGGGAAGGGAGGGGAGGGGGAAGCTACAAGTTATTGTTCAGGAGGATGTGTGGGATGGGTTGAGTGTCACAGTTGGGGGGTGAGAGAGGAGGTGGGGATGGTGGGGGAGGTGGGAGAGGTGTGGCAGGGGGTGTTAGGTCACCAGCCGTGTAAAGGTATAAGTTTTTTGGAGATGAAACGGTGACATGTATTACAGGAGTGTATTTAGTGGAGCTCAATTTTTATTGTGGTTGCTTATTGTTCGCGTAAAGAACGAGTTTTGATACCTATCTGTTTGGCAGTGTACCTCTTTTTTTTTATCGCATCTGTCAGACCTAGAATTGTAGTGAGATGTCATGATAATATTCTTTATGTCGCTCTGAAAAATATCAGTACTGAATTTATCAAGCAACCTAAGCCTAGCGTGTAGCCTCTGAGTCTCTAGGGGCTTCCACCTTAATCCCTCTAAAAGTTGTGAGACATTATATGTATGCTCGTAGCAGTTTTTAACGAAGCGTGCTGCTTTCCTTTATATTTTATTAATTTTTTGGTTAAATCTTTATGACCAGGGTCCCAAATGCTCATAGGGTATTTGAGGTGTGGCATAACCAGAGCGAAGTAGTATCTCTCTTTTACTTTTTCATCCGAGGACTTTCCTATTATACATACGTTTAACAAAATCTAGTTTCTTTAATGATGCACCACATATGTTCTGTATGTGTTATCCCCTCGATATATCAGATGTTAAGCTCGTGACTAAGTCGCAGGGATGTAGGGAGTGGGACTGTTTGGGAGACTGGGAGAGTGGACGGAGGCGTTGGCCTCCAAGTGAGGGGAGGTTCAGTGGAGAGGAGCAGGATTGGTACAGTATGTCATTGACAATCATGCATTTATCAATTTTTACAAATTTTGTTCTAAGGCATCCAACTTGGGGCCCTTATTTTCAAAATGCAGGATTTCTGGCTTAAAGGAATGAAGGAAGCAAAAGTGTTTCTAATACTTAGTTGGCTATTTTATGTGTCCTGTGGATTTTCTTGGGCGATCTTCATTTGAGATAAAATAATTGACAGTCATTGTGGAACTACAGTACGTAGGCAGTACTTCTGATTGTTTCTGTTTACCTCAGTAAGATCTTAGCCCTAATATGTAGAATTTTTATGGTTCTTAGCTGCATCTAAATAAGTAAGTAAGTAAGTAAGTAAGTAGTTTATTGGTCCCGGAGACATAAAAAACATATGTATGGGACAAGTCAAGGAGAAGAAAAAAAAACAGGAAAAGGAAACAATATATAAATACAAATCCTCGCCTCCAAGGGAGAACACAATACATAAATACAATCACTTATTCAAGAACTCATCGACTGAGTAAAAAACATTGTTCAATAGAAGTTCTTTCAATTTCTTTTTAAAAACAGGAATACTACGGGTCTGTTTGATCTCACTAGGGAGACTGTTGTACAACATGCATCCTGCATATGACGGTTGCCTTGTGAAGGACACTAAATTGTGAGACACCACTTTAAAATCACC
Source organism: Ceriagrion tenellum (assembly GCA_963169105.1). NCBI lineage: Eukaryota > Metazoa > Arthropoda > Insecta > Odonata > Coenagrionidae > Ceriagrion > Ceriagrion tenellum. The sequence continues at coordinate 15,437,343 of OY720638.1, forward strand.
ATTTCTTCTGGTATTGTATGAATGAACATCGTTGTTCAAGGGCAATCCAAGAGCCAGATGATGCTCTTTAACATACATAATTGTATAGAAAATATATATACATGGGAATGTTAAGATGTTAAGTTCTTTAAAATATAACCTGCAGCTAGTGCGTTTATTTACGCCAACCAAAATTCTTATGGCCCACTTCTGTAGTTTAAACAGTCTTGTTGTTCGCTGGGAATGACCCCATGCACAGACTCCATATTTTAGTCGACTAAAAACACAAGCATAATACACAGAGAGAGCAACACTTAAGCTAGTGATCGGAGTTATTCTACGTAGTAGGTAACAGCTCCTTGCTACTCGTGAACATAAAAAATCAATATGTGATTCCCAGTTCAGGGTATCGTCGATGTACACACCTAAAAATTTTGTAACAGAAGACATAGCAATAGATTTACTGTCTAATTTCAACAAGGGGGAAGAAATCAATTTATTTTGATACATGTGAAAAAGCATAAATGAGGATTTTTTTCTGTTCAACACAACCCTGTTATCGGTACACCAGGATAACATATGATTGACCTCTTGCTGGGCAACTACATTCACATTATCGGCACAAGAAATGAGGTGATTAGTATCATCAGCATACATAATTATTTCACCCTGTCTAACACGGGTAGGAAGGTCATTAATATATAATAAGAAAAGTAGAGGGCCCAATACTGAGCCCTGTGGTACACCTTTGGAAATGTGTGTTTTTTCTGAGGAAACCATAGAAGAGGGTCCGTTTATGCAAACAAATTGGGTTCGACCAAAAAGAAAGGATTTCAGCCAATCGTTGGCTATACCAGATATTCCATAATAATGCAATTTCTTTAGCAGAATTACATGGTCGACACTGTCAAACGCTTTTTTTAAATCATAGAAAATTCCTATGGTCTCAATATGTGCGTCCATACCCTGAAGAATTAGATCAATAAATTTGTATATGGCTGTTTCGGTACTTTTTCCTTTTAAGAAACCATGCTGAGAAGAGGAGAAAAGTTTATGTTTCACAATAAATGAAGAAAGTCTATTTAACATTGCGTACTCAAAGACCTTTGAAAAAACAGAGACCAGGGATATAGGTCTGTAGTTATCTTTATCCATCTTATCACCCCCCTTGTGCAGAGGGAGAACTTTTGCAGTTTTTAACTGGGGAGGGAAAACACCAGAAGAAAAGGAGACGTTAACTAGGTGGACAAGTGGTGCTAGCAAAAGATTTGCAACAGCACCCTTCATGATACTGCAGGGAATATCGTCAAAACCTGAAGAAAATTTAGAACTTATTTTGACTAAAATCTGGCCAATCTCCTTTTCTGAGACTGGAAAGAGAAATATAGTATCGGGAATTTGTGATAGCCTACTAGTAGAAGACACAATATTGGAGCACGACATATCATTGGTGAGCTGAGTAACAGTGTCGACAAAGTGTTTGTTTAATAAATGGGCGACCTCTACGGGTGATGAAATTACTGAATTATTTGAGACAAGAGTTAGCTCTGATGAATTACTTTTGTCAGGAGTAGATGCTTCTTTGATTAACTCCCAAGCAGTCTTAATAGGATTGCTAGCAGCAACAATTCTACCAATATGGAAATTCCTTTTGGCATCTGCAATTAGCTTAGCAAAACATTTCTTATTTAATTGATATCTTCGTTTAGCTGATTCACTATCGCAATATTTTACATATCTATAATCCACCTTTAACTGCTCAGCTAACATTCTGATCTCAGGAGTAATCCAGGTCTTCTTAGCTTTCAAGGTGGCACATTGGATTTTCTTCAGGGGGAAATTTGAATCAAAATAAAATTTAATAATGTCAAAAAAATTGCTGAACTTCTCCTCCATTGGGATTTCAGTAAAAACTGTATCCCATTTCTCTCTCTCAAGATCCTGAGAGAAGGATAGCTTTGAAACATCAGAATAAATCCTCTTATATTTGTAATTAGGAACAGAATTTTGGGTGTGGCGATTAACCTGAAAATTTGCAATTTGTGCAGTGTGGTCAGACCAGAAAACGTCAATAATCTGGGTATCTATGAGAGGAAGACCGGAAATGATATTATCGATGGTACTTGCAGTGGAGTTGGTAACTCTTGTTGCATAGGATATAGCCGGGTTCACATTAAAAACACCAAAAATGTCCAGGAGGTAAGATTTCTGAGCACTTGGCTTTTGCAAATCAACATTAAAATCACCGCAAACAATGGGTGTTAGCTCAGAGTCGGTAGTTAAGGACATAGTCGTCATTAAACTATTCAAAAAAATAGAAAAATTGCCATGAGGAGATCTGTACACACATAAAATTGGTAAAAGTATACCACCAAAATTAACAATAGTGCTGCAACACTCAAAATCAAAGTCTGTGGTAACGGGAACATATTTGGACTTCTTAAAACTTAATTTGTCTCTAACATAAATACATACTCCACCACCTTTGGATGATGTTCTACAGTTATAACTCGCCAAAGAGAATTGATTCACAGCACAACTCATAATCTCATTAGAACACATCCAATGCTCTGACAGACAGACAATATCAGGTGTGTAAGTATCAAGAAGCACCTCAAATTGATCAAGTTTTGATCGTAAACTTTGAGCATTTAAATGCATGACTTTTAGTGAGTAACCATTAATATTAATATTGACTCCCTTCTGGGCAAGTTCCAACTTCCTCTTTGGATCAGGCACTAGTCAAGACAGAGATACACCCACGCTAGTGGTTTTATCTTGATGTAGCAATCACTATACTGAGATTTATATTGTTTAAAAACCAAATTTGGCCATATGGGGTCATATTCTGTTATTCTTAGTTGTTTCTGAAATGCTTTCAAAGGAATAGAATTGACTGTTTATCTCAGGGGTGATAGTTTGCTGTGAACCGTGAACCTGAATCATGCCAATTCAGAAATTTGTTTGGTATGAAAGAGCAACGTCTTTAAATTCTTCTGTTGGAATGGCCTTAATGCCAAGTACCAGTTTAGGTAATGATTCAGTATTTCTTAACCATCTGTGGCCGTAGAGATGGTGATTGTACGAAGGAAAGTCAATACATGATATCTAGAGTTATGGAAATATAGCAAAAATTTTGTGCGTTAGTTGCAAAGATAAATCGAAAATTTGTGCTTTATAGCATTAATTAGCAAAAATTTTATTAACATGGTATATCCATATCATGATATCTACATAATACCCCGCGAGCCGCCGTATTTGCGTGTGGCAGGGGGTGTTAGGTCACAGCCATGTAAAGGTGTTTCTTTTTTTGGAGATTAAACTAATTGACTAATGGATATGAGATTAATTAACAAGTAAGCTTGTATTTTGTGCCTAAATTTAATTTTAGAACACATACATTATATTCTAAAAATCATATATAAAAAAAGAAACACATAATACTCTTGCTCATTAGGGAATATACATAGGCCAGAGTACAAACTTCTGCGGAGGTTTAGTTTGAATGTGAGTCCTTCGTGTGCTCCCTTGCCAAATGACTGCATGCTACTAGTTTCAATGGTATTCTCCTTCATTCGGGTTCAATGATCAGTGAGGATAAGGTTGTGGAGAAGTGAGTTTATTTTTCCTCAACAGTATTCTTCAATGAGTTTTAGAAGCAGCCTTAACCTCTTCAGTGGTGACTAAATTTTCCCATGTTCATACACCCAGAGTGGATCTTTTAAATTGTTAGCTTAGAAATGGATTGAAAATTGAACTTAACCAACTTAGTACAATTGGCCGGGAAATATTTCGGGAGTAGACGAACTGACTATCAAGTCAACCACAGAAATCTTCCGGGGTAGAACATTTTGGGCAGTACAGCACGGCCCAGAACGTTTCCGGGCATACCACTGAAGAGGTTAAGGTGAAGTGGGAAATTAAATACTGTCTTCCCATAGGCGTTTTATACCTACTCCTAGCCAAACTTAATAGCATTCTTCCTTGAAATAAATGCTACAAAGTCTGCTACATTTTCCAGGTCTCTCTCCGTACAGCAGATATCCATTTAGCCAAAATTTCCAAATTTTCATGCGGGAATTGAAACCACATTTTCATGTCGATACATCTGTTTTTTTCTGAGCATTTTCTTCATTTGAATTATTACTTAAATTTCAATTCAGCCATATCACTTAGTTAAGTTAATACAACTTTTTTATTGGCTTACTTACCTATGGAAATTCAATAATCTATCACCCGACATTTGTTTGTTTTTGCATCCGTAGGAGACATAGTATATGACCTTAGCCAAATGTAAAAAAACTGATTATGTTGTCATAGAGTACTAGCAGTCACTACTTATCCAAACCAATATTCTTTTTAAAAACTGCGAAAAAAGGCTTGAACACTCGCTCTCGCCAGAGTATCACGGCACCGAAAATACATCCAACAATATGGCGGCGTTGGCTTCATTTTCCGGCTATTTGTTTCACGGTAGCGCTCAATCCAAGTGTATATATACATCGATGGAAAAACTGTGGTGGAGGGTGGAACGCCTCTCAGTAGCTACTCGCTCTTTCCCGTCCAGCCGCCATGAGTGGGGAAAGAGGTGTGTGTTTCGCCGAATTTGTGACAGAGAGCGTTAATGTAAGTATTCTAGCGGCTAAACAGCGAACTAACCAACCCTCCATGACATTATTCCATGTGGTATTGTGGCATTGTACTTGCCGTGGCCTTGGGGAATGACTAGGGATGCTTCCGTAAGTGACAATGATATTATCTTCACTACGTAAACAGAAAAAACATTGTCAAAAGTACGTCATCTATAAAAAATCCAGTAGTTCAGTTGAAATTGATGACGGGATTTGGACATATTATTATGTCTGTTTTTGCAGTGAAGATAACATCCATTGGCTCTTTTGGAAACCACTAGTCATCACCCGCATCAGTGAAATCCATTATTGCCAAAACATTTTGCCTCTGGGCGGTTACTTTTTGTCTCCGCAGCCACTGCTTCATTCTTTCTCTGTTAGTAAAAATTTATGGCTAGTTGTTCTGACTACAAATATCCTCTAATGGTGAGATGGCATTCACTGTTGGGGGACCGGGTTGGTGTGGTGGCTAGAGTACTCGCCTACCACACGGGCGGCCAGGGTTCAAATCCCTGCAGAGGTGGATGTTTTTCAGAGGGAACCCGATCCCTACTTGAGTGTCTTGTGGAGGGCACTTCAAGTACAGTACTCCGTCTGTCGGATGAGACGCTAAACCATGGTCCCCTTGGCGCCTTTCGTTTAGAGCAGGCTAATGCTGACACCAGGTTTCTATCCACCCTTCCTCCCTTACCTATCCCCTACGGCACAAGTGACCTTAGCCATCGGTCGCCTCCCCAAATATCCAATCCAAGCATTCACTTATTATCTCTGTGGTGATTTTATGCAGTGAACCTTGAACTTGAATTGTGCTCATTTAGAAGTGTGTTTGGGATTGAAGAGCAATGTGTTTCAATTCTGCTATTTGAATTGCTGGGGTAATGCTAAATACTAATTAAAGTAATGACTTGGTATGTATTAATCATCTGTGTCCGTATTGATAGTGTTTATATTTTGGAAATTCAGTACATGTTATCGCATTGTTAACTGTATAGTCTCCGCTGTACAATTTTGCTTTAGTGATTCTTGCCTCAGTAGACGTAGTGACTCAACACCCATCTTTAATGGGTATGTCATTGCCCCTCTTTGTTCCTGGAGTTACCAATGACTGCTAGTTTTTTTATATTTTTAGTTTTTTAATAACAAATTCTATCATAAATAGATTACTCTCCCTGACTTTTTAAATTGGCTATTACAAATTTTAAATAGTTTTGTTGCAAAAGGCTTCTGTTAAATTTTTTTAAAACTCCCACTTTGATTGATTTAGTGGGGACCATTGCTTATTGTATACATTTAGCATTCAGTGTGAGCAAACCTCCATCAGAAAGGATAATTGACATATGTGAAAGTATTTTAAAGAGAAACTTTTTATTCACCTCCATGATTAGGCTAATTTTCTATCACTCTAATGAGCTCCTCTATCTGTTGGGAGGGCAACTACTTTCCCCATGCATCCAGAGAGCAGCATAGTCAGTTATTCTGAGCTATGCTGAAGCTTCATCTACATAGTAAATTTGTCATCTTCATCATATGAGTTCTTTGCTATTCTATTATTCGCTGGTAGATTGAGAGATGTTCTGCAGTTCCTCCAGCATTTTTGCTGTGTGGAGTCTTATTCTAGAGAGATGAGTCATTGAATGACAAAGCCACACAGCCCGAGTAAATTCAGTCAGAAAATTGACCTCTAAATTGCACCCTGGCCATAGGGATTTGCAATTTGTGGATCAAGTCTTTGTGCAGAGCAGCCCATCCTCTTCATGTTGAGGCTTCTCCTTTTCTTGTCGATGGAGTATGGTTTGGTATCTTTCAGGCATTATGTGCATGTTCTTGGCAGTGAGGAATTGAGCCTTCCTATCTCGATCTTTACCTGGCAGTGGTGAAGGTTTGAGGTCATCGGAGGTAAACTCGTATTTTCTCTCGATTTTTCATTATTTCCCCTTTTATTGCCATTGATAGTTAAATCTGAGTTAGTGGCATTGCAAAGAGCATTTAAATTGCAAGTTACCTGACAGTGAATGTTGGTTTTATTTGCATAAAGATTATTAAAAAATTCTTTCTTTTAATATAAAAAAAATTTTCTTGGGCTCCAGACACTGTCATGTCTTTCATTAGAACCTGAAATTTCACAAAACATGCATCTATCGATATGTAAATCTATGTGCAAATGTGTAAAAGTGTAACTAGAAGGAGGTTTCATGAAATCTTACCATATCTAATATGGGAGTGGGGTGGATCAAAGCATGATCTATATGGCCTTGCATAATGCTGGAGTGGCCCATTAATGATTTATTGGCTTAGGACTTTCGTGGATGCACCTCTAGCAATGACTGTACATTTCCAAATGTCCATGTTTATTTTGCATCCACTTTGCCAAAAAAGATTCATGTGTGATTTAAAAGATGTATTAGAGTATGCACCTTGGAATGCTATGTTCAAGGTTTATTTATGGCTGGCAAGTTCTGATAATAGCAGTATGATCCCCAATTTCCAAGATTGTTTACACTTCCAATGGAAGTATCCTTGTTTGATTTTTATTAAATATACAAAGTGACGTCCATGTCAATCACTGGAACTCGATGAGTTGTACTTTTGCTAATGGCATTGAAACCAGTTAATTATATTGGATTGTTGGTTGAAATTTCATTATTGTCATGTCATTTTCAGGTTTTTTGTGAGACCCTTAGAGGTTATGGGAGACCTTTAGTTCTTTTTAATCCTTTTACAGGAGACCACACTGTAACAAAGGTCACGGTGACCATCCATTGTATGTAAACGTCAACATGATGAATGGCGCAGTCCAGACTTCTTGGATTGATTCTCTTCAGGCAGCCTTTGCTGGTGTTCAGGTGGGCAAGACCTTGACATATTCATTAGTTGTTTGGAGGATTACTGCTAAGTTTTGAACCAATTTCTTGTTTTGGTGATTTTAAGAGGGCACTATTGTGTGTAGTCAATCATGACAAAATCAAAGTTAATGAAAAAACTTAGCCATATACTGTTGCTGGAATTACTAGTTATTCCAGAATAATTGTTGTGTTAGTACTGGAAACACTGGAGTGATGGCAGAATTTTAACCTCATCATGGAAATAATGAGGAATCCATTCATGCTTCTTTAGCTAGTGAAACAAATAAATGAAATAAAACTCAGTCAACTTTGTGGAGCTCCTAGTTAATTAGTTAAAAACAACTTTTACCCGCCACCGATCCACAACTGACAAGTGAGCACCTGAAGATGATGCCAGGCATCGAAATCCGGATTATGCAACAAATTGATCAGTGAACTGACCAGTGGAGTGTAAAAGTTATTTTTACTAATTATTAGCGGAACAAAACCCGAGAAAGATGTGATTGGGGTTGGCCTTCAGCATGGGAAAAAGGGATAAGGAAGAGTTCAGAGTAATCATAGAAAAGGGTTCAGAAAGGGAATTGTTACCCTGGTGAATAATTCAATATGAACTTCTCTGGAAATTAGTGTGAAAAACATGTGAAACCTTCAATGAGTGTGGAAATTACTTGAACTATTTTTGGGAAATATTGCCTAGAACTGGCCAAAACCTGCTTCCCCTGACAAAATGTATGCGGAATGCATGGTAACAACCTGTGGTATTTGCGAAACACTATGTAACAATGGTGATACAAAGAAATGACATGAAATTTATGTTTGGCTTGATATTTCATGGGAAATGTATTATAGTTGGATATGAGGGCCGCTTTACATGGTAAATATTATCGTACCAGTGAATGTATCATAGAATGTACAAAAAGGGAGATATTCAAGATGGCCACTGCTGCAGTCATGCATGTGTTTGCCGTCCCACTTCTTTTGTGCTTTTTGCCGGTGCAACTTTGATTTTCAGCTAGTCTTCCCCTCTTGTGTACGTGTGAGTCCCTTCCCCTCTCTACTACTATCAATCCTCATTTTTCCGTGGTTTTCCTGTGCTCTACCAGAAGATTTGTGTTTCCCTGTTCGCCTCCGTGTGGCCTCCCCCCAGCCCACTCTATCTCCCGGCGATCCCTGGCGCTCTGCCCAGGGGACTCGTGTGCCGTCGCCGATGACGAGTGGGTGACCTCTTCATTCCCTTTCACTTCTGTGCCGAAGATCTGTATGGACATCATCGACATGGAAATGCCTAGCTCTCCTCATACTTCTTGCCAGCAATGTAAGTGTTAACCCTGGTGTGGTGTGCAATTTCTGCCTCCATAATACAAGGAGCATTCTTAACAAACTCTCGGACCTCGCCACGCGTATCTATGAACTCGCCTCCTTCCATGTGATTGCACTTACCGAGACATGGCTTAGCGACGAAGTCTTAGATTGTAAATTGGATTTTGCCTCATGTCACCAAAGTTTCTGATGGGACCAGATCTCACGGTGGAGGCGTACTTTTGGCCATTGACACAAACATACCTGCTATTTGGCGGACAGATCTTGAGTTGAGCTGTGAGATTCTTTGGACGGAGATTCAGACTAAAAGTAACAACTCTGGTCGGGAACTATGTATCAGTTGCTTTTATCGCCCACCCAACAGCACCCTATCTGTCCTCGAGGCTTATTTCAACTCGGTTCTCCATGTCCGCTCGATAGATGAAGTGCTTTTATTTGGGGACTTTAATCTTTCTATTCAGTGGACATCCTGCATCGAGGGCCACACCGCCACCCTGATGGATGTTTTTTTCATGCACCATTTTATTAATGGGCTTGAGCTCGACCAATGCCACCCCTATCCCACCAGAAATCTGGCAACACTCGACCTGGTTCTTTCCTCATTCCAACTTTCCTCTTGTCTCCGTCAGGAGAAACATATTCACTTCTGATCATGAGTCGCTCGAGTGCTCCCTTGTCCTCCCCCTTACCCTGCTGCCGCATTCCTCAAACCCCCCCGGGGTCCTGAGAGCGTGGAACAAAGCAGCATGGCCGGAGCTTAACCGTGCGCTTTCACTTCTTCCCTGGGCCCTCCTGGAGGGTGGGTCTCCTGAGGAGGGCTTCGACATCTTCTACAACCTTCTCCAAGCTACCATCGAGGACTTTGTCCCCGTCCGATGCTTGTCTAAAAAGCAGCCCCTCTGGCATTCCCTGGAAATGATGCTTGCCCTGAGAAATAAACTCAAGGCCTGGAAGCCTTTGAAACATCACCATAATTTTTGAGCATATAATACATAGTCATCTTCTTCACTTTACCCTCCCCCACATCTCCCCTCATCAGCATGGTTTCCTTCCTGGTGGGTTGTGCCTCTGTAACCTCGCTGTATTGCACCACCACATCACCCAACCTTTCGAATCAAACTCTCAACTTGATGTTTGCTATATCGACTTCTCCAAAGCCTTCAACACCGTTAACCACTCCTTACTTGTACATAAACTCCATCAACGGTACAACATCTAAGCAAATTTCCTATCTTTAATTCACAGCTTCCTCAGCTCCCGTTACCAACGTGTATCCATTGATGGCACCTCATCATCTTACCTACCTGTTGTGTCTCGTGTACCACAGGGTAGCATCCTTGGCCCCATTCTGTTTTCACTCCTTGTGGATGACATTGCAGAGGGCATAATCTCTCTCGGTTGCAATATTCTGCTGTATGTGGACAATTGCAAAATTTTCAAGCAGGTTGATCGCCCCACTTACTCAAATTTCCTTCAATCCGCCCTCAACTTTGTTTCTGAATGGTGCTCAACTTGGCAGCTGCAAATCAATCCCTCAAAATCAGCGCTAATGACCTTTTCATTAAAAAGCAAACCCCATTCACAGCCTTACACCCTCTTAAATAATCCTATCCTTCCTGTGACTTCCCACTGTGACTTAGGAGTCATTCTTGACACGAAACTCAACTTTCATGACGACATTAGAATGATTGTGCGGAAGGCGATGGCTAGAGTTGGCATGCTTTACTGCCTCACTGATGTTCAGGACCCTATGGCTCTGAAAACTGTCCTTTTCGGTTGTATTCTCCCCATCTTAGAATACTGTTCACCAATCTGGTCCACACCCTGCCCCACTACCTTGGATTTGCTCAACTGTTCAGTCAACTTCTTTCTCACCATAGTCCACCATCGAGTCCCCACCTTCAGAAGCTCAACCTGTGACCTCATCTTTTCCTCCCTTGACGTATCTCACATAACTCACCACCGTGTCCTATCAGATATGATGTTCCTACTCAGAATCTTCAGCGTATCTCTACGGACCAATGAAATACTTTCTCTCTTTTGTATTCATGTTCCTCCCTGTCTCGTACTCAGTAACTGTCTGCTGCATACTCCCCGATTCCATCTTTCCATCTCCCAGCGCTCTGTCTTCCACCGAATCTCCTCCTTGTTTAACTGCTTGGACCTTTTCTCCTCTACCACCAATTTCAAATCCTCCCTAAAACGCCACGTGAATGATTCACCCCTCTCCAATCCCCCAAGTCCCTTTCTTACGTTTGCCTCATTATTGTTTCATTTTATGTTTATTATGTTTCTGTTTGAAAATTTTATTTATTTTTTTATTGATTATGTCGGCCAATGTAGTAGCCTTTGTGCTGTTTTTGGTGGTGAAATAAATAAAACAATAAGTAAATGAAGGAATGGAATTAGAGCAGGTTCTATTTCCCATTTAGTTATTCAGACAGTTATGCAATATGTCGCTTTACTTGTTATAATTTTCCTAATGAAAGAGTTCATACATTCGTTTGTACAATAAAATATACCGTGCAAAGCAGCCTTTAGAGTAATCTCAGGTGATGTTGTTCCATTAACTAGCATGTGAAAGACATGGAACATTTCTTCACTGAATAATCACTCTTACATGTGTTCTTATCTAATTACTGAAAAGCACTCGTAGTGGTATAAAATTTGTTAGCTATGGCGCAAATGACCTTAGCCGTCGGTTGCCTCCCCAAAAATCCAACCAATATTTGTTAGCTCTATCCTGCAGTTAGGAGAGCCTCGTGCATACTTACAAGTCCATTGGCTTGTATGGCTACAGTTCCAGGCCCCTTTCATTTGTTGATCACTTCTTGCCCTTTTTAGTGTTGCCTGGTACTGTGGAAAATTTGCATTTAATTATTTTCATCCATAATTTAGGTTCTTTACGGTGATATTGAAGAAGCAATTTGCACCCATGCCTTATATTTTTCAATTTGGAAGCGCTATGGCGTTCTTCCTGAGAGGTTCAATTGGCAGAAGATATCAGCAGATGTGACATTTTATCCGCTACGTCCAGAGCTTGTCGAATCAACATATTTGTTGTACCAGGTAAGGAAGGTGCTTTAGAAATCATCTTGTATAATCGCATCTATAAGCATATAAATTATCTTATGTATGCACTCTAACTATCTCCTGATGAATGTTGAATGAACAATTGTTTTCCAGTTACACTCTGGTCTGGTCCTCCATCTCCACCTAAGTTTTGATTCTAATGCTCCACTCCTCTCGTGGCATGTTGCAACTTCATAGCTTCCCATGAACAAGCAAATGGCACATGATGAGCAAGTTGTGCATAGAATTGCGTCAGTGGAAAGAGAGAACCAGACCCAGCATGTGTAGAATTTATATTTTGTTGATTATGTTGCCTCACAGTTGTTCAGTCAGTTGTAAAAAGCACAGGTTAATCTGTGTATCCCTCCTTGATTTTATTACGGCATGGATTCTTGGCAATAGTTATAAATTATTTTGGTTTATGGAGAGAGTAATTGTAATTTTTTCCTTCACTAGGCCACCAAAAATCCATTTTATTTGCATGTTGGAATGGAAATATTGGAGAGTCTAAACAGAATCACAAAAGCCAAGTGTGGATATGCCACTGTGCATAGTGTGCTGGACAAAACTTTAGAGGACCGAATGGAAAGTTTTTTCTTAAGCGAAACCTGCAAATATTTATATCTGGTTGGTATTGCTATTGTATTAATTGAATTTAACATTTACGGACCATATTGCAAGACTTGAACACTTTTTGATGGAAAAGTATCCATTTTCCCTAGGTACACGCTTATCCTTTTATTATAATGACAATATAATATGCTTGGTGAGTATTTTAGGCTGTGTTTATGGGAAAAATTATTTGGAAAGTTTGAAATTCTTACAAATTTTTATTTTATTTGTATCTATGGCTGCAACAGTTTTTCATTTTCTTGCTGAAATTCATTTGGTATAGTCTTCTACATCACGAAAACCGTGGACATTGGTTCTTTGTAAATGCCCTCCAATTTTGCTAAAAAAATGCTGATCACTCAAGTTGTTCCTGAGATTTGTCAATTTGCATTGCTGCTGATGTGAGTGGGAACAATATTTCAGGCAGCAATTCTCTTTCCTGTCTACTTCTTAGCCTCAGTTTTTGTTCTTTAATGAATCTGTAGTTCACTCAATTTTCGGCTGCATGTCAGACTTTTCTTTTGCCTGATAATGTTTATGATCATGGTGGATCCTGAATATTGCGAGTAGTTAATGCTGCTTGTGGCTGTTTGTATTCTCAAAGCCAGTGTGTTTACTTAAAATATTCAAATAATGCTCCGGTGTCCACTGTCACTGCATATATTTGAAATCTAACTACATATCATAATTATGGATGTATCTTTTCTAGCCTTATTCTCTTTCATTGTATGCAGCCTTCATTTAATCTATTCATATGACTTCACTATAACCTCATCCATCCCCCTTTTCTTACTGCATCTGTACAGTGAAATGTATTATCCACGTCTTTCATTCCAAAGTGTTGTTATCATGACAAAGGGTCTTCTTGTCTTAGGAAAGACAAGCATTAAAGGCATTTTTATGAGGTTAAATGTTTGGAAAAGCACTGTGGAACCGTTTTTAAATCTGGGCTTGGGGAGGAATGAGGTTCTCAATGGGTGTAGAGAGAGCCGTGGGCAAGGATCTGATGTTCTCAAAAGGGTTACACCCTGAACGAGGTAATTTTAGGGATTTTATGTGAAATGGTTTCCCTAATGAGAGATGTTTGTTAGGTTTAGGTGTGGGTGAAAGATATGTGGAGATCATAGCAGCCATATGTTGGTGGTCGCTTTCAAAATTGTTAACAGTATCCCTATCTAGGTTTGCCAGGATTATCTCTTTATGGCCAGGTATGGTGCCAGCTGCTGCTGTATGTAAATGTCCTAGGTATTTCTCAGCCTATTAGCACACTATCATTGCTTTTTTGATGGCTTTTTCCTGTCAATTGCACCCTTAAGCTCTTAGTGAAGTACCAAGGTGTCTCCGTTTATAGCTGCAATTACAAAATTCTTATTTTTCAGCAGTGTGCTAGAGCTTTTTAGTAGTAGCTAAGGGAATATTTCTTTCTTTCTTTGTATATATTTGCTTAAGAATTTGTAAAATAAATTTTCATTTTAATACTTTTGTCAAGTGAAGTGTTTTAAGACAAATGTTGCATTATCCTTCTCTCTGTGTAATTACAGTCAACTTTGTTGTCCTTAACCTGCTTTTTATCTCCCTGTATGCTAATATTGAGAAGCTATTTCAGTATCAATAAACAAAACCCCTGAGGACTTTTTCACTAAGGGTGTACCACAGTAATTGTTGATATAATCAGAATGTGTTTTTGGAGTTGATAAGTGCTTTCACTTATTTAAATTGGTAAAAGGCAAATGACATTTCAAATGATAACTATGCTTTCAGTTATATATGATTTTATTTTATGATTTTTTTATTCTAGTTGTTTGACAAAGACAATTACGTGAACAAACACTTCAGCAAATTTGTTTTTACAACTGAGGGACATATTTTCCCTATTCTTTTGAAGTTCAGAACCAAATCTTGGGACAATCCCTTGTTGCCTTTTCAAGAAGAACCTCCACTGTCTGTTGTTGATGCTCGCCCTCTTAATTCTACCACTGCTAGCGTGAGTATGCAAATAAATCGTCTAATATTTAGCTATATATATTTATATTTTGTTGTCTCACAAAAATACCTAATCAATAGCCTTGGAAACTGAAATCTGGCAAGTCTCTGAAACCATTGTATGCATGGCAAATCCTTCTATCCCAACTTCTTAAGTTGTTTGAGTGTGAAAACTCTGCTGAGAATAAATCATCCACTTTGATGGGCATTAGAAACCAGATACCTGGATATCACACTGAGAGGCTTAGCAAGTTAAGATATGGAGGTGTCATTCTCCAGTCAGGATTTTTCTGCATTTACTTTTGACAAATTCTGAGGGTACTTTGAATAAGCTCTGGTATTGCCTCAATGGAGTGTTCCATGAGTCCAGTACCTCAGCAGCAACGTAACAGTTTAGCTTTAACCTTGTGGTTGGTAGAGCTGTGTGCATGAGTTGACTGCTTTGTGGCAACATATGCCCATCAGGTGTGAGCATTGAGCTCCTTTAATGCTCACAAAATCCCTGGGAAGATAGCGACCTCATTGGCTCCATGTTTGAGTCCTGGTCAAGGTGGTAGTTTTTTCTTCTTGAAATATTAGCACTGTTGGGTGATTCTCTATGGCAGTGCCGTGGCTAGTTTGTGGCAACCGACATAAAATATATTTGGAATTTTCTTCTTGGTAAAATAGCAATCAATGTGATAACCTTGGGAACTCAAAATGTCAGTCCTTTCAGCGAAGTTATCTGGAGCGTAATGTTGTGGTACTTAAAACTATAAGATTGAAGCAATGTGTCTGATGTACTTAATGGTGAAGTGATATGATTTTTTTAATGATACAATAGCTGACACCATTCTTATGTATTGCCACCTGTTTTCCACAATATGTATGTATTAAAATTGGACTATGCACTCTAAGAAACCTCATTTTAATTTCTAAAGAAGCATTACTTGGGTTTGAGTGCAGAATTGTTCCTTTTTGGGCTGTATCATTCCTTGCAAATGCCTTGTTATACTAAAAGTAACAATCTATTCTCCTTGTTGGTTGCAACTTCATGGCTTTTCTGGATTTATAGCTCTTTCTTTCCACTTTTTGGTTAAGTTTTTCATTTTTTGTGCTGTTCTTATTTGCCTGGCCCGGCCCAGTACATCTTCACAAATGATGTACTTTAGCAGGGGAAGGAACTGAAATGCAATGAATTCAAAATGTGTGTTGCCAATCTCCATTTGCTCTTGCAATAGTTGAGGACTCCTGTGATCTATTCTGGAATGTTGAGTACCCTTAACCTTTATCTGCCAGATTAAAATCTCCTTGTTAATCCAGGCTGTCTGGTTGAAATTCCAGGCATTTAATAAAGGGGCCGACTTCCTTATGGCTTTGATGTCTCTAGAAATTATAATTGAATTTTCACGAAACAATAAGAATTTTTCAATGCAAACATTTAAATACTAATCATGTCACTTTTTCATATATTTAAAAATTGCAAATAAGTTGTACAGCAGTGAGAAGTAATGACAACACCAGAAACATGATAATATTGCATAATTTACTTTGATTTGTTGTTGCTAAGTTCCTCTCCATGTACAAAAATATATCCTCTAAAATTTGCTAGCATTAAACCTTGTAATATTGTGGTGGTTGGTCTCCAAACACCAGATAATGCTGAGTCCAATATCACATTTACCACGTTTGAATGTTGCACAAGAGTAAATCTCATATTACAAACTCAACACAACAATATAAGCATTTTCCTTTCTGTGGCCAATACTTGATGTTTGGCCATTCTCATAAAGCTGTCTGATTTTGAAGAGAAGATGAGCCATATTCCACTAGATTCCTAATGACAGCAAGTCAGAATTAACAATGCGAAAAATCTGCACCCAATTAGATAGGAGTATCTAACTACAGCAGAAATTCGAAAATACGAAGTTTCGATTTAAGAAGCAAAACTGGCTGTCCCGAGGAAAAGCCTATGCTAAATACATGGCACTATTCAAAAGTACAAAGTTTCAAAAATACGAAATTTTTGAAATTACGAACCTCAGACCCAGTCCCCACAGAGAAACTTGAGTTCATTATCACGAACTGTGAGGGGGGGCAATCATGTCAGGAAAGCTCTCCATTAGCTTGCTCTCTGTGGAAAATGGTAGCTTGAGGTAATTTTTCCTTTATTTTATTTTTGTTTTAACTGTTAGCTGCATTTCCATAATGTAAATAATTTTCTTTTGGTTATAACTCAGCTATAATGTGTAGTGCCATGTACCAACTCACTGCCATGTGCTATTAGCAGCAATTTTAATTTATTGAGCGCTCAAATGGAAAAATGACACAATTAAATGATGGGAAATAGGACTGGGATACCCATCACAGTCACTATTCCCAAAATCCATCCAATCACTATGAATTAACCCGTGTTTAATCCCGCCATTGTTCATATTTCATGAGACAATAGAAAAAAAGATTCCTGGAATTTGCGATGGTATAGCCGTCCCAGTGATTGATATAATTTTGCTATTTGAATATGAATTGATACAATCATTTCAAATTTTGAAACAGATGACCCAATCGGGGGAGTGGCACAACAGTTTAACACTATAATGTATCAGCTGTGCCCGCAATGCATTGCAATGCCTTTTTCTGGGTTCAAAATTGGTCCCTATTCTTACGTATTTTACATCAAGTTCAATTAATACGTACACAGGAATTCGTAACGCACAAATAATGGCATGAGTTTCCATTCCATGCCTATGCTGTGGTTTCCAAGTAAATAAAATATTCAATTGTTGAAGTAGTGTATAAATTTAAGATTTTCGAGCTTTAAATTCAAATTTTAGGAAAAAGTGAAGTGTATACGAAAATCAAATGCAAGAATTCAAAAAAATGCAAACAAAGAGACCACTGAATCAAATCTTATTCCACGTAAAAATAAATTGTGTACCTGTTAACTAAGTAATATCTCACTGATGTGATTCTGATGTATGTGATATTTTGCCTCACTGATGTGATTCTGATGCACATGATAGAGCAACTCGTAAACGATCTACTTTGTTGCTTGCTTGTGTATCCTCACTTGTTTGAGAAGCTCGTGTGCCAACACTCATTTGTTGAGACTCGCACTCCACCTATTGTACAGTGGATTTAATAATTCAGAAATCTTCAGTGCACAACTACTCACCAAAGTTTCATCATAATCTGATGAATGGTATTGGAACAAATTGAGGACAAATAAACAAACAGTCATTTTTATACATTAGATGATAAGACCTTTGATAAACTGCTTAGACACTTCACCCTGAAGAAGCTGTCGTCCGCAAAATATCGTCCTATGAAGTATAACTCATTGTATGAGTAAACCAGGCATCTGAAATCATTAAAATTAAATCACCATGGAAGCCTTCTCTTTAATTTGATTCCAAGATGTTGTTGAGGTAACTCCATGAAATTTTACTGGAACCAACTTTCATCCATGAATTACTACAGTGAATTCGTTGAGTAACCAGGCCTTTATACATTACATTTGATCTATCATCACTGCTATCCCTGATTTCCACGTGATAAATGACCAATTCAATCAGATTTCAAATTGATGGCATGAGTAACTTTTGAGTCCTAGGCATTTTTATATGTGGATATGACACAACATGGGTATGAATTGGATCCTGATGCGCTCTATTTCAAAATCACCCGACGTTTAAAAGGATCTAAGTATGGAAATACTACACTGCGAGAAACTTATTGTCATTATCAGGATTATACCACAGAGAGGAGTTAGGTTTCAGCCTCAGCTGCAGCAGATTTTTTCCATGACCCCTACCTCTTCTAAAGTTTCCCTTGAGTTAATTTATTAAGTTACACCTCAAATGGTTTATCTAATTTCGTTTTCGTGTTTTATGCTCTACAGCACAGTCAAGTATAGATGGCATAAGTCGCAGAGGGGAAAGAAAATGACTAAATAGTGGAGTGGAGTACACTGGTTCTGGAATATCTTTGCAATGCCCATTTAGGATTAAGTTTCTCTATTACACTATTGTGAATGAAGAGTTCTGAAAATCGTGGAGTGATTCGGATATCACTTTTTAAAGACGAGGTATTTCATTTGCTTCCATGTTTAGCTTACCAAAGTTGGCATATAAGGACTGCATTGGATAAAATGGCGTTCGGCATAACACCCGCGACGCAAAGAGATTATGCATAGAAGGATAAAAAATAATTGCTTAATTCAGTAACTGAATTAATGTTTTGCAGAATAGAACTATAAGCACGGATCATCAAATAAAAAATGACTCGGTCATGAGTTAGTGTTTCTTACTTGAACTTCAATGAGCGGTGAAACCGTTTGGGTTGGAATGAAATAATATTTCTTCCAAGTTAGTATATCCTGCATGCGATATGGGCAACCACAAATAACCTGAGAAGGAATTTATAAATGGGTTGAGTCCTTTGGTCTTTTTACCTATTATTGAGCAATAAAGAAAGGGCGATTGGAAGCTCGGTCTGGCCAGCTACTGTCTTAACTGCGTAGATGTTAGAAATATTGATAAGAAATGGATTGGTGAAGTGCCGTCATTGTAAGCAAAGGCATTTCCTGGGCGGTAGTTGAAGCGTTCGTTAGTGATCTGAGGTTCTATTTTCTTCGGTATCATTATCTGCAACCTCCACATTAATATACCATATGTCAAAAAAATCTTGCCATTTTGAACCGGAAACATAGTATACTCTGAGCTGATATAGATATGGAAACTGTCTAAATCACCCCAAATTTGCTGTCAAGCAATTAGTAATTGGAACAAAATAATATTTCCTCCACAAATAATGACCTGTGAAGGATTTTTTAAATGTTCTGAGTCCTTTGCTCATTTTACCTATGATTGAGCGATAAGGAAAAGGTAATTAGAAGTGCAGTTGGGCCAGCTACCGTCTTAACTGAGTAGATGTTAGAAACAAATGCCTCTTATAAACCCCCATACTAGTTGCACGTCCTGATTAGCTGCAGATTAAAAAACCTAGAGTCTCATATTAAATGCAGAACTTGCTTTATATATGTCTTCTAAACTGGGGGAAAATTTTGCAAAGAAAATGATTGCCGACTAAAAATCATTTGCATAGGGAAATAAGAGGTGATAGTTATTTCACCAACGTTTGTGACATTTAGCTTATGATATAAAGGTATTATCTCGAATGCTTTCACTAATAACGACTCGAAATCATTTTAAAATGTTTCTAAAGACCAGAGATGTCAGGGGGGGAAGGAGAAATATTTTTTGCCATTTATTAAAAAGATTTGAAAATACAAATTGCCAATTTTTTTGGTCCCACCAACTTCGTATTATCGAGTTGCTACTGTATTTATAGTGGTCAGATCAACTAAGTGGGAACACCTCTTTTTGGTCTATTGCTTAATACCTAAGGAAGTAGTAAGGAGTAACTTTTTGTCATCCTGTTACCTTAAGTCAAAGTATCCCATGTGGTGGTCATTCCCATCTTCATCAAGGAAGTTATATTCTATTGCTGTATTATGAATATTAGAGTGTGTGTACCTTTTATGTCTTTTCATACCACTGTTGTCGTTTTACCTCTTATCATAGCACTAATATCACCACGTTTCAGTTTTAGATACTTAACAGTGGTTGTTTTGAGGCATTTGTAGAATTAAGTGCCATCTCTTTCAATTCTCCTTGTCAAGTGCCTAACAGTGGTACGAGTTACTGTAATTTCTAGTGTTGTAGTCTATCTATCTTTGCTTAAATATATTTGCATGTCATGAGTATATCCAGTAGAGGTATAGAGTTAGTAAATTTGGACCAGGAAATGTTTATCTTTTTTGGGATTTACTGCTTGAATTTCTTCCCGTCCCTTGAAAAGGAAAATGACTTAATCAATGGCCAGGTGCTCACTAGGGTGACAGAACTTAGTAAAGCTATCATTGAGCTTTTCATAAAGAGTTCTAATTTTCCATAATCCATCATAGTTTTCATCACTCTTGTTTGGTGCCTTGTGTTGTCAGTAAAAAGAAGAAATTGTCAAGTGTGAAGAAAGTGATCACGTCTCATTTTAGCACAGAAGGAAATATGGAATTGTTCGAGGTTGTGAACCAACAGTCTCTTGTCGTGTTTCTAGTACAATGTCCCATTTGTAAAACGATTGCCGAGAAGAAATACATTTCCTGTATACTCATATGAGGCTGAGAAGGAGAACTTTCATCAACCTCACTGCAATGTTGCTGATAGTAAATATTTGTCTGATTCACCAATAGTTAAAACTTTTGTAAAATACAGCAAATAAAACAATGATGGGGCTAACTCACTACTGATATTTCTGGAATAGAATTCACTGTCCTTCGATAGGCAGTAAACACTTAAGAAATGCTAGCATGTCCCCAAATTCCTGGAAATCCTCAAGCCAGGTTCTCAAGGGGTACCTCTTTGATAGTTTCTTCCTGAGAATCCTCACCCTCACTATTTGCTTCAACACATGGCTCTTCTTTAGAATCCAAATCACTATCGGCAACCAATTCGTTTTCTATTTCAAAATCCATTAGTTTGAGTTTGGAACCCATTTCTCTTATTAAATCAAAAACTATTCTTTCCACTTCACTTCATCATCATCTGGTGTTCTGCCTGCTGGCAGGTCCCGTACACCTTTGCTGTCTCCATCCGCTTCTGTCCCGAGCTTCTTTCTTTGCTTCATCATAGCTGATGTTTTTCACCTGATCCACCAATTTAATTCTTCTCCTTCCTCTCTTTTTCTTTCCTTCAATTGAACCCTCAAGTGCCACAGTTATTGTACTTTTCCCTCTCATCACATGGCCCAACCAGTTTCCTTTCCTTTTCCTTATTTCCTTTAGGAGCGATCTTCCTTCTTTTACTTTGCTCAAAACCTCTTCATTTCTCATCTTATCTGCCCATCTTACTTTTTCCATCCTTCTCCACACCCACATTTCATAAGCTTCTATTCTATTCCTTTCCCTCTTACCTAATGTCCACGCTTCACATCCATACATAAAAACGCTCCATGAATAACATTTAGCTAGTCTCTTTCTCAGCTCCAGATCCAGGCTTTTATTGCATAGCAAGTTTTTCTTCTGGCTGAAGGCCTCTTTTGCCATTGCTATCCTTGCTTTTATTTCTGCAATACTTCTCCAGTCGTCTGTCACCATCATTCCTAGGTACCGGTAGCTTTTCACTTTTCCCATTACACCTTCATTTATTTTCACACTCATATAATTTTCACACTCATATAATTTTCACAGTTTACTGGCATCACCTTTGTCTTTCCTAGGTTTATCTTCATCCCATATTCCTTCATCCCTTCTTCCAAAACCTTTATCAACCTTTCAAGTGATTGCATATCATCTGCTAATATTACCATGTCATCTGCGAATCTTATACTTCTTATCTTCCTACCTCCAATGCTGACTCCTTCCTCTCTCCCATCAAAAGATTTATGGATCATGTCCTCAACATATATATTGAACAAGGTTGGTGACAGACAGCATCCCTGCCTTACTCCTCTACCAAGATCCACCCATTCTGTCATATCCTCATTTATTTTTAATGCAGCTGTTTTCCTCATATATAATTCTCTAATGAGTTTTCTCTCCT
Organism: Ceriagrion tenellum; assembly: GCA_963169105.1. Classification (NCBI taxonomy): domain Eukaryota; kingdom Metazoa; phylum Arthropoda; class Insecta; order Odonata; family Coenagrionidae; genus Ceriagrion; species Ceriagrion tenellum. The sequence goes on from OY720638.1 coordinate 15,459,363, forward strand.
TCCATACCAACCCCTTCTCTTTTAGAATTTCGAACATTTTATTCCATTCAACCCGATCAAAAGCCTTTTCCAGATCAATAAAACAAAGTGCCATTCCTTTTCCTCTCTATATATACCTTTCTCCAGTTATTCTTAACAGGCCAATGGTGTCCCTTGTTCCTTTCCCTTTCCGGAAACCAAATTGTTCCTCCCCTACATTTTCTTCCATTATTCTTATTAATCTCCTGTTCAAAACTCCCAACATTATTTTGGCTGCATGTGTAATTAGGCTTATCGTTCTATGTTCAGTACATTTCCGTGTATCAGGCTTCTTAGGAATTGGTACCATCACTGTTCTTACAAAATCTTGAGGCCATTCACCAGTGTGATATATTTTGTTACACATGTTAACAATTTCCTGCTCACCCTCTTCATTCAAGCACTTGAAAAATTCAATAGGGATCTCATCCATTCCTGTTGCCTTCCCTATTCTCATTTCTTCAATTGCTTTTTCTACTTCCCTCTTCAACACTGAATAATCTGTATCTTCCGGGGGCACCATTTCTTCTGCCTCCAAGTCCAAATCCACTTGCTTCTCCTTTGAGCCATACAGGTCTTCCAAATATTCTGTCCATCTTTTTGTTATTTCTTTCCTCTCATGCATAATTCTGCCATCTATACTCTCAATTTCTCTCATTTTACTCTTCATTTTCCTATTATCAGTTGTTACTGCCCTTACCTTCCTATACATAAGGTCATACTTTCCTTTCTTTTCGAGGTTTTCTATGTCATCACATGCTTCCACAAGCCACGTCTCTCTTGCCTTTTGAGTTTCCCTCTTCAATTCATTATTCAACCTTCGATACATTTCTCTTTCTTGCTCGCCATTCTTATTTTTATACTTCCTCCTTCACTTCACTTATGGCACAATAAATACTTTCATAGTTCTCTGATGACTGGGAGATGCTTGCATTAAACTACAAAACTGACTGGAAAATATTATTGCCAAGGATCATATTTTTTTGCTATCTACTCTAAACCAATTAGGCAAATGGTCTTTCACTCCCTCTCAGTATGGGGTGCATTCTGCCTAAGCATCTAATTCCCCTGTCCCAAGTTAGTGGTCTTCGACCTGTTTACTGTGGGTGTTTCTGAAGGGGTGAGCGGAGAGGAAGGAGGAGACGGTGACATTTAGGACCCACATCTGAGGGGCTGAACGCTCCCATATGGCTGGCACTGGAACAAGGGGGACCACTGTGACCACAGTGAATGGAAACATTTAAAGGGACTTTTCAGGCATGCATGGCAAATAAAGGTTGTTCGCCTCCTCTCCCCTGAAATGTGAATTAGAGAAAGTTGTGGGAGTACTGATGTTAAATACATTGAATATTCGTTTGTGGGTGCTCAAGAAATCGGGAGAAGTTTTATACATGCTTGCTTTGTTATTCTCATGTGATATTTAGAAAGCTCTCTCTTTCGAAAAAGATTGACTTTGCATATGGAAGAGATGTCTTAACCCTTTTCCCATAAGGAAATGGGGTAAAGTATAATAATATATGGGGATAAGTGGATATTCACAAAAATACCCACAAGCAAGTGCTATAAAAGCATGTATTTTTTATGGAAAGGACTGCTTGTCCTCTGGAAACACTTATTGAAACAAATTCATGCTAAATATTAGAGCCATGCAGAACAAGTTTAATTTGTTAATTGTTTCTTTCCAGTGTGATGCTGTTGATGCTGAGAGATCGTACTTCCTCCCTCTCAAGAGTCATTATTTTATGCAAATTAGTGATATTTTGGGAGTTGATGAATATTAGCTGTTTCTGTGATATATTTTTGTATTGGCAATTATGAACTGTTGTTGCTCAAGTAGCTTTAGACAAAAAATCTTAATTGCCTTAATCTTTGAGACTGGTTACCTGGCCTCCAGATTGTCTCCGCATTTACTGTTAATATTTTTGCATTACTGTTTGTTGATCTGATAAAATTGAATGCATCATATTATAAAGAGAGGGCATGCATTGAATGCCAGTGAGAATTTGTTACAATTGAAACAGTAAAGTGTTAATATCAACTTGTTTATGCATTCCATTTTTGTCTGTTTTGATCGAAAATGATCCCAAAGTGGGGTTTGGCAATTGAGGGAGAGATTATTGACATTTGGATTTACAGTTGTGAGATGAAATCTATGTGATCCACACACACCTTATTCTTTGCATTGTGCATCACAATCACCTTCCTTGACAATGGATGTGTGACAGGTTGTTTAAAATACCAACCCATAGTTATGATAAGTCAAAGGACCACCAGTTTGCTAATGGATTAACTCAGTAAGCTGAAATATTTAAAGAAATTTATTACATGAACATTAGCTGGATAAAGTTTTCAGTTTTAATGTTTTTGACACTTCAGCTGTGGGCAAATTTGTGTTTTAAGTCATGTAAGTTCATGTTACTGTTATTTTATCTGGTTATTGTAATTTTTCTACTTAGTTTGACCCTCTAAAGGTTTAACCCTTTTGTGCCGAAGTCTCTCGAAGAGAAACGCTTTCCCTGCTACGAGTAACATGAGAATTTTCTGTACTCCTCTCTACGGAGCTCTCTCGTGGTGACGAATCGCTCAGGTATGCCTTTTGCCCATATTGGAACCCCACTCAGTGGGATGCCGTGCCCTTCCCCTGGGCACTCTACTTGACCCCCCAACCCTTAGCAGCCCCTCTCTCAGCAGGAGGCCGCTGTAAGTTTGTTGCATTAACGTTGTTTTTGTTTTTTTAAATTCTTTGCTGTATACTTCAAAAACTTACACCTTAAAATGAATTTCTAATGTTATTCTGAGCACAATTTTAGATGAAATTCTAGCGTTAATATTAACAAATTTAGAGTTCTATTTAGAGCTGAAACTATTGAGAGTTCCACAGAAGAACTCTGTTACTATCAATGCTAGAATATCGTTTGAAATTTGCTGAGAATCAACAAAAAACAAATAATTCACTTCATAAAGTTAAAAATTTTGTAGAGTGAAAAAAAATTGCCTCGAAAAACAATTGCAAGTACAATAAATTAACCGTGGATTTATACAACAAGGAGGGCTACTAATGATGTGGAGGGTTGAGCTCACTTGCCGAGGAAAGGGTCTGGGCTGTCCCTAAGCTGGGTCACAAGGGTTTACTGGATACCTAGGATTATTGCACCCGTAGCGGTCACTTCCCTTCCCTCACGTCAGCTATACCCAACATTAGGTCTTTTGCGTTGGTTTTTCTCCATCGGCCATAGCCAACATTCGATCATTTGCATAAGAAAATTCACGCCGGCTATAGCCGATGCTAGGCGCGAAAGGGTTAGAAGCTATCCTCTTATGACAAACCTTGGTTAATGTTTAATGTGACTGTTAACACTTGAAAATATGTTATTGTAATCTACAAACTTATCACCTAGAAACATAACCAAATGGTGTCATAGTAGCCTTGCAAAGCTTCTACTCCCCTCGGGTGTTACTTTTTAATGAAGGAATTATGTTATGTTGCTTCAGATTGTTAGCTAATGTAATAAGAACATTTCTGAAAGAATAAAGAGATCCTGTCACACTTCCTTGTGGTACTTGATTCTCAATGAGAATTCATAATGGATCATCTATCAATTGCCAAGCCTTCGAAAGGTGTTAACTACCCACCACTAGTAGCTCATATCCTATCTTTGGCTTAGGAATGCCCCTGTGGGTAATAAGTATGACTCTGGATATGAGAATCTTTGGTTTAGATGTGGGTAAATCGTGTAATGGAAACCCCCAGGTTTAAAGAATTTCCGGCTAACAGACCCTTAAGTATGAGACTTCTATATACAATGCAATTAGACTTGAAACTGAGGGACAAATTTTATTTTTGCTGGGGTGCAATTTATGTACATTCTGCCATAAATCTCTGATAATTGGAAAGAAAGAACTGATCAGCGCACATGCTGACCAGCAGCTGGCACAGCAGCCGTACTAACTAGTATTGTGGTAAGGAAGTGGATGTTCCAGACCCATGGTCGAAAACTCAAAAGAGGGAGCTCAGGTAGGAAGAAAGATGGTTGTGCCCTTCCTCATTTGACTCGAAGGCAGCAGATTTTCAGGCGAATAGGAGCAGGTTCATTGACTTTGCTGGGTGGATAGAAATGAAGCATCCATCTATGCCTGAAACATTGTCCAGTAAAGCTAACTGACCTCCTAATTCAAGGACCCAGATCAAACTCATTCAGCCCTGGGTTCTGCGAAACAAACAAATCCAGGTAACCATTTTCTTCTTGATCACAATGTAAACTCCTCAAGTCGAAGGACTTTTCTGTCTTCTGGAATTCACTAGTCATTTGCTTTGAGAACTCATTATTAGTTGATTAAAAGTTTTCATGGTCGCAAATAGCATTCTAAGTCGAAAGCATAATACTTGACAAAAGAGAGCTACATTCCTCCTAATCATTTTTGGTGACTCTAGATTAATCAGCCTGGAATTAGTAGTTTACTCATGTGGAGAACCATTGTGCCTCAAAAGAATGCTTAGCTTTACTTATAGTTTATCCCACCATAAATGTCATTAGTGGTTTATTGACTTCAGGCACACTTCCTCCTGCCAACCACAAAGTTATCTGGAATGAAAAGGGATATGCATTTGCTCCTACCTTATGCCAGGAGAGTCACCCCGTGGGTGTGAGGGAATGATCCATCTAATTAATATGTTAAAGATAGAAGTGGTCAATTGGCCACCAACTGGGGGGAGGGGAGCGAGGAGATAATCTCAGTAGATAATAGACTTAATCCTTGGCCCCTTATCCCAGTATTCTTCATTTTCACATTCTCCCCAAAATTCACAAACCCAACCATCCTGGACAACCTATTGTTTCTTCCTGCAGTTCACTTCTTCTTCTTCCTGCAGATAGATTTCGACTCTGTCCAGGCTTATACATTGGTAAATCCTATCCCTTGATATACGGATCAACTATCACTGCACCAATTGCAAAAATCCCTCCCAATCTACTTTTCTTCCCGCAGGGCTACACACTAGGGTGCCTCGCTTTGCCACTTTTTTCTAGGAGCGAATCGTAATATCCGGTAGAATGGATATTACAGGTATGATTTTTTTGCCAAATCGGAGAATATCTTCTGTTAGCATTTTTGCCTTAAAGTTTCGAAATTTTCGACGAAAAACGCTACAATTGTCAATAATTTAAATTTGGTTTGATCGATCACCCTTTTTTGGTATTGAGATATAACTTAGGACTGTATTTGATATTTAAGCTCAAATATGCCAGCTATATTGCCCTTAATTATCGAGCAAATGACCTTTTATGGTACCAAAAAAAAAAAAAAAAAAAAATCACGTTTGTATGGTAGGCAACCCTCAACGAACCACCGCATTTTACGCTATGCCTGCAATAAATGACGCGAAGGAGGCATTATTTTCAGTCAACGACGAGGAAATCATGTCTGAAATTGTCAAAGGTAGTCGCAAAGATGGTAAAGACGCTATTTTATGCCTTCGCCGACTATAATGACTATTTTTGGGTAAGAAGATGTCTATTACGATGGAAACTAAGATTCGGGACTCTATATGTCCCTCTTGGGTCAAAGATGCCTCCTATGTGGTCGGAAAAGGGGTGAAGTAAGCAAATGATCAGCTCCTCGCTCAACTGGCTAGAGACGCTGGCCAAGCGACCCTTAGCCCACCACGTGGAGGTGGCTGGACCTTGGACTCCTCCGCCTCCTCACCGACCCAACCAATCACAGTTTTGTAGACCGGTTTATCTAATCGCAATCGTCACTGTCCGGAAACATTGTCAAAATTTGAGATTTTGGCAGAACTTGCCTTGAAACTAAAGTGGAACTGATGATGCCATCCCTGGCGTCACTGCCACATACACGGGAGGCTGCTTCGGTGACTAACTTCACTGTCCGTTCCACTGCAACCGTCTGGCACGGATATACGGTTGATGACTATTCTGGTGAAGTGTTGTCAGGAAGTGAAAGTTTTTAATGAGTTCTTCATTTGATATAGTCCTCACAACTGGTGGCACGGTAACAGACACATCGGTGCTTTCCCAATGAATCATTTCTTCGGAATCCATATCTCAAAATTCAGCTGGGGAACAATGTTGTATCTAATACAGTGGGTACTAATTTAAGTCAGACGATGATCCGATCAACACGAGGCGATGACACTCCTATCAGGCCTAGTGCAACCGTAATTGCTCCTTCGAGTGACTCTATCAGTGCTCTACTCAAAGATCTAATGGAACAAATGCATGCAATGCGTGAAGATCAGCGTCCTCTTCATTCATCAATCACTTCTTAGCATGCTTCCTAGCTGATATTGCCAAGTCAATTGAGCGTATTAAAGACATCCTTGCCAAATTGAGTGATAGACTAGATGGATTGGTTAGTGACAATCAGGTGCTCAAACGTCAACCGTCCGATATGGAGATTCGTCTCAATCGTGTCAAACAGAATAATTTGAAAAATGTGGTGGAAATTCATGGAATTCCGGGTTTTTATCAAAACTGGAATTGCTATAGGAAAGAAAATTGATACTTCTGAAGTTGATTATGCTTTTAGAATGAAATGGCGTGTACACTCAAATGGGACGTCCTACCCTCCCCATTATAGTGCGTTTTGTGAGATCGTGCATAGCAGCTGACTTCGTGCAAGCTCGAAGGAGAAAAAGGAACATCTTCTTCCATGACATTGACCAAGAACATGGAACGCACAATCTCACAATATATACAAACGAGTCGCTGACACAATGCAACAGGAATCTTTATGCCATCGCCAGGGCAATGAAAAAGGATGGAGACCTTAAATTCCTTTGGGTTCGTAATGGTAGAGTGTACATTAGAAAAAGTGTGGGCTCAGAACGTGTCCTTGTCAACTCTGAAGCGGAACTTCTTAGTGTCAAATAGGAAATATTTTCCATTTCACATAAACCCAAGTGTTTTTCAAGTGATGTCATACGTACATCCCTGGTTAATGCCCAGTCTTCATTATGTCATATCGATGCATTTCGCTCCCATTTTGGTTCTAATGATATTGATGTTATTTGTATGACTGAAACTTGGCTGAAACCTGAGATCTGTGATACAATGGTGGCCAGTCTAGAGTCAGTTCGCGTCGTGAAAGGACGTATCTGTTAGTCGCTCTCGTCACGGAATGCCGACTACCTGTGTTAAATGTGACGTTGCCATCAAACGGCACTCGAAGCTTATATCTTGTGGTAAATGTCAAGAGGTGTATCACCTAACCTGCGCCGAAGTTACGGAGGTGGAGCTTAATGTTCTTGAAGAACAACAACGATCCTGGTACTGCACTTCCTGTACTGCCGATGCGAGATCTTCCCGAGCGGATGACACCCCTGTGAGGGCAGCTTCCTACAAACCAGAGGCCCAAAGTGAGGACACCAATTCTCTGTTGAGGGAGCTGTTGGCAAGGGTGAAGGCTATCCAGGACGAACAAGGCGAGGTAAAGAAAACTCTGTTGTGGCGCAAGGAGTCAATTGAGGAAAATACCAAGGCAGTGACTGAACTGTATGCTGCCATACAAACTATAAATGAGCGTATCGATAATTTAACATGTGATGTTGTTCACGCTAACTCGCGGGTGAGTCAGCTTGAATCCTATATACACCAGCTTGAGCAAGACTCACTAAGAAACGTGGTGGAGATCCATGGCGCTCCTCGAACGAACAGTGAGTCACTTACAGCACTTGTTTGTCAAATCGGGGTGGCCCTTGGCGTCACATTGAACTGTTTAGATATTGATTATGTTTATGCTATCACATCGCGTAATGACACCTCGCATTCTCCCACGATAATTGTACGCTTTGTAAGACAATGTATTGCAAAAGACATGGTGAATGGTAGGAGAGTAAAGCGGAGCTTTGAAACAAGGGATCTGGAGTTATCTAAAGAAAATAGTCGCCCTATTTATGTTAACGAGTCTCTCACCCCATTCTACAGAAAACTGTATGCACAAGCAAGAGAGCTAAAGAAGGCAGGTAAATTTAAATTCCTATGGATAAGAAACGGCAGAATATACGTTCGCAAAGGTGAGGGGGAAGAACGCTTGACAATTACTTGCCCTGAGGATCTCTCGATATTCTCGAAATGATGTGTGATCAAAGTGAACTGTTGAAGGTCTGCCACGTGAATGCTCAGTCACTGTTCTGCCATATTGACGAATTTAGAGAGCATTTTTCAAACAAGCAATACCACTTAATTGCCGTCTCTGAGACTTGGTTGAATACTAAAATACCCTCCGTTGCAGTTGAATTGGATGGATATGCATTGATTCGTAATGACCGGATTGGAAGAGTGGGTGGTGGTGTCTGTGTGTACGTCCTGAACTCCCTCACATATCGAATCTTAAATGCCCCCGAAAGTGCTCCATTCAAACCTGAATACATGTTTGCAGAACTGGTGAGCGAGTATGGAAAAATGCTACTTGGGGTGGTTTATCGCCCACCGAAATCTGGTTATCTGAGTGAGGGGTTTGAGACCTCTTTGCTGACCTTTTTACCTATCTACACAAATGTCATATTGTGTGGAGATTTCAACTGTGATATGCTAAAGAAATCATACCATAGTGCTTATATGAATGATCTAATTTTTTCCTGTAACCTTTCGCTCGTACCATTCAAACCTACTCATAATCTAGCAAAAAGTAGTACTTTTATTGATCTGTTTATTGTGGATGATATTGATAAAGTCGTGGAATATGGCCAACATCCAATCTCCTTTCTCTCTGAACATGATTTGATATACATCAAGTACCAGTTTAAGTTGAATGCTTATATTCCTATAGAGTTGAGTTCAAGAGATATTATTCACATTGATCACTGTAAACTCCAAGAAGATTTCTTAATGCTGAACTGGACTGAGTTTTTTAATTCTTATTGTGTTGATTCCAAAGTTGAGATTTTCAACGAAAATGTTAAAAAGATACTTGATGTTCATGCCCCACTGCGCAAACGGACTTATAGACGACCCCCGGCCCCCTGGATAACTGAAAATATTAGATATATGATGAAGCAAAGGGATCGCATGCGGCGAAATTTCCAAAGAACCCGTCTTCCTGTTCTATACGAACAGTACAAATTACTTAGAAATCGTGTGAAACAGACTCTACGGAATGCTAAACAGAAATACTATCACGAATGTTTTAAAAATAAATGGGACGTTCGGTCAACCTGGCAAGAACTAAGACGGCTAGGTCTTGCGAAAAGTCGGAAAAACTCTAGTGATTTAAATTTTAATCTGGATGAGCTCAACACGTTTTTCCTAAATACACTTACTGACGAAGACCATGATGTAGTAATCACAAGGATGTATTCAGAGGCAAGTTTGCATGATGAGCTAGAATTGACATTAGAAAATGGATTTAATAGACTGTACCTACCACATTATACGCCGGAAGTATTACTTCGGAACTTAAAAATTGTTAAAACTAATGCCACTGGTGTCGACGGGATCAATAATAAAATTATAAAAATTCTACTCCCTGTCGCTATGTCCGTGATACTAGACATATTCAACTGCTCGCTAAATTACTCAACTTTCCCCACTCTCTGGAAGTCTGCACAAATTCAGCCGATTCCTAAAATTTCTCACCCAAAAGTAATGTCAGATTTTCGGCCAATCGCGCTTCTAAGTACACTGTCAAAACCACTTGAGCGATTTGTACATGATGCCACGTTGGAACACCTCTCTAGAAACGGTCTATTAGATCAATATCAGTCAGGATTCAGAAAGGGGCATAGTACTCAGTCTGCCCTTTTAAAAGTTACTGACGATATTAGACTCTCAATTGAGCAAAAAAAGATAACCTTGTTGGTCCTATTAGACTTTACCAAAGCTTTCGATTCGGTGAATCACAACATACTAATAAATGGCTTGAATGATGTCGGACTCTCAAATTCAGCCATGCTTTGGTTCAAGTCATACCTCTCTAACAGGAAGCAGGCCGTTAGAGGACCAAAAGGCGAGCTATCAAACTATTGTCCCGTAACCAAAGGAGTGCCACAGGGGTCAATCCTTGGACCCCTTCTGTTTTCCATTTATGTCAATGATCTTTCTAAAGTTATCTTGAGCTGTAAATACCACATGTATGCTGATGATCTTCAGATCTACATTGACTGTTACCCTTCTGATGTGACTGAAGCCATTACTAAAGTGAATGATGATATTCGAAATATATGTAAGTGGTCACGGGAAAACTGTCTACAACTAAATCCCAACAAGACCAAAAGTATCATCATTGGCAGTAATATTTATGTTAATAGAATTATACTTGATGTCCTGCCAAAGATAAATGTAAAAGGTGTCTTAATTGATTATTCTGATAGTGTAACTAACTTAGGAGTTACTCTAAATAAAACCTTATCATGGAATGAACACATAAAATCCATTTCGCATAGGGTGTTTAAGACTCTATATCAGTTAAAACAATTTAGACACCTTATCCCTGTCCCCCTTCGCCAAAAATTAGTTGATACTCTTGTTTACCCACACATAGACTATTGCTGTGTGGTATATTCTGACCTTACAAACGAATTAAATCTAAAACTCCAGAGGATTCAGAACTCATGCGTGAGGTATATCTTTGACATCACATATTATGAACATTTGACACCATACTTTGAAAAACTAAGATGGCTAAAAATACAAAATAGGCGCTTATTTTATAAAGCAACATTCATGTACAAGCTAATAACGACAGAACTTCCCACTTACTTATACCGAAATATACAATATAATGCTAGAACTAATAAACGTCCAACACGCCGCATGGAAGAACTTTATATAACACACTATCGAACATCTGTCTACGCTAGGTCTTTCCAAGTCACATCTTGCGAATTATGGAATCAATTGTCAAGCGACGTAAAAAAATCTGAAAATGCAAGTCAATTTAAAAAGAAATACCGTGAAATATTACTACAAGTGAACTAAATATTGTAAGTGGACTAAATATTGTGGTACACTGTACAAAATTATGTTTTTTATGTGTATTCATACATTAGCCTGCTTGTTAAATATTTTGTTAAATATTATGTCGGATTCTGTGATATTTTTGCAACATGTAAATCTTTCTATTGTATGTAATACTTGTTGACTCTAACATATGAATAATCATGTATGTTCCTAAGGGACACACTTGTCCCGGAATAATAAATTTCATTTTTCTTTCATTTTTCTTTCTTTCTTTCTTTCAATGGTGTGCATACTTGGTTTTAATTTAATACGTCACGATAGAGTTGGTATAATTGGTGGTGGTGTTGGTATTTTTGTCTGTCGTCAGCTCAATTTCTCTGTGCTAGCTACGCCAACCGATGTCCACTGTTCCCGACTAGAATTTATGATCGTGGAAATATCTGGGAAATCAATGTCTAAGCTCTTATTATCTGTAGTGTATCGCCCTCCAAAAATTGGTCGTATAACAGATTTTGAAATTGCCCTTTCAAAATTAAGTCCGACTTACAAAAATATTATCATAATGGGTGATGTCAATGCAGATATGCTGAAAAACACACACGATAGCTCTTATATATCGAATTTTATTTATTCCAATTGCTTTCATCTGGTGCCATTCAAAGCCACTCATCACACTGCAACTAGTCACACGATGCTTAACCTATGTATAGTTGACGATCAGGATAAAGTCAGTCATTTTCTCTATCACCAGTACCCTTTCTCTCTGCCAATGACCTGTTAAATATCTCCTATAAGTTTGGAAATCAAAATATTCTAGTATTGTCTATTCTAGTATAGTAGTATCAAAATATTGGTCCTCTAAATAGATTAATTCTTTACGACCCAGGTTTCGTCACATAATGACATCTTCAGGTAACAAATATAATTCCACATGGGTATATATACATAATCAGGTGCAGAGGAAGGAGGGGGAGGGAGAGGAGGGAGAAGGAAAAAACCGTTGGAGTAGGTATGGTGTAATGGGTAAGGGGCAGGTAGGAAGGGGGGTGGGAGAGGGGGAAGCGTTGGGCTGATTAGAGAAATTCCAGGCGGCGGGAAGGGAGGGGGAGGGAGGAGTGGGAGGGGAAAAAAGGGGAAGAGCAAACATACATTTTTCTGAGAAATTTTTAAAATACAATGTATTATGTACTGGTCGACGGTGATTAGCAAGTCCTGGCTATTGATGAGAGTGCAGCTCAAATGGAGTGGATGGCTCTTTGTCGATGCTCAATGATGGTTCATTAACTTGGAAAACCTTGAAGAGGGAAAAGTTTATATTCAATGTATTCACAGGTCACTGAGATTAGCAGTCCAGGCTATTGAAGCGGGCGAGTTCCAATGGGAGGGGAAAGCACTTGAGAACTTTGTTTATGGCTACTGATGATCACTTACTGGGAAAACCGTTAAGAAGGGGAGTTACGGGGGGGGGGGGGTGGAGTGAGAAGGAAGAAGCACTGTTGTCACTGAGGAAATAGTTCGTTTAGTGGGATAAAGAATAAGGGGGAGTGGGAAGGAAGCAATTGCTCGTTCGCCTGGGGCACGTTGTTTTTGGAGTGCTGGACGATCTCCAGCGTTTCCAAGGCGTCGAGTCTCCTCTAATTTCCTTCTGAATGAAGGATCACCGGTATGAAGTCACTCCGATGTTTGCGGTCCAGCAGGTGCTTGGCAATATTCGACTGCACTTTCTTCTTATTAAAACAGTATTTATGCTCATTCACTCTTATTTGAACATTTATTTCTGCTTTCCCTATGTTTATGACACCACATTTGTTGCACTTAAGGGTGTGGTGTCATATACATAGGGAACCTCCCTTCCCCTCCTTCCTCTGCACCTGATTTGATTTTGTATATATACCCATGTGGAATGATATTTGTTATCTGAAGATGTCATTGTGTGACGAAGCCCGGGTTGTAAAGAATAAATCTATTTAGTGGACCAATACTAGAATATTTTGATTTCCGATATGGAGAGGTTCCAAAAAGTAAAGCCTGAATTTATTGGTTATATCCTACAAGTTTAGTGTTTCCCAAACTTCCCCAGCTCCTTTCACTTATCGTAACTTTAAAACTTTTGACCAGAATTGCTTTCAAGAAGACCTTTCCTCCCTTGACTGGAACAGCCTATTTCATTCAACTTCGATTGAAACTAAACTTCATGCCTTTAACTCTCATTTGAATGATACCCTTAACATACTTGCTCCTCTATGCATATGTTCTCCTAAACGTTCACCCGCACCGTGGCTGACTAAAAAAATTCGCGAATCCATCAAAGGAGGGACAGGCTTAGGAGGGCTTTCATCCGTTCTAAAAATCAAATGACGTACGAACTCTTCAAGAGAAGTTGGAATTTAGCTCAATCCTTAGTTATCGAGTCAAAACGTCAGTACTACTCCACAGCTTTTTCCAGAGTGAAAGAACCCAATGAAGTTTGGCGCAGGCTTAGGGAACTGTGACTCATTTGTCAACGCGATGATTCTATTGTCGCCAACTTGACGGTTGACCAGCTAAATAATTATTTTCTTTCATCTTCCGTAGCAACATCTCAAAGCGATACGTCAGATTCTAATCCCACCTCCTCTGATCTCTGTGCACCTTACAATACGGACAGCTTTTATTTAAAATTCCTTAAACCTGAAGACTTGAATACATTCCTTAAGCAGTCAAAAATGAATTCAATGGAAATATATGGAATCTCAATTGATTCCATAAATAAATCTGTTCCGACTATACTATCTACCAGCAATTTGGACATTTTAAATCACTCTCTACTTCATGCCGAATATCCCTCGATCTGGAAGTTGGCGCTTATAAGACCCATGAAAAAGGTTAAAAATCCCTCCCCCCTATAGGCCAGGAGAGAATTTGAGATATCTCGTTTTATCACATGTGTAACGGCAAAATGTGCGCCAAACTGCCAACCGGTGTTTTTACGGTATATCGACCCCTGCTGATTACAAATTTGTCGGTTGCCAAGCCGAATTTTGCCTCCTAGGGCCGTAAACCAAGATGGCGGCTGAATAGACTGAACTCAGTTCATTATAGACTGAACTGTGCATTCCATGGCAGTTCTAGGCACTGGCCGTGGCGTCCGCCCCTCTTCTCCCCCGCCCCAGGTGCTCATCCGAAGCCGATGCGGTGGCAGGCCAGGGGGGCGATTACCTACATCTACATATACGTCATACCCTGCAAGCCACCCAAAGGGTGTGTGGCAGGGGGTGCTTCCACAACAGGCATGCATGAATGATACGGTAGAACACCGAAATTACATTGAAACCCGCGTACCACACATGCAAAGCGCCAATTAAAAATCTAATAACCAAGAAACATTCTATCGTTAATCGTTCCATCATGCAAGCGATACAAAGACAACTACTACATATTCAAAATATCATGCATAAATAAGAACATCAATATTCACATCATGCATAAATAAGAACGTAGAGAATATAAAGAGAAAGATTTGCTGTCTGCCTATTGTCTACCTAACTTATATCGACGTCGCTATGAGGTGAAAGTCGTCATTATTTCTACCCCAAGTTCTCATAGCGACCCGAGCGATTACCTAACTCATAACGCTGTCTTTATCAAGAGCAGAGTCGCAATACTTGCGACCCAAAATAAAGACCCCCTCGAGAGGGGTCTTTATGGAAATAGCGACTATGATGGTGTAATTGTCGCCTATGATGCTTGGTGCATATGATGGCGTCATTGGCGCTTAATTAATTATGATGGCGCAGGATTCAATTCTGAGATCTCCCAAGGTATATAATAAAAATCTACGGCTGTGTGAAGAATAAGGTGGGAAGATATAAGCATTCATTATTAGACACGTTGCGAGTTATTTTAAAAGTATTTCCGAGTTACAATACAAGTGCATTTGCTTAAACTCGGGTGCACTTATGACGAGGGGTCATTTGGAGATCTCGCTAGGTGCATATAACTACAACATTCGAAGTAATGGGGAGAATAAAGTGACAAAAACGCCAACATTTATGATTAGGCATATGGCTAAATGTTTTAAAAATATTTCCGAGTTGCATATGATGTGCATTGCTGAGATTCGAGAGTATTTCTGACGAGGGGTCATTTCGGAGATATCGCTGAGTACATAAAACAACCATATTCATAGTAATGGTGAAGAATAATATGTACCACAAAACGCAAACGCTTAATATCAGGAACATTTTAAAATTTTCTTAAAATATTTCCGACTTGCAAATCATGTTTATCGCTGAGACTAGTGTATTAATGACAAAAGGTCATTTCGGAGACCTCACTAAGTAGGTAGACAATAGCAATATTCAATGTAATAAGGAAAAATAACGCAACAAAAACTCAAAACTTTATAAATAGGCACATTATATTAAATGTTATTAAAATATTTTCGAGTTAAATTTCAAATGAATTGCTGAGACTAATGTATTAATGACGAGGTGTAATTCCGGACGTCTCACTTGGTAGGTATACATAACAGCAATATTCAATATAATGGTGAAGATTAACGCAACAAAAACTCAATCCTTTAATAACAGGCACATCATTGAATGTTTTAAAAAAATTTTCGAGTTGAAAATCATGTTAATTGCTGAGACTTTTGTATTAATGACAAGGGGTAATTCCGAAGATCTCATTTGGTAGGCATACATAACAACGATATTAAATGTAATGGTGACGAGTAATGCAACAAATACTCAATCCTTTATTACTAGGCACATTAAAATATATTAATTAAATCGTACTGCATTGCAAATCAATGTGAATTCCTGAGACTTGTGTATTTATGACGAGGTGACATTTCCCAGATCTCGCCAGGCAAACAATTATATTCAAACATTACATTACAATTATATTCAAACTTATAGTGAAGAATAATGCGACAAAAACAAACATTTATTATTTGGCGTATTGCGAAGTGTTTTAAGCATATGACACAGTTGCAAAAGACGTTAATCGCAGAGATTTGGGAGTACTTGTCTGATGAAACGTGTACGGCTGGGAAGTGGCTTACAAGCTAGCGTTGATTTGATTGGCACTACTTCTATTTTAGCCACAAGACAGTCATACGAAGAGATAAACAAACAGTTAATTTAATTATTTATCACCTTCCATAATTTAATGAACACTACTGCTCACTTGTCACTCCTAAGAATAAACAATCTCATTTCACATACGCGTCGCATTCAAACAAATTATTCTAATGTAAAATCCCTATGAACAAAATTAAGCGGACAAGAGGTATAAAAACTATATGTACCAACTTCCTTAGCATTTGATAACCTCTTTTTACTGATTCCTGAGCGGTGACAATCAAAACATATCGATGGAACACTATGCACAATTTTTGGACACACATCGCTTCGATTCCTCGCTCGATTATCACTGAAATGCACATAATATTATCAAGCTTAAACAAATTTCGCACTATTTTAAGGGACAATCCTCTGCACAGTGCATAGGTAACACATTTTCTGCACACAAGAGATACCTCTCGTCATTTCGCGACTACATTGAGGAAATACTATTTCACAGCTTTGTCAGCTCACTCTCTTTCTCGCGCGGGGGTCGAATACGCGTATTTCGGCTACAAAGTAGCCCTGGTAGCCCTCTTCAGCGAACCGAAGGTAACGCGTCACTTCAACGCAGGGTTGACTCACTTCAACCCTGCGTCCTGTTGTGGTGATTTGACCACGCTCTTTTTGAGCTGATTCTCCCAGAAGTTGGGCCCATTTGTGTGTGTGAGTGAGTGATTTTGTGTGCTTGTGAGTGTGCTTGCGTAAATAACCGGGCATCCTTAGCGGGGCCTCACTAGCCCTGTGAAGGATCCCAGGTTATAACCCAAACATCCTTAGCGGGGTCCCATTAGCCCTTGCAAAGGATCCTATTGGGTTGTGTGTGTGCGTCTGTGTTTGGTCCCTGGCGAGGAAGTAACATTCCCGTAAACCAACACAGGGGGGTATTCTTGGTTGAGAGGCTGTGGTTGGTCTCTGCTGTGATTTTCCCAGCATAGCAACACAGTAAATTTGGCGTTTGTTGACGAAGGGTGCCAATTGTTTACGGCTTTTGGAGATTTTCTCTCTTTTATTTCATCTTCAAATATACTGTCACGGCTATCCATATGAACTTTATGATGCGAGTTCTAAGGTTAATCAATACGTCTCTGCTATTGTGGATTGGGCTGATGAGAATTTCCTTCTTCTGAACAGAAGCAAAACTCAAGTTATCCTACTCGGGAGCTCGCAAATAAGAAATAAATTCGACCTAAACATCATTCCCAAAATCAAAGTTGGGGATATTGAGCTGCCTTATTCCAAAACTGTGCGTAACCTAGGGGTAACCCTCAATGACAGGTGTTTCGACTCTCGCCGCGGGATTACAACTTCCGCCCTGGAATCAAGCTTCTCGCTTATGTCCGAGGCAAGGAAGAGGTGGGAAGGAAGGGATGGGAAGGGAAGGTTAGCGAAACCAACAGCCCCTTCGAGGCCGACACCAATGAGGCGGATTGAGGTCAAAAGGACATCAATTGGGCCTCCACCTCCCCGAAGTGCTCGTATTAGTTTGGTTACCCAAACAACTGATACGAGTAGCCTTCGGTCTCGCTTTCGCGAAAACCTGCCGCACATCTTTGAGAACTGGAAGAGCCCGTTGCCCAAAGATTTGGGATTAGGTGTCTCCATGCTCCCTTTCTGGGTAGACGCCGTGCGGTCTGCCGGAGTACGTCCTCGACCACCGGACCCATGGAGGGTCAATTCGGACCAATTCTGGTCAAAGCGTGGGTACATTCCTTTTCTCAGTAGTCCTCGTCTGCCCATCCCTCAATGACAACATGTCGTGGAACAACCATATTTTAAATATTTCAAATATAAATAATAGTACGCTTTATCAACTTAAGGCGCATAAAAATCTGCTGCCATTAAATACCCTACAACTGCTCGTGAAATCATTAATATTTCCTCATTTTGATTACAATTGTGCTGTTAATAATTATTTAACGGCAGAGCAGAGCATCAAACTACAGCGTCTCCTAAATTCTCCGTTGAATGGCTTCGACGTTCCATAGATATTCTTCCAGAAACGTTCCACCTCTTGGGCGGGTGGCGGAGATTCGACGACAGACTGAGGTGGTTGAAAGAGACGGGAAGGGTGAAGGAGGAAGGTTGAGTTCTCCCTCACGGCCTTACTGCTCTTGATGAGCTTTTTCCGGGCCGTGGTGAGTGCCCGAACCCTATCAACCGCGTGCTGCTTAATGGTAAGCAGCACGTTCTTATTCAGCGTGTGATGGTGAAATCTGAGGCTGCGTGCTATGCGCCGGACTTGGGTGTGAAAGCTCGCCCAGATGTGATGTATTCCATCACACACTGAATCCTCGAAGCCTGCGGGGCGATTATGTAACTGTGAGAAGGGTGAGAGCGACGTCGTTGCCAAGGGCAACGTCATACGAGTGACGGAGGGTGATAGCAGCGATTATGTATCCGTGATAGCACTTTTTATCACCTTCACGCCGTCATAGCGTATCACGCTCGAAATTGATGGCGATAGGCGTCATAAGGTATCGGATATACGTACGAATACGTCGAATAAAAATTTAATTACAGCAGTCCATGCCCAATTAACTAACTTTTAGTTTATGAATGACTTTCTAAAAGCACTACGATTTATTATTACAGGATAATAAATTGTCTTAGTCCTTAAAAAAAAAAATTCGACTATTTAATTATATTTTTACTGTTTAAAGCAATAAAGAATTTTTTCTCGCACTCGAATTTAATATTAATTCTACAAAATGTTTATTGTTAACAATTCAAAATTGTTATTATTGTAACTTAAGTTACCTATAGGTCCTATACCTGTCTATGTATGACAGTATGACAGCCATGAATGTACGCCTTCATATAATAGACGGTACGTTTATTGGCGTGTGTTAGTTTTGCTCTTCATATATTTATTTGCTAAGACAACCGTGACTGACGGTAAGAGTTGTGACGGTGAAATTGTTCGAGTCGTTTTAGAATTTGCTGTTATAATCCTATGCAATTTACGCACTCTACTGTGGGTGGACATAATCAACCAGCAACTTCAGCTGCCGTTCAGTTGCACGGCCCACTCGACTAATTTTCGTCCTGCAAACATCTTATGTTGACTTTTAACAAAAACCTCATAATGAAGAAGCATATAAACTATAGTTTAAATATTCCTATAGGAAAGCATTCATGAGAGTGTATTATTACACCATAACAACATAGGATATCAGTAAGGTAAATTTGAACATATCTTTGTTGCTAACAATTTTTCCCCGCACTCAAACCACAACATATCTTTCAATTTACTGCAGTATTTTTTGAATCAACACCCTACAAATATTTTCCTCGGTATTTAGGTATTAGAAAATACTTTCAAAGGCACACTTGAATAACTGCGAATTATTTGATGGTTCATATATATGACAATTTCGAAAGAGTTCCAATATGGAAAGGTACTTAAAAAATTATCCAAGTTTGCATTATGTTAAAACCTAGGTACCTTAGTTGTAACGAATAACCAGCACGTCATCTCATACATATTACGTAAACGGAACTAATACCCTTCATTGTGCATCGAAGTAATTTTCAATAAAATTAATAATGCGACGGAGGGGTTTGAATTCATAACAAATCTGCGATGCATTTGCAAGACATAACCTTTTATTACAAAAGATATCATAACGACAACATCATGATTTTCACTTCCACTGTAATTAACATGATGTGTTAGGTCCGTAATAATATATACATAGATACATACCCATCACGCCGTTCCCTTTCGGGGTAGGCACAGTCAAAATATTTCACTCATTAATACATAATTGTACACCTAACTCTGCTTCAATAATTTCCTCCATACTGACCCATCTTTGCAAACCTCTTTTGCCTCATTTACCCCCATACACTGTTTCATACTCGCCCTCCTGTTTTTAAGACTCCTAATATTCATCCTCTTTAGGATTTCCTCAACCACAACTTTCTCGGACTACCTCTGACTACCTCTACCTCTCACACCATTCATTCTACTCTCATATATCTGTTTCGTTATCCGACTCTCATCCATTCTCTCAACATGGCCAAACCAACGAAGCACACTCCTTTCATACACGTCCATTACTGGAGCATTTAACCTACATTCTTTCATGACCCACTCAGTCCTGACCCTATCCATCCTACTTTTGCCGCAAATACTCCTCAGATAACTCATACCCACGGCGTTTAGTCTACTCTTATGTCTATCCTGTCATACCCATGTTTCACTGCCATATAGCAAAGTGGGAAGAAGTACACTTTTGTACACGGCAATTTTCGCTTCCTTAGACAAGCACTCATTCCTTACTCTCCATTCTTACTTAGCTCCACATGCTACCTACCACCTTCCTTCCAGCATTCGCACGTCTCTTTATCTCCTCAACAATTCTTCCATCTTTTGCATACATCTTACCTAAGTAAACGAAATCATCCACTTGATCAAATACTTCACCATTCGCCCTCATCATACAGTTATCCTCCCCATTCTCTTTATCAAAAACTACTACTTTAGTCTTGCACGCATTTACCTTCAATTCCATTCTCTCCGTTGATTCACAAAACTTATCTAGGAGCTTCTGTAATCCCTTTTGACTGTCTGAGATCAAAACAGCATCATCCGCATATAGAAGAACTCGCACGTTTACATTTCCAATTAAAACACCGTCGTTTGCACTACAAGCGTCTCTAACACATCTGTCCATAAATACATTAAACAGCCATGGAGACATTACACATCCTTGCTTTACACCCCGATTTATTACAAACCAATCACTCAGAGCCCCGTTAACTCTTACACTTGCTTTACTATTGTCATACATCGCCATCATAACATTCAATAACTGCCCATTCACTCCATAGTCTCTCAGAACCTTCCACAACTTCTTTCTATTTACTCTGTCATATGCCTTCTCTAAATCGACAAACGCACAGTACACTTTCTTTCGGACACTCATGCATTTTTCTATCACTTGCTGAAGTGCAAAAAGCAGGTCACTACATCCTGTCCCAGGCATAAACCCACACTGCACACCCCATATTTTGTCGGAAGTAATATTCCTTACTCTTTCGATTAATATTTTACTGAACACTTTTCCCGGGATACTCAATAAACTAATGGCCCGATAATTATTACATTCGGTCTTTCCTCCCTTCCCTTTGTACAACGGAACGATGATAGCATTCTTCCAATCCGCTGGAACAACAGAAACCTGTCAGCATAAATTGTATAGTTCACGCAGCCTACAAATTAGTAATTTACACCCACACTTCAACATTTCACTGGATTTTGGCAGCAATCATCTATGCCAACAACCTTCCCATTTTTCAATATTCTCACAGCCGTGGTGACCTGCTTCTCACTGATATCCTTTTCCATCCTCACATTCTCACATACCACTTCACAAGGATCATCCTCAACGCCTGCAATATTATTGTACAATTCTTCAAAATACTCCCTACAGCAGCCCCTGATATTGCTCTCGTCCCACATGATCTCTCCACTTTTGTTCTTCACCGCATTCATTCCCCTACCTTCACCAATCTTAGCCCTTTTTACCCACTTCCAAAACAGCTTTTTATCACCTTCAAAATCACTCTGCGTCTTGTTAGCTTCATCCGCACGCATTCTATCTTTGCTCTCTTTCACAACGATTTTGCATTAATTTTTTTCTGTCTGTAAATCTCACATGCCTTAGTACGCTCTTCCTCAGATTTGGCAGCAATCATATTCTTGTACGCCTCTTTCTTTTCTCTGACTGCAATTTTCACTTCTTCATTCCACCAAGCATCACCTTTCATTCTCCCTACCACTCCTTTTCCGCATACACTTTCAGCACATTCCACAATCACTCCTTTTAAACACTCCCACGCATCATTTACATTCTCGTTTCTCATATGCTCATCCCATTCTCTCTGCTTTAACGATAAAGCATCCTCAAGCATGCAACCATACCGCATTCTTACCTCGCTGTCTAGCAACCTTTCCACTTTTACTCTCAGCTGCTTATGCGCAACATTCTTCCTTGGTACCCACTTTCTGCCCAGATTCACTTTGGAGAGTACCGAATAGTGGTCTGTTCCAAAGTCAGCACCCCTCATCACTCTCGTGTCCCACACTAACTCTCTCAATCTCTCATCATACACAATAATATCAATCATGCTTTTACAATCGCCCTTTTGTCAAGTATACATATGTATTCTCTTTTGTTTAAACCATGTATTCGACACAAACAATCCTTTTTCCAAGCACACACTCACCAAGTTTTCACCATTATCATTCACTTGGGGGCCACCAAAAGAACCAACCACTCTCTCAGATGCATCCCGCCTCACACCAACCCGCCCATTCATGTCACCTAGTAAAATTATTCTCTCACCAGGATCACAATCATTCAAAGCCTCTCAGTTTTTCCCAAAACTCATCTTTCACACAGTCACTCTCTCCATCCACTGGTGCATAGCACGCCACAATCACAACTCTCCTAATGCCTACTTTCATGCGAACCCAGAGCAATCTAGGGGATACTAACTCGTACTTCCTTACTAGCAACTTAGCTCTCTCATTAAGAATGAGTCCTAAACCTTGACTGCCGTGTACATTATCTTCAACTCCTGACTACAATGCCAGACTACCGCCATCTAATGTAACAGCATCCCGCCCCTTACGCTTAGTTTTTCATACACACGAAACATCCATTCGTCTCACTTTCATTACATTCAGCAACTCATGCTCCTTTCCATACATTCCTCTCACATTCCAAATACCGAGAGTCCAGTTCGCTTCCAGTCCGTATCTTGATGGGCTAACCTTATTCATCTTCCGCCGCCCATCGTGGCTTCGGCTGTCCGAGGCAACATTCTGACGTTTAGCAGTAAGTTGTAAAAGAGTATGCAAGGTTACCAGCCTTCGCAGTACCCGCACCACGTGCAGCTTTCTCTGCTAACGGTTACGGCGCTCTACCGGTCAGTTTTGGCACATTTTCGCCGGTATGCCACAAGAGAAACCAAAGCATAGTAATACCCTAGGCCCGCTTTCCCTATTCTGTTCAAGCTAGAATCCCTTCTCTACATTGAGAGCCAGAATACTGTTGCCCGCGACCCACCACTAGGAGGTATATGCGGTGTACTAACACACCGGGACACTAATAATATCGACACAATATTTTATTCCTAAACATACAAAAATGAATATTGTGGGGTACTTAATCTTGTGCCGCCGACATTGTTTCAGCCGTTCAAAATGCTGCCGTCCGTCGCAATTGTTTGCTTGGAATGTGTCGATGATTTTCATTGGCTCTTCAGATTTTCTATTGCTACCAACCTACAAGTTAGCCCATGACCGTCATACGTGCTATGACGATGCTTTACATGATCGCTCGATGACGACGACCGTCATAGGAGGCCGTGATAGCTATCACCCGCCGTCATCGCTTTCACATTTATATAATCGCCCCGCACCAGCGTGATCTTGGCCTCCAACTGTTCAAGCCGTTTTGCTGCTTTGTCCTCCCAAGGGGTGGGCTTTTGGGAGTGAGCATTATTTTGGCAGCAGCGTAGACCACGCAGTTGACCGTCCAGAGGTCCGTCGTCTCCGTAAGGATTCGTCGATAAAACCATTCAACCCTTTATTATTCCTTACTGTAGTAACATTCTCCTCCGAGTCCTCGGCAAGCATCGGGTTTCATTGCCGTCATAATGGCCGAGCACTCGAGAGGGGTTTGGCAGTTATCGCAGCCACGTCCGACTCCCATCGAATTTGTGTCTACGTATTGAAGGCTATTCCTGGAGCCGAGAAATTCTTCTTGCCAGAGAAGGCCTTCTTCACTTCTACATTTTATGTTGTTTGTAATTTACCTGCCGATATGTTGGTTTACATCTAC
Source organism: Ceriagrion tenellum (assembly GCA_963169105.1). Taxonomy (NCBI): domain Eukaryota; kingdom Metazoa; phylum Arthropoda; class Insecta; order Odonata; family Coenagrionidae; genus Ceriagrion; species Ceriagrion tenellum. Next base: position 15,483,264 of record OY720638.1, read on the forward strand.
GAAATATCGTGTAAGCCACCAGAAGTCTTTAATGAAATATATAATATTGTGATGTATTCCATAGGCTTTCAGCTTTACAAGTTATTTCGAAAATGGAACTTTATCAAAGGTTTTTTAAAAAACTAGATAATATTGCGTCTAACCGCTCGAGCCTTAAGGTCAGATCACAGAACTCCTAAGTCCGCGTCATCGCTTATTTCACGGCAGATAACTGTATGGTATGCAAATAATTTTAATTAATGCTAAAGCGAAAACTTAGGTCATTAATATAAATTTTGAATACAAGAGGGCCGATCACTCTTCCTTGACGAACACAGGATTTGACTTCGGCCATATCAGAGCTGAAACCATCAGATAACTACTTTTTTGGGTACAATCACTGAGAAAGTCTCTCATCCAATTCACTACTATTCTATGAACTCTGCATAATTGCAATTAATATATCAGGTTTTTGTGAGGAACCTTATCGAATGTCTTCTTGAAATCAAGCATTATCGCGTCGACTTAATGTTTCGATTCACCTGATTTTAGGATACCATGGAGGAATAGCGAAAGCTGTGTTTCGCAGGACCTGTCCTTAATGAAACCGTGCTGACTGATATGTTAGAAGTTACGATTACCAGGAATGTCAGAATATTGCTAACGACATTTTATTCGAGGATCTTCTATAAAAGTGATGCTAACGAAATAGGCCGTTAATTTCCTGGGTCACTTCTATTTCCTTTTTTAAATATCGGAGTGACGCAGGCTATTTTCCCGTCTTGGGGCACCTTGCCTTCGGACAATGATTTGCCAAATATAATTTCTAAGAATGGTGCAATCTGTGGCGCTAACTCCTTGAGCACGCGTGCAGGTATTCTTTCTGGACCTGGGGACATTAAATCGAACGCAGTTGTTTAATTGTTCCATCGCGTTGAATTGTAATGCCAGACATCGGCTCGTTAAAGTCAGGAATGTCTAAATTGTGTATCGTGCCATCCTTATTGAATACACTTTCAAAGTGGTGGTTTAATAATTTGGTTTGTCGATGCTGTTGGTAACCACTTTGCCGTTCGTATCCAGTAAAGACTCTACTGTCGAAGATTCGCCCTGGAGCTCTCTCGCGTAAGACCAGAATGACTTGGGATTTTCATGTAGTGATTCTCCGAGGATTTTTCTCTTGAAGTTTCGTAGTGTGCATTATTTTCTTCGCTTTCGAGTGTAGAGCAATGTAAATTTCTCTCGCCGCAAGTTCCATTGTTTTGTTACCTAACTTAATAGAATTTTAAAAAGATTGTGTAGTTGCCTTGGTCTCCTGAGCTCCCGTCTTACTTCGTGGTGATACCAACGAGGTTTTTTACTCTCCCGTTTGAAATTGTACGGAATATATTAATCAGTTTCTTCACGTAGTGTTAGCAAAAAATATGACCATGATACTTTGGTACTCTCCTCTTTCAATGTGGCTACGAATTTCGTGAATGAAGCTTTAAACGTCTTTCCAAATTTTATGAAATCGCATTTTTCAAATAAGTAGGCTTTACGTCTAGGTTTTACGGTGGAATCTACTCTTGTTTTCAAAGTGGTAAAAATTACTTTACGATCACTTATGCATTCGAGGATATCGACGTGTTTAATCATTGTAGGGTGATTAACAGCAAAAAGTTCTAATACTTTATTACCTTTCGTTGGTTCGTTTACTACTTGAGTAAGTGTGTGTTGTGAAAGTGTATTAAGTAAGCCCTCGCTTATGTAACACTTCCTTATATGTTCTTGTTTCAACGCTATTGGTTTTCGAATTTATAGCCGGGAGGTTGAAATCTCCACCGATAATCATCACGGTTTTGTTATCTTTCGAGGTAAATGATGTTAATTGAGTTTCTAATTTGTACAAAACATTTATTTTGGAATCGGTGGCCCGTAAAATGAGCATATACCTATGCATATTTCTCTTGTTTTGTTACTTAATAGTACACCAAACGCTTTCTACTTCATTGTCGTCTAATGTGTGTGCGGTACTATTTAAATACGATTTAACTGCTATGAATACTCCGCCGCCAGTCCTATCTGGTGGATTACATCTATAGATTTTATATCCTGTCGGAAAAATTTCGCTATCGCTAATTTCCTCTGCAAGCCAAGCCAGCTCTCTGTTCCAATTACTATATCTGCGTTTTTCAAATATATGCTCAACTTCGGCACGTTTGTTCTTTACGCTATGGATATTTACTATTACTAAATTTATATCGCATTTAGCATGATTAAAGTCGGTTCGGTGTTTTCTTTGATTCTGTGTGTTATCTTTTTGATATTCTTTGAAACCACTGAGAAGCGAGTTTCTCTTTGAAGTTTCGCAGTTTAGTTGAGAGCGCGTGTTGGAATTTTCGTTATGGAAGTGGCATTTATTTATTTTTGCTTCCCCTAAGTTATTTTCGGCAATGAAGGCCTCGTTACACGGAGTTACTCGGAGGCTGTTATCGGGACTATACTTTCGAATCCCACTGATTGACCTACTCTCTAGCCTAAAAAAATACCTACAATGCTCGAAAATCCCATGTGCGACCCGTTCTGATGTAGACCTGTGCGCCGATGGATATAATATCGGCGGCGGACGCCGGATGAAAATGGGTCGGCGGCCGGCGGAGCGCCGAGCCGATGGTTTTTACCGGCGGCGTACTTACCCAGCCATAATGTATTAACAAGTATTTCAGCATGTTATAGCATAAATTATTCTCTGTTTCTCATTATTTAATGTGTTATTTTGTTTATTTCATGTTAAAACTTATGTTATTACATTTTTGAGGAATTCCACTCCTTCTTGTCACATATAAAATTCTCTCACAATGCTTTCTTGTTCAGTAACAACTTAAATCCAAAATTGCCGAATCTCAAGCGGGCATCAGGCCAGGTAGATCACTCCCGGAACAAATTCTATATCAAAAACTAACAATTCAGCTCCAAAAGATGTACTGCAAGAATATTATCTGCTCCTTCGTTGACTTAAAAAAAGCCTTTGATTCAGTCGATCACGTATCTCTTGATCAAATTTTGACAAGGGCACGACCCTAAAACCCTTGCAACCGTTAGACAGACGCTAACTGACAAAAATTTTAAGTAAAATTCAGGGGCAAAATTTCGAAACCCTTCGAAATCAAAACAGGAGTAAGTCAATGAGATGGACTCTCAACATTACTCTTAATTTATGTCCTAGAAAAAGTAACTCGAGAATGGTGAAAAGACACTTGAAGTCTAAAAATTGATCAACCAATCAAATTAGGAATAACAAATGTAACAATTGACTACCTGGTTTTAGCAGAAACCGTCACGCCCAGGCGATGTCTTGCACTTCTGCAGGGGGTACTCGGCAGCGGCCGATGACCCATCATCAAGGATACGACGTCTGGATGTTCCATGTTTTTGTTCTTGATTCCCTCTTCCTCCCCAGCATACGCCCTCTCCCAGGATTTCCCAAGCCTTTACGGTCTTTGTTTCCCACCCCTCACCAGCAGCGGCGAACGATCCATCTACATTGTACATTCTACTGACATATGTCAGTAGATTCTATAGACATCCGACTTAAAGCTTTTGGACTTTCAATGTTCTTGTTTGTGATTTCCCCTTACCTCCCCAGCACACGCCCCTTTCCCAGGGTTTCTCCGGACGGTATCTGTTTTCCAGCCCCACGCCCTTCTGAAACTGCTTAGTTTGACGCATATCTCTTCCGTCACCCACGTTTTTCAAGGATATATTTTATAACAAAATCTTTAATAGTATGATGATGATGACATAATATCAGGACTAGTCGAGTTAAATCTTTCATTAAAGAAACTGCAAGTGTTTTCTCTGTAATTATGGAAATTATTCACCACATCACATCTAAATCTGTATTTGATATATTTGACGACCTTGTGGTAAACAATTATCGAAAGGGCATTCAATTAGAGCAGAAAACATAGCATCGACCTAAGTAAAAATATCACCGTATGTTTAGAGCTACGTTCAATTAGAACAGAAAAGTCGAAGTCAAAATGAAATTAATTAGGTGGTTCATTAATGTTTTAATTGACAATGCAGTACCACAAGTGTCAAAATAAGTTGGATATCCTGCTTTCCGTCTTCTATACTTCAACGATTGTTCGAAAAGTACGGGAGTATCTAAGCGCACCAACTCCTTTTTTGGCCACCCATAATATGACCACCGCGTTTTTCAATCGAAAGGCACTCCGTTGAAAAAAACAGGTCTGCAAAACGAAACAGGAACCAATGAGTAGTTTCTTACCGGAACAAAACTATAAACTTTCTTATTCATTGTGACTTCGTTTTAGATTGAAACCTTAAGTCTGGTTTGGTTTTAGTTTCGCTTCGGAATGAAAGTAGAAATTGAACCAAATATGACATTCTGGAACTGTTCCTTCTCCCGAATAGTTTCGGTTTAAGTGAGTGGAAGCTATGATAGAGTTATGATACTCTTATGATCGACCGTCGACAGAAAAACGACTTGTCTCAATGAAGACTATAGCGCAAGTGTCAATATTTGTCCATTATATTGCATGCAAACACCACCACCAGATTTTCGACGGCCCAATCATCTTTGGAGCAGACATGCGCCTGCTCCCTCCTTTCAGGGAATGCCCAGTGCCTGGGAAATCCGGAGGAAAAGCGGCGTGCATTCCTTGAACCACTGCAACGCTCCCCCCTGTCAATATCGCGCCCTAGGTATCAAAACTGCCCCTTTAGAGGGGCATTTTCAGTGGTCATTGTCCTCAAGGACGATGTGGACAGAATCTTTCTATAACACCTTAGGTAAAACAAAAGACAAAGAACAAGAGGGGATATTATTGCTTGAGAGCCATGCGTGGAATCTAATGGGCACATTTGTTCTTATCCTTGGGTGCCGCATTTCGGATAAACATGTCAGTTTAAATGGTCAGGGCCTCTTCCTTCTCCCTTAATGCTTCTAAAGAGACCTCCACCCCTCCAATCGTTCAAACAAAAATCATACCCACAGTCTCTTTGCATCGGGACCGAGACAACTTTTCTCCCTCTCAGATTGCCGCAGAGACGTTTGTACAGGCATATTAACACGGAGTCTGATAGAATTGGGTTGAAGAAAGACCTAGATGCTGTAAACGAATGGTGCGACACTTGCCAGTGTAAGTAATCCGTTTTTGAGACGCGTGAGATGTTCGCTGTTATTTGTTAGTAAGGGTTCTTGGCGGCAAACATTTCCAATACAACCGGTTTTGTCAGCATCATAATTCTGATGTGATTCATAATGTTCCTGTATCATAAATCATTGAAATTGCTCCCGAAATGCATTAGCAGTGGAAGTGTTGGCACTAATTCGTTCTCCTTGAATACTAAGTTCACGAATGCCTTGCTTCTCTTTGAATCTGGTGAGCCACCCATGTGAAGCATTTAACTCACCTGCAAATCCCAATTCCTTTCGAAAAAACTTCGCTGTCTCTTCTACAATCGCCCCAGAAAGAGGTGAGCCTTCAGCTCATCTCTGGGTAAATCAATGAAGCAAGGCTACCTGTTCGTATTAAGATTTTTTGATGGATTAGCGCTGTGAGAGTCCTGCAGCATGGTCACAATTCTTAGCACACTCCATGAATTTGGTTTTACATTTTTTTTCATGTCACTTACAGTTTAAATTTCAATGCTATAATCTCTGGATAGTTTTATCCCTGCTTCCCGTTTCGTTTTTTCGTAGTTTTTTTTCGTCCCGTGCGTTTATTGCTTTCCCGCGCAAGGGAGCGTGGTTCGACCGTACGCCTACTCGGGACTTAAAAATTTTTCGGCTCTATGGTGGTAAATTTTTTTGACAGGAGTGTACGTCAGTAAGACTTTCATAAAATATGTTTTTACATGTAATTAACATAAATGAAGCTATTTAATAATGAGAAATGATGAAAACTTTAGGTTATAATATGCTAATGCGCTACAATACTTGTGAATACATTATGGCTAATGAATTATGCCGCTGGGAAGATCATCGGATCGGCGGGCGCCCCATTTCCACCCGGCGTCCGCGATGTTCAACCGCGGCGTCAAGAGATGTTCAATCGGTTCACAGCTCTTTTCCCGATCATCCCGTGCGAGACCGAATGCCCCGAAGTTATCCCGAATCATCCTGAACATCCTGAATCTTGATCCTGAATATACCTGTGCTGCCATCTAACGGGCATGGGATATTCTTGTTGAGCGTTGTTTTTGTTGAGACCATTAGCTTGATATATAGCCCATGGTAGTAGTTCATGGTATTAACGCAGGACTGGAGCGCTCGTGGTTTGAATGATTACAAACTTTCGAAGCGTAACTTTTCCATTGTTTCTATGAAAAAATGTTGGTATCTTGCATAATGTCAACAATAACGTCTTTCAAATGCTTACTGTTTGTGTTAATTATAGTTTTTAAATAGCCTAGTAGTCTTAGTAAGTACCGTAAAAGTTTTTAAGGTGTTAATTTTGATTGATAATGCACCTGGATACTTTTCTAGGATGCCTAATCTCAAGCTGATTGCTCTTCCTCGTACCCTTTCCTCGAGTTATTAGGAAGGATTTAGGTGAGTTGTTGACGCGTACTTTTATTCCATTTCACCTCATATGAGGTATAATAGTGAGGGCTGCATGACAATCCTCTCGTTTACTACCGTCGAGGTGTTCTGGTGCGCATATTTGTTTGGTGTTGTAAGCTCTTCGTCTATGTTTACAATCTGTGTCTCAAGCGATGGAGGAGCTGATAAGGAGAATTCTAAAACGTTCCCTCTTTGTTCTTCTATGTCTCTCATGCCTTCCTGCCTTCCCGATCCATCACTTACTTCGGCAGAGAAAAGTATTATACTCTTCATATCAGGTTGTTCCCTATTATTCCAATGAAGGAGTTCGTGATTTCACTCGCGGGTGGAAGATCCTGAGTTTTATTCATCCGAGTATGGGCATTTTCGGCTGCTTACTCGACCGGATAGATTTATGCCTAGGTAAGGAATGTATCTGCTATCCTATGGATTTCTTATTTGAGATCCCTGTTTATTATTTGTACCAGTACCTGATAAAACTTTTCCTGTGGTCGGAGCTTTAAATTTGGAACGGATACAACATTAGAAAGACTAATGACCAATGTGTTATTATAATCTGAAGTATGAAGTTTTTCCAAGTGGACACAACAAATTTTGTCGCCATGTATTCACAGAAATTATAATGCATCCATCGACATATTTTGTCGATAAATATTCGCGTGACAGGATCCACCCATTTCCCTTCTTGACTCTGCTTCCATATCATTAAGAGTGGAAATATTTTTTCAGAGGTTCCTCTCAGGCAAAAATTTACCTATTTTGTTTTCTATCATACCTTTTATGCAAAAACTGGTTAAATAGAGTTTAAATTGGAGTTAGATCGTAATCCTCTTCGACTGTCCATTCCATCTCCTTCCTCAAAACACTTCTTCTGCCTCCTTTGAATTTCCCCTACCTATCTCCTTTTTACTTGGACTATGTTTAACTCATCTTCTCTGCAACTTCTCATCCACACTCATCCTGTTGACCAATTTTCAGAATCAAACAATTTAAGTCTCCACATAAAAGTTAACTCTTTTTATCAGCCTTTTAGACAAAATCAATATATTTATTCTTTGGGACATTAATGGTCTGTGACAGCTTCGTTTGGCTCTGAAAACTTGTCAACCACCTGGGCAGGTAAAGAAATTGCTCCTAACCACAACTTAAAACTTAACCCCCTTTATCTACATTGCTAACTTGTTCTTACAAAAGTTAAAACCCACTAAAACATTTGATACTTAAATGGTCACTGGTCCTGATGAGAATGCTTCGTATTACCTTTATCTACATTCATGAAGATGTTAACTCTGATTTGTGTAATTTTTTTCACTTTTCATGTAATCTGTTATAATTATCTAACTACTTTAATCTTAATCATCAATGTGTCCTATTCAATGTGGAGTGTTCTGAGATAAAAGTTGACCTTGACATTGAATCTCCATCATAGGACTTCAGTGTCTCCATCTGGAATGACTCAAACTCAGTTATTCAAAAGTGATAATATTAATTAGGTACATCGATGCCATTACCATAAAAACCACCTGGTAGCTGGACATGTAATTGTAAACCAAGATTGCCTCACATTTTCCTTCACAAAAATTTATAGTTCTAATGTTGTAAAATTTCTTCTTGTATTCTCTAAATGTAATGGTCACCTTTGCTGGTACACTGTCACAGAGCATCCATGGTTGCTTTTAACATATTCATGCATTTTGATGCCCTTTCCTACTCTCCCTTATACCTCTGCCCTCCACATTACCTGCAATCACAAAAAGAAGCTTTTCTCCCAGAATGAAATGAGTGCATTAACTATAAGCCATGATTCATACCAAGGGTAATGGACAATTGTTATTGATCATTAATCTGAATTAACCAGAAGTACTGTGGTAGGTATATAGGTAGCCCATTTTCAGTCAGCTGTGTTGGGTGTATTTGTAAAATGAGATCCGTATAGCTATCAAAAGTTGAACATGTATTTAGTTAGGAGAAACCTTTTCAAAGATTGTATGTATATTTTAGGCCCTTGTGATGTAATATGCTTGTCTGATAAATTTCTTTTTGTGAACCATTAATTTGCAAGGGTCAATTTCAATCACATAGTCACCCTTAAGAAAACTGATGCTTTAATGTTCATAAAACTTCCTTGCAAAAATATCATATGGACATTCCTGTGCCCTAATTATACACTATCGTCTTCGGTTACAAAATTTGATTTTCTGTTTGTGTATACCATGTCTCCTCCATTAATGCCTGGTGGGTGTAAGCATTCTTTGGCCTTCAAATTACTGCAATTATGATTTCAGCCAGTGAACTTCCAAATTACATTGATAACATGCATGAATTTTATTTGATTCACAACAGAATGGCTGCAAAATCTGCACTTAAGTTTCTTTTCAGTGGAAATGATTAACTTTTGAGTTAATTTCATGAAAATTGTTGCTATCTTTATTAGTCATTAATTATTAAACCATGGATTATTTTCACTGTGTAAATTAGGAGTTGTTAGTTTTATACCTCACCTATTTATTCAATTAAAATGAAACTAATTTGAAAGAAATGACATATGTAAAGGGATTAATATCAAAGGTATAAAGTGTCAGAGCAGCACCCTGCTTCGCTCAAAATCATGCCCTTTGTAATAAAACAGAAATCACTGCTCTATTTACAACAGGTACATAGTTTATTATTAGTTACTGGCATTTACATGAAATATCTGTTTTCACCTCTGGACATGGTGCAGCTATGCTCAAAGGTTTGTAGCTGGAATTTGGTGAGGTGTTTTGTCCTTACAAAGGTGTCAATTTTTATCTCAGGCATAGTATTTTAACATGTATAATTTGCAGAAAGTTGTAGATGATCTCCTGACACCACCTCTCTGGTTTGAGATGGAGTCTTCCTCTAGTTATCTGTGAAAATTCATCATATTTGGGTTTAATTTTTACATATGTGAATCGTCTATAAAATTTAGAAAGAAAAATGGCTACATAGCTGCTTAATTCTTGTTTTATTCCAGAGGGCATCACTGCACGTTCAGTGCTCGGTGTAATGGCATTTCTGGGTTTAATGGTGACCCAGATGATCAGAGCAAATTTGTACATTGCCATTGTAGGAATGACAGGCCCTGAAACTGAGGAACTGTTTAACAAAGACAACAATGGATCACACCTCAATTCTACACACTCAAGTCCGTCAGAAAAAATTAAGTCATTCCCAGCTATAGAGGTTAGTCTGCCTAATGGTAGTATAGATGGTCATATTAGGGAATTGAAAAATAGTTTGTGGGTTCTCTCATAGTAATTATTTGGATAAAGTATTGACTGTGTTGAAGTAGATTTGTTTCATCTGTTTGTATTGGTGAAATCTTGTAGTTAAAATTTAACCTAAGTACTTCCTGATGATGTAGAGCTCTGAAATTCTGCCCATAGCCCTAATTCTGGTGACAATTTGGTAATCAATTTATATCATGGTGATAATTTATTAAATACATAAATGATTTAAGATTTTCCCGGTGTATTATATTTAAATATCTTTCTCGGGCTTCGTACCGGCTAATGTTTTCATAATCCGCCGACATTTCGGAAGCCCAAGAAAGATATTTAAATATTAAATACATGTTTACTAAAAGGTTTTCTTGAGTACGAACTGTTTGTTGGCATCAAATCTTGTAACCAAAATTTAACCAACTTTCCGTTGACCTAGAGGTGGGAAATTTTGCCAATGGACTCACTTCTGCTGACAAGACAATCAATTAATGCTGACACAAATTAAGTAACTGCATTCTTATATTCAAGAGATGAACCGTCAATTGCAGTGTCTTTCTACAAGGAAGTGGTTTTCATTGTTCCTTTCGTTCATGGACTGTACCATTCTTAGATCCACTCTTTCACTCATGAAGGCATAGCGTTACTCTCATTTCCTGGGACTAATAATTAATTACAATTGTGAGGAAATTTTTTGCAAATTTGCTGGAAACTGAAATGTCAACTGTAAATAGCAAACATAACTGGAACAGTGACAACAACTAGTATGTTATCATCATTAAGAATGTCTTCATCAAGAATAACCAAACATTTGCAATTGAATGTGAGGCAGATGCACCACTAAATGAAAACCCCGAGGATAGTGTGAATCGCCATAATTTTGGAATGACACTTAAGGAAGCTCTTGAAAGATTGTTCTTGAGCTCTAGTACTGATAGCTAATCAAAGTCCCATAGAACTATGAGATATATTGGCAAGTACTGCTTCGAATGAGTATATAGTGTTACACAACTGTTGGAGGGATTAAGGTGGGATCCCCTAGAGACTCGGAGGCTGCACGCTAGGCTTAGGCTGCTTGATAAGTTCAGAACTGATATTTTTCAGTGACTCAGAGAATATTATCATGACGCCTCACCACATTTCTAGGTCTGACAGATGCGATAAAATAAGAGAGATACTCTGCTGAACAGATAGGTACAAAAACTTGTCCTTTCAGTGCACAATGAATACTGAGCTCCTCCAAATACACTCCCATAGGACAAGTCACCGTTTCAGCTCCAAAAATTTTACATCTTTACATGGCTGGTGACCTACCACCCCCTGCCACACGCCCATGTGGTGGCTCGTGGGTTAGTATGTAGATGTAGATGTACTGCTTCATGGATTCACATTAATGTGGAGCAAAGGGTGCAAGTGCAGCTAATGGTGAAGCATGTGTCATAGAAATTGAAAGGGCTCTTCGAATCAAATACTCGAACCCAACTAATAAGTTTGAGATGACAACAGGGCAGCACTCAGCTACTTCAGAGAGAAAGTGACGCTCTGCAACATTGAAGATTAGTGCACTAGACAAATGCAAGATGCAATACTGATATTGCCTAATATCTTATCTACAAACATCTTAAAGACAGGAATTGGAGATACATGTAGGAGATAAGATTACGTTACAATGTCAATGTGGAAAGAATCAGTGAATAGTGCTATTGGCTACATAGCTAAAGTTTTATGGTCAAGTTACTGTCATGCTAAGATGTATGACAGGGATATACTGTCAATTCGTGTAGACTTCCGATTGGTAGACCTTTATGAAACCAAGCAAATATAAATACATTTTCCTGCTAAATATAATTATGGTAATGTAGAATATTACCAATAGTAATTATGGGCACCAACAGTACGCAGGATGCATGACATGAAGGTGGAATATGCGGAAGTGTATCAAGAATCAAAAATATTTCATAGATTGCTTGAAGCTCACTGAAAGGAAGCTGTACAACAACTTGCACTAGCAGGAATGCACAGAGTGAGAATTGTTAACATTGAATGAGGTAATTTTACGCATGATTGTGGATATTACAACTTACTAGCATATGCATTGTCATCACATACATTACTAACACCACGTGTAATTTTTAAAGTCAATATATGATTTGATGATGTACTGAATAACTAAAAAGTAAATAATAATATAGTTAATGGCTAAATTTTGAGGAAAAAGGTTTTATTGTTATGTCAATTTCTATAAAAATTAAAAAATAATTTTTTCAGCATCCACCCAGTTCAGTGTACAACTGAAAATAAAACCTTTGGGCGTTACATTTGTAACTACTAATCTGCCGATAGAACTGGAAAAGGATATCATAAAGAACAAATATATGGCACTAATATTCTCTATGGCCATGAGTGGTGAGATTTCTGTAATATAATTACTATGTAACAAATGCCATCATAAATTTGGCACATTCTTCAAATCTATGAAACACATTATGAATTCTTCTATTAATTTATAGCATGCATTTTAGATTTGTTGAAGACAACAATTCAATGAATGCTAAAATATTTCTCACAAAACTTAATACCTTCTGATCCCAATGTAATGAATAATTGGGACCTTGGCTTCTATCTTAATACTTACTCAATTATAAAATTTATATTGTTTAAATGTAGTGCCCAAAGCTTTTATTTTTATCATCTCACAGAACTGGGCGGTGGCTGAAAAAATTAATTTTTACAGCATTTTACTTAGTGATAGAAACCTTTTACCTTAAACATTTAGATTTTGCAATATTATATGTTTCTATTCACAAACTGATGATCTGGTTATTTGCTTCTTGTCCACAATGTATAGTCAAAGAGATTCCAGTGGGATGAAGCCACCCAAGGACTTCTTTTTGGAGCATTTTATTGGTGCTACTGGATGACAGAATTGCCGGGAGGTGTAATGGCTCAGAGATGGGGTGGGAGAAAGGTCCTTGGGATTGGAGTTACTGTTGCTGGTTTCCTCAATGCTCTTGTACCTTTGGCTAGCAAGTTCCATGTGGGGCTGCTAGCTGCAGTTCGAGCTGTACAGGGTCTTGCTTTGGTGCGTATATTGCTTGCTGATTATTTTATTACCCTCAATATCGTTTTCTTTAGAATTTTACTTCCTCAGATTAGCATGACTTGGTCATAGGTAGTAGTTTGTCATAAATTTCAAATAAAATGGTCAAGTAGACGATGATTAGTCAGCTAATTACTGTGGGAACTGCCTTGCTAAGTGTGAGCTCTGATTGAATGAATCGAATTTGTGTGAAATGCCTATCATGTATTTAGGGTGTAGATTGACCATCAACAACCAGTAGTAATCATTATCATTTGCCTTGAATGTTGTTTGAAGGTCATTCCACATCTCCTGCAATGCTCTCCTCATGAAGATTAAACCTTCCGTTGGTTGAGCAATAACTTTTCTTTCCTTTGTGTCTGAGAAAGTCAGAGCCTCATTTTTCCGGTATGCCTCATGCCAAAATTCAGCATGTAAATGCATTTTTGACTATATACTTGCTGAAGAGGTTGATTGCTTTTTTTTGGAAGCATTGCAGCAGTAAAAAGGCCTTTCATAAAGCCTGAAAGTGATGTGGTGACATTTGTGTCAGGAGGCAATCCACCTGTGAAAGTTGATGGAAAAGCAAAATATGTTTTATACTAACATTCTGGAGCATTGTTATAAATTTAACATGCTTTAAATAACATCATAAGAATGTAATTTCAGTTAAACCTTGATATTATGCTCCTTGAATTCACGTGAGTTGTGAATTTGCTTAGGCACATTGATGTCTGTTTGGGAAACATGGACTCAAGATAACAACCTCTGATTTTGCTCTTCTGCAACTTCTGATTTTGTTTTTACTCTGATGTACATTAGTCAATGTTGACAAAATACATTCTATTTACATGTATAAGTAGTAAATGGAGTAATAATGGCTGGGACTTAGTGGATACTTCTTATTGGATATGAAAGTAGCAAATTGGGAAAAAACTCACCAAATGCTGCATATGTACTCACTGCTGATGTCACCTTTTTGCTAAAGGTTTCTACAGCATACTTTACTGTCATCTCTTCTTTGCCCATTGCATTGACATACTTGTCATTTAGTAAAAGGCTCTCTCTCTGGAGATTAATCTCATCCAGTCATATCAGTATGAGAATGTGCTCCCATGCTGCTAATATGGGTATCACCCCTGATGCCACTTATGGAGTGTCATATTTTAGAAGCAAATTTCTGATCACGTGATGAGTTGTCATCTGCATCTCTCCTACGATGCTGTGGTACATCATTCAGTTCAGAGACTTATTTGAATTTCTGCCATCTTCAATGTATTCTGTGCATGGCCAATGCTGGCATTCCAAATTCAAATTTGCCGAGAATTTATTGCAAGAGTCTCCTCTGCATACAGCCTACAGTGTGGAATTTACCCTGGATTTCCCACTGGGCATACTGGACAAGGAGACTGGATTGTTAAGTGTGCCCACGGGCAGTAGAGGGAAGGGACAGTGAAAATGTTTTATCATTAAAAGTCCACTTCCTATATATGTATAATGAAGAATTAAGAATGTTTGATTTGTGCCATTATGGAACAGAATTTTACTTTTGATAATTCTGTAGAAATTAAATTTAAGTATTGTCCTCATGTTTTGCAAGGACTCTATGGTTGTTGGAACTTACTTTAGCAGGATTTTTCTGTCTTTAGTAGTTTCTTCTGGTGAGGGGTCAGGTCCCATGACTTCTTTTTAAAATTCATATATAGTGATATTTTTACAATGTTATTAGGACTGGAGACCCGATGATCATTTCTCTATGAAATGATACTAATGATAGTAATCTACTTCAACGAACTTAATTACTTCTGGCTGCACTTCATGGAAGCTGTATTTCAAATTTTGAGGATCCCGAGACTAAACATGGTATTACCTTTAGTGAGTCTTCTGCAGGTGCAAAATTCATTGGAGGAAAACCATTTACCTTGACTGGAACTCAAACCTGAATCCCTCTCTTCTGAACTGAGTTCTTTAGTCAGTGAAGCTGCTGATGTGTCCTCCTCTCCTGTGTGAAAGAGAGCAAACAACTCATTTTATTTGGATTAAACCTCATGGGTAGCCTGACTGACTGAAGTACTTTGTTGCAGTATTGAGGGATCGAGGTTCGAGTCCCAGCAAAAGCGAATTATGTTTCCTTTGCAGAATTTCATAGTTTCATTGATCCATATTATAAGAATGCACTATGTGGTTGCCCAAATTACATTAATTAGGAATCCCTAGAGGACCATTCATTTCAAGTGTATCCTCTCCAGCTATCTCTTGTCTTATGACTTTAATATCCTCTTCAAACAGTACCCTCAATTTTAACCAAAGTATGGCATCAAAAATTCAACTATACATGCCAATGTACTTGAGGCAATGTTTGTTCCTGCAAATGCCAGGCTAGTTTCTTTTTATGGTAATATTTCTTCATGTGTGTTCTTGAATTGGAAGCCTTGAAATTGGCATGGGAATTTATATTCATTCCATAGTTGTACAAAATATTCGTGCTGAAATTTCTTTAGTGATGAAAATAGCTATTGTAAGAAATTATTTCACTTTTAGCCCTTCAGCTGCGGAGAACATACTTGTACGTGTGTACGGGCAACTGCGGGAAAAACGTACTTGTACATTTGACCCTCTCTTCTTACCTGCTCCCTGAGCCCCTTCTTATCTTTATAGCCCAAACTATTTCTTCCTTGAGGGGCACAATTGGCAATCCTCATTTCCTACCCAAACGAGTCCCTCAGAGGGACTCCCTCCCTCCCTCACTCGCTAGTGGTCGTATTCCATTGCCATGAGCTACTAACCTTTCTTCCTATTATCCTCTAAATGTGCTCTGGTGGTCTTGCCTGAGCGTAATGGGGGTAAAAATCAACGGAGTTCCTTGGTGTTTGGTATCAAATTAAACAGAAAATTACGAACAAACTTCATATGATACTTATTTTGTAGATTTCTGCTGATTAAAAAATTTGGCCAATTAACTGATGCTCCACTAATCCGTCGCTTATCGGGTGGGGCCCTTTCCGCGGAACCTCGGGAAAAGGGTCGGGAGGAGATTGCAAGGGTCTTCTACCTGCTCTGCCCCTCGCGGCAGAAAAGAGGGTCTGGCCTCCTTCGAATATTACTCGCCCACAGTGGAAGTCTTGCGATCTAGCTGCCGCAGCTGAATAACCCATTTTATCATTACCTAGAAGATCTATTATCTCCCCCTATCCTCACTTTAAGCTGATATTTTTGTTTATTCATTAATTGTATG
Organism: Ceriagrion tenellum; assembly: GCA_963169105.1. Classification (NCBI taxonomy): domain Eukaryota; kingdom Metazoa; phylum Arthropoda; class Insecta; order Odonata; family Coenagrionidae; genus Ceriagrion; species Ceriagrion tenellum. The sequence goes on from OY720638.1 coordinate 15,499,376, forward strand.
GCCATTTTCTGTGTTCGCCATGACCTAGACGTGACCATTTGTCTTTCCTTTAACTCACGGAAGCTCAGGTGCAGGAGTGCCTGCTGCATACCTAGGGTCAGAGAGAGGCAGAAGTGGCTGAACTGAGGGAGTAATCTGAGGCTTGGTTATCTTTCTCATTTGTGGATGGGGAAGCAGAGAGTGTTTGTTGAAGGACTATGTGAGGTCAATGAGCACTGGCAAACTGTATTTTGTACTTACATGTGTTCACATGTGGCAGTACCACCATTATGCTCACTGCAAAGGATGAAACAGAATTCTCAAGTTACAGGCAGCCCTCGAATATCGGCCAAATGGCATGAATAACACACATTTTATGTTGGTCCATAAACGTTAGATATATTCTAACCCTCATTATACTATATATGTTGTACAATGACTCTATACTATATATAGTGACCCATGTCTATAATTGAATTGGTTCTCATGTATTTAGGTATTCTAACCTTCATAATTTTCGTACACTGCAAATGCATTCAGTAAAACCTTATTTTATGCAGTTGGAGGGTCCTTGAAGTGGGCACTATGTAAAATCAAGAGCTATCAAAGAGTTGACTACATTAATAATAATAGTAATTTTATTTCACCATTGGCAAGAATACAATTGTGTGGCTATGTCAGTATTAAATCAAAATGCTACCTGAAAATACAATAATAATACACCTGATGAAAATGGCATGAAAATTAACAGAATTCCAGAAAAAAATACAATAAGCAAATTACATTAGGAAAGCGTTGCATAGAAAGTTCCACACTAGCCAGCAGAAACAAGTAAAAGGGAACCCAAAAGGGAAAGTGCTCAGATTACCTGATAAAAGAGAAACACTGAGTGAAGTGTGTGACTTAGGTTTGTATTGGGTGAGGGATATAAATGAGATGTAAGGAAAAAAAAGCTCCATTTTAATCTTCATGAACTCATAATGGGTGAGAGTAGTTTTAATTTGCTGCATCCCATTGTCAATATTTTTGTGAACTCCTGTCTCTTAATTTTTCAGGATTACAATTCCTGAATAATTAAGTGATTGCCACATTTTGCTCATGTGCCCAATGCCGCCCTTGTGGGTGACATTGGGCACAAGTTCGACCAGCGGCCCAAGTAGTGCTCGTGTGCCCACATGCACCATTCACAATCATACCTCCCTCATGACACAATGTACTATAAAACCACATATGAGAGTGGCTCATGCCGTGATTAAAATTATTTTCTTTAGAAATGTAAACTTAATGCTCACAAATAGCTATGTATTTTGCTGCCAATATGTAAAAGTGATGAAAGGAGCATGAGGGTATATTGTTTCCGGGAGGTACATAAAAACCCATTAATATAAGGCACAGAAATTCAAAGATACATCTCTTTGACGATGCTTAGGGTGTTCATGACACCCACCCATCTATTTGAGGGTCAAGGGTTAGTCTATTATATTTGCGATTATTTCTCTTCCAGGGTGTGACATGGCCTGCAATACATAACCTGGCTGGTTGCTGGATTCCTTCTTCTGAGAGGAGCAAATTCATGACAGTGTATCATGGTAAGCCTATATTTATTCTAATGTACAGCTCCTGACAAAAAGAAAAGAATATTTCCATGGATGCATGCTACCCGCCCGACACACAGCTTTCCTAATACTTTGTCAATCCTGTGGAGTGACATCTGACCATCTGGCAAATGATAGGTGGCTCTGATGAGAGTCTCACTCTGCTTTTGAGCTAGGAATATGGGGAGGGGTCCTGTTAGAGGAGTGTAGGTGATATGAACAGGGAGAGAAGAGAAGAGACGTTTGAGTATGAATTTTTAGAGAACTCCCATCTGTGACGAGTAGTCTCTGAAAACTCTTGCTGTATATGTCACCAGGGAAGATAAATCCGTAAGTAGACATGTTAATGGCAAGTGTGGCAGTTACAGCAATCTCACAGAAATTTAAGATATTCCTTTTAACACCATCTCATTTGGTGAGCTAGGATGGTGAGGTCCAGAAGTCCCAAATTTTTCTCTCAGAGGAGTGAAAGTGCACATTGTGGAGTTTAATACAAAAGAATATGCTCACGGTACTCATGGCATGAGTAGAATTTTTTTAATTGGGCAGACTGGGCGCAAAAGGGTAAAAAAGTGGAGGTAGCATACTACAGTAGAAACTCAAACTTATGAAGCCAATGGGACTGGAAAAATCAGCTTTTCGTAATATCAAATTTCATATGAATGGAGCATCTTTCAAGAGCATCGCGATGAAGCTATTTTTTAAGCCTTAAATTACGGTGTACTCTTACGGCGTATTCACATGATTTTCTAAGTTATAATTTGTGAAAGTTTATTTAACCCTTTCGCACCGAAGTCGCTCGAAGATAAATGCTTTCCCTGCTTTGAGTATCATGAGAATTTTCTGTACTCCTCTCTACCAAGCTCTCTCATTGCTACGAATCACTCAGGTATGCCTTTCGCCCATTTTGGAACCCCACTCAGTGGGACGCCATGCCCTTCTCCTGGGCACTCGGCTCGACCCCCCAACCCTTAGCAGCCCCTCTCTCAGCAGGAGGCCACGGTAAGTTTGTTGCATTAATGTTTTTTAAAAAATAATTCTTTGCTGTATACTTCAAAAACTTACACCTTTAAATGAATTTCTAATGTTATTCTGAGCATTTTACAATTTTAAATGAAATTCTAGCGTTAATATTAACAAATTTAGAGTTCTATTTAGAGCTGAAACTATTGAGAGTTCCACACAAGGACTCTGTTACTATCAATGCTAGAATATCGTTTGAAATTTGCTGAGAATCAACAAAAAACAAATAATTCACTTCATAAAGTTAAAAATTTTGTAGAGTGAAAAAAAATTGCCTCGAAAAACAATTGCAAGTACAATAAATTAACTGAGGATTTATACAGTAAGGAGGGCTACTAATGATGTGGAGGGTCGAGGTCACTTGCTGAGAGAAGGGTCTGGGCTGTCCCTAAGCTGGGTCGCAAGGGTTTACTGCATACCTAGGATTATTGCTCCCATATCGGTAACTTCCCTTCCCTCGCATCGGTTATACCCGACATTAGGTGTGTCTTTTGCGTTGGTTTTTCTCTGTCGGCCAGAGCTGACATTCGTTCATTTGCATAGGAAAATTCATGTCGGCTGTACCCGACGCTAGGCGGGAAAGGGTTAAATTAGTATTCATTCCAACAGGGTGCATAAAGTTGAACACAAAGAACTTGTCATAGGTTGATGCTTTCGATTTTCGGGATTTTCACCGCGTCCTTCCACTTTTTTGATGTGGAAATCCTGAACATTGGAAGAATCAACCTCCATCCATGCCCCGCAGAATCTACATCTGAACAACTAACTTTTAGTTTTTTTCAATGAGTAAGAGATTAGGCAATCAAGCGTCTTTGCAAAATTTTTGCGAAGTTTGGACTAAGCCTATGAAGCTTCATAGCGCTTTTTTCTATGTCATTTCGTAACTAGAGAACTAGTAATTCTGGCGTGAGCGATGTATTGCAATGCCAGTGATATTGATGTATGCATACACCATGGAAGTGTGTGACCAGCGTGATCATTTGCACCGGATATAGAAAGAAGAGGAATATATTTTCGTTAGAAGAAGATCATATGCTCCATGTCAGGCATAATATATGTACCAATATTGAGCAAAGACAGTGAAAAGAAGATTCTCTTGGGGGTGCTATGCCATGGATTCACGTTATGTATTTTGTACAAAAAATGATATGCCCGTTAATTTTGTGAAATCATTCATTATTCTCCCTTAGAGTCAGCTTATTGGTGTGTGGTTATTTCCGAGATGATGGAGCTGAAAGAAGTGCTTCCTTATAGAAGAGTTCAGCTACATATGTACCTCCTTTAAAAGTGTATTGTACTAGTCTCACACTTCAATGGTGAAGGTGAGATAATTCTTTTTTCACTTCATCAGCTACTAACAATGCTAATGTTACAAATCAATAATTTTCGTTTTTCACTCTACTATGCGAAAGCTTCAGTTGTGGTTCTATTCAGATTAGGTTGCCTGCTCTTCATTCATTAAATCTCAGACTTCATTTAAAGATTCCATATTGAATTAACATGTGGGATATTTTTGCTTATCATTTTTCCTCTGCTTACGATCAAGCTAGGAGACTTTCGTCTGAGCATTGCAGCTCCAGGTCAGGCCACACACCAAGCCAGAATCTGCTGTCTTGCTCTCCTTTCCCCTTCGCTGTGGGGGTACTCCATTTGACCCTCTCACAAAAACAGTTGTGAGATACATGGCCTCGGCAGTATCTTACGTCACTAGGGAGGATGATCGAGGTGGAAGTCAAGGCCAAGAGATGCACACAAAGAATAAACATCCAATGCATCATTGGCCTAATGCCGAATACTCACGTCTCGTCTTTCTCCCCCTTTACATCAACTGGCTGCTTCAGATGAGAGAGAGGACATGACTCTGGAGAATGGGGGTTTGTAACGTTTTTTTTATTTTATAGTGCTGCTCAGTAGAGTACGAGTGAGAGTTTTAGCTTGGGTTTTTGCCGCAAGCGTCGGTTATCGAGTTTTCCACTCCCTTCCCTTTCCTCCGCTCACCTGGGAGTATTCCTGCCCCTCTTGCCTTGGGTCGGTTCTGGAATGGTGTGACAGGTCTCTTCTCTTTGAGTCTCTTTGATTCGGGCTGCTGAGCGGAAAGCTCCTACCGAAGATACGAGTGACCCGTTCCTACGGTGAGTTCTTAGCTTCCCTTCCCGAGCTCTGTAGCATCCACTAAACTCCTAGTCTTGGTTAATATCTTTCTGATTCGATTCCAGCAGTGTATTTGCTTTTCAGGGTTGCTCCCCTGGGTTTTTAACTGATATTATTTGGGGCTTGGACATGGAGGTTTCTCTCGATCACCCCACCATGTGGCTCTAGGCCTACTTCTGTGTTTCCTCTCCAGGGGTTGTGGCAAGGCAGCAGAAGAGTAGACAGAAGTCATGTCAGCTGCCCTTGAGTTGTTCGTAATGTGAAAGCATTCCATTGTAGCAGCATCTCAAGAATCTGAACTCAAGAAGTGTCGTTGAATCAAATGGAAGAGACTTGCATGAAAGTGACTAAAGATGATTCATCAGGAGATGCAATTGTACCTCTGTTGAGGAGGTCTAAGTACGGTGAAATTCATTTCGTGTCTCCCCAGTGTATTTGAATTCTGCAAGATCAGCTGTGTAATTTCTTCCCCTTTTGTTATATCTCCCAGTATTAAATTAAGATGTCCAGAACTTGTATTTTTAATTGTCTCCTTAAGTGTCAAAATTATCATGTTCTTTGACGGTGCATTCGTCTCGGATGCACCTGGTGCCCTACTCGTTAAAGTCAAAGAGTTGACCCACCCCACTCTACCTCTGAGGATTTTGACCTTGGTTATAAATTCTTGTGTGTGCTTAGCCGGCATTGGGAATTCTGGGAGGGGTTTCGGAGTTGCAAGAGGGCGGTCTCAGGCTTTTATCAAGAATCAAGATATGCCTACAAAACAATATTTTGGCTATGTTAGACCCATTGCCATGCATAGATTCCTTGAGATTGGTGGGACTTCTTAAAGGTCCCAAGATTTGGTGTGGGGTGTCTGCAGAGTCAGCTGGGGGCATAGCATCCTGACCTAGTATTGAGTAGGTGGGAGGAGGGGGGATATGAAGGGGCCTGATCTTCTGGAGGGCCAGCACGGAGGGCTTCAGTGTGAGGGGGATAGCTCGTGCTCACCCATAGAGTGGGTAGGCTTGAGCAGGGGAGGGGGACATGGAGGGTCACTTGAAGGGCAAATATGACAGTGCGGCAGGGAAGGGAAGCGTTTGATAGGTTCGCTGCTTGTGAGAAAGAAAGGTGATGGGGGAAAGTAAGCCGAGGTTTTGGAGCAACGGAGATTGAGAGCTGGGTGAATTTTTCTGTTGTGGACTGGCTCTGTGGTGGGGTATATGGGAATGGGTGGGCATTTTCATTTAGCGTTTACTTAATTTCCGACCCATTCCAACATACTCAGAAAAGGGAATCAGTGAATAATAAGTCTAGAAGAAATGCAGATGAATATTTTTTATAAATATACTTCAGTTCTTCTGTCGACAGAATCATTTCTTTAACAAAAAATATTAGTTATTTGTTTTTACACTTTGCTACACTCCACAGTCGCTTCCACAATAGCCTCTAATTAGGATAAATGGAAACTGAACTGGAAGCCGACATCATTAATAATTTGGAATCAATGTAATGTATCGAGAGTGAGCAAAACTTCATTCTTTTTGGGAGAGATTAGGCCTTGGTCATTTTTGTCTTCGTCACTGCTTTCCTTACTGGGCCCTGCCACTGACTCCTCAGTCGCCAGCTGTAGCATTTGATCTTCACAAGCTTGGAAATCGTCATCCATCTACATATAATTTTTGGGGATTGCAGCCATTGAACTGCCAACTTGTGGCAAGTAATTTTGGAAATCACTTGCCAAACCTCTTATCTCGTTTGTCATTTCATCCTGTACCTCTTCCTAAAGATTCAAATTGACAAATAGATATGTATTCGTTTCTGGCACAAACAGGAATTCATTCATAATTAAGGTAGTTTGATCGAAGACTAACCTCGGGTGCAGGATAATCTGGTGCTGGGAAAGGGTATCCTGCCACTCTCCAGCAATTAAAAATTGTTTTTGAGGATATCTCACTCCATGACTCCCCAACTGCTTGGATAGTGTGCAAAAGAGTCCATTTGGGTGTATCCTTCATCTCCATCCCCATCCCTGAATTTGATGAATAGAGTTGGATGGTTATAACTAAGGAGGCTGTAAGAGGAGGCAAAACTTCCGTTTAGAGAGATAGGGAAAACCTATGTTATGCATTTTATATGGTTTCTTAATCATGTAAACGAATTTACTTAAATGGAGTATGATCCAAGAAGTTTTTTTTGACGGTCTTGAAATGTTGTTAAAGTGTGAACTCAATGACCCATGATTACCACTGCACTCTCCTTTGAAGCTAGGATTACCTTACAGTTAAACTGTAACTCTGTGGTTATCGAAATAAACTGAAAAGTTGATTTGCTAATTCAAGAAATTTTTTGGACCAAAATTTCCTGCAATTCTCTTGCTCATTACTTTTAACTTGCAGCAGTAGTGTAGGGTCACTGATGCAGAATTTTAACTTATTGCATGTGTTGTAGCTGCTGCGTACCTTGAATATGGTGCTAGCAAGTTAGAGTTTATTTACTGTTTGTAGCTTGACTAAACTGTTTCTTAATTTATAAAATTATTTTTGCTTCAACATGCCTTATTTTTTATTTCATGCCGTTTTAATTTTCCTCATTAAATAACAGGAGCAGCTATTGGCACAGCACTAACCTATCCCATTTGTGGATTCATCATGGGGGACCTGGGTTGGGAGTCTACATTTTACATAATTGCAGCCTTAAATATTTTATGGTCATTGGGCTGCTTCTTTCTCATCTTTGATAACCCAGATAAACACCCTCGAATTACCACAAGAGAGAAGAAATACCTTCGACGACAGCTCTCAGGGCACATTAAAACTTCTACGAGGAAGGTAAATGAATGTTGAATGTTGGACATTTTAATTTTCTGTTATAATTGATTAATGAGTTGAGTGACTAGGTAGTCTAAGACCTCCAACCGTGACATGTATTGGAATCTCTTTGGGCGCATTGAAGAAGTTCAGTGTATCGAGAAAAGGCCCTTATGAGTAAAAGGTGATGGAAAATGGTTGGATACTAAAAGAAGTGCAATTGCTACCTAAAATAAAATTCATGAAAAGAGTGTGTGCAGTGAGTTGTTTTCGCCCTTCAAGGCAATGCACAGTATGAGCACGGTCATAGCGATGAATAATGGGATCGGCCCGCAACCCACAGGTGGCATCAGGGCTCAAACTTTCACCACCCCTCTTACGAAGACGGCCGCCTTACAGCTGGCTTGAGCCCACCAAAATACTCAGTTGTTTATTAACTCATTAAAAATTGATATCACAATGTGAGTTTACGATGGTAATTGTTATTAAATATGGCTGTAAAGAGCTTCAAACAAGACCAAGATCTTGCTTCTACTACTTTTCATAACCAAGAAAAAGTTGTTTAATAAACTTGTTAATAACTTTTTTGTGGCACGATAGAAAGAACTGAACGTTTAAAGATACATTTCAAAATGTTTTTCCTACACAATACTACAGGTTCATTATGATTGAACTTCAAGTTTCTTCACCATTAAATGTCAAAGAGAGCACTCCGTTCGAAAACTGCAAAAAACCGGCAATTTTTTGTTCTCACCTAAATAAAAAATCGAGAGAGTAATGTAAAAATAATCAGCAACCACAGTTACACGTAAAATAAAACGAGCTAAAATTTGGTGTAACTCACATTTATGTGGGTTCCACGGCTCATTTTTAATCAGTGTCCAAACTCGAGTCTACATAATTTTTGCACCGACAGCAAGTTTCAAAATGTTCAAATTAATTACAGATTTACCTAGAATGCCCGAGAGGCATCAAGTTGACTCAATCTTACAGACAGCTTGAAGGAAGGTGATTGCCCCTCCCGAGTGCCATAAATTGCAAAACTTTGTTGTGGACAGGCGCATAGCCAGGGGGAGGGGTGGTTTGGGGTGAATTGGAATGAAAATTAGAGAGGAGGAGAGGAAAGGAAAAAGAGAAAAATTGAGGAGGAGAAATGAAGAGAATGATGAGAGAGAGAGTGTGTATTATAACACAAACGTTTAACACTTTCTTTCTTTTGACTGTAATAATTTCATCTTTGGCTTCAAAGTTTGCTCGAGCAATCTACTACTACCAAGACATGCACGTTTGGAAGAGTAAAATATTCTTTGCTATACAGCGAGTCTTTTAGTTTTTAGCCCTGTCATATGTCCAAGAATTGCGGCACAGCCACATGTCGCGTATCGTGGCTAATAATGAGTGGTAGCTTCTTGCTATGGATGGGGCTCTCAGAAAACTGGGATTTTCTTCACCCACAGTCAAACATGAGAGGTCCCGTCTTTGACCACAACCTTAAGAACTTTGTGGATACTTTTTTCAACACAATTGAGCAGATGTAGGTGACTATGTTTTGATGTAGTGACTGGGTCTCAAGGTGAAGGAAAATGGGTGCTGATAACAGAAAAGCATCCAGCCAATCACAAGTCGATTGGCTGGTTAAGGGGTGGACCCACTGCTGGCTGCGTGGGAAACGCTTCAACTTCAGCCCTCCTGTCTGACAAAAGGAAGACTTCATCTTGATGAAAGGGCAAGGATACAAAAATAAACTCCTGATGATTATAATATCAAATGAAGATCAGGGTCAAATATACACACCGCAGAAAAGTGATCACATTTAATGGCCTAAGGGAGTAATTTCAAGGAAGTGAGGTTAAGTCAGTAAAGAAGCATCAAAGGAGATTTCTTAATGCTGGCTGTAATATTGTCCAAATAAGGAATGGGAAGAAATTTTCTAGCTTTATTTATTTCCTGCTTCATTTATTTTGTTTCCTGCAATCTACTATGTTTTGACGTCACATTTTGCTCTCAAAAAGCGAAATTCCTCAGCTCCACTCTGCCGGTTTGTGATTGGCCTTTCTTCTTTCGTGATGTTTTCCGTCGTGTGAACCCAGCTTCACTCAGTCACATCAGGGAAGAGATTTCCCTTCCCTGGTCACATCGCATCCATAGTGGTGTCCTATTCATATGCCATTGTTATTTCATTTGGCCAGTGAATATATTGCCCACCCATAGCTGATAAACACAAGAATATTGTACCAACAGTGACACAGAAACATGAATTAATTGACAGACTCAAGAAATGGGAACTAGGGATGAAACTATCCAGAGATTATGGCATTGACATTTAAACGGTACGCGACATTAAAAAATGTAAAACCAAATTCATGCATTATGCTAGGAAATGTGACAATGATGCAGGACTTTCAAAGCGCTAATCCATCAAAAACCTTAATACGAAGAGGTAGACCCTGCCTTGTTCATTGGTTTACCCAGAGATGAGCTAAAGGCACTCCTCGTTCTGGGGCTGTTGTAACAGAGACAGCGAAGTTTTTTCAGAAGGAATTGAGATTGGAAGGTGAGTTAAATGCTTCTTACGGGGTGGCTCACCATCGATTCAAAGAGAGGCATGGCATTCGTGAACTAAGTATTCTAGGAGAACGACTTAGTGCCAACACTGCCGCTAATGATGTATTTCGGGAGGAATTTCAATAATTTATGATCGAGGAACATTATGAATCTCATCACATTTACTGTGCCAACGAGATGGGTTGTATTGGAAATTTTTTTCATCAAGAACCCATGCATTTGTGTGGGAAACCCATGCTCCTGGTCACAAATCCACGAAAGAATGATTGATAGTGTTGTGTTGTGGCGATGCTCTCTGGTTCTTCTTTGCGGCCAACACTGGGTGTGGGAAGGGAGGTCATGGATGAGGTAGCCAACTTGTCAATTCAAAATTCTGCAAGTGGAAAGATGCTAAGGAAATTTTTAAATGTCACCAGAACTCTCAACTCTGCAATGATGCAAAGGTGTCTACAGTTAATTTCAAGACCATAGCAACAAGACTCCATCTCTGCCCAAATCGATTTCACCCTCAAGCGAGGGGTAATGTGAAGGTTATCCTTGCTCTGAACTGATATGATTGTAACATGTCTTGAAATGGCTAAGGGAACTTTGCCACGATTTTACTCCTTTCAGGTCGAAAGGAATAGAAGGAGAGTTCAACCCATAATAGAGACAGTAATAGTTTGCAGTTGGGAGAGTTTGCCATTATGGGGGCTTTGGGAGTCAGATGATATTATTCATGAGGAACTAGAGAAAGTAACAAAGGATGGTAAATTTCGGGCTTTACTCAGATTCATAGTTAACAGTAATGACACGGCTCTTGCTGAACATTTGGAATCAGCTGCTGTCAATGCTTAATACACATCTCATGAAATTCAAAATGAATCAATTAGCTCTTGTCAAGATATTATAGTTAAACAGTCAGTGGAAGATATCAATCAATACAAAGGGTTTTCAGTGTTTGCAGATGCCTCTAAAACAGAGCAACTTGCGATATGCATTCGTTACTTGAAAAATTATGAGGTGAAGGAGGTCTTCATAATTTTTGTTCCTGTAACAGATTTAAGAGAGATAGCACAAGGTGATGCCACCATCAATAATCTAATCAGTATGGGCATAAACATAAAATTCATATTTGTGTAGGTCTGTGCTTGTTCATGGAGCCCTCGCTCTCAGGTTGTACAAGCTTACGTCCAAGCTAAGTTACTTAATTATCAGGGATCAATGAAATGAACCTGGACAACACTTGTCATCTGGCGTGCCAGGTTCATTTCTTTTTTCTCTGAAAGCATGTGACGTCCATTGCCATGCCATTGCTTTGATAGGCCTTGAACTGGAAATTTAAGTGCCCGTCAACTGTACAGGGTTGATACCTCTACCTCAAGCCCTGAGGAATATTTCAGGCAGGCAGTAATTACTCCTTACTTGGACTCCTTCCTTGTTCAGATTGATGAAAGACTGCTGGCACATCGCAATCTCCAGATATGCTTCAGTTGTCTTATACCTAATAAGGAGGCTTGCAGCTAGAGCTTTAATTCTGATGCCTCGATGCGGACCAAAAAGAGTTTCTTGGTGAATGACACTGTATCATTGGCATTTGTCAAAATTGGCAGACCCACCAAGAAATGCGTTAGACGCTCTCAAGGTACTCTTCCTTTTTTCTGAGAGTGTATCATTACATATGTCATAAGCCATAGCGATTTCATCAAAATTTTCGTTCATTTTCTTATGTCATTATTATTTTATGTGCCTTCATTGGCTGACTGTATGTTAATTTGGAGTTCTTTCTGGGTCTCGGCCCTTTGGTTCAGTAGGTTTGTCTTAAAGACATCTTCCAAGCGGTACGACGGATGCTGGTCATTTTGTGTGTCCTGTCAGTAACAACTGCAACAGCAGAACAATCTTTTTCAACTCTCAGATATTTGAACAATTATTTAAGAACTTGCTCTATGCATAAAAGACTTAATGGTCTTAATTTTCTGTACATTCTTTCTGACATTCCCTGTACATCTGACATGGTCCATGTGTTTGCCACAAAAACAAGGCATCTCCATCTTGAAATTTAAATATTCGTCATGTATTCCGTGATTTGGCTATGGTGTGTTGAAAAGAAATATTATTGTTAGTAATCATATTATTCACATTTTTTTCTTTTTTCACAGTTTCTCTTTTATAAGAGAGCTATGCGTTGAAACAGAATACAATAAAAAGCTTGCAGTCATTTATGACTCACTGCACCTTTTAGTATCTCGTTGTTCCCCACATCTTCCTTTTCTTTCTTGTTTCTATTTGTTGGGAAGTTCTTACCATTCATCTGCTGAAAGTAATCAGACAAATTCTACTAGTCCCTGTTTGGTAGGCTACCATCAAAATATTTACACTTCGGAAATCCCCCCTCCACGTCCCTCCCTAAAGTCTGGCTACTTTCTCTAGAGATTTAAATAATGCTGCTTTCTCTAGTGTCTCACAGCTTTCTCTAGAGATTTAGTTAATGCTGCTTGCTTTTAGCTGTTGGGAAACTGCATATACAGTAGGTATACCAGGAAAGATGTGAATAAAATGCTTCAAGTCAGATCAGATTGCTTTTTCATTAGAAAAATGACTTTTCTTTTGGTGGGGAGGAGGTTGTTGAGGAGTATTTTCAATGTCACTCATCATTCGGGGGATGCCACACTGCCTCATTCTCACTCCACCTCCCCCTTCCTCCTCTTGGGTGTGCCTAATGGCATCGTGACTCCCTGTCATGAGGTGAAACACTATTTGAAGGGCAAAAAGTGTGGGAGGGGTGGAAAACAGTTTGTTGAGAGGTGGGCAGTCGGCATGCCAATGATAGACTTGTGCTCATCTTACTCTCTTAGAGTTCAGGCTGCCAAATGCTCAGTATGGGAGTCAATTTTGGATTCCGTCAATGGCTCAAAGAAAACATCTGGCAATCAAGGAAATAGTCAACTTAGCTTTCTCTTGAGATTTAATTAATTCTGCATGATTTTAACTGTTGGGAAACTGCATATACTGTATGCCAGCAAAGAAACAAAGATGTGCATAAAATGCTTCAAGTCAGATCAGATTACTTTTTCATTAGAAAAATGACTGTCTTCTTTTGGTGGAGTGGAGATGATGCCTGCGGGTTTTCTAGGGGTGACCAAGACTTGGGTATTCTAGTTCATGATGGAATGAATCAATGAATGTGACCAAGCCCTTCTTCCCGCTTCTCACCCCTTGGATGAAGGCCACAATGTGGGCAGCTGAGTGGGGTGGATTAAGGAGCTTATGTGAGGTGGAAGGAAGGGGAGGTTGGTGAAGAGTTTGATGTTGAGCATTGCGTTGTCAGGGAAGAAATGTGGACCCTCAGAGAGGATGAAGAGAATAGACTGTAGGTATTTGGGATGTGGGAGTGGAGGATGGAGAGGGAGAGAAGCTGTGTGGCGAGAAGGACAAACAAAGAGGTGCTGGGTATGGTTGGAGGGGAGGGGAAACTAGTGGCGGAGGTTTCGGAGGAGGCAGAAGGGATGGATGGAGGACACTTTGAAAGGAAAGAGAAGGCTGAAGAGAGTTAGAAGAGTCACATGTATGACATTAGTGTCTAGGCCACACTAATCTGCCTAAGTCCACTTTGTCAATGTCATTACATTCAGATGCTGTCCAGTCTTGGTAATCACTGCCAATATGCATGACTCTTGTACTGTGTGCAAACTCGAATGCATCACACATCTGGAAACCTTTTTCTAGAAATGTTCTCCTATCAGCATACCATTTAGAAGCATTAGCATTGAAATAACGCCAGTTATTCTTCATTCTAGTTTTAAGTATTCACTTCTTGTGGTAAAATAGGGTGAGCTATTACTTCTCGAGATGAAGGAAATAATATGAGGAGGAAAGTACTGGTAAAAATAGGGACTTGCAACCTTAGAGCATTGATCAGGGCAGGGAAGCTTGAAAATATTCAACAGGGAATGAAGAAAGGGAACAAAGATGCCTTTATATCTACATCTACTTAATACCCTGCGAGCTGCCGCATCTGCGTGTGGCAGGGGGTGTTGGGTCACCAGCCGTATAAAGATGTAAGTTTTTGGGAGGTGAAATGGTGACATGAATTATAGAAGTGTAATTAGTGGAACTCAGTTTTTATTGTGATCATTTATTGTGCACGGAAAGAATGAGTTTTTTTTACCTCTTTGTTCGGCAGTGTATCTCTCTTATTTAATCGCATCTGTCAGACCTAGAGATGTAGTGAGGAGTCATGATAATATTCTCTATGTCGCTCCGAAATACATCAGTTCTGAATTTCTCAAGCAGCCTAAGCCTAGCGTGTAGCCTCTGAATCTCTAGGGACTCCCACCTTAATGCCTCTAAAAGTCGTGAAACACTATATGTATGCGCGTAACAGTTTTTAAGAAAGCGTGCTGCTTTCCTTTGTATTTTATTAATTAGGTAGATTGTTAGTTGGGGGAGCCTTCAACAGGAGCTCGGGCACCTAGAGCTTGAGTGGTCCATTGTGCCAACCCCATGTTTAACCTGCCTGCCACATGCAGACTGGGGACAAGAGCGCCACTGTTTGTATTTTATTAATTTTTTTGGTTAAATCTTTATGACCAGGGTCCTATATACTTGCGGAGTATTCACCTTACTAGGTCGAGGTGGCATCTCTCTTTGACTTTTTATCCGAGGAACATCCTATTAAACAGTCAACAATACCTAGTTTCTTTAATGCTGTGCTGCATATGTTTTGTATGTGAATTCCCCGTGATATAGCAGAAGTTATGGTAATTTCGTATATCAGAATTTAAGGTTTTAAAGTTAGGTTAGGTTAAGGTAAGTTAGCTATTTTCCAGTTTGGGGCACCTTGCTTTCGGATAATGATTTGCTAAGTATAATTTCTACGAATGTTGCAATCTGAAGCTTTAACTCCTTGAGCATGCATGCAGGTATTCCTTCTGGACCTGGTGACTTGTTACTTTTAATTGAATGCAGTTGTTTAATTATTCCATCGCGATGAATCGTTATGTCAGCCTTCAGCTCGTTAAAGTCAGGAATGTGTAAATTATGTATTGTGTCATCCTTAGGGGATACACTTTCGAAGTAGTGGTTTAATAAATTGGCTTTGTTGATACTGTTGGTGACCACTTTGCCGTTTGTATCCAATAAAGACTCCACTGTAGAAGATTCGCCCTGGAGCTCTTTTGCGGAAGACCAGAATGACTTGGGATTTTCATCTAGTAATTCACTGAGGATTTTTTTCTTGAAGTTTTGTAGAGTAGCATGCATTATTTTTTTCGTTTGTGAGCGTTAAGCAACTTATATTTCTCTCGCCCCAAGCTCCGTTGTTTTGTTACTTAACTTAATAGAATTTTTATGTAGATTGTTTAGTTGCCTTTGTCTCCTGAGCTCCCACCTTATTTTGTGGTTATACCAATGAGGTTTTTACTCTCCCATTTGAATTTGTATGGAATACATTCATTGACTCCTGGGCTGGGTAATCAAAAGTGGCGGGGATGAGAGTCAATGTGGGGTGGCCATAGTATTGAGCACAAAATTGGGGATGAGGGTAGTCAGTATTCAACAGGTGAGGAACGGGATACTAGTGGTAGAAATACAAGCGCACCCAACAAATTTTGTATTGGTCCTAGTGTTCATGCCCACTTGTGATCATAAGGAGGAAAGGGTAGATGGGGTGTACAAACTGAGAGATGGTGCAAATATGTGCCCATGTTTAAGAAGTTCCTCCTCTGATTGTGCCCACTTGTGGTTGGAAAAGTTGAGGAATTCAGGATAAAAAACACAGCTCTTAATTTTGGAAATAATGAAGCCAAGATTTGTCTGTATATCACTGCTGATGAGATGTGTATCACTGTGTTCAAACTATGTATCACTAAGATTTCACAGTTTCTTCTGTATGATGTCAAGCTATTTTATGGTGATGACACTTCTCTGGATTGCATGCAGTCTTTAACAAAGACTCAGTCTTACCAGCTTAGATTGTAGCTCTGCTCCCAGTGAAGGAAACTTAGGTAGTGGGAAGGAGTATCCCTCTCCCTAGATGAAGTCTGGCGATGTTTACATTTACTATGAGTTTGAGACAGTATTGTTTGAAGAACTTGTCAAGGCCTGAGAAATGAAACTTGATTGCCAATGTGAACATCGCCATGAAGACATTCACCAAAGAAATTTTTACTCTGTGCTACTAATGCTGAGGAATGCATAAGGAATTCAAAAGTTGTATGGAAACCCTCAAGTCTAAAGACACTTGTGTGTACAAATGTAGTGATAAATTTGTAAGATGTAACTTTTGTATTCATGATTTTAAAAAGCTTCCATATATGATTGTTTTCTATCCATAGGGAAAGGCCTTTACCCCATGGCTTAAGATATTCAAGTCCCCTCCTTACTGGGCCGTTCTAACAGCTTCGCTCGGAGTAATGTGGTGCAGTATCACACTTTCCATGCAAATACCATCTTATTTGAGGAAAGAGCTCCATTTCGACTTAAAAATGGTTAGTAAATTATTCTTATTATAAAATATCTTGAATATATTGTTCTGCTGTTTGATGGCAGGGAAGATTTCTATCTCATGTTTTCCTTTATCTTTACTCTTCTACCTTTTTCATTGAATGTAAAATAAAATGCTACTTTACAAATATGTGTACACCAACCAGCCCGATTTTACAGACTTGATTGAATGGGGTCAGGTTGGAAAATACTTAGGTAGTTAACATGCTTGGCTGGCTTTGAACTTTGCTGGAATAGCTTAACCTCACCAAGAGATAAAAATGAAGGGTGAGGAGCATCAGGGCTAGCGGAACTGGGGTGAAATATCCTCTAGAGAAAATGCCCAAGTGGAAGGAATGTCTTTGAAAAACTCACTTCCACGCATGGAAGTTGATTGGAGTATTTCCTGTCTGGTTCTGCCTTGTCTCTTCAGGTTACTTTATTTCCAAATTAGAATCTACCATTTTAAGTATTTGAAAAACTGGTGCAATAAATGCAGTGGTTAATGCAAAATATGATTTCCCTGAAGGGATTATATTTCCAGCAGATAGAGAAATTATATTTTCAAAACAATTTCACTTCTTGGCTTTGGTAAGAGTTAAAATCTTTTCCTGGTATTTAAATTTTTATCCTTGCACTACGACCGCGTACTTCGGTATTGCTTCACCAGGGTGAGATCTATGTCTTCTCGTCCAAATTGCTACCTTGTGCTTAGGGGCAATGAATTTGGACTACATTAGAGAGAACGACCAAGGGACGTCAAAGACCTAAGATTCAGGTTTTCAATTTGGAAGACTATGCGCTTTGGTATCGCTTTGCCAGGTGAGGTCTCCGTCTTCCAAATTGTCTGTCACTATGTATTGTTTATATGAGTACTCATTGCAGAAATGGAAAATTAATCATCAAATGCAGGTTTAAATTTATAATTATTCAATGGTATCCGGCGAGAGATTGTGGGACATCATCTTGAATGTAAAAGAAAAAACTTTGAAATTTGCCCTCTATTATTTGTTTCTGTATACAACTCATTTCCACACTTAAAGCATCATCATGAGGTACAATGAAAACTGAATCTTAGGTCTTTCATGTCCCTTTGTCATTCTCTCTGATGTAGTCTGAGCTCATTGTCCTTAGTACGAGGTTGCAACTGGCACGAGAAGACTCAATATCATTCATTGTACCTAATGATGATGCTTTAAGTGTCGAAACGTATTGTACAAACAAGTAATTTACAGAGTGGATATTTCAAAGTTTCTTTCTTATAAATTTATAATTATTCTCAATTCTTGTTACATATTCTCGCTTCAAGCTAGTGCTTTATGTGATGTCAATCTACTCCAAGCTGTAGTTTCAGGAATTCTAACAGTATTTTGAGTGCAATTATATATGGGTCATTCCTCTTCAGATCAGCAGTGAGTTGACCCTTGGTGTCTCTGATTCGAACCAAAATTTTTGTGTGGGTTCCATCTTGCATTAAATGAAGAATTATAGAAGCGTTTTTGGAAAAAAATTTTTGGGCAGATCTAGAGATGATCTAAGTTTCGACCATTTTGCACTTAGACCTTTTTTCTTTTTGCTATATCTCCTAAACGCAAATGGCAAAAGAAACGGTTGATACCTTATTTTGTTTGCAAAAGAATGTACAGCAACAGTGTGTTATCATTTTTGTAAATAAATTACATTGTTTTGAAATTAAGCCTTACCGCTGGCTTGAGCCCGCTAAAATACTCGGTTGTTTATTAGCTCGTTAAAAATCTATATCACAATGTGAGTTTACGTTGGTAATTGTTAATTAATACTGCTTTAAAGAGCTTCAAAACAAGACCAAGATCTTGCTTCTACTACGCTTCTTAACCAAGAAAAAGTTGTTTCATAAACTTGTTAATAACTTTTTTATGGCGAATAAGAAAGTACTGAATGTTTTTAGATACATTTAAATATGTTTTTCCTACACAATACTACAGGTTCATTACGATTTAACTTCAAGTTTACTCACTATTAAATGTCTAAGAGAGCGCTCCGTTAGAAAACGGCAAAAACCGGCACTCTTTTTGTTCTCACCGGAAGAGAAAAATCAAGAGTGTAATGTAAAAATAATCGAAAACCACAATTAAACGCAAAATAAAACAAGCTAAAATTTGGTGTAACTCGCATTCATGTGGTTACCACGATTTATTTTTAATCAGTGTCCAAACTCAAGTCTACATAATTTTTGCACCCACAGTAGGAGGTCGCGCTTGCAGTTGCGGCCGTCGTCTTATCTTACGCGGGAGATTCACACCAACTCTCCATCGTATTTGGCCGTAAACCATGATCGGTTCGTCGGCTGTGATAGTATCGAAATCCAAATTTTTTCTGAAGGAATTTTTTTGTAATATCTTATCAAAAGGTTCGGTGGGAACCCCAAATATCTTCTCATCTGTTGATTTAAAGGTCTTTACATTTACAGATGAGATTAAACTAATCTTGCATTTAGTTGCCTATTGACGATTTGATTTACGTAAATGATGAATTACTACATACTTTTTACTTAACTGATTTCAATGCGAGAATATTGTCGTAGCCGTGCCCCAACATGGGCAGCAAGTCAATCGATTCCTTGGAAAATTTTAAAAAAAGAACGAAAATTAGATGTACTCTTTTAGAAATTAAAAATTGACGGGTGGGAGCTAGGGAAGGGTGTTGCAACGATGTCAAAAGAAGATCCAACAGAGGTGGAAGGAATACGTGGAAGACTTCTATGGTAAGGAAATAAGGCCGTGTAGGTTGGATATAGAAAGGGAAGACGACATCAACAGAGATGACATCGGATCAAACAACCTTGATTGTGAAATCGGAATGAAGAACACTACTCGACTTGTGAAGGAATAAGGCGGTGGGAATTGGTGACACACCGACAGAATTTCTATACAGCCTGGGGAAGAATGGATTAGGAAAACTTTTTGTGCAGCTTCGTAGGATTTATGAGCAAGGAATATTCCCGGAGGACTTCATGAAGACAACGCTTATTCCGATACCGAAGAAGAGCGAGGCAAAAACTTGCGAAGACTATCGGGCTGTAACTTTTATGTACAGTGGCGGAAGAAATTAACGCAAAATTTTTCGCGCGCCAGGATGCGGCATTTTTGGGAACCTCTAGGAGCAGTACACACTTCAAAGACTGGCAACACTGAGGAAAACATCGTCTACCGCAAATATTTGAAATCCGCAATGGAGCTCACATTTGTCGGAGCCTAGAACTTAGTCATCAATCGCCTTATTTTTGAGCTTTCGACTCAATATTATTCGCACATTCAGTCGCGGTGCATCGCTGTGTTTGTTTCAGCATGGTTCTTACGTCGAATGATATCATTTATACAGAAAGACTGATTATAAAAAATATTCACTATCCCACCCAATTCAGTATACTATATGCTAAAATCTTCATCTTCTACCACCAAGGGATATTTATCGTAGTCGACTTTCCGAGGATCTTTTTGAATGACGCGTACTGCATGTTTCAACGAAATGATATAAATCGAAATTTATCCGCACCAAATGTCGATACAAAAAAGATTTAATTGAAATAAGTATAGTCTACGTGATGTAATTTTTCACGATTTTCCATTTGTAGATTGACGAAGTTCCTTTAACGGATATTTATTAAATTCAAAACAGATATTTATTAATGAATCGTTCTTGACCCAATATAAATCCGTCTTTAGTTCGTCAGAATGGGATTTAACTATGAAAACATACGCAAATGTATATAATTTCTCGAAATAAAAATAAATGTGCTCGCATCGATACCGAATAATCTAGGCATATTTTCCCGATACAAAGCTCCACCAATACTAATCCATGAGTTTCATCTTATCACAGGAAGCTTGGCGACGAGCTGTCCACTGTAAGCTTTATCTAGTAAATGCAGGATATACGAATAAACATTCAGAAAAGTTGACCCAAATAAGGTGTAGTTATGGATGACATATGGATGATTGCATAATTACTTATATGCTTAGCTATAAATTCACCGCACATATGAAATAAATAAAAAGCCTTTTAAAAGACTTCAGTTTGGAGTAGAATATCATTAATGAAATAAATTAATTGGTAACGTTAATGTTGTAGCTGTCAGATGTATTTGGCTAGCTAAAGAGTGGTCCGTGTTCGATTTTTAATGAACGCAAATGAGTTTTTATATAAATTTCCTCGTATTGGCGATATGAATGAATATAATGTGTAGCTGCAAGGACTGGCTGATAATATGAAATTTTTGAAATACAGAAGAGATAACATTTGCCGAATAAAAATAATTTTACTTGACCAGAAATTGAATGAAAAACTCAAAAATGTCCCGACCAGGGGTGGGATCACGGTTCTTTTTGTTGGACCCCATGTCACACGAGCAGGAAAAATTCATGAATTGGGCGCTGAGTGACAGCCGAGAAGAGAACTTTTTGTGCTGCCATCAATTGTGTATCCTGTGTACGAAAAGAACTAGCGGTGTAAAGATAGTTTTGCGGGGCCTACGTGCCGTGATATGGAACAGCACACACCTATTGCTGTAATTACCCGGTAATTACTGAAGCCATGCGTATAAACCGAAGGAATTGCAAGAACAAGCATGCTCACTCTCGATGGACCACGTCAGAATCGCTATGTCGCAGTTCCACAGCCCAGAGTCGCCGAAACTATCATCACCGTAGAAAAAGTCCGTAACTAGAGATATAAATAACGATCTGATAAGACTATCCATCACTGTGTAAGAAAATATTATAATTACAGAGTTTATAAAAAATGTTGTGATTCAGAAAAAATTGGTTCACCAAAAAGTTCTTCAATGGTTAATCGAAACCATGATCCTTTACACGCAAGGCGAGCGCACTCCTCGCCACTACCGCTCATTAAGGGAGATTTGGGGAAACACGGCGTGAGGTTCATCGTACGAATCATTCTCATGAGTGAAAAAATGTTGTTTTTTCCGATGGCATGTAAATACTGCAGTGTCTATTTTATTGTGCGCCAACCACCTTTCATTTGTTTTCTCGCCGCCGGCCTATGAAGGGTCCACCGCTACCGTCCGCGGCGAAATCCATCGTGGTCCCCGCTGCCGCCGACCTATGAAGCCGGCCTTACCGACCAGGGGACTTCTCTTCACCAGCGAGAGCCGAATGGTTTTCGTCACCTAGCCGGATGGTGCATATGGACCTGCAGACAGATAAATTTGAAGCAGCTATTCATGAAATCTCACACCTGCCAAAAATCTAAAGCATCAGAATATCCTCTTTCATCAATACGAATTTCACGTGGATTAGTCCAAAATGTAAAAATAGCGTAATACCTACCTCTCTCGAGTGAACCCTTCCATCATACATGAAGAGCAGCATGATAGATAAGTAGAGTAATAAATTAATGCAGTTGAATAATTTACAACAGTTGCCCAATCTCCGCATTTATAAATAAACTTTCCCTGTTGGTAAGAAAATTATGAACTCGTTAAGTAATCAAAATTAGCCTTGTGCGATGAACGAATTTGCCCATCGAGGGTCGATGAAAAAAAATCATCTAGGTGATTCG
This sequence comes from Ceriagrion tenellum, assembly GCA_963169105.1. Classification (NCBI taxonomy): domain Eukaryota; kingdom Metazoa; phylum Arthropoda; class Insecta; order Odonata; family Coenagrionidae; genus Ceriagrion; species Ceriagrion tenellum. Next base: position 15,521,502 of record OY720638.1, read on the forward strand.
GTTTCGATGATTGTCATGGACGACGATGAGTCGATGAATTCATCACCGTCGATGAACTCACCGACCTCGATAAGTCGATGAATTCATTCATCGCCGACGAAAAGGTAGGGATAGGCACGGGCGGGCGACGCAACACAAATAATTATCATCTAATGGAGATGCATTCATTGACTCATCTACATCGGTGAATTCATCGATTCATTGACGTCAGTTGATTTATCAACTCATCGACGTCGGTTAATTCATCGACTCATCGACGTCGGTTAATTCATCGACTCATCGACGTCAGTGAATTCATGGACTCATCGACGTCGATGATCGAAGACATTCATTGTCATCGACGCGGTTCATCGCAACGCGATGACTAAAATCATCGTCGATGAATTCGATGAATCGACTCATCGCACAAGCCTAATCAAAATATTAGCTCGAATCCAGGTCCGCGACAGCCGCTGTTGAGAAGTTTCATAAAGAAGTCAATCCCGTGGCTCACTGAATTGTTAAACAAACTTTTCTTTCGCAGCGAACAACGCACTGGATATTAATTCCCATTACGGAAATAAATGAAGCAATCATCACACAAACAAGAGGTTTTTCATCGCGGAGTAGTTGGCTTAACTCATAAATAACCACACATAGCAACCACATAAATACATTTCAAACGCAATTTCTCACTAGGAAACAAATGAAAAGCAAGAGGCAAAGCGACCAGGTTATTCCGTGGGAGGGCGAAGAAGCCCAATATCGTCAAAACGGTTCAGTGAATAATTTTGTACATTGCTCTCTTAAATCAGTGCTAACTCTTCTGCTTCTATAATGCTCTGGTTAGGCCACACCTCGAATACGCCGTGGGCATTTGGGACCCTGGCAATAAAGATTTAACCAAAAAAATTCACAAATCACAAAGAAAAGCAGCACGCTTCGTTAAAAACTGCTACGAGCGAACATACAGTGTTACACGACTGTTAGAGGGATTAAGGTGGGAGCCCCTAGAGACTCGGAGGCTGCACGCTAGGCTTAGGCTGCTTGAGATATTCAGAACTGGTGTGTTTCAGAGCGACACAGAGAATATTATCATGACGCCTCACTACATTTCTAGGTCTGACAGATGCGATATAATAAGAGAGATACTCTGACGAACAGATAGGTACAAAAACTCGTTCTTTCCGCGCACAGTAAGCAACCACAATAAAAACCGAGCTCCTCTAAATACACTCCCATAGTACATGTCAACATTTCACCTCTAAAAATTGTACATCTTTACACGGCTGGTGACCTACCACCCCTTGCCACACGCCCATGCGGCGGCTCGCGGGGTAGTATGTAGACGTGCAATAGTTTATGGATTCCGCACAAGAACAAAACGTCCAATTTCCGGTCTCAACCCCAACAGAAAGTGAGTTAAAAGGCGGTTTTCCATCCTTTGTTTTGTCCCCTCGGAGTTAGCACCAGCAAAAGAATCTAAGACTTGGTGGTTCAGTTTCCTCAACCTCGTAGAATATTCCGTGACAGGTTCAAGTGGACCTTGTAAGCAGTTCGTGAACATTTTTTCCAGCGACAACGGCGACACGCGGGTCGCAAATTTCCGTTTCATGAGCGCAACGAAACTATAGTGCTCGCAGAGTTTCTGTGCACTGGAGAGTTCCTCCAAGCCTAGCTGACTATGGTAGATGAGCAGCGATTGGCTGCCGGCGTCCAATCCCGTAAACCGGTTCTTAGCTCAGTGCGCGCCCCGTACGAATACTGTTTTAATACTGACTTAAAGTTTTGTTTATTTATCGTGTAATCACGGTGACCTGCGCCGATGAGGATTACTCTCTAACCTCACTGCGATGACTATTGCAATCACTGCAAGTTTTGACTCGATATCTATAGTAGTTTCTCGACCGGAGTATTTCTATTCTAAAGGCCCTCGCGTCGCCGAGGCATAGCGTTCGTTTTCGCCGATTCTTTTGGGTCGCCACTTAAAGTATTCGTACGCGGCGCGCACCGAGCTAAGAACCGGTTTTTTTATAGTGAAGTTGTCTAACACATGGGGGTTGGCAGAGAGGATATCCGCAGCGGAGCAGCCGAGACGTAAACGAGCGACACATAATGTCTGTTTCTCCGTCCAAGCGCCGAGTTGACTAGTAAGTTTTAGACATTCCAAAAACTGTTCAATGGACACCACATCTTCTCCACTAAAGTTGGGAATGAAATACGCTTGACTTCCTAGCGCAACAAATGGGAAGGTGTTGTAGGCGTTGCGGTGTGATTAACGGAGTCAATTGTACTAATGGAATGGTTAAAATCAGTTAGATCTGAATTGTGATGATGATGATGACAAGTGCTTGCAAGATGAGGGAGGGACCCAAAGGCATTCACACTTCGCCATGGCGACAAAAGTACGCAAACACGCGGAGCAATACAGAGACAAAGGATATTCCTTCAGAATTAAAGAGAAAAGACAGCCAAAATACCACGGTAAATCATTCTCTAAAATATTTTTAAAATAAATGATTAAATATGATGGACGATGAAGAAAATATGATTGCTTTTTGCGAGTCGTTTCTAACAACCTAAAAAGTGCTTTCTTTTCAATGATAAGTTATTGTATATACCTACTAGTTCTCTGGTGGATCTCTCCTATTTTGTCACTTTGGCAGTTCTAAAATTACAGTGCGGGGTCGAAGTAATGTCCATCATGTCACCCTGAAACCTCGTGCTCTGTAGTGGAGACAGCCTTGCGTTCACCTGTGACGTGTTTGTCGAGTGTTGGATCGTGACGGAGGATGTCAGCTGAGCGACGCACGGTTCGAGGGACGTTCAAGGGAACGTCTAATATCAGGGAACAAGGATCACGAAAGTGAAGGGAGTGTTCGCTAATGTGGCTGCAGGGAGATGGCTTTTCAATCTACTGACCGCCGTGTAATCCATAGTTAGTACCTAGTCCATGGTAGGAATCCGTGGTTAAGAAATGTCGTGCACCATTTGATTCAGCTAATGTTACATCTATATTTGGCGTGTGGGACCGCTCCTAATTTGTCACGCTATTCACGAAGCGATAATCGATACAAGGTCGATACCTACTGAAGTTGACTCCCATTTAAGAGTTCTTCTTGACTAGAGGTGTGAGGGCTTCAGAACAGGATACAAATTTTTCAAATTGTGAGATATAGGTTTAAAAAATATTTTTGTCGAAAAAGGGATTAATTTTCTGTTTTAATTAGCCATATTTGTCCCTGCTACTACGTATTACAGACACACAGAATTCATAGCACTATTTAAAAAAATCACGAAGTCACCTCAATAATGCCAAATAAGTTCAGAGTTGTGATCAGTGGCCTTGAACAGTTTACAATTGTGGATTGGATTGGATATTTGGGGAGGCGACCGACGGCTAAGGTCATTTGCGCCATAGGGGAAAGGTAAGGGAGGAAGTGTGGATAGAAACCCGGCGTCGGCATTAGCCTGCTCTTAACGGAAGGCGCCAAGGGGACCACGGCGTAACGTCTCATCCGACAGACGGAGTACTGCCCTTGAAGTGTCCTCCACGAGAAACTCAAGTAGGGATCGGGTTTTCTCTGAAAAACAACCTCCTCTGCAGGGAATTGAACCCGGGTCGTCCATATGGTTAGCCAGTACTCTAGCCACCACTCCAACCCGATCCCCCCAATAGTGACCAAAGTCAAAAGTGCTGGTTAGTGTGGTTTTATATATTCCTGCTATTACGCATTAATTGATGAAGGTAATTTTCGTGATCAAAATCATTCGTTTATGAACTTGGCGAGTGAACTCAAAAGATGGTAATACTTCGCGAAGAAAGGTTTAATTTGGAACCGTTCCATTATCACGCAAGAAAAAAACGCTGTTTTTCAGTTGTAAAAGATTTAATACTAATCTTTAATTCAGTATTTTCTTAGATAAAAACTGCAAGTATTTTACCTCTGTCATTGAGGAAGTCTGCTGGTATTTAAACTACCAGATTTGTATTAATCTCAGTCAGTTGCTCTTGGTAAGTACCGTTTTCAAGAGCATGGTGGCCTTCTTTTGGTGGTGTAGAATCTCATTTCATCAAAACTGTATGGACTATTTAACTTTATCATCAGCTAATGTTTCTGCGGTTGTAAATGTACTAGATTTAGACCTTGCCCGATTCTCTCTAAAGCTGCTACAGGAAATGGAACTTACAAAAGAATTGCTCAAGCATGGGCTTAGCACTGGAAGGCTTGCCCACCAAATTCATGGATTGGTATATTTTGTGGATTGTCATTCATAACTCCTTGCCCAAATACCTTTGGAATTTTGTGTCCATAGATTTTATGTGACCTTTTCAATGTCACTTCCTGTGTGAATAGTGATGCCGTTGCATGTATTTGTCTTTTATGCGGAATTTTCTTAGCTACCATAATGAACGGCTTTGAAAATTGCCAGAGAAAGTCAAACGCCAGTGCTTAAAGTCCAGCTCCATCAAACAAATTTTCCTTGTTAGTTTTTATATAGGCCATCATTCAATAGTCATTCATTTTTCTGTCGATGGTCTTACAAGTTTGCTGACATGAGCGGGGCTCAATAGGATTATTCTTCTCTGTATTCTATTGATAATTTCCTTGCTTATCTTGTTGTGAGTTTAATGGGGATCCCCTATAATTATCCGAGAATGAACATTATACTTTGGTTACCAGCTGAGTAACATATGAAATGAGAGTATTTCGGCTACCTCGGCTCGAGTAATTATCAAGCTCAAGGGTTTCCCACGAACAATCGGCTCAAGGGTTTCCCACGAACAATCGGCTCAAGGGTTTCCCACGAGTTCTTCTAATTTACCTAGACACTCATTATCCAATTGTCTTCACGGAAGAGAATAAAATAAATAAATCAATATTGTTCTCTATCAAAACTGAAGTGATTAATACGCATCATTTCAGAAATTGCTTCTTGACTGGCGAAGACTTGGAGACATGATGGCAGTTTAAGACATCTGACAGGTGCAGCTTTTCCTTTGCCCTAGTTTTTATAATTTTTCAATGAATGCTGCAAGTTCATTATGCGTTTTTTCATGTCCTTGACGATTGAGGGTTTACGATGGCAAGGTGGCTAATGGACTCCAGATATGTTGGAATTCTGAGTTCTCCTCGAGTGTTTTACCGAGAGCAATTCAGATAGTGTACTTCTTTTTTGGGAAAAGTAAATTTGTGAACCTCGAGGCGTTATTCCCTCGGAGACGGCGAATATAGTTGCTGTAATTTTTGTTCACCCTTTCTTGTACTCCAAAAATCCCATTTATATTCCTATTTGCCCGCTTACTTCAAGACGAGGAAATGTCAGCTGGTCTCCTCCCCAAGTAAAGAGGACTCGAGAACAATGTCCTTCGATTCTTCAAATAAATTTTTCCTAGATTCTAATCCCAAGATATGACGCAACGACGAATCATGCCTGTGATCATAACAACCGATTGTGCTTATCCTTTACAGTTTTCAATGCCCACTTCATGTTACATGGGTCATTATCGATGTGAAAAAACTCCCACGACCCACATTTTCAATGACGTTTGATAATCCAGCGCTTTTATAGCCTTCGAGTCGCTTCCTTTGGTGTTATAACGCTTGTAAAACTGTGATAAAGGTTTTCTTACCTTGTAATGGATGGCACTGTCATTTGAAATTCAGCCGCCCATCGCTGAGCATCGCTAGAATTTAGAATGGGCTCCTTTACTTTTGCATTCTGCTTCTTCTATTCATCTCCATTTCTGGATATTAAGAGAACAAACTGGTTGACTAATGATGGCTCAGTTTTTCATGAATGGTCTATCAGTATGGTATATCCTGCTAAAAATTCCTTAGAAGCTGTTCTGTAGAACGTAAGGAATTCTACAGAAATTGACCCTTTTTCTTCAGAACTAGTTTCTTTTCTAAGGATCTTTTTGGAACATGAGAGCCTGACTCTACTCTACAGAACATATGTTCTGTAGAGTTATCTTCTGCAGAGCAAAATAACTCCTTACAAGCTGTTGTGTAGAACTTAAGCAACTCCACAGAAATATGTGCGGTTCCCGTTGACCGAGTTCCTTTTCTAAGGACCTATATTGAGAGTCGTAGAGAATTCCACAGAACGTGCTAAGGTATTCTGCAGAACGTAGTAGGAAATTCCGTAAAATGGCGTTTCAATACTTTAAGGACTATCTACAGAACTTTTTCAGAAATTCTGTAGAAGTATTATAAGGAAACTATACAGAATTTTAAGCAGGGTAATTATGCCAAAATGCCAAAGCCGTATAACTCCCACCCATTTCCTAAATTATAAATCTAAGTGTCAAAATCGAAAATTTCCAAAATCTAAATTTCAAAATCCGTATCCAAAATTTATCGAATCCGAGTCTCCTATTTTTATGAAATCTTGCATACCGAATCTCGAATCCGAATCCGGCTTTCCCTTAATTGTATTTCCCAGTTCTTTATCATTACCATATCTGGTTCAATAAAACCCTGGAAAACTTCGCACATGTTATTCGCCGAGAAAGCACCAAATATTTTATTGACTAACGTGTTTAACCTTTAGAAGCAGGTGATGTGGGAAGTACCGTCGCGGCGCGTCAGAGAAAAATCATGCCGCTTGTTTTTCTCGACGCTTATTCATGTACGAATGCCCTCCCTTTGCCTGCTTCTTCCAAGATGGCAACATTATATTAACACGAGTTACTTCCTCAAAGGAAGTGGCACGGCGTAAATATTGCTGTCAGTGTGGGAGAAAAATCATAACATTCATTAATACTCGAGCAATCATGCGTTTTTACAAAGAAAAAACACTTTTTTACGCCCCCGTTTATTTAGTAGTTGAAGCCTAGTCGAGAGACCTTGCCCTCTAGCTTGCCCACTAGGATAGGTGGCGCCTTTGTCTGTCTCCGTAGGAAATAGCTGCAATTAGTGGGCATGCCTTGCTGGCAAGTTTCCAGACCTTTACTTCTCTACGAGCGTGTTCCTGACATACAATGCAACAAGCAGTCGCAAGTCGTGCGCTAAGCGCCACAGCCCGAGAAGTAAAGCCGGACTCTGAACATTGAGAGGTGTTCACTCTTTTGACCAACTTTTTGACCGTCCCCTTCCCCCTGAGGATTTTTGTGGGCCTAACGGCGCACGATTTGCGACTGCTTGTAGCGTTGTATGTCTGGAACATATTGTTCTTTAAGGCAGTTTGAACGAAATTTCATTTTACTTAGAAATCAATTAATTTGGTCTCATTTTAAAGAAAAATGCCTCACCCTTCTAATGACACCAAAAATTCAACCCCTTACCACATTACTTTCGGAGATATTTGCTAGAAAATACCAGCCCTTTTACATGGGAAATGGTACGTGTATACACTCCAGAGAGAAATTATTTACAAAATGAGGAATTTATAACACTTAGATGTCTTTAAAAAACTAGCAGCGTGTAGTTTGTATGTTTTCTCAACTATTTTTGAAAATTAATCATATTATCACCGCAATAGGTTCTTGGGTATCACAACAAACCTTCCGTTTTGAAGGAGTTTCAAACGCAAACGCACCGTGCGAAAAAAATGAGTCAAGTCAAAGACTTATTTAGATATTCATTTAAGTATTTACCATTTCTTTCATATAAAACCATATTATTGCACATTAATGATGCAATGTTTAATTCATGTGTTTAATAGCTGGTGAAATTAAAACGTGTAATTCGAATATGGTCTCTATTATGTCTAGGGAATTATCTCGCTGGGACTACCTTAAAGTCCTCAAAAATCCAAACTTCGACCACCTGAAGCATCAATCCCCATGATGATGTAACGGCGAAATTTGTTCCTTCCCAACCTCTCGATAGGAGCCATCGAATTCGTTGGGTCAAAGTGTTTGAGAGCATCTGACAGTTGATTGGGCAGTGATCATATTTCTTGGCGTCTTGCGCAGAGTTGTAAGGAGTAGTATTTTATTTGTATCCCTCAGCTCTGTGGTGACAAAATAACCGAATGTTGAGGGACAGCCGTTCGTCCACATGTAAAGCACTATATAGCGGGTCGAGGGTATGGCCTTCCTTGTCGGGCCGAATATCCGTGGAGTTTACTCTCGGGAGGTGGGCCAGAAAAGGCTTGCTGTTTCTTAGCCGCGCTAACATTCCACCATGGTTACTTTTGGTCTCATTACCTACTCGCGTTCCAGTTGGCTACGTTTTGCCCATTAACTTACTTGTTTGGTGACGTAGGTAGCGATTACAAACATTCCAATACGAAAGAAAACCGACGAACGATATTAAAATGTGCACCAACTCTCACATGACGTTGCAGTCGAGACCTATAGAAGTTAAGAACGTATATTACGGACTTCCTGAAATGATTATTTCAAATGAAGAACCTCGTTTCTGAACGATAAGCACGCTAACACCCCCAAAACCTGGATTCCTGTGACACATTAAGTGTTTTATATAACTGCTCGACATGCTCCATATTCTTCAAAGCTTTAAGAGTGTGGATCCGAATAAAGTATCTGCGTCCGCTTGTGTCCCCGAAAACGAAATCAAATTTCTGATGGCGGGGCGGAGTCGGCTCTGCCCGGCGGCGAGACGCCTTTCCTCCTTTTGCATACATGGCACGTACTAGATTGTGAAAATGAAATGAGTGGAGGGAAAGATCTAAATAACCTTCGACTGCAACTCTTCCATTTTGTAATACCTTCTTCATTCAAATCACAGTATATTTGAAAGGTTCCACGCTGAACGTAAATGCTTATTTTTGTAAATGTAGTTTTATTCTTAAAGTGTTGTATTTTTGTCCAGCTGTTGCATGTGGCAACGTCGCTACTTCATTTGCATCACCGAATTGGGATTCTGTCAGACATACTTGCTTATATGTTTACCTTCTTGTTCAGCAATTCTTAGTCATTTCAGGTGTCTATCTTCATTTTTTAGTCCCTGAAAATGGCTTATTTATTCTTAAATATTGGTTTTAGAACGCTCTTTTTATTCCAAATTAAATTAACTGGAGACAAGATTTGAAATAAACTCCAGCGAGAATTTCTACAGTTTGTTAGTACTTTTTTCAGTATACACATGGTTTATTTTTACATGCCTTTATAATTTGAAGTGTGGTGCTGCGCTGAACAAAAATAATGATCTGTGGCAATTATTTTTGTAGTTCTCCGTGATTTTATTGTACTATTGGCACTTGCATGTAGTCATGCTGTTCCTTTATTTGCATTACAGAATGGCATAATATCTGGTGTTCCCGAACTATGTAAGTTCGCTTTTGGACTATTCTTCTCAACACTAATGGATTGCCTTCTTCAACGCAGGGTGCTCTCCCTGACACTAATACGGAAAATATCGATCGCGACGTGTAAGTATGAATCAACGAATTAACTTAATGTGGCCTTAATGAGCTGTATGGTTGAAGATTTTTTTAACAATAAGAAAATGAACCTCTCGAGTCCATAATTGGAATTAATTAGAACCGTTGTGCGAAATTCCACAGAGGAAAAATCATCCGCCTTGACCGGGACTCGAACCCGGATTCCTCGATATTCGGCCGAGCACCTTAGCCAGGCGCTAAACGCCACTTGAAACTTCCTTATGTTCCAAGTACGGCCTTAACGCTGAGGCTGTGGGGCTTAGCGCGTGACATTAGACGGCTTGTTACATTGTATGTCAGGCAGTCGAGAACATCTGGTCCCATAAAGGTGACTAAAATCCACGAGGGTAGAGGACGTTTTAACTGGCTAAAGCACTCGGCCGGAAATCGAGGGATCTGGGACGAGAATAGTAATCGCTATGCAATTCAATTGTGCATTGCGAGCCTATTCTCTCCTCCTTTCTCATCGTCCTCTCTTGAGAGTCCACGTTTCTGCTTCATGCAACAATTGCGCATCGCGAGTGACTCCGTAGAGTTTAATCCGTGGCTAGTCTCGGTCTCAAAAGTAGCTGACAGTTGGAATTGTTGGAACTAGACACTTGGAACAGGTAGTTCACGCTTGACGCTCTTATGTCAATGATATTATAATGAACGAATTAAACTCGCCGTGTCCAGTGACTTATTTCTTTCCGCGTACGATCTGTCGGAAAAGTATAACTCTCGGACCTTGTTATCATTCCTGGGATTGCTCTCGTTTCCTCTCAATCACGCGATGAATGGTCCTAGTAAGCCACATGTGGCACACGCTGATCATCGGCGGTGAAATTCGATTCATTAGCCACTAAAGGGACGTGAAGCGGAAATTTCCAAGAAAAAGTATACATTATGCTCGGAATTTGTCGATTTTGTGCTGTGCGTACACTCCAAGGTCATATTATTCATTTAATTTTAGCGCCGATTGTGGTGAAACAGAGCGTACTCACGATCCTAAAAAAAAGAGACCATTTTCTGATCGCCCTGATATGAAGTGTGTAAATTGGCTTGCATAGGAACGTCCCATTTTTTTAGCATAGAGATGTACATCAGGAGAACTTTACGTTCATGTTACAGTTTACGGGCACTTGCTAAAAAAAGTGCTGAATACAACTTGATTAGCTGTATAATATTTTATCCACATGAAAGGTATGGAATTGAGAGAGGGAAAAGGTAACTATCCGTTGATGAAAATCAGTGAAAAGTTACGTTTTTGCTATCTCAATTGAAAAGTGAATTTCCGCATTTTATAGCCTGACAATATTCGAACTGGTATAGATTACATTTTGTATAGAAGCTGAAAATAGCCGAACTGTGGCCAAAAAGACTGAAGCTAAATAGCCGAAAAAAACAGAACAGTACTCGGAAAACCGCAGAAACCCCGAGAATTTTTTTGCCGCTGAGTGGCCTCCCCGCCCTATAATATTAACAATTAATCAGATGATGATGGGTTTTAGTATTCAGTTATTAAGAAAATGTGATATTCTTATTCGTTATCAGTCTTCCAAGTGTGACAAACGTCAATCCTGATTTGGCTGTGGAAAAACTTTGTTTGAATAAATGCAATAATAATGAAATGTCTATATGTTCTGAAGTATTTATGAAATAATGGCATGATTAGAAGGTTTATTAATTATATTTTTACTGCATCCCAAATTCAATCACATTGGTAATGCGATTTTATTGACAAGGTTTTGGAGATTGGAATTTCAATGTGAATTCGTAAATAGTGGATTGTAACCAATTTATTTTCTCCATTTTGTTAGGTGAGTACATTCCTGCTGCTCTGCTTTTGATGTTCCACTTTGCAGACGCAAGCAAGAGCAGCACCACTGCAGTTGCTCTTCTGGCTCTCGCAACCACCTTCGGCGGTGCCAGCTCATCTGGAAACCTCGCGAATATTGTCGACATTAGTCCTCAATTTGCTGGTTAGTTATTTTTTCTTTTCTTTAAATGATTACCTGTTACACACTACATTTAAAATACTCAACCGCCCCCTTAATTTCTTTTTAGCCACAGTCCGGCATCGTGTGCCCTCCCTTAGACACAGCTCTCAGTCTGTATCACACACCCAAATTCCGTCTCTCCACCGCCCAACGTTCCATTGTCTACCGCCTATCTTCATTTTTAAATACCCTATTTTGAGAATTAAACGCATTGTCTCCTCCTCTTCTTCTTCCTTCTCTGCCACAAAATTGACTTTTTCTTTTTCTTGTTGTTGATTTTGTTGTCATTGTTTTTAATATATATTTTTGTATTATTTCTTAACTTATTTTTTTATTTAAACCCATTGTAAAGGGCCTAGTTGATGTCTTTGGCGTTTTAATACATAAATTAAATAAATAAAAAAGTGTGCATGAAAATATCAATGTAATCGTTATGCCTCTTCAGCACGAATCAGCATGCATTTCTTTAAGTGAAAAATTAATGGAGGTCTGTTTTAAAAATCAACGTATAGTTTCTTGTTTTTAGTTTCAATTAGTGAAATATTGTTTATTTTTATGTGTTAATTTTCTCTGTTAGAGACATTGAAGCCGTCTGGGAGGAATGTAGTCGTATGGCATGTTAAATTGTCCATCATAAATTTAATAAATTCACTGATAAACGTATTACGGGAATCATCAATTTTGAGAGCCTGTATGGTTTTATCCGATGGTGGCCTTTCCCTTTGAAAATCCAGTCAAGAGCGAGATGTTTTTGCTCAGGAATAATTTTTTTACGGAAAACAATGCATTATTTGCGACATATATTTTCGCATGAAATATTTGGAGGCAATCGGAATATTTTCGTGTTTTGCTTTTAGTGCTTCGCGCTCTATCGAACATTGTGGCAGAAAAATGAGCGTCTCAAGCGAAGTCCCCTCGACCGTCCTTTTCAGTTTCATTCAGGCGAGGGGCTATCATCTCGCGAGAAGGTTTCCGACTTATGTACTGATGAATAAAAAAACAGGAGTGCAACTATGTCGCTTGGTACTTGGGAGTGGAAAGCACTCACAAGGGGAGTGTCAGGTAGCGGGGTCTCAGATTTTATTTAAACTTAGTAGTTGTACAGACCGCTGTATGTGGTTCATGAATAATCCCACATAGGGTTATATAACCAATAGTTTAAACAAAAAAGGCTTTGAAACATTTTAAACTCGTTTAAGTACCCTTCCGACAGGCCTTGAAATCAAATAATAAAGTGGCCGAATGGCTACCGAGCTTGACTAATGTCCGGAAGGCACGGGCTCGATTCTCGCAGTGGATGTTTTTTTCCCGCTGTTTTATTAGTTTTTCTTTTACGGCATCCTACAATGCGATCATGATTTTTTTATTTCTACTCGAAATATTATTTATGTGCGTGGCAAATTTTTCATTTGCATACACGACGTCAGGCTTATTCTCTTTTTTTCGATCAAAGGTAGCCTTCTAATTGTGTCACTTCCGAAGATTTAATTCTTAAGAATGATGGTTGAATTGTAAAAATATGGAGCCAATATTATAAAATAATGGTAGGAAATGGAAATCATGTGCATGAAAGAATAATGAAAATACGTCGTGGAAAGATAAGGAAATGACACAATTAGAAGGCTGCCTTTGATCGAAAACAAAGAGAATATACCTGACGTCGTGTATGCAGTCGAAAAATTTGCCTCGACACATAAATAATATTTCGAGTAGAAATAAATAAATCTTGAGCGCATTGTAGGATGCCGCAAAAGAAAAACAAAAAAACACCAGAAAATAAACATCCCGCGCGGGGATCGAACCCGTGCCTTCCAGACCGTCAAACACGGAATACACTCGGCCACTTTGTCAATTAAGGAAAAAGCCAGTCGGAAGGGTACTTATACGAGTTTAAAATGTTTAAAGGCCTTTTACTTTAAACTTTTCACTTTTAAAGGCCTTAAACTGTTGGTTATATAACCCCCTATATGGGGTGATTCATGACCCACCTACCGCGGTCTGTACAACTAGTAAGTGCGAATAAAATCTGAGACCCGGCTACCTGACACTCCTCTTGTCAGTGTATGATAATAAGGAAGAGTCGCTAGTATACTGTCAAAAATAATGTTTGTTCGCCGTCAGTTGCTAAAATGGAGGTACGTTGCATGTGTTCCACTATGAATAGGGTTCAAATGGAATGCGTGGTCGCGGAAATATAAGTTCCACGAGCATTTTAGAGGAGGACTGCAGTCCGTGGGGCGAAGGGCCGTTATCATTAGCGAGTACAACGGCGCAGGACCATCGCACCTTCGATCGTTGGCCAGTCGAGAGGAGATGGGCACGAGTTGTCCCACGGGTGGAGAATCGCGGAAGTCACTCCTATTCTTGAGCGTGGCGATTATGGAAGATCCCCGCTACTATAAACCTAATTTCTTCCCTCCCATCCCGTGCAAGACCTTGGAACAAAGCTTTCAGCGTGATCATGGGGTATCTAGTCGGTCAACACTGGATGATTGTAAATCAGCTTGGCAGCGGACGGGTCGCTCTTGTGGAGCGTAGTAAAGTCTCTTTGATCACGATGTTCTGGTCCATTGATTCCCATAGAGGGCGCTACCACGCGCTGGGCTACGAAATAACACGAGCTGAGGGAGGCAGGGTCCTTACTGAACGGTGCATGCCGTACTGGCACGTCCTAGGATGATAAAACTTTCTATCCGTTGGATTTGAAATAAACGTGAATTAAATCATAATTGTTTCAGCTTTTTTATGCAAAAATCCTGATATTGTCATGTAATATGATTTTTAAGCTCGCGGCTGGGGGGCGTTAGGAAATTGTACTGGCTCGAAAATGTTTAAGGAACACAGTTTTCGTGTAAGGTGAGTCGCGATTTGTTAATGCATCAAATAAGCTCTCCAAAAGTTCCCCATACGAAGTTGTTGGAGAAGTTAGAAGCACATAGGGGACTCGACTCTGAAGTCATTGAATTGAGCGATTCCTTGGCTTTCCCACGCCGAGGATTGTTTTATATGGCGTCGGCTGTAATAAAGTTATAAGTCACTACACAAGCTATTCCAGGGAAGTGGCATCGGGCCTCATGCAGAAATGGCGTCCGTGCCGTAGCCACGAGAGAAACGAATTCTCAGGCGACGCAGTGACGCTCGGCGATATTTGCAGCCGGTGTGGCAGAATCACAAGGAAAAGAAGTAGCTGTTATAATTGAATGATTCAGTAGACAGCAATAAGAATTCAAATTTAATAATTTTCTGTCTTGAATTTTTTAATTCAATAAACCGATTCAATATAATAAATAATACGATGATGGTACAAATACCGAGATTTCGAATCTGGAAGGAACTGGCGGACCTTCGGCGGTAGACGAAGGTGGTTGGCTCATTTACCCGACACTAGCTGGAAGAACCAGATTGTGATTAAATCACGATTCCGAGTTCCATCTCCAGTTGGTGACATTATCGTTGCCTTCAGTGTTACCACGTTAACTCTACAACATCGCCAAGCCTCAGTTTTTGAGTCGTCCTGGGTTATTATATCGCCGAGTAAGTCATTTTCCTTGCTCGAGAAGCTATTTTGGGGTTATAATCCGTTGAGAAATGGTAAGTTTAGGTGTTGTAATTTTTTTTATCCCATAAAAGGTCAAAATTTTCAATTAGAGGGGTGAATGTGGTACTTAAAAATTTTATGTATATTTCACGTTGTCGTAGTTCTAGTTACTATTTTTCTGGATGCCACGGACTTACCAAGAAACTATGGGAGACCGGAGGCATGTGCATAGGGAATACGGAGGCGGCAAGGGGTGGTTGTTGCCTCCCCTAATATTTTGATGGTAAAAAATTTCGTTTAGTGAAAAACTCGGAAATACCAAGTTAACAGGGACATTTTTCGTTACTCTGCTTCATTTATCTCAATGAAATTATTAAATTACATTGGTCACATAGATCAACGGAGGGAAAATACACGATATTAGCTATAATTCTCCGGTCGCAAATTACTCTCAAAAGCCTTTAAAATCTACTTATCTACCCGGACCTCCTGGTAATTTCTGCTCCGCAAATTAAAATGGAGGGTGAAGGATTTTCCTCTAGAAAACCTGTAGGAGGCCATTAAAAAATCCAGCGAAAATGCAATGGCTTTGAGAAGTGGCCAACGCTTTGCTTAGGAAAATCTACTTATCACAGACCTTTGTCTGGCCGTTTCCCAAGTGCATAAAATTTTTTTTGGAGCTGTCTGAGCATGAAACTAATGGGTGAAGTTGAAATTGACGCCAATGTCTACGACTTTTCCACGAAAAACTTCGGTGTACAATCTTCACCCCATTTCAAGGGGTGAAGGTAGCACACATTTAAATCTTTTTTTTGAGCACGTAGTGGTATGATTGCGAATGTACAAACGGGAAACGATTATTTATTGGATTAAGTTTTCTCGTTAAAAACCAAATGAAATAAAAGAAAGATGAGTACAGGAGTCCTGAAATACCTCAAAAACTACGGCGGCTTTACTCTGGTTCATGGTGAGGAATTCTTCTCCCTTGGAAAGTTCCCCAGTAATCGAAGTGAAACACCCTATATTGAATTAGAAAAACACCCGTCATTCAGGAAAGAAATTGGGAAAAATATGAACGACTGTTTACGATCTCTTTTGAGGGACAAGTCCTGGAAAATTGTGTACAAGCTAACCGCCGATTGGATTTCATACTAACTGTGTAAGTTTGACTAAAATGTGCAAGGGCTGTGCTATATGGACTGTAAAGGACTAGGACTGATTTAAGGGATACACCGGATGGTAGCTAGATATGTTAAAGATTGCTTTTGTCAACCAAGAAGGGTGACCTTGGAGATTTATTAGGGCCTTTCCCTCTGTCAGTTTGACGGGACAAATGTAACATGCATTACATTAGTCCGTGACGGAAAATTAGACGTGTAGAATATTTGTATTTCTAACGTAAGTCACTGATTCAGGCCTAACGTAGTGGAACCAAGTCTTAACGATAAAAATTGATTGCTTACTATTTTGCGCCTTAATTTATTGCGGAAATTGGTTACAGTAATTCTTTGCCATTATCTTATTATCTCTCACCATTATTATGATTTACAAGCACCTACGGAAAGCATTAGAAACATTTACGATTACATGAAAAATCAAATGTAAAGCAAAGAAAGGAAATTAATATTTTTTATCCGTGGACAGTAAGGCAATGTAAAAATTGGTCATTATAATTGACAAAAGTATTTGTATTTTTTCTATTGAGTACACTGACTGATTGGCCGTATTGCTCCTGCACAGGTAAATAAACTAATCGGCTAAAAAAATACGGTCACCCGATATTTATAACTCCTCATCCCGTGTTGGAAGTCGTCATGTAATAAGTGGAAAATAATTCAAATGTCAACTGTATGATATTTATTAGTGAAAAAAATGAAATTTGTCAGCTGAGTTTTGGTTGGATCGTAAACATTTTTCCCACACAATTTGGCTTTCTATGCGCACGTACCGACGTATATTACCATTGTTCATAATCACTGCAAATTTGCTCTCTACGGAATAGAATCACTTCAATCTAATTTTTTTTTGTTTGTAACTTTGTATTTTTTATTTTGAAATTGTTACTATAGCTTTCTAATATCTCTACCAAAATGATTATCTCAAGGGATATAAACTTGCGATAATAATCATCATTATTATACCAACACTGTCTACAAAACTAGTTTCTCTTTAGTTAGTTTACTAAGCACTAGTTTTCTGTCCTGGAAGCTCATAATAGTACATGGATTAGCCTGCTGGGAAATCTTGCTTGTAGAATACGTGTGGTCAACTACTTGCCCACTCGTGTAGCTGTCTCCTCTGGTCAAAGGCATATATTACTTGCTATCGAGTGAGGTAGTTGGGTTCCACTTCGCGGGGTATATCTCTGCCATCGATCGTCTTTTCAAGGCAGTTTTGTTTAGGGATTGGAAAATCGAAGTCTACTTTTTACTCCGAAAGTCGATTGTTTAGAGGTCGACCATAAATTTTCTAAGTCGATTAAAAGTCGACTTAAATCATCGACTACCGTGGTACAAATGCACCAACATCTTCTATCCTTCGTGATTGTTTGTATCATTTCTATCTCCCTTCGGTTGTGAGTAAATTCGGCAATGTTTTAATTACATCATTGGTGTTTTGTTTAACTTTTTAGCAGCTCTATTTGTTACTATAATAGCATATGTTTTTTATTTTAAACATTACTGAGTTGGAGTTATATGTATCGAGTCTAGACTGTGTATACTTTCCTTTTCTAGAATATAATTATTCTGTTTGCTGCACATTTTGTATTATTTACGCTGACCTTGACTATATTAGTCAAAATGTGATCGCGTCATTGACAAACTGTTGAATATCATTGAATAACATACTTTCACTCTCCTTTTACTGTGTAGAAGCGCGTTAACTTATTTTTCGAAATTCGGAGTGAAGTCGGAAAAAGTATATGAAAGTGGACTTCGTGTGACGACTAGTCGACGTTCGAACTCCCAAAATTGAATCCGATGTCGAAAGTCAACTTTTTTTCCTACTGATTCTAATCCCTGGGTATGGCCAAGCTTTTGGCTTGGTGTTGTCCTATGTCTATGTTTTCGAAGACGTATGGTTTAATGAATCTGATGCTTTGCTGTAACATGGTGCTAGTGTAGTCTTTTTGGGTTCTTCACCGAGTCAAACTCAGCATTTCTGCTGATAGGATTTTTATGTAAGAGTCGTCTATCGTGATCTGCAGTATCGTTGTTTGAATGCCGAGTTTGAACCGGTGGGAATCGATCGGACTATGCTGACGCAATTTTAAATGTTTACTCTTCCAATACTGTGACGAGGTCACTGACTACTTTGCCGTTGTCGTCTGTCAGAGACTACGTGGTTCAAAACATACCTCGAATCACTTTTTCATGAGACGAAAATGGTCTCAGGATTTCACCTTAGAACTTACTTAATAGTACTTGTTTCTTGAAGTTATTTTAAAGTGGAGCGAATGGTCAACTTTGTTTTATAGTCTTGAACATTTGTATTTTCTCAGTTCTCGTTTTCTTATGAGATTTTCATGTTATTTATAGTCTATGCATCGTGTCATTTCCTCTGCCTTCGTCTTACGCCGTCGTTATACCAGCTAGTTCATGTTCTCCTGCGTTTGAGTTTACTAGAAACATGTTCATCTCTCCCTCCTGCGAAGAATTTCCTGGAAATCGCTCCATGCTACTTCGGCTCTTTGGTTTTATGTTCTTGCTTGGAGTTCCGAAGATGAATCTTGTACCCGTTGACATCGCTCGGAACAGAAGTCGCAAGTTATAGCCTTCGCGAGTATTGGTGATTTTCCTCTTGGAGACGTTATTTTTAAACGAATCAGCCGGTAAGCAGTATTCATAAAGAAATGATCCTTGATTATTTTTGGACAATTTGTTTGTATGAAAATTCTGTGGATGAGGAATGGATTTTACGTACACACATACCCATCACGCTAATCCCTTTCGGGGCGGGCTAAGTCAAAGAATTTAGATATTGCTGTTCCAGCTTTCTTTTAATAATGTCCTCCACGTCTTACCTTTACAATTTTTCATTTCTCTTACTTTCATGAGTTGCTTTATACATGCTGTCCACTCCTAATATTGTTCCTCTTCTTTAGTCCCAAATAGGCTATGGGTTAAAATAATCATAAACTATGTCCGTGATGAAAATGTGTTCCCTTAGCCGCGAGGGCGGTTGGTCAGGTGAGCGAAGAGCGGTGATAGTTGCAGCTCAGAAACATTACGATATGTGGGATATCTTTTGTCACCACATTTCTCGGCTTCTCGACGAAAGGAACAAATGGCACTTAAAACCATCCTCACCTCCATCTCCGAAAATTTGGCACGAGGAGGCATAGCAAATAGGAGGTATGTTTCCACACACACACATAAAATGACACTGAGTACCATTCTTAAAAATTAGGACGACTGGTTTTCCCCGCCGGTAAATGCTTGCAGTACAATGTAGTGTGTTTTGTCGGCAATTCCTCGCGGGCCTTACTTGCAACCCTCTGACTGGGCAACAGCGCGCGCCACTCCCTTTCTCTTCCGGGCATGCTTCTGGCAGTTTAGCGTGCTCTTTTTCCAAAATAAACGTTAATCAATATTGATTAACCGACGAATTCATTTAAGATTGTATAAGTGGATTCATGATGATGAACTCGATAGTTTGAAGAAGGTCCAAACGGCGGTTTTCAGGGATGCGCTTGCGCGGAACGGAAAATAACACAGTCTTGCAATGTCATCAATAACTAAAATACTAGTGCACTAAATAATCTGAAACTTCGTATGATTGTTAAGAAAGATCTTTCCTACTGCATTTGAAAAGGAAGTTCTGATATCTTGATCCGCGTTGTTATTACGAAGCCATAAATGCGATGCATCCGTCCGATACCCGGAAAAATGCGCTAAAATACTTTTTTTTAGCACCCACTGAAATGAATACAAACGGTAAAAAGTTTTGTATGCCATCACTAAACGCAGAAATAAACAAGCTTTGATTTGAACTACTTCATTTTAAAATCGATTGAGCCGTCTTTGAGATATTAGTCTTCAAACTCGGGTGATGGAATTTTGCAACGGATAGTAGTCCTATATTTCACCAAAGCCGAGTGGAATTTAGAAATTGTGTCAAGAAGTAGGAATCTGCGGCAGTGAAAGTGTTGTATAAAGAGTGTTCTCCTATGAAACCTACCTCAGCTGGTAGATCACATCTAATTTGGATAGTAATAATGAAGACAAATGGACTTCATGGATAGGTTGTTAGCTCTTATCTGAAACGAAATTATCTAAACTTATGCAATGCTCCAAGCTTCCACAGTGTCTGGCATTGCATCTTTTTTGTGGTATCAGTTAAGGTTTTGTCCTTCATTCTTTGGCGGATGCAGTAACTCCGGTATGCGTCAGAGTCAGGATTTCGTACGTAATTCTAATCCAGACGATGTTTGCCTGCTAAGGCTTCATCAGTTAAGTTTTCTAATTGCTATCTGAATACTTCCATGATTTTAGTAAAAATGTTTCAGTTGATCGTTTACTCTTACCATCTTGCCATTCTTGAAAATTGCCATAATTTACATTTGTTTTATTTCACTTTCAGGTGTTATTTTGGGGTTAATTAAGACTCTAGCCGTCATCCCTGGTATTCTTTCTCCTCTAGTAGCTGGTTTCCTGACTGCCGAAAACGTAAGTTATCAATAATGGTAATAGTATTTTCCCGCTAATTTTGTTTTTCTTGTTGATTTTTCTCTTTTGAACTATATTATTAAACACAGAGCTGGGGAAATTGGTCCACAGGGAAGTGAACAACGTAATGAGATGGATAAAGTGAAGATACTTGATAGTTTCCATGGGGGGAGTTCAAAGGGGTCACATTCTTCAACGAAGTGGAAGGAGTGACGGGAAAGTTGGATAGGGTAGAGGGAGAGCCAATGTTGGTAGAGTAAACCGTGGAACTGCTAGTCGAACCGCAGGAGATAATAAAAATGTGGGTTAAGGTGTCGAAGAACTGTATGATATCAAAGAGTATATGACTCATTAATTCAAGGAAGGGAAACACACTCAGTTACTTTGTGAATCTCACATAATTCAATTTATAAGGGTTCAACCGGCTTCACGGACATTTGCACGTAGTAGAGAAAGTGGGTGCCAAGCCATGCGTCAATTAGGGAAAACCTCGTGTGGAAATATTTGACAGAGCGGAGGGGAGAGGACATCATATGGTAGATAATGCTGCCGACATAAATGCGTTTTACTTCGGTGGGCGGGAAAGTGTCTGTAGAGATGGGAAATTCTGAAAAAACCGCGGTAATGGTCGGAATTATCGTGGTATTTCTCGCAATTTACCGCAGCCCCTGAAAATTACCGTAATTTGCGGTAATATTCACTTCCGTTTCATTAATTTTTCGTACCGATATATACCTAACATATTGTTCTAAGCCAAGTCTATATATATATATTTCATATAGTCTTAATTGAAAATTTAGACCCGTATATCTCAATTTTGGGAATATTTTTACTTGTGGAATACTTTTGGGGCTGTCAACGCCTTGAACGAATTTATCATACCAACGAAAGAACGCCAAATTTCATGTGGGTTACCGTATTTGTGACCCGCGACCCACGGCTGTACCCGCGGCACAACTGTCTCAACAGTCTGCTATGATTTCATGACAAATGCTATTTTTTGACTCTTTAACTAGACATATGATCCATTTATTCTGGCCGACTATGCATCTTAATTATACTCCCTTATTTCCCTCAGTCATCGTGGTAAATTATTGCATCCATTCTCTCCTTGAATCAATGCCATAGCCACAACTCCAATTATTACATATGGGCTATCTGCAACTTATACCGCACTTTCGCATCCCGATACTCAATGATGCAGCAAATGTGCGCTGCGAAGTTTTAGAAGTATTTCCACTTCCCGTGAAGTAGAAGTAGATGCTCGAACGCCTGAGGTGTGTGGGACTGAGAGAGCATGGCTCGAGAGATATAAGTCTTCTTTTCTAGCTGGACATTCTCCTTTGTCTCCCGGTGTCTCGATATTTGCGCTGGTAAAATTGATATTCCATATATTCCCTGTTCCAGTTGTAGTCTTCTCGGATTCCCTTCCCCTCCTTCAGCCCACACGTCGCCTAACCCTCCCTCCTCCATCGCCGAGCCCAGGAATCCGCCAAGTCGAAATGCTTCCGGCAAATGGCCGCTAATGGCGTGGCTGAACGGGATGCAGTAGCCGCGATCGTATTTTTCTATTTATTAATTTATCATCTCGCAAAAATTTGTAGAAAATGCGGTATTCAAGATGCAATCTTTAACTGACTTTTCCTGGTTATCAAAAAATGAAATCGTTAATTTCGCTTTAGATCAATCGTCGACGGGTTTACTTTGTGGAAGTTCATATTAATCAACTGTAACACTTTGTATTTTCCCCACTTTTTTTGTGGTGCAATAAAAAGTGTGGAAAATACAAAGTGTTACATTTGGTTAATTTCGCTGTGGATAATTTAACATTAATTTTAATTATTAAATTAATTATGGGTATTTTGTTTCAGCCGAAATGTAACAAACATTATTTTGTTGATAATAAAACAAATCGGAACTTTCTATCTGCTATATTGCTCCCTTGAAAAGAATACTAGTCTAAGGAGGCACCCACATTAGCCTTAACGAAATCGGCCGAGCGACTGGAAATTAGAAGTTTGGGTAAAATTTTCGTAAATGTTTTCTAGGGGAAGAAAGGAGAAAGAAATCTCGTTAATCGCGGGGAATTGAATGCTTGGAGTCTTGTACATGCATTCTCTAGGGTGTGACTTCGAGTGTGGAGGCTTTGGGTGTGAGGAGAGAAACAATGCCTCAGTTATTATCCTAGCCTAACTCGAGTTTGTGGGAGGAGGCATAGGTTGCGAAGGTGAGGAGTTGTGGTCTGGATAGTGTGGTTTGAGTGTGTTCTAACCTCTCTGTTTTAGTTCAGTAAGAAATATGTTGTGTGCTTTTTATTTTCAGAAAACTTCTGGGTGGTACAACGTATTCTCCACCACTGCGGTAATTCACATCGTTTGCTGCACTGTATATCTAGTATTTGGATCGGCAGAAATACAAAGTTGGAACAGCTTGAATGATTCAAATGATGGAGGAACCCAACTTCAAGAGTTACAGCAACCACTCAAACACTCCACCGAGGGAGAAAGGAAAAATGTTCAACACTAATGGGCTGTTTGTTTATTCAACAGCCAAGTGCAATTATGACGAACTAATTGACCGCCAAGCCGTACATTTAAGACTGAATCTGTCTTCCAGAAGTTTAATTGGATTTTTTGAACATACCTTAACGTCATATCAAACCATAATGTTTTCATTTGGACTTGAAATGAGTGTAAAGCATATTATATTAATTAACAGTGTACCTTTTTTTACCTAATAGGTTGCTACTGAGCTTTTAACTTTAGATTGGAAGTTTTTTACCATTCGTTTAGGAACTTTATTTGTATGCATATGTTATATGCATGTATAGATATGAGCGGTAAAAATTATTGAAGTACGATGTACCTGATTGTGAAATAAAAGTTTAACTGTTTGTTTAAATTTTTATGAATAAATGGGTGGAAAATAAAAAAATTGGGTACATAAGACAATGAATGAATGCAGGATAAAGGCAGAGAACGTGAAATCCTTAGCGGTGAGTGGGAAGCTGGAGAAGATGAATGTTGTTCTGGGAATGTGAATCGAGGAGGGTGGCGAGAAACCAAAATAGTCATCTAGAAAAGTAAAGCCAGCTTTCTCGCCTCTGACCACAAAACGGAAGCGGGGAAAGGGTGAGAGACGAGGAATTTTGCCGAGTTGATGAGATAGTGCGCGGGTGTGAGGTAGATACGAGGCAATGGAATTAGGACGGGAGGGGGTAGGAAATATGCACCTGGATGGGAATGTACCTGTCAGAGTATGACTTCAAAGGAATATGAGAGGAAATCTCTGGTTGACCCTGCTAGTTGAGCTCAGAATCTCCGACAAGAAGAGAACAAAAGAGAAAATGAGTCAAATTTTAGCATGATTAAATTTTTTTATTTATCATCCTCCCAAAATCTATGAAGAATCCAAAACTCTCTCGTGTTTGAGCTCAAATTCTTCGACAAAATTAGAGTAAAAAAGAAAAAGGATATAGAAAACAGTATATCCCTAAATAAAACCGTAGTTAAGACCAACAAAAATCCCATTGTATACATGTTAGTTAAATATTTGTCATTGGAAAAGAATAAATAATTTTGGCCGGCTTACAATGCTTTGCTTGACAAGGCAAACATATAATGAAAAACATGAGTTGAATGAAGACAGCAGATTTTCCACTAAAGGCTTCATTCAAACGACGCGTTTCGTTGTCAGCACTAAATTTTAGGTGTAATTAATGTTTTTAAGTGTCATGTATGTTTTCCATTTTTTATACAACGAAGCGTGTCTTGTGAAAAGACCTTATGTGGAAAAGCGGCAATTACTTCATCTTATTTTCAACGAACCACGGAACAAGCCACAAGGTTACTTCAACGGAGTCACCCGATAGTGATGACACAATTGTGTGAAATTCACAGTGGAAAAAATCATTCGCCTGGACTGGGAATCGAACCCAGATCCCTCAATTTCGCGTCGAATGCTCTAGCCAACTAAGCTACACAGGCGTACTGTGTGTGATCACAAGCGGGTGACTCCGTTGGAAGTAGCTGCGCGGCTAGTTCCGTGGTTCTCTGAAAATGTCCAAAGTAAACACCTTTTTGTTTAAAGAGTGGCTTTACCACGTGGACTGTGGTGCTTAGCGCTCGCATACGGGTACCTCTGGCATCATATACACGGTACCTGTGAGGACATCTTGCTTCTTAAAGCCCCCAGGAGATTCACAGTGGAAGAGGACGCCTGCATCTTAATTGGTTAGGGCATTCGGCGCGAAATCGAGGGATCTGGGTTCGATTCCCAGTCCAGGCGAATGATTTTGCCGCTGTGTATTTCACACAATTACCTCATCTTACTTCGGAAAGTCCCACCGCATCCTGACTGAAACAACACCTTTTAAAAAACATACCATATGTATAAATCCCATCATTTCCTCCGACAGATTGTCGTAATACTGTTGGATACCTTTACTGACCCTTCAAACCCTTTTCGCTGGGGTCCATGACCATCGGGTTAACCATTTGGTTCAGTCGTCGGTGAAAACCGCGAAGGTCTGCGGTTTGTTGCCCCCGAAGACGGATGGCCACATCAAAGATCACTTTTATGCAAGATCCTCGAACACATTTTCGTTTGCAATATTATGACATTCCTGGATAATCGTAACTTCTTACATAGCATTCAGCATGGCTTGCGTAAGGGCAGGTCCTGCGAAACACAGCTTGCGCTCTTCCTTCATGATATCCTAAAATCAGGTGAATCGAATAAGCAAGTCGATGCGATATCACGAGGAGGCATTCAAAAAGGTTCCTCACAGAAAACTCATATAATAATTGCAATCATGTGGAGTTATGAAAAAATAGTGTATTGGATAGGTGACTTTTTCTTTGATATGATTGAAGTCACATAGGATTTCGTGAAGGAAGCGTGATCGGCCCTCTTTATTCATTATTCATATAAATGACCTAAGATATCATGATCTCAAAAATGAAGAGGTTTTTGTTCACTTTCCACAGAAATAATTTTATTTTCCGACCTGGTTTCGACATTAGCTCTGTCATTTTCAAGGTAAAAATCACACATACTGCAAGCTAATGCATGCATTTGTAAAGAGTCGGGGGGAGGGAAAGGAAATGGTGGAAGGTGGGGATAGAATGACAAAAGGTGACGCAATTGGGAGGGGGGTTTGAAGGTTTGTTTTGCACTGGCTGAATTGACGGAAAGGTTTTGGAACATAGAGGAGGGGTGAAGGTTAAATTGGAACAAACTTTGACAAAATTGGTGAGTCAAACAACAAAGATAATAGCGGCGATGAGTGTTTGGGATACAGATAATCATGACCATGGTTAAATTTTTGCTATTACATATATGTAGATGAAATTTCATATTACTCCATAAAGTCGAGCTTTTCCCCTTGCATTGAGTATGTATTACAGTGGCATTAAATTTGCTGTAATGGTCATTGTCTAAAAGATGTTTAGCAAAATTTTACTTGGAGTCACCTTTTTGCTAGCACTTTAAATGTTGCTTTATTCGGGTATTGATTGCCAGTCCACTTTGACCAATGTACAAAGCACCACGGTTAGGTGTATCACAGGTCAATTTATACACTCCGCTGTGGTCCTTGTTGTCATATTTATGTTTTAAATTGAACAGTATCTTCCCAATGGTTACCCGGTTATAAAAACATTTATTAAACTTATCCTTCGGGAAAACATTAGATAATTTATAAGACAGTGGGTCGACAAATGGTATCTTGCACCATGATTTAGCTGTCATCTCTAATTTTGAATACATTGTCGTAATGGATTTTATGGTGCGCTGTTTCAGCTTATTTTGAAGCATCTTGTCAATTACAGCTGTTTTGTATCAATTTTGGATGGCAATTAATTTAATTGCTGCTAACTCTATCTCAAAATTGATTTTGGACATGGGAACAGAGACCAGGCGGTGTATAAATGAATGAAATTCTGACATTTTATGAGTGCGATGGTGACACTCAGCGGCCGTAGCGAGTCGTCACCGTGGGTGGCTCTCCGGTGGTGGAAGGGCAGGTGTGCATTGTACAGGGGCCGCTGAATTTCCCGGGTCGAGTGTCATAGGAATGGTGTCGGCCAAAATATAGGTGGGGTCCCCCTGTCAATAGAAACAATGCTATTAGTGTCTTGTATGCGCAGAGTGAAATTCTTTTGCTCCCGGCTGAGCACGCGGTATGGGCCAGTGTACGAAGGTCTTAAGGTGCCACGCACGGTTCGTCTCTTAAGAAGACATGAGTGCATGTGGCGAGGTCCTTAAAAATAAATGTCCCACGCAGGGCGTGGCGTGAGGCAGGGACAGGTCGGATACGAGCTGTAGTCTGCCGAAGTCGATCTTGAAGTGACGTCCAAGGGATTCTCGAGGTGCTCGGATCCTCTGGAGCGGATCTCGTTTCTTTGTCACTACCATCACTACAATAGCCTCCTGAGTTGCCCTCCTGTAATGTACTCATCGTACTCATGTCGATTTTTGGTATTCATTTGTTTTGTGAATAAATGCGGGGCTGGATGCCATATTGTTTTGATGGAGTCTGACGCCAGAACTAGAATTATGTGGTTGTACTTTCTCTTCCCCAGGGAACATTACAGAGGTGAAGAGGATGCCGAACTTCGTGGAACTGTTTGTTGAGGGGGATTGTAGTGAATCTTATGAGGAACGTTAAATCCAGTATTTCATTGTTAACAATCTGGGAATGCAGGAAGCACATGTGGCCACAAAGGAGGAAATGTTAGTGTCCTCAGTAGGGAAGGGACATTATATGATATTAAGGGATCATTGCGTGTGGAAAAAGACGGTATATTTCAAATTTGAGATGTTAGCGTTGTTCAGATGCCATTTCAGCGCCTCATTATATATAACAATGTATCATATATGATTTTCGGACATATAAATAATGCGATTACAACTTTTACCTTACATTACCTTAGCTATTAGGCCACTCAAACCTCAGAAGGTTTTTGGCCTCACCAACAACTCCTCGCCATCTCTTTCGATCTTCCATCCAGTCAACTTCTGCTCCCATTCTTCTCGTGTCCTTTCTAATCTGGCCTTTCCAGCGTAGTCGTGGTCGTCCCAAAGGTCGCTTTCCTCTTGGTAGGCCTTTTGACACTGCTCTAATTGTAGCATTTTCTCCTCTTCTCCACACATGACCTGCCCACCTAAGTCTTCTGCTATTGACTTGTGCTATTATATCTGGGTCCTTATATAGCTCCCTTAGCTCGTTGTTGGTTCGGATTCACCACATTCCGTCTTCGTTTATGGGACCATAGATGCATCTTAAAATTTCATTTTCAAATACTATCAGCTGTTTTTCTGTTTTTTTTTCTGTGTCAAGGCAATGATACCCCTGAAGGTATCCTTGCCTTGACGTGGCCAATCCTGAAGTATGAGACTTTTAAGTTTCAGAGGATAAAACTAGTAGTGGCATGTAATAGGTGAGGTGGCAAGTGTAATAGGAACTGGGACTAGGGATAAGAGTAAAGGATGTAAGAGGCATCCCTCAAGAAAGAGACAAAAGAGAGTTAAGATGGACCTGTGAGGCTTTTAAAGTAGATTTATTACAGTGCCTGATATTGCCGTTCATTTCAGTTCTATGCAAGTTATGTAAGTTTCATATAAGTTATCTATTATTTTGCTGATTCCCTCCTGTAAAAGGATATGCCTTGAGATTTTGTATAATTCCAGGTATTGCTGCTCATTTCATGAGTAAGTTAACTATTTTTTTCCCTTTTTCCCCTTGGAGGAAAAGGATGTAACACAGGGGTGGCCAACCCCATGGCCCACCTTGAACATTTTTCATTCATTTTTGATTCATCACATTTTAATACAATAACTTTAACACAATAATAATAACTCATTATGTTTCAATTTTTCACTCCAAAAAAATGTCTATAGTGGGTCTAAATCTAATATGGGGATATATAATTTTATATGCGGCCTGCAGAGTTATGATGCATTTCCAAAGTGGCCCGCAAGATCATTTTGGTTGGCCACCCCTGATGTAACATATACATGTTGAATACAGGTATTCAATTATCTTGTTAATGAACATGGGGTTGGACACCATATTTTTTTTGACACAGTCTGATATCAGAACTTGAGCTATGTGGATTTGCTTTCTCTTCCCCCAGGAACATTACACCTCCCCTTCTGGAACTGAACTGGTCATCTCCCAAGTATTGATTTTCCCTAATCTCCAATCTTCTATTAACCAATGATTTTGATTATGATGATGATGATTTTCTTGTGTACTAGTCTAAAGTGTGGCAAAACCTTCAATTCTTTCAAAGTGACCGCTCCCTTAAAACTCCAGGCGGATCTTCTCAAAAGCGAAACTTGGCCTGATGACGTTGACGTTGGCAAATATTTTTCCCCCAAAACATCACTTCCAAGGCGTCAGCTCACCGATACCCAAACAAACGCACCCCAAAACCGAGAGGGAAGTTGAAAGCCAATTTTTTTCATTGGAAGGCACCAGTGTTTGTGATATGTCCCAAAACGTGACTGGAAGTGTCATGCAATCCACCCAAAAGATCGCTACTTCGCCGGAGAAGCTGAATTGTGATAATGCTGTGACTGGTAACACGATTTGTGCACCTGCCTCAGGGTGCTCTGGGATCACCATGACCCTAAGTTCCACTGGTTCGACCGAGTCAAGTTGACTAGGTACCCCCAGCTCTGCTCATTGTGTGTCACCTGCTGGTGTTTCACCCCTTCTCAGTAGTTTGAGGCATGGTAAGCTTACC
Source organism: Ceriagrion tenellum (assembly GCA_963169105.1). NCBI lineage: Eukaryota > Metazoa > Arthropoda > Insecta > Odonata > Coenagrionidae > Ceriagrion > Ceriagrion tenellum. Next base: position 15,550,777 of record OY720638.1, read on the forward strand.
AGCTTCTTGTTCTTAAATATCCAGGCCCTGAGGGGCAAGTGCAATGACCTTGAAGTAACCCTTCAGTCACTAAATGTGGACATTCTATTGCTCTGCGAGCATTGGTTAGGGGAATCAGAGGTCACTTCATTCTGCATATTAGGTTATAACCTCATCTCCTACTTTTGTCGCTCCCATCATAAGGGAGGTGGTGTTGCCATATACTCTAGGCCTGACATTGACATTTCTTGCATAAACTTCAGTGAGTGCTTCGAGAAGGACTTTGAATGTTGCATGGCTAAATTAACAATAAGATCAGTGACCTATGCTATTTACTGTATATACCGTTCTCCAAGTGGTAATTTTAACAATTTCATTGGTGGACTAAATGATGCAATCCTGTTTGCTCCCTCTAAAAGTGCTATCTAATTTTGTGTGGTGACTTAAATGTAATATTATGATTGACTCGCATCACAGGTCTGATCTTAGCAACTTGTTTGATAGTCATGGCTTAATGATCATAAATGATAGTCCTAGAATAACCTACTAGAATAACTAAATCTTCCTCAACATTAATTGATCTTCTTATCTCCAACATACCCTCCTCAAACTTAGTTTGCAACACCCTAGCCACCTTTCTGTCTGACAATCATGCACTTCATTTTTCACTTAAATCTTGCAGCATCCGTTCTTATAAAATCCCCCACACTATCAGTAAAAGAACTTTTGATGCAGACTCCATTCTTAATTTTGTAGACTCAATATCACTTGAAAATTGGGGTGATGTTTATGCTACTAAAAACACTGATGATAAGTTTAAAAAGTTTGTCAATACATTCTTAGTGCATTTTAATGCTGCTTTCCCTAAGAAGACTTATCGTTGTCGGCCAAAGGGTACTAGAAGAAGGTTCTACTCCCATGACCTTGTTGTTGAAAGCCAACGATTGGGTGAACTTCATCAGCAAGCCAAGTATGTAGACAACAGTCTAATGACTAATTATAAACAATCACTCATCACCTTCAAACAACGTGTTAGGAACCATAGGAAAATTATCAATGAAAGTTACCTTTCCTCCACTAATCCCATAAAATCTGCATGGCATGTCATTAAGTGCAATACAAGAGCAACTCAAATACATAACACACATAAAGAATTCAATTTTGATGGCACTCCAGTCTCAGATCCCTTGAAAGTTGCGGACTGTTTCAATTTAATGTTCTGCAATGCAAATCAAGATCACCTTACCTATCCCAGTTTACCAAACAGTTCCTCGCCATCTAAGACCTTCTATCTCTTCCCAACCGACCCATACGAGGTCAACAAAGCCTTGAATACACTTTCTAACAAATGGTCTTCAGGATTTGACGAAATCCCCATCCCTATCTTGAAGGCAGCCAAAGATTATATATGTGACCCCCTAGCTCACATAATTAATACTACCTTTGATGAAGGTCATTTCCCTAACTACCTGAAATTAGCCTATGTTAACCCTATCCACAAAAAAGGTCCTTATTCTGACCCTAATAATTACCGGCCAATATCAGTGCTTCCTAGTCTTTCCAAAATTTTTGAAAAAATTTTTCTCAATCGTCTCATAAACTTTCTTAAGTCATTCCAGCTCTTGGACCAAGCCCAGCAAGGCTTCCTAGCTGGGAAATCCACCACCACTGCTATATTTCAGCTACTCAACCATATCCACAAGGCCCTTGACAGTAGAAATGCTACACTAGGGATCTTCTATGATCTTAGTAAGGCCTTTGATAGTATCAATCATAAGATATTATTCTCCAAACTTTCAAGGCTAGGGATTAAGGGCAATGCCCTGCTTTGGATAAAATCTTTCCTCTCCAGTCGGCAGCAGCAAGTAAAATATTGCCACCAATCAGACACTGGCTCTAACATTACTCTATCCAAGCCACTTCAAGTATGCCAAGGTGTCCCCCAAGGCTCGATACTCGGACCTCTGCTCTTTATAATTTTTATAAATGACCTTCCATGTTCAATTTCAGTTGGTAAGCTACTTCTCTATGCTGATGATACTTCCTGTCTTCTACAGTCAAAAAATCCAGCTGAACTTGGGGATATTTCCCGAACCTCCATCTCAGATATGAGCAATTGGTGCCAAGCAAACAGACTCACCATAAATTCTCATAAATCTCTGCACCTGCGGTTCCACCACAAAAAGTATCCTCCCACCTCCAGTTTCTTACTTCGTTTAAAGGATAACATCCTCATCAGATCACATTCTATCAAGTTTCTTGGTCTAGTAATCAATGAAAACCTGGACTGGTCTGACCACATACAGTACATCATGAAAAAAATTACCACTGGAATCTTCTTGATTAGACAACTAGCTCCAATTGTCGCTCTGGATACCCTGAAACTCCTATTTCACTCAAAAATCCAATCTCACATTTAATACGGCATCCTATTCTGGGGTAATGACAACCTTTTCCACAAGATTTTTTCCCTCCAAAAGCAGGCCATTAAGGCAATGCTTCATCTCCCCCTCCGTACTCCTGGCAGACCTTTATTTAAGAACCACACCATCCTCACACTTCCATCCCTTTATATACTTAACTGTGCCTTATTTGTCAAACAAAACCCCCAAATATTCTCCTCTCACCATGATAACAGTACTAACATCCACTTATCCCAAGCCTCCACCTCCCTTTCTCTACATGGTCCTCATCATGTAGCCTCAATAATTTATAACAAATTAGCGTCTGATATTAAATCACTTTCCTCTCTGCCAGTGTTCAAGAACCATGTAAAGAATTTACTTCTTGAAAAAGCATATTATTGCATTTCTGAGTTCATGGCATCTAAGTGTGCTTGCTGTCATACTTGAACTTATTTTATTTTTTACTAATTGTAAGTCCTGTTGTGTCTTTATTTTTTGAAACTTAACCAATGTTGTTTGCTATCTTAATGCATCATTTTTTTTTATGATTTCTATGTTACCTTGTAACCAACAGAAATAAAATCATTATTATTATATTATTATTATTATAACCCTTTTGCATTGGAGCCTCGCCATGGAAATGCGTCCTCTGTTACGGAAACCATGAGCAGTCTCTCTACACCACTGTATGAAGCTCTCTCATTATGATGAATTGTACGGGCATGCCATTCATCCATCTTGCTATGCCATTCAGTGGGAAGCTTGTCCCTTTCCTCAGTCACAAGGCCCTTCACCCTCCAACTCTTAGCCAACCAACCAACCAATTATAAGCACTCTTTCACACTATGAGTCCTCGGTTAATGGATTGCATATGCTCTAGTTATGTTTAAAGATAAATTTTCTCAGTACTCCAAAAATATACACGGATGAATTCCTTGTATTTCACTTAGTGTACTTAGATTTTAAACAAAATTCCATCGTTAATACAAACTGTATGTATGTATTCTTGCCATTGAAAAAATGTACAGAATGAGAACTCCATTATGATAAACACTACAATTTTTTTTTTTAAATTGTAAACGTGCAGCAAAACACCAGACACCCATTTTCAAGTATGAATTTTTGGAGTATATAACTAATACTTGTTTAGAAAAAGCAATGCAAATACAATGAGTTGACAGGATTTATGGTGTGAGGGTCTGTGAATGAGTGGGAGGGTGGAGCTCAGTTGCGGAGGAATGGGCCTAACCTCTCGCTAAGCTGGCTCTCGGAGGGTAACAGCATACCTGGGTTTGTTGTTTCTAATGTGGTCACTTCTCTATACTCCATGTTACTCTAGCTGGCATTCATTCTTTTGCATAAGAAAATCAATCCCTGTCAGCTATGGCAGGCACTCATCAGTCACTACTGAAAATCCTGATTGGCTATTGCCGACATTCTGCACAAAAAGGTTAATTATTCTTTGCAAAACTTTGGCCGGGTGAGACTTCAAGCATATTATTCTATGCATCTTGTATTTTGATGCATTACTTTTTCTCCTTTCACATTCCATCCCTCAAACCTCAACCTCCTACTTTTACAAAGCCTTGTGAACCTAACATAATATTTCAACATAGCTAAATAACGATCTGACTCCAAACTGTCCCCACTCAGCAGGAGTTTTTGGCACTCCTGCTGAGTGGAGACATTTGGCACAGGCACTAAACCCCTGTATTACCATGTTGAAATAATTTGATATGTCCATGTATACCACATCACTTTCCATGGGTACCTAAACCTAGGGTGATATTTAATCCAAGTGTTTGTTACTAATAATTTATTTTAGGCTTGTGCGATGAACAAATTTGCCCATCGAGGGTCGATGAAAAAATATCACCGAGATTATTTGGATTCGATGATTGTCATCGACGACGATGAGTCGATGAATTCATCGCCGTCGATGAACTCACCGACCTTGATAAGTCGATGAATTCATTCATCGCCGACGGAAAGGTAGAGATAGGCACGGGAGGGGGGGGGTGATGCAACACAAATAATTATAATCTTATGGGATGGATTCATTGACTCATCCTCATCAGTGAATTCATCGACTCATTGACGTCAGTTTATTTATCAACTCATCGACGTCAGTTAATTCATTAACTCATTGATGTCAGTTTATTCATCGACTCATTGATGTTGGTGAATTCATGGACTCATCGAGGATGATGAATTCATTGACCTCGATGATTGCTGACATTCATTGTCATCTGCCATTACTTGTTCCTAGCCCGTACTCTCTCACTTCCAATCCATACCTCATTTCCTCCACCTTTCCATTCCATTTACCCATCACTTTCAGGTTTTTCTTGCCCAGGATTGTTGTAATTATATCTTTTAGTTGCTGGCATACCCCAGCCATCTCTTCCCCATATGTTTACTTGTATGCAAGTGCACCTGGACCAATACGAAATTTTTCAGGCTAGCTTTTATTTCAGCCACTAATATCCTGCTGCTCACCTGCTCAATGTTTACTTCCCTCGTCCTTTGTTTTGCATTCAGCACCATAGCCACCCCAAGTTGGCTCTCATCTCGCACACTCTAGGTTACAGGGCAACTATCAATCCATTAGTCCCTCCTATCCCTCCATCTCAACTTGCATAACCTCAAAGCATCTTTGTTACCATTCTCCATATCCAGTTTTATATGTTCTACCTTCCCAGACCACATCATAGTTCTAACATTTCAGATTCCTATGTTTTAGTGCTACTTTTCTCCTCTTCTTTTTCTTCTCTCTTGTGCACCTTGAATTCTCTGATGACATTGTTGCTAAAGGGTTTCATGTGGTGATGACTGTGGAGTCCTTGCTTCCCCCATTGCCAGGCATGACTACTACTCTAGTGGGAAGTGTTCTATAGTTTAAAGGATTCAATTCTCTTATATTTACTTTCTCCTATCTGTCCAGTTCTATGAGTCATTGGAATTTACAAGCTCTTCCACAACACCAATGTTGCAGTTTTAAGTGAGGGGTCTTTCACATGACAGAATATATAAATTTAGTGAAACCTTTGTTCTTAGGTTATATTGTTGGAAAATACAAATTGAGTTGCTCAAAAACTAATTTTATATCATGCATTGACAGCTTTCTGCAATCCCATTCAATACTGTAAATGTAGTTAGCATTCTCAACCTGAATGGAATTTTCACCATGATTTCAATTGATGGCAACTTATCAAGCAACACAAAGCTAAACAAGTAAGTGAAAAAATTGTACAAAAGTTGAAATGGGTGCTTTCACACCAACATGAGGGTAATGTTGAACTGATTGGGGGTATAGATGGAAAATAGTGCCACACTAGCTGAGACCTTACTGGTGGCATACTTAGTGACGAGGAATCTATAATTCACTTGTTTGGCATCTGCTTCAGTGGAATAGCTCTCGTATCTTATGCATGTGTCAAATTTCTATACAAAGGTATGCCAATTTTTTAACTTCAGTAGATAGTGATATATGTACTTAAGTCATCATCTTTGGTCTTTCATTCATAAGATTGGTTGACTATAGTCGCCACCCCTACCTTATGTAATGCTAGTTCCCTAACTTCCTGGCAGCTCATCCTGTGTACTTTGCTCATAACTTGGTCCACGAACTTATTCCTGGGTCTTCCTCTGGGGACATTTGCCTATATTTTACCTTAAATTATATTCTTCACGAACCTATTTTGCCTCAGGTGAGTCCAATCCACCTGGTTCTTCGTTTGTATGGTGTTCCATGTGGTCCTTGCCTCTTCTACTCTTCTGTACATTCATCATTTCGTATTTTGTCCACCCATTTGATCTTCATAATCCTCATCTTGCACCAGGCTTTGAAGGCTTCTCATCTCTTCTGGTTCTTGCTTCTGATCCGAGAGAGTGCCATGCTCCACATGAATGTTTACAGTTTCCTAGCTTGTAGTCCTATCTCCTTTGAATACAACAGTTGTCTTTTTAACATGAACGCTTACTTTGCTTGGGTTAATGTTTGCTTGATGTCAATAGTACTTCTTCCATCCCATGTGATGGTACATCCGAGATAGGTAAAGGAATCCACTTCCTCTAATTTCTCTTCTCTCTGGGAGACTTCTGCGTTAAGCTTCTCTCCTCCACGTACTAGGATTTTAGTATTTGTCTTATTTATTTTCATGTTGTATTCTTGGAGAACTTGGTCTATTGCATTATGCGACCTTTGAAGAACATCGCAATTTCCAGCTATGACTGTGATATCATCTGCGAAGTGGAGCTTGTTTATATCTTCTATGTCAATCTTAATTCCATTCAGCCCAATTTCTTGGGCTTCTATTATTGCCTCCTCTAAGTACATGCTGAACACTGCTGGTGAGAGGTTGTATCATTGTCTTACTCCTTTGTTAATTTTAGCTTCAATTCATTTTCCATCTCTCATTAGCATTGCAGTGACTTGCTACTACTATAATTGGCAGATTATTCTTCAGTCATTGTAATCCATTCTGAGTTTTTCCAGCAGCCCGAACATCTTGTTCCACTCAGCATTGTCAAAGGCTTTCTCCAGGCTCACGAATCCCACATACAGTGGCTTTTTCACATGTATCGCTTTCTCTATGATTAATCTCAGACAGAGTATGGCCTCCCTGGTTCCTCTGTTCTCCCTGAATCCAAATTGGTTTTCCAAGAGCTTGTCTTTAACTTTCCTTTCCAGCCTTTTATTTGGGATGCATGTGATAGACTCAAAGTTCAGTGCTCCGCACATTTCTCAGTCCTTGCTTTCTTTGGTATCGCAATCATTACACTCATTTGAAAGTCCTCTGGAAGTCTTCCACTTTGGTAGCATCTTTGATCATTTTGTACAGGTTGCACTTGACTTTACTTCTAAGTGCTTTGATGAGTTCTCTGTTGATGTTTTTGGCTTGAAGTACTTTGTTTTTCTTAAGGTTTTTCACTGCTCTATCAACTTCACTCCTCAGCATGTGTGGGGCCAAGTCTTTCTAGCCAACCTTGCTCTCCTCTTTCATTAGGTTTTCTTCCCATGGCATTGGCTCTTGGAAGAATTCTTTGATGTATTGATTCCATCTATTCCCAATGTATTTACCCTCAATCAGTATATTCACATTCCTGATATTGTTGCTTTTCATTTTCTCTCCTCAAAGTGTTTCATTACTAGCTTGTATGCAGTTTCGATGGTCCCCTTCTTCATGTTTTCACTATCTTCCTTCCAGCAGCTTTCGATCCAATTTATCTAAGATTTCTTGCATTCTCTGTTGGCTTTGTTCCTTAGCTTTTGTTGAGGGTGGCTTCACTTTCGTTTCTGTGCTCTTGTATTTTATTTTTTCTTCCATTAGTTTCCGAATCTTCCTTGATATCCATCGCTTCTTCTTTTCAGCCCTCTTGCTCTTCTGCTACTTCTGTGATTTTTCTCTTGGATTCATCCTAGTTTTCATTGGTTCCTATTTCTACTTCCTTATCGACAGCAGAGGCAAGTCTTTCTCAGCCTTACTATCTTCAGTCACTATTTTCGTGTCTAATCTTGGCTCATGTTTTATCTACTAAATTGTATTGTATTCAAGGTGGCTCTCCATGAATCCTAGGTTGTGGATACTGTTTATATTCACACCAGGATAGCTATTGCACTGTTTTACTTAGTTCTTGTGCCTGACTCTGACAAGAATGTAGTCAATTTGGTATCTGGCAACATCTCCTGGCATGTGTACCTCCTTGCCGATGCTGCTCAACGAGAGTATGCTACTGCCATATTCTTCTCATTGCAGAACAATACCAGTCTTTCTCCTTTGGACTTTCTTTATCTTAATCAGAAATATCCTACACTCTTTACCTCTCCTACCACTGTGTTCCAGACTCCTTGCATGGAGAGGTTTTCTTTCCCCTTCTCTACTCCACGGACTTCTTCAATCTGTTGGTACACTAGTTCTTTTGTTCTATAGAAGAAGCTTCTTCCATTTCTTTTTCCGTGTGGCCAGATGTCGGCATGTAGACCCACTCTATCACGGAAGGCTCTCCTTCCAGATTCACCATCAGGATTGATGTACTGCCATACATTCCTCTCTCTTCTGCCCAATTCTGCCTTCAGAATGATGCCTACGCCTTCAATCCTCTGGTTCCCTGTTGAAGAGTAGTTTACTCCAAATTTTCATTAAGTGGCCATCAATCTGTCAAAAATATTATCGATTCCAATGATAATGAATGTGATTTTCTTAAATTCCCCATTATGAAAGATATTATGTCGCATTATAGCTCTAGGGTAACGCAACGTAGTCTACCGTCGTAACCAACAAGTATTTATCTTCTTTCTTCTGCTTTTGTGAATGACTTTTTTTCACATCGATAAATCAACATATCTTCTTGGCTGAGTCAAATATTACAGCTTACTATAAAAAAATGTAATGCTTAACGATAAAATTATAATTCTACTTTCTTGGGAATTCAACGTTTTTACATTCATCTCACATCGGCGCGTTTCCCGCTAAATTTTCAAAAAGAGCGAAATATAACAGTCAGTTTTTGGTAATAGTACAGATACTTGCCGTCAGATGCCGTATTAACGCATCTCACCGGTGAGAGTGGAAAAGCGGTCTGTCGTGTCGGGATTGAATGGTTGATATGCCACCTAAGATTTTGGCAAATTTCAAAATGAAGACGGTTCTTACCGATATTACTGTGGGTTTACATCAACACAAGGACGTGCAAATGTAAAGGTTCTTCGATGAGGACGTTCTTTATCACGTAAGCCTTAATTGTCATTCATTAGTGTGCCTTTATCTTTCTTAAAATATTTTGTCATCTGCTTGCATTATTTGGAACCAGTATCCTTCTCCCATTTAAGGCTGTGGCTTGCAAATTTAAGTGTCTTTTCAATTTGACCGCGGCGTGATGAAGTGCATTATCGTGCTTTCAAATTTAATGAAGATCTACTCCTTAAAATTGGTTGCTCATAGTGTCTGTACATTATCGTGTCGTAGCAGGCTTACGTATGAGAAAGCGTACTTGCCTCTCTCTACCCCATTTGCACAATGCTGATGCAATTTGTGTGGATACCCAATACCGTGCAACCATGATGAGTGGTTTAGTTTGGAATTTACATGGTCATTTGCGGATTTTCCTCTTTGATTTCTTTTATATTATTACGTGTTATTATCAGGAGAATGGAGTTGTTTCCAGTTGTAACTTTCGAATTTTGCGGTGAAAATATTTCGCTTCAAGTTAAGAAGGTTGCCATAAATCTCTGGCTTCGTCCAGCTGCGGTGATGAGAGACATTGTAATTTGAAGCATAGGTGCCCTGGTAATTTACGTTGATGTAACTAATCGTGATTAATCTATCGAATAGTGGCTGAAGCCTCTTGCAGTCACTATCACCGCGATTGCATGTTATGCGCGCGAAGTGGTTTGGATGTATATATCCCTCGCATTGATCGTATCGTTGTTCTGCCCGCACAGGTGAGCGATCCTAAGACAATGACGTCATCATTGCGTGCGTAAACTTCGTCGCGGCCGCTTTCGTTGTCGTCTGCCATTAATTTCGTGGGTGGATGTGTATGGGGGGGAGGGGTGGGGGAATGGGACAATTATGAGGAGGAAGCGGTGGCAACGTCAGCTGTCACTGCTCACTGCCCTGTACCTGTTGCCTGGACTCTGCATATTCCGATCGTTCATCATTAATAGTTTTTTGGGTGATTACTTCTCAGCTATTAGATCGATCAATAAGGTTTTTCAAAGTATTGTTATAGTGACCAGATTTCTGCTTCGCTCAACTTGGGCAAACTAATTTCTCGGTGATGGGAGGGAATTTCCCATGCGTATTTCCCGGGACAGCTGAAGCGTTGAAAAACTAGTCTCGCTTTGACTCCTTCTCGACTCTCTTTCTTTATCAAAATTAGACCAACTGCCTTGATAATTTAGGATATTGTTACAATAGGAATGAATATCTATTTAGTATTTTGTAATTCTACGAAAGAAAAAAAGAAATCAGATATTAAGGGAAAATTGTGATTCATTTAATTACTGGTGAACATATTTTTTGTTTTATCAGTTTATCAGTTGATTTTTGGAGCTCCTGAAATCTTATAAGATTGATTTTTAAACCCCTTCATATGACTTTAAGCATTTAACAGTGATGGACCAATTTTAATTCAGGATAGTTAAAAGTATCTGTGGATGGATAAATATAGTTACATCCATTCAAATTAGCCCTTACTTCCTCTTTCGTAGACAGACACAGCACAGTAAACTCTATTTCGATGATAGGCTGTCCATAACCCATGTAAACATAAATAAGCCAATTTTGGACCCTCACACCCCACATCATGGACACCCATAGACTTCATCCGGCCCCCCCTGCTGTCCACGTAGACTTTTTTTTCGTAAATTACTGTGAAACGGGTTATTAATTGATTGTCATACACTATTTGCAATTTAAGGCTGATTTTGAGGAAAGGTAAGTAAAAGAATAACTACTCTTGTAGCAATGATATTCTGTCATTTACTATTAACTGTAAAACTAGAAGTGCATATTGTCCACCATTGTCTACGTAGACACCCCCCAACGTGGACCTTTGTTGACAACCCTCGTACCTGCCACCCCTTTTTGGTGTCAACGTGGATTATGGACAACCCCTGAGTTTTGTATGGGTCTGGGAAAATATGCTTGCATTGATGGTTTTGATCAGTTGAAATTAGAAGTCCATTGGCCTGAAGCTGTGGTCATGCATAATGGAGTGGTGTGAAGATGTTGCCTTTTTACTACTGAGAATACGTTCCCCTAATATCCTGTCTTTTAAAATAAGCTAAAGTGGTAAGCCTGAACTTTCTGTATTCAGAGCTCATTCAGGCATTTTGGATAATGTCGAATCAGAATGACAAGTGTGGCATAAATTGACACTATGGGAAACGGTGTTCCATACTTCGTGTGCATCTTATGTGTTCAACTTTTCTTCAGGAATTCAAACTATCTCTTTCAGTTATCATTGAATGTATATTTCCTACTAGGAGCCATGATGATATAGAGGAATATTCCAATTCTCATTAATCATCTAGATGAATTAAAAATGCTGTGCCTTTAGTGTAAGGACTAAAATTCCTACTACGAGCACTTGAAATTGGATTTTATTTTCACTCTGGAGGAACGCTAAGTGTTGGTGGTTTTTGCCATCTCGCTGGTGGAAGTCTTTTAGTTTTCCTCAACAGTGATTAAACTTGTAATACCATCACCTCTTTGACCATTAAAACGATCCTCATTTTTCTGGGGCAGCGGTAGTTAAAAAGACTCTGCATTAGGTAATGTTCCACATCAAAGCACTTCTACTTGTCCTCTGTAAATCTCATAGTAAATTCTCTTTGTTTGCTTATATTCATGGAGAGTATTAGAAAGAAAATTGGTTGGAGAAATCCAAACACTTGCACAAACCAGTGTTTTTGTTTAGTATTTCGGAACACAGGAATAAACACTACAAAATTGGTTCTGTCCCTGTATGCTTGCCTGCTTCATCAAGTTAAGTGGACCAATCCTATTTTGTCTATCTCCTGTCTTTGTGTGTGAAATAATTGAAGTATGCCTATGGTCAAAGGAATTAATTAATTATTTTAGGATGCATCATTAGGTTTTTAAATCTATTTTGAAGATACCCTTTAAAGGCAATTAAACAGGAAATTTCACAATTTTTTTTCTATCTATCTATTTTTCTATTTCTATCTATTTTTCTATCTATTTCTATCTATAAAATTTCTATTTTCTATCTATAAATCTATTTTTCACAAATTAAAAACACATTTTGGAAAATTTGTCTAAAATTGTATTTGAAAGGCTTGTATTAATAGTGAAAATGTTACGTTAACATTTTAGATGCAAATGATAATCCATTCAAGTCTTAGAGATTGAATTACATTTTTAGAAACTATGGTTGTGAGTATTTAGCATATGAGTCCACTAGATTGATGCTTTTCAGTAATGCCTTGTTGCCATCCCCTTGCATGAAGAATTTCTACAACTTTTTTGCTTGGCATTTTTCATGTTTAGCTTTCATTGCTGCTTCATGGAATTCTAAGCAGACCCAGAGTCAGCTTGAACAATTATGTGTGAACATTTTTATCCATGTTCTATTACCAGGAAAAATGAAGAGGACAAGCACTGCAAGACTGAGGTCGAATTTGAAAGAATGAGCTAGTGGTTTTTATGGATAAAATTCTAGTGTGTAGATAGAAGAGAGATGCTTTGCTATTGTTAGGTTGAATGTGATTGAATTTGTTGATGCTCAAGTGGAGATAGATTTTAGAAAAGGAGTATGTCAATGTTCCCGTATTAGGGATGGCTCAAAAAAATGTTACTAAGTGATAGTCGTTTGATGAATTGAAGAGTTGAAACCCAAGTCGGCTAATTAAACTGCATCTTTGATTAAGTGATACCAATCTAAACTACTAGTCTTAAAAGAATACTGTACTAATATGTATACCATAATTCCTATCCTGCACCATTTGAGCTTTGGAACAAGATGATGCCGAAATTAAAAAGACTTGAAGGAAGATCGATCAGACTGTGTGAATCATGTGGGCTACTTCTGTTTTTTACTTTGCCAAACCTTGTTGTCAATATGAGGCTTTGCTGTGATTTTAAGCTCGCATTAAATTCCAAACTGAGAATTAATCATTCAACTGTCAGTAGTGAAAGATATTTTTGTGAGGATCGGAGGGAACTGCACTAGATTTTTCCAAAGGGCTTTTACATTTGGAAGTAAGTTCAGAAATAGAGGAATTGTTAACTATTACTTCACCACACGATTACAGTAGCATACGAGGTAATTTTTTGATGTGGCGTCCTCAACTTAAATATGGGATAAAATGAGGCTAATATATTGAAAGGAATTCCAAGCACTGGTTGTTGCGTGGATAGTATATTGATTTATGGGTTGTGCTAGCTAGAATATTTGAATATTGGTTCAACTTTATCGCCTGAGTCAATCCAAATGATACTATCCTCGTTATAAAAATATAATTTGGACTGTCATGCTAACACTTAAAGGTGTTTACATGTTCACTAGTGTGTACAGAAGAAAGCTTCTTTATTTTCCTCAATGGAAAGAGTCTCTCCTCTTCCAGCAATCGATTGGTGTATTAAGTGGTAGAAGCAGGCTTGTCAATCCCCTAGATGTTACTTCCAAATAAATTTATTCAGCAGATGTCCTTTGCTGTAGTGTGTTCCTTCAGTGAATCAAGCACCAGCATCGATGGCAAATTAAAAATTCCTGGAGGAACCATATCTTATGGTCGAACTTAAATGTTGTTAAGTGGTTGCTTCCCTCCGTCGGCCGTGATAGTCGACATACGTTTCAGTCTTTCATTCCCTGTACTTGTCCCTGACGATTACCCCGAGCCCCTCTCTTCCGCAATTGTTACGAGCATGTCGATGTAAATGTGTGTGCGCTCAGCATCGCCTCTTTGCGCCGGCAGGTACCGCTGCCACCGTCCCAGGTGGACGTTGAAGCGCTCACAATTCAGCATCTCCTCTTGGTAGAGCGGCGGAGAACGTCGCTCGACTCCCCCGAGGATGACCGTTCCTTTTCATCGTTCGGCGCACAGCCATCGGGAACATGCTCCCAAGTCCGCCCTCGAAATCCCCTTTTCATTCGCGATCTTCATGGCGTCTGTACAGGTCATGCGACAGACGGAATTTTTAATTTGCCATCGATGCTGGTGCTTGATTCACTGAAGGAACACCCTACAGCAAAGGACATCTGCTGAATAAATTTATTTGGAACTAACATCTAGGGGATTGACAAAATAAGGAAACCGTTGGAAAACACAATTGATACAAGACAACGTTTATTTAACTGCTTTCGACGGTATGAGCTACAGTCGCAATTTTCCACCATCATAAATTCACATGAAATAAGTCAATGACAATGTGGGCTGAAGTAACTAAACTCATTAAAAACCATTTAAATCATTTCAGTTCTGTTAATGGAGAACTTGCAAGTTTTTTCAGCTGTTTTAACTCATGCATCATTGATAACGAAAATTTTTTCCTATGTATCCTTTCATCTGAGCGACCCATATTTATTGAACCACAGTGAATCAAAAAGATGTCGTTTCAAACGCAGCTTTTTGCGCGCCATTTTGGAAGTTATACGCGTGACGACACACCTGCAATCTACCGTACGAGATACCGGCGAATAGTTCGGCGAGTATCACTGGTACTACCCGTTCATTTATCTTTAGCCTCGTGATATTTCTTTGAATAATTGCGTCTGAGTCTCAGAAAGTATATATGTATTTTGGTATGCAATAGTTAAACGATTTCTTAGTGTTTCATCTGCATGGAAGTTCGTGCCGAGTCAGATAATCTGCCTATGAAGTCAACGCTATAGTGATGATGGAGTACTTATAATGAGATGCGACATGTAGACATTATCGGAAATATAAACTGTTAGATCACTTCGTTAATTATTAACCCGATTAATAAACATATTAATTGTTTGCAATTTCTATTGCAGTATTTCGGCATTCTTAGAAATGTGATCTATTTGAAAAGTTCGAATCTAAAAATGTATTGCCGTTCCATGAGGAAATATTACATCCATAGCGCAATGGGACGCGTTCGATAGCAATATTGAAAAATGTATGCTCAGTGAAGTGCGAAATATTCCTGGAACATAAAGTAACGGCAAAAATAATTGTGAGTCTAGCCTTGTGATCAACAAGGAGTCTAACGAGGAGACAACGCGAGACCTTCGGTGAGGTGAGGTGACGCCAAAGATTTAATTTTTTTGCGTCTGGGGAGAGATGTAGAAAAGGGTTACTGCTTTTTCTCCCATAGGCCCGGGTTCGCGAGAAAATTGAAGGTAAATCAAGAATTTCGCTCCTCTTCAATTCGTCGCATTAAGACATGTTCACACAATGCATGTCCTTGCAAGGATATACGTTGATAGATAGATACGTGGTCAAATTATCCGTATCATAACAGGAGCTATTTTATGTCCACGAGCTCATGCATTGGCGCAATTTGGGGTGTAACTACGATTCAATTTATTGGGGACCGTTAACGCTTCTGATCATGCGTAAGTAACAACGGTTTTACGCTCGTACTACAATTATTTGCCGTAGTGACGTGGGTTAAGACATTGCCGGGTTCGCGAGAAAATCGTAGGTAACTCGAGAATTTCGCTCCTCTTCAATTCGTCGCATTAAGACGTGTTCACACGATGCGTTCACTAGCAAGTTGATGGCGTTCGTTCGGATGTAAAGCATTTGGTGATAACTTTATAAAATGCGCTTATTGTGGAGTGATTTTCTGCTTTACATGCCTATCATTTGCGGTTATGCGATATTATTTGAAATCATGCCGCATAACGCCGTGAACGAAAGATGAAATTCCTAGAGTTACAATACACCTAATGAGGAAAAGAAAATGCTGTGTTATCATGCCCTACATTTGTAATTAACTGGAATGGATTAACTTTCTATCTCCCGAGATCCCCGTTTCGATTCCTCAAAAGGTTACAAAAACAATTGCAATGATAGGTAAAATGGTGGAAAGAAACCTGTAGTCGCAATTTTATCCCGAACCCAGGCGGTATGGGAGAGAAAATCATACACTTCTCCCACGTTTCTCTCCTGTTTCAGGAAAAATTGTGTCGTTAGCAGCCTAAACACAGGTTTCGTGATGTTGTCCTGTAAGTAGGGACTTATGGATGAGCTCTCGATAAATTATACGCACAAATTCATTCACAAAACCAGTCTACAGTGTAAGAAGTTCTGACAATGCCAATGACATGTGACTTAAACGTAAATGGTTAATTTTCGCTTCGGTTCCGTTACTTTTGGAAGTGGAATTTCCATCGTTGAGAGCAGCGTAGATGTTTGCGTGCTTGCATCCATTGAATACTCCACCGTTCTAGGCGTAGCGCTCCAGCTTTTAAGTTCCCCGGTGACGTCGCCTGGAGTCCCCGAGAAAGACGCCAGGCCTGCCACAGCTGCGGCCTCCGACATGACCACCGACCATGCCTCCGAGCGACAGGAGTGACGTCAGACCTGCCCGATCTGACCATTTCGCTCGTTTTTCGCGCCGTTGGAATTTCGACAAGTTTGAGAATTTATATCTCGGGAACTACGCATTACTTATGCCTCGGGTTTTTTGCATTGGGCAAGATTCATCGTCTTCTATTACCTCTATTTTAAAAAAATCGGCAAGTTCTTCATTCCTTGCGTTTAGATGTAGCTAAAAAGATATTGCCTCTAAGTCAGAATATCAAGCACAGATAGTATAATAGTCACTGCCCACCTAAGTCATGGACAATATCACATAAGAAACAAACTATCGCTCAGCAATGGATCAGAACATCATTAGCACATTCACAAACACAGAAAGCTCAAGAACAAGTATCCTTAGCAGTATAATTAAGCGTACAAAATACAAAGTTATGAGTCCTTTATTAATTTAAATCGAAATAAGTTAAAGCATCATCTACCTTGGTCCATGTCAAATATTGCATCTTTTAACCACAGCAACACAGGTACAGTCATAGAAGTAGGCAAAACCTTAAAACTGAAATATACTTCATTCCAAAAGACTGACCAGCACCATACCGTTATTTGGAAATTTCCAAACAGCCTGTTAGCTCGGAGACATAAGTGTTAAATTGTGAATCCATCCCAGAGAATCCCTCAGACTTGGCCAATCCCAAAGGATTATTAAGGACCAGTTAATACTCAAATTCACTCGGAGGGGCAGTTGTTCGTTTAATTGATATTCAATTGTAAAGCAACATCGTTGCTGATATTAATCATAACTGTTAAGATTATTTTGGATTTACAAAGTGGCTTAAATAAATACTGTCTCTAAGTCTGAATAAATAGCACAGATAATAAGCATTACCCACCAAAGCCACGAACAAGATCACAATGAAACAAACTAGCACACAGCAAAGGATCACAAAATCACTAGCACATCCCACTAAAACAGATATCCTAAGAACCGAGTATTATTAACAACACACAAATGTACAAAAAAACACTAATCAGTGGGCCACAAAAATTAAAATAATAACTTAAGGATCATACATCTCGCAGCACGTCAAACATGACAACTGTTAGCCATACCGACACAGTAACGATCGAAAAAGTGGGTAGGACCTTAAAAAAGAAATTCACTTCATTCCAAAAGACTGACGAGCACCATAAAGCTTCGAGGAAATGTCCAAAGAGCCCATTTTCTACTAGATATATGCATTAAATTACGAACACATCACTGGGTATTCCAAAGATCAACAACACCATGGGATTAATAAGGATCAGTTTACACACTAATTCACTCGCTGGGGCAGTAGGTTATCTCATTAATATTCCAATATAATGGCATAAGCGTTGCTGATATCCAAGAAGTCATTCACAGCTGTGGTAACGCAGATAATAATCACCGGGCAATTCCAAGCGAGGATGTCGCCTCAGCAAATCTTGCCCGGAACTGAGTTAGTGAAGAGGAAGGGCATTACCACACATGAAAACACTTTATTGTAATAATATTTGCCATAAATATGAGCACAACTCGGCTGATAATGTTCGGGTAATTTCTGTAATTACCCTTGCTCCGGCATTTCGTCCCGTCATTCCGGTGTATTTGTTTACGACATTTTCTTTTCTAATGTGAAAACCATTATGCTTGACTAGAATTCGAATTCAAATCTCAAAAATGTCTCGGCCAGGGCTAGTATCACGGTTCTTTCCTTTTCGTGGTCTTTATCATCATCCATAAGGCAAGCCGCATTGGTAGGGCAATGCTCCCAGTCCTGGGAACGCACTCCATTTCTATGAAGCACCTGATCTTTCTTTATGAGGATCACGTTTTCGAAATCATGAGCGTAATTGAACAATAGCATTTTGAAGAACCATGATTGCGATTCAGGTTTGTCACCCAGTCACAGCTACAGAGCTATCTTATTTCAAGATGAATTTTAGATGGAGTGTCGTATCCTTTCAGTGTATTTATTTGCTTCTATATGCGTTATTGCGAGCTGGGTTACTTTTACAATGCCTGGTGATATTGTCTGCGAACGTTTGGTGGAAATATAAGGAAAAGAAAAAGCATACATCTTTCACTGACATTCAAACAGAAAGCAGTGGTTCTCGGATTTCTTCTCAGCAGCCAAGGCCATTCCAATCAAACGCCATTATTTATTTATTTATTTATCTTCATTATCCCGAATACAGCACAATGTGTCAATTTACGACGGGTGGATAACAGTAACAACGGACAAGACACAAACTCCCATGTCCAGGGCAGATAATATTCTACCCAGGCGGGACTCGAACCCGCGACCCTCGGGTTAGCATGCGAGGACTTGACCCCGCCGCCACCGAGGCCGCCGCCATCGTGCATGGGTTTTGGTACCAGCTGACTTAAGTCTTCAGTTAAAGCAACGAGTAATCTTGTGAGACTCCTGAGGATCCCAAAAGGTATCCCCCTGTCGACACAATTCTCGGCCAGTACAAATCCATTCAAACTCAGAATCTATGAAGGGCGCATGATATAGATTTGGGACGTAGTGTGCCTTTAATAAGAGATTATTTTCCCCTTATGTTGCGGGCGGCTTTTGTGCCGAAGGTCTTGTTTCAGACGCCAGTCGTCTAACCCTCAGGAAGAAGTGGTATTTGACTTCTTTCACTCCCTCAAAAGTATTCGACGGGTGCCTCCGAATTTTTCGAAGCGCGAAGAGCCTTTTCTTTCAAGTGCAGCAAGTATTTGAAACCTGTGCGTTATTCACTACAACAAACCACCCCGACCACCACCACTCGGAACTTCGCTAAGGTTTACTGATGGCTACTTGATTGAGACGAGCGTCGATAGACGGACAAGCAGAGCAGACAGCGCAAGCCGAGATATTTTTCAAAGCATATAGCGGCCTCTCCGTAAATTCTTGGAGGAAGAAAGATCTTATTAGCCTTTAAGTACGCCTCATCTTTCTCCCAGGAGAAGGAATCGGGTAGTAGGTTGTTAAAGGCAAATATATCTGTCCAAAAATTTCCCGAATTGGTATTGCGCCTTCGACTTTCACCCACCCAATGTACTTTTATTTGGTGCTTAAATGTAAAAAAAACTCGAATACTCAGTACCATAAAACGGAATTAATCAAATTGTCCGCTATTATGAGAACTATGCTTATCCAAATGTTTATCAATATTCATATTTCGTCCGAAACCAGGAATATTTGCGAATTCACAAACGTCTAAAGTCTAGGAGACTGTGAAAAACAAACCACAGACGGAGCGGGCTGCATGGAGCCCAGATCTACAATCTACAGGGATTATTTAGGCGTTCATTATGAGGAAAATGCGAGGAACAAACGATTTTCGACCCCTCAAACGAAACGACCCGTAAGTAAGATGCAATATGGAAAATGGTTGGATGAGAAATGAACCCAGTAAAATGATGCCAAAATGTGGGCAACTCCATGTCTCTTGAGAGTTGGTCAGGAAATCGAGAATGAAGGGGGATGTATTGATTATTAGGCTAATAAATATCCTCATCCTTATGTAAAAACCAGCCTAATTCTCGATGCTCAATTACTGATGGTCATGTGCACACAACTCAGGTTGAGAGAGTTACGAATACATTTTAACCTTTTACACTCCTAAATAAAGCTGCACAGTGCTCCTTTCCAAAATCCATGAACATTTATAGGCACTATGAGATGAAATTTATGACCCTGTAAAAAACCAGTCAATATCTTTATGTAGGGCACACACAACTTAAACCTCCGTAGAAACAATAATGTTACGACACATTTGAAGAGGAATAAATTCTTTAGGGACGTAGCAATCTTATAATTTTTAATGCTGCTCATTCCTAATTTATACTCCATTGATTACTCAGCGGATTTATGAGGAGTATTCGAATGAGCATACGGAAAATTTCTGCGGCTTCTGGAAGGTGCTGCTTAGTCGCTTCGTGGAAAAGATGGTTTTTAGTATTTTATCACTTTCACGGGATGATACGCGATGAATTGCTGTCGGAGTATTACTCGCATGAGTGTAAGAATGTTCCTCATAAAATTTAACTGCATGATTTAGCGGAACATTTTTCACTGCGGATATGTCAAAAGATATTTAAATAATTCAATAATTTATCTTATCATCTAAGTATTGTCCTCCATCCTCTTAAGTTGAACTACACGGCTAATGTATTGCTTATATCAAATCTAGAAAATATATCTGGAAAAACTCCAAAAATCGTTTAGGAGATATTTTCTAGAAACTTCCACTCTTATTTGGGTCTCTCACTCAGACAGGTTATTGGTTTTTACAAAATAAGCAGATGGAACCAAACTCAAATTTCTCATAAAAATAATTGTATTCTTTACTTAATCATTTCAAAGTAAATTAAAAATGAAAGTAGCCTCATGCAAGTTTACTAAATCGAGTAATTGACACAGAGATCCGGTCCATTTCCTCGTTCATGTATGGCTATTCTTTGATTGATAAATTTGCGAATGAGTGGATATGAGCATCAGACTATATGCACGGCGTAGAAATCAAGTGGGACTGAGTACCTGAGAAAGGTAAGTAAACATCTCATTTGACGACCAAGGAGACCGCTCTGATTTCTTTACGAAGCCAGAATATGTGTAAAACACAGTAATGGTTGAGGTCGGTATCCATTCGCTGATACTTCCGCGGATTCCTGCGAAGTTTTGGAAACAATAACGTCACATCACATAGATTAATTATGAGATCACTAGTCGAGGCCTCGCGTAGGTTTGAACCCCAGACCTTCTTGACCGCAGACGAACGCTCTCCCTCTATGCTACCGCATCGATCAAGATAAGTCCGCGTCCAATGGCACTTACCATATATCGACAAAGGGAAATTCCAACGTCTCCTTTAAAAGTAGGCCAAATAAGATTTCCTGGACTTTTGAAAGTAGTTTTCAGAAAGTGAATATTATTACGTAAGGAAGAATTCATAAATATAAGTGTTTGGTACCTATTGAATGCGCGAGGGCGGAAATTTATGTAGGGATATTTTTTAAAAAGTATTCTACCGGTTAAGGTGGGTTTTGCTGAATGTCAGAGAATCTCTCCCCGGTCCTCCACCCATTCAGGGGCCTATCTCGCTCCAATACATCTTTTTTTTCGCCTCAGCGTACGATCTGCCCTTCTTCATCCCGTCAATAAAACCTATTCTCTTTCTTCCCCTTCACCGCTTGCCCAACATCCTTCCCTCTATCACTCTTGAGCAACCCAACGCCCTTCATAGCACCCTTCAGCCATCTACTCTGCTATCCCGGATTTCTTTCAGAAGAGTCCTTTCCTCGCCCACCATCTCGAGCACTTCCTCGATAGTCTTCCTTTCCGTCCACCTAACCTTCTCCATACCCACATCTCAAATGCCTGCAGCCTGTTCTCGTCCTCCTCTATAAGAGTCTATTCTGGACTTTGTGTCAAAGAGACTTAATTACACCATTCTTAGAAGTGGTTTTCTCCTTAACAGACACGTCCGAGGGAGGGTGCTCTCCGGATGGCGTGTCTACTGAAGCAGTGTTTGAAATTTTGAAGTGAAGTGCCCAAGTAAAATCTCGGCATGTTTTTTAAATCTGGGTCGAGCTTTGGTTAGCTTATGTTCCCAATAATTATCCAAGTCCTCTTCTAACTGCAAAGTATAGGAATTATCATTTCTCTTCATTCACATAACTTAAATATGTCTGATATATCACTTACATGCCATTCACTCTTCGGGTACTTACGTTGAAGTGATCCTCGCAGATACACAGATTTGCCCTAGGGGAGAGAGGATGCGCTCGTCTGATTTTTTTCATCCAAAAACTTAGTCTTTTCACCTCCTTTGGAATCGAAAAGAAATACTTTTCCGGCGTGTTAATGGATAAATTACTGCAGTGAGGTACAATGCAGTATTTATAATTTTTTGTGACATCTTGCTAAGCTTCTTCCGAAACCACGCTAGTAAGTTGCATACGAACTTACAGCACTTCGAAGGACCTGACGTCATAGCATCATGACTGCCGTGCGAATTACGTTTTCGTGCATGGCTAGCAGACAACTTTTAGAATGCGTCTAAAATGGTAAATAAACGTTTTCTACTGGTCAAAATTGTGTTGTTATTTTTCTTAAAACGCATATTATTCGAAAATAGAAAAATCACGACTAGTGTCCAGAGACCTATTGGACCGCTTTCCCACAAGAAATCGGAGAACAGCCCTCTTTCCCCTGGTAGAGGTGTACCATTCTTAAAATTACCGCGGTAATTTTCTTAAATTACCTCGGTGTTTTACTTAATTAACCGCTACCCCTGAAAGTACCCGTCATTTTCAGTGATATTCACCTCCGTCTCGGATATTTTTCATACCGATACATACCGTCAAAATGATATGCCGCTGTACTTTGAAAATGTATACCTTGGTCCCTGTAAATGCTTGTACAATACTTTATTCAACAATTTAAAGATACTTTTATTGCAATTTCAGCAGTATTTTTTTCTGATAGCAGTTATTTATAAATTTATATAAATCTTATTTTTAAATTTTTGAAAGGATCCCGGGGGAGATGTGACGAGAAGGAAAATATCTTTGTTAGTTTTCCCCCGTTAGCTGCCAGATAGAATATGCCGCCAGCGTTTTGGGCTCTGACGTAGTAGTATTTTCACAAAGATAACAAGTGCAGCGCAAAGCAGATAGATTTGTGGAGGGTTGATGTGATAAACTCAGCAATGTGGCTGAACTAATCTGTGATTAAGGGGGCTGGAATGCCTCCAAAATCGAACGGTAAACGGTAAAATAGGCAAGGGTTGAATCTTTTTAGGTGAACTGTAGGCAGACTATTTTTCAGCAGCCATGCGTTAAAGTTTATCAATTCCGACGTACTTGGGTCGAAACGGTGAGAAGTAAAAGAAATAGAAAACCTATTATGGAGTTGAAAGACTTTAAATTATGTTTACAAATTTTTCGATGACCAATAAAGGGATCTGCGAATTATTTTTTCCCAGAAAAATGGCTCGCTTGGCGAAATTGGCTATTGCTTGTGATGGATAATTTCTTATCGCTGATCCCTCTCCCCATTTGAAGTGTATTCCTGTTTTTCGTACCTCGCCCCATCGTGGCCTTAATGGAGCGGTAACCTTACGTGTGTGCTGCTCGATTCGTAACCTCAACCTCTTCTAATGGGTCAGCCTGCCTCGCTTCGTTCTCACGACCGGCTCGTGGCTGGCCCCAAGTGGTCTTGGAAGATGATAGAATAGAATATGTTTATTATGCTTTGTGTTTCCCCATAGGAGCAAAAAAAGAAAATACATATCAAAATCTGCTTTGAACGAAAAAATAACAAAAATATATATATACCAGGCCAACATCTCACAGTGATAAAAATTAAAGAATTTCAGTCACAGATAATTAACACTAAATACAATGGAAAATATAATATATAACAAAGGAAAATATAATATCAATCACAGAGAGGTAGAATACGAACAATAATTTCTCAGATCATTTTGGAAACATACAATTCTATAACAGGATACAAATGTCAATTATTGGCACATATGCCCTGCCAAAAAATTCCTTAGAAGCTGTTCTGTAGCACGTAAGGAACTCTACAGAAAGGACTTTTTCTTCAGAACTAGTTCCTTCTCTAAGGATCTGTACGGAACATGAGAGCCTGACTCTACAGAACGTCTGTTCTGTAGTTATTTTCTGCAGAGCAAAATAACTCCTTACAAGCTGTTCTGTAGAACTTAAGCAACTCTACGGAAATATGTTTCCTTGAGCTTGTATGGAGTTCTACAGAGCGTCTTTACTTTAAGGAATATGTACAGAACTTTAAGAAATTCTGTAGAAGTGTTTATAAGGAAACTATGCAGAATTTTTTAGCAGGGTGCTGCTTATAGTAATATGTAGTTAAAAAGTTTTTCCTTGAAAGAACACAGCGAGGAAGATTTTAAAATAGATATTGGCAAGGATGATAGGTGGCCTTTGAGCGGGGAAGCACGTATCAATGCCGGTGCGGATTCGCGCATCCTTTCGCGTCACTTGCCACTGGTGCGCGTGCATATTCCGTCCGCTCGGAAGGGAATCATCGCCCTTCCCCCGTCATGCCGGCACTGCCGCCACGCTCACACCACACTCTATTCTGCTTGCAGACCCCGCCGCGGCCCCTCGGCCCCGCCACCACTGCGCCGGTGTTGCTGAGACCGGAGTGCCGCGCGGCCCGCCTTCTCCTCCCCTGGCGGCCCACGCTGTGGTGAGTGACGGCCCTTCGAGGACCGAGGTGTGCATCCCGACTCGCCTGAGGTCGGAGCGCGTTCGACTCGGCCTCGTCAAGCATGGCAAAGAGATTGTATTTTCAGCATTGGCTATCCCATAATGTTGACGTAATCAAATGTTTTAAGACTAATTTGAAAGTCTGCTATAATGATGATAGCTAAAGTTACGCGTCGAGCAGTTTCTTTGTTTTTTGAAGAATTTCTTTAGAAATAGAACCAACTAGATACTGCTTGTATTTTTGGCCATTTTACCGCCCACAGGGCGGGGTCGTGAAGAAAAGGGCGAATGCCTCGATCATCCACTGTAATTGAGCCTTAAAAGAGTTTCTTCAGCTACTCAAATCTCAGCAAATAATCTCAGCAAATAGCTGTACTTTATGACGTTTAAAAAAACCCCCGCTTGTCCGAAATGCTGGAAGAGCTCACTATCAGTTTTTTGTCTCCTGAAAAGTTCCTCTTTGTCAGCTATGCGATATTGTCTTCAACGAAGATTTTACCTTATGAACTCGTGTACCATACACACCCCTCTTTTATAAGCGTCGACATTGAAATTTGGGGCTCAAGATTATTGTTTACGCCTCCTTAGGAGTTTTCTAGTTATTTTCTAATTAACGATCTAGGTAAACATAAACGTATTTATGCCGAATGAACGAGCTCGATGATTAACAGAAAACTTTGACAAATATTTGGGGCTCGTGATAATTATATTTACGCCTCCTTAGGAATGCCCTGGTATTGTCGCCGATGAAGTTTCCGACGTGTCAGACGCTGAGGTGACAGGCCACCCACAGCGTCTTCCACGGGTGATTATCAGTCAGTCAGTCAGTCACGGAGGATTCTTACGGCTCAGATGGAGATGACGTCGAAGATGTCCCATGGAGATTCGGACATTTATGTGCATCATTCGATGGACATAAATGTCCGAAAAGGCTCGTCCGAGATGACGTCGAAGATGTCCCATCTACTTAATTCGATGCATATAAATGTCCGAAAAGGCTTGGGAAAACTGATCGTGCTGTTCCCGAGGAGATTCCTTGGAAGCATAGCCCAGACAAGATGCGAAATCGTTTCCCTCCTCTTCGCTCAGTGCTGAATCCCTCTGCGACGAGACTTTGTGGGCCACTCGGTGAACTGGGCTTGTGATTCCTTCCCCGCGTTCTTCAGCCCCGCAGTTTTGGATACGTTGCTCCAGCAATCGTGTATTTATGAAGGGTCAAAGGGACTCCGCAGTATCGATATCAGTCGAGATTATACGTACTGTACTTTGGGTACTGCGCTTTTATCGGGCCATCTAATCAAATCAAAAATCCCATAGAAAACTGGGAACTCGGGGAACGAAGCTTCAGTTTGACACTTTTGTTTCTTCTGAAAAGCTGTTAACATGCTTATGAGAAAGGGGTTTAGGTGGGATAGGGACTCTTTGGGAAATAGGACTGAAAGTATCCATCACCAGACCGAAAAAATCTTATTTGCCAGAAAAACGGGGGTATATTAGAATATGTATGAAATGGTCAATATGGTCGCAAATAACATGGTGAGATTAAAATGCTGTTGTCACTGTTGTGACCAACTTCACTTCTAGAATGGGGATAAAGCAGGCGAAGAAATATTCTTCCTCTGAAAAAAGAGATTATCTCTGCCAATCACAATCATAATCTCAAAGAATAATGAGAATACCGTTAGTGTGGACTTGGGCGATGAGTCTTTTGCAAAGTACTGTATTAATATAAGGACCAAAGGTGGTGGTGGGCGTTTTTTGCTTGGGGACTGGGTGCATTGTGCAATCAGGCATGGTTATAGTAACGAAAAATGATGCAAAATGCACCTTTTCAAGAATTTCAGTGGGGAATAGTAAAAAAACGTATTGGGCAATTATGGTGACAATGAAAGAGAGACTAATAAACGTCGACCTATCGAAGACCTACGCTGTAAAAATACGGATCACATTGTCCTTGAGGAAGCGGAGCGTAGAACGTGTGAGGTGCGTGGCAACCGAGCAGTACAATTATGTTAAAAGTGCGAGAGTGCCCTTCAGACGGAGTGTTTAAACGGAGTACATTGTTGACACTGGTCAGAAGTTTCAAAGAAAGAATTGTCATAACTCATGTGATTTAAAGGCAAATATAACATCCCGTAAATGGAAATCAGTATGGCATGATTCTGAATCATCATCCATTAGTCATCCTTTTTAAAAGCCTCGGGACTATTATTTTAAGAATTCATGTGTATCGGCCTCATTTATCAGGTAAAACGAAAAGATATGGCCACTGCCCAGTGGAAACCTGCGTTTCCAGGAAATATAATTATGCTCCACAGGTAAAATATTTTTTTCGTTGTTTTTTAAATTAATAATATACCTAAGTAGAGTAAACCAGGTGGGAAAGAGACTGGAGTTGGGAGAAGGGTGCAAGTTGTACTACAGGGGTGTTAACAGACGGAAGAAAGGGGGTGGAAATCATCCTAAACGAGACCTGGAAGGAATGCCTGGTGTGAATCAACCGACGGAGTGATAGGGTGATGAGTGTTGGCTTAGACGGAGGAAGGAATGCTATAAACATCATGTGCGCGTAAGCTCCCCGGGTTGGGTGCGAGGACCCAGAAAAAGAAGAGTTCTGGCGAGCGTTAGACCAGGAAATGGCGGATATACCCGGAGAGGAACTTCTGCGGGTGCGACTTAAATGGCCACATAGGATGTGATAGGACAGGAATAGACAGAATACGAGAGAAGAATGTACGTTAGGAGAGCAAAAAAATTGAGCAAAAAATTCCTTTTTCAAACCGTATGTAATTGTTGCAAATACGACACAATTTTTTATGCGAAAGCCGTGTTAAATCATCCACGTAAAAATGTTAAATAAAAAAACAATGACTCGCGTATACGAAGTGAACGCGATCCTCGAAGGGAACATGATACACAAAGCGATCGCGACACACTAAGTGAACACGGTTTCCAATGGTCGTTAAGTATGGTTGTACGGATTGCCTTGAACGGCAAGCAAGCGAGCAATACAGTCCCCCGACTGACTCGAGCAGAGCGTCAACGGGCCCAGCTGCTTCAGGGGTTTCCGCGGAAGTCTTCAGAGATGAAGAAATCGTGTAAGACGCGCACCCTCTTTTTCAACTACGATTTCGGGAAAAAAGGGTGCGCGTGGTGCATGGGTGTATACGAGTGGATTTTGATTTGGATACTATCTAGTGAATAGCTTGAGTAAGTGACTGGGCTGTTCATTTAACATTTACATATCTTGGGTTCAAAAATCACTTTAATACTGTCTCCGAAATGTGAACATTCATGTGTACATTTTTATGAAAGCGACCTTAAAATATGTAATTTTGTGTTGACATGTGTTATTTAATTTGTTTTCTTCTCTGATAGTTGTTTATTTTATTCGTTGAATCCTTTTTATAGTCTACCGTCGTGGCGCTTCCCCTCTCCTTTGATGTAACCAACCGAAATCTGTGCGAAGGTTTCCTTGGCGTGTTGGACTGTGGAAGGTTTCCTGTTAACTTAAACAATGTAGTTTTTTCCTCTTTATCATTATGTATGATGTCCTCCCAGTTGCAGGGACCTTTAGTGCTCTGGAATATCGTTTTCCTTGGCTGTTACCTTCATAAAACCAACAGTGCTCTACTCTTTCGTCTAGTGTGCTGGCTGAAGGGGCTTGTGCTGGAAAACCCTTACCTTCTTTTCCCCCCAGTGGGAATCTGTTGTATCTAGGCTAGCTATAGGATGCTTGCGTCGATCCCTCTGCCGAACAAGTATCTCGACGAGGGTGTTTGTCGCCTGGTGATCAGAATCAGCTTCCTTGTCCGTGAATCATCGCGTGATGGTGGGCAAGTGGGCAATGGGCTCTCAAAGCGCCCGTCCCGGCACATGACGTGGTCATAACAGCGTCGCCTTGAGTTCATCCGAAGTGCAGAGTTTTGCGATAACTGGATTCGTGAGTGCGTAAACCGGGGCACTAGAGACCATACGGGAGTTGCACACTGAATAGCAGACTTCACACAGGCCTTGTATATTGGTCTTTCAGTGTCCATGCCTAACACCTACGACCGCAAGATCATTCGTAGCCGAGCAAGTACGCGGCGGCCCCCCGCCTTCGGGGAAGACGAATGTCTTGGAATGTAGGTGGCTTCCTGCAGCGTCTTGACTGCAACACTCCTCTTACGAAAAGGAGCTCCACATCTGCGTGTAGGGAAAGGACCAATTTCCCCGAGGGATGTCGTGGTTTAGATGCTTAAAGAGCACTTGTTTTCGGACTGAAACCTATGGCGTAGTGGCATTTTTATGTCAAGTGCCTTGTTTACTCCCCTTGAGTACGGAGATCGTCCTGCTCTGCAGGTAGGACGATCCCAGTGGCAAGGGCTGAGAAATTACATCAAACCAACTTCAACAGGAGTGTATGACATCGTGGAGAGCAGATATTTTGCCGAAGATTGCCGAGCCGTCATGAACGATGCAGAGCGGGGAGCTGTAGTTCCTCTAGGGATTAGCGTATGATAGCGAGGTCGTTGTTGCTGAACGGCATCTTGTACCGGCGGAAGAGTCGTAATTAGCGCCTAGTGCGTGATTTACATTCGTAGAATAAGCTCTCTAAAAGTACTTAAGCCGCAATATAACTGCTGACGGGATATGGCTAGAAAAAATTACGAAAAAACTATCATAAATTATCTAGGTATCTATAGTAATATAGACTACCCCCTCATTTTCCTGAATTTAAGTCTTCAGGGTGTGGCAAATGGTCTTTAAGTCTTTTCCCTTCACCGATTAGTGGAAACTATTGCGTGTCCCGATTCAGCACCGACCTCGTCGCCGATTGAGGGGAAAGCATTAAAATATACTTAACCTACATTCCAATTACTCTATTGCTATAATTCGTAAAATGTTAGTTTATGAATAGGATATGAAACGATTGCCTTGTATCCCCATTAGTTTTATTTTGATTTATTAATGTTACAAGGTCGGTGACTAAGCGAGGAGCACAGGGTATCCATATGGTTCTTATCTTCGGGGGAGGTGAGCGAGTGCCGTCGTTTTTCTAATTTGCGAATTGACTTAACTTTGCTAAAGAGAACTTAGTGATGAAGTGTTTTCATAAAGTCCTTGTCTTGTTCTGGAATAAGAATAAACGTTGTATAATAGCAGCCCTGGAAGACAAGAAGATTGTCCTTTTACGGGTTCAGGTAAAAACCTATGGGAAACTATCGGCAATATTTTCTGAAAATCAAAGCGTCTTCTCACGGTTTGGTTCTTATCAAATTGTATATTTGTCGTTTATTTTTATTTCCTTGCGCTGCTTTTTATAGATTAATCCATTTCAATTTTCACTGAGCATGATGTTATTCTCATCATCTTTGATTAATTGGAAACATTTTTTTTCCTGGAATGTATATATGATCTTTATGTCCTGAATGTATAATAGATCTTTATTTCATACCTCATGTTAGCTGTGCTAAAGTAATTGATTGTGTTTGATTGATACTGTCCGACATAATATTTATTTATTGTGGGAATGTTGTCGTAGCGAAAACTGTAGTCCCGTGTCACAGTGACGTGTAGTTACTGAAAAAATATTTGTGTCGTCAATTCCATTGAAGGGCGGAAGTATTTTAGCTGAAAAATAATATTCTTTTTCTTTGAATGGTGCCTTTAGCTCATTGTGTCAAGGGAACCTATGTTCAACAAAATCAATGAAGAAATAACATGTGCAGTTACCGTAGAATATTTATTTTTAATTAATTTTTCTATAAGTGGTTGTGTGGCATTGTACAATTTCGATTCTGGCAATTCCTTCCCCTCTTTAGGTATTAGCATGTGCTATTCGTCTGATGGGAATACACCTCTGAAATTCTTTTTAAAGTTATTGATTTGTGTTTTTTTGTTGTTCCTTCTTTTTGTTGTCATTAAATATCATAATGTCCCTTAAACAAAGCTGTTATTTTTTCAATGTGGGCTTTTCATTCTCTCGATTGCGCGTCCGGTTCTGATGTGTAACGTATTATTTGTGGAAATAGTCAACGTTTCGGAAGGTTGACGTCACTCGCTAACTAATTTGTCTTATAATCCAGAAATGAGTATTCATTTGAAATTTTAAATACCTCAGAATGATGGTAAATAGATTCTTCATTCCATTTGATACAATATTTTGTTTCTTGAAATAGCCCAGCTACTCAGTGAATATTTCATTGAAACATCAGACTCTAAATGCTGTTATCGTTTTCTTTTTAGAAAAAAAGGAGATCAGCCTTTAGGAAGTGGAATAGCTTGGATGTGAAGTTTGTCATGAGTTTGGGCCCAGTTAACTGCTTTATCTACTTGGACCTTACATTCTTCCATTGTTAATTTGAGTTGTGTATAGTTTATTTATTAATTCAACTTTGCTCGTTTGAAGTACCTTTCTTCTTCAAATTTCAATATTTTTGGTGTTAATGAAATTTAAATTATTATATTTTTTATAAATAGAAGTAGTAAGTAGGTATATGTAATGACTGCAAGACGTAACTACCTGCTTTAGTGCTTTTTAATTGTAATCGTGAGTTTTTAATCT
Organism: Ceriagrion tenellum; assembly: GCA_963169105.1. NCBI lineage: Eukaryota > Metazoa > Arthropoda > Insecta > Odonata > Coenagrionidae > Ceriagrion > Ceriagrion tenellum. The sequence goes on from OY720638.1 coordinate 15,581,970, forward strand.
GCTGTGAAATTTATGGCTTTTGAAAAACATTCAATTGTATGTTGGCTTACTTGTCCAACTGTGCTATGAATGGACAATATTGGATGCGATTGCTAATAAAGCGGCTCAGCGATCAATGATTGTGTGTCTAATGAATGTGGAACCCCTTAACCTTGAAATACTGGATCGCCTTGCGGCAGCGTAGGTGATCAGCGGTTCAGGATCATCTTGTGAATGAGGTTCAGAAGCGCTGCGGCGAGGTATGATTTCGACAACACTCTTATAAATCACTTTATTAGAAATAAAATCAATTATTTTGAATGGCTGAAGGACAGTCGTTATTTTTATTTTATAGAAACCCCAATAAAAATGTAAAATTCCCCCTCTTTTGTCACTTTAGTGTAAGTTGTCAACACCGAACAGTCGGTGCCAATTGGCTCTCAGTGGTTGGAGATGAGTTATTGATTTCCAACAGGTCTTGTGGAAGTGAGATGACTGTCCGTTAGATTGCCCCCTGACTATAGTAGTAGGTATCGTCGTTCATCCTGTCCCCTCTTCCACTCAACCCCTCCTTTTATTTTTCTCGCCTTCCAGCTGGGACGTTGGTGGGCGCATTGTGAGTATAAAATTATCGCCATTGTTCGCATTCGCAATTATCACAATTGTTACATTTCAAGCATAAGCCTGCGCTTTCGTATGTACAGCTCTGGCTTCATTACGGCTACATGGGTGAAGATCAAAGTAGAATTGCATTCTCTAATTTTTGGTCCAGTAATGAAAAGCTGTGAACCATAGCAGTTGGCCACAAACCTTTAGGAACTCTAGCATATAATGCTTTCCATGTGGAAATAGATGAGAATCTAGGAACTTTAAATCCAACATATTATAAAAATGAGCGCCTTAAGTTAATAAATGCACATAAATTAACAAAACAACGAAATCACCAAAAAAACTGATAAAGCAATGAAAAAAACCGTGAAGGCAATCAAACCCAAGCGAAAAAAATAAATCAAACCAGGTGGGTGTGGTTTACAAAAAATCTTCGCTTAATTTTGCCGTTGGGAATATTTGATGGTGCCTAGAAAATAGGTTTGGTTAAGAGTAGGCAATTTCAAAGGATGCACCTTGCTTCAAATGCGTAAAAAAGAAAGATAATCGGAAGCGAAAGATAGGATTGTTCCATGGTCTTATGAAACATTGGAAAATAAAACTTCATTTAATTCATGTCTGTGACGTGGGACTTGATATGATTCCAATGAGGTTTTTTCGAGAGTCGGCTTACATGATTAATTTTGTAATGAGAGGTCAATTCTACAAAAGTGTTCTCACTGCTCGACGTGTTAGTCATGCCTTGTTTTCGAATAAAACGCAGAAATGTGGTGGTAAAAATTGGAGGTCACATACCGCCTTTTGAAGGCGACGAAGTAATTGAGAGAAACGCATCTTACGGGAGATATCTTTTTAGCAGCTTAATTTAGTTGAAGGGAACCCTCCTCAAACTCGTGAGAGAATCAATATCTTGTACTTTCATTTTTGGGGGATTTAAGATAAGGACGATGCGAGTGCATCCCATTATTGAAATATTTTGAAAAGCCCAGGTAAGTTTGCCAAGGTATGCACATTATAATCCGGTTCGTAAATTATGAGTGACTAAAGTGGCTTAATTATATTATTCTACTGCAGCCATTAGTGCTAATAATGCAGTGGCATAATATCATTTAACTAAATCCGATGTATTTCATGTTAAACAAATAGAATATGACAATATATTTAAACCACCTTCTTTTACATTCAGCGAAAAATATTGAGTATTGTCGACGTGACTTTTGAACTGATCGCAAAATGTACTTGTCGGTGGCATTATCTTCGACAAGGTAAGAATGAAATCATTAATCGTACGCGGAAGTTCGTGATCGACCCCTTGTTATTCAATATTTATAATATTAATATGATTGTAGACTTAGCAGCAAAATTAGATTGATTGCTGATAATGCGGTCATCTTAGGGGAAATTACCACGAGAGAGGACTTGCTGCGGAGGTTCTCTTATCGGATCTAAACAACGTTAACTTGTAGAATCTTGGAGTGAGGACTTGAAATTAATTTTACTAAATGACCTGCAGAACTCTTCTAACGAAAGATATCACATTCATTTGTTCCTTCTTGACGAGACTGAGTACGAATATTTGCGACTCGGGTTTCTCGTTAAAATTGGGTCAAGGTGCATAAAATCATCATTTGATCTTCAAAGAATAAGTATCGTAATTGTGATAATATTGTCTGAATTAACATACTATCTTAGTGGCCTTTCGGTATTTCTAAGGTTCCGTTGTAAATTGTATTGTCATCTCCAAATAAAAATAAAATGATGGTTGATTACTTGAATTTTTTCCCACTTGCTTTATCAAGTGCTTTTGCACCAGATTAAGTAATTCTGGCAAATTGAATCTTGTAATAATATCGGCGCCTTACCGGAGTTGGAAGCTTAAGTTTCCTTCGATGTAGGATTCTGGTTATGATTGATAAATAAATGATGAAATTTAGGATTTCGAAGAAATTAACTGAGTTCTTATTTTACTATTTTACATGCAAACAGTAAGAAAAATTCGTGATGGTGGTTATTACGCAACAAAATTATATCTTCAATTTTCTCTCAACTGGAATTTTCCGATGTCTATATGCCAGGCTTACAACTTGCTCGAGCGTATATACTATGCTTTCATTTGGTGTGACAGCATAGGAAGTAGCGAAGCCAGAAAATTGGGCAAGGCTTTTATAGTTAAGCAAGGATAGCCGTCAAATAGAATAAGTATTCCTTTTCACTCCATTCTGTGTCTCCATGAGTAAACATGAGAGTAGTGGAACGACGAATCCTGAGATTTTCCTCCGTTGAGAAATGACGTCTGCCGACATGCTCCGTGCGCTCTCTCTCCTACAGAGAGGTACTTACGGTAGTGTTGGACCCCACCGTCCTTACTACAGAATGCTATTTATTCCATTTATTCTTTAAAATGTCTATAGTTATACGAGGGAGAGGTTTAATTCACACGCGATCTCCCTAACTGGAATATTTGTGTTACTATTCCTGCCGCACAGTCTCTCCTCCCATACATCAATCGTGGAATGATTTTTGGGAAGTTTGGGTACCTCGCCACGCTCTCTTCCGCTAAAAACCGGGCGGGTGACCGACCAGGCTCGGATTTACTTTTTGAAGCCTACTAGGCTTTAGGCCGTTTTCGAACTTGGAAAATCAATGGAAATTGTATGGAAAATAGAAGTGAAGAAACTTTCAAATGGATACTATTTTATCATTACTACATATATTTGTGTGATATTTATTATTTTTTTGCGGAAAAATTGATGAATTCGCTATATTATAAGGCTTTTCAAATGTGAATATACTGATAAAAGATTTGGTACCTAATCGTTGTGTGAATAATTCCATACATTGTAGGTGTACCGTCCTTGTTTACTTCATTGAACCTACCAAATCTATCTTCCTTACTCTGGAAGGAAAAGAAATGAAATGAAAAAATGATGAAAGAAATTATGTGAAAGAATTATGGTCCGATGGAAAGTACTCTATGGTAGCCATAATTTCATTGGCAGCATTATTTTTAGCTAACGAACATCATAATTGTTGATAACGTTGACATTGGAGAGTTTTTCGACTGCATTCATCAAAGAAAGGGGACAATATACCATTAGGGTAAATGTAATTTGTTTTCAACTTAATTACCTTGTTAGTTACAACGCGTGTATTTATCATAGGTAGTTTGTTCGGAGTGTAATATATTAAAATACTGTTACCCGTTTTTTCATGTAGGCAAGAAATATTAGAATGCCTTTTTGTGCTTAAAGACGTTGTCTGTGGTGAAATACAGCGAGTGATATGTCGTCCACTTCAGCAGACCCTAGCAATCGAAGCATTATAGTTATTCACCACATAATGGTATATGAGAATTATTTTATTCATAAGCAATAAGATTAAAAAATAATAATATTCCCTTTTAATTTGTCGCATACGGATGGGAAGCATTTTAAAGAAGCAATCGACTTCCATCAACCACAAAAATTATGGACACGGATGGCGCTTTTCGTATGTTTTACGAGATGAAGGCCGCATGATGTCTCTTCCATCGTAAAAGGGCTACGAAAGTGTCAAGTAAGCATTTCACTTTGCTTGCCTAGGTATCAAGATATCTTGATACCAAGTTAACTAGACGTTTGCCAAGTTCGAAAACGGCCTTAGTCATCGCGGCCCCATAAGCACCCCTTTTCAGTAACGGCTATTTACCTCCTCAATTCTATTCGCGATGGGAAACTGAGAATTTATGGCTCACCTAACTCAAGCAATTTTATCCCAACCGCCTCGGCACGTAAAGTTTTATTTCTTAAAAAAATATCTAAAAGTATTCGCTTGCTGTAAAAAAATCTGTGAAAAGCCCCCCTCTAGTTCTTAGCGCTCTGGGCAAGTGCTTAGGTTGCCTAATCGGGTATACCTGCCCGTGACCGAGATATATTTTTCGGTGCCCATGTTGGACATTTATTTATCCTCCTCCGATTATAACGTCGGTGGGAATGAGTCCCGGCTGCCAAGATCATACCTAGCAATATTGCGATAGCTTCCTCCCTCGCGGAACGAAAGAAAGACCGAATGAATAGGATTCAGGGGATAGAATGATTTCGCAGTCTTTGGCACTTGTGCCTGGATATTCCTTAAGTTTGGAGTTTCCGGTTGAGCGCTGAGTTTTCCGAGTGGTAACTTGCTCCCGAGGTATGTAACTTATTTTAAATACAAGATAACTGTGTCCGTGCATGAGTATTTAAAGCTCTTTTATAGATGAATTTTTGGATATTTTCTTGTCTAATGTACCCAAGATTAAATAAAAACTAGGAAGGTCATCATTTACTCCCCAATTTTGTGTGCCGTATAAAGCCTTCCTACAATCCTACAGGTTAACTGTTGACTGTTAATGCTAAATTCTACCATCTAAATGTTAGTCTGTGAGAAGGGTATGCAAAGTAACGAAAGGAGATGCTGAGATTGGAGACTATTTTTGAGCCTGACGTCGTTTAGTCTTACAATTACATAATCTGGAGAGGTGCTTGGAGAAGCTCCATCTCTCCTGCATGGGAGCAACTACTATTTTAAAACGAGGTTTTCCCTTTACATTGGTTTTCAGGGCATATTTTTTCTCCAGCATTTTTTGCGAAATTCCTCCGTGGTATTGAACGACTGCAATCTTCTAGAAGCTACACATTCTATCGCACTCAACAGAATTGCATGCGGTTCGCAAGTTGGTGGTCGTTATTGCGGTGCCCACTTTCTCTGGAATCACTTTCTGTTGCATCGAAAAATAGATTCTGCCTTCGAGTTTTTATTTCACGAGCCAATTGTTTGAAATTAAAACCGACATTGTTGAGAAGCTTTCTAAAAGTTGCAGGGTCTCGTCGACTTCATGAAATCCACGGGGTCAGATTTAATCCTAACCGAAATTTGCTTTAGCGCTGTACAAGTAGAGTTGCGTATTTGCCTGCCGATCAACAGAAAAATAATTTTTAAAATCTTACTATATATCTTCAGTTTGCGCGAACGGCCTAAATTTTGGGGAAAAATGCCAGAAATACCAAATATTTTCTTTACGCTGATTTTTTAAGATTATTTTTTGTTTTCTGATCGCGGCTAAATACATTTTTGATGAATAATTATAGAAAAATGATTTATTTGTTATCACAAGCTTCAATATCAGTTCGCGCATGAGGGCTAAAAATTCAGAAATTTTGTGAAAACTTGAGGTTTTACAAACATAATCTTTTACTTCATCTAATACACGAGGAAACATTTGCATGTTATTCAAACCTGAATCACAATTTTAAGGTTGCTTATTGCAGCTATGTTGCTAATGATGTGATATAAACAAGCGGCTCACATCAAACTGTCAACATTTAACTATGCCCCACTTCACCTAAGGTATGGTTAAACATTTGTGCGATTCATGGGGAACCTTCCGACAGCTTCTTCTCCAATAAGTTAGAATCGAAGTGACAAATGAGGGCTAGCAATGGTACGCCGATTGATTTCATAGCCCGTAACTTGTTGAGCAGAAGCAAATGGTCCGGCGACAGCTATCAAATGAGCATGGTGCAGAGAAATGTTTTGCTTTAGATACTTCAGGATGAGTATCATCCAAAATTATGGCACTCAACGCCATGACTGAAGTATGAAAATCCCGCAATTGCAAAAAACTTGGCTTGAGAAAGGAAATATGTACTGTATTTTCATTACTCTATAATTTTCGTGTACTGGAGTGGAGTCAATTTCTCTCTCCACGAATATTTTCATTAAAGACGTCGCTCCACATTAAGCTCTTCACTAACTTCTTATTCATTCCCTTGGCACCTGTATTTATATCCATTCCGTCAGTTAACTTTTCGCAATTGAAGGAAAAAAGAAGCAATAAATATGTCTTGGAGCATAATAATTTTTGTGAAATTCAAAGTAATGATTTTGCTTTACGATGAGTAATTACATTTTTGTCAACCGTAAACGGCTTCCAGAAAGACCCACGGCTGATCGGAGCTCTGTCTTCCCCAGGAAGTATCCTCCGATTTCAAAATCAGAAAATAATCGGCCAAAGACACGACTCCCGCTTTTGCCGTCTATTTCGGGGTAGAGCAGTCCTGTAATTGGCTTCAGTACTCCCCGTAAAGGGTCAGTAGAAAATCCAGGAAATAGGTAAAAAAATACGGTCGTTACTATTGTACATGATCGTGATCAGGCATCTAAAGTTGTTTCGGAAACATTTTCAATAAAAAATATTACCTCATTGAGCCCCGACCGAGCCCATATACACAAGAAATTGATATCTTCCTGCGTCTTACGGTGGTTTGAGCGAAATATCATTTTGCCTATAAATCAATGAATTTGATCTCATTTAAAATAAAAATGTCTCACCCTTCTAATGACACCAAACATTTTACAGCTTACCACATTACTTTCGGAGTTATTTGCCAAAATACCAACCCATTTACATGGGAACTGGTACGTGTATGCACTCCAGAGAGACATCTATAAAATGAGGAATTTATAACACTTAGATGTCCTAAATAAAATAACCGCGTGTAGTTTGTATGTTTTCTCAACTATTTTTGAAAATTAATCATATTGTCACCGCAGTAAATTCTTCGGGATCACACAAATCTTCCGTTTTGAAGAAGTTTCAAACGCTCTGCGCGAAAAGAATGAGTTAAGTTAAAGACTTATTTAGATATTTTCATTTAATTACTTACCATTTCTGTCGTATAAATGTATAATATTGCACCATAAACAATGTAATATTTAATTGATGTTTCCTATAGCTGGTGAAATTAAAACGTATTATTCGAATATGGTGTCTATTATGACTTGGGAACTATCTCGCTCGGACTACCTTAAACTGTGCACAATGCGACAGTTTTTACCACGGACATTTCCAGTTAAAATTCGAAACTTCAGGCCCTATTCATAAATTGAAAATGTGATGCATGTTTTCAAATTTAATTTTTCAGTCATTAGACTACTAAAAGGGAGCACACAAAGAAAAGTCTAAAATATTACTTGTAAATATACAGCGTGAAGTTAAAATTATTTGGCTTTTTTTTCAAACTTTTAGACTTTTGCGCGTACTGAAGGTGTGTAGTATGATTTGTAAAATATTTTTCTGCTGGTCATCTTGCAAATACGCAAATTTTGAGCCCTATTAAAACCCGATACGCGAAAAATTGACATTTTTTTTGTACCGTAGAAAAGTCGAAATTGAATTTTCTACTGTATAATAGGGTGGGCCAAAATTTGAGTGTCGAAAAGTTTAGGTCTTGAGCTTCATTTTATTCCTTTTGATGCTAATGTAACGTGTTCAGAATTTGGAGCTAATCAATCCCCGGTAACCTGTGCCGCAGGGGTGCCAAACTTTCAATTTTTATGGATGAGAATTTTTTTCTTTCTAATCCGATAAAAATGGAAAAAGTTGATATTTTTCTCTATGAATATGCTTCGTCTATGAACATTTGGCAATGCTAAAGTATTAATAAATTGCCGTTTGCACTTATAAATAATGATCGTACACACACGAGTCGGCTCCTGGTGTATATGGAACACGCAGGGCGCGTTTAATTGTTCATCAACTTTCGTGGCTCTTCCATAACTTACACGAATTACTTTGGGTTTCCCGACTTGTAAATAAACATTAAAATAAAATTGAATTGAATAATACATATTAACAATATAACCTTAATGATAATCTCCGTTCATTTAAGTATAAACTATGGTTTGCTCTGACAGAAAGGCAAAAAGGTTTCGAAGGCACCAAAATTGTGGTTTTCTCCATCGATACGGTTACTCTACTCAACATTTATTCACCGAAGAACACTCTGCGACACCGCGACCGAAGTAAGTATCCGAGCATACATAATGTGTAGGGTAGCACTTTTGCTCAGTTGAAGTAATTTTTTAGCAGCCTTTTCAGTTTCATTTACTTACAATTTTAACCTTATATCGCAATCGGCAGATGTTTCTGATTACTTGCGTTCACTCTCTTGGACTATGTGGTTTGCCTTAACTTAAGATTCGATGTATATAATGACATTTCGTCATTACTTAGTCCTTGGCTGCCAAATATTACAAACTTTATTTTTTCGTTTCGAGATTTCCCTTGATTTAAAAGGCAAAACTGAGACTAAAATTGGTGTCCTATGTGTAAACTAGGCTTAATGTACCTGTCACGTAGTGAGTCGTTTTATAATGAGTTATTATCTTCAAAACAGTACAATCTTATCCTAAAATTTTGAAGTACATAGTCACATCCACGAGATGATTACCTTGAGTTCCGAAGGTTCCATCTTATCTATTGTAAGGATTCCCTAAGAGGTGGACAATATGTGGCTTCAGGTGCCGTTAATGATGCGCATTGAGTAGCCAGGGCTTTGTATGGCTTACAAATCTTTACGTACGAAATCGTCTGTGTGAAAGCGATAAGAGGGTTGGATCTGTAGATTTAGTGAATTTGTAGTGAAAAACCTGGCTTTCTGCTTCATTAGCTGTTACAGCTCCAACGTGGAACAAAACCTCAACAATTATTTTTACCTTCCTAATATTCTCTCACCCCCAGCCCTTAAGGCATACATGAATTAAGGCTGTGATGTTCAGAAACTCTCACGCAACCACTTATCCTTCCATTCTTTAATTCAGTCTATCTTGTTACACTTCTTCCCATTCTGGATTTTAATGTATAATTTGTCGCGAACTAACCAGTAATGACTGCAGAGCAGTCGAATTTTTAATTAGTTAAAAAGTTATTTTATCTGTGGACGCAACGAAGCTATCTTATATTCGTTGACGTCTTTGTTCCACCAAGTGATGTCCGAGGGTTAACTTTATCTAGTGTAGGACTTGAAATTTCTTAGGACTTTCTTCGAGCGTAACAACCATTATTCGGAGTTTTTTTTGCTTACATGAAGACATTTTATAGTCATCCGTTGTATCATGGAGGGGAATGGGATACATTAGCACTCAGTGATTTTTCAGCGGCTGTAGAATTGAGAAGAAAAATAGAAGCTACCCTTCGCGGCGGTGTAAATTCAAGCAAAGAGACCATTTGATGTCCTCACTGCAAACCCGCAGAGGCTCACCTGATATTCTAAAATGAATTTTATCGCTTCATACTCTCACTGAAGATGTGGGAAAGAATTGGAGTCAAAGTAGGGGCGTGGGAGCTTTCTGGAATGGCCATGCAGGAAGATAACGTGTTAAAACGTTTGAGCGTCGAAAATTATGTAGTTCGAAGAGTGGTCAACCTCTACTTATACTTGTTAATCAAGGTTATTAAATGTGATCAATAAAAGCAGTAATCCTGTGTGGTTATGGGTAATCATAGATAAAGCATCCTGATGCCACCAAATCTATGGTGAAATCTCTATAATGCCATACTTGTACGTAATTTTTTGTTAGTATTTTTTTGAAGAAATGTTGTTAATAATTAACGTATTCATTTAATGTATAATATTCAATTTAACTTCGTTTTAATGTTCACTTATTAGACGGAAACGCGAAGGATATTCAGTATGTAAGGGAATGGCTGCTAATGTTAAAGAATTCGCACACGCGCACGGTGTGCTGCCTATCCAACAGGGGCAAAACGTGTTCCTATGACTAGAGATGAGTCTATTCTACTATTTTTCGATTCCGGTTCTTTCAAATCGATTCTCGATTCCGATTGCATCGATTCTTTTTCGTAATAACAGGTGGAATATTGATATACCAGTAGCGTACGGCTATTATTTTAATTCAAGTATTGGCTGGAATAAAATAACGAATAACTTCCAAGTGTAATAAAATATTTGATTGGTATTTAAGTAATAACTGTACAAATTTTTCAAATTGAAGAATTTTGAAAAATGAAAATGAAATTTGCAATCAATTTTATTTATCAATCTGGAATCGATGGAATCGGAATCGGTCTTAGACAATCGATTCTCGATACCGATTCTAAGCCTGAGAATCGGTGGAATCGAGAATCGACATTTGGAATCGACTCATCCTTACCTGTGACCATTATCCATGTTATATAAACGGCAATTCATTTATGCACTAGCCTTTCAAAGTCTTAATAAAGAAATCTTATACCTATCACAGAGGAAATGTATCAACCTTTTCCAATTATATCGGATTATAAAGGAAAACAAAACGATTCTCACCCTTAAAAATTGAAAGTTTGGCACCACTGGGCCACGGGTTCCCGGGGGTTGGTTGACTCCAGATTTTGTGTACGTTATGTTAACATCAAGATAAAAAAATTTAAACTTCAAAACCATGAAATTTAAAAAAAATGAAAAAGCTGAAACTTTTGGCCCACCCTACTGTGCAGTTATTCTCATTGCGTTAGCCAACTGTCGCCATTTCGGTGAAAATTTTATTCGACTCAATAAATTTAAAATTGAAGTTCCTAGATGATGTACGAAGTACGTTGGGTTTAAAAACCATATGCTCATTTGAAGAGAGCTGCAGTACACAGGGACACATGGTTGCAGAGACAAGGCTTAGCCTTTAGAAGATGATGATGAATTTAAAATAAAATAAAAGTATAACGGTAGTAATAATTCTAATCAAAAGTCACTTGAAAATGTTCAAACCGAGTTCTATCAGGTTGTTGATAGTGGGCTAAAAAACATACTTTTTCTCGGGTTAAATTACAATCACCCTGACCATTACGTATCGGAGCTACACTTTTTAGTTCACTAGATCACCGGAATGGTTAATCTAACGGTAGCTTAGAGAAAAATCAGACGCCAAAATCCTATTGAAACGTGGGACAAACGGAAATGCGATCCATAAATATTCAGATCATTTATGTCGTTCTGAAATGTGATAATGAAACTAAAATTTCGAGCTAATTTTGTTGAAAATATAAAATTCGCCGTACTTCAGTCTGAAATTGGTCCGAGTCCGTAATCCCTTGCCATCATTCTGTGACACCCGAGTCCGTGGAGGCACTGGGGTGCTCTCATCATGCTAGTGGCAGTGAAGACTTGGCTAGGTTGGACTGTGGTATGCCAAGTTGCACCTCGTAGCTGCTTTATAACCCGCCCTGCAGGAAATGCGTTGACGATGAGTTGGCCGTTCCTCATTAATTGAATAGCCGTGGAAAAATAATTATTTACTTTTTTTAGTCAGGTAACGCGCGGTAGAAGCATTTAACTTAACATCAATAGTATTCTTATGTTTAGCTTGGCGCCTCTTCGTAGTACAGAAAGCGAGCGAGGAAAATTGGCTTTTTCGCATACTCTGGAACTCTGCTGGTAGCTAAGATACTTTTATTTATCACTTCAGCGACTGGACTTCAGTTATGGTCGAGGCTCTTCGTGAAAGGGCTGGAGAGAAAGAAGTAATGTTCTGTTCTCCAGTTAGAGCTCAAGGACTTTGTCACCAAATAATGTAAGAAATTTTTCAATTTAACAGGTATTTCACCGAGCTTTATAGATAAAGACCCGAACTTGTGGATGCTTGATCAGGATTTCCTCAAAGTGCTGTGAAAAACATCAAAATTATTAGTGATACAGCGGAAAGAGCTGTACAATTAGTGACTAAATTTCTAAAGGGAAATAATTTGACTAATGATGAAGACCAACGTCAATTGCTCCTCTTAACAGTTGCAAATGATAGATAAGTAAATAAACTTTGATCTAGTTTTGCTGTGAATTACTTGCGGAAAAATTGTGTTTGCCCTTGTAAAATAGGCAATATTTTCCCTCCTTTTTTTACATTTATTCTTTTATTTTCTGAGATACGAACTTTGTTTATTTTTTTCTTCGAAATTAGACCATTCTGCACACATTCAGTTTCATGAAATTTTCTGTCCGAACGATATTTCGGCCCCTGACAGCGCATCATCAGCATTTCTATGATTAGCTAGATTAAATATTCAAGCGCCATGCGGGACCTTTTCCCGTGGTCTGATCTGGTATAAAAATTCTTGTTTTGCGCCGTAGCACCGAATAAGACTTACCAGACTCGAAAATTTTGACTTTCACTATTTTTGGTCCGCTCTAATGTACTGCATTGTCGAACCGTCCGAATTACCGAACGGGAATGATTGAATTGCGTATAAACTAAGAGATTTACAGTAGGACAGGTTTGCTCATGAGGAAAATTATGTTAAGCTAGCTTTATTACTTTTACGAATAATTTGTGTAGTTGTATGTTGCGATAGATTCTCAGTTTAACCTTTCTGCGTCCACGCCACTTTTTTCGGATGAAATTAGACACAAGTGGATAAAATTAAACACAATAGTTCTGTAAAACTATTTACTGTGTCTCTTATAAGCATTCCATCAATGGACAGTGTTTACATTCCAGAGGTTACATATAAGGATGTGAGGGAAATATTATCTAACCTCCCAATAAAGGGGCTAGGGTATGATAAAATTTGATTGAAAGATCTCCTAATCCAAACTTTAAAATTTAAATATTAACCACCTTCATCAACAACAGTCTCATGAAATGAGTTGTACCAGAAGACTTGAAACTTAATATTATTGAATCGGTGTTTAAAGGGGGAAATAAAACTAACTTTAACAATTAATGACCTATTTCCATATGAAGCTCAATTGACCAAATCTTGGAAATATATATATTTAACCATCTCTTAGGCTTCTTGACTCTTAAAACGGTGCTGTCAAAGCATCAGTACGGATTTCAAAAATCTAAGGGAACTAAAGATGCTCTTGAACATTTTACTTGCATAATAAATTATAATTTTGATGAAAACTTTTCTATTATTGCGCCGTTTATTGAAAAGCATTTGATACCTTGGATATAGGCATTTTATTAAGTAAGCTGGAGAATATTGGGATTAGAGGTCATATTTTAACCTGGATTAAAAGTTACCTTAATAATAGAAAGGTTAGAGTCCAAATTAATGACACACACAGTGACGCTGAAATTGTACGATATGGAGTTCCTCTATGCTCAATTCTGGGGCCTCTCCTATTTCTAATATATATAAATGATATAGATTTAGTTATTAAACATCTTAAAATTATAATATATGCTGACGACATAGTATTAATTAATACACATAAACAATTTGAAACAAGCCATGAAAAAATCCAACTCGATTTTATCATTAAATTTATGGTCACATGACAATTATTTAAAAATAAATAAAGATAAAACGTCAACTATGCATATATCCTCAATGAGCTACAAGAGGAAAGAGGTAAAGATAAAATTGCATTCTCACAGTTGTATTCACTGTAATGATATTGTTTGTGATGTCAATTGCACTTTTACAACTTTGGTTCAGAAATCTTGGTGTCTTAGTAGATGACCATTTTAAATTGCGACATCATTTTGATAAAGTATATAAAAAATGAGAATTGTTGCATATCAAATCTTTATGATCAAAGATATAGTACCTATGCCCATAAAAATTATGATGTGTAACGCGATGGTACAAAGTATTTTGAGATATGGAATAACAATGTGGGGAATGGCTTCTAGTACTCTATTGGACTCAATAAGTAGAAACCAAAGGAGAATATTGAAATTGGTTGATATAGAAAGAGGTAAATATTGTGCCAATACTGACTTACGACGTTTATGTATAAAATATAAAGTGTTAACTCTTGATAAATTAAAAAAATGGATAATTATAACAAACAACTATTTTTAAAAAGTTTCAAATACCATGTAAACACACTCATTGTGTGCTAAAAAGAAATTCTCCTGTGTTGGAAACATATAATTGTTATAACTTATATGATAAAAGTGGGGCAAAATATTATGTACCCAACACTCAATTGTGTACCCAATCATCTAAAAGACGTGAAAGGGATAGCAGAGGTGAAGAAAAAAGTAGAAGCATGGTTAATTAATTAAATTTAAAATTTGTAATTTAAAAATTTTAATCTGTTTTGCTCATATATCGATTAATTTTCTGAATGTAGCCGGATGTATTGTAACTGGGCCATTGAAAATTGTTGTTCTATGCCATTTGTAATATGCATTTGACATTTTTGTACATGTCGCTTTGTTTGCACGATTATTGGAACCTTCTAATAAGCCATTTGGTTTAGAAGGACCAAGTTTATATATTAAATAAAGGAAGCAAGCAATTATTATATATTATCCTCGATGTAAGCTATAGCGTAATTCTCCTCGGGAAGATATCTCCGTATAGGGCCCAAGAGCTTAGGATTCAATGCTAGTTCAATACGTAAGTCACGATTTTGCACTCAGTAAAAAATGTGATTGTTCTGTGATTAGTTGCGTGGATGACTTCGTGAATTATCTCAAGAGGAATGGGTTCTTAGAATAGTGGAAATATTTATTTTAATCATTTACTCTTCGATGAAGCCCAGCGTTTACTCTTTTTTTGCTCGTAAATGGCATAGTATAAAGCTAACAAAAAATTGCTCCACTACAAGCGTATTAATGAAGAAATCGTTGCATCTGTTGTAAACCAGTTTTGTAGTACCTTAGTGAGGAGTTTATGGCTTTGCAATTCTTTGACTAAAATGTCGTGACTGGAAAAGAAAGAAAAATATAGAAATGTCGAAAAAATAATACGGCTAAATGAATAGAGGCGCATCAGGAAATAAGATTTGTCACAGGAGTAGAGAAATGTACTAATTTGAAACATTTTTCATAAGGTTTTCGGGGGGGCCGGACCAACCGAACTTGGCATACATTTATGCCCTGGGTGGTGAAAAACCCACCCAGGCGGGACTTGAATCCGCGACCCAAGATTAGCTGGCGAGGACTTTACCCCGCCGCCACCGGGGCCGGCCATTAATTAACCATTAAAATACAATAGTGAGTGGTTAGTGTTACTTTTGTGTATTTTTAATTAATTACATCGCTACGGATTTATACCTCTAGATTAACTTCGTTGCTATTGCCACCTTAGTTTGTTGATATCTCATTATTGTCGAGGTCACAGTTTTTTTTGCATACTGAATTTTGCTTTACTCGGTTCTTCTCTCAAATTTACGTATCGGAAATAAGGATCACCCTTTGGCAGATAACGTTGAATTCCGTGTTCCACGAAAATAGTCGAGTCTGCTAACCCCGGAACCTCCGTAAATCCTGGTTTGGGACTAGGGGCTCTTTTGGCAACAGGCCATTTTTGAGGACTGCCGCCCTCACAATGGATGACCCATGAAATTGCACCTAGAGTAAGTGGCTTGTAATACCATGGGCTTAATATAATGCAATAGTTCTAGGGGAGGACAAAAAATAGTTTTCGCCAAGGCTATTTCTAGCGGTCGGTTGGTATTACTGACATTCTCGTCGCCGCTATGGAAACATGGGTCGCCTATTTTTCAAAACGCAGTTGTCTCTGCCTCAATCACTGGCTGGTGGAGTGCCCCTCAAACGATTTCTCACTATTCTACAAGCAACTTTCTGTGGACACTAAATAGATCTGGTTATGTTTGAGGAGTGAAGACTGGCGACGGCATGGCTGTCTGTGCAGATGTACTCGTGGTATTACATACCTGCAGCCCGTCACAAAATATCACTGCAAGGCGAAGTACTCGCAACCTGCTTGCTCTCTATCGGGTCCAGGAAGCACAGGAGTCTTATAAAAAATATTTCAATTATTTTCGCGAAGACTTTTCAAGGGCATTTACTGGACGAAAATAATGGACGATGTTTTAGGCGGGTTTTGGTTTCGTCGAATCCTGTCATTTCGAGCCAAAGGCAGCTTCCGCAAAGAAATGTCGGTCCTAAAGCGGTGTGGTCTTTCTGTCCCAGGTTGTGGAGCAGCTTGCGTTAGGAGGGGCCGGATTATCATGCTACATTTGTTGGATTGGATGCAGTGAATTTGATTACAGTAATTGGAGCGTCATAGTATTAGAAATTTTGGTGTTTGTAAAATCATTTAATCAAAATCTGGCTCTCTGCTCGACATATATCTTTGTATTTTTAACCTAGAATCATTCGAATCGCCAGAGTTAAATCTAAGTAAATTTCCCTTAAGTCCTACAATTAATATCGATAACTTCCTATTATAAGTATTGTTCACCAAGGGTTGCAATTCTCCATGAAAAAATCATTTGACTTGGAAGATGGCTTGGTATACCACCAGGCCGTGAACTTCCAAGTGAAACGATTTGTAACTGGCTAACACACCTGACCGCCAATTGGGAGATCCGGATTCAAATCCCGGTCAAGTGATTTCAAGGTCAAGGCCCGAGGCCGTAGTCTTGAATGAGTACAGGTAATGGGAAAAGAAGCGAAGGATTCTGAATTTCAAAAGGGGAAAATTAAAGTTAGCTGGAAACCTCCTCAGTCAAAACGTCCACCCGAGGTCAAAACAAATGAACACTATGAACATGTCCCGTGCACACCCTCACTTAGGTATGCGGCTGCAGTGACCCGCCGTGAGTCTCAATCACACTGGTTGTGGGAGGATTTCTCCTTCACCCGTGACCCATCAGTGCACGACACAAACAAATGGAAACCACGGAAAGCGCAAAATTAGCTCTCATTCCCTCACTTAGATATGCGATTGCAGTGACGTGTCGCGAGTCTCAATCGCGCACGCACTCGGGGTTATCGAGGATTCCTCCTTCGCCAGTGACCCATCGATCATACTCCGGAAATTTGGCAAGGAAGATGGGAAAGGGTTGAGGCAGTGTCCGAGGATTGAACCCGATACCAGGTGTTTCGCCTGCCTAGCAAGCCTCTTCAGAGAGAAATGTCATTCGGAGTAGGATTGGGAGGTAAGATTCCAAAATAGACGTTTTGTAACACATAGAATCTCCATTATCACCATCTACTTCGAGAGATAACAAAAGCGTGATAATTATCGGTGGAGATTCCAACTTCTCGGTTATACATTGGGTAACCTCTAACGTAGATACAAGTTCAAGGAAGTGTGATATTAGCCAAGCCTTACTCAATACCATTTCAAACTCCTCATTAACTCAAGTAGTTAACGAACCTACGAGAGGAAATAAAAGTACTAGACCTTTTCGCTATCAGTCACCCTGCAGTGATTAAACGGTAAGCTACGTCTTAACGGGACTCGTGTGTCTCAACGGAGGCGCTCTCGGGGTGTCCGACACTCGCTTTCGAGTGTCGGGAGGGCAGCTCTCGGGAGAGCAGTCTCGCACCGTCTTAATGGGAGCTCTCAGACACTTCTCTCCCGAGAGCTGAGGTACGGTGCTCACTGGCAAGCGAAATGCCCTCCCGTATGGCGGCTGCCACAGTGGCTCCAATTTTAGCACTAAAAGGAACGAGGAAATATCTGTAAAGAAACGAAGATCCACAAGTGAGTGGCTATTAAAAAGAAGTGAATTCGGTGCCTATGTAACCTTGATTTGCGAGTGTAGTTTACTTGTTCGACAGTTTCCCAAAGAAAAATGAAATGTCATTTTATAATCCCACTACTCTGGGTAGAATCCTTTCCCATAACAAAGATGAATTATACCTCCTCCTTCAGTATGGTATTAAGTGAAGCGCAAATCTCGTGAAAAATGGTACATTGGCCAGACTGGTAAGAGTTTCTGCACAATAGTAAAAGAACAAGAAAGATGCTGAAAACCGATGACGAAACGTCGCTGCTGGCAAAACAACTGCTACAAACTTCTCAATCTTGTCAATTCAGTCCCAAGATACTCCACCTGGGAAGCGAGAGCATAAGAATGGACATTGTCGCACTATTTGAAATTACAATCTAACGTGAATGTTCCATAAATGAACTACTGTTTTTAAACCACTCTCCTCTCCTCGATATTCCCTTCCCTTAAGCAAAAGGTCGTACTTCTTAACCGTCTCCAGTCGACTCCACCCTACGCGCGCATCCTTCCACCCACAATCTTTTGTTCCACTTTCCTTTCTGATTTACTCTGCGTCGGTAATCCCTTCTAAGAATCCATCTAGTGTCCTCCCTCACCTTTCTTCCTTTGATCACAATCCCCTTCCCCTCTTGACCCTCACTCCGCTGACCAACCCTTCCGCGGACTTCCCAATTTTTTCCCTTTCCCTACCTCCTTTTACCGGCTACCTGCTACCTTTCTCTTGCTAATGACTTCGCTTGCTTACCTTTTTCTGCCCCCACCGCCTTCCCTCCTTACCTATTTTTCTTCCCTTATTTTCCGTCTCCCTTGGTCTCCCACGTTTCCTTGTTTCTCTGGCTACGAAATATTTGCTAGTATCAAATGTCTTCTTCCGTGAGCGCAAGAACGAGAATTTTACTGGAAGTTGGAACGCCGGTATTTTATCCTTAAGATCCTTGTTTTCCTTATCTAGTCCTTATTCAAATATTTTCTCAAAGTTCTTATTCTCACAAATATAATATCTGCGTATTTACCAACAATTAATGAAACAGTTTTGAGTTCTCATTTGTAATTTATACGCCAATTTTGGTTTCACAATTGTGTGAAATTCACAGTGTAAAATCGCTCGCCTGGACCGGGAATCGAACCCAGATGCCTCGATTTCGCGGCGAGTGCTCTAACCAATTAAGCCATCCAGGCGTCCTCTTCCTCTGTGAATCTCATGGAAGAGGTCGCCTGGGTAGTTTAATTAGTTAGAGCACTCGACGCGAAATAGAGACATCTGGGCTCGATTCCCGGTCCAGGCGAATGATTTTACCACTGTGAATTTCACACGACCGTGTGATTACTAGCGGGTGACTCCGTTGAAGGTACTTCACGGCTAGTCCCGTGGTTCTTTGAAAATATCAATTTTGGAACAAATTCACACAAGTGTAGGAGGAAATGAGTGTCAGATACAACTTCCCGATTCATATTAAGCTCTTATTTTTAAGTCATGCGGTATCAGTTTCTTAAATTACTTGTAATAGAGTTGCTTTCACTTCAGCGAAGATGATATTTTTCGCGCTGATCTCGCGTTGAATTCCCACAAAGTGTTTGACTGTAACTTAGAAAAGGAGGTGACATTTTACTTTTGCTGTCTCATTTTAATGCTGATAACATTTCGTTCCGTATCAGCTTCTTACTTTAGATAAGTAAAAATGGTGGTTAGTGTTATGTGTGCCTCTAAACATTAGTGTTGCATAATTTTTCGTTTCTTCCAGGACCTGGGTTTTATACCTACTGGATAATTTGTGAAAAATGACCTATAAGATACGGATCTGCGATAAACCGGTAACAAAGAACGCGAAGTTCGAGTTTTGATAACAGTGGAGAGTAGAATAAAATACCGATACTAAACGATAACTAATTGAATGGTTCTGAGCTGTAATCAGAAAATTTTCTGGAATGTCCCAACCTTTCAGAATGCTCTACTAACTCATTCCCCACCGTCGTCTCACGACGAGTGAAGCTGGCCCAGCAAAAGACGCAGTCCGCAAGTAGTGCCAAATTTCAAAATTTTCCCCACGGTACAAACCGTAGAATGGGGCAAAGCGGATGCACTCAGGCTTTTGGAAGCGATAGTATTTCTATCGGGAGTGAATTTGAATAGTTCCAAATGGCATCATTCAACCTACCTTAAATATATTATTAATGCATTCAGTCCCCAAGCAAAAAATACCCACCACCACCTTTGGTCCTTATATTAGTACAGTACTTTGCAAAAGACTCATCGTGCAAGTCCACACTAACGGTATTCTCATTATTCTTTGAGATTATGATTGTGGTTGGCAGAGATAATCTCTTTTTTCGGAGGAAGAATATTTCTTCACCTGCTTTATCCCCATTCAGGAAGTGAAGTTGGTCACAGCAGTGACAACAGCATTTTAATCTCACCATGTTATTTGCGACCATATTGACCATTTCATACATATTATAATATACCCCCGTTCTTTTGGCAAATAAGATTTTTTCGGTCTGGTGATGGATACTTTCAGTCCTATTTCCCAAAGAGTCCCTATCCCACCTAAACCCCTTTCTCATAAGCATGTTAACAGCTTTTCAGAAGAAACAAAAGTGTCAAACTGAAGCTTCGTTCCCCGAGTTCCCAGTTTTCTATGGGATTTTTGATTTGATGGCCCGATAAAAGCGCAGTACCCAAAGAACAGTACGTATAATCTCGACTTATATCGATACTGCGGAGACCCTTTGACCCTTCATAAATACACGATTGCTGGAGCAACAGAATTGCGGGGCAGAAGAACGCGGGGAAGGAATCACCAGCCCAGTTCACCGACTGGTCCACAAAGTCTCGTCGCAGAGGGTTTCAGCACTGAGCGGAGCGGAGGAAAATGATTTTGCATCTTGTCTGGGTTATACTTCCAAGAAATCTCCTCGGGAACAGCACGATCAGTTTTCCCAAGCCTTTTCGGACATTTATGTCCATCGAATGATGCACATAAATGTCCGAATCTCCATGGGACATCTTCGACGTCATCTCCATCTGAGCCGTAAAAATCCTCCTTGACTGACTGACTGACTGATAATAATCACCCGTGGAAGACGCTGTGGGTGGCCTGTCACCTCAGCGTCTGACACGTCGGAAACTTCATCGGCGACAATACCAAGGCATTCCTAAGGAGGCGTAAATATAATTATCTCGAGCCCCAAATATTTGTCAAAGTTTTCTGTTAATCATCGAGCTCGATCATTCGGCATAAATACGTTTATGTTTTCATAGATCGTTAATTAGAAAATAACTTTGATCACGTTTGAAGGTTTGATAAGTGCTACATTTAAACAATTTTGCTTCTACCGCATTGTCTTAGTAATTTACACGCAGCGGCATTTTGCTGGCAACCAAATTTTCTAAATGTAATATTTATCAAACGTTACGTATGTATTTGCCAAAATATCTCCCCGAAATATACAGAACCTATGTCGAGTGAATACTTCAATGTCAAGGCCGAAAATGACATCCGGAGCACCCATCACAGATTTCCCTCTTGGGTGACGGTTGGTTATTACGTCAGACTAAAACCCAGACCCTGCTCGACAAACGTAAGATTGGAGACCCCAGTAACCAAAGGGTGGGTAGGTACGGCACATATTGCGGGAGAAGTGAATTTTTTTAAAGTGCTGAACATTTTCGTCAACTCAGTTTACTATCAGCCAATCATGTAGGTTGCGTAGTGGGAGCGGAATAAGAGATGGGAGAACGTAGCGTCAGCCTCCGCTCTGCCACTAAACATCGTGGAGAGGTCGGATTTTATTTTGCTTGAAAGAAATCGATTTCTCTAATCAAATTATCGTGGAAAAACGATAGGAAAGTGATTGAGATGCCTAAAAGTGAACATTCTTACCTCTGAGTTTAATCATGCCTTAGAGAAATGCTGCTCAAGGTAGTCCGAGCGAGATAGTTCCCTAAGTCATAATAGAGACCATATTCGAATAATACATTTTAATTTCACCAGCTATTAAATATTACATTGTTAATGGTGCAATAATATAGGTTTATACGACAGAAATTGTAAGTAATTAAATGGAAATATGTAAATAAGTCTTTAACATTACTCATTTTTTTCTCGCGGTTCGTTTAAAAATCTTTCAAAACGGAAGGTTTTTTGTGATACCCAAGAACGTATTGCGGTGACAATATGATTAATATTCAAAAACAGTTGAGAAAACGTACAAACTACACGCCGGTAATTTTTTTACGACATCTAAGTGTAGGAACTGCCTCATTTTTAATTTAAGGTCTCTCTGGAGTGCATGCACATACCATTTCCCATGTAAAAGGCTGGTATTTTCTGGCAAATATTTCGGAAAGTAATGTGGTAAGGGGATGAATTTTTGGTGTAATTAGAAGGGTGAGATGTTTTTCTTTAAAATGAGACCAAATTCATTGATTTCTAAGTAAAATGATATTTCGCTCAAACTACCGTAAATTATGAGTGTCGATCGCGGGAGATTTCGGTATTAACCAATAGTGCTTTGATTCCTAAAACCTTCCGCAAGGAGAATGAAGAATGCCGACAATGTCTTAATATTTAGACGCTTATAAAAGCGGAATGCGCGTGGTTCACGTGTTAATACGGTAAAAATAAATTATGATGATTTTCGCACCTGTTTACAGAAATTTTTATATGTTTATAAATATATAATATATATTATAAAATGTTTACAAAAACCATTCTAATTATGTCTGATGTACGTTAGTTTGCTGCTTCAAATTGTGCTGTTTATCATAGCTTGAAACATGCATTTGAACCATTCCTCGTAGTGATTTAAGGCTTAAGAACGTGGTGTGAATGAAAAGTCTGGGGAAAGTCAGTTTTTTTCTAGTGAAGTCTGGAAGGGTCAAAAAGGTTTCCAAAAAAAGTAAATACAAATACCTTTATTCAACGAATGTCGCCATGATACGACGTCCTTACGACCACATAAGTCCCAATCTATGAAAAAAAATAAAACTTTTTTTCCGCTCTCAAGGTACTAGCATGAAAGAAGGAGTTCCATGGTACTAGGCTCCCATTTACTTCCGCTACCACGTATGGGTGTAATAGAAGCTACTCTTCAGTTCTTTGGAAGTATGTGATCAGCCAGTGTTTTGTTGCGTTTATTTTCTTCAGGTGTGTTGCAATTTCATATGCCAGGGTTATATTTCCACGAGCCAGAAATCAATTAGAATTTTGTGTGCCGCATTTTGCCGCATCATTAATAGCACCGTGAAGTTATTATGGCTGAACCAAGTTGGCCGCGCCCAAGTGTTGAAGCCTGGCGTCAGTAGCCCCTCCAAGGCTTCCCGCCATTTGAGTGGCGGGCGAATTTCCTCGGATCGTAATTAGAGCCCCGCCGTGCGGCCCCCGCACTCGGCTGTAATAGGTGGCCGATTGTGAGTCACTGCCTTGGCTACCTTTCCTTCGGAGAAAGGGGACGAGAGCCGGCACTCTCGCGGAGTTGTCGAGAATCTGAGGCTGAGTACGGCGAGGCTCAATGACGTATCGTCGTGTGCATGCGTGCCGAGAAGAAAAGACTCCTCGGCCGCTCAACCTGAGCCCAAAGAATTCAAGTCCAAGAAATTTGGACTATTTAAGGTAGTTTGAGCGAAATATCATTTAACCTAGAAATCAATAAATTTTGTCTCATTTTAAAGGAAAAACATCTCACCCTTCTAATGACGTCAAAAATGCAACCCCTTACCACATTACTTTCCGAAATATTTGCCAGAAAATACCAGCCCTTTTACATGAGAAATGGTACTAGTATGCCATCCAGAGAGAGTTTATATTAAAAAGGAGGCATTCCCTACACTTGGATGTCGTAAAAAAACTAACAGCGTGTAGTTTGTATGTTTTCTCAGCTATTTTTGAATATTAATTATTTTGTCACCGCAATAGGTTCTTGGGTATCACAAAAAACCTTCCGTTTTGAAAGATTTTCAAACGAACCGCGAGAAAAAAATGAGTAAATTTAAACACTTATTTAGATATTTTCATTTTATTACTTACCATTTCTGTCATATATAGCTACATTATTGCACCATTAATAATGCAATATGTAATTCATATGTCCTACAGGTGGTCATATTAAAACGTATATTTCTAATATAGTCTCTATTCTGACTTGGGAACTATCTCGCTCGGACTACCTTAATCTAGCTCTGGTCATTATTGTGGGCAGTGGCACTCGGGCAGGTGTGCTAGATATAAAATAAGAAATTTTGAAGAAACTTATAGATGGTAAGTTAATTTTACAGCCTGAATGGGGGGTTCAAAGGAGACACCCATGTTTGGAAAAAATCGATAATTAACTGCAGGGCATTCTTCTTTGTTACGGTGTTTAGCAATCACGAGAAAAATATATGCATGTTCTTATGAGTTGTAATCCAAGAAAAAACATATTTAATGAAATATTCTATGAATGCTAACTGATCTGTAACTTAGACTAATTTGTGTTTCTCTAAGGATGGAACACACGAAGAAAATTATGGGGGACGTTGAAGTGAGGAATTTTGAAGGAGCAAAAGAGATTGCTGATGGGAGAGTGAAACGGAGAACTGCAGAAAACCGATCTTCGGATCAACTGCCGCTGATTTTGACGATGAATGCACTTTCATTTAGCGAAACATTATTTTGAAACACTCAAAAAAGTCATCGTTGGACGAAACACCGCATAAGTATTTTGCGTATGTATCGCAGCGTTTGTGGTGGTTGCACGACCTAGATTTCCTTCCGCTCTGGCTCATGTGTATTAAATATGAGCTTATAATGTTCGCCTCACCGTAAGGGTAATGGTAGAAATGTATTTTTAAGGATATAGATCTCTTGATGTTATCTTCAGTGAAGGAAAATCTCCCCACCTCATAGCCTTTGTGGCACTAAAAAGAGTACATTTTCAAATAATTGCAACCTTTACAACGAAGGAATCAACTAGTCGATGTCTTCAACGGTTGGAATGGGCAAAATATTTGAAGGCATCATTAAACATTCATTTGAGATTTGCTCATTGTATTGCGACCAATCACTGCGATGGTTGCACCCCCCCCCCCCCACGGAGTGATCCAGAGCGATTTAGCGGGATAGTTAGTTCTATCTTTGAGTGATTTCCACCATTTTAGATTCATTATTTTGACTCTAGGCAGTGAAAATCCTTGGCTGCTTAGATTTTTATAAACCTTTGTCAATATCGTCTTTTACTTATGAAAGATTATTTTCTAGCGAAACTTGCAAGGCCTATACACTAAAACCCGAAGAAAGGATGGGACGTTCTGATCGTATTGCGTCGTACGAAGTATATACAATTCATTCCTGCAGGAAGAGCTGGGTACGTGGTCTCCCCGTGTTAGGGGCGAAATAATTGTGTTTGGATGCTTTGTGGTATTGATTAAGACATTTGGTTGTAAGATTACTTTCAGTTGTTTCTCTGATAAGTACGCCTTCATCAGGAACAGAAGTACTGAATTCATTTGAAGAAACGTCGGAACACTATTATTGTGTTTATCTTGTGAGTCAATTTTTTTAAAGCCCTCTGGAAGCGTTTCATAATTGCCTCCCTGAATGTATATACATCCGGAGTTCAGAGACGCCGTAATACTTCAGCCTTCCCTGTTCTCGTATTTTTTTGTGCCAAGTACATTCATCGAATGAGTGCACCCGTTTTTATTTCAATGGGAGCACGTCTCTTTTCCGCTCCGGAGCTGTTTTCGAACAATTTGAGTGGTACGTTTTGAAGCGCCTTTCCACGCTCGGAAGAAGACAAGTGACTGTGATTGGGGCGTTCTCGTGCATGCCTGTCCAACTCCCCCGCAATCATCGCAATTTCTTTTCCACGAAGGATCCTCATGACCCCACACGTGATCCAGTGTTTTCAATGCACCGATTGTGGCCTTCATTAGTTATGTAACAGTTATGCGCGGTGAGATCAGGTATCAATTTTCAAATCCTTGCGGACGGCCGATTGCTGTCGACGATGACGCATTCTCGCTACGAAGTTGAGCAAGATGATGGCCAGTCTTGTATAGCTCATGTCTTGATTGAGGAGAAACGAAGGGCACTGAAAAATTAGCGTTATGTAACAGGGGTGCCCCCGGGGCTGAGTGGGGGTGGATTGGGCTGCGGGAGGGGGGAGGAGGTGGGGGGGGGGTCAGTGCGGTGTCCGAGAGGGGAACATTATACGTTCTTACGGCCGAGCGGTTTGCTGCTGCCTCCGCGCGGCCACAATTACAATTAATAACTGTTCCGGGAAAAAGTAATGGCTGGATCTTGGGAGGTTGCGTCACGGACTTGGCTATTGAGCGTGCGCTGAGAATTATTCGCCGATGAGCGACGGTAACTGAAGCCGCGTTGTTAACCCCTCGGTGTGTCCACGCAGGGATTATGTCACATTTGGAAGGTGTGTTTCCCGTGAGTTGTCCCGGCGAAGAGGGAGGTGGGTGGGCTGAGGGCGGGTCCGTGCCAAGTGACGGTGGAAGCACGGCGTATGGTGACAATATCTCCCCCTTCTGTCGGTCTCCTCGTCGAATGGAATCCTTCCGAGTGATTGAATGATATAGATTACATTAGGGGATTGATACTTACTATGAGGAAATAATATGACATGGCTGGGATTCGAACCCGGATATCAAGCGTAGTTCTGTATTACTCAGTTACACCACCAAGCCATGTTAATTGTAGGCAGATTTCAAGGGTGGTTTATACCAACCTAATGCTCTCAATTCCAGTCCGCAGTGGAGCGCAGGAGACATGGTCGCCGTGATATCCTTCTTGAGACATTTGAAATAGTATTGGGAATGGAAGAGTGCAATTATCAGGGGAGTCGATTGAGGGTGGGATGCGGTACGTAGGGTGGTGTAAGTGACTGCGCAAGACAACCCATTGTATGAGAAGCTCGCACTCTTATTCTATTGAGCGAAATGTGCTTTGTTCTTGTGGATGATTGTGCAATACCAGCAGTGCGTTCGATGGGGTGGTTGGGCGGCTGGAGAGTGACGGCTTTGCGGCGAAACTCAAAAGAATGTACGTTTCTAGGAGGCGCGAATATTAATGAAATGTAAATAAAAAATTGATTCATGATTTTTCTTCGTTGTGTTGCTGTGACAAGCTCATTTAGAAAGAAATTGTGGGAGTGGTGACGGTTGGTTCACGGAAGCTCGAATTAGCTCCCACAAAGTAAAAACAATTACCACGGAATTTTATCCCAATAGTTACTTTTTTATCTGTGCTGATTCAGCTTGCTTAAGCGAACGGGCGGAAATTGATTCGGATAATTTCTAGCGGAAGATGAAGGATGGCTCAGTTCTGTTAGCAGAACTTTCACGCAGTGCAATATATAAGCGATCTGAAAAAGGAATTGTGAAAAAAATATTACTTACCCATTGCTGATGCATGTATTCATGAGATAAGAAACCTGAACAATCACTTGTTGGGCACTCGGTGAAGGTAGAATGGAATCACTCTCCGTAAATGTGCGCATATGATAATATTTCTTATTCTGGCCTAAGGCCAGCAGAAACATCATAATGATTTTAAGAAATAAAGTACTTATATCGATAATATTTATGAAAAAACATGAGACATACTGAACTGCGTTTCCTGAATTTCTTATAATATTGAAAATAGGCTGATACGTTTAGTTCAGTGTGTGTGTGTGTGTGTGTGTGTCTATACAACACGTGTTTTGCGAGTCACGTTACTACGTTTTTAACCTCCGTTTGAACTTAAGTATATCACTACGTGTGGTTACTTATGAGTTCCTGTACAATATTTAATTATGAGTCGAAAACTATTTTTTTTTAATATTTAAGTTGGTGGGGTCTGATCTCGTGTGATGTAGCTGTAATGTAGGCGTCGTGAATCGATCAAGTCTTTCGAATTTCCGAAAAACAACACAATACAAAGAAAAGCAGCACGCTTCGTTAAAAACTTCTACAAATGAACATACAGTGTTACACAACTGTTAAAGGGATTAAGGTGGGAGGCCCTAGAAACTCGGAGGCTGCACACTAGGCTTAGACTACTTGAGATATTCAGAACTGGTGTGTTTCAGAGTGATACAGATAATATTATCATGACGCATCATTACATCTCTAGGTCTGACAGATGCGATAAAATAAGAGAGATACTCTGCCGAATAGATAGGTACAAAAACTTTCTTTCTGCGCCCAATAAGCGACCACAATAAAAACTGATCTCCTCCAAATACACTCCCATAGTACATGTCACCATTTCCCCTCCGAAACTTTTACATCTTTACACAGCTGGTGACCTTACACCCCCTGCCACACGCCCATGCGGTGGCTCGCGGGGTAGTATGTAGATGTGGGTGAATGTGGCGTCGTATTGTGCGCGGGGGAGAGCCGGCCGATGAGCGACGCATTGGCCGAGCCGAAGGGTGAGCAACTCGCGGCGAGCAAGTGCTCTCCGGGCTGAGCGATTCAATCGATTCAGCGCGAGTGTGTTTGCAGGGGACCGTCGAATGGTAATTCTTTCGTCGATAATCATTTGGACGAACAGAATTAGGCTCTGTGGCTCGTGCGTCGCTTATACACTCGTCGTCACACGAGGGCTGGAAAAACACCCGGAGGGGTTTCTTTCCGAGCGACCGGAGACGCGATGTTGGGTTTTAGAGAGTTCTGGGGGTCTATTCTGTATATCCTCCTAATTTACGAGTCTCGACAGTGACGAAATTTTGATGTCAGAGCCACGTAAAAAGGGGAGCATTCGAAAGTTGAGATTTGTCGGGGAATTTGACGTCACATCCACGGATTTACCGAGGTTCGACCGCGTCGAATCCTTACTGAATATGGCCCCTGATCCTCCCTCCCCATTTTCGTCTTCTCAAGAGCTTCGATGAGTCTAAATTTTTCCCTCAAACGAGTAAAGACACTTTTGTGGAACTATCTTATCAATCATGCCAGTAGTCTTCAGAAGAAGCAAGTTGTTTTCCGGCGTATACTTTGGTATCTTTTCGCTGGTTTGGGCACTCATAGCTCCCGCTATGTAATCACATGGCAGGAATTTTGATCGATTTATTTATATACTGGTTTCATTTCAAATCGTGATTGATGTAATTATATGTGTCTTTTCCTCTGGAATTTGTTCCTACGGAACATGAATTTTCCTCAAATTAAGTTATTTTTTGGGGCTAGTCGCTCTCGCTTTTCTCGGCACGGACGGACACATGTGCATATGCAGTCGTGGACCCGCATTGAAGTAAACATTTATAGTGAGGTGTGCAGAGGTGATATGCTAAGGGAACAGTTTTCCGGAAAAATGTGTTTACCGGACTGCGAGTGTCCTGGGGATTCCCTTTCTATCTGCTTGGATTGGATTGGATTTTTGGGGAGGCGACCGACAGCTAAGGTCATTTGCACTATAGAAGATAGGGAAGGGTGGATAGAAGCCCGGAGCCCGGCGTTGGCATTAGCCTGCTCTCAACGAAAGGCGCCAAGGGGACCACGGTTTAATGTATCATCCGACAGACGGAATACTTGTACTTGAAGTGCCCTCCACATGGCACTCGAGTAGGGAGTCCTTTGAAAAACTCCCTCCTCTGCTGGGATTTGAACCCTGGCCGTCCGTATGGTTAGCCAGTACTCTAGCCACCAAACCAACCCGATCCCCCATTTTCTCGCTGCTGTGGTAGGGCTCGCGAAAATATTCAATGTTTTCAAGGGGTGTTTTGACCACGCCGCCCAGGCACACAATTTGGCCGAAACTCTTCCATCGCGTCATATATGGGTCTGGCAGAGTATGTCATTAAAACTGGACGGATGTCTTTGCGTCCCACGCTGTCGCTACGAGCTCGTGCGCGGAATTTTTCTATCTCATTCACTGGTTTAAAAAGGTTGAAATTTCGTGTTTTAAATTCTCACGGAGTGAGGACGAAAAATTTTGAGAAATCATTAAATTTAGGGTCAAGATGTCAACATTCTTATGTTTTTCGATTTAGTTAATTTCACCGTAAAATAAGTGCCTAATATTGTCATTCAATCACATTCTTGCAGCAATAGAAAACATGTGCTCTGTACAATATAAACTGCAAAATCCTCTTTCCACGCTATTGGTTACGTAAGTCGGGCTTGAAATTTCATGGTGGTCGATTCGAGAACGTTAGTACCTTGAAGAAAATCTCCATATCAGCAATGCTTTCTCACGCACATCTCCACCCATGCGCCATGCAAGTCCTTTTCCACAAAAATGTTTTGGTGAGACGCGTTTCAACGTGGTACGGCATCGCCGAGAGTAAAGGTTAAATTGGTAAGTGTATAAGATATGTACGCTCGTTTGGGTGTGGGTTTTAAACAACGATGGCTGTTCAGTAGGAAACTAAAGAGTTGGTGGAGAGGGGTGAGTAGAGGGGGGGGGGAGTGAGAGTGGGGGAATTGGCGTGGGTGGGGCAGGGAAGCGTTTGACGTCGTGACGTGGGGAAACTGTGCACGGTGGTCGGTGCGTGAGGGTCAGGTGTTAAAGTGACTTTGATGCAAAAGGGGGAAGGTCCACTTCCACCTCTCTTACAATACCAACGGGGGGAAACACACTCGGAATAGTTAGCGCCTCTGCTGGAAAAGTTATGAGGCTCTACTGGTCACATGACTGACGCAGACACTGAAAGCCATTGGTATGTCTGATCACCATCCATCGGGAACATTCCGGCAGAGAAGATGTTTGAAATTGCTAGAATGAAGGCGTTTATAAAAAGGGGGTGGCTGGTTTAATATTATTACTATTGTCATTGGAAAACAAGAGTCAAAAGAGCTGAACGAAGGGGAGTGGAAATAAAAATGAGGCAGAAATGAACGCATTGCCAGAAGAATTTAGTTGTATATTAAGTTGGTTAGTGATTACCGTTTGATCCAATTTGGCTCTTGATGATGGAGTAAAAATGAGGGTTCGAATATTTTTCTATTTGATGCCGATAGATGCTTCTGTGTTCAACTCGATTCTGAAGATTGCTCACGAGGGGATGTTTGCGTTCGTATTGAGGTAATTGGCATTATGTTGTAATTGTAACTTAACGTTGTGAACTTGAGTCTCGACCGGGTGCTTCGTATAATGTCTGTAGAAGTCAATTACTTCGTAGACTACTAGTTTTGCGTGTGTTGTTTATTTTGCTGAGCATAATTGCTTTAGCGTCGGCCCATGAGTGGTGCCAGTAAGAGTAATATAGGGATAATAAGTGGTGATAAGTGGTTTAAATGTCAGTGTCGCATTACCGACTTTGTATTTGTGTTATTTTTGTGGACTTATTTTTGGATCCTCTATTGGTATTGCGTTGAAATTACCTGCTAAAAGAATCTCTATAGTTTCCTTATAAATACTTTTACAGAATTTCTTAAAAAGTTCAAAAACGCCACTTTACGGAATTCCCTACGACCTTCTGCAGAATACCTTAGGATGTTCTGCAGAATTCCTTGGGACGTTCTGTGCAATTCCTACGACGTTCTGCAGAATTCCCCACGACGTCCTGCAGAGTTTCCGTATTTCCGTATATTTCCGTAGAGTTGCTGAAGTTCTACAGAGCAGCTTGTAAGGAGTTATTTTTCTCTGCAGAAAATAACTCTACAGAACATGTGTTCTGTAGAGTCAGGCTCTCATGTTCCGTACAGATCCTTTGAAAAGGAACTAGTTCTGAAGAAAAAGAGTCAATTTCTGTAGAATTCCTTAGGTTTTACAGAACAGCTTCTTAGCAGGGGTGTTCTCATTTGTACGTTAGTTTCGTAAGAATTTTGGTCATCAATTTTGATCAAGACATACCAAGTTCTCCAAGTGACTGTTTGCCTGCTTCGAGTGATAATGGCCTTAGTAGTCGATAAACTCTTCACTCTTCAGTTCTAATGTTATATCTATTAATGTGGTTGTTCAACATCGGAAATATTTTTTATTGTGGCCCTAAGCATTTTCTTTTGGTATACAATTATAACATTGTATTAATATGAACTGTGGCAGGGTACCTATTGC
The DNA here is from genome assembly GCA_963169105.1 of Ceriagrion tenellum. NCBI lineage: Eukaryota > Metazoa > Arthropoda > Insecta > Odonata > Coenagrionidae > Ceriagrion > Ceriagrion tenellum. The sequence goes on from OY720638.1 coordinate 15,613,768, forward strand.
CGATGTCAATCATCGTGAGATAGTTTCTTCATCAGTGGATGTCAATGACGAATTTTAGTATCACTGTTGCTGGGAACTTGTTTGTTGTCCCGTTTGAAGAGGCAAAATATGATTTCCAGAAACCGAATGAACTGCAACAATGCCAATAAAGTAAAACTTAACCTGCCCAGGAAGCGTTACAGGAAAGCTGTCAAGAGAAGTGCCAGTGCAAGAAGACAGCTAGCGGAATGCAAGGAATGGGTATCTAAGCACCGAACTGAATTACTAAAAATTTTGCGAAGAGCCAACAAAAAAGGATGGCTGACACAAAACTTCCACCAAATCAAAGCGCTGCTTAAGAAGAAATCCACACCTCGGAACCCAGCCTGCTCTTTGCCTATGTTTTGGTCATTAGCTGATTTAATTCTACTCAGAATTACCTTGGTAAAAACTTTAATAATGAGTGACAACATGGCAATTCCTCTCCAGTTATTGCAGTCACTCAAGGTTCCCTTTTTTGGTACTTTGGCCAATAATCCCTTCCTCCAATCTCCATAAATTTCTTCAGTTTGCCAAATTTTTATCTAGAGATCGTACTATATATTTGTAGCAGTTTTTTCACCTGCTTTGAGTAACTGCGCAAATTCCATCAGGTGCTTTACCCGCTTTTAAACTTCTCATATGCCTCCGCTGTTTCATTCGTTCATGGTACATCTATCCGTATGATTTCATTCGGCACAACATATTCATCTCCATCTCCCTACTCATTCCACCCTGATGATTCAACATCAAAATTAAGGATTTCCGTAAAAAATTATTTCCTTCGATTTAAAATATCCTCCTATCCTATGAGAATTGTTCCTTCTTTATCCTTCATTGGCTTTTTATTATTTGTTTTCTTTTTGACAGCATTCCTGTTATATGATACGACTCCTTCATATCGTTTTTCTTTGCAGCTTCTTCGGCTTTCTTTGTATGTTCTGCTCTCTAGTTTTATCACCCCTTACTTTCTTCTTTATTTCTCTGATGACTGTAGAATATTTTTTCGCAAGCTTCCTTTTGTTTTCTCTAGCGTTAGCTTGGCTAATTTTCGACTTCATGTTTCTTCTTTCTTCCACTTTCCTCCAAGTTACGTTTGGCATCCATTCTTTCATCTCATGACTCTAATAACCAGGGATTGACTCCGCAACATCTGTACAAGTCTTCTTTACCATATTCCAATGGCTTTCTGTATCCATATTTCTAATATGAGCCGTGTTTAAAAAATCATATTTATTTCTCAGTGAGAGAGAAAATTCTTTGCAATTATTGACAATTTTCAGCATCAAATTTTTTCTTCTGGATATCAAATTTACTTTTGCATGCCGCAATTTTCAGTTTGAACTTAGCGACAACGAGATGAGGGTCACTTCCAATGTCAGCTCCTCTTCCGTCCCTAACATCCAATAGAGACCGACGCCATTTCTTGATAACTGCTATTTGGTCATTTAGATTTTCAGTTCGATGGTCTGGTGACAGCCAAGTCACTCTGTGGCTATTCCATTGAGGGAACAATGTTCCGCCTATTATTAGGTCTTCACTAGAGCATAAGTTCAAATACATTCCACTATTATCATTTCTGTCGCCAATACATTGTTTCCCCGTTATATGCTCAAGGCCTTTATTTTCTGTACCTACTTTGGCAGTGAGGTCCCCATTTAGATCTTAATATCCTTCCTGGAAAGTTTCTGTATTCCTCAATGAACATCGGCATAAGAGTTATCTTTCTCTTCAATATCTGTTTGTTCTTGTAGCAGCGTAGAATGGAGATATACCTCATTTTTGTTTGAAGCGAGCAAAAATTAACCTATCAGATGCAGGGTGCCTTTCAAATAACCTTTCATTAGCTTCTTTGCTAATAAAAAGACCTAATCCATTTTTATGGATTTCATTTTCATTTTTTGACCTCAATACTGGAAAGTAACCTCATATTGGGTTTGGACCTCCCCAAAAGTGTTCCATCTAACTTCAATTAACCCTAGTACACAGAGACCATATCGTTTCATTTCGGAAACTGCTTGCTGTAGCTTACCGCTTTCATTTGAAGTTCTGACGTTCCAGAATCCGATTCTCGTAGCCATTTTCATGCCTAAGGTCTTTGCCAATTTTCCTGTCCGGTCTTCTTAAGATTATAAAGATAATTTTATAAGATTCATCAGTAGCAGGTTATCAGCCCACTGCCTCCATAGTACCCTGGTGGGGCTGCCACCTTTTGGCCTGAGCACTTGCCTTTTGACCACGTAGATGAAGTGCGGCCTGAAAAACCATTTCCTCTCTGTCTTACCGTACGAATGGTTATGCCTCCCATTTACTCGGTCTCCAGAGCCTCGTGTGGGATACTAGGGCTGTGTACCACTTGTCGGTGTGGTTGACATTTGAACAGATAAGGCTTTATATTGCGCATCACTATACCTTGCACTCCTCAAAATTGCTCACCATAGAAAAGATAGATCAAAAGTTGAGGAATCGTAGGCGTAAAAGGAGCGTAGACTGTTGGCGGACTTAGTTAGCATAGGATAGTTACACCTTAGTTTTCTTCGAATATTAACATTACTGTCCGATGATGATTACGAGTCAATAATTGAAAAATTTAAATTGTCTAAAGCCGCTGTAAAGGAAGCGCTTTGAAATGTACTCATGAACTTTAAAAGGAAAGTACCCGTGGAATAGATTCAGGATGATCCGAAAACATTTTGGCCATGCGTAGGGGACGAAAAGGCTAAACATCAACAGTTAATCCACGGAGATACGATAAAGGCTAAGTATTAAAAATCAGTTTGGGCAAAGCTGATTTATTTAACTCCTACTTTCAAAGTGTGTTCTCTAAGTCTTAAGGAATACATCTGTAACGGTAGATGATTATTACCGGCGAACGAAGCCGCCTATTACTAAATGTGCTACGGGATAGAAAATCTGTTAAAATCGCTCTGTCCAAATAAGGCACCAGTTCCTGAAGAAATTCCATCCTGCGCGTGTAGAGTACTAGCCTTAGAAATAGCTCCCTACTTTCAGGCAATATGTTATTAATCCATTTAGGAACACATAGTACCCTAGGACTGAAAAATTTCCCATGTGATGTCCGTAGTTGGAAGTTGTGGTAACGAACATCGAATTACAGACCGACATCCTTAACATCTCTCTCATGCAAAGTCCTTGAACAAATAATTATGCGTTCAGCCATGAAACACCTCGATATGTAGAACTCGGTATTGAAAACACATCCTGGATTCAGGACAGGAAGATCTTGCGAAACGCAATCAGCACTGTTTGCCCACGATATTTTTGTTTCCGGTGAAGACAACGTTCCAGTAGACGCGATTTTTCTTAACTTTCGAATGGCATTTGATAAAGTGTCTCATGTAAAGTTACTAATTACTCTACAATCTTACGGTTTAGACGACGATGTATTTCCTGGACTAAGGAACCTGTAAGCGATCGCGTGCTGAGGGTTGTATTTGACATCACTATTGAGGGTAAAGTCACTTATGGTATCCCACTGGGAAGTTTCATAGGCCCTCTTGTGTTCCTTTTGTGAATAAACATTATTGGTGAAGCAGTTGACAGGAAGCTTCACCCATTTGCTGTGGTGTGCATAGAAATTCGTAGCAAGAATGATAAGGGAGCGCTTACGAAGGATCTCAAGGCAATTCAAACGTGGTGTAATACGTGGCAGTTAGAATTCAATTTGAAAACGTGTGTTGCAATGAATTTCTGTAAAGGGATAATTCTCATCTATTCACCGGTCACGTGCACCATACCCAATTCGAGAATGTAGAATGTGTAAAATACCTCGGAGTTTGACTAGCTAATGATCTCTCGTGGGGAAAACATATTCGGGAAGTAACTGGTCAAGTTAATAGTATGGTATATTGGGGTTTGTTAAAAAAGTACTTTCGAAACGAAGAAAAAGTCTGAGAAATCATCTATTTCTCCCTTGTTAGACCCTTCTTTGAATACGTTGCCAGTATGTGGGATCCTCATGAGGTTAGCTTAAAAACAAAACTAACGCATTGTAGGTCAGCAAGATATATTAAAGGCCGTTAATATGATCTCGTGAGTGTTACTGACCTCTGGCAAAAACTGGAATGGGAATGTCAGACCGTCGATTAAAAATTTTGTTAAATCTTTTCTGTAAATTTAAAACCAAAATATTTTCTGACGAAATTATTAAAGCCTTACGAACTCGAACGTACTGCGGCAGATCAGGTCTTGAGCATAAAACTAGAAAAATAGATTGCAGAACAGTCTGGTTTGAAATGTCGTTTTTCTCGCGATCGATAAGAGACCACAATGCATGCTAATGAGACTTACAAGTTAGTTTGTGAACAGGTCGTGTAGCTGATTAGTTGATTTGATTCCTAATGCTTGTTTCTTAATATACAACGTAGTGCTAACATCACGTTTTGTATTATCCCCACATAAGTCTTGTATATCGTTTACGTAGATTCAATTACATTAATACAAATAGTTTCTGTAGTATTTATACCATATCTATAACGTAGTGTATGTTGGAGAAAGTTACTTGTACACTATAGTGCATGTTAGTGATGACCTACCCCTGCCAAACACCCTTGATGAGGCTCACAGGGTAATGTGAGATAGATGCAGTTGTAATACACGATGTGGATCGCTAATCGCTAGATTCCCCGTGAGAAAGATGAGAAATAACGCCCAACAGCATCTTGGGTCTTAACTTTAGCGTAACCGTAACTGCTCTGTAGTACGCTTTTAGCTGATAATTCACCTCTAACTCGTATCGACGCATTGGGTTACTGAGTTATAGGTCGGAGTCGTATGTCGGGTGCAAATGTGACAGAAAAGATCGCGATGAATTCTCACAGGGGATGTATTTCATTGAATGAGTGTAGGGTTAAAACCTACCCGTTACTCGTTCAATTTTTCCCGCACTCACCCGCCATTTCAATACAACGGTGTCATTTCTCCGGCCGCCGATAATGGAGTAACTGGTATTATTCATAGAATCGTCATTTTCCATCGCACGACCTCGATCAAAAGATGTGCATACTCGCAAAGTTATCGGGAGTATGGCGATCACATTCATGGGTTACCATTAGCCGTAGTTATGTCGGTTAAAATTTTACTGGGAGTGGTCAGTCGTGGAGAGCGATCCCCACGGTGGGATGGAACCGATAGTTGGTATCAGTGGAAACTAACCTTGCTTTCGTTTCTTCTCCTTAAGGTAGTCCGAGCGAGATAGTTCCCTTGTCATAATAGAGACCTTATTCTAATTATGCGTTTTAATTTCACCAGCTGTAGGACACATCAATTAAATATTGCATTATTGATGGTGCAATAATATAGTTTTATATGTCACAAATTGTGAGTAATTAAATGAAAATTAGTAAATTTCATTTAAAAGTCTTTAACTTGACTCATTTTTTTCGCGCGGTGCTTTTGAAACTCCTTCAAAAGGGAAGGTTTTTTGTGATACCCAAGAACCTACTGTGGTGAAAATATGATTAATTTGGAAATATAGTTGAGAAAGCATGCAAACTATACTCTTAGTTATTTTACGACATCTTAGTGTTAGAAATACCTCATTTTGTAAATAATGTCTCTCTGGAGTGCATACACGTACCATTTCCCATGTAAAAGGGCTGGTATATTTTGGCAAATATCTTCGAAAGCAATGTGGTAAGGGGTAAAATTTTTGATGTCATTGGATAGGTGAGATATTTTTCTTTAAAATGAGACCAAATTCATTGATTTCTAAGTAAAACGATTTTTCGCTCAAACTACCTTAAGAATGCGGAAAGCTAAGTTGGTGATGCGTGCTTCGATTTGAACGTTCTTTGTACGGGATATTTTATTGATTAGGTGAGAGATGAAGAGAGGGGATATGCTGTGAACTATAAGCCTTATCAGGATGCCTTCTTAGCAAATTCTGCTTTTCAATGATTCAAATAAATTCCATTTTCACGGCGGGAAGCCTGAAATATGCGGTTGAGTTTAAGGGACATATTGTATTTTTCTATCTACTTTTAACTTTTTAAGCATCGAATTTTCCCAGTTATTTGAATGAAAATAAAATGTAAGCACTTATCCATTTTTCATTTCGAGTTATATGCAAATAACTGGTCAGTTTCATAGATGTCAAACTGTCTTAGCTTAAAGAAAATGGCGCAGCAGTCGGCTACTATAGCCGAGAAATATGTTCGTAAATATTAATTAATGGCATAATGTGCTTCCATTGTTCCTAAACTTTAATTTTTAATAGGCGTAAAGTGTCAATAGTGAAAGAATTATGTGTTAAATATTACCGACGAATGGGTTAAAATTAGGTGTTTAATTTATTGTCACTTTTAGAATTATCGTTTCTAGTTTCAGTCAGTTTTACGGCTGGGAATTAGAAGAAATCTGTTGTATCACTTCTAAAATTTATCAATGGTTGTCAAATGTCATAAAGTTATAAATAGTATTATAATTTGAGTCGATTTATCTTTTAATGCTAATATTTAGACTTCGGCGACAATTGAGGGTGTTGTGAGCTAGCCGCACTATTACCGATGACGCCTCTCCCATAAACAATCGCAGGGATGGAGTTAGCTTGTCTGGCCAAGCACGCGGCACTGGACGGAGGGTTCGATTATCGAACACGGTGAATTAATTTCCCTCTGTTTTATAATTGTAAGTAATAATTTCCTCATATTTGACCAATCCGTTGGCTAATTTTTCAGTATCAAGCAACCGTGAAATTTTCTTTCATGTGAGCGTTGAGTCAATCGAGATTTATATTACTTAACAAGTTTTCCCATTGTCAAGTTGCTATTGTCTTCTAAATATTAAACCACTGTTCCTATTGTTCTTTCTAAGAAATTTCGTTTTTTGCTCTTTTGTCTTCGTTCAAGAAGTTGCCGAGTAATGCGCTGCGACTTTGTGGCACTGTGTTTTATTTACCATTGGTAGCTTATGCGAAAACTTGCACCTATGCTATTGTTTTCCTTCATTTCCGCAGCGTGTTCCTCATGTTTCTTAGTCGTTCTTATGCATTTCTCATTGATTCAACTTCCTTATTTACGTAATTTATTCACTATGCCTTTTTGCGTAACAATATGCAAAAGTAATGCTCGAAATTTTTTTAAACCCCGAATGAAACTAATATGCACTTAAAAATATCTAATGGCGAATGATGATCACCAAGTGTGATCGGGTGTGGCATCGGCTTTGGCTTTCCATGGTCGAGTGACTGTGTGTTTTTGCCGTGAGGGAGACGGCCGTGTGGCTCTAGCGAACGTCGGTCATGGAAAGCGGAACCCGGCGCCACAGCCGAGAACACGTCATGAAAATCATCCCCTGGGAAGCGATTATAATTCTTAACTAGGGGAGTGCAATGCCATAGATTTGAAAAAAATATTTTTTCGTCAATGAAGAACATTTTCCGTATCAAAATAATAGAGTACAAGCAGTGTAAATTAGTGATAGTTTATGGTACTTATTCTTTGTCATGTGGTCAATGACTCACTGCATTTCTTTTCGTTCAAAAATTAATGTCGCTCTCGTTAATTCATTGCAGTAATTGCTAGGTTGATCAAGAATATAAAAAAAAGACGCTTAGAAAAGCATTCCATTTTGCAAAGCATTTCTGCCAGTTACAGTTGTTTTGTTATTTTACTCCTTCGTCAGCTGTTGTGCGGACGACGTGAAAAAGGAGCCTCATACGGCGTAATCAAAGGTCACCGTCGCTTCACATACATTCTTGATTTTATCGTAATAATACATCGTTATCCATGTATATATGTATACTTTTTGATTCTATCGTTACAATTTTGATTGATGCAGTAATATATTAGTGCTGCTCCGTTTAGTGTACTTTTTCTCTTTTCTCCTTTACGACTGTCGTTGTTTTTGAAAAATTTGAGATATTTACTGACCGCCTAGCTCATTTTCCATATTTGCAATGAATAAGTACGTGGACTTTTTGCTCACATTTTTGTAAACATGCTGGGGAAGTTTGACTGCTCTCATATTTTCTATCGATCGGAAGTTGTTCTTTAATTATCAATGCAAGTCAGCTTGGATAGGGATTTAAAATCTAGTACCACCGTAAGGAATGATTAAAACGTAATCGGTGGAAAAATGAATACAATGCGATAGGAATTAGCTGTGAATTAATCGGGATTTGAGATAGATGTTCGGTAAAAGAATGCATTCCAACCTCCATTTGACACTATAGTGAAACATTCAAGCATAAAATTCGCTGTATTCCGAATTAAGTTTACTTTACAAATCCACGGCTATGACAACCGGTGTACTGGAACCAATCTAAAGGAAGAATTACGACTTGGGTTTCAATGCTCAAGCTTTATCTCCAAGTTGTTAACGTGAAGTTAATGCGTGCAAATCTAAAAACTCCGGTTGTTTCTTTTCACTTTTATGCAAAAGTTAGATTGTGTGCAGCAAAGTTCAACGATGCAACCCTACTAATTGAAGTGTGGTAAACTTATATTTATGGCGACTGGCCCTCTGTCTTCAACAATCACGTGGATTGGTGTGAAAAATCAAGAGGAACCGGCTGATATGATGGCTAGAAACTCTGGCTTCCCATTCCAAGGTCCTGGATTGATATCTTTCGGTGGTCGCCCGATCCCTGCTTACGTCGCATCAAGCATGGTATATACTATGGCCTCGAGTGCAGAACTCCACCTGTTGGCACGGAAATCGTTTTTTGTGAATCGAAGGCTGACGCCGACGCTGGGTTTCTCTCCACCCTTCCTCTTTTCCCCGAATAATCTCTCCCTGTCCCACCCACCCGCTCAAAATGGCACAGATGACCTCAGTTGTCGGTCACCTCCCAAATGAACCCGAAGAATGAGTAATTATTCGCTTTTCGATGATAGAGGAGAATAGTGCTTTTTCTCGATACAGGAATATTTGCTTTTGTAGTGCGGAAAATGAGATTTTCCTACAGCGAATTCCACTCATCTTTTGTATGTAAATGATATGTCCTTTCCAGTTAGGTATATCGTTCATTTTTCTGCTCACCGAAACATGTATTTTATATGGTTACGTAGGTTTAACGAGAGCAAAATATGTAATTGAGAAAGTTGATATTGTAATTCTCTATGTGGTTAAGGAATTGTTCTTCCTCTGTATCTCACAAAAGGGCAAAACGAATTAGGGCATTTTATGTCGACTATAGTCATTTTGATGGCTCCTTTGACCAAATGGGAAAGCCATCGATATTGCAATTGGTTTTTCATGTAGTAGTAAACAGTTTTATTCCGCATTCAATAATGATTTTCTGTGAGAAGTAAAAATTAGAATACTGGTGAAGAATTTGAAATCAGCGGGAATGTTTACTTGAACCAAAGTCAGTGTAGAAACGTGACCTCTGTCAAATGGGACACATCATATGCTTGTCATTTCAGTTGCCTTGCGTGTCCTTGAACTCCAGCCGAAAAAAAATAGTAACTGACATTGGCGACGCAAACTCAATCCCGTTCGAGGACGGGTTCATTTGGACCCTTTCCGAGAAGGGCACTGCGTTCAACGGTAGCCCTCGCATCAGTGCGTCTCACTCTCCGGTGGAGGTTCGGTGGCGTCACGGCAAGCGTAGTCATATCAGCCGTTCTTGCTGCTTTGTGTTTGCGCTTGTGGCCAGAGTGATTTTGTAGTCGATTTTCATGGCGTGCAACAGCACTGAAAATGCGTTTTTCGTAGGCTCTTTACACCACCGTTATGTGAAATGATGCTAGTTCAAGTGTCGCGCGGAAGTTTATGGGATGTTGCTGGCATTTGCTTTTAGTGATATTCTGTTGCGATGCTTTCATACGAAGCAGATATTGAAGGATTTATGCTGTTTTCTGTTTACCTTTAAATTAACTGAAGTTTTCATGCTATTTCATTTTTTTGTAAAAAGATAAGTGAGCTATTCTTAGATGTTTTTAGATCACATTCATTTTGTGGTCTGGAATAATTTTTCCCCTTGCTGTGGAAGGCGAAATCAATAGTTAAATTGGCGAGAAATCGGCAAAAAATCATTAACGTAAAATAAGCCTTTTAAATGTAGAAATAGTGTCATGGATCATTCTGCCAGACATGTTTTTGTGATTGTATTTTGCTGCCATAATTTCTTTGGTATGCACTTGTTTTGTTTGCCAATTTTGTTAGGTCTTTGACTGATAAGCGTGGGGAAAGTTCATGATAATATTGGTGAAATGAGGAACTAAATGCAATCACCTTATTCTGATAGATGAATTGGGAAAGAAATAGCTGAAGGTTTTACAATGATTCATCATATGCTTTAGTTTTTGGAAACACGAGTTATATAGCGAGATTAAATAGCGATGCAAAGCTATTAATTTTGTACTTATGAACACAATATGTCATTCTTATTGAATCACGCTGATTTTTTACGAAGTTTCCAATGGCGAATTTTACAAGGGCGAAGTTCTCGTGCCAATTATATCGTTATCTCCGTAAGCATTCACTCATTCGCTAATAGTCATTGTATAACCGTATAATTGAATGGAAATGACTTTCTCCGGATGATGTCATTGACTTTATTTGTACAGCCGTCATGCTGGTTACACCTAGGATAAATTTATTAGTCTAAATGCTGGCGAACCACTCACTTTCCCTTAGAACGCGGACGAGCGCCGTAGTATCCTCGGTTTCTCCCTGATACTCGCATAGCGCTGCAAATTTAAATAAAAGTGTTTTCCCCAATATAGACGTGAAGTCATGATGAATTTGAGGTATAAAGCTTCATGTGGTAATAAAATATAGTCTCCCCTCTCTCAGTTCAAACCTGTGATGCCAATGTTATATTTTTGCTAGAAATATACTGTATTGCATTGACTAACATTGAATTCGAGCCCTCTCTCAAGATAACAAGAGTTAACATTTTTGAGATCCTTTGACCACTTTCCTTTTGGGAATTTCTCAAAATGAATGGATTCCATTGAGATAGTTTGCTTATAATGTAATTTTCCTGCTAAGCCGTAAAATACCGTACCCAGTAGATGATTTTTGCCAAAAAAATAATTTCTGGTCCAGGAATTGATCATCGACCTTTATTTCTCGTGGATATCAATGCTAATTATTCGTTATTTGTGACGGAAGTGATCAATTGTCTTTGACGCCACCCCCTCCAATAGACGGAAAGCTCAAAGGTGCCTGCTTAGTTTCCGCGTGACGCTCTTTCTTTGTCTGTTTCGGCTTATCTCCAGTTGAGATGGTCTTTACCACAGGGGTAACCTTACGCGAGAAAAATGAAGCCACCAGCCTTGCGCTTTGGCGATTGCGCATGTTCTGATTATGAAAACATTGCCTTCTTCCCTTTAACTCCGTGTATTTTAGCGGTACAATTATTATCGAATAAGGGACCCAGGAGCTAATATAACACGTGAAATGTATTTATATAATAATATTAACCTTTGTCCCTTAAAATAATGCTTGCTTTGATTCTTCAATTCACGACAGTTCGTAGCAATAGAGAAAATAACATATGCCTACATTATCGTCGGCTTCGATGCCATTGGAAACCTAATACTTACAGAAAACCTCCCATTTCCCATGAATACTACATGCAAGTATCGTTGGAGAAACTCCAGTGTATAAATGACAGTTCAAAAGCTTGTATTTGTCTCCGTTTATCACAAATTGACGTAATGACGCATGTCAGGAATGCCTGAAATGTCGTCGCTACGATGTCGAATAAAACCGAATACCCACCAATCGTGTCCATTTCGCATTCCAAGTAGTTTCCATTGTCGTCATAGAATTTGCCTGGTGCAAATGTTTTTTCCTTTTTCTTCAATAGTCTTCATTTCATTACATATGTACGTAATAATTGATATCGCTAATGCATCCGATTTCGTCTTCCAATACTAATTGTGAGCATGGTCTGACGAAAAGAGGCCAAGGACACGGATGGCAACAAGTAACTGTTCGAACCTGTGGATTACAGATGATAAATGTAATAATGAAATGCAGAAGCTGCCCAAAACATGCAGTGTACTCCCTGCGAAAAGAACTCTACGGCAAATGGGCAACATTTTTTTATTAGCACACCTTCAACACCAAGGAACTTTGGGAAAGACAATAATATTAGTAGCTGTTTAGATGTCTTATTTATTCTGTTTTGGCAGAAAAACTCAGAGCTCGATGCCATTTTTCACGCACAGATGGCCGTTCGCGGCTCTCGCCTTTTTTCCCCAACTTACGATATAAAATGCGAGACTACGGCCTTGTGTTGAATTTGGAGGCAGCCACAAGCACGTTTTATTCGCTAATATCCTCTATGGACTCAATACATACACAACTGAGCCATAACACAGCCACGAAAGTCACCAGATTTCAATGCTTTTGCATCGGATCACCCAATGTTTTCATAATCACAACATGGCTAAATGCGCAAAATTCGGCTTCAATTCTCCCCGCTGGAGAGAGCTTTAACGCTACCCCTGTGGTCTTTACCAATCGTCCATTACAACCAAGGTCACTTACACCTCCACCCTTCTACGCTTGAAAGTTTCATATTGTGAACATAAACCTTTTTCGCTCCACTACCAGTCGACAACCAACTGTGGCTCAATTGATCAGAAAGCAAATGCACGCACGAAATTCTGAAGACATTAATTTGGTACGACCGGTTTCAGGTCAAGATATCATCATCAGGAGTGCTACACTGTGGTCCATAGACAGGGTTCATCAGGGAAAATTCTTTCTAACATGCCCCATGATGATAACTCGTATCGAAACCGGTCGTCGAAAATAAGTATCTGTGGAGCTTTGATGGTGCATTTCCGTTTCGATCGATCGTTAAGGAGTTCCTTATCGTTTCGCCTGATACCATTGAATCTGGAAATCACAGCTCGGCTTCCCGTTTATTAGTTTGGACTTGGCGGAGTATTAGCAAGTCTTCCCGAGGGTCCTTTCTGCGCCCAGCAAGAATCGACCACACCCCCAGGTCCGGCGGCGTCACCAGAGGTAGGCCTTCCCGCCCCCCTGCCGGGTGCTCTTCCGCCCCCGACGACAGGACCACCGCACCGCCACGAGATTCGACACATCGCCCGACGCCCCTCATTCCTTCTATATAAACATAAAATCTTCAGATACAGTAAAATATCTTGGAATTACCTTAGCATCTGATATATCGTGGGGATTACACATACTGAACATAGGTATGTGGCGCTGCATTGAAAAAACTAGGTTTTGTTAAACGCATAATAGGAAGGTCCTCGGATGAAAAAGTCAGAGAGATGCAACTTCGCTCTGGTTAGGTCACACCTCGAATATGCCGCGAGCATATGGGACCCTGGTCAAATAAATTTAACCAAAAAAATTAATAAAATACAAAAGAAAGCAGCGCGCTTCGTTAAAAACTGCTACGAACGAACATATAGTGTTACACAACTATTGGAGGTATTAAGGTGGGACCCCCTAGAGACTCGGAGGCTGCACGCTAGGCTTAGGCTGCTTGATAAATTCAGAACTGATATTTTTCAGGGCGACACAGAGAATATTATCATGGCGCCTCACTACATCTGTAGGTCTGACAGATGCGATAAAATAAGAGAGATACTCTGCCGAACAGATAGGTACAAGAACTCGTTCTTTCCGCGCACAATAAGCGACCACAATAGAAACTAATCTCCTCTAAATACACTTCCATAGGAAATATCACCATTTCACCTCCTAAAATTTAAATTTTTTTTTACCGTGTAAATTTAAATCTAAATTTACACGGCTGGTGACCTACCACCCCCAGCCACACTCCCATGCGGCGGCTCGCGGGGTTGTATGTAGATGTAGATTGCCTACCTATCCTATTGCTTTTGATATTGTCCCTTCGAAAATTTCAAGCATACACTTTTTATACATAATTTGCCAATACCGTCCATGTGTGTCTACTATTTATGCTAATAACTTGTAAAACAATGTAATCCTTGACGTATTTTTGTGACTCAAATAGTTTAAATTATTTTTATTTAAAAAGCCCGCATGGCCTATGTGGGTTAAAGGTTCGGATATTAGAAAAGAATTTGAGTCAACATCTTGCCTGATTCTTTGTAAATGCTTCGCGGTACACCTCTTAAGAAAGTCATCACACAAATGCCACACCTACACTGTGGGTGGAGTTAACCTTAAATCTTCAGATAAAGGTAAAAATCTTGGAGTTACCTTAACTTCAATTATATCATGGGTAACACTCATACGAAACATGTGGCACAGTAGTTACTAAAGAAATTGCGATTTATCAATTGTATAATAGGAAGGCCCCCGGATGAAAAAGTCAAACAGAGATGCTACTTCGCTCTGGTTAAGCCACACCTCGAATCCGCCGCGTGTATTTGGAACTCTAGACGGAAATATTTAACCAAAACATATATATATATATATATATATATATATATATATATATATATATATATATATATATATATAATATACACGGGAAAGCTGCGCGCTTCGTTAAAAACTGCTACGAGCGATCAGTGTTTCACAGGTTATAGATGGATTAAGGTGGGAGCCCCTAGAGACTCGGAGGCTACACGCTAGGCTTAGTTTGCTTGAGAAATTTAGAAAACAGGTGTGTTTCAGAGCGACATAAACAATATTACCAAGACGCCTCACTACATCTCTAGGTCTGACAGAAGCGATAAAATATGAGAGTCACATTGCCGAACAGATAGGTACAAAAACTGGTTCTTTCCGCGCACAATATGCGACCACAATGAAAACTGAGCTCCGCTAAATACACTCCCATAATACAAGTCTCTATTTCATTTCGTAGAACTTAATCCCTCACATCTTTACTCGGCCGGTGTCCTAACACCCCCTGCCACACGCCCATGCGGTGGCTCGCAGGGTAGTATGTATATGTAGATTCTTGAAGCCGATTCGGCCATTACGGTCGGCACTGTTTAGGTCTGGCTCACGTTTCCGGTGGTTGCGTTTGATATTCGTCAAATGTAAGTTGAAATCCCGGGGTAACGCGATGATTTTGTGACGCTTAGACCACAAGTTCTCTGCAAAAAGTCCTTTCCCATGCAGCCCCGCTCTGGTTTCAGCTTTGCCCAGGGGCAGTTAAGGCCGTGATTCCTCCAGTCTATTCTCTTCTCCGTGGTCGTGTGTTGGCAGTGAGTTGGAAGGTCGAGGGTAAGTAGTCGAATCGCGTCATAGCGCTCCTTTATTCTTCCACATGTATGAATTGCGTAGATAATTTCTATCTCCGAGAAACATGAAAACTCAGAGAGACAACAAAAATAATTTCATAATCAGATTCAGTGGGTCAAAATTCTCTGGGAGAACGTTTACGCTCGATAAGTTTGCTGATGAAACATTCAAAGAAATTTTATTTCAAAGAAAAGTTATTTAAATAAATGCAGCTGGACGCAGCTAAATATTGTTGGATGATATTTCCAGATGTACCCTGTACAAGATAATATCGGTCTGATAGCAGTGCACTCTAGTGCACAGAAGATAAATCAAATCAAAGATGTGGGTACTAACTTTTTTACTGCTCACTGGTATTTCTTGCCCCGAATCGATATTTGAAAAATCTTTTAGATTAATTAAGGTTGAATTAAAACACAAGGCATTAGACATAATAAAAACGACAATTACGGTTTCTTTGAAGCCACTGATCTCTGCAGGAGAAATTCCGAACATTGACGCTGAAAACCGGAGGAACTGCACAGAATGAATTTTCTCGTATATTAACTCTCCTGTGTGTGGGTACAATAGCTTCAGTGAAAAAAATAATTTTTTATAATAGTTTGGATATTGTACTTTAACCTGCAATCGATTTTGAAAAGATCTGAGATATTTCACAAAACCATATTTTGTCCGGTAAAACGGATCATTCCGACCACTGTGCAGCGGTGTTAATTTTGGTTGTATTTTTTCGATTCGGGAGCTGTGTGCGTCGTAGGAGCGTCTGCGCATAGTTGCCTGAACCAAGGCATCCGACGAAGAGTCATTGGTCGGTGCCCTTATGCCGTTCCGGTGAACAGAGCTCACCTCTACCGGTCGTGTTGAGTAGTGAATCACAAGACGGGTGAAGAATGAACAATGGCGAGGAGTATTTGGTTGTAGGGTGGAAAGAGAAACTCAAAACTGCAGAAGAAACTAAACCTAATATCCTAACACTAATAGTCGAACAGTAGATTTCTGATGATTAGTTGGTTGCTTTGTTGGAATACAGTAATTTGACATTGGTGTGAGGAAGAGAATTTTTTTTATTTATATATTTTTTTGTTTGTTAAATTTTTACAATTTTTATTTTTATATATTTTTTAAATATAATTTTTTTAAATATATATTTTTTAAGTAATTTTTTATATATTCAATTATACAATGTATAAATATAAATATATATATAAATTGCACATTGTATGATTTGAGCGCTGATATGGTAACCAAGGCATCCGGATCCCCGCTGTCCTTTCATCTCTCTCTCGACGCTTCTGCCGGCGTCAAGCGTATGAACGAGGTCAGTGAGTGACGTAAGATGCCGCCGCGCTTAACCGCACATTGAATCCACGGAGGCGTCGCTTAATCCTAAGTGTGTGACGGTTGAGTCAGGGAATCTCAACTATTAGAGTTTACCAAACTTAAGATACCAGTATCTTCAATGGTTTGCGAGCTAACTCTGTGGAATTTAGAGTTCATATTGAGATGAAATGAGAACATTTTGTATAATCCACACAAACTTTAATGGTATAAGCCCGGTTTCAACTCTTTTGTGTCATTCTCAAGGGATAATACAATTCGTTTTTTGGCGAGCTTGTATTTATATTTTATGTCGGAAGAGGGAGGGATTGGGGTTGAGCGAAGTATCTATCTATCTATCTACAGAATACCCCGTGAGCCGCCGCTTGGGTGTGTGGCAGGGGATGTTAGGTCACCAGCCGCGTAAAGGTGTAAAGTAAGTTTTTTGGAGATGAAATGGTGACGTATATCATAGGAGTGTATTTAGTGGAGCTCAATTTTTATTGTGGTCGCTTATTGTTCGCGGAAAGAACGAGTTTTTGTACCTATCTATTCGGCAGAGTATCTTTCTTATTTTATCGCATCTCTCAGGCCTAGAGATGTAGTGAGGAGTCATGAAAATTTTCTCTATGTCGCTCTGAAAAATATCAGGTCTGACTTTATCAAGCAAACTAAACCTGGCGTGTAGCCTCCGAGTCTCTAGGGGCTCCCATCTTAATCCCTCTAAAAGTTGCGAGACTTGATATGTACGCTCGTAGCTGTTTTTAACGGAGCGCGCTGCTTTCCTTTGTATTTTATTAATTTTTTTGGTTAAATCTATTTGACCAGGGTCCCAAATGCTTGCGGCGTATTCGAGGTGTGGCCTAACCAGAGCAAAGTAGCATCTCTCCTTGACTCTTTCATCCGAGGACCTTCCTATTATACGTTTAATAAAACCTAGTTTCTTTAATGTTGCGCGACATATGTTCTGTATGTGCAATTCCCACGATATATCAGATGTTAAGGTAATTCCAAGATATTTTGCTGTATCTAAAGACTTTATGTATACTCCACCCACATTATAGGTATGGAATTTTATGTATGACTAAGGATGAAGGTTAAGGTTGAAGCATCGGGCTGGAGGTGGGCGTAACCAAATAGTTTCTGGAAGGGGGGACAGGAACTTGGTAGAGGGGAGAATGATGTAATGGTACTGTGTCATTTAACAAATCGGAACCAAACTGCTTAGCGTGCGTCATAATTTCAAAGTTATCAGTAAAATCCAGCTTGTTACCTTTGTCAGCAACGTATAAATCATTCACTTTATATCAGACTCATGATTAAAATTTGCTAAATTATTAGCGAAAACAGATTTGTTGCCACAATTAATAAAGGAATTAAAATGTTTTTTTGCTCTTGCACTGAAGCTATTGATACCAGTGTGCGCCGAAGTAATGTTGTGTTCCTACCAGTGTGTAAAAATTGATTGCCCAGTGTACGTGACGTACGCTGGGAGACATTATGCGCAAGATTCTTCTTTTAATTGCTTTCTGTGGAAACAAATGCAGGATGTTCTTGTTTTTGCCTTTGAAAATAATTACTCCGTAAAATTGTTCAGCATTGTGCCTGACAAAGATCACTTTTGAGTGTTTCCCCATTTAGGAGTTCAAAATTGTTTTAGTCACGAATTTGAAAATTCTTTTTAACTTTCCTTGTTTTTTTATTCAATTTATGTTTCACATTATCGTCGAAGGCACTTGTAGGAATGGTGTGAAGCATCGAAATCGGTCAGCAACAATGTTGGACAAATTTTTGGAAAACTACTCGACAATTTTATCCTCGTGATCAACTTACTTCACGACATTACTTCACGTCGCCGACGTTATTGTCTCTATGTAATACCTTTCCCGTCTTTCTTTTTTCGATCGCCTTACTCCAATCACAATTGAGATGACTTGCAGGTATTATGTATATATATATATAACTGCACTTAGGATCACTTAAGTGACGAATATATAAAAGTTTGCCAGAGGAAGGCAGACGACAAACACAGAAAACAAAAAATGATGAACACACTTACAAAGTTTCTTGATATTTCGGTGCCACTAGCACCTTGGTCGCAAGAGCGAAGACTCTTCGCTCGTGTGTCTTCGCTCTTGCGACCAAGGTGCTAGTGGCACCGAAATATCAAGAAACTTTGTAAGTGTGTTCATCATTTTTTGTTTTCTGTGTTTGTCGTCTGCCTTCCTCTGGCAAACTTTTATATATATAACGCAAACATTATATCGTATGAATTTTGTACTTACCTTGGAAGCACAAAAAGCATTGGTCTCCCCTGATATCAGTTGCTCGAAACTTGTCGGTTCTGTACTAAAGATATGTATTTTTCTTTAACAATCGTGTCTTATGCTCATCGCTTCTGATTTTCAGCATTTTTACTGAAATTGGCAAAGACTTTCTTCCACAAATTTTCATTTATGGATAATAAAGAAAAAAACTTTGCAGTTTTCTACCTTTTATTAGTACGACATATTTCACCGATTTATGGTATCGTCAGTTACAGATTGTTTGTATATTCTCCGATGCCATTAGTTGGTGGAACTCGTCGTACTAATAGGATATTGTGACAAAGTACTAAGTATTTTACTTAGTAATGTATGCGAGCATCAAATAATTCTACGAAGTGAAGCCTGCCGCCGTCAAGTTTACACATTTTATTGGATTACTTCCGTAGGTACTGAAAGAGACGAAAAAATTGTTGGTGACAGAGACTTAGAAACTTTTATTTATGGCGACCTTTTTCCCTACTTTTAGTTTTAGTGGAGATAAATCATTTTAAATGATACCGTATCATGACCTAAGTGGTTTACGGCACTCTCCCATTCCGAGAACTGGCCTTTGCTCACCTAAAATCCAATCAACCTCGCCGATTAAATGCGACGATTTTCCTTTTAAATGTCTTGAAAAATAATTAATCTTCATAATGGGGATGGTAGTCTTTTATTGGGCGTAAGGAAATGAGGAATCAAGCGGCAATGAAGTCGTCAAATGGTGATTACCGTCGGGGAGTTGACGCGCGTTTGGATGAATCGTGTGAGTGAGTGAGTGAGTAACGTGTGAGTAAGGAGTGAATTATATAATAAGCTACGCATACAAGTGGAATTTTTGATTTACTACTCATTCTTATGTAAAATTGATTTATCATAAGCAAATGCAGTAAGAAAACATGCGGATAGAAATATTGCCTTCAAACAGTTCGGAAATATTTTTATTGCTGTAACTTACGGGTGTTAACGATATGATTGCTGTTTTGTTTAAAACATGACACAACAAAGTAATTGCGAAAAACGTTTTGAAGTGAAGTACTTTTTACAAATGACATGATGATACTTAAATTATACAAAAGGAAGCAAATACTACGTTGAGTAAAATTTTTATTGCTTATTTATGTTTGATAATATGAAGTACTAGTGTATAGTAAGTATAAAAACTAGTATTAATCATTTTTGGACATATTTGAAACGTATTCATCCCTTTTTTGATCCTGCAAGTTCTAAATAATTACAGAAGAGAAATTCAGCAGGTTTGGCGCGAGAGAAGAGCCTTGGTTGATTAGCGTTGCAAATTTCTTTGTCTTCTACCCTGACGTTCATAGATTTCATAGATAGATAGTTCATAGACGCTCTGGAGATTTCTGGCTACTCTTCTCCCGCAATAAACACTGGACACCCCAGGCAAACCTGAAAAGGTCTCCGGGGTTCTTTCAATTTGGGATTATTTTTGTTGTTGGAGGTGAAGTTATGCGGGCAGTTGGCGATCAGAGAGTTATTTTTTAATTCCGAAAAATCTGGATATACATGTCCAAATGAGGAAAGAGGCTCAAATTTTTGGCAGTTCAAATTCCATCCCCCGGATGGTATAAACAACTACGGGTCCTCAGCTTTTGGTAGAATAGCCGTATTTTTTACGATAGGTAAGTACTGAAAGCTCAAATTAAGTGACACTAAACCGCAACTTTACGTTGGTGTTGCTAACGGTAACTAAAAACGGTTAGATTTTAATTACTGATAAAGGTATTGAGGTTCTTTTTATATCTCTTGCGTGTGTCTGCCCTTATTGATAGATTTTTGAAGAATATTTTATTAAGCAGTGAACAATTCTGACTATTTCAAGATCTCGGTGGACTATTAGTTATGCATTTTGGGACAAGAGTTAATGCTACGATTCGCAGCACAGTTCTATTTAATTATCTTTTCCTTAACGAGGATTTACGACCCCACTTTATGAAATGAATTTTGCGTATAGTCACATGATGCCGGAGGAATTTCTACTGAAACATTCGTGTTGTTCTGTTTCTCCTAAATTTGGAGGGTACTGGAACTAACCTCGCCATTATTTTTACGGAGTCACCCGCAAGTGTGAATAAATTCCACCGAGGAAGGTCATTTTCCACGGCCGGTACTCGAAGCCGGATCCCTCGATTCCGCGCTATAAGGATAAATCAAGGGATCTGGGTTCGAGTCCGGGTCAAGGCGAATGACTTTCCCTCTATAGCAGCTCGCACAGACGCTTTTCCATTAGGGGTCAATATACCTACTTATGTCGATTATACATTCGTTTTGTTAGAGTGGAGCATCAAGGCGATATTTGTTGTAGCGTACTAGTCTAAAGGACGACTAATATTCTAAATCAAGCAAAGAAAAAGTGAATTTAAAATGAAGATTAATATGGATTTCTAATAAAAAACTATTGAGTATATGGATGGAGCTTTCATTATTCTGATGCATAATCTAAACAGACTTCCTTTTCCTTGTGTTCTCGCAATGGCCGTACTTTGTTAGAAAATTAAGTTAATATTTGGCCAATAATTGTCCACATTATGATTATCCCCGACTTGAAGCGAAGGTATGTTTGTTTAATGGTATACAGAATAACCATTCTTCAGATTAGAGTACATCATTCTTAATCAGCGGTCTATTTCTAACCTCAGCATTGTTAAATGTATGTATTCTCTCTCTGTTCTATAGAAAAACTTGAAAGAATATCGAATGGGAATACCATCATGTTAAATGTATATATTGCGTTGCATAATTTCTTAGCGTATGTATGACCTAATTTTGACTTGTTACATGTTAAAAACTTGACCATAGAAATCGATAAATATATCTGAGTGCTCATCTATTTTTATACCTGAAAATAGCCCAAACCCTCACACTTTTACTTCCAAAGTTTTGCGAGAAATATGTTTGTTATGAGGTATTCTGCCAAAATTTTAGTCTACTATTCTCTGGTAGCCAACGATTTTAATGCGGAATCAGTATAACGTCTTATCATTACTTATCTAAAGATTACGCTTAAGTTTTCAAGCTGCCTCTATTGATGCTGTCAATTCAAAGATAGCGGTCTGCACATCTGGTGACTGTCACTCCGTTTTTTGAACGTCTTGGAACCGTCCAAAACAATAGTTCCCAAGAGTGGAACCGTTCACTTTTTCCACGAAATACTGCCGTTGATTGTTGCAACGAAATGATTCGCGGAAAGAATAAAACTTGCTTCCTATGGAAACTACCCCATGTATCATGTAAGGCTCTGTTGGTGTGTATGAAATTGTCAGGTGACTCAGGCCGCTGAAGTCAAATTGCCTACCAGTGGGCGTATGCAGTAGTCATTATGTTTTTGCTACCTCTCGTGGTTAATTTTGATTTTTTAGCTTCTTGTTAGTGGATGGATTTTACGTTAAAATTGGGTGGTAACTTCGTAAGAATCAAGTGAAACACTTTCTATTTGTGTTGTGGAATGCACAATCCGGTGCGATTTAAAAACGAATTAATTGCTTTAAAAAAACCTCCGCCAGTCTTGTTAAGTCCATCGCGCCTACAGTTCTCGCACCTTGAAGTAGAATTTTATGGTTGCTTATTTCCGCTGTAAGTTACCTTTCTATTCATTTTATCATTCATCTCAGTTTTGAAGAATGCGAATATGCGTCCCGTAAGGCCGTTTGTTCTTATCTATGCGGCAGTTTATTGCTACTAAATAATGTGTAGGACTTGGTGTAGTGTGAGTCAGTCAAGTCTAATCTTTGTTTTGATGCGTTTGTTCTTGTGTGCTCATTGAAGGTACTTAGGCTCTTACTCTTCTTCTGAAATTAAATTGTATTCGCCTTTGCATTGTGTGAATATGTCCTTGACAATTAGGTTTCGTGTCGAAATTTCAGTTTCGCTGAAATTGTGGTTGCATAGATAATGGACGCTCTAATGCTGACAATGGAAGGCAAACTAGGAGCTGTGGTCGACGACTTTTATCCCTTTAATAAGCCTACTGTCTCGTCTAAAAAGACCCATTGTGCTCAGATATCCTGCGAGATACCCTTTCTGACACGAGAGTTTCTTTCTCTCGCACAGTGGAACACTTTACGTAGGAAGTGCCCAGGTATTTGCCGTGACAGTCCTTCATCGCACCACGCCTAGGTTTGAATAACGTATCAACTATCCTTCCTTGTCCACATTTGAGTGACGCAATGCTTCAGTGGTCATTCCCCGTTTACATCATGACGAGATTATATTTTCTAATTATTCTGCTCGGGATAAAATCTACAGCATCATTTACTCTTAGTACCCGGTAATTTTCCTCTTTTAGCATTTATGCGTGATATCCTGCTACTTTGACTACTCTGAACTTGGCCAGTGAACATCCGGACAAACTTATAATTGTGTGAAATTCACAGTGGAAAAATACTTCGCCTGGACTGGGAATCGAACCCAGATCCCTCGATTTCAAGTTCAGGCGAATGATTTTTCCTCTGTGAATTTCACACAATTGTGTTATCACTAGCGGGTGACTCCGTTGAAGTAACTGCGCGGCTAGGTCCGTGGTTCTTTGAAAATGGACAAACTTAGTATGCCGTTTATATTTTGGATCTGACTCGGGGCGCTCGAGGAAGGACACGTCCTTCAACGTGATATTTATTACTTTTGTAGTCTTCGGTGACCTCTTCTATTTACTCCTCAACTTTTCTTCTCGTTACTTCTCGCCAAATTTGGAGTCTAGTCGGCATTTTTTCGGCCTCGATCGACTGACTCCCTGTCCCCTCTTCCCCCCATCCTCCGTCCCTGTGGTGTGGGTCCTCGTGTCTCGTGTCCACCTCGCAAACCCTTCCGTGGCCTCCCATCTTCATTCGAAGGCTTTCCTCTTGCTCACTTCTGTTCCCAGATCTCCAATTTCCTCCTGGCTTTTATTCAAATAATTTGCGTTTGAGGGTTCGCTCCGATGATGTACCTTTTCGACGACCTGTAGATGTTCCAATGACCTACAGATTCCGATGAGCTACCTTTTGGGTATCCAGCTCCGAATTTATGCTTCTATTGAGCTCATAAACAAAGTGTGGCTCATGAAACGTGTTCCAGAGGATAATGAGAGGCCACGGCATTCGATACTCTCCACCTAAAACAGGGTTTCCCAGCCAGAGGTACGAGAACTTCTTTTGTTTTATACTCTTTTGCAGGGATAATGCAACATTCAATCTGTTGTGATATTTTTTTCGTTTCCACGTGTCCGAAGCCAGTTCGTGTATTATTTAAAACTGACGATAAGAATTTGATTTGTCGCCTCCTTTTCCTCTTAAATATACCATTGTCTTAAAGGATGCTAGATACTACTTTAAGGGGTGAGAGTACATGTGAAAATTTTCAGGGGTGTGGGACGTAAAAAAGGCTGGGAGTCACTTACGTTCGTTAAGAAACTAGCGATTTGTTCAGCATGCCGCACTCATCTGACAGTAAAAAAAGGTTCTCAGGATTACGCTGAAAGTCATGATAAACATGAAAAATAGAATTCATCCTCGCCAAATTTGACCCAAAATATTTTTCGGCTAAAATAAATGGACCTTTAGTTAGAATATTTACTAGCCGAGGACAGAGAGTATGTAGTAGATCGGAGATTCGCATGGTGCGTCCCTCGACTCAATTTCTGTTGGCATTAGTCTCAATATCAGTCCGTACCTATCTTCGCATTTCTTGAATACTGTTATCTTTCCTTAGTGCTATCAGTGATTTTTATGCGCCGAAATGCCCGTGTTGGGTCGGCAGGTGTCTGATAAGGTTCATCCTGGCGACCAAACCCGGAGTGGCGCTGGGAATCTTTTCCTGCGTCTCTTGATAATATTTTTAATTGCGCTATCAGCTACTTACCGTTTATTACTACTCAACCAGCCAGTTGAAGTCATTTCGTCGAAGATCTATCAAATTTTGAATGCTCTCCCGCTTGATTCATCGGTATTGATGTCCGAGGAGACGGCCGTCGTTAGTCCTTCGGGAGGTCTTCGAACTTGGTTCGCACTCTGACGCGATGGCTTCCCTCTTTCTAGACTGCCAGTCCTGCCGTGAGCACTCCATAAAATCTTGTCGCAGAATATTCAAGACTCGGGTAGTCATGATTAACCAACGAACGCAGTTTGCGAGTATCAGTTTAAATTCATTTGATGTAAGGTGGACTCATTCAATGGAATTCTGGAGCTTGCCAGAAATTCCGGAAATGTACATCAAAACTTATTGTACTCGTATATTTATTAGATTATTTATTTTATTTATCTTTACTATCCCGAATACAACACAATGGGCCAATTTACGTCGGGTGAATAACAGTGACATCGGACGAGAAACAAACAAATAATATTCTACCCAGGCGGGACTCGAACCCGCGACCCTCGGGTTAATAGGCGAGGACTTTACGCCGCCGCCACGAATTTAGAACAAGTATTTTCATCTTAAATTGAGCCATCATCCGTACACATGCCCCGGGTGCCCTTGGGTTACAACCGAGCCTTAGCAGCACGAAGATGGAACAATCGGTAGCGTTTGCTGCGTTACTATTTAGAATGAAGCCAGGCATTCCCCAATTCTCCGACCCTACCTGGTATTATTGTCGCCCATATATTTTTTTATTTACATTCACTATCCCGAATACAGCACAATGTGCCAATTTACTTCGGGTGGATAACAGTAACAACGGACGAGACACAAACATCCATGTCCTGGGCAGATAATATTCTACCCAGGCGGGACTCGAACCCGCGATCATCTGGTTAACAGGCGAGGACTTTACCCCGCCGATCGCTGACTATGCCCCATATATCGCTCCCCTTCACTCATCTGGTATGAACATGTCGAGGAGCAGGTTGGTGAACAATCATCAATTGTATCTGATAAATTGATTTCCAAGATCCATCCTGTCGAGGGCTTTGCTTTCTTGGCATTGGTTGTCAGTGACCGGTCACTTGTCGCCAGATGGAAGGCCGCCCGCCGCCCATCTCTTCGCCCGAGCAGCATCGGCGCGAGCAGTGGTTTTATGCGTCGCGCATGCGCGGCTCGTCGCGGGAAGGCGCGGTTCGCAGCTCGTAAATATCCCTTGGTCTTGTGGTGGTGGAGGTGCTTCCATCGAAACACATACCTTGAAACTCATCGTCATCAGTCGTCAAATACTGCTTCTTACTAATTAACTGCGGAATAGCCCAGATGTTGTCACACCTCTAATCGTCTATTGACCTAATCAGGTGAGAGAATAGGAAGAACCGCTTCCATACGACCATATATTGTTGGTTACTTTTGCATATCCACTGTGCCGATTGGTGGCTCGTCAGTGACCACATGGCGGCGATTTGGATTTCAAACTCGGGGGTAGCTCTAATGGCTATTATTTTCTTTCCTCGCCAATTACATCACTCTTCACAGATCGCTTAAGGCCATGGAACCGAGAGAAAGAATATGCAATTCCTTAAAAGAAACGATTGGGAGTATATTAAAGGAAAGTCATTGTTAGGAGAAATCAATAACATTAATTGTAGTTTCAGCAGTATGTTTAAATGTTAAAGGAACAAGGTCAGTTTGCATTATGTAATGTAAATACCTATGAAATAATCAAGTATAGCCGTGGGTGACATGAAAACCTAGGATGGACAGGAATGTAGCACACGTACAACAATATAACAATATGTGATTCAGTTTAAAAGAATTTAGGTATGACATTTTAGTATACGTTCATGAGTCCGAAGGTGATTTAATGGCATATTTGAGTAACATTAACGACGAGTAGACACGAAATCAAGAACGGAATTACGGAAAAACAACTAATTCAAAATCATGACAGCTGAGATTACGGGAAATGGAGTAACATTTTCTAAATTAGTGAATGGTAGTTTACCTGAAGGTGTGATGAAACATCAACGACGGATTAATTAGAGACTAAGCTGGCAAATAAATATATCAAAATGATTTCGATGTAATAGCATAATTACATTTGACATTAACTGGTGAATGAAGCAAAATAGATAATGATACATTATTGTGACATTAAATACCCATCTAGGAGGGCACAAAAAGTCCAAATTACTTAGAAAACATGTAATATACAATCATCGATCAAACCTATGAAAAAATCACTAGTTCTACGTACAGTTTTGATATGATGAATGTTATGGACTACCATTATAATGGTTCTGTTAACTACTATAATGTGAAATTTCAGGTAAGAAATGCATAATAGGCCTCAGAAGTAAGATTCCAGTGAACGCGCTAGCCTTTCCGCCATCACAAGATTGTGGTCGAGGTGAAGGGTTAAGGCACCTGAAAGTAAAAAAAAGTAAATTGACTATAATTAAAAGAAGCAATAAATAGAGACAAGAGTATACATTCCGTATAACCTCCTAGTGAGCGTACCAACTATTGTTTCGAGTGTGTCGACCAAATTAACCATTAATTAACAGGCAGTCGACTTTTTTATCAACACTGGCAGGACATAAAGTACCTTAGTGAAAGGAAGTATATTACCGTCAACAGCTTGCCTACTACATTAAAACCACGAAAGAAATATTAAACTTACTCCCTCACCAGAAGACTTCTATGGAACGACCGTTCCTTTCCTTGCACTCCATTCGCTCCGGCGTTGGTTCTTTCGCTCCTTCGCTCATTTCGGTCCCTCGTTCCTTTCGGTCCCTCGTTCCTTTCGGTCCCTCGTTCCTTTCGGTCCTTCATTCCTATCTTCATGTGATAAGATGACCTTTATGTGACCCAAAACATTCATCTGCGGATCCAGGCAGACGAATTGGCCGTACTTTTTTCTTTATGGTGGCGCCAGGCTCGCTCTACTCGGCCACGGTCGCGGCTGAGGCCAAAATAAACGATTGAAATTCCCAGGCGCGCCTTGCCAGATAAAGTGGTTACGATCAACTAGTTAAAGGTTTCATTCTCGGTTGCATTCTGGCCTTGCTGTGAAACTTGTGGAGATCATCCCCGAACTTACCTCCGGCCAACTCGCGGATCGTCACAAGGGAGGGATAACTACAGTGCGGTTCCTGCACTTGCGGAAACAAACATCGGATCAGTTGCTTCTCAACTTGCAGTGTTGATGAAGCAGTTTTTCAAATAGCTAAGTCAAAACTAATTGTTTATGACGTAATTTTTTCTTTCTCCCCGAAGCGAGCGAGCTTCAGGAAGAAATTCCTCGTGGTTCATACGAAAAACCTTTTTATGAAGCATCATGTAAAAAGATGATAATATCATATTCTCTCTTCTATTTTATCGAAGATTCTTAATCGTCGTCATTACGGTATAGAAAGTACTTCTGGTTTTATATTTTTATTTTGACATTATTTAAACGCCAAGTACATATTGATAATAAAAAATATGCGACCATCAATAAAAAAGGAACGGTGAAGCACCTGTATCA
Source organism: Ceriagrion tenellum (assembly GCA_963169105.1). Lineage (NCBI taxonomy): Eukaryota > Metazoa > Arthropoda > Insecta > Odonata > Coenagrionidae > Ceriagrion > Ceriagrion tenellum. The sequence continues at coordinate 15,641,944 of OY720638.1, forward strand.
CAAAGAAAAACATTCGTACCCTCATTTTTATGTCATCATCAAGAACTTGACGGTGATTTTACGGGTTTTCCACCGTACTAGGGCAAATGCCGGGCCAATATCTTCCGGTACCAGTGACATTAAATTCCAGTGAGCGTATTATAACCTGAAGAGGCGCCAGCCTAAAACTGGGTCCACGCAGTTGTATTTGATTTTGTTATATTGTATTGTTTTGTGTAGAAATAAACATATTTTGACCGGACTTGACACCATTCGGCATTCGGACCTGATCTGAAGATGTGGCCAGCATTGGTCACGAAATGTCATCGCCACGATAACACAACGCAGCGGAACCCGAAAGCAATGGAATTACCCGCACCACAGTGCATCGAAAGCCTCAAACAGGAATAGAACACAGTCTTTGAAATATATTTCATTAAAACTATCTCTTCCAAGTCTTCTAATATTAGTCTTCTATGATCACATATTAGGTTGACATTGTTACAATTGCATGAAAATGAAATATGCCGAAGTTGTCTGCCTCTTCAGAGAGTTTAGCGAGAAAGGACTGTAGGAAGTCTTCGGTCTTCCTACTTTTTTCCACATAGATCTTGCACTGAAATAAGTTTTTTCATGATTTTTTCCTCTGAGTATCCTCTGCTTTACAAAAATCTCATCATTATGTGTGATGTCCTGATCTCGAATAGATAACGGATACTTTTTTCTTCAGCTGATTACAGGGGCGAATACGTGGCATCATCGGTCTCTTTTTCGAGGTCTTTTACTCACCTAGTATTTGTTTAACGTTATAAGTAATAAATTAAAACAATTAGTTATTAACTTTATGGTTTTTAATACTTAATTCAATGAACTGCAGCTATACTTGCGCCAATATGCCCGTATATCATGTGTGCCACATGCTAACTCTAGGTATGAGCCCGCGGAGGCAGTTGTCAAGAACTAAAAGACTTCTTTTTCTTTCATGGATGTCGTACAAAAATATTTTGATAAATAAATATTTCAATGCTTTCTCTTAATTGAGGGACATCTTTTAGTATATGAATGGGCACCATTGCATAACTTACTAGTTTTAAATAATAATAATATAAATGAAAATAAGCTAAACATAATCAAATCCCTCAGAAGAGCCCTAGCCTTGAATACGCATTAAAAGCGTTATAGCAGTTATTTAGCTATAAAAATAACAAATTTAAACAAATAGCTATTCATTGTAACTATAACAATATGTTCGCAATACTATTGTAGCTATAACAATATGTTTGCAATACCAAATTCAATGAGCTGGAGCTATTTGTGTATGCCTGTGCTCGTATTACATGCCTGCTACATGCTGCATGCCTGCTACAGCTACACAAGTGAACATCGTCGGAAGGAGAGACTTTCTTATCCATTAGAACTTCCTCCCACCTGCTGAGTTGCTGCGGATGTCAGTGGTTTGAAATAGCATTTCGCGTTCGTTTCATGTCATCACTCCATGGGCATAGAATGGCGACTAGAAAGATACACCTTCAAGGTATTGGCTGAGAGTTTCGATAATAATATGTATTCATTTTGAAATATGGAGTCATTATAAGACTTTGAAGTAGGTTAGTTGAGAGGTAGTGTAGCCGATTAATTGATGTGCTCCATTCTAAATCTGCCGCATAGTGGTAACACCATGTTTTGCATGATCCCTGCATGACTCTGGTATCTCATTTTCGTAGTTGCATTATAGATTTATTTAATAGTTTCTGTAGAATTTGTATCGTGTGGTGCCTCTTAGTGAAAGTTAATTTCTACGCTGTAGGGCATGTTGGTGATAATTCACCCTCTACCGAATACCCTTGAGGCGGCTTGCCGAGTAATATGTAGATTGATAGGGAAAAATCTGGTCCCGAGTTGAATTTTTGCGGACCAGATATTTCTCTTGCAGCAGAATGAAATTATGTTCCTACCTCACGTAAAAAATAGCCATCTGTGAGTCGAATGGTCGCATTGTGATTTGGAGTAATGGATTAAAAGAGAGAGGATTGATTTTCAGAGAATACTTTTCCGATGATTGCATGAGACAATTCGTCGCCGTTCAGTCTAGGTAACCAAAACGACTTCCGCACCTCACTATGCTCCCGCGCTGGGAAGCCTGGTTCTCACGGCTGATAGTTTGTAGATAATGGTACCTGGTAGTTAATAATTTATGCTAAATTGAAAATGGGGAAGGTATTTGGTAATGATTCCTCGAAAAACCCTTCTCATAACTTGAAACCTATTATTGAAAATATCTCGCCGCGGCCCATATGCGAATAATTTGTATGCAGTCAGTTATACAGCTTGTTTAAAAACTATTAGTGGCATGTATAGCCTTGGGTAGAGAGTGAAATATGAGACGAATTTTTCATAAAACTCTTCGAGAGGGTGTCATAGTAGTTTCTGCCGTTTAGAGCTTTGATGGTCCGAAAAATAGCCGAACGGCGAGCGAATGAAGAGGCCCTTGAGGCAAACGCAACGTGTCTTGGACCTCGTCCTCGAGGCTGGTGTATTGGCGTGCGGGGAGGGAAGTTCACGTGACGGCTTACGAATCTACATCTACGTAATACCTCGTGAGCCGCCGCTTGGGCGTGTGGCATGGGGTGTTAGGTCACCAGCCGCGTGAAGGTGTACGTTTTTTGGAGATGAAATGGTGACATGAATTATAGGTGTGTATTAAGTGGAGCTCAATTTTTATTGTGGTCGCTTATTGTACGCGGAAAGAACGAGTTTTTGTACCTATCTGTTCGGCAGTGTATCTCTCTTATTTATCGCATCTGTCAGACCTAGAGATGTAGTGAGGCGTCATGATAATATTCTCTATGTCGCTCTGAAAAATATCAGTTCTGAATTTATCAAGCAAACTAAGCCTAGCGTGTAGCCTCCGAGTCTCTAGGGTCTCCCACCTTAATCCCTCTAAAAGTTGAGACACCACATGTGCGCTCGTAGCAGTTTTTAACGGAGCGCGCTGCTTTCCTTTGTATTTTATTAATTTTTCTGGTTGAAACTATTTGACCAGGGTCCCAAATGCTCGCGGCGTATTCGAGGTGTGGCCTAACCAGAGCGAAGTAGCATCTCTTACTTTTTCATCCGAAATCCGAATGTAGCGCCGGCTCGCGGGAGAAGTGAGGGTTGGTTGCTACTTGTTCACGCGGACGCTCAAGCGAGACTGCTTTATTATCCTTTTTTTACGAAAAGTTTTTCCTCTCATTGGTTCACTACCTCTCGGCCCCCTCTATACAATCCATTCACTCGGGGATTTCCCGGGGCGCCTGCCGACTTCGGCTGCCACCGTTACAGGCAGCTCCAACCGTTATGCGAACTTAAAACCGCACTCACACCTCGACGATGGTACTGCCGTTGCGGCGGACGCATTACTTCTTTAGCTCATCGCTTCTCTTTACCAAATGTCAAAGATCAATGGCAGAAATATCATTCCACCCTTGTAAAAATTTTTAACGAAATTTTCTCCTCCTTTTTTCTCGCTTTCTCATTTTGTATTGTCTCCCTCTTGCTTCAAGAAAATCTGCATGTTGCCGAATACATTTCGAATGCTCATTTTTCATTTTGTCAGTATGGTATTTCTCGTTATCGTCAAATTAAAACTCATTGCCATAGTTTTGGTACATAACTCAAAAGTTCCATTAAAGATAGCCTGAATTTGATACATGCACTTCCGCTGGCTTACAACTGAAAGCTTAGAATATATCCTCGTCTATATCTACATACCACAATGCGAACCGACGCCTTGGCTTGTGTCAGGGGGTGTTGGTCCACCAGCCGTGTAAAGGTGTAAAGCAGAAGTTATAGGGAGATGAAATGGTCAAGTGTATGCTGGAGAGTTGATTGTTTGGAGTGGCGCTCCGTTTTTACAACTTGGCCACTTATTGCGCATGGGAAGAACGGTATTGGGTGCCTTCTCGAGGTCAATGCGTTCAGCAGTCTCAAGGCGTAGAATTTAACCATTTCAAAATGAAACACAATGGTAACTTTCCACACAATTTTTTTTTAAATAACAACTGACCATGGTTTCAGCACATAGTGCCATTATCAATGTACACATTTTCTAAAAACTCCACCATATATAACCAGGAATGAAGGGGTGGGGGGTAGTAGGTCAGAGAGGAGGGGGGTGGGTTTGGTAGGGGGAGGGAAGGGAAACGAAGAAAAGCCGTTGATGGTGAAGGTCAGGCAGCATGATCATGGGGTTGTCGGACGCAAGGGAGAACAAGGTTCAAAAGAGGTGATCTGTCATTAAAAGCCACATCATTACATAACTTAGCCAGGCTATGAGCAATTTCGTATTGCTCAAAGAAATCCAACTTAGCCCCTTTGTCAAAATGGTGTGAAACAGCCGCGTCAAAATTACTAAAATGATTAAAATCACACAAGTGTTTTGCAAAACCGGATTTATCTATTTGCACAATTTATTACACCGTTGTCTCCAAAGAAAAGCCATTCAACTACTTACATCCCTGCCTGTCAATAGCTCCCTCCCAAATCGCTGGGTTAAACTTCCTTTCATTGGTAACTTGTCGTATAAATTGCAGAAAATTTTACATGCTGATAGGTTTAATGTTTCATTTTATGACCCTGTGACAATAGGAACAATTTTATTCAATTCAAAAGACCGGTATGACACTGTAGACAGGAGTGGTGTTTATAAATTAAAGTGTGATGATTGTGGTATTAGTTACATTGGTCAAAAAGGTAGAATATTTAAGGACAGGGTGAAGGAGCATAGGTTAAGTTTCTATTAATCGGGGGATCGGGTGGGTGTGGTGGCTAGAGTACTCGCCTACCACACGGGCGGCCAGGGTTCAAATCTCTGCTGAGGAGGATGTTTTTCAGAGGAAACCAAATCCCTACTCGAGTGTCTTGTGGAGGGCACTTCAAGTACAGTACTCCGTCTGTCGGATGAGACGCTAAACTGTGGTCCCCTTGGCGCCTTTCGTTAAGAGCAGGCTAATGCCGACGCCGGGTTTCTATTCACCCTTCCTCCCTTTCCTATCCTCTAAGGCGAAAATGTCCGTAGCCGTCGGTCGCCTCCCCAAGTATGCAATCTAATCCAAATTTTGTTAATTGTGATGATGAATCCTGTTTTGCAAAACTTATGAGATTTTAATCATTTTTGTAATTTTGACGCGGCTGTTTTACACCATTGAGACAAAGGGGCTAAGTTGGATTTCTTTGAGCAATATGAAATTGCTCATAGCCTGGCTAAGTTATGTAATGATGTGGTTTTTAATGACAGATCACCTCCTTCTAACCTTGTACTTCCTTGCGTCCGACAACCCCATGATCATGCTGCCTGACCTTCACCATCAACGGCTTTTCTTCGTTTTACTTCCCTCCCCCTACCCAACCCACCCCCCTCCTCTCTTACTTATTACCCCCCCCCCCGCCCCTTCATTCCTGATTATATATGGTGGAGTTTTTAGAAAATGTGAACCTTGGTAATGGCACTATGTGCTGAAACCATGGTCAGTTGTTATTAAAAAAAGAGTTTTTGGAAAGTTACCATTGTGTTTAATTTTGAAATGGATATCAAATTCTTCCACTAAGTTACGTTTTTATATATTCGTAGAATTTAAGTGAATTAATGAAGCCCGAAATATATTCTTTCCAAGCGCACCGCCTTCTCTCACATGATTATATCTTCGTTTTCATAACTTTTATGTGGTTTTTTCCCGTGGTACTTGGCCTCTGTCGGAGTGAACAGTGAGGCGATGTCTCGAAGTGTATCGCTAAGGTGAGGGAGTCGTTCTGAGTTCATTGACCAGTGACTAAGACTACACTCTTCTATTTCCCCAGGAATTAGTGAAAATAATAAATGTACATAAATTATGTTCCATCAAATATATACGAATCGTATTAATGTACAGAAGTATCTTTTTCCGTATTTTCTAAGATGAGAGCTGCCACCAGTCTTACTTCGAAGGTAAAGATTGAGCATGCTCATGGGATTTCGTGTCTTCCGTATGCTATGGATTTCTTCCTTTCTCTGCTATTTTTGTCGCAAATGAAACACTAGATTTCGTGGTGGTTAATGCGTGAGCTAAGTGAAACGCGAGGAAAAATTCGTATTTTTTGTATTTGATGTGGATATGTATTTTTCACCAAAATCTTGTTCACCAAAGTCAAAAACTGTCTCAAGGAATTCAATGGTGGTGAATAATAGGAACTAGCCTATTTTATTTCGTGAGTCGTAAGAAAATTACTGCATTAAGTGTATTCAAAATGCATTTATTCAATGGAAATCGCGCTACAGTCGGATTTGACGGCTGGAAAAATTGTCCTTTATCAATGCCGTTCATGATAAAAAGGTAATTGAAAAAAACGATATTGGCTTAGAATTAATTTTTAAATTCTCGTATGATTCAAACAAAGACCACCATAATTGATTCATCGGAAACCTGATTTCATTCCTCATATGACAGTAGACGTGTTTGCAAATCGGTGGCATTTTTCACCGTCAAATGCGTCATTGTCTTGGACGCACTCGGAATATATTCTTAGACTAATCGGCACTTTTTTCACGTAATATTTGTGATCTAATGTGTAAGATATGTCATCAGTGAGTGCATTATACTTTAAACAATGCCGAGATAAATGTGGATTTTGTATTTGTTTTCACTGACGCCGTGAAACTTCCGGAATATAACTCGAGCAACAGCACACGAGGGAGAATGGTAATTCTAAAAATAAGGCCTCCGACATTTTTGTTTGCTATGTCATCTCCGCTCACAGTCGTGAGTTCAGGATTTCACCGAATGTTATGCGATGTTATCGCAGAATTGAAATGCCTCGCTCAAGCACATTGTTGATGGCTTACACGTGGAGAGGTCCCTCTTTATTGCAATCGATGAGCTACGGAAGTATCACGATCGCGTGTACTTCCTGTTGTCGACGATCAGAGCGAGTGCGCACCTTAATTCTTGATTTCCTCATTCATTTCTGGGTATCATAACTTTTTGTAAATTGAATTAAAGGTTTGCATCTTTATCTACTTGATGGCCTGCGAGCTCCCTCATGGTTATGTGACTGGAGGCGCATTAAACTGAGCAGTGCTTTTATTTCTTATAAATCATTATGAAAAAGCATAGCTAGTCCTACTTTTCGTTATCTCTCACTACTACAAACTCCATAGTGAAAATTTAAATAATGCATATGAATTTGTCCTCCGGCAAAGTAATTTTCCATCTAGATTTTTTTTACCTCCGCTCGCAGTCATGTGATCAGGATTTCTCTGAATGCTATTCAATTCTGTCGCAATATCAAAATGCTACTGGAAAGTATATTAGAAGCCTATCTATTTACCGAAGAAGTGCGAATCGCGGTCAATGGTTTACGAATGGCCACCTCTATCAAACGCTATTTCCATAGAAATCTGTGCCTACACGTCCCAGTGCCTTTTCCTGACGACGGACGAGGCCACTACCATAGAAGTGCACCGCCGACGATTCTTAGGACTCAGCCGTCGCCGATTATTCTAATGACGACGCCGGAGCGTTTTAATTCAATGACGCCGCCGGCGCCATTCATTTCTAATGACGCCGCTGTGGACCGATTGTGCTGTCGATTGCACTGCTTGTCTTCCACATCTCTGGCACGTTGCGGGTGCCGCAAATGGCTATTGACTCCCGAGAATATGCTTTCACTCAAATTTTTGTTTACTTTCAGGAGTGTGGTGAAGGTGGTTGGGGCGACTTTTGGCAGTGTACGGATTTGCGGAAAATTTTGCATGCGTGCTCTCCTATATGAGGTCTATGGATAAAAGTGAAAAAATTGAACCGTACCGATTTGGTTTCTTGGTTATTCAATGCTGTATTAACGAGTAGTCTTATGGTTCATGAGATATATTTCATAAAAAATCGATAAAATATGTCCAGATTTTCTTCTCAGTGCCAAAACCCGCGTTGCATGTAATTATAATGGTTTCTAACAATTATGAAGGTGTCACGCCGATTGAAAAAAAACATATTCACGTAGAAATCTTGCCAACATTTCGAATATTGATCTGAAAACCGAAGTAAACTAATCTACTTAAATTAAATGAAAGAAAGTAACAATGATTCTTGAATCATGTCTATTACTGTATGTTCAGCGAGTTCCAGTACAAAAACAGATGCACATAAATAATGTAAAAAATGTGGTCGTTTGATTTTATTCCATAATCTTGAAACACTATTAAAATATGCACTTAAAGCACATGATTACCGCTCCATCCACCTTCAGGTCATCGTAGACGAAGGTCACTGTGTTATAAATCCGTCCAAGTTCTTCGCGCGGAAACTCGAAGATTTGAAACCTTTTGGGGACGACTCCAACTTAATTACAGTCATTAAGATCTCCATGCCACAGGAGCTTGATCACAGATTCCTTGTTACTGACTTGTGCGTTATTGTTTCCTCGTTAGATCCACGTTTCCGGAATCTCAGCGAGGGAGAAAGAATATTTCACCAGCCAAAGGGAAACGAATGAAGATTTCCTTTGCCGCGGGTGAAATAGCCGAAACATTTATGTAAAAGACGAAGAAATATGGCTCTCTTTCGCCGTAAATCATTTGCATCGACCATTTTAGCAATCATAGTCAGGGGGAGACAAAATCTCAACCTCCGTCCAGGGATTTTTTTCGCCGAGAGCATTCTGTGAATTCCGGCCTTGCGCACACTTTTTGGACTTGTCTTTTCTATTGCTAAGTTGACAAGTTGCGTTAAATAATCATCGCTTTGTCCATAAAACGTAGATAAAATACTTTTACGGTGATTACAAATACTGTAAATCGAAACTGTGTCAGCCATTAAATGCAAATTAGAATACGTTCAATTATTTCAAGTTTTAAGGAGTCGCAGTTTTTAAAATTCACGCCTCCGAATTGTCTCTTTTTATTAAAGACTGGGTTGTCTAATGTAAAGGTTTACCCTTATACGTTTGTGAATAGGTACAGCTAGTGAGCGATGTACTAACAAAATCATTGGAGGGATATTTCATAAGGTTCAAGAAAAGGATAATTCAAATTGCAGGTGTAGAATCGACACAATTTTTCAGAATCAAATATTTGGCTCATATTCGAGATAAAAAGGCCAGCTAAAAAGGCATTAAAGGTACTGGCATAATATTGGAGATGGTATATGTTTTTCGATACGACTTAGTCTGTCGCAATAATGCATTGTTTAAAATGCGGGGATAAAATTATCGAAAATACTATCAGCTTCGTTGGTAAAAATTTTGTCCACCGCTGCGGCCACCGCTCGAGGAGCGCGATTGAATCCGCCTTTTTTTCCGTCCGGATCGCCTCTTCCTACCCGTTCCGCCTCCTCGTCCCCCGCACCTCCTCCTCCTCTTCCGCCTTATCTCGCTCGCGCGCCCCACCGGCGGAGGAGGGGAAAGTGCTGCGGCCCGCGGAATCGCGTCGTCGGGTCACGAGGGGGTGGGCCGCGCCCCTCCCTTCCCCTTTGGATGATGAGACGGGTGTTTGTTTGCGCGCCGGCCCATCGTCGGCGGGGGGGCGTGGAGGGAGCCGGTCCATCCCCTCCCCCCCCGGCCCCCCCCCTCCCCCCCCGGCCCCCCCCCTTCTCATCCCCCCTTCATCCCACCCCCCCCCACCCACCATTCATCCCCGGGCTGCTCCGAAGGCGGGACAGTGCGTGTCGAGGCGAGTGTGGAGACGCGAGCGACGGAGCGGACGACCCCAGTGTTCTTGTGTCGGTCTTTGGCGAGTGCCCGTCTTGAGCCGCGGTGGTGTGCCGTGACACGTGTTGCTCCATTTTCGGCCCCCGACGGCTCTCAGCCCCGGCCTTGTCGTCGTCCGCGGCCTCCTTTCGACGCGCACGTGGTCGCGGTGTGCGGCACGGCCGTGCCCTTCGCATCGAAAAGGGTGAGTCACGAGTTGTCAAACTTGAAAGGTGTTTCCCCGTCGAGTGTCTGCGGCATCTGTGGTTCCTCCGTGCGTGTGACGTCACGACCGCGATGACTTTCGCCTTTTGAATGGCATTTTGGTAATTTTTTTGATGTTGTGACGTACATTGTCGCGACGCGAATGCTCCAATGCCTTACCGAATTGGAAAACCGGTGTCGGTTTCTTTCGGCGACGACCGTATTGTTACGTTTCGAGTTATTAGTTACATTTGTTTTAGAGAATTCGTTAATCGTGAAAGGATTTGAGAAAATTGCCCTTCTTAGGTTCGATGGGGTTAGTGATTTTAATCTTTCATCCGTTCTTATTTTTCACGGTTCCAAAGACTCACTGCAAACCCTGGTGAACCTAGGTCAGTTAGTTGTCGTTAGCGTAAAATAAGCGTACTCGCCGGCCCTGGTGGCGATGCCTTTTCTAATTGGGCCAATGGTGTGGGTTAATCTCGGACACGACCATCTTGTTAATCCTTGTTACCTCTTGCCGAGTCAACAAACTCAGCATCTGACGTTCAACTGCCCCCATGTGTCTAATTTCGTTCAAATTTCGCCACGTACTAAGTTTCAAGTTATTAGTAACATTTGCTTAAAGAGGATTCGTTTATCGTCTAAGGATTTGGGATAATTGCTCTTCTTAGATTCGGTTTAGGGTGGTGACTTGAATCTGTCATTCGTTCCATTTCATCGCGGTTCCAAAGACATATTGCTAACCCCAGTAAATTAGTTATTATTTGGGTAAACTACTATGTTCAGTCCCCGGCCCCGGTGACTACGGGGTAAAGTCCTCGCCTGGTAACTCAGTGTCGCGGGATCGAGACCCAGCACGGGGCATGGGCGTCAAGTGCTGGCGGGACGACCTCTGATAAACCTGATGACCAGTCAGAAATATGCTCATGGGATCTCGGGGACATTAAGACCTCCAGAACTGTCCGGGAAATAAAAAAAAGAGGAAATATGACCGCAGAACATTTAGCTTTTAGGAGCATTGTAACGCCGCGCTCCTTTCCGCCGCGCTGCCTTTCTATACGTTGGTTGTTTTGTGGGCTTTAAACATTTAATAAGTTTATTGTTTATTTTGTGTGCTTTGTTTTATATTATTTCTTGTTTTTGTGTTTTAATGTTTAATTTGTTTATTCTGCATGGTCGTTGTTGGTTGATAGGGAGTTGTTTAAGTTTGGAGAGGGGGATTGTTGTAAGGAAGAGTGGAGGAGAGAGAAGTGTATACAAAGTTCGGAAATAAAGCGCTACCAAAGAAAACTCGAAGGCGTTACAGCCCCTTTTGTGGTAGCTATGAAGGCCGATGTGCAAATGTTACCAAATGATGCGTGAACTCGCGCGGCCCCGTGTTTCAATGCATTGATGAGTGGAATTAGAACGAGTTATTTCCTGGCCGAGTGTTCTCGCATTAGCCCAAGTTCGTGATGCGTACGAGATGAATTCTTGATGTGTCGTGGATTCATCCTATCCATTTCGGGGACCATCGTAGATTTTGCTAATTCTTCTACTTTTCATCTCCTTTTCTGTTCACTTATAAGACCCCTTTTAGAATATAACACTCGGGTCTGGAATCCATATGAATCTAAGTATATCGATAGAATCTATTCAAATAAAGTTTTTTAAAATAATGGGCTATAAAGCTGGTATTCCTGGAGAAGAAATAGATAATCAACACATTCAAATGAATCTCAAGTTACATTGGCTAGAACAGAGACGTTTCAATTTTGATGTACTCTTATTTTATAAATTAATAAACTCACTAATAGACGGTTCACATTTAATTTCTCAAATACATGCTCATATTCCCCCAAAAAATACAAGACAACAATTGACGTTTGCAACAAACTGGCGTCGCACTAACTATTCTTTTTTCTCTCCCATTGGTAGAATGATGAGATCAGGCAACAAAATAGATCTCGTCTTTTTTCACTCATCCCTTTATAACCTAAACAAATGTCTTGAAAATTATCATAGCAAAAAGCCTTAGGGATGAAATGTATCACCCAATCTTATCGATAACTCTGCCCAAGTTAGTCACCTGAAGGTGATTCAAACATATTTATATGAAGTATTGTGATATTTTTGACAGCTTGAAAATCTCATGTAGATGGAAATGTAAATGTGTGTACGATATTTTTCTATGGCATTGATCTTAGCCTTGTCCTACTTTATGTGCTCTATTTATACTTTTATTGATGTTATTACATATGTATTTTTTATATCAATGGTGTTTATCATAAATAAATTTCTTGATTATTTGATTCATAAATGAACTCCAGCGGGTTAGTGCACTGTGTAACTAGGCCTGAGAGATCGTTTGTCCTTAATAAAACTGTTTAAATTAGATTTGTAGTGTAATACTTTACGAAGCTTAGTCGCTCATTTGCTTACTAGAGCTGACAGTACATCTTTTTTGACTGATTTATTTTTGTAATTATTTTATCTGCAGTCATTCTTGTGCATTATTACATCACTATTCATTTTTGAAATAATTTTCAAGCCTGATTTTTTTTCTCTCATCTTCAAAGCATTCTGCGAATGCCTGCGCACTTTGGTCGATTTCGTCAGACGCGAGAATGTAATTGACTAAGTTAAGTACAGAGTGGACGTGCATAAATCTTAATTTTTATCCTTGAAAGATCAGAAGCTCTCTCGGCATATAAAGCCGTGCATGTTCGGTTGCGTTGTGACCTCTGCCACACACCCTTACTGTGGCTGGCTGGGGACGTGTGCGTTGAATTTGGACATCGGGTTTCGTGTCCGAAGTCTAGGCGAGTGAATGTGCTTTCTCCGACTTACGTTATGGCGTGGCGACGAGTGCACTTTTTGTGAAGTAGTTAATTTCATAATATTGACTGGACTTTCCCAGCGAGAAACGTACCAGTGGTCCTTTGAAATTTCAGGTATGACAAAAATCAATTCGTTTGGTCATCTCTGTGAGCTCACTGTTCGCTTAATTAGGACGCCTTTCTAGTCTCGGATAAATGGCCTGCTCACCAACTTGTTTCATAGGTTCTATCACATTATTCTGTAAATGATGAGCGATTTTGGCGTTCAATGCTGCTGGATTGTATGTCTTGTTAACCAGAAGGCGCCATGGTGTTCCGTTAAGAGATTCTGAGACGATGTGTTAAGATCTTTCAACCCTAATCATTCGAGGCTGGCTTGATCTTAAGGGTTCGCTAGGTCCCGGTGACGATTAGTGTGGAATAATTCGTAAGTCACGATCTCTAGAGAGCCAATTACGAGATAAATCTGTCATTATGTCCGAGATACTGCGAGGCCACCATTCAAAGCAGACGCCGCTGTTTGGGCTGTCAGTCGTCTCTCTGGCGCCGAAGTCTCTCCTCGACATTTTTGGCTGCGAACCCTTTAGGGAAGCTTATTAGGTTGTCTGTCCGTCGCCGTCGTAGCAATGACTTATTTCATGAGTATGAAGGGGAAGCTGATGTATAGTAAGATTTTTCTTCCCGTGGATATTCCGTGAATAATAAAATACGATCGTTTCTTGACAGGTCGCATTAACTTCGTTCAACACATGCAGCGTTAAAAAAATGCGAGTGACTTATCTATACCATCGGGTCGAGCGTGAAAATGTTGAACGCATTAGCTAGGTTTGTAAAGCGATGCTACGAAAAGTTTAGTAGTATGTCTGGAAGAAGAATTGGGATGGGAATCGTTATTCACGACACAGCGTAGATTAAATTATAGGCTTAACCTCTCAACTAAATTTTAGGAAAAACATTTCTCTGACGACGAAAAAACATACTATTAACCCCCTCGTACTACGGCAAATTAGATCGCGCCAATAAAATTAGAGAGATAGATTGTAGAACCGATAGGTATCAAATGTCATTTTTTCCGCGTACCTTTCGGGACCATAACAGCTGTGATCGTCGTCATGAATAGTGCGAATTGTGACAATAGGCAGACAGTAAATCTTTCTCTTTATGTTCTCTACGTTCTTATTTATGCATGATGTAAATATTGATGTTCTTATTTATGCATGATATTTTGAATCTGTGGTAGTAGTCTTTGTATCCCTTGCATGTTTGAACGATTGACGATAGAATATTTCTTGGTTAGTAGGTTTTTCATTGGCACGTTGCATGTGTGGTACTCTGGTTTCAATGTAGTTTCGGTGTGCTGCCGTATAATTTATGCATGCATAGTGTAGAAGCACCCCCTGTCACACGCCCTTTGGGTGGCTTCCTGGGTATGACCTAGATGTAGGTATTTTGCGCGAGAGTGCGAGAGTTTTTCTAATATCTATCTATATATATGAATTTTGTAGCCTGTCAGTCATTCTGTATCCGTTTTGTTTCTTTCTCTGTCATTTTTTGAGCTAGAAGAGTGAGGTTTGGTGCGTTGAATGTGGAATCTCTGCATTCATGATTTGGTAGTAGTTTTGGATTTTTATAGCTTGGGCGTGTGGCAAGGAGTGTTAGGTCACCAGCCTTGCAAATGTTTAAGTTATTTGGAGATAAAATGGAGATACGAATTAAAAGGAGTGTATTTAGTTAGATTATATAAGATCCAAAAGAGCGGTTTCTTGGGCGTGTGGCAGGGGGTGTTAGGTCACCAGCCGTGCCAAGGTGTAAGTTATATTTTTGGGTTGTGGTTGCAACAACCGGAAGGGAGAAAGGCCAATAGGGAGAGTGTGAGAGTGTAAAAGTTGAAACAATAGAAACCCACAGTGCTCTCCTATTCAAAAGGCTTTAAAAACATCAAAGGAGACAGTGAATGAAAAAAAAAACATTTTCAACAAGGAGCTATCTTTAGACTAGGACACTTACCCCTTGCGGGTACGCACCCCTGCTCAGACTGAGTGAGCAGGGGTGTGTACCTGCAGCTGCCTGCTAGTTAAACTGTGAAAATTGAAAGAAAATCAATCGGCGATCGGGTAGAGAGTTAATGCGGCAGATGCGGTGTCCGTGCCAACGCTGAAGTGAGGCTGCGTGCGCAAGGTGGGTTTGGTATTTTTTATTTTATTTGAAACCGGTATGTTACCTGTAACGGAGAGCATCTGTGGGCAGAAAGTGTGCGCCAAGGGAGAATGGTGCTCGCGAGCCAGTGAGAGTGAATGAGGAGAGGGTATTTGAAGAGTCAAGATTTTTACATCTACATAATACCCCGCTAGCCGCCGCATGGGCGTGTGGCAGGGGGTGATAGGTCACCAGGCGTGTAAAGGTGTAAGTTTTTTTGGAGATGAAATGGTGACATGAATTATAGGTGTGTATTAAGGGGAGCTCAATTTTTATTGTGGTCGCTTATTGTTCGCGGAAAGAATGAGTTCTTGTACCTGTGTGCTCGGCAGTGTATCTCTCTTATTTTATCGCGTCTTTCAGACCTAGAGTTGTTGTGAGGATTTATGATAATATTCTCTATGTCGCTCTGAAATATATCAGTTCGGAATTTATGAAGCAACCTTATCCTAGCGTGTAGCCTCCGAGTCTCTAGGGGCTCCCACCTTAATCCCTCTAAAAGTTGTGAGACTCTATATGTACGCTCTTTGCAGTTTTTAACGAAACGTGCTGCTTTCCTTCGTATTTTATTAATTTTTTTGGTTAAATCTTTATGACCAGGGTTCTAAATGCTCGCGGTGTTTTCGAGATGTGGCCTAACCAGAGCCAACCAAGTAGCATATCTTACGGCACGGAAGATTAAGGCACATTATGATCGTCTTATAGAAAAACCCGAGAAAAAATTCCCCACGTATCCGTCAATCTGTTGTAGGTGATCATATAAATGCTCTTCATTTATTTGCATGGATCGAAGTATAGCCATGCACGGATTTTTGATAGTTTTAAGTAAGTGTCGTGTTATATGACTTTCTGCTTTTGTATTGTATGCTCTGATTTTGATTGGTTACCAAGTCCTCCCATTCCGTCACTTGCTCAAGATATAACCCTAATTACCAATACTTACATTTCAAGATAAGAGAGCTCTCGTCTCTCTTACCCATTGCTCTCCTCATGACAGTTGGAGACTAATTTCTCATCGAAATTCTCTTCAATGAGAATATCCTGTAGCTTCAGCCATCTGGATTAGTTATAAGGAGCGTCGTTTAACATCAGTGTGGTGACTTTTACTGAGAAACTGATGCACAATCTTAGTCCTTGGTTGTTAAATTATTGCACTTTTTTATCAAATTGTAATGAGTAATGGCAGAATAAGTCAAGCCGGTGTCAGCAAAAATTTTTTACCGGTAGTGGATTTACGTGGCCTTTCATGCTGGTAGTTTATCAATAAAGTCACATAGCGAGGTGAACTCCTATTACTTGGTAGATAAAGTGTAGAGAGAGATTATCTCTTTTATCTACAGGGTGTGGAGGTGGTCTTTGGGCTGAAGTTGTCATTCCTTCGCCGAAATACAGAACTTTGAACATTATTGACCCTACCCTTGATAGGCACCCTTTGCGTCGAGCACCATTGGCACCGCACACGACAAAGACTCGTGAATGCTCTTATTCTCTCATTTCCGCGAAATGTAAGAATATAGCCGGTGTCGCATATTATGTAGAAAGGTTTGAAATCCCACGGATGATTGTGAGTCATGCTAAGATATATTTTAAAGGTTATTTTGCGGTTGACTCCGCAATACTCAGGATTCCATATGCCGGGATTGTTTTGTCTTTGTTTCCCCTGTTTACGACCTTCGTGTGTTCTAAACCCAACTAATATCAATCTAAAGTCACGATAAATTCTAAATTCAGCGCTTTCCACGCTTGCAAACTATTCGCAGGGTTTATGTGATAATTTTCTCGAATACTCCGCTTTCACATGGAAATTATTTCCTACTATTGCGACACAAACATGGCCTTATTACCAGAGCTTTGTCGGCGTGATCTAAGAATAAGAAGGTATACGTATAACGATAAAATGTTCCCAACCGTATACCCTTTCCATTAAAGTGAACGTCTCATTTTTATCTCCAGGAATATTTTCCTTCTTCCTTCAGCTAAGTGGAGTAATTCATAAACAGTAAAGTAAAAAAGAAACGGCATTGAATTCCCGTCGACTAAGCCGGCTAAGTGCTATAATCTGGCTCTACTAAATCAGTGTTTGACATCCATTGTATTATCACACAGCGTAATTGAAGCTGAAACCCCGTTTGAAACTTAACTCTTGCGGCTGCCATGCACTTCCCGCGTCACGACGGACCCAGCCAATGAAAATAATTTTCTTTGAGGGGGCGTGTCAAAGACTCTGTGGTGAACTTTTAGGATGTGTATCGTCAGTAAAAGTTGTAAAGGAACTCAGAAATGAAGAGGGCGTTCCTTCGTTATAGGTTATAGGTACTATAAATTGTTCGAATCCAGTGTTGACATTGAAGTGATCCTTCGTGTTACGAGGAGTGAAAAGAAGAGAAAATAAGCGATTGATTGAGGCAAGGGGTTGTTCTTATTCCGAGCGGCAGAGAGGGCAGTGGTGTGGACTTTGACCCAATTCGCGGTGGAAACGCGAGCGACACATTCTCTCGCCGAATGCAGACGTTCTCGAGCTCAAAATGTGGTGCCGACCAGAAGTCCTTGCTCAAGAGGCATACCGATTGGCCCATGACTGCATGTTTCTATCGGAAAATGGAATTCTCGGGTCTATGGGCTATCGAAGTAGCTGACGTTAGCCTTCCTTCAATACACGGGCCTGAAGTCGGGAACCGAGGTTCTCGCCCGTGCATGCCTAGATGTTGTCGTAAACACTCTCACTTGCCATGACCTCATATTTCCGTCGTATCTTTCGGGTAATGTCGGCGTGCGTAATTCGGCACAGCGGGCTTCTGCGGTTGATGTATTTTGCCACTATTACGGCATGGATGCCACGGCGGTACTGGCCAATGCTCCCACAGGTATCGAGTCTCAAGCCTCATTGAAATTGTTATAGAATTAAAAAAATGAATTCTTGAATCCCCAGGCTTACATCTCTATTCCTAGTAATTTAAAAAATGAATATAAAATAATACCAGCACCGAATCCTATTCTTTTCTCATGGGGCCATAAGTTAACATATCAGGGTTACGTAACTCCTTTGATTTTGTTGTTGTTGTATTTACTATTCTTTTTATAGGGTTTGCAGTATTTCTATTCTCGATTATCAATGCAAATTCTAATCATATACCAATACCTAATACCCTTATCTTAAAATATAATGAATGCAAGTAATCTAAAATAACAAAAACAACCCAGCACTGATGCAGTACTTTTCTTATGGAGCTTAAATTTAACGACATTGGTAAAAGCAACCTTTTTAAATAATTTTTGGGGAGTTTACTCCTTTAGGAGCTCTTGTAGGGTTTTTATCAGTATTCCTGCCAAAGTTCTATCTTCTAGGTCACATGGGAATCCTTCAAGTGGCGTGACTGGTACACAGAGGTAGACAGAAAGACTTCATTGAAATACTAGTACTAAAGTTATAGTATAGAACTAGTAGTAATATATTTTATATGCTCTAGATAATTTCCATACTTTTTTTAGGTCTGAGGCCTCTTTAAAGTATTTTTTCTCAATTGAAATCTTGTAAATTTTACGAAAAATCAATAATCCTCAGTGGTACGAATTGCTGCTTTTGATCGCGATTTTATCATCTAAAAGAATAACTTTCTTAGTGAGTGGGAAAATGGTCTTGGATGAATATAATGGCCTCAGATGGTCGTGGGTTGTTCGGGTATATCGTTCAAGTACGGCATTCAAATGATTTGTGTCACATTTCGTTCCTCCAAATGCTCATTTCAACCATCACTTGCCAAAAAGCGAACACATTTTCTTTAAAACATTCGTGGCTCTTATATTAATTTAGTCCGGTGAGTTGAAAGGAGCAACTCGGCGTGGTTGGCCATAGGGGAGTCTTCTCTCGGGAACCACAGGATCCCTCGCTCCATATTCTCACCATTTCTTGGGAGCCGAACCACCGGCTTTTGACGGAAACACTCACGCCATCGGCAGGCACATCCAAGCATGGCGGGACTCGAACCTGCGATCCGCAGAAATGCTGGCGAGGTCTTGGCCCCGCCGCATCCCGAATTCATTTGCTTGCTTACTATATATGAGGAGATTCTTTTCAGAACTCCTTGGACGTGAGCGGTATCCGGATCATATAAAAATAGATCATCGTGTATCGGAGTGGGATTCCTTGTATTTTCTGTTGACTTTTCCTCTTAATATGATAAATTAACATGTAGGCACATGCCGATTTCAGCTCAACGAAACACTGCGAGAGAATTCGCGAAGGATATTTTGGAAAATCGTTCGAAAAATACGTCATTTATGATCAAATTGGAGGTCCCGACCTGAGTGAGTCACACGATGGATTTGCATTATCTACATCTACGTAATACCCTGCGAGCCACCACGAGGGTGTGTGGCAGGGGGTGAAGATCACCAAACATGCACTATTGACAGTGGTTGGCGATGATGTCCTGAGTGTCACCAGTCTTTCCTGGAAATTGCTGCTGTTAGTAGTTTCATTGAATGCCGCATTCTGGCGTGCGAAAATTTTTACGTTAATTTCTTCTGCCACTGAACGAGGATGAACCTTGTCAATTAGCATGGAGTCGTTCATAGCGATTGCTGTTCGCAGTAGTTCCGGCGAATGACGTCATCTCGTGCGTGGACAATTTTTCATGAAATTCTTCCGCCGCTATACATTAATATATCTGACTGTGTAGGTGAGCCTTATGAATTAGTATGTAGTTTTTCTTGGTAAGGGCTGTTTTTATTAGTTTCCGCGAATACCACAATTTGGGGCGAAAAACGTTTGTATGAATTTCTTCCGCCGGTGTGCTATTCTATTTCTGGTGGTGACGGTGAGCCTTGCGAATTAGCTCATGGTACGTCTAAATCTTCTTACTGACCTGCGAGCCGCCGCATGGGCGTGTGGCAGGGGGTGTTAGGACACGCACTAAACAATAGTGCATGTTTCGTGATCTTCACCACCTGCCACACACCCTCGTGGTGGCTCGCAGGGTATTACGTAGATGTAGATGTAAACACACAAAATCGTAGAATATAGCAAACCGACGGGCATCAGGCTATATTCGACAAAAATTTAGTTATAGTAAACTTGCGTAGCGTAAAGAATAACCGCGCCGAAGTCAAGCCAATATTTGAAAGCGCAGATATAGTAATAGGAGCAGAGAGCTGGTTTGCAGAGGATATTAGTGATAGCGAAGTATTTCCGACAGGATATGAAATTCATAGACGTGATCGACCCATTGGGACTGGCGGCGGAGTATTCTTAGCAGTTAAATCGTATTTGAATAGTACCGCACACACATTATACGACAATGCAATAAAGAGCATTTGGTGTACTATAGAACAACAAAACAAAAGAAATATACGTTGTTCATTTTACAGACCACTGGATTCCAAAATAAACGTTTTATGAAAATTATAAACAAATTATCATCATTTACCTTGGAGATAACAAAAGCGTGATAATTATCGGTGGGGATTTAAACCTCCCGGCTATAAATTGGAAAACCAATAGCGTAGAAACAAAATCAAGGAAGCGTGATATAAGCGAGGCCATACTTTATACACTTTCACACCTCACTCTTACTCAAGTAGTAAACTAACCTACGAGAGGTAATAAAATATTAGATCATTTTGCATCCTACAGTGATTGTTACAGTTAGCCATCCTACAGTGATTAAATACGTCGATATCCTCGAAGGCATATAAGTGATCATAAAGTAATTTTACCGCCTTAAAAGACAAAAGTAGGGTCCGCTGTAAAACCGAAACGTAAAGTGCACTTATTTGAAAAATGCGATTACGTAAAATTTGAAGAGACGTTAGAAGTTTCATTCACGAAATTCCTAGCCACAATGAAGAACGAGGGCACCGAAGTATCATGGAGATATTTTTTTAGAAATACTACGTAAAGGAATCGATGAATATATTCCTCCCGTCGTTGACTTTCTCTAGTATTGTGTATTTACTGTATGGTTAGCGCCACACCAAGTTTCATCGCAGTAAAATACCTTCCAGCGTGACGCTCGTAATTTATTAATTTATCGCAGGAAAACTTGTCGCTGATTAGGCACTTGCGGATTTTCCAATAGCACCGGCTTATTTTTTAACTTACGGAATGAGAACCCCAGTCTTTTAAGACACCTCAGCATTGTGTTTGGGCTAACGTCAGGAAAATCCTCCAGATCTCACGTCAATGCATCCAGTATTTTGGCAGTAGTAGGAGGCGGGGGGCATGGATACACACTGAGTTGGTTCTGTCCATTATATTTGCTTGCGCTGCAATATGACAGGAGGAGTCGACGGGCTTTGTCGCCTTCCCCCCGCTGAACGGACTTTCGGTCGCCGTGCGGCGCCGTCCAGTTTGGCAACGCGGCATCAATTGAAATAATAAACATCAACATAATATAACATTGTTACATATTATGCATCACAGAAAAGTTACAAATTTATAAATTAGTTTTTCCTTGGCTTTAATTTTTAGATTCTGTGCTAATTGTAGGACTGGATAATGTTTAAACATTTTCATTCATTAACAACAAAAGATGAATTTTAAAAACTTTGCTTGCCACTTTGTATCATTATCAACTCTCGCAACATTTGGTGAGAAGTCAATGCTGTAGATTTCGCAGTTTTTCCTCGGCTGAGTTACAAAGTTCATGTAGTTGACAAAACTGCTAAGTTTAGGTAGTGCGGTGTCGCTTATTGCAGTAACGTGTCTCCATTTTTTGTTATATTATATAATAAAAATGTTGAAGAAATTAAAATAAAATTATCTTTAAATTGGTGTATAAAATATTGCACTAGCATTTACACAGACCAAGATATACATTCTCAAAGTACAGCGGCACATCATTTTAACGCGGACCCTCGTGGCGAACGAGGGCGTAGTCCGATCTTTGAAGTTAAATATCTCTGTTGTTTATGAACTGCCCACGACAAAACCTTTTTCTGAGGTAAGACAAATGACTATCGTGTCAAACTAGAACAAAAAATCACAAATAAAATTGTCTGTATTTTTGTTATTAAACTTTAAACATTTGAACAATTTAAGTAAAATTTAGTTTATTTACAAAAATGATAACACACTGTTGCTGTACATTCTTTTGCAAACAAAATAAGACATCAACCGTTTCTCTAGCTATTTGCGTTTAGGAGTTAAAGGAAAAAGGTCAAAGCGCAAAATGGTCGAAACTTTGATCGTCTCTAGATCTGCCAAAACTTTTTTTTTTCCAAAAACGCGTCAACAATTCTTCATTGAACGCAAGATGGAACCCACCCAAAAGTTTGGTTCGAATCGGAGGCACCAAGGGTCAACTCACTGCTGATCTGGCGTGGAATGACCCATATACTTCCCTGAAAACTGAGATTGTATCAACTGATTGGAAGAGTGAGATATTAGTAACATAATGCGTACAAAGGAAAGGGTGGAATAGTTGGTGTTGTCGAAAGAAAGGGTGGAAGTAAAGAAATGGATGTAGCGTCATTAAGTCTATTAGGAATTTCGGGAGAAGTGTGAGCTTTAATATTAATGGACGAGGCGAGGATTGACATTTGACTTAATTGACAGCATCTGGGGTGCGCAGTGTAGTTTGGTGTGAGGAATGGGATGCACGGATCTGCTCCTTTGACTTGAGCCAAAGCTAGAAAAATCACGTGTGTACGAAAGAACGTATATTTGGATTTAACAGTTTGGCATACGACCGGATAAGTAGAAATAACTCCTCAATTTTTAAATGGCTTTGGGGTAAACTAGTATCATGTGCACAATCGTACAATATTTAGCCATGCTGAAAGAAATTTATATATTTTCTCAGGATAGATAATGTCAATGGACTCCACATACTTTTTAAATATATGTTTCCGTTCAAGTGTCTTCCTTGATTCCGATCTTGATCTCTGTTTAAGTATTCACAATGAATCTTGATTTTCTCTAAGGATTAACCCATTCTTGGTAGAATTCAAATTGCGTTTGTTATTCTTTTTGCATAACTTTAGTTTTATAGCCCTTACTGTAATATTTTTCAAATAACTGTCTCTTATTTCCAGGAAAGTGTAGCCCCTGTTTGAGAAACACCTGGCTCTGCTTGCATTGAAGAGTCTGAAGCAAGAGTTTTAAACAAAGTTTGGCTAAGTTTTAAACCAGAGGGACAACATGAATGAAGATCAAAATCTGTAAGTTAATGTAACTTACCCATGCCCTGGTTTTTGGCACTGGTTTTCTGCTTATGAAATTTTTCCTAATATCTTTCATTTGGTATTTATTTAAGGTACTCAGGAGAAATAACGAAAATGTCCCATTCCAAGTGTCCTCGTCGAATACAAGGTAAGCCAGTTGGAATTTCTAATTCGTAAAGAGATCGTGTGTTATGATTCGTGGTATTCTTGACGTACATCTTCAAAATGTTTCTTCATAGTTTTTCCATTCAGTTCAGAATGCTCGTCAGAACGCCTTTCTTCTCTACTACAATTTCACTGTAATTAGCAATGCATGGCCCGCTAATAGTTTTTCTATGCAAATGTATCTCTTTCTTTCAATTCCGTTTCTTTAATTCATCATTTATTTCTATGTTAACGTGCAAAGTTATCGGTGACGGAGGACATCCATGCCGCTCTAGATATGACTTAAGGCTGAGTTGCGTGGGCGGAAGTATGCGATGACCCTTAAAATATTCATTTGTCTAATGGCAGAAAGTCAGTGTGTCATACAGTAAGAATTGCACTCCTCTTGGTGATAAATGTCGTCAATGACACGACTGCGGTCATTTCTTGTAATCAACCCCGGAAACAGCCAATGTCCACTACACGGGGGTTTAAAAAAACTGAAGACTGCAAAGCAAGTGAAAGTGGGGACTCGCTACTCTATTAGAATCTACATCTGCAATGGGAAGTATTGTGTATTTAAAAACGATCTTTGCAAGTAGGGGAGCTACGCGTAGTACCTTGTAATTTGACTTCCCCTGTGAATTTAAAATGAAAGTAATGTATTTGATCAATGGTTTACCCTCGCTCAATTTCCTTTGGAACGGTTCGGAATTCAGAAAAGTCGTGACTAGTGACTTAATAAGCTAAATGCATATCTGTTCCTCATGGATAACCCCATCCTCAACTAGCTGTTCTTGCAGTAAGAGTTTTCTCCACTCGTTCGCATCCTGTCCAATTTCTATCTCTCCCTTTCCCATTCACTCAATACTATGAAAGGGAACTGTTTTAAGTTTTTTACCACGTGATGATGACGCTCGAGCATTGAAACCAGGATCGTGAAGTTTATCCCTGCGGTTCGTACTTTTCATCAACATAATTCATTCATCCCCAAGCCTGGTCGACTGCTGCCTTCCATTCTATCTTTTGCTTTTCTCACTCTTAAATGTCCTTGTAGCTCTTATGTTTTGTGTCCCGATTTAGCTGACCTATGGATTAGCCTCTAAAGTTTCCATGAGAAAATAAATATAGCTGATCGATCATTTCCGTGGATAATAACTGTCAGCATGCGGGCCACTTCCCCTCTTCATCGCATCGAAGGAATGATTAATCTCAAAGCAGTGTTCGAGGTCGTGAGGAATCCATTCGTGCAGTCAAATTGTCGGCTTTTCTTTCGCCAAAATAAAGCGACAAGAATGCCGAGGACTCTGACATGTTGAGGATTTTATACCGTTAACCATGTATTTATCGCCTTCGTGGATCCTGTGATGTACTCATTGGCTGAGTCGTACATCCAGAGTCATCCAATGTGGCGCCATGTATGCCTGTGGTCGAGGTAGTATCGACGTTCCTGGTCGTAGGCTCTTCGAAGAATCTGTCACTTCGCTCGGTGGGACTGCGGCGACAACTTTGTCGCCGTTTACAGACTGCCATTGAGAATGTCCGGGGAATCGGTGCCAGTAGATGAGGGCTGTTTATTTATGTCGCCTAGTCGATACCAATCAATAGGTACTCCGGAAAAGCCTTTGTGTCTTGACAGGTAATATTCAATCATGGTTGGCTCTTCTGACGTCGCTCGTCCATTATGATTTAACGTCTGTTTCAAAGCAGATGTTTTTGACCGTTAAATTTTGCGAACGTAGCAGTCAAGGCGACCATTCTCTCGAGGAATGTCGGGCAGCGATGAAGTGAAGTGAGTTCGGGTAAGGGAGTACGTTGGTTGCTATATCTTATAACCCTTGTGAATACGAACCGAAGTCAATTGCGGTGCTTTGTGGCGTGAGCCTTCAAGAAATAGCTTTTGCCGGCTAATGGAAGAAGTTTTCATCGAACTACTCTCTCGCCCCTGGTGAGAATAATTTCTCGAAGGAAACCAACAGTTGGTGACGTGTAACCGACCCCGTTGTAACAGGGCAAACCATGACAATTAAAATATTAGGATGATAACTAAGGCTAGGCCTCTTCTATCGTTAACCTCTTCTAACATAAGTATTAAAATAGGCCGTTTTTCACGCTCAAGTGTTGCAAATCAGTAGTACGTAATGGAAAGGCTTAACATTACATTTTTGTTATGGATGCCGTCTCTATTTCTGAAGTTCGTTGTATATTGCAGTGAACATGGTGAATTCCATAATTAATGACATATACACCTCATTTGCTGTAACATTAACTTTCTCTTGTACACTACTACGTTCACCTCTTTGAAATAAACTTATCAACGTGCTACTCTATGCGGTAAGTCACACTTTGTAGAGGTTAACGTAATTTCATTAAATTTAGTAAAAATTACTCTCTCAATCCACAGAAGATTCATTCGCAAATACTTAAAAGCATTTACTTGTACCTAGGTTGATAACTAGCAATACTGACTGCAATACTCATTGTTTGTTGTTCACTTGGGTAGGTGACCGACAATTGAGGTCACGTATTGATGATCCATCACTGATCGGTCGATAGGCTGGAGAGGAATGTACGTAGGAAATGAGAAGAGGGTGGGGAGAGCATTAAGGGGTCCACAGTGCAACGCCGACGGACAGAACAATGGGCCTGCAACGCCCTCCACACGTCACGCCAGGCGGATTCGAGTTTCCTCTACAAGATGCAACTCACTACCGGTAATCGAACCAGAGGCCACTTGAATAGGCGGCGAGGATTTTTGCATTTCGACATGCACTCCGACAAAAGCGGTGGAGCGAGCACACAGATCCGTCACCGTGAAGTGGTGTTGTGCTAAAAAATCCTCACACATCACGCGTGATACGTATTTTATTTGACGAGGAGGACTGGTCGGGGAAATGGTGGAGGATATGCACGGGTGGTGGAATCCTTTCGGAGATCACGAATGCTTCCTCGAACAACACAATGCCTTGACTAGACTAGCTGATAAGAGAGATAAAGCAACGAGTCGCCATGGACGCATGAAACAAGGCTTCCAGGGGTAACAGTGTGATCATTATCACTGATCGTGCGTTAGCACTTGTCTTTCGACAATGCGCATGAAAAGCGTCGTGGCACCAATAACAGTGAGCACTCCCGAGAAGTGATGCCTTAGTCGTGCGCTGAAATTCTGAGTATCTTAACAATGCAAGTTCCAAGAATCGACACTCGAACCAGAATTAGTCATAGCAATTCAAACAATGAATAATTAAACTCGTGTATTAAAATGACTGAGATTGACTCACTGTTTTCAAGCTGGTGCCCACGCACGTATTTCATGGGGTTACTTTCCCAAGGAGGCGGCACTAGTTCCATTCCTATTCCTTTTAATAAATTACGAGCCGGAATTCTTTCTCACGAGAGGATATTTTCCTTGATATCAGACGACAGCGAGCATTCAGCACACGAATATATCGATAAGTTTATAATTTTCCCATTTATCGTGACCGATGGGGCGAGGGAACTTTGACAACCCACACAAATTGACGATTTTAAAGGAAATAAAACAGCTGACTTTCATCCGTCTTTTTTTTCCGTCGATTAACAATTTTCATGTAAATGCTGGAATGATCGGTCCCCTTCCATCCTTTCCCTATGGAGTAAGTGGTGGATTTGGCGGAGCATCGACTGCGTACTTATTTTTTTCTCAACGAGATACTGCGTTCCGATACCATGTAATCAATGTTACAAAAAACTATATTCCGTTGTGACATTTAAAATCGAACGACTTCGTCTAGTACATAGCCGCTCATGGGTACAAGTGTCGATGTGCGGCTTTTAACTTCTCAAACGGGCAATTTCACCAAAGAATGGTTTATATCACGGGGCTGTTTCCAGAGCTACAAGTCTACAAGTTACAAGTCGCGTGACTATTTTCACAAGGCGCATGGGTTACTCAGATATACCTAACCGAATACTTGTACTAGTCCAAAAATATGGCGGGCCTAATCAAGACCATATATAACTCGTATTTTGGTGATTACGATACATTAGGGGCGTGCACCTCAAAATATTACCAATTCAGAAGTTAGTGCAATGTTTTTGGGTAAATACAAATCATTGAATAGGAGCTAAAACGTAATTTGATGTCCCAACTTACCTTAAAAGATCCCAAGCGAATGTGAGTTTTCGGGTAAACCTAACATCATAAGATATAGTCGTTTATTTCGCCGTATTTCTTGAAGGATGAGCTCAAAATGGTAGTTATTGACAAACCTTACATTTCAAGATATCATGTTGAGTTCGTTTTATCTTTATTGAACCACTGTTAATGGATGTATAACGTAATATTATTACGAAACTTCATGATAACGTACCCTATGTTGACGATAAGAATATTTATCGGAACTCACAGTACGTATTTCCACTTATGATCGCATTACGTAATAGAAACTAATTGATAGGTAGTTGTTAATTTTTTATAAATAAAAGTGTGTGAAACATCAGTATATTTAATTATTCTCTCCACCATGTCCAAAGTTAAACATGGTTAAACATGACCTGTAAGTTCAATTCATTTTTCAGTTGTTATTCAAATGAAAGTCAACTCGCTACTTTGTTTATCTTGGTAACTTGGATTTTGGGTGAAAGGCACGACGACTCACCAGTCGAGAGAAAATAATTAAATATACTGATATTTCACACACTGTTATTTATAAAGAATTGACAACTACTTTTCAATTAGTTTCTATTACGTAATGCGATCATAAGTGGAAATACGTGCTGTGAGTTCCGATAAATATTCTTATCGTCAACATGGGGTATACTATCTTGAAGTTTCGTAATAATATTACGTTATAAATCCATTAATAGTGGTTCAATAAAGATAAAACGAACTCAACATGATATCTTAAAATGTAAGGTTTATTAATAACTACCATTTTGAGCTCATCCTTCAAGAAATACGGCGAAATAAACGATTATATCTTATGATGTTAGGTTTACCCGAAAACTCACATTCGCTTGGGATCTTTTAGGGTAAGTTGGGACATCAAATTACGTTTTAGCTCATATTCAATGATTTGTATTAATTTAATTATTTAATTATTAATTATTAATGATTACCCATAAACATTGCACTAACTTCTGAATTGGTAATATTTTGAGGTGCACGCCCCAAATGTATCGTTATCACGAAAATACGAGTTATATATGGTCTTGATTAGGCCCGCCATTTTTTTTGGACTAGTCTTCGGTTGGGTATATCTGAGTAACCCATCCGCCTTGAGAAAATAGTCACGTGACTTGTAACTTGAGAACTTGTAGCTCTGAGAAACACCCCCCCAGGAGTAGCGTTGCACTATGGATTGAAATAGTCTGTTGATGTTATAATTCCAAAAAAATCGCCATTAACTCTCACATCATTGCTAATTTCACTCCTTCACATTCCTTATCGCTCTTTAACCCTCTGTAAAGCGAGGGTAATTGGCATAAAATCTTCGCTCAAGTCTTCGCATGTGAGCATAAGCCTGTATTCAAATTATTTCCACGTGCTATCACGGGGTTTTCACCGCTCATACAAGATGCCTCATTTCCGCCATGTGGTGACTCAACAACGGAATTTCAATACCGAATCGGCCTCGAGGGCCTGCTCGGGTAGGTGGGCCGAAAGTGCAATTTGAAAGTATTTAGTCGTGCGGGGACAGCGTGAGGAACATGACTCGCATCCCATCCCGGAGAGTGTCACTCGGGCTATACACCACAATTGGGTCATCTCAGATTTATTGTGTCGGAAGTTTCTGATCATATAGGAAGAAATCAGTATTTTCGATAAAGGTAAATGTGCTCCATTTACAGCAAACGGGCATGCCTTGTCCGCTATCGAAATAACTGCCGTTTACACTGCCGTCACTCGGCCTGTTCGAGGCGACCGTCAACTTGATTACTGCCCTCGACCCGGTGGAAGTATTTGTGCTACTGATACGCCAGAGGAGCAATATTTCTTTCGTTGATGAATATTTGTTTACATTGCGAAGTACACTCACCATGCGACCGTCGAAGCGCCTCTATGGCTATGCATAGGCGATTCGCAATGTGGAGAAGAAGACGAAGTGTCGCGATATTTTTCATGATAGCTTAGCTAGTCATATTTTCTAAGCGATAGAATGAACACGCGCGTGATTTCACCTTTCAAGAATTAATCGCACTGTTAAGTTACGTTTCGTACACTGTCATCCTTTGGGGTGGATGGTGTCGACTCCCAGCAGATGGGGCGAAATGTTTGTGCTTTCTTTGCGTAGTAGGTCGATAGGGATTTCTCATGGTCTTGACTCGGAAATGCAAGCACACAAGCGCTAGTTAAGCAATAAACCCTATTCTCTTGGGGATCTAACCGGATTAGTCACTTATCCCTTTGGATCATTTCTTCTGGAAGACGGCTCTTTCGCCTGAAATCCTCAGTGCGTCCCTCATAGTTTGACCGCAGTGGCATGTCTGTTCTTATGCCCTAACGAGTGCTTTGGGAAAATCTTTCGCGTGACCGCCACCACTCCGTTCCCAGGCGCGGCCTCTTGCACGTCTCAGTCATCGCGTGACTTAGAACAGTCTTACGCCTCTCAGTATTTATCCGAATACAACGGGAGTTTTCCTTTGAATATACTCCATGGTCTTCTGCTTCAGGTTTCCGCGGCGAGCTGGTATTCTTTCCATTTTTCGTGATTCGGCCGCGTCCGTCCGTTTTTCCGACAACGTTTCTCCTCATATCCTGGAGGCGTCTTCAGGTCGAAGATGCAGCGCCTCTTTCTGGGCGGGTTTATATAGTAGAGTCAGTCGCTTCTGATCGGCTGCCATTTTCTGGGCCAAAACTAATTTGGCGCCATTTTTCTCTCTCCGGTTTGTGCTAGCACCCTCTTCCACGTATTCGCCATGTGGTAGCCACCCGTGGAATGCGTGGAAGAGGGTGCTATAAGCACAAACATATATATAGCACAAACCGGAGAGAGAAAAATGGGAAATGGTGCCAAAAGTGGTTTTGGCCCAGAAAATGGCAGCCAATCAGAAGCGACTGACTCGACTATATAAACCCGACCAGAGAGAAGCGCTGCATCTTCAACCTGAAGACGCCTCCAGGATAGGAGGAGAAACTTTGTCGAAAAAACAACGACGCGGCCCTATCCCGAAAAATGGAAAGAATACTCCATGGTCAACAAACAACTTACTAAATATAGCCACGTATTCATGTCCAATCGTCATTACCCAAACGATCCTCCCGCTGTCAACCAATTCTGAATGGCACAGATCATCTCCCTAATTAACGAGCGCTTATTATCTCTCCGGCCTTTGAGGAGAAAAAGCAAATATAATGGGGTACCAGAGAATTTTTTGGCAGTCTCTCTAATGATTAATGTCGTTAATTTTATAATGCCATTTCTCTTTTCTTGAGTAATTGACTGTCCACTACTTGGTGCAAACCTCTAGCAATGGCTACGAACAGTAGAATAATGTTCCTTCATCGAAATAGGATTTTTTCTAAACTAGTGGTAACTCTTGTATCATTTTACGTGGACATTCGTTTGAACAGAGAGAAGCGCTGCATCTTCGACCTGAAGACGCCTCCAGGATAGGAAGAGAAACGTTGTCGAAAATACAAGGACGCGGCCGAATCCCGGAAAATGGAAATAATATTCCATGCTCAAGAAACACTTTACTAAATATAGCCACGTATTCATGTTTAATAGGAAAATATATCTCACAGACTAACATTTTTTAAAAATTTTGATTCAAAATGGGCGCCGATTAATGCCTTCAATCAAAATATGCAAATTATAGAACGTTTGCAAATCTTTAATCACTAGAAACTGAAAATTATCCACTTTTTAAAGATTGAATCGAACCTTATGACTTGCATATAACTAGCAAATGACAGTCTTAACAAAGCTGGAGGGGTGCACGACCGAATCGCGAAAATTTCGTGGAGTATTAAACATGTCAGTGGTAGTATATTTATACATGTTTCCAGATTCACATTGATTGGGCGCACGATCCTTCTACATGTTAGCGTGCTTCCATTTCTATTGTAGCTATTCATAACCGTCACACTTTTGGCAACGCTGCACGCGATATTCTTGCTGCCAATGCGTGGAAAATAAAAATCAATATGTGTCCATGGTAAAACTTGAAGGAAGTCCTACGGAAATATTCGGAAATCATTTCATAGAATCTTCTACTTCTACATCTCTAAGCTTTCGGGAGTTTTTCTGTACGGAATGACGTAGGTACAATTTTGTTTTTATCATGCCTATGCGTTTGCATATGGGCATTAATTTGATTCATTTTTGAATTTTGATCGGCGTGGCCGCAAAGACGGCCAAGGGTGCTTGGAGGGGACTGGGAGGTGTGCTGCATTTGACGTAAAAATTGCTGGTGCGGACACTGCGGAGGCACGAGTGAAGTGCGGGGGTCACGCACACATCCTCCACTGCTACATATCTTCAACGCATGAGACTCGTTTATGAAATGAATGAATTTGTCTCGTGTGCACACGAACGGAGGTTCTTTAAAAAAAGTAGAGAGGATTGGGTTGGCGAGGTGGCTACAGTACTGGCTGGCCATCCGGGCGGCCCGAGTTCAACTCCCGGATATTTTTAAGAGGAAACCCTATCCCCACTTGGGTGTCCATTTGGGTGGTCCATAAATAGGCAATGCTTTCAAATTTGTCACGCCACCCCTCAAATCGATAACAAATGGCTAGAAAACTACTTTTGCAAAATATCAGTTCAATACGACCAGTTGAAGCCGTGCCCCACGCATTTTAAGTTTTGGCATTAACGCCCTTAAAATCCCACAGGGTAGATGACACAGATGAGAATTTTTTTTCCTCTTCCTCGTAGGCACGCGTTATGGGTTGGGAATCGGTGGCATACTTACAAAGATAGTTTTATTATGTTCACTTGACTGACAAATAAAAAAATTGTCTATTATGGATGCTAACTTGTTTTATTGTTTGGCATTTACAAGGTCGAGTTCCTTCTTTTCACGCTCGTTTAGTATAAACTTCAATTCACTTCTGCTGTTTTGGCGAAACCTTAGCCCCATTACTAAAAGAAATGTCTTCTTATTACCCCTACCCTAGTATGGAGTGAATGATATAAATGCAATAGTTTTATTCCATGAAAAAGACGTTTGACTGGTAGCAGTCATAGCTGAACAACACGCACATCCATAAGTGATTCCACAATGAGTGGGGAAAAGCCTCCGGTCGTCTAACAGATTTCGGAGAATAAACTTCCGTTGAAACGGCAAGTGCTGAAAAAGTGAAGCGAAAAAAAGTGAACCGACGCCGGTTTTTTTTCTCTCCACCCTTCCGCTATTCCTTTACGATCCTTGCATGCATAAAAACAACTAAAGGTGTCCCCGGGGTGTGCTATTGCTTTTGCGCACGGCCGTGGGCGATTTAACGGACGCCTCAACGCGCTCGCGAAATCGCAGATGAAGTTTGCGGATGGCGTTGCAACAGCGGCGACCGAAAGAGAGCTCCCAAAGAATCCCGTGGTATCCCGAGACTATGGGACGCATTGCCATGGGAGGTGTTCCTCACCACATGAGGTGCGAGGAGGCTGAAGGTCAAGGCGAAGTGCGTGACGATTGTTGGAATTAAATTATAAGAGATTCAAATCGAAAGTCGGTGACATTTGGAACTTGCAACATTGATTCCGAAGGTTACGTTGGAAGAGAATTCGATGTAGATCGAGCTATGGTCAGGATATGACGCATTGTTGTCTCTTTAATTTGAGCATGTCTATCCTGTGAAGCGCTCTCTTCCATGCATAACCGCCACGCCGCATAGTTCGCTGAAATCGAAAAAAGCTGGCCAAAACCTCTAAAACGTTTTTTTTTTGGAGTCCGGAAGTTGAAACTTCGCAGTAACATTCTCAAATACTTTGTGCATGACATGCCGTATTTATTTTTTCTTGTACTCGTACATTAACAATATATGTATATATGTGGTCAAAGTTGAACAAATTTCGCAAAAAAACTCCCACCTTCAATTTTCTCTGTGAATTACCAAAATTAACCTCTTTCTGTACTTTAATGGATTAATTTATGGAATAAGTTTTTAAACCATTATATAACACAGCTCTTTCTCTTTCATTTAATGGTTTTTTAAAATTTAATTTTATTATTAACCATAGACACAACAAAATGGCGGAGCCTATTTTCAGTCAAATTTTTACATATTTGTTGAGAAAAAAGTAGTTGGTGCCGCCTGGTTACGCAAAGTAACTCATACTACGTCATTCTTCAAAGCTTCCAGATTGTGCACCTAAAGAAAAACCTTGCGCCTATTTGCGACCCCGAATATTACATCGTTTTTTCGAGCGCGCGTTCGAGTCCGATTTCGCCCGCCGGCGAAGGGGAGTGCATCTACATCTGCGTCATACCCTGCAAGCCACCCAAAGGGTGTGTGGCAGGGGGTGCTTCCACACCAGGCATGCATGAATGATACGGTAGAACACCGAAATTACATTGAAACCCGCGTACCACACATGCAAAGCGCCAATTAAAAATCTAATAACCAAGAAACATTCTATCGCCAATCGTTCCAACTTGCAAGGGATACAAAGACTACTGCTACATATTCAAAATATCATGCATAAATAAGAACATCAATATTTACATCATGCATCAATAAGAACGTAGAGCATATAAAGAGAAAGATTTACTGTCTGCCTATTGTCACAATTCGAACTATTCATGACGACGATCACAGCTGTTATGGTCCCGAATGGGTCCCAGCTGTTATGGTCCCGAGTACGATGATGCGGCAAGTGTGTGGATACGATATGGCCACATTCACTTTCCTATAGTGATCATCGCTATATCGAGATTGCAAAGAGCCACCATAAAGAATCTTTTAATAAACCATGCTACAAATGATACTTATAATCAAATCGCGGGACACCGCAAGAGGTATCATGAAAGACTTCTTTCTTTGAATACACTCCTGAAACAATCACGGGGTTTTCACATATATACCGCACTTCGCCTCCGGAAGGATATGTGCATCTCTGTTTGACAGACAAACTCCCTTTCGAAGGCACCAGGCGTCAGCTGGTGTCACATGGCATCAACTCCCCAGCCCCCTCTAACTACTTCAAAAATGGGAATTTCCGCGTTAATTAGGCTTATTGATCTTGAAAATAACTTGATAGTCATGCTCGAGGTCAATGGGAAGGTCACCATCAGGTATTTCGCTTAAAACCCTGCATCTTTGCTACGTAGCATTGTTCTCTATCCTGCGTAACTAGGGAAATATATGGGCGAGACCATTAAACTGCCCCTCCCCCCTGAATGCCATGAAAATCACAACTTCGAAGACCTCTAACAGGAAAATAAGAATTTTTACGACTTAACTCCCATTGAGACTTTTGATCTACTCATCAAGAACTATCATATTTCACATTTTAAGCCAATTCCACAGTAACATTTTTTCCATAAGGTTACTGCGGGGTCCTTCACACAGCGATTTTCGCTTCCCCTGAAAAGTACTTATTCATCTGTACTTCATATTCCTTCTGGTATTCGCTCGCGTTATACTCTTCATCAATCCTAAGTACAAAGGGGAGAGTACTTGGTCCGTCAGTCGATGGTTAAGCTTTGCGTTCTTATTCATCATTGGATAAGAAGCGGCTAATGCCGTCACCAGATTTCTCTCCACCCAGTCATCATTACCCAAACACTGAATGGCTCAGATCATTTCCATAATTAACGAGCGCTTATTATCTCTCCGGCCTTTGAGGAGAAAAAGCAAATCTAATGGGGAATCAGAATTTTTTGGCAGTCTCTCTTAATGATTAATGTAGTTAGTTTTATAATGTCGTGTCTATTTTCCTGAGTAATTGACTGTCCACTACTTATTTCTTAACTCTCCTAACTTTTTCAGTAAATGTTACAAGAATTAATAAATATTGTGATGGAGTACCACAAAGTTAACGAAAATCGAGTTTCATTCTTACGTTTCCTCTATTAATAAACTCCCGAGAAGCCTTTCGCATCTTTTACTACTCTTCATACCATCCAACATGATGTACTCCCTCTGCCCTCCTTATCCAACTCTGACCTCATTCATCACCTCCGGCAGCATGACGTCACGTCGAAATTCGCCCTCGAACCACTTTCCCCTCCCCGTCCTATTGTCTCCTTTTAGCTTCCTTTCCTTTCTTAACTACATCGTTTGTTTTCCTCTCTCCAAGTTTGTATTCCCATCCTTCTCATCACTACAGCCATGTTTTACGGTAATCCCAAATCGATTTGCACAATCTTTGGGTTGATTATTTACTTATTTATTTGAAAAAGTCTCAAAAACGGCACAAAGGCTTTTAACATTGGGTGACTACCAAACAAATAAATTATAAGCATTAACAAAATATCAAATAATAACAGATATAATAACATAAAATAGAATAGATACAGAAGAACTTGAGAAAGTGGACGGGGACTTGGCGATATGTTAACAGAGTAGATGGGGCTAATTTGCAGACCTGGTTAGTTTGGAAGGATTTGAAAGCGGAGGGTGGTGAGAAGAGGTCAAGGGAGGGTGAATGCGAAGCCAGGGAGTTTTTGGAATGCGGTAGAATAAGGAACGCTGGGATATTGAAAGATAAAATTTGGGGATGTTAATTAGACGGCTATTGCGTGTGGTACCGGGAGGAACATGAAGTGGAAAGAGAGGAAGAAGGATATTGGTGCGGAGAGAGCCCCTCCACATGCCATGAAGGTGCTTCATGTTAGAGGGCACATGACGGAGAGAGAGGTGTGGGGATTCCAAGTGAAGACATGATATGATATTGTGTTCAATTTCTGAAGGAAGGAATTCGATGACGGGCAATGGCGAGAAAGAAGTAAATAGGTCGATTAAGTTGTTTCAAGGTTGTTGGGCAGGCGGTTGACCAAATTGGGGCAGTGTTCTAAAATGGGGAGAGACAGCCAAAGAACATCGTCCGGAGCGCAAGCGGATCATGAATGTCGGTGTGGCGGTAAAGAAGGCCGACAAGTGACATTGCCTTCCTCGTAATGTTATTAATATCGTAGAGTCTGTGTTATTATGCTCGTGAAAGTTAAGATTTAAGATCGAATGATTTTTCCGCTGTGAATATCACACAACCGTTTGAGGAAGCTACCCTAAATTTAAGACTGTATTTAATGAGGAGATGAGTACCAGTGTGTAACTTAACGGCTGATAGGTGTGCGAAGAGCTCTTTTATAATTCATTTGTGGGATTGGAACGTTCACTCGAGTCTCAGGAGGACCGATAAGGAAGCATTCCGTTTGGTTCGGGATAGTTCGGGGAGGACTGCGCCGAAAAACCGTGGCCCTGCGCCACCCTCCGCTTTGGATGATGCAAATGGTAGGCAATCCTGGTGATACGAGCGGTATGTGTCGAGTATATAGATATTTATTTCGTGTAGTTGCTGTATTATTTGTTAATTTGATCCGTTTGTAATCACCGTATCTCATATTCGAAGAATGAAGTATAATTAATGAGATAACCTACCATTCATACCATGCTTTAAAATATAATAAAAAAACGGATATGAAAACAAAAGGAACGAGTCCGTGAATAGAACGGATGGACCGTTACTTTCGATCCGTTGTTCCTTTGCGTATTTCGTTTCTATCTTTATGAGACGCCAGAAATTCATCTGTGGATCCTAACCGCCTAATGAGCAGTATTTTTCCTCTTTATAATTGAGCCAGTCGACTCGCTTTACTCGGCCACGGTCGCTGTTGAGGCCAAAATAAACTACTGAAATTTCTAGGCGCGCCTAGCCAGAGTAAGCTCACTTGTAAGTTGGAATTATCAATCGGAAGTAAGTTCTTAAGGCCAACTTTGGTGAGAGATTTCATTCTCCTCTTTCTCAGTTGCATTCTGGCCTTCGTGCTGTGAAGCTTGCGAATATCTTGCCGGAACGCCGTGCGGCTTGCCACAAGGCAGAAATGGCTACAGTGCAGTTGCTACGCGCTCGGTGCAAAAAATGTGGCTACACTTACTGAAACAAATACAGAATCAGTTGTTTCTCCCATTGGAGTTTTAAATAGCTATAAACTGAATGTTTTGAAATCGCCGTAACCAATTTTTTATTTTACGCTTTTTTTTCTTTTTCCCCTTGACGGCTCCAGCTTCCGAAATATGTTCCCCATTGGTAGTTTGTTACTAAAACTGTTTTATGAATAATCATGTAAAAAGTTGGTTATATTGTTTTCTATCTTTAATTTTATTCAACAATCTTGAACGCTATTATTACGGTGTATCAATCATTTATAGTTTTTTTAAATTTTTACTTTCTTTAAACACCAAGAACACATCGATAGTAATTATCCACGACTTCCAATAATAAAGAAACTGTGATCGAGCGGAAAGGAACGGGTCCCAAAAAGGACCGGTCCTGAGTGAACGAGTTCCTGAAGATGAACGGGTTGTCCCATCTCGGTTGTGAATGCGCGACGTCCGCATCTTACGGGGCGGAGTGGGCGGCAGTCGAGGGATGTACCTACCACCCCCGAAGGACACTTACACAATCAAGCCCATGGGCGTGGTCCGTAGAATCTGCGGAATATCCGCCTCTGAAGGAAGTTCACCTGCCTGTGCATCTCCTCAACTTGACAATTAACGACAGTTATTTAGAAGAGGTGATCCGACTGAGTAATTGACTTTCAAGATAATGGGATCGTGGGTAATCGATCGAAGTTTTGCGGTGAATCGAAGAAAATGATCCATTATTATGATAATCGAAGTCTTTATCTTTCATCTCTCCTCATTGAATGCTCTTCCTTTATCCTTTCTTCCGTTTCTCAATTGTGGAAGCTGTCTAAATTTGGCATATTAGTATCCATCCATCCCTTCGGCGCTACAACTCGTGAAGAGCGCTGGCCTCCAGAATTATTTGCCTCCATTCCTCTCTACTCTCGGTCCTCCATCTTCTCACTTCCGATCTCCGCAGATAACTCACATAACATTTTCTGGGCCTTCCTCGCCGTCTTCTACCTCAAGGTTTCCCATTAAAAATATTTTTACGGCAGATGTTTCCGGCATTCTTTGGAGGTGTCCTGCCCATCTGATCCTTCCCCTTTTATATTATTCACTATGTCCAACACTCTGTACATTCTATTCAACTCCTCCTTTGTACGTGCCCTTCAAAATTCTTGCTCATGTACAGCGTCATTAATCCTTCTTATTATTTTTCTTTCCCACCTCCTTAGCACCTCTTCACCTGCCGCATTCATTGTCCATGTTTCCGACCCGTAGATTACCATTGGCTTCAAGACAGTTTTGTACAAATTGACCTTAGTTGCTCTGCTAATGTTATTCGACCGCAGAATCTGCCGAAGAGAGATATAGCACCGATTTCCCATGGCTATTCTTTCCTTTATTTATTCAGATGTGACATTATTTTCTGTAATTATCGAGCCTAGTTATTTTAAATTTTAAAACTCTCTCAAATTTATGTTCTCCTATGCTCTCTGTTGCCATTCTCTCCTCTCCGCTATTCCTTCCTGACCCCATGTATATCGTCTTACTTGCATTGATACTTACCCCATACTCCCTGCCGCTTCCTCTAACTGCACAAATCCGTCTTCCAAATCCTCCTTTCCTCCTCGAGACCCGCAGTATATCATCGGCATTCGCCATGCTCTATAGCATTCTATTAAATGTATTTTCTCCTGGGTTTATAGGTATCTGCTTATCTGCTTTCTCCAGTGCGAGGTCGAAGCTTAAACCTCTATGGTTTTCAAACACACCTATCGTCCTTCCTTCCACCTTAACTTTACTTGTTGTTCCTTCTATGGTCATTTTCATCAGGCGTATCAGTTTTATTGGTATTCCAAAATATGCCATTGTTTCAAATAGTTTTCCTCTGTTTACGCTATTGTACGGTTGTTTTTAGTCCGCAAACAGGTGATAAAACTCTCTGAAACTCTTTGTGTGTGGAACAATTTTCTAAAATCTATCTAATCCGGAAAAAAGTGTTAAATTTTAGATTTTACTCATCTGAAACCCCCTTGGTACTAGTCTAATATATTTTCTGCGAGAAGCTCCAGTCTCTTTGCCAGTATTTTGGCCATCACTTTGTACAACACACTAAGAAGCGTTGTCCCGCGGCAGTTTTCACATAGAGCCTTATCTCCATTTTTTATGCATGGGGCGTATTATCCCCAGCCCCCAATATTTTGGCGTTTCCTCTTCTGCCCAAACAGCTTCTACAAGTTTACGCATGATCACCTCTCCTGCCTTCAACATATCCGCTTCAATCTTGTCCTCTCCCGGGGCCGTATCATTTTTCAAAGATCGCACTGATTGGTATACTTCTTCCACTGTGTGTCCCAATGTGTGTGTTCTCCAGGTCGTTGTTTACTCTGACTGTGGTTCACCTCTCCTAGTCCATTTCTCTCTTATTCTGAGTTACCTTTTTCCTCCAAGTTCTCTCCATTTGTGAGTTTTTGGAAATACTCTCTCCACATCTAAAGCATTTCTTGACCATCACCCACCATCTGCCCTTCCATATATTTCAAGAAGACTTCTGTGCCACCCTCCTTCTATACTCTGCCTTCTAGTCTTTGTTTCCTTTTAATTTGCTTATATTACACCGTACTCGAGCCTTTTCTTTGTGCTCATTTGTTGCGGCTGTTCTTTGTCCATACTTCACCCCGACCAGATAGTGGTCCGTATACCCATCCATCCCTCTGCAGCTTGTTACCTCCATTATATCAGTGGCATGTTGTCTTTCTCTGACAACATGGTTGATTTGACTTTCCATCTATCCATCTAGCAATCTCCAGGTTGCTTTTCTCACAATTTTCCTCTGTTTTCAAGTGCTTTTTACGATCAAATTTTTACTGACTGGATTGTCAATCTGTCTATGTCCATTATCGTTGCTAACCTCATGTTAGCTTTCTTTGCCTATCATGTTTTGATACACTTCTTCCTTTCCCACCTTGGCACTTGTCCCCCATGATCATTTTACAGTTATTTTATGGACTTGGCAATAATCTTTTTCCAGTTTAACATAGAATGCTTCTTTTTCCTCATTGTTAGCCTCTTCCGATGGTGCGTAAACACAAAACACAGTCTGGTTAAGGAACTTCATCTTTATTTTGAGTGATCATAATGTCATTTATGGGTGTAAAGTCCAGAATGCATGGCTTTACTTTCTTATGTGCCACAAAGACTGTCCCATTCGCTACTCCATTTCCACCACTGTTCATCACCACATGCTCTCCTGATTTATATACATATTCCACTCCATTGCCACCTCGTCTCTTGTATTGCTCCTATCATTACTCTTTTTTGTTAACTCTTCCTTTCTCATATTCCATATTGCCATTATAGTATCGCTTTCCTTTCTCTTTATCCTTTTGTCGCGCCGAGTCTGTATCAAATTTTCCATCCTGTTCCGAGGCAAAATTCTGATATCCCTAACAAGAAAATTTTCCGAGGGTAATGTCGCTAGCCTTATGCCAAACCATCAACCTGGTGGACCAGGGTTTTATATCAGAGTTTCCGTCTTCTAGACAAAATGCTTTTGCTACTGCTCCAAGATCTCGGCCTGGCCTCGGTTTTATGTCAGAGTATCCTTGTCCTTGCCCTTTTGGTTCTCTTCCCACGCGCAAGGCAGCACGGGCGTGCCGCCTCTTCACCCTTCGGGGTTTACCTCTTAATCGCAGCTGTCGACCATATCTGATGGAGAAATCGCTATCCGCTACCTTCCCATTACCGCAGACTCAGTTTCACTTTTCTCGGGTTGGGTGCAGAATAGCTACCTCGTAGCTAATACACATGTGAGGCTCATCAAAGGCATTTCTAAGTAAAATGTATTATCATATTAGGGTATGTGTCTCCTCATTCTCCCTCTTGATTGGACTCGCTGACGATGGGATGACTGGCCTCCCGACCTGGATTCGTAAGCATTTGTCCAGCCATCGAAGTGGGAGAGTGAGCGGCCATCCTCACCAGTGAGTAGTCTGCGGATGCCGGCCCTTTGATGACGCGCACCCGTCATCGTCTTCGGGGCAGAAATGGGTCCTCAGAAGACCCGAAGGCAGTCGTCGAATGGTCGGCCACCGGATATCTCCCCTGGCGAGCGTCACACACGAGAAGGCCTCATGCACAGCCGGCAAAAAAACATCCTAAATCATCCCGGTTTTTCTCATGTTATGGCCCTAACAGCACACTATTTTTTAAATTATCAATCAGAGATCAACAAAAACTAGTAAAGAAGTAATTCGCTCTAAATATTACTCTCAAGTTATTTTTTTCGCACTAATGAAATCCTTCCATTTGGTGATATATTGTGAAGCATACATGCTCGTAATATTCGCCGGTATGCCTTTAAGACGTACATGAGGTTGAAAAAATGTAAATCCATCTGCTTTCCCATGAAATCCTTTCACGCAAGCTTATCTAGACCATATTATTTGACGAATTTATTTCATCGGAAAGAGCTCCGCGAGGACAGTTCCAATGCCAATATTCTTTTGGTGTCTTGGGGCAGGGCGCGGATTTTCTTTCCTGGCTCGGGTGTTAGAATGGCTGAACACGGCTGTGAGAGTTTGCGTCGAATTCTGCGGCATCGGTCCCTGCGAAACGTGACGGCGAGCCCCGAGTGGCTAATCAGGTTCGTAAAGGCATCAATACAAATATATTTGTACGAATGCAGAAAAAATGAAAAGAGCCCATTTATTGTAAATATATTTCAACGTGCCTTCACATTAGAAAGTTTCATTTAGCCCTTCGAAAATACATACGTGTTTAGATACATGATATTAATACATGATGCTGATGATGATCTCTGAAAAGGCCCAGTTCTGCGTTCGAGCATCCAGGGAACTCGACGATAATTTATTGTCTTGAGTGTTAATTCATTGTGAAATGAAATCGAGCATTGCAAAATTCCACTCACACTATTATTTACGAGGTCCGGTTTCTGTTAAGGTAGTCCGAGCCAAATAGTTCCATAATCATAATAGAGACCATATTTGAATTATACGTTTTAATTTCAATAGCTGTAGGACACATCAATTAAATATTGCCTTATTAATGGTGCAGTAATATAGTGTTATATGACTGAAATTGTAAGTAATTAAATGAAAATATCTAAATAAGTCTTTTACTTGAGTAATTTTTTTCGCGCGGTGCGTTTGAAACTCCTTCAAAACGAAGGTTTTTTTGTGGTACCCAAGAACCTATTGCGGTGACAATATCATTGATTTTCAAGAATAGTTGAGAAAACATACGAACTACACGCTTTTGGTTTTTTTTACGGCATCTTAAGTGTTAGAAGTACCTCGTTTTGTGAATAATGTCTTTCTGGAGTGCATACACGTACCAAATCTCAGTAAAAGGGCTGGTATTTCTTGGCATTTCGGAAAGTAATGTGGTAAGGGGTTGAATTTCTGATGTCAATGGAAGAGTGATATATTTTTCTTTAAAATTAGACTAAATTCATTGATTTCTAAGTAAAATGATATTTCGCTCAAACTACCTTAAGGCATTAAGTTACATTTACTGATTAGTTCTACT
Source organism: Ceriagrion tenellum (assembly GCA_963169105.1). Taxonomy (NCBI): domain Eukaryota; kingdom Metazoa; phylum Arthropoda; class Insecta; order Odonata; family Coenagrionidae; genus Ceriagrion; species Ceriagrion tenellum. The sequence continues at coordinate 15,684,703 of OY720638.1, forward strand.
CGTGAAAGTGACTTAATGTCTGGGTTTCAACATCTGAGGAGGTACACTACGAGTGACGTTGTTTCATGTCACCAGTGCTCCCGGCACGTCAACGCACTCGCCGCGTCACGGTATCTGGAGGGGTGGGGGGAAGCCGGGCTCCGCTGCGCGATCGAAAGTTCGATTTTATTTTCGGTGACGCAGAAGTTTGATGCTGAATTCACTGTGTGAAAGCTGCTTAGAAGTGTATGGATAACTCGGTGCGTGTATCGGTGAGCAGATTTACTATTGTTCTACTTGAGGTAAAGAAATTACTAAAATGCCTTCGCCATTGTGATGTATGGCGAACGCAAATATCTCGCTCAACTCACTAGGGTATCATTTATTTAGATAAAAGTGGCCGTTTTATGAAAGAGAACCGATTTTGTTTATATTCATGTACTGCAAGAAGTGTCACATTGGCTTTTAAGGTGTTTTGAGCGAAACATTTTACCTAGAAATCAATAAATTTGGTCTTATTTTAAAGAAAAATATCTCACCCTTCTAATGACACCAAAAATGTAACCCCTTACCACTTTACTTTCCTAGATATTTGCCAAAAAATACCAGCTATTTTATATGGGAAATGGTAAGTGTATGAACTTTAGAGAGACATTATTTACAAAATGAGGAATTTCTAAAACTTAGATGTCGTAAAAAACTAACAGCGTGTAGTTTATATGTTTTCTCAAGTATTTTTGAAAATAATCATGTTGTCACCGCAATAGGTTCTTGGGTATCACAAAAAACCTTCCGTTTTGTAAGAGCTTCAAACGCACTGCCCGAAAAAAGTGAGTCAAGTTAAAGACTTATTTAGATATTTTCATTTAGTTACTTACAATTTCTGTCATATAAAACTGTATTATTTCACCATTAATAATGCAATAATTAATTCATGTGTCTTACAGCAGGTGAAATTAAAACAGATAATTCGAATATGGTCTCTATTATGACTAGGGAACTATCTCGCTCGGGCTTCCTTAACCGTAGATTTTCTGAGGAAATAAAAAGCGTACGTTAATCGCGAATTTTTTTTCAAATTTGAACCATTGTTGTTTGTTAATCACTGAGCTCTATGGTAAATGCCACGGATCAGAAACTAATGGAGTGTGACCCTAGAAATATTGCTTTTACGTACTGAAAAAAGCAGTGTTGGAGCTGAGACCAGCTTTTTTAGGTGTCAAACCACTGTCCGACAATGAACTGATTGACTGAGGCATGAGACTTGGGAGGGGAGCGTTCTCCCAATGGCGACCCCAGAGCGCCGCTCGGACTCCGTAGTTGCCCCGTGCCGCTTGCGTTGGTGACGGACCCATGCGTCGTTGAATTTCATCTCTTTAGTGTGATTATTTAGCCATCGATTTTCGATTTGCTATTCACAGTATTGAGGAGGAAGTGAAATTTTCGGGAAACAAACTTAATTTCGTCCGTTGATTGCATATATTTTAGCAGTAAGAAATTCCATAGAGACAAATGGTTTAGCAGGTTTAGTTTTTCGGCAGCACCGTCTAATTGCTCGCGGGTCACCCTCAGGTTAATGATTTGTTTGCTCTCATCTAGAGTTTGCTTGAATACATTATTATTGTCAGCTCGAGAGTCTAATTAACTAATTTTGAGCTCCTTAACTAAGTTTCTACGAATTTGTTAATGTGCTACAAATGATATTGTTTTGTAGCTGTTGGTGATGATTGAAAATATAATGCTATAAATTAAGACTAAAATATGCTGGTAAAATATGAAGACCAAACTTTCCCTGAGGCGTATATTATAAAGTAGGAATGGGAAGCTGTATCGTTAGCCCTAGAAGCGTGGTGATCCTTTCCAAGAGCGTTGGAGAGGCCCGTCTCGACGCCATCAAGAGTGAAGCGCCAGCAGATAACATTCGTGCGAAGGGGAGATAGTGATGCTGGCGATGAACACGCGGAGGGTAGACGAAACGAATGAAGTCGGGTGGCAAAGGTTCATTAAAAGGGCCCGTTATTGTTGCTTGCGAGAGACATGGCTGTCGTTTCTTAGTGAGGATTGTAGTTTGTCGTAGCAGGGCACGAGAATCGCCCGGCTTCGTCCTAGCTCCTAGTCACTTCGTGCGTTCAGCAGTGTCAACGAGAATGCTTTTCCTGTGAGTCCGGGAAACATTCTGGGTGAATCACTTCTCCTTGAGCCCATATGACTAATGGAAGTAAACTGTGACTCAGTGAGGAAGAACTGAGGACATTTATGTAAGAATGCTACGAAGTATAGACTTGGTAGTTGCAGGATACTTAAGTGAAATTGATTCTAATGCTGCGACAGAAGGTTGATGACTATGCATTCGACCCGTTGTATGTACATGTTCATCCCACTATGCCCTTTCAGGGTAAAGATATTGAAAAGATTTCATTGTTGGCTGTGGCCGTAGAAAACTGGCTCCGCTGTAATAATTTCCTCCTTTCTGTCTTAACCTTGTAAATCTTCTTCGCTTCGGCTATATACGTGCCAGTCTTCATACGTGTTCTATTGTCGTGAGGAATCTTAAATATTCCTCCTCTTTCGAGTCTCTTCGATGAATTTGCTCGTTCACCTGTTTCTCACCTTTCCCTTCTCTATCGTATGTAAGGGAAGCAGATGAGGAGTTTGTCAATAGAAATGATACCCTGTCAGTTATATTTTGGAATTATGTAATTTTTATATAAAAATTTCAAAGAGTTTTATCTTTTATTCTAGCGTCGAAGAATGATGCGAGCAATCTTGGCTTGCGCTTCCGTGGAAAAGTTGTCACTCGGTGAAGAGGAACGAAACATTTTTTTCATGGTGTGTTATTGAATAGGAGATTATTTAATGGTGGGGAAGGAGTTGCTTGAGACGGAAAGGGCTTTCTTCGATTGTTTCCATGATCTCCCTCTCTTCTCATTCTTCGGGAGAAATACGCTGTGGAGGGCACTTCAAGTGCAGTACTCCGTCTGTCGGATGAGACGTTAAACCGTGGTCCCCTTGGCGCCTTTCGTGAAGAGCAGGCTAATGCCGACGCCGGGTTTCTATCCACCCTTACTCCCTTACCAATACCCTATGGCGAAAATGACCTTAGCCGTCGGTCGTCTCCCCAAATGTCCAATTTGAAATACGCGGCGTGCAGAAGAGTTCGAGCGATAGAGGTGGTTCCCGATGATAGATTTACGGAAACAGGGAAGAGATAGCACTGCATCTGGACACTGTTTGTAAGCCGCTAGGCCATGGCAAATGATTGAAGCATTCGAAAAAATTGAGCATTCCGAAAAGAAATGTAGATCAGCTTACAATTGTAAGCGAGATACCACATTACGTAAATGATCACACTGCTGGATACTAATTTATGGGCATTAAAGCATAAAAAAGCTCGAACAAGGCATTAAATATACTGCGTTTCCTTGAAAATTTCAAGACTAATTCTTTGATGGCAATAAGTATAACAACTGTATTTTCTTCCCAAGGTATAAACTATGGATATCATTTTAATATTCCCATCTCCTGGGAAGGTTACAATGGAAATCGTCACCGTCGGTGGGAAGTTTACGGGTTGGATCCGAAAATCGAAAAGAATCTTTATTTGTCACACATTTCCATCGTATATACTCAATGAGGAATCGTTCAAAAGCATTTCTGATACATTTCTGAACAGAAAGTCGTGAGTGAAGTTGTGAGATCTAATTTTCATTCTTTCCAATATTATGACTATTGGCCCAACGCGGATACTTCCTTGCACTGATTTTGAAGTCACACTCCCGCTATTAGAATGTATGTAATCGAGGGGAAATTTATCTTAGTTTGGAGAGGAAAATCTTTGCTTGGTACTGTAAAACCATATAGTTACCCATTAATTCACTTGGTGAATATTAATTATTTTTGTTTAAGTTGTCACCGTGAATTCAATAATTGTCTAGGATGTATTGATACTTGACTCTATCACATTTTCACGATATTTACGAGAGTTTTTGGCGGTCATCTCTCCTCGTAAGGTATGGCCGGAGCTTGGAGCTTACTCCTTTTGGCCGAAACTTCTACGGCTTCGAGTGGGAAAAAGAGATTCCATTGACTGTATGTGTAAAATTAAAACGGTAGACTTCAAATGCAAAAACTACTATAAGAACATGACTTGTTGGAAGAAATGGTCTTCAGCTTCTATAATGCTTCCACATTATCTAGTATCATTAATTGCAGCAAAAACTTCAGTTCTTCGAAATGTATAATTAGCGATTCACAAGAGGAGTTTAATGTATATTTTACGTTTTGATTAATGGATTATTTGTTAAAATGTAAAGTCATTCGGTGAACTTCTCTGTGACCCTCTTTAATTAAAGTAGTACATGACCGATAACCATATGGTCTAATAAACAAATTTGAATGGCGGAAAAGCCGTCTAAAAATCCCATAGCTGAAGCCCTTAGCGCTATGAATAGCTGTTATAGATAGCTTTTATGAATAGTTACAATATTTAGGATAGAAATTGAAAATGAAAAATGAAATTACGAAATTATAAAATCCTTCGCTTTGATTTCAATTTTAGAATCATTTAAATGTTTATTTGGAAAGAAACATTTTCAAATACTGCCTCTGTAACAAATTTACACACGATCCGGATTTTGATCAATTTATCGTCATCATTCGGTGTTACATTAGCTGAAAATAAATGGTTTGCGTTTTCAGAGCCAGTCGTAAGGCTATCAATGACAATTAAAGTTATAATTAGCTATGAAATATCTGATAATGGCGATCAATAAATCTTTGAAACCCGGATCGCGGGTAAATTTTTTATTGTGCTGATATTTGCAAACGTTTATACTTAATTGAAAAATGAAAGGAATGAAATGTCCTTAAGTGGAAAAAGAATTAGTTGACTATGGAGTGCCACAAAGTTACCTAAGATGAGAGTTTCATTTATTCAGAAGTTCGAAATCTTTATCCTTTGACCGAGATGCACTCATTTTTTTGCGGTAAAAATGGAAGTGGAAGACCAAGAATGGGATGCATCTGACAGTCAAATTACGAAAGTCGTCAAGGTTAGGAATTGTGTGAGAATGTAGAGGTTTGAGGACAGGGCAGTGGATTGGGCTGCCGCTGACCAACCATCGGATTAGTGACTCCTGCTGGTGATGAGAGTGTGTGCGGGAAATAGTTGCCCATTCTTGTAAGAAGGGGGCCGAATTCGGGCCGTAATATTCCTGGCCGACCCCATGACATTGGGTGAAGGCAGTCGAACACTAGTGGAAATGCGACAGTTGAGAGTGGGTTCATTTTATTTGGTTCAGCCATTGTACTCTTTATTCCAAATCTTCAACTTCCCTCTGATTGAGTCGATAGAAGACATTCCTTGATGTTTGGCCAAAATTCACAATTTTAAGATGAGTGGAAATCATGGCCATAAACCCCGACGCAGGAGTACGCTCTCTTCCCCACCTTCGAATGGAGGACCCAACTCCGGAAGAATGACGAGTGCGAGGCGATTCAAACGTCTCTTGCAAAGGGAAAGCGTTAAAATTTGGTGAGGGAAGATAGTGACACGGGAACGTGAAAGATACGGTCTCTTGTGTATCTGCTGGAAAAAGCTAAGTACGCTTTTTTCAGTTGAATGTAGTAAGCCGTAAAGAATACTATTATATTTGAGTATTTAGAGCTTATTAGACATGCCGATTTATATAGATCTTCAACTTTTTACGTTTTGTGACTTGCAGTGACGAGCCCATTCAAAATAGCTTGAATATCAATCGTGCATGACTTAATAATTACACGCTTCTTGGTGAGAGCAATGAGGGTTAAGGCCCATAAAACATATTAGTACTCACGGAGTTCATAATCTATGGCCACGCCGTGCATAATCTGGAATTATTTGGCTTCGGTCCAAAATTTTAATACCGAGATTTCTCTGTCATGGAATCGGTATGTATTTTTGATTGATCTAGTGCTCTTCAACTTGTGGTCCACGAATTCGTGCGATTACATATTTATTAATAATTCAATTAATGTTTCTTGGCCTCCATTGAAATTTATTTTAAAATTACATGTACAATTACATGTCCTTGGGACGGATACATGCTGCTCCTGTAAGTGAACTGGAAAGAGAGAGAAAGAATATTATTGTTATTCGAAAAATTTCGGATTAATAATCGTTAAGTTGTAAGTGATGTTCTCTCAAATCAAATTTAATGTTATGAGGACCAAATAGTCTATGGTTTGTCTTACTGGAGACTTAAGGAAAACTCTTTTGAGAATCTAATAAAAAATTTTGAAACAATATCTTAAGGAAAATACTGAAAGCACGTGAGAGCTGTACGGAAACTGATTAGTGTGAACTGCGAGGGTATTCACTCACTCTATGGAGAACGCACAAGCCTGTAAATTGTATGTGACATCTATGAAAGCATCCTGTGAATTTAGCTTGAATAATGTAATTTCCTTCGTGTGCTTTGCCCACTGTCACTCGTTAACTTTTAATTTAGTCAATAGCACAAGGAACGAAATATCCGTCGTTTCCTGTGTATCTCAACATTGCTAAACGAAACATCAATAATTCCGTCCTTTCAGGTGTCCTCGTTAATTTTAGCGCAATTTTTGCGACAAAATTGGATGGCACATCTCTATTCATCTCATTAACCTATTACGCTGGCGTTCCGACTAGATAATTTGAAATTAGTCGCAATTTAAGAGTACTTTCATCGCGATTACTTTCAAATAATATATTCGCAGCGCTAATGTTTGGTTTTATGATTTCCCCACAATAATAGCAAAATGGCTCAAAATATATTAGAAATAACTATCGTTGGAGTCTATAGACTATTACTATGGCGTGAAAAAATTGGAATAATACAACTTTTATGGTTTTCGTGTTTCATACTGGAGAAGGCTTGCCTTCTTAATCAGGGTACGTTATTCATGAAGTAAATTCAAGGCTTTTAAACCTGTAGACCGTGTAGTGGTCGATGGCGGTCCGCGGAAATATTCTGCCGGGCCTCGGAAAATTCCGTTTCAATCATGCATTGTTTAGGTCGTGAAATGGTTATTCTTTGTCTGAATATGCCTCCCATACTCCTTTATTCCTTAGGTCTTCTGTAGCCCTTCGTCTAATCGATCCATTTTATCATCACTCGTCAGCCTCCGTTAGCAACACCGGGTCCAGAGGCACTCGGAAAGAGAGTTGTGTAGTTGTTTAAGTCGTTGGTCGTTTTGGTGACAGTCTATTGAGTGAAAGTGCTTATTGTGCCATGATCATAATGAAAACCAAACAGGTAAGTTTAAATGATGCGCTTTGTTAATCAGATACAACGCTGCAGCCAAGTTTATCGTAATATAAAAAAAAGATGCTGCGGCATGTATCGCTCTGGCTAATAACCTTATTTTATAGCATGAGATGCAATAAATGCGATTTAAATGGGTTATTATTTCTCTTAACCGTCTCCCGGTCCGCTAAATGTCCTATTTTCGCCGGCCCAGACGTGTTAACTCAAATAACGCTCTATTCATGAAAACACAGAATTGTATGCGAGTAGAAATGCGGTTACGTTTAAAACTCCTTCACAACGGAAGGTTTTTTATGATCCTGAAAAAATTGCCGAGGCGACAATATGATTTATTTTCAAAAATGGTTAAGAAAACATATAAACTACAAACTGTTAATTTTTTGACGAGATCTAGGTGTTGAAAATTACTAATTTCTCTCTGGAGTGCAGACACGTACCATTTCCCATGTAAAAGGGCTGGTCTTTTTCATCATAAATCTCGGAGAGTAGTTCATCAAGGAGGTAATATTTTGGTATCTTTGGGATGGTGAGACATATTTCTTTAAAATGAGACAAAATTTATTGATTTCTAGGTGGAATGATATTTTTCTCCAACTACCTTAGGTATTTATCTTCTGAAAACCGTCTAAATCCCTTGTTAATGTTTCTTTTTCATTTTAAATTAAAAGCTATTCGATTGTACCCTGTCGGTAACCCAACCTTTCTCCTTATCCCAGCTTTCTAAGTGTTTGCGTTGTTTGTACGTTCGTATAGCATTTTTAAGTCCCTACAATTATTCTCAATGGGCTTGTGTTACCTTACGATGCGTTTTTCCGCCTATCGGAGGCAAAGCTCGGCATTTGACGGTAATGTGTATAACGAGGAGGAAAACCTGACATTTTCTAAAGGTGATTCATTCTCTAACATTGACTGGAGAGCATCAAAAACTCTCTGAGAATGTATTTTTTTTAAACAATGCGCCATCGATTTTAAAAATTTAAGAGCGCAATATTCTCATCGTATGAATGAAGGCCTCTCGTATGTTCCGTTGGATCAAGGACTTTCTGCTCAGCTGACGTTCCGAAGAACGACTCACTTTTCATCCTCGGGACGTCATTCGGGAGAACATCTAAACTTTTATTTTCATTTTTGATTTCTTCAGTGAGCCCCGCAAAACCTGCGAAAACTATGCTCTTGTATTTCTCATTAAATGGTATCCCATGGACAATGTCTCCGGTTGTGCTTCATTTTCGTTGTTGTCACGAACACGTTGTTGTCGAAAAGGCGCGACACGAAGAAAAAGTATACTTGGCAAAGTCCACGTAAAATTTATTTTCGCTACCAGTTTCGTTTCTTCAGGTGGATATCTCTTGAAGATGTAGCTCTGGTACGAAACAGGTCGTGAGAATACATTTTGTCTAATTTGTGAAATGTATTTTTTTGCCACAGTGGAAAAATTCCATGAAATAGAGCCAGGTTCGACGTCTGGATTTAGTATAACTCGCGGTCAAGACTAAACATTCTCGTATACTTAGAGAAACTTCACAGAATGGTAGTTTAATATGAAAAACTCTCCAACATTTCTACGCATTTGAAATGACTACTCTCATGTATGCCTCTTCACTGTTCGTGAAACTCTCCTCATTTTATTATGTCACTTGTCCTTGTAATGATGTGCGTGTTTTTCTCACAGCAGTCGCAGGTGGAGAATAATCACGGACGGGAACATTGCGTATTGAAAAGACTATTTATACCTATGTAAAGAAATACTCGCGTTGTCTTAATTCCCTTGAGGTTATCCATAAAATACGAGATTAATAAATAATTTACCGTGTAGTTGGAAGACACATGAGAAAATTTAGTAAAAGATTGGACCTGAGCTCGGCCTCGATGACAGAGAATATTTGCAGTCTCTCCCGAAAGGGAAATCTGACCTTATCAAAAAAGAACGGAGGCGTTCTTCACTAATGAATCATGTTGCAAAAGTAGTTTCACAAACTTTAAATTATGAGAGGTGGTTCACGTTAATGCAAACGGAGGGAAAAGCATGGATGTACTTTCTTGATCGCATCTAGGATATTTTGACATGGGTGGTTTGGAAATTCAATGGTGAAAACTTCGCAGGAAATAGGTAAAATAAATTGTTTTTGCTTTGCCCTCCTGAAACTCTTTAGCCTTTTTTATAATTAACCGACCGCTAGGAGAAACGACCTTCAAATTTTGTTTGCGTTAGTAAGTCCACAAAATTTTGCGCAGGTTCGGCTGAGATAGCCGGTAAGGAGCGAAATCTACTGATAACAGATTAACAACGTATATGAGCGGGTGAGGAGTAATTCAGTTCACACACTTCACGGGAAGCGGACCGCGTGGAGTGTAGCTTTGAAGACTATAGTCAGTTTGGATGAAGTTACAAACATCGAGCACAAGCCATTGATGCGGTGACACTTGATACGAATTTGACCCCTTAGTATGGCTGAATCTCCTCAGTTGAATGTAATCGTAGGAAGCCTGTCGCCCCGCCTCCACACGCTATGATAAACTGAACAGATCAAAGCCAGGTTCCGGTGACGCTGCTTCAGTGGTTGCCTTGTGGTATACAATCGCGTAACGGAGAGATTCCTTGTCCGCCGTATTTCTTACCGCAAAATCTGTAGCATCTCTTTTGTTTCCTGCCCTTGAAAAAGAAATCATCATAAGCTGCCATCTGTCCGAAGAGTTGTTTGCTGCAGGTCCTCTGTTCTCTCTCCGCTTAGCTATTCTCTTTCGATCGCAGAAGGCAGATCTAAATGCAGCGAATGAGCGAACACTCAATTATGTCTACAATAGCGAATCAGGTGACAAGTGACACCATGTGGATGGCTTTGTTTGAATCATATGGTCGTAGCATTATTTTCTTTCTTCCCTAATTAGTATATTTCATCAAATTACGGTGTTTGAAGTGTTGCTCCTTGTTTAAAAAAAGTATTTTAAGTAAGAAATATTGATTAAAGTTTCAGTGTAGAGTTCATAATGGTGGAAACTATTTTAGGTCGCACAACTGTCAATTTCCGGATAAATTTCTCCTCTCCGATTACATGTCGAACCTCTCACTATTATGGTGGAATACCGCAACTCGCGAGATGTTCTTTGGCTTCTATGCTTTCTCATTAGTTTTTAAAGTGGAAACAGTTTTCTTTTACTATGGGTATTATGATATATTTTATAGCGTGGATTATCGTGCTAGCAATTGATATTGCAATAACATGTATGCATTAGTTTAGTATTTAGAATACAGAAATTCCCTCGCGGACAATGGTAATAATTTTTCATTTTATAAGTATAATATTCGTCAACAGTGCGTAAGTGCGATGCTTACGCAACTTTAAGATTTCTCGTAAGTCGTTAAATATCGAAAATAGCAGAGTTTTTTTTACCAACAGTTATAGGGTAGTAAATAAGTAGTTACGAGGTTCTGCTTCAGCATATGCATTTAAAAAAGATTGATTTTGCACCTTATGAAGTCTCATGTTGATAACTTGAGAAGTTTTTGAAAATATAGCGTTCAAAATGGAGCTACCGTTTCCTGAGCGCTAAAAACCATTGTTTTTTTTCATACAAAGCCAAATAAAAAATTTGTTGATACGGTGAAGAATCGCTGGTGGTAGTTACAAAACGCAGAAATAAATTTTCTTTCATTTTCAGTTTATTTCATTGCAATCGATAAATAAGTTATGGAGATAGAACACTTCAAACTCGAGTATCTCGACTTTTTGCATGGACAGTAGGCACAGCTTTGTATCTAAGAAGAAAAAAAATCATGTTGCGTGAAGGTGTTGAAGAAAATAAGTCAGGAGCGTGATAAGGTCTATAAGCTTTTACATGTCGAAGGAATGTTGGTGCAACTTAATAAATAGCAGTTTGATGCAAATGTTTTCATGCGACGCATACTTAGGTTATCTTGCCATAATTATCCTTTTACAACATGATGAGCTTTAACTTTTGTTTCTTTTACCACGATGTAGTCCGAGTGATAAAAGGCAAATAATCATTGTTGAACCTTAAAATGGGCAGTCAGAGCCTGTTATGGCAGCGATGCTCTATCGTATAATTGATTACGTACGAGTGGCTGTGATGGTTTAAACCGTGAAGTAATACTATTGCTGATTGTACAACAGCATAATAGTATTGTAAATTTAATTTTAAAAAATGTTTTAGGTCTATTCGTATCCGCCGTTTCATCAGGCTGTTGTGGTATATCTATGAATCGTTTCTTTATAGTAGAGGATGCCAGAGAAATTTCTGTGAATGCTACAGTAAGTCTTCGTATTTTATCACGTTTGATCCCAAAAATCACTGGGTGTTATGACAATCAATAGGCATAGTTTTTTATCAAAAAATCGCGACTGCCTTGCGATGTCATGTCTGCCTCACCAAAAGGCCTTTGCTAGCCGGTATCGTATTGGTCTTGGGTTTGAAGGTCAAACCTCGCTATGACGATGGACATATCGTATGAGGTTTATCCCTCTCTTAAAATCTTCATGAATGATCTCTAGAGTGATAAAATATAAATAAAAATATGCCAAAGGGAGGCAGACAAAAAATACAGCGACACAGGCGAAAAAACACTTAATAGTAATCATGATTCTCTAAAGGCAGTGCCTTGTCGTAACAGCCACTTGTCCCTGTTCTTCGCCGTTTCTTTCAGCTGGGCGTATGATATCATTCCCATCTCGCGTGCAACGCCCTTTAAGTATGCAGTCCTGGGTCGACCTCTTGTTTTCTTCCCCACCACTTTGCCTTCGAATATGTTGGTCAGGAACTGATTATTCCTTATTACATGTCCAATCTGTTTTGCTCTCCTTTGTCCAGTTGTTTTTAAAAGGCATCTGTTTTCATTTACTTCTTCTAGCACTTGTTGATTGCTTTTTCTATCTTCCCACTTTGTTTTTGTTAATTTTCTCCAGGCCCACATTTCCATTGCTTCAAGCCTGATTCTTTCCATTTTCCTGATTGTCCACGTTTTGCATCCATATAACATAACGCTACAAACAAATATTTTTATGAACTTTTTCCGAGTCTCAAAACTGATGTGGGTATTAAGTAATAAGTTTGTTTGTTTTGGAACGCTTGTTTAGCCAAGGCTATTCTTCCCCTACTATCAGTATCACATGTATTATCTTTGTTTATAATACTCCCTAGGTAGCAGGAGGAGTCAACCTGTTCCAGAATTTCATTTCCTAATTAAATATTCGTTATCGCATTTTCCTTCCTCTTGCTTATTACCATTATTTTGGTCTTCTTCTTGTTTATATTTAACTTATACTCTCCTAAGATTTTGGAGAGTGCATGGATCATTTTATTCATGTCATTTTCGGAGTCGGCAATTACTGCTATATCATCCGCAAAGCGGATACTTTGGATGCTTTTCCCGTTCACTTTAATTCCCTTGGTCTTTTCTTTCATTACTTAATATCAGGCTCCTAGTATTTCGACAGCCGTAGTACCTTTTTCAGAGGAGGAATGGGAACTATAAAAGGAGGAAGGACGGAAGGGGATAGAAAGGAATGGGGGAGTGACAGTGGTGGAAAGGGGAAGGGCAAGAGGGGAGGGAAGGGAAGTGGGGAGGGAAGGGAAGTGGGGGGCGGGGCAAGATAGTTGAAAAATATTAATATATGGAAGAGGTTGGTGGGATTTATTCAGTTCCGGTGGAGAGAAGGCTTAGAAGAAATAGATACAGGAGGACTCGAGCTCTTTTAAGTTGAAGGGAAGAGGAGGAGGGTGAAGGGAGGCGAGGATACCCACCTTGATGGTATTCTTAACAGTAGAGTTGTGGGTGGAAACGTGGTCGGGACTGGGAGGGACATGGAGAGGGAGGGCGGATCTTTACAACTGGAACCCTGGCCATTCATCCGCTTATGAGAGCTGAAGTTGGCAACCCAGTTTAAAAACTAGGGCATAACTGCCAGAGGAGGATGTAAACAATATTTGGGATGATGCAGGATGGTGAGGAGACGGAAGGGAGAGGATAAGAAGGGAACTTGACGGGCAGAGGCTGGGTGATAACCCTGGGATGTTTTGCATCGATTTAACTAGTTATATAATATTTCTTAATCTGATCCCTTCCGTTGAGAATAAACGAACATTACTGCCAGTATGATGTGAATAAACTAGTGCACTTATTTCAAAAGTGCGATGGCGTGGAAGAAAGGCGGGTCGATTTCTCAGTATCGGTAGTGCGTTATCTCCCGGCCCCTACGCTTTTCGTTGAATTTTCTTCTCTCCTCCGCGATGAATACTGCGTCAATAACTGATCGGGAATCACTGATTTTGTTAAGTAGAGTTAAGCTAGTACGTAGCGGTAGTTTTCAGATTGGATGAAATAGTTAATCCTCCGTACGATATCCTGAACACAGATTGTAGACTTTCTTAAGATGTGCACGTAATAAGCCACCAACGCACGTCCACTGAAAGGAATTAGGACAGTTATTGTTGATAATAAGAACAATTATTAATTCTTAAGTATTCACCCTCAAAGCTGCTTGGTAATTTCCTAGTAGTCTCTGGTACTTCCGGAAGCCTTAATGCTCTACATCTACTCTTAGAAGTAGCTCACACTAATTGTGTTGGGAAACGGGTATGTGAGTTACTGTTACGATGAAATCGCTTAAGCATCTTCTGGAACTGCATATTCTTCCTTTTTTGGTCTGCTCTATGTTTTTTTCGTTTACCATTTTTCAAGTTCTGACATTGACGACGGCTGAGGGGAATAACAAATGTAAAAGCAGCGGAGAGAAGGCCTCCTCTGACATACTCACCTCTCGGAAAAGTTGAGGAAACAAGGAGAATTATCGGGAGTTGTTTACTTAGACAACCTGTTCCCTCTCACAGGCATCAGTGCCATGAACAAGGGAGCTTCCCGTGAAATGCATTTGAACTTCGTGGTGTTCACGTGAATGAAGAGCCTCTGTGACTCTCGATAGAAATCTTACAATCTGACAGAGTGATTGTTGGCGGGAAAATACTCAAACAAGTTAGAAAATTTTCATCTGGCTTGATAATCAATCGCCTAATGCTTCCATGCCACCGAACGAGTAGTAATTTCCCTTTCCATTATTGGAGACTTAAGAATAAACATACGGTCATATTCACATTATTCATATGTTTACGGAAATGCGGTTTCATTTGAGTTACCAGAGGTTATTGCTGACAATTGGATGCCGTTTACTTTTATTGAATATGTTCATCTTTAAAGCTTGTCAATATGAAAAACAGTATCTACTAATGTTAAAAAAGTTTAATCCATATTGATGGACTGTCTTCTTGGCTTTCTGGGATGGTACAATGGGATGTATCAACTGGTTGAGATATATTTAAAAACCTCTTTCTAATGAAAACTCCCAAAAAAAATTGCAACAAAATATTTTCGACTTTATCGACTGCTATTCGATGTCTGCCTGTGGTTATTTGTCTGAACAAAAAAAGTTTTAATAGGGAAATAAATCGATTGAAGGGCGGTATGAAAGGAAAGGGAATTGTATCGGTAACAGATGATGCAAGAAAGATGATCTTAGAGCTTAAAGAGATCCAGGAGAGGTAGAAGGAATACGTCGAAGAGCTGTATGGTAAGGAAATAAGGCCCAGTGGGTTGGATATAGAAAGGGAGAATGACATCAACAGAGATGGCATCGGACCAGATATCCTTGACAGTGAAATCGTTAAAGCATAGCGAGACATGAAAAGGAAGAAGGCGGTGGGAATAGGTAACATGCCTTCAGAGTTTCTAGAGAGTACAGGCTAAAATGGATGAGGGAAACTTTTTGCACTAATTCTTAGGATTTATGAAGAGGGAAAGACTTCATAAGACGACACCTAATTATGATACCGAAGAAGAGCAAAGCAAAAACTTGCAAGGATTATAGGACAATGAGCTGAATATCCCACTCGGCATTGTTGTCCTTAGAATTATAAATAGAAGACTAGAGAGCAAAGCTAATGAACACTTGGGTGACGATCAGTTGCGATTCAGGAGAGGGGTGAGAACGCGGGACTCAATAGAGGAGTAATGAGGACGATAGTAAAAAGAAACCCAGAATATGGGGAAGATACTTAAGCTTGCTTTTTGGATTTCGTGAAGACGTTGGATAGGGTGGTCTAGGTGAAATTAATCGTAGAACTGAAGAAATTAGGAGTCCAGTGGAGGGACAGGCGTCTCATCCGGAATCTTTATATTAACTAGTGGGCTCAGGTTAGGGTAGCCGATGGAGACTTGAGAAGGGCCGTGTTAGGACGGGGAGTGCGATAGAGGTGCCCATTATCGCCATTGCTTTTTAACGTGTATTCTGGAGAAATGGTGAGGGAGGCGCGGGTAGAGATGGAGGTAGAAATAAAAGGTAGGAGGGGATCTGATGAGTTCACCGAGCTTCGCAGGTGATCAAGCATTGGTGTGTCAGTCAGCCAAGGGGTCATAGTCGGTGATGATGCGTTAGAGGTACAGTGCGAATGGTATGGAATAAACCATAGGAGGCTGGAAGTAATGGAATTCTTTAGAAGCAAGGAGCAGGGGCTTAACATAAGGGTGGGAGGACACAAAATGGAGCACGTCGGGCAGCTTACGCGTCTGGGTAGTATTCAGCAGGAGAATGGGTTTAGCGGTTGGGACATTAGACGTTGAGTTGCCGTGGCCGAAGAAGCATTATCAAAGAGGATTGAATTGATGAGGGGGAGTACGAGTAGATACGTAAAGAAGCGAAGTGGCGATGCTGCTATGCAGCGAAATTTTTCAGGGGTTGCTGCGCAATAGCATGTCAACTATACTTTTACCGAATGTCAATTATAAGCACTTCCTGTGCTTTATTTGGTTTATGTTATTTTGTTACACGGTCTTCTGAATTTGTCCCGGTCGGAGTTTTTAGGATCAGCCAGGACCTTTGTAATTTTTATATCGCTAGACGAAGCTCTTTTGAAATATTCGTCTTGCGTGTTCTGTAAAATTTCTTTTATCGGGTTTCTTCCCGTTATCTTGTATAAGTGGGTGTTTTTTGTCCGTCTATTAATTTGGAAGATCGATCTTAGGCATTTCCTTTCGGATATTTCCAAGCGTTCTAAGGTGCTTTTCTTTAGGAGGCCGCACCATGCAGGGGCAGCATATAAGACTGTTGGCCTTATAAAAATTTCGTGTATTTTTGCTTTAATTTTTTCAAGGGTGGCTTTGTTGCATAAGATGCCTGAAAGCCTCACTCTCATAGCAAACCCTTTCCCATTTTTTTCTTCTCATGGCCTTCCATACTTAGATTACTATTGATATCTACTCCTAGATATGTGGTGTACATATTTGCAGTATAGTATTTTTCGTACATATTTGCAGTAAGTACTTAACGCAAGTACGCTGTGCTCCTATTCTTGCGCCAAATAACAAAAATTTAATACAAGGTTTCATGGAGAGTGGGCATTGGGTGAATTGTTATTTTAAAAAGTGTTTATTGTTTAATTTGTCAAATTTTGCCTGTCTGTGTATTTTTAAGGAGAATGCCTTTAATACCAGTGGTTTACTTCTAATGGTTTGTTAAATATTAACGGCCGTATTCATAGATTCCTTGGTGAGCTACTATCGGCTTAGTAGCGCACAAACTAGTCGCCAACTAACAAAATCGTATTCATAGACAGCTACTAAGCTCAGCAGCGCCAAGTGTGCCACTATTTTAGTAGCTGATTCTTAAACACACTCTCGCTTTTTTTAGAGGCGCTACTAAATGTGGCTAACTAACTAAAGTGGCGGTTTGTCACAAGCGGCTCCCCTCGGGTGATAACCTGAAGCCATAACAGATATTTTAGGCAAAAATACCAAAGATACTGGTGGAAGTGCTTTTCTCAAGTCTGGCGGAGGCGACGTATAGTACTGTTGCTGGATCCAACCGATTATTTTCATTATTTGCTCTTAGTCTACGACGCCGTATCGTGGTACTCCGTTGTGCTTCATGAGTGTTTTATTCAACGAAAAAGGAAGAGTTAGTGAGGTTATTACTGTGGTTTCGAGCGTCGGAAGGTGATTAACACCTCTTCTTCATCTCGTTTCATCTGTGCTACGCCTCAGAGCATTACAATGATGTGCATAAATCAGTGTGTTTGTGATGACTGTTTTTGAGGATGCCAATTTCATTTTTAAATTCTTCTGGCCATAGTGCGGTTCTTTGGTGAAATTAGATGCGTTCGCTACGAGTATACAGCCTTTTTTTAAAGAATTCTTCGAGGATAGGAAGCCTCGTAAACAATTTACAAGTGCATATTAGTAGTTGTGACTATTTCATCAACGGAGGTGCTTCCGAGTAATTAATCCGAGCATATTACTCTTGTGTTGTCGAAGAAATATGTGTATTACATTTATATAAAGACTTAAAAATGGTTTTTTTAACGAATTGTAATGATTTCGCACAGGTAATAATTTGAAATAAGAGTATGTTTACTTCAGAGTGCTGGTCTGTTTAAATTCTGCCGTAAATTTCTATTTTGTTTCGTTTTTGTTTTGGTAACAGAGCTTCGACCATATATAATACATTTATATACATGGTTGAAGTAACAGAGCGTTGTTATGGTTGACACGGTGAGAAAAAATGTTTCAGTGCATCAGCAGTTTATAGCATCTTATTTTTTGTTTTGTATTCCAAGTGGATAAGTGAAATCCGTTTCGTTTTATTTAATGCTCACAAAGGATGCGTGAAGGGACAAATAGGTATTCAGATTAAATAGTGACAATGTCTGCTATCCAGTGTGCATGTTCATTTTTCGTTTACAAAATAATTAGCCTGTGAATGTGAGATGTGTTACATTTTCTGTGTAAATGATAGTTATTATCCATTAACCAATGGCTAGTATTTTCCCTTTTGAGTGTTTTTTCATTGACAGAACAGTGAAGACCTCAAGAAAGACCTGTGTATGTTTGAATATAACTTAAACCTTCATTTGGTACGATTGGATGGGGTTAGTTTATGTTTGATGCGGCGAAGCTGCTGTGTGGCCTTGTGATTTTATTGATTTTATGAAGGATCTGTGAAAGCTTGTGGTGTATTACTACGTGTGGCAGAAAATAAAGTTTACGACAAACATATGCTTTATGATAGTTTAAGTTTATGACAAGCATATGCTAATCAAGTTTAGGACAAGCTTATGCTTATGCCTGTCATAAACTTTATTGTAATACATTGTAATTCCGGATTGTTCTGTACAGTAACAATCAAAGTTTTTAGGAGATTTGTCGCATTTTGATGGTTATAATAAAAAATGGAAAATTTAGTCTTTAACTATAGCGCCATTCTTGAATGAATAGTACTTTAAACTCCCAGATATTTGGGATTTTTTCTTGTTCGTCCCTTGTCAGTGATGTTATTTCGTAACCATATATTAAATGGACGAAGAAGATTACCCCCGATTATTTTCATCATAAAGAAGCATTTTTCGAGATATTGTAGAAAATAGGATAAATAAAGAAACTAAATATTTCTGACGTTCGTATGGTATATTGATTGCATTTTAATTCACTAAGTGGTGGTATTAATTTATATATGGCTGTGATATATATGTATAGTAAGTGAGATAAATAGCTGAAATTGTTTTATTCCAGGAACTATCCATTAAAATACGAATGATAACATATTTCAAAGAAAAATATCAACGAAGATTTTCTTAGGTTATGGAATAAATATGTACTAATTACTTATATAATGTAATAACAATGGATTTTTATGTATTACTTTAATTGGCATTTATTGAATAAGCAGTATTACTGCGTGAAATGCGAATTCATGTACAATGAAGTCAATGCAGTGTTGCCAAGCGTTGCTTCATTTTTTTTAGGGCAGTCGCTACCTGCAATAATGTACTCCCCTACGATAGTGGCGATAGTAGCATACTAAGTTAGTAGCTTACTGGAAAGGATCTATGAATACCATAATTTAGTATGCGACTAATTGCTCTTAGTAGCCGACTAAGTCAGTCGCCTTACTAGCGTCTTTTAGCTGAAATCTATGAATACGGCCGTAAATATTTCATTAAAATGTTTATACAAGCACTCTCTTTCCGGGTTATATCCCAGAGTTCATCTGTGACCTCACCACTAGCCAAATTAAAGTTGGAATCAATGATGAATTTGTGGTGTATCATATATCTTCATTGGTCTGTACTGTTTTACGCATAGCCAAAGTTGTCGTGGATGACTATAAATTATTCATTTCTAACCATTAATTGTTTTTCCATATTGTTTTCAAATTTTCTTTCTCTACCTACTTCTCTATATTGTTAATTTGATTTATTGTTTTCTTCAGATATGATTCCAGCCCGAGTCGTGCTGTACTTCCTGTCATTTTCTGGGTTTTTGGTCAGCTTTATGATGAGGACCGATATCAATCTTGCTATTGTGGCCATGGTACGAATGCCTGCTTCTAATGCCAACGATGGTTCAAGCTTGGCTGACAACACATCCTCAGCTGAAAACGGTAACACTACTAACGCTCCCTCTCCATCTGCATATTGTGCCATCGACACCAACTATTCAGCCAGCTCATCCAGTGAAGCAGGAAATGAGGTAGGCTATTCACCAGCTCTTTTTATGATCAGAGCCCCTAGAAGCCGCTTTCGTTTTAGAGCTGAGCTCTGCTGTGGCGCGCTGTCTCAGGAAGTCATTTTTCGCACGTCACCTTGCCTCTTCCTGTCGTACTTGTGATGTGGGTTGCCTGATGTTTGTATCAGTTCTTGTTTCTTGTCTACCTACCTGCCTCCCTGATTGCGCATCGCTTTGCACGCTGCTGTTCCTTCATTAATTAGAATGCGCCAAAATAGGGAGCTTAGATAACATTTATCATATTTAAGCGGTGTTCAGGAAAGGATATTTACTTTATCACCGAAATATGTACTTCACCTGTCCTTGCATCACCTGTAGTTATGAATATGAAAGAGTATGATTTAACACTTTTCCGGCAAATAACATTTGTGTACATTTCTCGGGCTCGCCACCGGGTAAGATATTCATAGGCAGCCGACGTTTCGGGTTCCGACTCGTTACCCATTCTCAAGGCTCAATTCGAAACGTCGGCTGCCTATGAATATCTTACCCGGTGGCGAGCCCGATAAATTTACACAAATATGAAAGAGCATTGGCACTGAATTTGTGGTAGGTGGTATACATTTAAAAGGCAGAGAAACACTGGTTAAATATTTTCACACATTAATTTTCTACCGACCTAGGTTTGGTTACGACCCTGATGTAATATTCAAGTGTTGAGTATCTTTCCGGCGTTTCTCTGTCTTCAAGACACGGACTTGCACAGTCCGGATGTTCGTGAAATATCCAAAGAAAGTCACGTGATCCAAGACGGAGTCTCCATGTTTCGACGCCATCGCACGGTGTCGCTTCTCTGCTTTACATTAATTACTGCGGGAAGGGTCAAATCACACTTGTTCACCGGCTTCTGCGAAAGAACATTAAGACAATGATTTGCTCGAATCACCAATAAGCGCCATAAAGGGCACCATTCATGACATAGATTTGCCGTGGCTGCTGCGGATGTCTTAAACTTATAAAACCTATAATGGCAGCTAAACGAACAAATGGTGCGTTAACTGACCTGATAGGATGGTTGAAACATGCTCAGTGTCCTGATTTATGCGAAAAAATATCTTATTCTTATAAGTGGAATGAGTTACTTAGTCTCCCCTAGTTTGAGAAATCGACAAAATTTGTATTCTTCAGCCTCAGCGAGAATTTTACTTGCGCCCACCACTACTTTCACTGTATGAACTAATTAGCTTTCCATGAGTAATATTCTAGAGTGATTACTCTTTGTTGACTTGCGGGTAGGCAATCCTACCCTATCCCTACTGCCCCGAGAAAGTATAAGGTTTTTTGGTTGTTACAATAAAACAGCGCAAGCAGAAGAAAATTTCCTCATAGGAGATTGTGAGATAAGTATTATCTGGCATACCCACTCCATTGACAAAATTTGAGTGTCACCTGGTGTTCTTTTCAACTTTCACGATTTCCCGTGCTAAATTATTGAAAGCAGTGAAGTACCTGAAGATTCCATCGCATTAGGTTTGCTCCTAGCATAATTTCCTTTGCTCATATTTCTGACAGAATTTACATCTCATTCACAAATTCCGTGCACCCGAAGGAAGAATATGGGTTCACAAATCCTGTTGTTGCAGATTTTTTTCGTGCTTTGGAGATGTTTCTGTCGCAGTAGCCTCCTAAGTCTGCATGCCAGAGTTCTACGCACAAATGAAATAGATTTGTGAATTTTAAATTTTTCTCAGACTATCGTAGTATTCGCCTAAAATTGATGGAATTTTAAAATTAACCAAGGGAACAATTTCATTCAAGGAGCATCGAACTTATAAAACCTATAATGGCAGCTAAACGAACAAATGGTGCGTTAACTGACTTGATAGGATGGTTGAAACATGCTCAGTGTCCTGATTTATGCGAAAAAATATCTTATTCTTATAAGTGGAATGAGTTACTTAGTCTCCCCTAGTTTGAGAAATCGACAAAATTTTTATTCTTCAGCCTCATGACGTCGATGCCTGAGACAGATTTTTGATTCTTTCCTTAGTCTTTCCATCCCGGCACCTCTTCTCTTGTAACCCTCATCAGTCTAAACGTCACTCTTGACTACCGCTGGATAAGTTTTCATGGTGCTAATTAAACCTTCCATCGATCATCATTACCCACTCATCTGCCTTTCACTCCCACACAACAATGTCCAGCTCGTTCTCTTCCTAGATCCAATACCACAGAATGGGCACAGGGGTTGCAATTCTCTAGAAAAATCCTTGTCCAACGTTTCTGCATGTCTAAAGGCCCTCATTTAAAAGATTTTAAGTCCTTTCTAACATAAAAGATTTAAACTTACGAGGAGACACCGTGTCATCTATGTTGAGGACGTTCATGAAAATTTTATTATCTGAAACTTGGGAGAAAATTCCGGGAAAGTGTCGCGGCTGTCTCTCCCATAGGCCTGGGATCGTGATAAAATTGCCACATAATATTTCGTCCCGCGGTAATACTTAGCATCGCCTTGCACCCTTCAACAGCTGCCGTGGCCGCGTGCGTTATGGTGCGATATGCTGATTCATAAGGCTATCGCGTCCCTTCTTGCGGTAACAATAGTTTTCTCTGAAGTAATTGTCTTTTCACTCCAATGTGTTTTGGAAACAACTTACGATACCTGCTCCATGTGGAATAATAACCGCTACGTTTTTTTTTGTTTTTATCGTATTTCCTGGATTTTCTCCTGGGCCTTTAGGGAGAGTATTGCAGCTGATTCTAGGATTGCTTTGCCCGGAAAGTCTCTTCAAAGGCGGAAGGTGTGTTGTTGGACGAGTATTTTCTGATTTTGAAATCCGAGGATACGATACGTCATGCTCGTGCCCTGAATCTTGGTACATGAAGATGACGCCGCTGAATGACGTCGAAACTAGTCTCACCTTAAAATAAATTGGTGAATCAACAGTTTTCTTTTGCATTATTCATCCGAGGATACTCTTTGTGGAAGATAGCGGGTCGTGGATCTTTCTGGAGGCCGTTAACCAATTGACGAAGATATAAATATTTATCGTAAAGCGATGTAAATGCTTTTAATGTCCTAGAAATTGTTCTCCAAGGCGAATATAGTGACTCAATTTTTCTTTAAGTTGTGAAGTTAACTGACGGGATAGAGGTGAAAACAGGATAAGGATGAAAATAGAGCGATTCCTGGGGAGATAGAGCGATTCGTTTCCAGTTCAGGAAAATCATAGGATGAAAAATCAGTACTATTGCCGTTCGTTTCTTTGAAGGTATATTATTTGACTATTTCGATTGTATCCCACAAACTCGTGTAGGTTTTAGTGATTGTGTTAAATTTTAAGGTAGTGAGTGTAATATATTTCTCCCGTAATTGCAGGCACGTTACTGGCTATGAAATTAATCGGCAATCTATTTAGCTCCCCTAGTTCACTGCGATCCCTACTTATTAGAGATCCCCACTTATGTTCAGTATTACCGCGGAACGAAATATTATATGGCAACTTTCTCACATACCCGGGCCTATAGAAGAGAAAGCCGTGACGCTTTTCCATCATTTTCTTACCGGTTTTAGAGAATAAAAGTTTCATCGTGGTACTACCGAACAAATAGTTACTTCATGAGTTTTATCAGCATCATTAGCAAAGAGCATGCGATGTCTTATTGTTATTAAAATGTCAGACTTTTTTTATTAATCTGTTTCATCCAACTGCGGATTATCGGTCTGTTGGCTATCTGAACACTACATCCTCACTGAGTTTCCGAGTAGTACTAAAGAGCATTTTTGTGGACACTCGTGATTTTTTAGAGTTTTTTATTAAATGCGACTCGTGTAAGAGGGAGTGGAGCCGAGAACGCCATCCAAAGGAGTCCGGTAGATAGGAGAGTCTTTCCTTATGCACCTCTTGCTTCCCAGATGTCCAGCCCTCAACCTGCCCACGTCGCCTCTCTCTCTCGACCCTTATGCCTGATGCCTTTGCCACCGCCACTATCTTCCCCAAACGCCTTCCTGAAATTGGAATTTCAAAGTAACAACTTTGCTCCTCAGCTATAGCTATTAGATACTATGGTAATTCTATTCAACCTTATCGGATTTTAGTAGTACCTCTAAATTCACTCTGTATTACTACCACCATCATAATCCCGAAATTCCCTTCCAATAATAGGAAGTTTATAATTATTGCATTCTATTTGATACTATGGTAAATCTAGTTAACCTGTTTAGAGTCTAGTATTGCCTGTAGATTTATTCTGCATCATTTCTTCCTTTCCAGGACGGAGAATTCGATTGGGATGCTCAGACGCAGTCTGCCATTTTAGGATCTTTTTATTGGTGCTACATTCTTTCTCAAGTGGTTGGAGG
Source organism: Ceriagrion tenellum (assembly GCA_963169105.1). Classification (NCBI taxonomy): domain Eukaryota; kingdom Metazoa; phylum Arthropoda; class Insecta; order Odonata; family Coenagrionidae; genus Ceriagrion; species Ceriagrion tenellum. The sequence continues at coordinate 15,708,842 of OY720638.1, forward strand.
GGTGTTAACTCAGCATTTTGGAACAAAGGCTGTGTTTGGTGGATCTCAACTGATAACTGCTTTGTGCTCTCTGCTTATTCCCTATGGTGCCGGGGTCCATTTTTGGTTCCTCATAGCCCTGCGCTCCATTCAAGGAATTGCATCTGTAAGTTGTAGAAGTTAAAAACACTCTAAAGCAATTGGTCCAGCACATTCACGGGCCAACATTTCTGTTATTAGCTTGAATTTGTTTGTGCTACATTTTCTTGTCATAAGAATTACTTAGATGCGAAAATCCATTGGCAACCAGAGTCCTAATAATTTGTATGTTTTGAGGACGCCTCTGAATCTAACAAGTTTAGGACTATTTTTTCCTTAAATATTGGATTACTCTCGAAATTGGGATTGGAGTACAGGTGCTGTGTTTACATCACACAATTTGGCTTCATTTAGTTAATCTGAATGTACCTAAATGCCAGCCTCCGTGAAAAGTACCATTGATTGTGTATTTTTTTACCGCACACCCCCCCTGAAATCTAAAATGCTGATTATGTGCATCTGTACTAAGAAAAGGTCATATTGGCTATATTTTTAGTGATATTTACTTTGATAGCAATATGGAAACAGGTAACTTTCAGTTTTTTGGATTTAAACGGTTAACATCTATTTCTATATCTAACTGTATGCATTTTCCTTTACAAGAAAGAGACTTTGCACGAGCTATGTTCCAAGATCCTAAGAAACTGGCTTGGGAAACATCATCAACATCTTTGCTAGATTGAGATTAGATTATGAAGTTGTGACTTTTTAGAAATTGGGCTTTTTTCTCTAAATTCTGAGTTTTGTGCATATTCCCTCGAAAAGTGTAAATGATTTTTTTTCGCAATGACGTGCATAAGGAGAGGTTGAAATGGTTGTTGCTGGGAGAGGTGATTTGGGAGAGTAGTAATGCTTAAGGATTTTTTCGAGGAGAGCTTCAGGATAGCCTCATCGGAGAATGGATACGTGTAGGTTAGTAAGAAATTTATCAAGATTATTGAAGCTGCGGTTGCCTCTGATGGGGAGAAAGTAGGAAAGGGATCTTTTGGTCTGAGAGGGGTGGCAACTTTTATAGTGGGGATATTGTTGCTTCAACCTCTCCTTCTGTACTACCTACTTCCCAGGCGTTCATTCACTCAAAAGAATCCTTTAAAACCGGTTTCCTCTCCTCTCCGATAGTGTCACTACCACCCAAATCTTCCCTAAATTCCCCTCCCTCACCTTACGACACCCACCCCCGAAACTTTCTAGTATCCTCTAAACAACCAGCCCTCTCTCTGAATCCAATTCCACGAATTCTACTGACATTCCTCTCAACCCCTGTCGTCGCCTGATGCGAGACCTTTCCCTTCTTTATCTCTAAACCCCTCCCTCGTAAATTTTGCACATTTTCCTCCCCTCATTTTCCTCTCCCTTATGTACTACAGCTAATGTTGTGTACACTCTTCGCTGCAATATCTACGAAGTTTTTTACGTCGGGCTCACTACCAGTCCTATCAATCTTCGACTAAACGGCCACATGTCCTCCTGTAACCCTCCATCATACGTCTCTCCCTGTCCCCACCCACGCCTCCTTCCGCAACCACAAGTTTGACCAGTGCTTCAAAGTGGGCATCCGCGCCTCCCTCTCCTCCACCGCCTCCTCACTAGAATTGAAAAATATAGAGCAAAGGCGTATTCGGCCCTTCGATTCCCTCTCCTTTCCGGGAATCAATGGAGCACACTTATCCCTGTTTCCAGAGACGGCAAATAGTGTTGTGCTTTAACGAGCGAGCCATTTTCTTTCTGCCAAAATTGGCTTGACCGATTGCACGAAGTATCATGGTCCCCAGCATTGGCGAGTACATAGTCTTTCCTCATCGCGATGATGAGAACTTTTTAAGCCCTGAATCTTGGTCATTAAACTGTTCGTAATTATTTAGCATTGTGCATATTTTATTTTATTTCCAGGGTCTGACATGGCCTGCTATGTATGCGATCGTTGGACACTGGATTCCCACTGCTGAAAGGAGCAGATTCATGTCATCTTTCCAGGGTAAGTCACGGGCACATCTAAATCATTTCCCTTGTGAAAGTATTTATCTTAGCCTTCCTCGCATGTCCACACATTTCTTCTCCTTAATGAAATCCACTGTGAAACCCTTTTGTACGGAGTCAAGCCGGCCTCGAGTTATCTCTAAGGCCTCTGTGCATATGTGGCCATCCGAAGGCTCGATAACCGCAGTGACTGGCTGTGCGAATTGGAAAACTTCATTTTATCACCTAAATTTGAAAGGAAGCTTATAGTATGTGACCAGTACTCTATTGAACGATTGCTCTTCAAATCGCCTGATTGTAGCGCTATTTTAAAAAAATGAAAAATCGACTGTATGTCCGCATATGTTTAGTATATGTATTAATAGTAGGGCTGAGTCGATTCCACTTTATTTCGATTCCGATTCTTTCAAATCGATTCCCGATTATCGATTCCGATTCCATCGATTCTTATTCCTAATAACAGGTGGGATATTGATATACCAGTAGCGTACAACTATTATTTAAATTCAAGTATTGACCAAAATAAAATAACAAAGACAATTAAGTCGCTCAAAAAGTATATTTATTAACAATTAGCAAATGTATCCTCAGCTTATTGAGATAGATGAAAATGACAAATTGATAGTCTACACCCAAAATAACTGAGACAAATATGATGTGATCAATGAAATTTGATTTGAATATTTATCTATCTGGAATCGATGGAATCGGAATCGACTTTAGGCGATCGATTCTCGATACCGATTTTAGTCCAGAGAATCGGTGGAATCGAGAATCGACATTTGGATTCGATTCATCCTTAATTAATTTTAAATGTGAACATTTCAAACATTTTCCCTCCTCGTTTGCTCGTGGCAGCCTTTTCCAGAGTGGCGCTCGTGGATTTGTGTTAGTATTTTGATGTCCCTTCTGCTTTTAATTTGACAGGAACTAAAAATGACAGTGGGTATATAATGAGACCCTTCTATTCTGCGCGATATGGGAAATAATTCTAAGAAATTCTCTTTTTTCATTTTCAAGTAATTCATTACTGAAATTGAACTAGTATCCACTAATTTTTCCTTCGGAAACTGTTGGTCGGCACGAGAAAACTGACTGAAAACGTGTGAGATTCGAGATATTTCCTATAGAATATCTTTCAAAAGCAATAATTTACAATTGAAAAACGAATGAAAGCCGCACCGCACTCTTTCCAATCTTCATCTGTAAAGTGCCTCGCTAGCCATCTCTAAGTTGTTTGACTCGGAATGACTCGACACTCGGCATGAAATACTCGTCCCAGTTCACGGTCGAACCCTGCTCGTTCGACACTTTCCCTTTTCTGCTCAGAGGACCAAAAGTCAGTACAAGAAAAATGCTAGGCTTGACCGAAGAACAGGAAAGCACTAAGCTAAGACTCGTGCTCGAATTACGGTGTCCAGTGACCTGAAAAACTTGGAAAACTCGGAGAAATCTCCTGGAATGTTTGCATTTCTCCGAATAACCCTGTAATAAGTATGGTGGCCGGTATGTACAAGGGCGAAGGGGGAGGTTAAAACTACGTCATTGCCTATCTTCTGATCGGCACAACGCAGCACTGTGCTAACCATTGAAACCATGCTGTGTTCAGTGCTGTGCTCTAGCTCGCCTGTGGTTCGTTTTTAATGGAAAGGGTGAAGAAGGGACTAGGGAAGGGACATGACACGTAAACCACATCTTACTAAATCCGTTCCTCAGTTAGCACTCTTAATTCGCTCCGGAAAGTTCAAGTGATAATTAAAATCGCTCTATTCGAAGCGTAAAGCTGCGTAAGGAATTATTCGATGATGCGCTCTCAAGATTCTATTGATCAACTTTAAACTGTTCCAGTACTATTACAAAAGGCAGTGTTTCGCGGAAACTAAGTCGTGGCCGTAGCTTCACCATTCTTCGATTCCGTGATATTTGGTACAAATACATTTCCGAAAATATTAGCTCTTAATTTTAGTCAATTTTGAGACCGATTCTGAGTCGGCGTAAAATTGAAATGAAAATCGTTTCTTATCCCTTGTTTACTGATTTTTAATGACGACCTTGGTTTCGTCGCGGAGGTATGTTACCAGGTAATTTTATTATCTGACTCGGAGTTTCATCGTCAGACATTCTCGTTTGTTTATTTGTTCTTTACAGTACATTATTCTCTTTACTCTATGTACCTTATTTCCTCTCTATCACCAATGTCGACCCCAAAATTTTTGGTGCATTTCTTTCCGACAAATATACAGCTTTAATAGAAATATCAATAAATATGTATGGGAATAGAAAGCAATGAGACCTTGGAAAAAAGCTACAGTTTACGTGGAAAAGTCAAGGAAAATGTTATTGAAATTCGCTGGGCACCGTGCGGATTAAAATACTGAATTCGTGAATAGTTCTGAATATTAATTTACGCGAGAAAGTAAATCATGCGGGAAAATATTTTGGTAATTATAGTAATTATAAAGTAAGTAGGAAAATAAATTTAAAGTAAGTAATAGAAGTAAGAAAAGTACCAATATGCCTTGTCTGACTAGCGAGAGCAATAATATTTTCGGTAATATATATCACAGCCATGATGGCCCTGAAATTTCCGCAGAAAAAAAATGACTTTTTGACTAAGCCCAGCGTCCTCTGCCGTCTACTTGTGCGCGTTTTTAGCGTAATACGTCGGTATTAGAATGCTGGACGCCTTTCAAAAAATCTTCTGCTTCGACTTTCGTAAAATGTTCGAAATATATTTTTATCCTTTCGATCCTGTTTGAGATACCAAAAGTCATTAATGAATTCAGTTTAATTGCTGAAATTGTCTTAAATTTTGTTTACATATCTACAACTCCTTGATACCCTAAAAGCCACATGTAGCGGCGGCAAAGGGCGAGGCTTTCCTCACGCTTATTTTTGAATAATTTATTAAATTCTCAAATGTAATCTTTCTATGCAGGGTCCGAAAAGACTCGTTGCACATTTGAAATGTGACCTAAACGGAGCAAATCACAGCTCTTTCTCGTTTTCATTCAAGGACCATTCTAATTCACTCGATAAATCATACGTTTCCTGACTGTTGCACCGCAAACGTTTTGTGTTTTCCTCGCCCTGCAACGCAAGCCACTGAAACTTGATGTCGCGAGTGAATTGACTGCGATTGGTGGGCGGAAACGAGAGAAAAATGACAACAACCTTAGCCAGTTTGATTAACTTTAAGTAACAGCATTTATATAACCACAAATATTACAATAGAAAGCAAGCCCGTAGGCTAAATACCGTTAACTTGGTCTATACAAGACGAACACTAGTCATAACAGGAACCAAGCAGATACGTCCTTTCCCGGTGACAGTCAGATGCCAAGAGGGCGAGCGTCGAGCTGTGTCAATGCGGCCGGCAATTGAGGGGAGTCAGCTGACCGATGCAGGAGTTGGGGGTAGCAGGGGAACTGTTCGTCCAGCCATTGGTTGAGACGGCGGCGTAGCGGAGCACTATTGCCACAAAGTTCCGAAAAGAGGACGCCAGATGCGAATTCACTATAAAAGTAGAGGACCTTGTTCTTGTCGCGCAATATCGCCGACAACGCGCAATATCGCCGACAGTGCGCACTTTGAAATCTCCCTACCGCACTTGTCCGTGAGCGAAAATGTCCGCGGCGAAATTATGGCCAAATTTGTGCTGAAAATTCGGCACATCCATTGTGGGAATTTTTTTGGAAAAGGAAACTGGAGAAGGGGGGAAATTACACAGCACTGATACAATCACAGAAGGTTTCTGGCATGCTTCCCTCGATGAATGAGTAACCTTTTGAGGTTCAAATAGCCATACATAGGAACAATATTAGCCCTAAGACACAATTGAATACCAGTCTTTGATGCATGTATCTCTGCCCAGAGAAAATTATTTGCGTGGTCACCAAAGGGGTGACAGGCCAAATCACTAAGAACACAAGGTAGATTGACAACGAATTTACAAGCTATAATAATAAACTTAATGATTATACATATGAACATAATAGTAATAGGCGAGAGTGGGCCTTAGATATTTTTTTTGTCCATTTTTTTTATTATTAGGCATCTTTTATTAATCAGTAAAAATTTTTTATGCTTTGTTTTTTTTGGAGTAAATTTATTTTATTATTATTTATTATTTTATTTCATGTATTATTATTATCATTATTTTTTTTGGAATCATTTCATGGCCCACATCTTACCGCCAAAAAATAACAACATTGATATACCACAATATGGCTTTATACATAGAAAGATAACACTAGATAAATTAAACTAGAACCACAGCAAGTGATCAATTAAGCATTTAGGTAGAGATCACTCTGTCAGGCCAGTTAAACATGTCAAAATAAACCGAAGAACAACTGCCCATGAAAATATGCAATCAAAATTCAATGTTTCTTGAAAAGAGAGAGAGAATGCATTTCATGGGTGGCATCATAACATGAATTATCATCACATATGAGAAAAATGTAATACCAATCAATAGATTTACCACTAAATGGGCAGAGATGTGAAAAAAGCATCTTAATATAGAATTCGTCCGAAATGTCCGCGAGCGAAAATGTCCGCGGCGAAATTATGGCCAAATTTGTGCTGAAAATTCGGCACAGCCCTAGTAAGAAAAAACTGTAATTCTCCGAGTTTTGACTTTTTCAGGTGTACATTACCGTCATACCTTGTAAGTGCTCTGAATGGTTTATGGCAAGGAGTGGTTCCTCCCAAGGCATACTATAACAGTTACCCCACAGAGCATTAAGTTTAGGCGCTATTTACTGATTGTGTGGTTTGAGGAGAGGAATCCGATGACTGTACGAGATACTGTACGAGAATTTTCTCAGTATATCCAATTGTAATTAAAAGGAAAAAGTATTGAACTGAAAATAACTGCGAATTGTTATGAAATAGTTTAATTCAATCGCATCGACACGATAATATATCGTTAATTAACGCATTTTCAAGGAGAATTCACGCGCAATACGGTCTGTCATTTGACTTCTGCGGGATGAACACTGCCCTCATTTACTCGTAGCACGATATGTTAAGCGTGCCACATGGGACATACATAAGATTTAATTACAACTCGGGCGCGTGCCACCCCTGAATGTTGACCTTCCTTAAGGAAATAAATTCGATTTTATAATACAGAAGCGTATTAAAAGTCGGTATCTTGGCGTTCTGCCTGTTGGCACTCGTGCCATAGATTGCCGATCGCTCAATCCGTGGTCTGCCTCGATAGTTGGTTTCAAACATGTAGGATTTCACTTTCTCCCGGCAAATGACTGCTATGAATTATTCTCGGGTTTTCGTCCGGGTAAGATGCTCCATCTTCCCCAACTCCGACGTTTCGATGAATGACTTATTCATCGTCATCAGGGCCGTTGGTGCCGGGTGTCTAGGTGCCGGTTAATCTAGTGTCTCTCTCAGGTCCGGCCGATTGTGATTGGCGGAGGAGCTTTTGATTTTCCCGCCATTTTCAAGATCGGGTTCCAGGTCCTGCTTAAGTTGAACCCTTCGTCGCAGTTGAAATTATTTCTCTCAAGGCGGATTTCTATTGCCTCTTTGGTTAGTCTGTCCCAATTTCCTTTGGACTGGCCGATTAGTTTGGTATCTTCCCAACGGATGGCATGGTCTAAATTGATGGCATGTTCAGCGACTACTGACTTCATAGGTGGACATAGTCGGAGATGCCGTTGATGTTCTTTAATTCTCTTTTCAATGGTTCGACCAGTCTCACCAATATTCACCTATCTGCACTCGCATGGTATCCGGTAAACGCCAGGCGCTTTCAGGCCGGCAGGGTCCTTTACTCGTACTAGCTGGCCTCTTAATTTATTATGTGGTAAATGCACTGTCCGTTTGTTGTGTTTGTGCAATATACGGGATATTTTAACGGATATCATAGAGATATAGGGCAGTTTAAAAAATGTAAATGTCTAGTCCATGCGATCTGAACAAGGGAGGAGAGTCCTCGGACGCAGTCTAGCTGACGGAGGGGAGGGAGATTGGGGAGAGAGATAGGGGAGGGGCTGTGGAAGAGGGGTTGAAGGGGAAGGGGTGGCTTCGTCAGGGGTGTGATCCGATTGGTGAATGGCTAAGGCATTCTGGCGCTCAATTTGGACTAGCTTCCTTGCCGTTGAAGCCCCTTCGATTTGTCAATAGAAGTAGTCGCTGTGGGCATCGCGCGAGGTTTGCGTGGCGTGAGATTGCTTATTGTGGTCCAGCACTTGGCAGTTTGTCACTGTCGCGTGAGTGTTCACAAGCAGCAGTGTTTGGCGCTGAAGTAATTACCTCAAAGTTGTTACATCCGCTTGCGAAAAATTGGAGCAAACTTTATACAGATGGGGTTTTGATTACTTCCAGCTAGCTGACGGTAGACCATGAATATTCATAATTGATTAAAATGTCCTGGCCGGCGGTAAAGGCTCCGCTGTTTCCTGACTTCCGCAAATAGTTTTCCTGTGTCTCGTAGGCAAACATAGTCGATAGCGGCGCCGCCATCCTCAACGCATGATTATATCGGCACCGACATCGACTAAGCTAAATCAACTCGCTAATGGTTGCTTTAACTAGGAGTTAACCTGAGTCTGGGATGGTAATTCCTTCACAGTTGAAAAGGTACAGTTTACATGAGGTTTAGAAATATAGCTGATTGTTTTTTATATTTGAGTGACTTTGTGGATGAATGTATCAATGTAACATAGTGGAGGCACAGTAATTGACAAAACTTAAGTTTTTTCACTGGTTGCGTAATGCTATTGGTAATATCCCATGGGGAGTAGTTAAAAATTCATAACCTTTTCATATGGTTGACCGTAAATGCAATTATTCTGTTTTACTATGAGCTCTTGTTGAATATTATGATGTGTTTAAATTACGATTTGAATTTGCCATTATGACAGTGGTAAAATTATTCAAATATCGTATACTACAGTCATTCAATTATCCCTTTGGATGTCTCCCTATGTCCATAGATTTTTGAGAAATGACTGTAATAGTGAGAGCCATGACTGGGAGTGGGCTAGCCTGTGGTGGGGCGGGGAGGGTGGGGGGGGGTTACTTCAGGGGACATCTGCAGTTGTGGAGGGCCATTCAAAACCCGTTATGGGTGCAGAGTAGTTTGAGGAGTGAATGGTCGGAAATGGAAGGGTTGGGAGGGGCATAATCAATGGGGCAGGTAGCATGGAAGGGTGATAGAGTGCAAAACGAACAACTGACAATGCAAAATAAAAAGGAAATGAAATGGAAGATAAAAAAAGGATTTCTTATATTAAAAATTAAGCATCACATAGATTTCCTAGTATTTTGTATTAAGTGAGGTTCGTTAGCCTGCACTCCATCATTTTTGTAAATCTTAATTTTCTCTTGTTGAGTCTTATTACTTTTAATGCTGCATTGTTCTTGGTGCCCTCATTGATGTATACTCTTCTAAGATGATGTTTGTCATCTCTGCTTTCTATTGAAAATTTCATGGCTGAAATTACCCTTTAGTTCCTATGAGTGAGACCAGCATGGTTTCTGGCTGTCATATAGCTAATCATTGATTACCTTTTTTTCTTTAAGCCTCATAGAGCAGAGAAGTCTCTCACCTCTTCCTTTGAGCGTAGATTAATGAAGCTTTCTCTTGCCATGAGTTCGACTGTTGTTCTACCCGATTTTGAGGTGTTAAGTATACTATGTGAATTCTTCTCCCCCCTGATTTCCTATTTTATGTTGCTGTTTGTCCACCGAGGTTCTTCATTCTCGAATTGAGTTTGCATGAAATATGTTCATTAATGCCTAGTGCTAAATTTCCTGAAAGTTCCATCCTACTTAGGTTATTTTGTCCTTTGTCATGGCTATGGATGCAGAGAATGAATCTTTCAGCCCCTCTTAGAGTTTTAGGAAGTCCTGGCTTCAAGTAAATAAACTTTTAATTTTGATTTTGCGGTTGACCTTGCAGCATTCTTTAACATTGAAAATGTCCCTTTATCATCACTTTTCCCATGAAGAAGATCAACATAAGTAATCATAGTGTGGTAGTTTAAATTGAAGACATTGCCTAATGTATTTCTTCTGCTGAGTTTGGTCCATACTTGGGATAGGGAGCAAGTGCGTCAAAAGCAAATTGAATAATTACTTTTTTATCTCTCTGTTTCCTGATTTTGATTCTACTCTGTAGCTCTCCAAGTTCTCTGAGGAAGACTGAAATGACCGTCGATTATTAGAATTCTTTTGCTATCTCTTTCAGTAAATACCAGTATTTCAATTTCTTATTGGGTGTAGCTACTTTGTGGTAATAAGGGGGTCTATAAAACGTCAGTAACTGTTCATTATATTAATTTTATGTGATTTTTATGTATTTTGCTTCATTAAATCCCCGTTTTTTTTTGCATTGCAACATAAAGCCATTTAATTTTGATCTCCATCTATTTAGGATTCAGCTTTGGAATCGGCCTGACGTACCCTCTTGTTGGCTTCATAGTTGCTAACTTCGGCTGGAGGGTTGTATTCTATGTCACTGGATCCATTGGTGTGCTGTGGTGTATAATCTGGTGGTTACTTGCCTTTGATAGCCCTGCATCTCACCCAAGAATATCACCGGCAGAACTAGAATACATTGAAGCTCATGTTGGAAATACAGTAGTAGGTGACAAGGTAAGTTTTCCTGTATCATTTTTTGTTTTTTGCCCAAGAAATTCCAACAAAGAGGCTCAGAATATAAAAACACACAGACGCACACAACTGAGACCCTATTATAAATCGGGCAACTTATCACAGAAGTGTAATGGAGCTCTAAAAGCCTATAATACTCAGAGGTTAAGAAATATCACGTGAATACTGTAATTTTCCGATTATAATATGCACCCAGTATAAGACGCACCCACTTCATGGCGAGTGCAATGTAAGAACTTACTTATCACCATGTATGACATGTAGTCTGCTTTTAGAGAACTGCATTCTACCTCAATGTCCGCCATGCCATTCAGCGCCCGTAAGAACAGTGCGAAAGTGGTAATGCTGCCTATGGATGGCTTTTCCCCTTGCTCTTACATACCCTTTTTCTTCCTCAATATGACGATCTATTTGTAGTAGGTTCTTCCCTTCCAAAACTTCCATGTGTGTGTATGGAAATATTTGTCAATAAATGATAGAAATCCTACACTGTCGCTAAAAAGTACTTATGTCTGTATTCAATTCGCCTCATTTTATATCCGTTCGTGTCAGATTTCATCCAACCTATAAGCGGAAGATACGTTACTCTGTAATTTGAAGATGTTACATTTCTGTGTAACATGTAAAAGACAAGCTCTCCCTAAGAATGTTATATGACCGCAGAATATGCTCATTTGCGCAAATAAAAAGGCTGGATGGATGAAAATTCAACCAATGATTGGCTGCGAAATGTGTGGTGCAAAGGTGGGGTTTGTAGACGTCATATGTTGGTTGTAGATGTCATATGTTGGTTGTAGATGCATTTAGATGCCATCAATTGCCAAGCATCAAGAATATATTGTACGAGAATGGCACAGATCTCATCATTATACCTGGAGGGATGACAAGCCAGTTTCAGGTGATGGATGTCAGTTGCAACCGCCTGTTTAAGACAAGGTTGCGTAAAAAGTGGATTGAGTGGCTATATTCCGGATCACATTCTTTTACAACTTCAGGAAAATCAAAGAAACCAGAGTTATCGCTAATTAGTCAGTGGAGCCCTGGGATGCCATCGATCCGTATATGAAGTATATAGATGAAATGAAGGGGTACAGCAGTGCATATTATTATTTAGTCATGCTCTATGAAATGGAAGACTTAAGGATAAGTCATAAGTTAATTACGGTGGTTTCTCAAGAATACCAGCAGCACCTTAAAATGCCATGACTTTGATGCCAATTGTTGCATTTGACCTCTAACATATAATGTTAAAAATTTTTGGCTCATTCAATTGGCTTGACTTATCTCTGGAGCACCAAGTCCAGCATAGGTAGTGTGTGCGACTGGAAAACTTATTCCTCAGTAGTGATTTCGGAGGTGATGTATCAGTAGTATTTTCTGATACTGATATTATGAATGATTTCTCTTTGAAAGAATTAGTAATATTGCATGTGGTAAGCACAAGTTTGTTCATAAATTAAAATGAGATAGTGTTGGCATCACATTGCTAATAATATATTTTCCCTCTTGTCCTGTTCCCATATTTCTTTATACTTACACCTTACTTTTTACTTTGCATTTCTTTTATTACAATCCTAGTTAATTATTTTTAATTTTTTATTTGCTTGTATTTTATTGCTATGCTGCATATTATTTTAACCCTAAGCCTATGCCCTTTCTTTGCCCTCTATTTAATCTCTTTCCAGGGCATGGCAGTTCCGTGGAAAAGTATTGTGACATCACTCCCTGTGTGGGCAATTGCTATCACTACTTTTGGAAGAATTTGGGTCCATTACACATTCATTATTCCTGGGCCAATGTATATGAAAACAGTCCTTGGATTTAGCATACAGAAGGTGAGGGCTTATTCTCATATATTTTATCTTATTAGTGTCGGGGAATATTCAGTGGGAGCTGAACTATAGCTTTATGATATAAATCAGTCAGCAAGTATTTGAATCTCATGGCAAATGTGGTAAAGGTTTAAATTTAGTGTTAAGAAAATAAAGTTTTCTTTTCAAAAATTTCTACTTTGAAGGTCTTAAAGGCTCTAACAGTTTTTAAAAATTCGTTTCGTGCCATGACTGGTATGAATTATCATTTTGACTGCCTCAATAGAAGATTTATGTAGCATTTTTTTCGACTATACTGTAAAATTACTCATTATGAAACCCAAGCAGCCTTCATAATAAGCATTGATTTATTAATATCAGGAAGAGTAGGCAGTTTGGTATAATGGAAATGTTCCAATGTTATGAATAATAGGTTGCTTTTTCTCTCCATGTCATGGAAATCAGAAGCACACCAAATTAGTGTAAGAAATGATTAATAGAAGAATGACATGATTAGCAAAAAGACTGTATTGCTAGATCTCTCTGAGCATTGGGGAAGAATTGATACTGGGAATGATGGAGCAACCCTTTCAAGCAGTGTTCCCAAAGGGATTGTTATCGCCCCCTTGGGCACGGTGCTACAATCTAGTAAATGAAAATACACAAGGAGTGGCTGGGAGGTACTGAAGGCTGCGGTTTGATTCAGTGGTATCATATATAAATGTCTGGGATGAATTAATTAGCTATCTATTAGATTTGAAGTACCAAGATTTAATCATAGCTAGGTATGTATTTTGGTTTGTTTTGCTGCCAAAGTGGACTATTTGCTAACAGTGTGTCTCACTGTCTCACGCTGTTTTTTTCTGTGGCCATTTTTTTGTATGTGGTATGGAATTTTTATTCCTATCAGTTCACTCTTATTATGCTGCTTCTATCAATCCTAGAGATGTATTGCCAGGCTAAAATTTTATCCTTCAAATCGTACTGTAAGTTGAATGTTTTGAGCAATCTAAGCTTAGGGTGTAGCCTCCGAATGTTATAGGTCCTAACCTCATCTTTTCATTAGCTGTGTTACACTGTATGTTTGAAGAGTGCATCTTTCCTTTGCATTTTCCTTACTTTGTAAATTTAATCTTTGTTTCTAGTCCCAAATACTTTAGGGCATATTAAAGATGTGGCCAAACATGAGAAAAATTATATTTCTTTCATTTTTTCATCCAAAATACCCTCTTACTATTTGCTCAATAAATCTTAGTTTCATTAATGCTATGCACTGAAAGTGTTGTTGGTATTTGTAAATTTCACTCTCATTAAATATTAAGTTACTGTAATATCTAGGTATTCGACTTCTTTGGACACCTATATGTGTATTCCCTCCTCCAAATACTTATATATGTCATTGTTGTCATTTCTTTCATGAGAAGTTTACTTCAGAACATTTACTAAGACTGTGTGCCGAAGTCAAAAGGCTGAGCACTTCATGGTATATAGTATGTATAGTATATGGTATGATGAATAGGTATCAATCTTAAAAGGCCTTTGAGAACTTCAAAGTGGTTATATAAGCTTCAAAAGCAAAATAAAAAAATGTTCCTTAGCAGAGCTGATTTCCTTTTGAAGTGAAAGTGTCCTCTATTCATGGAGACAAGGCTCATATCTTTGTTATTAACTCGTATTTTCCAGATTCATTTACATCTCCTTGAACAAAGACATTTTAGGTGAATTTACTTTGCATTGATTTTATTTTTTCAACTACCACTGTTGTCATGTTTTCTGTGCTATGCTGAGCTTCTGTGCCCCTTGAGGTCAGAACTCCACTGAGTATTGTGTTTAGGAAAATGTATTTTGTAGTTGTGATGATAATAATATTCTGGATATTGGTAGTAAATGATTATGAGGAGCATCCTAGAGTGGGCTTGGGATGCTAATGGAACGAAATTCATTATCACTTTAGAGAACCACCCTGCAGTGTTTGAAACATTTTTGGGTTAAATAATTAATCATCCTTGGTGCACCTTGTTTCCAAAGTTTCTGGGGTTTAGCATTCATGAATTCCCTGTGAGTTGGCATGTTTTTATTTTTGGCCCTTTTTTCTCAGTCTACAGCTAGGAAGTCCTGTGTTCTGATCTTTTTTGTAAATTTTTTTTGATACAGAAATATTCATGCAAAGTGAAACTCTATTCCATTAATATACTGTTGTCTTCCAATAAAAAGTTAATGTATTGAATTGGATATTAGCAGTGAGTTATGGAAGATGAATGACAAAAATTTATGTAAAATCCCTTAGAAAAAATAAGTGCCTGTGCAAATTTTTAATTGGCCCATGCATTTTTGAAATGAGTATGTGTGTATGTTTTGTGATGAATTTATTTGTTTTAGGCTCTTATAAAAACACTCTATTCATGTTAAATCAATCACCTTAATTGAAATTTGCTTTGATACACTGAGGAACTTACCGTAGTTGAGAATGATGAAAATTATTTCTCATAATTTGGTTTTGCATTACAAAATATAATGTGAGCTAATTTGGCCCAAAAATTTGTTTGAAGAAATTTTAGTTTGAAAAATGTTCCTGATTCTATTTTGGAGACTTTAATCTGAGACTTCTTATAAAATAAACTTTTCAAAGTGATGTTCTTGTAGACTTTTTTGTTTTTATTGTGACAGAGAATTCTTTTTGGAATTTGCTTTACCAAGAAATTTTTATCTCACTCTCTCAAGGGGTATTTGCCTTTGACAAGCTTTATTTTGTGCATAATATTTACATTGTGGAATCTTCCTTTCCAAGAGGGAGTAGCTTAAATATTTTATCTATGAGTAGACTGTGCAACAGCTCTAATAGAAAAGAATTCAAACACCAAAATATATAATTGAGGGTAAATTGACTGAGGGATGTGTTATCATTTATGCAATTGTTATTTTATAGAATGGAGTATTATCTGGAGCACCTTTCCTCTGCAGCTATCTTTCCTCTGTGCTTTTTTGCTATGTGGCTGATGTTTTAGTTACAAGAAATATTCTGTCGTTAACAAATGTGCGGAAATTATTCACAGCTATGTGTAAGTAATATCAGTTAAAAGCTCTCTTAAGTACCTATGCATTTGTTCATTCATTCTTGCCAGTGACCTAGAAGTAGATACCTATATATCAATAGACTATGACAGTTTTAAACAATCTTGTCTTCAATCTTAGCTCAAACAGTGTTGTTTAGAAGGTTTTTCAAATTAGCATTTGTATATTTTTTTCTCCACTGCTTCTTCTGGACCTCGATTGATGGTTATGTCAGTGGTAATTTTTGGACAAGTCACGTAAATGCAGTGAAAGATTGTTGAAATATAAATTATTTAATTGCAAAATATATCATATAGTATCCAAAATATCTCCTAAACTTGTGCTTTCTATTAAAAATCAATTTGAAAGTAATTGCAAAGTATTAAACTGGATCATGTATATATATTGTGCTCTAGGTACCTACGTTGGTAAACCCAAGGGATACAAAAACTTTTGTTCCTCAATTATAGCCTTGGATTTGAACAACATGTCTGGGATAACCTTAAGATATAAATGGACTCTGAATTCTAAGTGATTTCGTGCATATTTTACTGTGATTACCTATTTATTGTTTTTTTACTCTTGCTCTGGCATTATTTTAGTTTGTTATAAATCTGATGTAGAATTGGCATTTTGTTATACATATTTTCTGGCCAGTGAGGCACCTTCGGATGATATCTTGCACAAGTAAGTAATAATTTGGGGTTTTGGTAATGAATGGTAAGCAGATCTCTGATCACCAAATCAGTAGCTTCAGAAATTTATAATTTGTAAATGTGTCCCCAACATCTGTTGTATTGACTTTCCTATCCAGCTGATACAAATGGTCAATTTTTCGAGTGGATTACTTCAGCATATCAGCAGTCTAGTACATGTGCAGCCATAATTCGTGTGGATAAATCTTTCAGGATGTAATTGTACCAATTTTTTAGTTGATCCTGTGATGGATCCATCTGGTTTTTCAGTTCTCAATTCCTGTCATTATAGAGCTCATATTAAATGATTGAAACTTAGAAACTATGGTCCTTGGACTCCTAATTATGTCAAGTGGTGTTTGGGTCAAAAACTACCATGTTCATTCCTCAGAATATAGCTATGTATCACCCCTTTGACTTCTGCCTTGCCTCTTGCCAAAGCAGGTCTGAAAAGAGTGGGAAAAATTCCTGTTTGAAGAAACTGTATGGAATAAGTATTCAGTATTTGCAAATTTGGCTTGACTGTTAGTGTAGAATTATTGTGTACATTTTTCTAGCAAACTATTCCAGAGATTACCGCAAAGATAATTCATGATTTGTATCCAACGGCTAGTCAATGGCCTTACATTTGACATCCTGGAATCTCAATTGAATTTGTTGTTTATCATGGCAACAATTTCTCCTGTAGTAATGGAGGAATTGTCGGGTCAAAGTCATATTAAATTTTTTATCCAAATTTTTTTATGAGTGCCAGCTGAACTCTGTGTTATTTAGTCCTGAATGACTTGGGTTGAATAATCAATGTCTCCAAGGTGGTAGATCAGGGTGTATTGTATTCTTTATGCTTACAAGGGTGTGATAGCTCTCGATGCCTCTTTGAAAATGACTGCTCCCATTTACTATATTGTAGACCTAGAACCAAATGGTATCGTGTTTGTATTCAAATAGCCAGTCTCTTGTACCATTAAGGGGTTTCCTTAATATTGAACACAACATGAAGATGTGAAACAATAAATTGTTTTTAATTCAATTGGTTATTTTATGTGACTAAGGTAATGGAATGTCATGACATTTTTATGCCTGGATCTTATTGTGAATCCTTGAATCTTTTTGAAATGATATAAAGTTGTTCCTTATTTGGTTAAATCTTTTAAGAAATTCTCTTTGTTTACTCTGGAGAAGTGATCACTTAAGCCTCAGTGTCATTGCAGTATGAATATACCACCTCACTTGGCCTCGTTTCTGATTTCTTACAATCAGATATCCTCCTTGTGGCATTTTTATGCATCCCCCTTATTCTCTATTTCCCATCGGGCTGTTTGCCCTGCAGACTTGGCCAAAGTACTTGCAGGAGGTGCACCTGACTTGTGCAAATGACATGATGCCTAAGACTCTAAAAATGCCTCCTGCCATAGTGCATACACCACTTTCCTGCTTCACCACTTCATGCCTACAACTTGGTTGCAACCTGTCCCTTTCCAAGTCAGCTTTTATTTATTTTGTAGTAATTGTGGGGAGAATCCCTGTATCATGGTTAATCTATGGCACAAATGTGGTGTTTCTTAGGACACTTTTTTATTGAGTTTTATTAGGTCTTAACTAATCCGAAGTACAAAAGTAACTGCTCACATGAGAGTCTTAAGTTTTTTGACCGGTAAATAAACAAAATACATGCAAAACTCGCTTAAATATGCTACTACAAAGGCGTATTCCATTTTCGGAGACAGAATACTGTTCCTGATGACCCAATGGAAAACCTTCTTTCAATCGAAGTATTGTCTGTCACTCTTTCCTTCCCTCCAAGGCTATCGATCACCCATATCTGGAGCTAACCCCCTCCACTTTGACCTTACCAAAGGAAAACCCCAAGTGCTGCATCACTAAGTTGTATGCTGTCTTGGCACGTTACTTCTTCATGTCGTCATTAATTTCCTTGTAGATACTCTCAATACACTCTTTCTAGGCTGTCTTGGTTTCCTTCTTCTCTTACTTCTGAAGCTTCTTATCTCATCATTGTTTCATGATTTCCTGTATCTTCTTATTACTTAGCCTTGTAATTTCGGGTCTTAGTCGTGATCCATGGCAAAATTATTTCTTCTCTCTTCCACTCTCACTGGTAGCTGTTCTGCTAATATTCCATAATCACCTTTTCCAGTGCATTCCATCTTTCCTTCTTCTGCAAGGTTTCTTTTTCTTTCCCCCAGTTTTTCATCCATCCTCCACGTACAAATTTTTTATTTTTTTTCCTGCCAGTTGTTTGTTCTCCATCTTGGCATTTTAAAAACTCTTTTCACCATGTTGTGCCATAGCTATCCTTGACTGCTAGAGTGTTGTGTCTATCTTTATCTCTTTCAGGGTAACCCTCTCATTTCCTCCCCTGATTTGGGATCCTCTCTTTGAAATGAATATGTAGTTTAATCGACACCTCAATTTTTCCATGTTCATCTTCCTTGTATCTTTTGTGCTGATGTTTCTTTTAGATTGTGGTAGCCACTGTTGTTTTCTTCTCATTGCCAAATTACACTTTTCTTTGCCTAATACTAGTTAATCATTTCTTTTCCATAGCTCAAACTGTCCTACACTGCCTCCATTTTTGCCCCCTTTCAGTCTTAAAAATCATTTCACAGACTTCATTACTAAAGCCTTTGTCTCTCTTAGTTAGCATGTTGTGGATTTCCTTTATCTTTCGTTGATTGTGCAAATAAAATATTTCTGTGATTTATTCTAAATAATTGTAGAAGCTCTAGAATTGGCCTACATCTCTTTTACTGCTTAATTCAAGGTCCTTCCAAGTATGTATTTGCCTGGGTATCCTCTCTACTGACGTGGCTTGATAAGTGTATTTGCCTCGACCATATTGTTCATGTTGCAGTCTTTCTGCTTTTCCAGACTGACTTTCTCTGCTTCTTTTGAGTCCCCTCTCACATCTGTATGCCAGCATACATTATGATTAGGATCTCTATTCTGTTGACTGGGCTGAGAAATTCTTCCATTGGTTCATATACTTAGTCTACTTCTTCTTCTTTGTGGTGGGACTTCCACTTGTACACTCAGGCTACTACTGCATCCATTGACTTATCTTCAAGAATCATTAAGATTTTGGCATTATTTTGCCAATATTTTTTCACTCTTCTGTCTGTGGAATGATGGTCAATCCCGCTGTCCTCTGTTCATCTTTTGATCATATG
Organism: Ceriagrion tenellum; assembly: GCA_963169105.1. Lineage (NCBI taxonomy): Eukaryota > Metazoa > Arthropoda > Insecta > Odonata > Coenagrionidae > Ceriagrion > Ceriagrion tenellum. Next base: position 15,728,288 of record OY720638.1, read on the forward strand.
AATCTGTTCCAGAAGTCATCTGCTGTGGCCCACTTTATTGTGCTGACTCTGAAGATGTCTATTCCCAGCCTTTTCCTCTCAGTCTTCCATTTCAATCCAAGGACTTTTCCTCCTGCTTTTGCATACTGATGGTACACTTCTTGTGGGAGTCATCACACATACGCCTTATCTACCCTGCTGGTGAATTTAACATAGAGTCTTAAGATAAATTCAAATATCTTGGAATTTCCGTAAATTTTGACACATCGTTGGGAACACATGCAAAACATATGTGGCATAGCACTAAAGAAACAAGGATCCCTCGGGCAAATGATGGGAAGGTCCTCATTTGAAAAAGTGAAATAGAAGAGCTGCTTTGCTCTGATTAGGCCACACCTCTAATATGCTGCAAGCCTTTGGAACCCTGCACAGAGTGATTTAACCTAAAAAATAAATATAATACAAAGGGAAGCTGAGTGCTGCATTAAAAACCTTTACGGGTGAACATATAGGGTTTCACAGCTTTTAGAGGGATTGTGTTGGGAGCTGCTTGAGACTCAGGGTTACATGCTAGGCTGAATTTCATTGAGAAATTCTGGACAGATGTGTTTCAGAGTGACTTGGAGAATATCATTTTCATGACACACTACATATCTAGGTCTGACAGAAGTGATAAAATAAGAGAGATACAGTGCTAAACTTATGTGTACAAAAACGTGTTCTTTCCACCAACACTAAATGACCAAAATGAAAACTGAACTCCACTGAAAATGCCCCCACCATACACTTCACCATTTCTCCTTGCAAAACCTTATCTTTTACACAGCTGATGTCCTAACAACCCTGCCACATACCCATTAGGTGGCTCACAGGGTAGTGCATAGATGTTCTCCTCTCGGTAATCCCCTCCCAGAGATTTGATCTTGGGTAGGGTTTAAAGAAAGTCTTCTTAAGACTGTGTTGTGGGACTATTTTACCATGAGGATTTTTGTCATGTTGTCTTTGAATGCTAAGCTCTGTGAGGGGGAATGAATTGGTGGATTCCTCTTGCCAGTGTAGGCCAAGTACTTAACTGGGGTTTACTTCATTGTATCAACAACTTAGTTACTGTCTTGGGAAATTTTACATGAAAAGCAATATTATATATCACTTGGAGCTACACATTTATTTTGCCCAGTTGTCATTCATCTGTTCTACATTGTTACTCCAACAGATGCTTTCTTACTCATATGTCTCCATCTAAGAATTTCCATAATCTCCTGTTGTGTAGTTTCAAACTCTTAAGAACAAAGTGTTTGTTGGCAAATGGTAGTCGTGTTGATGATTCAGAAAAGTTATACCATCTTAACTTTAGGTCTGTGTGTACAGGTGGCCAAAGAGGTATTTAGCTGGTTATCAATGATGATATATGTCTTTTTGCATGGATAGTTGGACTTGTTTATGGCTTACAAAGTGTCTCCAGAATGCTTAGAGCCATGTATTTCAGATTAATAATAATGAAAGTTTGCTCAAATTTCATCTGGTGGGGAAGTCATACTTTCTGAGACACTGAAGAGTTACTATCTATCAATGTGTTTCTTAGTGTAATTTTGCTTTAGAGGGGTGTATATATGTTACTGTAATGCAAGAAATATTGGCAATTTTATAAATGATGTTAAGCCTTAGCTAAGAGAGAAACAAAAGAAAAATATGACTGCATCAGAATTAGGCAGTCATGTCTCATCTATTTGGGTTTCAGGAAGTTTGAGTGAGTATTATATTTTGCTTAGCTATGCGAACAATTATTTCATCGCCAGAATGCACTGTGGAAAAATTTTGCTGAATGAATTATATCTTGACAGCTCAATCTCACCTCTAGCTAACATTTACAGCAGCAGGTGGCTTTTTATTTTGTCATTCTACTTTGAATTTTTATAATGTGAAATGAGTTTTGATGTATGTACAAATTATGAAAAGCATTGATGGAGGCATAATTGCATTAGATGGGGAGCTTTAAATTGGAATTAATCTCTGATTAATTCAGGAATTTGACTGAGAGTGCATGAAAGCACTGCATATTTTATAGGGGAGGATTTATAGAAAAGCTGTAACGTTTCTTGTGAAGGCAGCTGCATGAAAGGAAAAACCTGACGTGAAGCTGTTGTATAATCTGCTCATCGGGTAGCCTAAAGAAAAAGACCATTTTATGGCCGTTAACCAAAAGCTGTTTTGATTTAAGTATTCAGTGAGTCTAATTTTATCCCTTCATGTTTAACTATTCAGACGCAGTTATTCTTTTTGTTACTGTTGAAGTTACTCCATCACTTTTACTATGATGTAATCAATACTAAATTTTGAAATACTGTTTGATATGCAAAATCTCTGTCTTTATATTTTAACGATTCCTAGGAAAAATCATTCTAATGAACTGATTCCTACTGATGCACCATACATGTGTTTTGTAAAATTTTTAATCATGCAATCAGTGAATTCTGCATTGCCCAGATACATTAAAGGCTTGATTTCTTGTGTTAAGTAAAGCCCCATTTTTGCCCAAACAATGACGGTGCTATCCGTTGGTGGAGGCATTTTTACTTCTGAGATTACAGTTTTTGAAATCATTTTGTGTGCATAGGAATGCCTCTGGTCATATTAACAGAATTTCTTTGATAATTTTATTTTAGCCCAAGTTATCCCGGGAATATTGGTCATCGTCATTGGTTATCTTGGCTGCAACATTATCCTTGTAGTGCTAACGTGGTTTGTTGCTGTTACACTCATAACTGCCTCTTATGCAGGTGCTATGGCCAGCATTGTGGATATTGCTCCAAATTTGGCAGGTGAGTTTAAATAATGCTATTGCTATTCATGTTGTGATGCCTTTAGCCAATTCTTTCTGCCTTTCGCTCGGGCGCTAGGTTGTAATGACCAACCAGAAATAGGGCCATTCCCTACTCCTTCCGGTATCACTCTGAAGGAGATATACATCCAGGGTTCGAGATGGGAACAGGGAGGGGTAAGGTATTTGTAATAATATCATCACCATGAAAATTAAACAAGTATTTAATCAAGCGAAACAAAAGCAATATAGGTGACTCAACTACAGACTTTGTTATGATTACAACTTGTGCCCTTTGGCATGGTACACACCATTAAAAAAACAAAAGTTATTTGACCCCCATGAGTACACCTGCCATTCCTTACATAGGAATTTATGGTATGGTATGATACAATATATGTTATATTCGATGAAACACTTCTTTGGAAGGAACATTCGCTGAGAATACTACCGTCTCACGAACTGAACTATACTGAGGCTTGCTGCAACTGTCCAAACCCATAACTTCCTTCCGCTAGGCCCAGGCAACACATGAAATCCAAACTCAACAAATAATACAAAAAGAAGTCCCACTCCACAAGTGATAGCAGTGGTAAAGGCACTAACTCACGATACGCAAGCATTGAACTCGAAAAACTTCACTCCAAAACATATTCCCAAAAAAAACTATGAGCATGAAGCAAAAGCAATCTGTGATTAAACAATAGCATGAAAGCGACCCCAAACCACGTACCTTAACCCTTTGAGTGCGGCATGACGTGATATTGCGTCATGGTTGTCTTTATGATGGTGCTGAACACTTGATATCACGTCATGGGTACCGTGAGTGTTCCAGCTCTCCCTAAATATTTTCCCTAGTGAAAGCTGGAATACTCACGGTACCCATGACGTGATATAACGTCTTGTCGCACTCAAAGGGTTAACAATTTAGGCGCAGGTACACTGGAGGGAAACGGTACAGTGTTAACACGTCCAAGACGCCGAAGGCCCACCATGTGGGGCATACTGAAAATTACATGGAGCTGACAATTAGGAGAAAGGAAGGAACCATCTCCGACGAGGTCTGACAGCCAAGAGCGAGCTCTCTCCATGACTAGTCGACCTCTCGTCTTTCCCTCTCTTGCGCATGCGCAATGCATGGTAGTCTAACGCCACAAAGCTCGACCGTGGCTCCCTCCAGCTCTTCGGCAGGAAATGTAATTGGCAGGAATTCGATCAGCAGGCCCTGCTGATCTGGTGACACAGTGGTGAGGAATGGCCAGTTCCACGTCCCACTGCTGATCCAATTTTCAGCTCGTACTCTGGTAGCGGAGTAGCGGCAGGTGTTTCTCCTCCTCCTAGCTCACTCCCAGTGGTGGCTGTCTTGCCCACCACTTTTCTCGCTCCATTTTCATGGGAAAGGTTACATGGATAAAGGGAGGATCATTTAAAGTCTGTGGCTCCAATGTAATATGATAGTACTGCCCTTTAGAGTAATGAAAAACCAAGATATCAGAGAAAAAATATTAAGTACACCAAAGAAAAGACAGCCAGTTCAGTTCACATTGAACAATTTAAATAGCAAAGAATAACATTGGCAGTTATTTTGGGTCCAATTCGTCTCACTAACACTAATTTGCAATAAATCTTAAATCATAAGAGTTACAACAAAAATTAAATCAATCTTGATCTGGCTTTCAGACCTCTGGACCGGTTCGATAAACATATAATTTTTTTTTAAATCATAGTACAATTTCGTCATGTTACAATGTCCTTGCAAAAATTTCAATAAACTACCAAGCAACAGTGATGAATTGGCATGAGTGGAGATTGGTTCTCTCTCCTATTGGCGGAGCAAGTCAAACTCTCCTATGCTTGGTTATTGCCAATTTTGAGAAAGTCTTCAAGAGGGTGATGGGCAGAGAGGGCCTGAGAGGGGAACCCTTGGCTTCTGACTCTCTTAGGAGACTGTGATGGAGTTGGCCATTGCCTAGCATTGGGTTTTCCTAACTTGGTTGGAGACCGTGACACTCTTCAAATGTGCATGTATAATGGTATGGCCTTAGGGTTAATAGATGAGAGGGATCACACAGAGGGAGAATGTGAAAAGAGATATGTTCGATTTTTGGGGTCCTCACGTAAGATCACCTCCACTCTGTAGTTGTAGAATAATTTGTTTGGGTGGCATAGAAAAATATTCGATGTTTCAATAGCCCCTGGAGGCCAAGATCACTTGGTTATATCCACATATGCAGAGGATGTAACTGTCTTTGTTGCCTCAGAAAACTAATCAGTAAAGGTAATGCAGATACTCAAATACAAATGGTGGGCATTGTAACTTTGGGTTATCTACCCGGCACTTGATTCCAAAAACTGCTAGAAGTGCTAACCACAACTGGCCCTTCTTGGATGGGTATGGCAGCATTACTAGAAATTTGTAGACTTGTTGTTAAATTTTCCTCCAAGTTGTTCTCTTTATCTCTTCTTTTTTTCCAAACAATGTATTAGGATCAAAAATGGTGCTCTGTGGCAGTTGGGAGTGGTATGAATTTGTGAATGAGTTTTGTGTCTCAGAAGATGCTATGATGAATGCATTAATTGTGTTTAACTAAAGTATGTAGTAAGACGTTATTTGTGGGCCTGAGACAAATCAGGATAGCTTGTGAAATTTTAAAAGTTGCTGTGAGCTAGAGCTTTATGCCTCACTAGTATCACATAAACAGTATGAGGATGTCATTAAGCGACAATTTTTTTCTCTGAATGGTGTCGAAAAACTGGTGTGAGGTCTGCTCTATAAATTACCTTTAATACCATGCATTCGCTTCTAATTTCTACAAATGTACTTAATTTAAAGGACCAATTCTAGCCTTTGCGCAAACTATTCACATGACTGCAAGTTTCCTGTCACCAATGGCTGCTGGATTTTTGACCCAGGAAAATGTAAGTCAATATTTGAAATTTTCTGCAATGAATATCACTCTTTTTGTTATGGACTTAGTTTCAGTTAACTATCGTATATTAAAGATTTAGAAATACCTGCCTTCTAAAATACAGTGATGAAGTATGCAATACTTTTTTCTCATGGCAATTACTACATATTTAAGATTATTCTTTGCTGTTTCATAAGTTGTTGTCAGTTTTCAAGAGTTAGTTTACTTATGTACTTAAAAAAATGTCCTTAGCAAGTTATGGTTACATCTAATAAGATGCTCCTGAAAGTGACTGTCATATAACAAAATAAATTAACATGTAAAAAATTGACATACATTTTACACATATGTATATATGTAATTAGCTCATGAGAAAAATATTGCTCAAGATTTGAGTTGCACTTGTTAAATAGACAATAAAGTATCCTGGGTGTCAGACACCCACTGATCTGAATCTTGTATGTGAAATAGGCCACTGTACTGAAGGGTGAAGACTATCTGGCCTACAAAAAGTCTTGAAAATATAACCTGCCCTGAAAATTTGCTTTATGTATGTTTTGTATATAAAGAGTGATATGTTTTGTATGTGAAGAGTGAATATGATTCTTCTTTCTGAAAATCACTTCTCTCGACACTGTAGCTTTTGCTTGTCAAGAGTCAATTGAATGAGTGACTATAATGTTACTTTTACTGGTAATCAAGCTCTTCCATTTGTTGGGTTAATTATTGGGAAGAGTTGCATGCATTCTGTGGACATACAAGCATGCATTTATCTCAACATGAATTATTTCCCTGAACAAAATGCAAGGTGCATGGTGAAAAATGCTAATCATGTCTTCCTGGGCATTGTTTAATATTTTTCTCCATGTACTATCGTACATCACAGCACATAGTCATATTTTTCTACCATTGTTGATTGAAATTTCTATTCTAAATGTTAACATATTTTCACTTACTTAAAGAAAACTTCTTTAAGTAAGTATCAGTCATCTAAGCCTCAGGGCATCTTTTCTATGTGTGCCTTTTCTGGAATGGGGTGTTACTTGGCACTCATCCAAAATAAAATTATGGGCAACTGAAAGGGCCAAAGGACAGACTGAATGAGGGGTTAAATGCAGGTTAATCCCAAGAAAAGAAGATTGGAAATGCAGAACCACTGTGGAGTTATGAAGGATTAGAAATAAGTTCCATTAAAAATTAAATACAGAAGCAAAACTATCAATGTAGTAAATAATCTGAAATTGAAGGGTTTGTTGGTTTTCAAATAATTTGGGAATGAAACATTTGATGGGAGCATAAATTTGAAGTGATTCAAACAAACATAAAATCCATATCGCCCGTCGTTATTTCAGTCTACTTTAGCCAGATGACTCGAGCATCAGGATGAGTGCTCTGGAAAGTTACTGAGTATAATTGTTGGCATACCCTCTGCCTAACCCATGATTACCACTTTCCCCTATGGATAGGCTGCCTCTTGATAAGTGAACTTTCCCAATGTTTACCATCATATGTGTGTATTTCAGTGGTCAGAATGGGGTAATCTCATATCATGTGTAGTATGCGAGTTGTTATTAACCAACCACCCTGCAAGGGTGTATGTGGCAGGGCGTGTTAGGACCACTGCTGTGAAAAGGAGGGGGTATAGGGGTAAAGAATATCAGGAGAAAATGGACAAAAGTGAGTGTTATGCTAGTAGGGTGTCTTAGTATCATGATCCATTTTGTTGGAGTTACAAATGGTGTTGGGAAGATTGAATTTTTGTACCTTTCAGTTAGGCAGTCCCTCTCTTATCACCTCTCACTGTCCTTGAGGCATAGTGCTGGGGTTAAGGTAATGCCCTCCTTTTCCCCCTTAAAATCGAGTCAAATAATGCTTTCAAGAAATCTTTCCCTTACATGTAAGAGTCTCAAGGGCCTCCCTAGTCCTTCCATCAGATGTCAAGCATTATTTGCTCCTAGCAGTTTTTGACGGACGATGTGGCTTATCTCTGTATATTGTCAAAATATTAGATATATCTCTCTAATTTGATCTCCATCATTTGTCAATTAACTGATAAAATGAAATAACTGATGTTTTTATACTACTAGAGCAATAAAATTTTTCGTTTGATGTCCTAAGCATTTCAATTTTCTTTTGTTTGATTTCTTACAGAGCACCTCACTGCACAAAAAGATACTAATGTTTCACAGGCGTCAATGCATTCAATTTTGGAAAGTGAATGGGGAGGGTTTTGAAGAATGAGAAAATTTCTATAATTTTAACTGTTTCACTAGATAATTTCCTGTTTATCTTCTACTTCAGCAAAGCTTGGAGAGTTGGAGAAAAGTGTTTGGCGTGACTGCAGCCGTGGCGATTACAACTTACATTATGTTTCAAATATTTGGCACTGCTGACATCCAGACTTGGAATTATCCAGATGAAGTCTTTGAGAAGGAAGCAGAATCGGAAAAGATAAAAATAGCTGACAGCAATGTGCATGAATCATCATTGGAAGCTGAAGCATCAATTCCAGATGAACTACAGTCACTTAACTCCCATGGCAAAGAAAAAGTCACTGAAAAAGTATGATACACAACTTGCGTAATGTATCTTAAAAGATTTTATTTGATTGAGGGCTTTTCCATGCTCAGTGGAATTAAAAATAAGGAATCTTATTCCTTTTCTGAAATTGTGAGCAGAAAGATTCATGGAAGAGACTCGTTAATTTTAGTCAGTTTATCTCTCTTGTTACAGAGTTAAACTCAAGCTAAATATTTTTACACTGTGTATTCCAAGAATTTTAGATTGAGATTTAACATTGTTTTGTTTGAACTTTGAGGAGTTATTCTCCTTGTCCTGGATCTCGAGTATAAAGTATTAAAATAGCCTTCATGACTGATGTCCTGAGATGATGATGATTTATAAATTAGCCTTAAATATTGATGTCCATCTGTGCAAGAGAAGGTTGTACAAATATGCCAATAAACAATGTAACTCTAGGGCCAAGATAATGTGATACATTTAAGAGATGAAGTATATGTCTGTTACAACACTTTTAATTCTCCTTCATAAGTAAGCAATCATATAAATACGTACATACAGTGGAATATGTCGATATACTCTGTGAAAATGATGCAGAATATGATATTTTGACTTCTGATATTGGTTGAACTGTGGTGGTTATTCTACCCTAGTAGCACAGTTGATGTTTTTACTGTTTTAGCCTTATTACAGTGACTTTATTTTGAAGCTCTTAAATATGTGTATTGCATGTTTAGGGCATGAAGAAATGTCTGGGTTAACACATGCTAAAAATTTGTTGGACATATTTTGGTCAAAATGTATACCATGTATCATTAACTAATGCTTAGTATCGACCAGCGTTTATACTAAGCTTCTTTCAGTGATGTTTTTAGGTATGAAGGACTCCTCATTGCTTATCATATGTATACAATATATATATATATATATGTATGATAAAATATTTAAACTTGAAAGAGAAGCACAATTGTACTGTAATGAGTTTAGAAGTCTTGGCATATCTCAAAATACTTTTCTGCTCCTAAACAGTATCTGTGAATGGTATTATGAGTAGAGTTGAGCACTACAAAGCATTGATCTGTCTCTAATATTTGAATACACCCAGCTTCAGTAGGAAAACAATTAAAAAAACTTGACATTTTAATACACTTAATTAACTAGCATTAAATTAAAAGGAATCATAATTTGTAATGGTTGTTTAAAACAACTGTAAATACTCTTGTATCATTCCACAAATTCACTGTAAGTAGCATGCTAGGCATCTCTGGAAAAATGGAGATCTCTACTGATATATATTTTTTTCTGGTAATAACTCCAAGAGTTGATATTCTTTGTTGTGAAGTCATTCTAAATGTTCTAACATTGCCTTTCAATATGAGATCTTATTGCCATTTCATCCTGAGACAAAGAAAATACTTCTTGGCAGAAGCTGACAAATACATCCCATTGTGAGAAATATTAGTTGTAGAATTTCATGTAATCTAAGTAAAAAAGCACTGTAAAAGTATATCAGTGAAAGTATGATGTACTGGTGTGTTATTAGTGTGAGAGCTTTACCAAAGATGTTATAGGGTTGGCATCTGAACTGGAGATAAATCCTCCGAGGCATGCCATTTTAGGAGTTTGTCCTGAGTGATGTATATTGAGAAGTTTGATCAAATTTGGAAGTTTGCATTGTAATGTATCTGTAAAGTAATGGTGCTCGCACAAATTGGAATATTAAACAAGGCATTTAAGCTCCTCAAATTGGAGGGAATGGAGGAGGATCTTTCTTATATTGGCCATAAGCGTTCTTTATGCTTGGCCTTACTCCACCATTTTCGTCAGTTCTCAACATCATAGGTCCATAGCTGTTAATGTTTCACAGCTCATTTGTTTTCTATGAAAATTTCTGAACTTGGAGCATCACTGACATGAAGAAACTACAGTACTTAACAAATATCTAGTTCAAGATTGGCCTCACCCTTTTTGTTCTTCAGTATTCCTCAATGTACGAGAGATACCTTGAGCATCCTCGTATATCTTTTAGTCTTAAATGTGGCCAAGTTGAAACACCATGCTCTCCAAATATGTGAGTGACTTGGAAAAACTGTTAAGAATTGGGAATAAATGGTCATCACTGCCAAAATTCAGATAATAACTTGGCTTCTAATTACCAATTGCCTCAAAACTGAATTCTTAGTAATTTTTTTGTAGAATTCTTTGGGAACCAAATGTAATTGCCTCTTATATTTTTCATACGTTTATATTAAAAACTGTTCATCTTGAAAGGTTCAATTCATCCAGAATAATTTTTTATCTACAAAGCATTTCATAGTAACCTAAACCAGCAAAAGCATGTTACTGCAGTTAGGACACACAACTCAAAAGACTGTGAAGGATTTTCATTGATGAATTTTCATACTGACCATTCTAGTTGATTGGGATATTGGTCCTAAGGGGATGTAATGAGCATTGATTTGAGACTTAAAGTTGCTAGTCTGCAGAATATAGAAGAGGAAAGTTGTAAGAAAAGCAAATATAGAAGTTTGAAATATCTAGGGGTATAGAAATTAGAAATTGATTAATCGGAACCTGTAATGGTGGGTCGAGAATTCAAATACCCTAAATGTGTTAAAAGATAGCCAAAGGGTTATGGGAAAACTTTTAGATATGAAAGGACAAGGGAAGGAATAGTTATTTTGGATCGCATGAGGGCATGAAAGTAAGCAATTTGGTAATAGAGGGTGATTTTGATGAACTTCAGATATTCACAAATGAAAAAACGACTTCATTTTCTTCCACTGATTTATTTTTTCGGTACGACATGTTTCGACACACAGAGGTCATTTTCAAGTACAAAAATTTTTGAATTTCAAGCAAATATAAATACCTGGAAGGGACTTGGGGGGGTTGGTGAGGGGTGGAAGAAGTGGGTGTTAGGAGGGGGGGGAAGGGGTGGCATGGTGAGAATTGGGGAAAAAACCCGTGAGAGGACCGCATTGGTGAAAAAGGTGGGGGCAGGGGATGGAAGGTAGAGGGAGGGGTGGGTTAACTTGGAAAGGGTCATTAAGGTAGAGGTGGGTCATCAGCAGGTGTGGAGTTGGGCGGGAAGGATCTGGGTTTTCGTCTTTCCGTGAGGTTTAAAGAGACTTGCAGGAGGGGGGAAATTCTTTCAAAAAGGATGTCGTTGAGTAATTTACATTTACTCATATTCCTCCTTATTTCTAGCTCCTCCTTTTTGTCCATCTTCCTCCCTTTTATCTCTAAATGTTAATCTCGTAATGTTAAATCTTAATGACCCTTTCCAAGTTAACCCACCCCTCCCTCTACCTTCCATCCCCCGCCCCCACCTTTCTCACCAACGTGGTCCTCTCACTGGTTTTTTCCCCAATTCTCACCATAACCGCCACCCCTTACCTCTCTCCAGGGTTTCCTCCCCCCTCCTAACACCCACTTCTTCCACCCCTCTCCCACCTCCCTCAAGTTCCTTCCAGGTATTTATATTTGCTTGAAATTCAAAAATTTTTGTACTTGAAAATGACCTCTGTGTGTCGAAACATGTCGTACCGAAAAAATAAATCAGTGGAAGAAAACGAAGTCGTTTTTTCATTTGTGAATATCAACTTCCACATAGTTGAGCCTGATACCATTGGACGTATACTTCAGATAACATTCCTTGGATTCCATTTTGGCTTCTTTGACTCTCATTGTTACATCAATAGCCTATCCTAAACTGGGCTCTATTATTGATGTCCATAATATCCTCTTAATGCTTGGTTCCAATGTAAACTCTTAATGGATGTCTTGCAGGTGCTGGGTTATCACAAGTTAAATGGTAACAATGGCTGATGATGTAATGGCTTACTATATAATTGCTAAGAAGGCTTTAGAAACAAAGTCAACTAATGGGAGCCATGGCTGCTTTCAGTATACAGTTGTCATCTAGTGCATGTTATGAAACATATATTTAACATACCTTTCGTCATGAGAATTGGTGTAAGCCAGAATTGGAATCCTGTGCATTTTTCATCTAATGAAGCAGTAGGCTTTTGAAGGCTCATTGTAATCTAAGTTAACGATGACATTGGGGGATATGCTTCAGTTGAGTTAATTGATATCAGTAGTGTTACACTGTGAAACACAGCTGAGGATTCCACCTAGCACTATGAAAAATACAGCATTATTGTATTGATGCTTAGCAAGTTATTTCATATGTAAGAATGAATAAAACATTGAGTATATTTGAAGAACATGTACAAAATAGATGCTGGTGGTGTGCTAAAAATTTGTGATTTCAGTATTATGTTGAACATATTTTCAGCGTAAACCTATTTGAATTGTGTGGTGAAAATGTTTTCCTTGGCAGATTTGGAATTCCCTGTGTACTTGCTCAGGATTTGTGTGCTACTAGGGCAGTTTTTATTTCAAGGGGAACATGCTGCATCAAATGTTTCTTGCATTCCTAATTTTAGTGTGATATATTTTCTTGTTCAGGTATTTGCCATGCAGCATTTTATTCATTCACATGTAAGCAAAACATATAGTTCATATGCTAGTTCATAATAACTCACTGTGTGCATTTACTTAATGTTTTGCTTATGTGAATCTCTCATGTACACGAGCCATTCCAAACGAGAGCAAAAACACACACACACAGACACATACATACACACTCACATACATACACATATATATATATATGTATATATCTACACACACACAGACACACACACACATATATATGTATACATATATATGTGTGTGTGTGTGTGCTTCAAATATTAATGAGAGTGAATTATTTCTCAGGTAACAATTGAGGTAAAGAAGAAGTAGTGTGTTTAAATGTTACCATCTTGTAATTAGGGATGTCTATTTTAAAGCATGTATTTCGGCTAGTAATTTCATATTGCACATACCCTTGTGGTATGTGGAGCATTTTCTGCCCCAAGAAATTACTGTTATGTTCATCTTTCATATTCTATTTTACTAGTCTGTTAAAAAGGCAATTCTTGTGATATCAAGAAAATTAAAAACTGTTTTATGAAATTTTTCCCTGGTTATTTTTTTCTTGAGACTCATTGTCTCTAAATAAAATATGTATGAAGTTTTCCTAGCAATTATCAAAAATGAACTTTCATCACAACCTAGTTGCAATACCTAACAAGAATGCAAGTCATGAACACCGTCAAAATCTTTGCAAGATATTTTTTGACTGAGGCTTCAAATGAATTGGAAGGGAGAAATCATTGATTCTCTTTGGAAAATTGAAAATATAGTTATCTGTAGATAATGAGACACCTTAATGGAAACCTCTTCTCCACATTCAAAATTCTAAGAGACTTTCATTTTCTTTCTTTTGGGAGTTCGGGCATTTTTCGATGAAGAGGATTTTGGACTTCAAACAAAGCATTTTTTCAATGTGTGCCATAATATTTAAACTTATTTGGGCTGTCACATATTGAAAGGAAATTTAGATCCAAATTCGTTTTACTCTCTTGAAGGCAAAAATTGGCAAACTCCCCAGTAGCAGAGAACATTGTCACAACGTTGTAGCAACATTACAATGGGAAAACCAAAACGTTGTCACATTTCCAAATACTGCCACAACGCTACGAAATGTTGCATGCACGTTGTCACAATGTTTAAGTTCCCACCTGACAACGTCACAATTTTGCCTTAACGTTGTCACAATGTTACAGTAACATTGCATGCACATTACCACAACATTGCATTGTAACTTTTGAAAAAAATTTCTCTAGCAGGGTAATGGTACACATATTTGTCTTCACTTAAAATTATTGAAGATTAAGCTGAAACTACTATTTCCCTATGGTGTATGGGATAAGTCCATGTATATATACATATTTGTATAGATTCTTACATCATGAATTGATATTTCACTTCTCCTTTGTTAAGAGAAATAAAAAATACTGAAAATCAATGTAACCATAAAACTTCTTAGCAATAAAGAATCTTTCTTCTTTAAATTTTGATGGCACACCACAGCAGAGAAACACCACCATGAAAGGCAAAAATGTGAATCATATGACATCATGCCATCTTCTACTATTTATGCATCAAAAGTGATGTTACTTCTGAAAGCCTATAGAGCATCACACAGCAGTTATAGGCCTCTCTGAATACGTAATATTTAATCTGAGAAAACATGCCAATTTTATAATTTTGCTCTCTATGCAGTTTAGTCACAGTGACGCAATAAAGCTAGTCTTATTTAGGCAACATCTCCTGGGTCATTTATTAAACATAGGCAAATGGAAGGAAGGAGTAAATGATGATCATCCATCCAGTGAAAGATATCTAAATGAAAACAAAATCGTAGTCCAGGTGGGCGAGGGTCAATTATAAACGGCAGTCAGACATCTAAATGAAAACAAAATCGTGGTCCAGGCGGGTGTGGGCAAATAACGTTGGTCAGGTAGAAAACAGTAATCCAGGCAGGCGTGGGTCCAAAATAATATTATAGGCGTGTGAAGGAGATGTCCAAAAATCGTAATCAAAACAGGCAGAGGTCAATATATGCGGATGGAGAAAATATCGGCAGATCGTAACACAACCACACACAACGGTACAACACCACGGTCCAGGAAGAGTTCCACAAAAATGGCTGGTCAGGTCGATAGTGGTAGAAAGATCGACTGGATTGACAACGTACGACAGAATCGAAACAATCCTATATATTGAATGAAAACATGTACCCCGTGTACTGTAGTAGCGTAGTAGGGGCAGGAAATTTTTAAAGTCCAAAATCGGTTCCTTACGACCAAGAAAATATCTCCCGCACACGAGTGTTCTATGGATTAAATGGATGGAGGAATAATTAATACAATGATATATATTAAGGGAATTCGAAATTAAAACTGCATATAGCAATGTTACTTGATGTTGCCACAACGTTGAAAGGTAATGTTGCCGTTAAACGTGCACACAACACAGCGTTACAATGTAACATTTGAAACGTTGCTACAATGTTGTGACAACTTTCTCTGCTGCTGGGGCTCCTATCCTGAATTTCCAATGAGTTACATTGAACTGCACCCAATGTGAATAGTTATATGGAATCCATGGTAATACCAAATGCAGATATTTCATTGGAAATTTCTTGGAAAATCTTGGTGGAAACCATATGATTTCAGTGGCTGAATCTTCACAATTGACGATTTCAGTTGCTAATTCTTCATAATTAAATCTTCAATCACATCTTGACGTGCCTTATACTATGTATTTCAAGAAAATCATGGTCCTTGGGCAAATAAAAATATTATTATTATTATTAATTTCTACCTTAGATTCCTATCACATGCCCACATGTGGGTCATGTCAATCCCATGTGAAACCTTCAGCAATACTCATGTATTCCAAAATAATTCTTCTAATGCTCCAATGGGATGTTCATTGATTCCCTGAGGAAAATGCCACTTCATTCCAGTCACCACAATCCATTTACGTAACTTAAACATTTATACCCTCATTTTCTCGTAAATCACAGTGTATAGCTAAAACAGCAGAGCAGGGCTTTTCCTTGACAAGTTTTGATATTAGATGTATTGTAAAGAAAGCACAAGATAAAAAAGGCGTAACTGAACCTCATTTCAAGAACAATATGCTTGGCCCCAAATGAGTAAAAAGCTTTATGAAAAGACAAACTGATGAACTAAAGGGTTGTCTGTATAAGAATATTAAGAAGGCAAGGGCTGCTATTACCCCAGAGATTATTGAATCCTACTTTGAGGAACTAGAAAAATCTGTCAAGGAAATTTTGCCAGAGGCAATCATTAATTATGACGAAACTAGCATTCAAGATGATCCTGGAAAGAAGAGAGTTATTGTTAAAAGAACATGCAAACATCCAGAGAGAATCATGGACTTATCTAAGTCAAATTTTTCTGTAATGTTTGCTGGTCAGCTAGTGGCATTCCCTTGCCACTGTACGTTGTATACAAAGCTGATAACCTATACAATACATAGACTGAGGGGGGTCCCACAGGAACACGCTTTAGTCGATCATAATCTGGATGGTTTGAAATTGCAATCTTTGAGGACTGGTTTATGTCTATTGCTTTACCATACTTAAAAAAGCTTGGTGATGGCGATGGCCCAAAAGCTATAATAGGAGACAACCTTTCAAGCCATATATCAGTTGACATTTTAGAGGCTTGCATAAAGTGCAAAATACATTTCATCCTTTTGCCTCCAAATAGCACACACTTGTGCCAACCTCTGGCCTTCTTCAGCACTCTGAAGATAGCTTGGCAAAAACAGCTGTCAGGGTGGAAAACAAAGTTCAAAGGTACTGTACGGAAAGATCAATTCCCAAGACTACTGAAAAAGACCTTTGGTAAGATCAGCAGCAACATACATGACAATCTAAAAGCAGGATTTTGCAAGAGTGGAATTTTTCCCCTGAACAAGAATTAAGTTCTGGATTATCTGCCTAAAGTGTCTTGCTCAGATGATGGAAGTAGTACCTGTTCTAGTGTTGTGTGGACATCAGCTTTTGAGGAATTCCTCAAAGATACTTGAACAAAAGAAACAAGTGTTCAGCCCAGGAAAAAGAAAATTGCTATTACTCCAATTAAAAGTATAGCAGAGGGTGAGTTTGTTGAAGAGTTGAAGGTTATAGAGAAAACTAAAGGCATGACTTCAAAGGCAAGTCAAAAAAAAGGACTTAAGAGAAGTAACAGCAAAAAAGTAAAGGGGTTGGAAAAAGATAACAGAAAGAAGATAAAAAAGGGAAAAAAACTAAAACTAGACAAAACTTCAGAAGATAGTGATGTACTACCATTACAGGATAGTCTTTCTTCAACTGGGGAAGAAGACTTTTCGGTACTGTTTGATGACAAAGTAGCAGAAGAAATCAACAAAGGAATGGCAGAAAAACAACAATTGCTACTTACAGACAATAGGTCAGAAGAAAGTTATGAAGGGACTGATTTTGAAGACATACCCTGTGCCTCAGTCAACGAAAACGATTTTGTTGTTGTTGCATTTACATATGACAGCAGAACCAAAAAAGAGACCAGAAAAAGATTCATAGGGAAAGTGATCGGAAAAAATAATGGCAAAATGACAATTGCGACAACAATATGCAAAACTACAAAGGTGCAAGTGATGTTTTTGTCTTTCCTGATGTTGACTACCTTGAAGAAGCAGTGGATCCTTGCAGAGTGTTAAATGTTGTTAAGCCTAAATCTGAGGTTTGGGGAAGTTTTTTTTTAACATTTATAGAGCTGAGAAGAAGCAGACTACAGTGAAGAATTTAAACTTTAGTTAATAAGTTAAATAATTTTTCCATGAGTTTTTCTTAAAGTTGGTTAATTTTGTTGTAAAGTTGATGTAAGTTCCAGAGTTTACATGTGAAATTAAACTAAAATTAACATTTATTGTCAAATTTTTAATTTTTTCCCAGTTTATTAGTTACATATTTTTATTAAAAACTACTATAGTGTCCTAAGTAAGAGTATTATAGTTTTAACATGGTACAGGTATAAGAAAACAAAGGCGTCCCAAGTAAAGGGGAGGTATCCCTCACTTGGCTCAACACACAAAAAAATTTAAATAAAAATAAATAAAAGGGATGGTGAGAAAACATTTCTTTATTTTGAAAAAATAAGGGCTCTTCAGAGTTTTGGATTACATGTACGGTTTTTGGTTACTTCCTACAGTATTTTTATTGATGACAGAACATAAAAACTGTCCCAAGTATGGGCTTCTGGCTGTACTTAAACAATATAGAGCAGAAAAAATCACCACTTGGCAGAATTGACTAACTCTTTGGCTGGAAAGAAAAAGTTACAAAATTTTGATGACAAAACAAAAACATCACATAACTTTCAAAATGTCAATGTTCACCTAAGTTAAGTTTGGGTGATAATATAGTTAGTTAAATAACAGGGAACTGCAAACAAGTTTCACAAGTTGTTCCAGTCCATTGTGAAAATAGATTTACTTATCATAAAATTAAAAGCACCCTTAGGGTGTTCCATTTTGCATCGGTGTCTGAAAGTCATGGGTCTTAGGGTCTCAGATGTTGACATTTGATGAGAAAATGAGGTGTGCCAAAAATTTCTGAAATCTGATTATATTTAGAGGCCACGCATGAAGCTTTACATTTAACATGGGGGCTCCCATAAGCACTTGCTGCTCGTTTGAAAGCCCGTGCTCCCAGGCCTCCACGCCACCCCCCACCATTTCTTCTCCCACCTATTGAAGGAATTACAATTATCTTGGAGAAAAAAAATGGGCTACGTGTAGACGTTTCTTTCACTGCAAACGGCCCAGGCATTCTCTTGATATTTGTCTTCAAACTCTGGGTCAGTGGTCGATTAGTGCATGTTCACTGCATCTGCCTCCATCTTACTCATGGCCAGATGACATAAAGTGCGACATATTTCAAAATTTGAAAGTGAAAATCACGGAATACAATTACATTGCAA
Source organism: Ceriagrion tenellum (assembly GCA_963169105.1). NCBI lineage: Eukaryota > Metazoa > Arthropoda > Insecta > Odonata > Coenagrionidae > Ceriagrion > Ceriagrion tenellum. The sequence goes on from OY720638.1 coordinate 15,746,950, forward strand.
GGATAGATAAATTGTTGTGACATCAAGAAAATGTCATAAATCTTTGGAAAACATAAATTCCACAAGCATTACTGCTATGCTTCACTGTTTCAAACTCTGCATCTATCATAATCAGACAAAAGGATTATTTTATCCATTCAAAAAAGTGGTCCTTGCCGTAGAAATGAGAACTATATGTAGTGTTTGAAACATAGCTTACAAAATCTCCAGACAGCCAAACCAATAATGAAAATAAAAATTAAACTTATGAAGGGAAACATACTCAGTGCAGCTCAAGACCATAATTCCCCTTTGGTAGACAGTTTATCCAAGAAAGCATTTTAGTTATTTTTATGATGAAGTTTGATGCATACAGGGGATATTTTTTTTTGTTTCACATATAAAGAAGAGGAAACAAAGAACAATCCAAGATGCATTTTTATTATCTCTGAGAAGCAGAGCAGTTCATTGTAATAACTGTGCCTCAATAGTTGGTAGACAAGCAAGGCAGCAAGGCTAGTATGCCTTGGTGCTGAAGCATTTCCCAAAGATACACCATGCTTGGAATAAAGGAATCCTAGTTGTCCAGCAATCCCATAAGTTTTGGCATAAGTAATGGCTTGGGAAAACAGTGGAATATGGGATGCTTACTGATTGTATGGGATCCATGCATAATTTCATGAGCAGAGAGAAGTCCAGTAGTTCTGGTTCACCTCTCAGTTGAGGTAAATCCAAGTTTCCTGCATCTAGTGAATCATCTTGGTGCACTGGTGGTAGGTTCATGGCCACACTTTCATCACTTATATTTTGCTCTGGTTTTTCTCCTATAGGCTGCAGCATTTTTGGAAGAGACTCTAACAAGAATGGATCTCGATTTTTGTCTATCAATGCGTCAACAATACCTGCTGACCTTTCATCATCTTCTGAACTTTGATTATCAGACGTCTGAACTTGTTCCATGGCAGAAGTCATATGCTGGAGGTCCTGCCATCAATAACAAAAAGAACAGTTAAAGCAGAATAAAGTGCAATGATGAAGTTTGTGGGATGCATGGATCTAAGACACATTTCCATTAAATAATGAGGAACATTAATGCATAATGCATTGATATTCACTGTTAAAGTAGGCACTGAAAAATTAAGACTCGACTTAAATCATGAGCCAAATTAAGAATTACTAGCTGGTCAAAAGAACTAGGAAGTGAATGTGTTAGACAGGCATTAGTACATTTAATCCTCATGAGGATCTCGATGTGAAAAAAAAATTAGGTAAACACACATGTCAGTAATACACACTGCTGTTGGATATGTTTTTTCTTCACTCAAGCTTTACAGGTTATGGCATTCTGGAGCTTTTCACATTTGGGACCAAAGATAAAGGCTTTCTTACACTCCAATCCACTGGAATTCCCGGACTTTGAGATGCCTGCCTGCTGTCAGGGGAGGTAATGCCATCCCTTTGGGCCTGACTCCTGTTAGGTCCCTCATTAGCCATATTTTATGAAGACGTAGAAGGCTTGGGGGATGGCCAGGACCGTTTCTTAGGTTTTTGTTGCTGAGAACTCTCTCTTTGAGACGTGCTGCTACCTTCTTGGCCTTCTGGATGCTGAGGGTTTGATTCACTGCTATTTGTCCATGCTTTATGCTTAGAAAACTGCTTCTTGATTGAATCACTCAAGCGGCGAGCATAGAGTACACTGTCTATGGTCCTCAAAAAGTCTCTTCCGCATAAATCTGCAATATTAATACATAAATAATTATTACATCAATTCACTTATTATAAATCTTATGAATAACATACGAAGAATCATGTTCAGTAATGATTGTAAAATACTTTTTTCAACTTCAGATAAATGGGAACATACTAATATCTGAGTTTAATCTGGATGAATGTTATGGTAATATCATACGACATATCAGCTGGATACATTCTTGGTGGTAGAATTGATGTGAAGATGATTAGAAAAGATTTGATATTTGATAAAAAGCAATTGATATGTTTTTATTAATGGCAATGATCAGTGAGATTTAACCAAGTTACTAATCATATGCTTCCATAATATGGATTTGGTGGGTTGATAATTTCATATCTCTCCAATACGCAAATAGGCTCATCTTATCTTAAATATCAGAGCCTCTGGCTGTAAAGCATTCTATAAAGGATGACAGCATATGGCGAATTAGAGAAGTACAGGAGTGTACATTTGAGACAGCCTGTCATCATCATGACCTAGTGTTCCACCTGCTGATAGGTTTTGAACATTCCTGTCCCAAACTTCCTAATTTCTTGGGTATCTTTTCACTTTCCTGCACAATTTTTGCTCATTATCAGGCCTTTCATCAGTTCCTCATGCTCTTAGCTCCTCTACACTTCCTAAATTTCTATCCTTTTCTGTGATTGGTCAGCTAAAATACAACAAATATGAAACGTGTACTCACTTTTGGCCTACCCATCTACAATTTCCCTTCTCTATTGACCTGAGGCAATAGGCCATCCATTCCCTAGTAATTGTGCATGTGTTTGCCCTTCATGAAGTCAGTGAGCGTGGTTCAACCCTGGGAGATACTTTTAGTGAGTGGTGTATGTATGTGGTTAGTAGGTCACTGGCATGACAGTAATCTCCATGCACCACTTATTAGCGTGAGTCTAGAGTTTCTCTTGAATGAGGTGTCAGTTCCACTTCAGAAAAATATTAGCAGGTAGAATGAGATTATGTATTGTGTGAATGAGTATATTTGTCTGTTGACTGGATCCCTGGCACCGGTTTAAACCCCATATATCACTCAACAACCCACCTTTATTTCCTTATGAATATGACGTAAGCACTTTATTTTATTTTGTTTTTCTTTTAATTGTGTGTGAGTGAGTGGGTCCTTTACGGAGTTATGGAGTGGGTCTAAGAACTCCATGAGCAACCAAGTGGAGTGTGCATGTGGTAAGTCAATCATTGGCATGAGGGTAATCTCTGGAAACCACTTACTTGAGCGTGTCCTACTAGTGTTCCTCTTGAATGAGGTTTCTACACCTCGTCAGAAAAATCGTCAGAAAGCTGGTGGAGAGAGAAAATAATAATTTCAGTTTTAGTGATTGCCTAATTATCAACTGTCGCGTGAATCCATGGCACAGGTTGGTTCCTTGTAAATCGATCAACTTCTTCTCCCAACCTGAGGCATAAGCTGTATACTTTGTTGTTTTCCTGAATGATTCTGCATGTGTGCCCTTCTTTGAATCAGCAAGTGGGTATAACAACCCTGTGAGCCCTTTAATGAAGTGGAGTTTGTGAGTTGTGAGTATGTCACTGGTGTGAGAGTAATCTCCATCACCCTTAACTGGTGACATGTGGTCTGATGGACTGCTGCAATATTTAAATTATGAATATTTTCAAACAGTTACTCACAAAACGTCTGTAATTCTTGTTACCTTCATTTTTTTGTAAAGTAAAGATGTAGCACCCTCAATATTTTATAAATTTATCCTGTATTTCTGTCAAATGGCATTTTGGCAATTAATTGAGCTGTCTGTAAGACCTCACGTCACTAAATTGGAAAATCACTAGTTGCTATGTTGGTGGATATGATTCCAAAAGAGGTAAAAAGGACAAACCTGTCTTACATTCCTGTTGTACAAGTATGAGAATAAAGATCTCCTTGTTCGTACCATTTGATAATAATGCAATGTGCATAATTTATTTACAAATTTTTGGAAAATACGTTCGGTAAGACAGAAGGGTAATTCAAGACGATGCTGATGACGCTCGCAAAATAAAAAATCCTGCTTTTATTGGATTTTACCCTCCTAGCCATATTAATGTGAAACATGTTAGAGATTTTGTTAACACTTATAATAAAACCGCTGCTATTTACCTCTTTTTTGTGTCATCACGCCTGCACTCCTTGAAAGTCATACGCAGGTCACTTAAGTTGGAAGAATGACTTTGAATCTCCAAATTGCGTGCACCCACACCTCGCTTGTGCTATTCATTTGCCCCCTCTTTAAGTAATCGACCTCTAATTTCGTCTTTGAGATACGGGCATCAAAACAGCAAATTTTACAGACGGAAGAAATGGGTAAGGGCCAGGAAAAAACTGGGAGTTAAACGTCTCTTTGCAGGTGTCGTTACATCCAGGTTCATGAAAAAAATAGTGTTTGACTATCTTTGTCGGCTGGTTTTATACCACATTAACTTGGAAAACCCTTCAGGTCGGAGTTTTTCCAGTGTTCAGAAAACCCGGGCAACTCCCGCTGGCCTCTGGTTATTGCCAGTGCCCATATAATGTCAATGCCTGTTCGCGGTCACTGTCCTCTTGTCTGACAGTCGTCTGACACAAGGACACATACCAGATGTGTGTTGAGGGGAATTTCGGGAAATGCCGAAGCACGGAGGGTAGAAAATCCTCTGCTTTTCTCATGAGTCTCCGTTTTGATAATCAAGCGGAAAGAATGGCCTGATATAAACTGAGCCGGTTGCTCAGATTTCCAATTTATTGCACTGCCTGATAAAGAACTCTCAACGCTGCTATCCATTGAGCACCATAACTTGCATTGGTGAAATGTTAATTGCCTTCAGGGGTCGTTGCCGCTTCAAAATATGTATCCCAGCAAGCCAGTCAAGTACGGTTTGAAAATGATGCGGTAGATTGACGCTAAAAACAGTTATCTGTATAAACAGTGTTTAAATGCAGGAAAAGACGCTGATGGGTTAGGTTTGTCAGAGGAAGACCAAAAGTCGTCGAAGTCAACTCAATCTCTTCTTTGTCTCTCTGAGCCAATAATGGGGCCCCATAGAAACATAACAGCGGATAATCAGTTCAAATCTATTTAGTGGGTAGAAAAGTTGAAAGGGAAAGGACTGTTATATGTTGGCACAATTAAACAAAATATAAGGGAAATACATAGTGAGTTTGGGCCATCTAAAGGGCATATAGTAGGATTCTCGGCAAACTAGACTCTAGTTTCACATGTTCCAAAGAGAAATAGGGCTTTTCCTTTGGTTTTCTCAATTCACCACAGGAAGACTGATGAAGTTTAGTCAGGGAAACCAGGAATGATAGCATTTTGTAATGCCACCAAGGGTGGCATTGATATATTGAATAAAATGTGTTGTAGCTGCTCAACCAGCTGAAGGACAAGGAGGTGGCCAATGGCAGTGTTTTTCAGGCTATTAAGTGTTTCCTTTGTCAACTCCTTTGTGCTTTGGCAGTCTGTGAAAGACAAAAAAGATATGACAAGCTATGGTTTTATAAAATCAGAAGCTGCAGAGCTAGAAAGGCTCCACTTGTGAAGAGGAATGTCCAATTCTAGACTTCCAATACAGGTATGAATAAGTATCAGACAGATTCCTCACTTAATGCAGGAATAGGCAGAAGAGGTTGAGAAGCTAGAGAAGCAGACTACAGTAGTTTGTACCCTTTAAAAAAAGCAAAGAACTTCTTTCTTGTGTTTCAAAAGCAAAAATCCTGTGAGATTAGAATGCACAAAAAATATATAAAGACTGGCAATATGGAGGCGTGAGGAATTTTTTTGAAAAAAGCCACCATCACAAACCACCACAAAAGAAAGTGGTAAACCACCACAGGAGGGTATTCTGGTTGAGAGGTTGTGGTTGGTCTCTGCTGTGGAATTACGTACCACTCCCGCAAACCAACGCAGCAATTGTTGTTTTATTGACGAGTGGCACCAATTTTTACGGCCATTGGAGACTTTTTATTTTGTTAACTTAAGAGGCCGTAGAGCTCAATCTCCCTTGATTTAAGGGCTGATTGACAAATGTTTTTGACCATTTTGTATCTCTAATGGTTGAAGTCCAAAACAAGAAATAATAACTAACATATAAAACATTTCCGAGGCTAATTTTTTCGTTTGATAACTACAAGAAAGAAATATATTTAAATACTTTTTATCAAATAAAGACATAATATTAAAGACTTTTTATCAAATAAAATACCCAATATCAAATATCCAAGTGTTTTACGAACCCACGTTAACTATGCACTGCCAGGTCGGTTCTCATTCTGGCTACGCTCTAATTAGGTCACCCCGCGAGCAATAGGTGCCCTGGTCATAAAGATTTATACAAAAAAATTATAAAATACAAAAAGCAGCACGCTTCAATAAAAACTGCCACGAGCGAACGTATGGTGTCTCACAACTTTAAGAGGGATTAAGGTGGGAGCCCATAGAGACTCGGAGGCCGCACGCTAGGCTAAGTTTGCTTGAGAAATTCAGAACTGGTGTGTTTAAGAGCGACACAAAGAATATTATCATGACGCCAAACTACATCTAATGGATTGGATTTTGGGGAGGCGACCGACAGCTAAGATCATTTGCGCCATAGGAGGTAGGTGAGGGAAGAAGGGTGGATGGAAACCCGGCGTCGGCATTAGCCTGCTCTTAGCGAAAGGCTCGAAGGGGACCACGGTAACGTCTCATCCGACAGACGGAGTACTGTACTTGAAGTGCCCTCCACAAGACACTAAAGTAGGAATCGGGTTTCCACTGAAAAACATCCTCCTCTGCAGGGATTTGAACCCTGGCCGCCCGTATGGCTAGCCAATACTCTAGCCACCACACCATCCCGATCCCAACTACATATAAATGTCTGAAAGAATCGATAAAATAAGAGAGATACAATGCCGAACATATAGGTACAAAATATCGTTCTTTCCGCGCACAATAAGCGACCACTATACAAACTGAGCTCCACTAAATACACTCACAATACATGCCACCATTTGACCTCCCAAAAACTTAAATCTTTACACGGCTGGTGTCCTAACATCCCCTGCCACACGCCTATGCGGCGGCTCGCAGGGTATTAGACGTAGATGTAGAGTTGGTCGTGGATGTATGATGTGAGGGGAGTTGCTAGTGAGAGGGAGGTTCAAGCTTGGTTGCCGAGGAGAGTGCCAGCTGCTAGATTCTCACTTAGCATAGGATCTCCAGGGGGTAGCAGCACACCTGGGTGCATTGTTTTGGCGGCGGTTACTTCCCTTCAACCCACATTGGCTACTGCTGGCATTCGTTCTATTGGGTGGGGAAATCCTTGTCAGCAACAGCCAACATTTGGTGCTCAAGGGTTGAATACGTTTTACCACAAATAAGTGCTCTTATCGAAATAAAATTATCTTTATTCTATTTTATTTAGTAATCTTGCGGAAAGTTTAGCTTTAAATTCACGTGAGGAAAAATCCTCTGCATTTTTACACATGGGGCCCCGATAAACCTATATTGTTCATTTATTCATCTCTGCGTTCATCCTACCATCCTTCTCGTCCATAAAACCTTTTCCCTCTCTTTCCCTTCCCGCTAGCCTAGCATTCTTCCCTCTATCATGGCCTCTAGAAACCGTTATTAAATCTCCCAACCACCTATCATGCCTCCCTCTCTAGAATCTCATCAAGAAGTTTCCTTTCCTCACCCAGCATAAGAACCACTTCCTCGTTCGTCTTCCTTTCCACCCATTGAACCTTCTCCATTCTCCTCCACACCCATATCCCCGACACCTGCAGCCTATTATTGTTCTCCTTTCTCAGAATCCACATTTCTGCCCCGTGCATTATGCTGATCGCCAGCCTCTTCTTCATATTATTGCCCTAAGTCCCCATCATCAGCTTCCTTCTCTTAATTAATGCTTTCTTTGCTACACTACTCTTCATGTCTTTTCCACTATGCCCAATAAATCCTAGAGTACTATGCAAGTAATTAATATAATATATAATGCTCTACCAGCTTGTTTTGGCTTACCGATACTTACTTTTCTCTAGAGAATCATGGGAATTTAGTATTCTTGAGTTTTATCTGCTTTCCATATGTTCCTGCGCTTGCGTTTCTGAAGTTTCTACTGAAGCTTGTAATTCTTTTGAAGATATACTAAGCTATGCAACAGGCAGCCCTGCCTCATCCGAAGGCCAACAAATGCCCATCCTAATTTTCAGACAGCCACCCTCACCAACCGTTATTACATCTCCCAACCACCTAAATATTCTGAATAGTTTCCTCATCCAGTTCCTCAATTACAGGATTTTATGAAGCCTCAGGTGTTTCCACTTCATCATCATCTGCAAACATACTCCCATCAATACGAGGAACCCGGTCACAGCACTTAAAAATACAATAAATCGACCTACGAAAATATTTACATATATCAGAGTCTTCTCCCATGACAGACGGTAATTCTTCGAGTAAAATATGTTCAATTTCCTTGTTTCCTAAGGCATGAGGCGTACTGAAAATAAAAACAATGCAGTCACTTCTCCTTTCTTCTAATTTAGGCGTCGAATAAAAATTACTTTCGAAAATAATTATATAAGGTATTTACAAATGGGCACTAGTGCACTAAGGTAATAACTTTAAAATGATCAATCAGAAATAAATATTACCTGTGCAGTGTGCATATTCCAGCATATTGAACAGCGAGGCAGAAAGCTCTATATCGCCAGCAGAACACGCTAACGCACACTGTATGATGGTTGTCGGCCGGAATGTCCCAGCGGTACTTGCATATCTGTCCCTTTTAGTCAAAACGGTGTACGATTCTTCAGGGTTATTTTTTGGTAATGCATAATCAATGATGTGTGAAAAGGAGAACGCATATTTTCCAATACTAAGTCGACAGCAATTTTATTTACACAGGTTGCTTGTGGGCCAGCATTTTTAAAGTATCTTCGGAATATGAAACGGAAATTTTGCGCTCAGCGCACTCTTTTGAGGAGTCTTTTAACTAGACAGCTAGTAATATGTGCCAGGAAAGTACCTCTGGATTTTTATTTCATAATTTTCTTTGCCTTTCCTTTCTTTAAAAAATTACGAATACGGTTTCATAAATCCTTAGAAATTAATTTTTCAGTATCAGAAATCGCCATTATGGACCGGGGTAGGGTTAATGGGCGGGTAGAGGGGAAATCATTAAAATATATTTATATTGCCATTTACGACGAATTTCAAACTTCATGAACAGTTAAAAATGCCCTTATCCTTCCTTTCAACCTTACAAAAATCATGGAAACAGTTGCATAGATTCTTAGAAATGCCTTTTTCAGTATCATAAATCACGATTTACGCGTGTTCCGTCCCACCCTAGCACCTCTGTTTCACTCCACAGACCCGTAACCATGTTGGCTGGGGAAATAATGGGTAGGTTGCTGAGATGAAATTAGTGAGATCCCTCTGCCGGAGCTTCGGTGAAACTAGGAAAATGGCGTCGAAAAAGGTGGAAAAAATGACGAAAATTGATCATTTTCTAAGGTGAATAGTTAAAATCAAGGATTCCACAGTTTTTTCCATAAATTGTCTAATCTACATCTACATACTACCCCGCATGGGCATGCTTTGTTTTACTCCAGGAACAATGAATTTTCCAATACGAGCATTGAAATCCCCTAAAAATGTTAATGGCTCATCAGGGGCTATGGTGAGAGATTTATAAGGGAGTGCGATGAGAATGCCGGTGGGAGTGCGATGTATTTAATCCTGTGCCGCGAGGGGTCTTAAATATCTCACTCTAAAATGTGATTGTCAGTGCTCCGTTTGTTGTAAATATGCGATTTTAAGACCCTAGAACAATTTTCCATAAATTGTATCTACCTTTAGCCGCATAAGAGTTATTAGAGCCGACGTCTGCGAGTAATGAGGCGCCGGCGCGTGCAGCGTAACTGCCCCCCGCCCCATTCTCCTAATCGGCCCTCAGAGCTAACATCACCTAGAGAAGGCCTTAGTGCTCGAGTTTGAAAAACGGGTGTCGTCAGCTGCCGGAGGACGGGGTATTGAGCGGGAATTTCGTTTGTGCGGTTACTTAGCGGTGCATGTTGGAAAAAATTTGAGATCGTGGGTTTATCCAGTCGTCAAATATTTATTTTTGGACTACAGTTTATAATATATTCTCACAATTATTTACTAGGGCTGTTTACCGCATTAGCGGGGAAACTATGCAGGAAGTGAAAAAATGCCGTATTTCGTATCCCAAATGAGAATAAATTAAGTAGGAGCATACCAAGAGCATACGCAAGTTCACATCAACTTCAAAGTCGGGGGGAAGACTGTTTAACCCTTGTAACACCTTTGGTTGTCTCATTATTGTACAGGATTTTTAAAAATGAACTTAATAATGGTCATCAATTTTCAAAATGTAAGAATGAGTAGGTAAGCTGAACTGTGGAAGGATAGTTTCTTCAATTTTTCGCTTCTTTCATTCGATCAAAATTTCCTTCATTTGACCATTATTTGTGTGACTTTTTCTTAAAGAACGGCGTAAACCATCTTTGAATACATAAGTGAATATTTTGGGACCCCTGAACATTGGAAAGATTCATTCGTGGTGCTTACGTTGATACGTCCTCTCATGCCGAAAATTTGTATTCATATTATTATTTCTCTATCATACAGATCTGTGCGACGACTTTTCGTCATTACGACGTTTTTTGGGAGAGTTCCCATTATGGTGATCTGACTGGAAAGCTGTTTAATGTCAAATTCTCGGCACCGAAACTGAGACCTGCTACTATACCATCGTCGTTCCCTTCGTGTCCATCCTACTAATCCTCTAATAAAGAGAGGCTCGTGAAAGTCCTAAGGAGAAGCGGTTGAGGCAGGAAAGGCCCCAACTTCAGCAGCATATTCAATAGAGTTAAGAAAGGAAGGTGAGGGACGAGAAGGAAAGGAATTTCAAGGATCTGGATGAACAGCAGGAAAGGAAAAAAAATTTGTGCCATTCGGTAACTTTTCCATTCCAATGGAAGAAGACAAAATGCACCTAATATGTCTTAAAGCAACGGATCCAGTGCCAAAAATACTGAATGCCTTGTTGTCACTAATGATTTACAAGTGAGAGTTATAAGAAAGTTCTGTATGAAAAACTTGTGTTGTGACTAATTCTTGCAAGCGGAAATTTTGTACGCATTTCAAATAATACGTTCATGTTCGCAAAACTGCAAGAGAAAGGATATTCGAGTGTTCTTCACCCTTTTTCATTCGCAACTCCAGATGTATTTATGAGTGATTTCCAACCTCGAAGTGGCATCAATACCATGTTTTTTCCTAAAATTTTAGTGATAATTGTGTCATTGATTTGAGTGCATCATAGAAAATAGCACATTTGAGGGTTAGAAGGCAGCCAATGGGTAAATATGTCTTATGCCGTATGGGAATTGGAAATTGCGAGACCGAAGAATCAATCATGGTGACCTTTGATAAAATCATACAATCATGAAAAATATTTTACTTTTGATGTCTTTCAAAGCCAAATCGTTATATGTCAGCTGCGCTATTATTTCGGACGGACTCTGACTGCCAGACTAGGAAAATTGAAGCGAGAATTAATTGAAGCGCATTTATTTGTGGTATAAAACCGGTTTTCCTTAGCAGTAAAGTACTGAACAGACTCGTATACCACGCGCACCCCGCTTTTATATAAGCGTAGGAAAAAAAACTTTACCATTCCAATTTCGTCGTTACAATGTTAGTCGAAGGAAGGTGGAATGGAATGAACACACAGACAGAATGGATGAGCAGAGGATGGTGAAAGTGGCAAGAGACAATGCTCCAAAGGGGAATAGAAGAGTGGGTCGGCCAAGGAAAAGGTGAAAGGATAACCTGGATGTGGGATGAGGAAATGTGCTGAAGGAAACAGGCACAAGCCTAGTAAAAAAGGTGGAAGAAGAAGCACTCCCACCGGGATATCACATATATTTTTTCTCATCAAAATGAATGTTTAGGCGGGTGGGAGTTATCAGATGTTCCAAAAGTACGACACACTCTAACGTGGAGACGCCTAGCTACTAGTCACAGACACGGGACGGCGATGCTCATGGGCGTAGCCAGGAGGGGGTAGCTGCCTCCCCCACTGGGCCAAATATTTTATATCATACGTGATATATGGATCTACTCAGATGTCCGGCTTCCCGTAACATAATTCTACAGCTACGGATGGGTGTCCCGCCCTCCCCCAACATAAATCCTGGCTACACCCATGGCGGTGCGTGTACTGCTCCTCTCCTCTGCTTATTGTGATAGATACCATCGTTCCATTTAAATCAATGCATCAGAAAATCGAATGCTCTTCTCCGCTGCTTATCGTGCGTTCACTCGACTTCGCACACTTACTGAGAAGTGAAGCACACTGACTACGGAAAGATTTTCTTGGGATTGTCCACCAAACCGAGACGAAAAAAATCCTCGTTATTCCCGGTTTCTTAGGCTGCAAATTGAACAATAATAGCACATTTTACTAAACTTAATCTTCGACTTATTACAGTAAAGCTGTAGCTAACATTATGATTATGTATTTATGGGCGTATGTAGACACAGCGAAACGAAACGTGGAGAGTTCGAGATCACCGAGGACGAACTAGGCATCGATTAGCGGGAAAAATGGCCTAAGGGCTCAGTTGGGGACTTTTAGGGAAAACCTGAGCATTTTTATCCCTACTTTCTTGCATGGTCTTATCTCCCTGTAAGAGCGAGAGCAACAAAATTTGACAACACTTACGCATTGTTCGCATTGTTACACTTACGCATTGTTCTTAACGCAAGGCTCCACGACTAACAGCATCGAATCAGAAGAGGAAAACCATCCCGGTGTACCCACCTTATAGTCTGTGAAGGGCCGGAGCTTGTGGGGAAACACCCGCCGGTGGTGCCTTCAAAGTGATGGAGCACACTTCGTGAGAATTCCTATGAATTGAGCTGACATAAAATAATCAGTCTTTGAGACTTTAGCCGTTAGATATATTGTTCGATCCGGGAAAGGTACTGTGTCCTTACCAACTGTCCTGCCAACCCTTAAGCAGCGACTAACAGGGTCTGCCCCAAAAATAAGGAGAATTATCCCGACAACAAATTTTATTGCAGATCAAAGTACAATCATCTAAAACTCTTCAAAATAGCACCCTTTGCATCTACACATCTAGACAGCACCACTGCCACTCGCGGGAAAGCGTCGACGGTTACCTCGCTTAGAAACCTCGTCGTGGCCTCTGACGTTATCCAGCGTTTCAAAATAGTTGCCTTTCAAGCTCTTTTTCAAACTATTTTTTGTTCCTAAGGAGATAAAGGAGCTTGAAAGGCAACTATTTTGAAACGCTGGATAACGTCAGAGGCCACGACGAGGTTTCTAAACGAGGTAACCGGCGACGCATTTATCTCCTGAGGAACAAAAAATAGTCTGGCAGTGCCACATAGCGGCTGTAGGGCGGCCACTGCAGCACAGCTACCTTATGCTTGGTCAAATACTCGGTCACTAAGAAGGCGGTTCGCAGCGGTCCAAGAGATCACGCGAAATTGTCACTCGAGCATCCTTCTGATCTTCCGACAGCACCTAGGGGACCATCTTGGCACACACCTCTCTCATGGCCAAATCTTCCGTAGCCATGCGATACATTGTGGTTTTCGGAATATTGCACTCTTCGGCTGATATTCTGACTATCAAATATTGATCAGAATTGTGCATGTCTCATACTCTTGGCAAATTTTCCTCGCACTGTGTCGTTTATGGACGTCCAGGGCGTTCCTCGCCGTCAATCTCCCTTATTTCCTCCAGGAACTACTTGTGCCAGTGATATTCCATTTCCGGGAACATTGATTCATCTCAGTAAGTATTTTAACCATGGTCTCCGGACCCGATTTTCCGAGCTAAGCACAACATTTTATCGCGCAGCGTAGCTCCAGGGGACATAAATTCGTGTATTCGTGACGCGATTCCAGAGGAAGGGGTTTAGTACAACAGCTATTTCAACACTGTTACGGCTCGCAGCCAATTGATGTTGCTCTTTCAAGACCCCCCCACTACCTTTCCCGCCAGAAATCGCCCCAATCCAGTCGTTTGCGTCGGCGGGAAAACCTCACTAGCTATATTTGAACATCCGGAAGTTGGGGTAGGTAAAGTAGGAAGAGTTTTCTGATCTTGCTCATTTCTTCTGCTTGCAGGAAACTTCAGCCGTTCGAGGCCGTAAGGCTAGTAATAGCAGGTATCGTGGAGGTAATTATCGGTGCTGATCAGTAAGTTTATTGTGCATAACCTCCTGTGAATGCAGATAGATAAGTCGTCGTGCTTAACATCTATTGCCATGCTTTGCTCGTTTCGGTGAAGGACGTTCAATGCTCAATAATACAAGGGCTTGTGTTTTGATCGTATTAAGCGTATCAACAAGTGACTCATAAAAACATAAGGAATGAACATACCCATACGTATTTGCAGAAACGCTTCATTTCAACTCTCCGAGTTCGGCAATAGGTACTTCGCCGGCGTGTTGTGGTTTTTGGTCCTCAGCTTGCCCCCCACCGACCTGCAGTGAATTTACAGCTGTGCTCTTGTTCTTTTCTGTCCGAAAAATTTAGTTCATCGGCCACATCGAAGGTTTCAAGATCGATATCAGCCGTTCCTCACAGTTGAAGTTGCGTAGCAAACACGTTCTGGTTGCAACCAAGAAGGGATCAAGTTATTTAGTCGAGATCATATCTTCTTCCATGTGAATCACTAACTATAAATGCGTTCGTATCGAGTGTGATTCGTACTCCGCCCCTGGCTGAACAGAATGTCCGCTAGGTATCTACTTTTGGACGTAGATATTATTGACATCTCTGCAAGGCATTGAGACAAAATGTTGATTACTCAATGAAATATTTATTTATACGTGTATTTAATTTTAATATTTGACATTAAAACGTTTATCCAGCGTTCTTTGTGTTGAGATACGAGTCGTTCTTCTCATTACGGGGGGAGAGTGACCGCCCTTGTAATTCCTCCCTAAAATTGGAAAAATGGTGTTTGCAACAGGATCCATACCCCCTTTTCCCCGGAAAATAGCTACCCATCAAAATAGCGGCCACAATCTGCCATGTGGAAGAGAAACACTTCTTATTTTACCTCTAGGATCCCCAGTTGTCCTTCCTTAGCATCTTTTCTGTCTATTCCAACTCATTTTTGGAAATAGCAAAACTGCACTTAGCACCATATGCTTGAGATAAGTTATACTAGCTCATTATCCTGCTAAGCAAAGGCTTCCTTCAATGATATCAGGGGGTGAGCTTCACAAACGTCTTCTAAAGTTTAAGAAGGCATTGCGGCTAGACCCATTGCTGTCTGGAGGCCAACTCGCCCTACTGGGCTGAATTTCATGGTCGACAGGATTTATCTCCTTGTTTGATATCCTTATACTGTCTAGTGATAGGTAACTTAGGTGGTTTCTCATTGCCTTCCTCTAATGCGAGGATTGACATGGGAGGACTATCACTTGAGTGGCCACTCCTTCAGGGTTGAATTTCTGTTATAAGTCCATGGTTCACTGAAATGCGGGATGATCCATTCCCATAAGAAAGTAGTTTTGAAGAAAGTTTGAATCAAGGGTGAATTATCACATGGACATTTGGTGGAAAAGTGAATGATTTGAATGTGCTGAGTAGACAAAAGTGGTATTCAATCATATAATAATAGTTTAATGTAATAAACACACTTTTAAACATAGAAGTACCGTTGTGCTTAAGATTTTCATAGGTGTACGTAAGCTGTAAGATGTACTACAGTCTATATTAACGATAAATAATTTCAAGTGAAGGAAGGAAAGCAAACGTACTTGGGAATAATTTTCATTGGGGTATATTGGCGTCCTGTAGGTAATGATCATTTCATTTATATAAATTCTTGCTACAGTGCTGAATATTTAGGATGGGTTATATGTTGGCACAATAAGAATTTGATGGACAAATTTCAGTCGCAGACTTTATATGCGAGAGAGAGACACCGTCGGAGTATTTGCCATAACATACGATTTATATACAAGTTTCCTTACAAAATATAAAGCATGAGTCGACATATGACTATAATAACTGTGTTTGCGTACAAATAAAACTCTTAGACGGAGTAAAAAGTACATATTTCCGCAAAAAATGATTGGAACCGGCGAATGGAAGCTAGAGGAGCTATGATAAAAATAAGGAAAACAACATCATTTTTCTTTCTCGATTACTCAGTTTCAGTATCCTCACCCAGGACTGACTTGTCTGCTACGAGCTCCCGAGTGCGCCAAGGCCGATCGCTCAACGGCAAGGGAAGCCTCCCCTCGCCGGTGTTAGTGGGCGTGAGACCCCGGTCTCTCGCCCATCAGTTTCCTGGGAATTTGTGCAGTGTTTTTCTCCTGCTTCGATGTGTTTTTGACATTTGGACAGCCACCCTTAAGAACTCGTAGAAGTGAGCCTTTGCGCTGTATAGTTTTACGACGAGTGATTCTTTTTTTGGACATAATTTTCCCATTTCCTGTTTGGAAAGTGAACTTTTTTCAGTTTGCCCCAACTTTTGTTTCTTTTTGTGTGTGCCCCCATCTGTGTGACACAAGTAGTGTCAGAGAGGGGAATTCCCCCTCAGCCCCTGGATCAGAGAGATTCACAGTGTTTTATTTTTTTACAATTACATCAACTGAACGAGTAGAAATGGTCGTACACCGGGTCAACACCCTACTCGTGCAGACAGAGGACAAGGAAAGAATACCGACGCCGCTTGAGGTCCATGTTTTCGCAAAGGAAACATTGGGCCTCGCGGCCGAAGAAATCGTAGCTATACAGTTTGGCTTTAACAGGCGACACGTGTTCATAAAAATGGCGAATGAAGAGATATTACAAACAAATTTTGAGACGAAGAGACAGAGACTTCCCTTCCCAACGGAGGAGAACAAGGTGATACCTTACCACTGGAAGCCGAGTAAACGTAAAAGCACTCTGCTAACCGTACGACACCACGAGGGAAACGATAGAGATGGAATTGGGCCGATACGGCAAAATAATCCACAGCTGGGACGGGGAGTAGGAGGGGATCGGGCCTATCCGCGCCAAAACCGGCACAAGATTCGGAAGAATGACAATCGAAAGGAACATACCCTCCTACGTGATGGTCGGCGGAAACCGTGGACTCATTATATACGATGGCCAAAGAAGGACCTGCGCCCGATGTAACGAGGAGGGTCATGAGAGGAGAAGTTGCCCGAGAAATGAGATAGGAAGGTGATATAGTGACATCATGGTTGCCGGCCCAGAAACCAATGAAGATGAGGAGACGCTGCGAGGGCGTTAAGGGCGTAAATGCGGCGAGAGAGTTAAGTACGATGGAGGTCGATCCTCTTCCTCGGCGCAACCGCCGCCCCCGTTGACTCTCGACCGCGGACAAGTGGGGAGGGGGAATAGGTAAAGCGAAGCCCCTCCGACCCCGCGGAAGAGAACAGCAGGACAAAAGATGCCATGAAACGTCCCTGAGTAGACTCACCGGAAAAACCCCCACCCCCTGACATCGCCCCAGTAGAAGCACCTCACCCGCCGCCCAACCTCTTCCCACACCCTCACCCCTCCCCGTACAGCAGTCTCCTTCATGCCACCGCCAAGAGCCCCTCCATGATTGCCGATAACGAGACCGCCTCCGACATCACCCCTCTTCCCCAGGAGACGAGTGAGAAAGAGGAGGAAGAAATTATCATCGAGGAAGGGGACCACGTGGACGGGCGCTCTATGGCCTTCGCAAGACCTGTCGCGTCCGACACCGCAAGCGACGAAGAGGGGAAAGGGACCATTTGCTTTGCCACCTCCCCCTCAAGCATATCCCATATATCAGAAACTGCCGAAATTGACATCGCCTCCTCGCCTTTCCTTAACCCATCCTCTTCCCTTTCGCTACCCACCGCCAGCCCGAAGGAGGAAGGAGAAGAAAGCGAAGAAGAATGGAATATCATAAAACGCAGCCAGGAGAGAGGGGGGGGCGGAAAAGTCGTTCCCGTTCCGGCTCTGAGAAGCGTTGGGCGAGGAACAGGAGGGAGAAGAGTAGCGGCCTGACTCCGGATTCCAGGAGTCAAAAACAATGTCTCCGCCATTCATCGAACAACAAGTAAGACCCCTCCCCTGCTCTGCACTATGATAATATCAAGTTTAAATATTGCGGGGGTCTCAAGCCCCCTAAAAATTAAAATACTTTCGGCCTTCTTCCGGCAACAGAATGTAGAAATAGCACTTTTACAGGAGACGATGGAGGAGGTCGTTTGGCTGGACCCCTTCCTCCGGCCCTTAATAAAATGCGCGGGGCCGGGTCGCGGTACCACCATTCTCATCAAAAAGGGATTGGAATCCAAGAACCCGAGGTACCACCCTTCATGAAGGATCACCTCTATCACAGTAAACGGAGTTCATGTGGTCAATGTATACGCGCCGTCAGGAGGGGGGCGGAGGGCGGAGCGGGAGATGAATGAGACTCTAGTCCCCTATTTGGGCCTGTTTACGGGAAAGGCCATCTTAGCGGGAGATTTTAACCGTCCCAGCCGGGCTTTCAACATTTTAGTCGACTCAGTTCTTTTAACCGACGTCTTTTTTAATTCCGCGGGCCCCGTGCACTATACACGTGTTGGCCACGACTCGCGCACGCGAATCGACTTCATCTTCTTATCCTACCGACTAAAAACCTGCCCCTTCAGAACCAAAATCCTACCCGTATCATCATCCGATTACTGTGCCCTTTTAATAAACCTCACCCTCCCTACCTCACCCCCACCCCTTCTCGCAAATCCATATCCTTTGTGGAGTTTCGACATAAGAATCTTGGAAAATAAAAGACTATTGACTGCATTCGAGAGCGAGTTGGAGACTATCACCACTCGCAACCAAGATCTAGACATCATACAATGGTAGGAAAAGGTTTTCAAACCAAAAATAAAAATCGCACCTGAAATGGATCACACGCGAATGGCGTGACCAAAAGGAGGAAACAATCCAATTTTACTGCGAAGTACTGAAAGAAATTTTAAGCCTCAATCCTCGCCCCCCAGATTTTTACGAGCAGGTAACCTCGCTAAAAGACCAAACTTTAACGCATGAGATGAAACGGTATGCCCCAAGTCGGTGGCAGAGAGAGTTGGACCCCGAGACATGGGGCCCGATGACTTTCTCAGAACTGCGGAGAGTAATTAGACTCCGCAGGGACCCCGAGCCATACCTGCCACCGAAGGAGGTGTTGGGCGGTGACCTCCTAGAGGAAGCCCGCCAAGGAGGGAAGAGGTCTCCCCGCCCCTCCCACCCCACCCGAAGAGGAAGCCCAGTCGATGGCGAGGGAGATAAGTCGAGAGGAAGTGGAATTCGTTCTCCGCTCCCTCCCAAGAGGGAAAGCCCCCGGTTCGGACGGTTTACCATACGAATTTTACTTCGCGTGCTCAGATATTTTAACACACATTCTAGTCAAACTTTTTGCCGCTATTTTTAACCCAGGCGGTGGGCTGACTCGAAGTCAGTGCACCGCTGTGATCTCACTGCTTCCAAAGAAAAATTGGCCAAAGTCGTTTGACGACTTTCGGCCGATTGCCCTTTTAACTCGGGTTATACGATTTTAACTCACGTTTTTGAGAATCGTCTTTCGGCCGTAGCCGATCTGCTTTAATCTGATACACAATACGCGGTGAAATAAAAAAGAGAAAACCACCCCTAATCTCAGATGCCCCCACTAGAATCTCAGAATACCCCCACTCTCTTTTACACCTCCCCCTTCACATTCCCCCTTCCCCAATCATTTTCTTTGGTTGTTTTCATTCGCGTTTTGTTTATCGCCCTTCCCCCTCCCTCTTTCCCAATTGGTTGTCTCTTTCCCCCCTCCTCCTCAGTTTACCTTTATTTACAACTCGGATGACTTGGCCCTTCCTCACTTCAACCCTGCGTTGAAGTGACGCGTTACCTTCGGTTCGCTGAAGAAGGCTACTTTGTAGCCGAAATACGCTTTAAATTTATTCGACCCCCACCCTCGTCCTGTTGTGTTGATTTGACCACGCTCTTTTAGAGCTGATTCTCCCAGAAGTCTCCCAGAAGAAGAAGCCCATTTGTGTGTGTGAGTGAGTGATTTTGTGTGCTTGTGAGTGTGCTTGCGTAAATAACCGGGCATCCTTAGCGGGGTCTCATTTGCCCTGTGAAGGACCCCAGGTTATAACCCAAACATCCTTAGCGAGGTCCTATTAGCCCTTGCAAAGGATTCTATTGGGTTGTTTGTGCGCGTCTGTGTTTGGTCCCTGGCGAGGAAGTAACATTCCCGTAAAACAACACAGGGAGGTATTCTTGGTTGAGAGGCTGTGGTTGGTCTCTGCTGTGGATTTCCCAGCATACCAACACAGTAAATTTGGTGTTTGTTGACGAAGGGTGCCAATTGTTTGAGGCTTTTGGAGATTTTCTCTTTTTAATTTCATTGTCTAGCCGTAAGAAGCTCACCCCATCTTCGTGATGGCTTTCCATTACGCGGTGCCTAAGAACCGTAATATTTTAGACGCGACTCTTTTAATACGTGACATAGTTTTAACAGGCCCATTGTCCAACGACGATTTTTAGTAATCTTAGCGGTTAATCTGAGCAAAGCCTTTGATTTTATCAGAATCGAGTACATTTTTACGATTTTAAAGACAACGGCCTTTCCCGATAATTTTATCCGAGCTATAAAAGCATTAGATACTCGCATCAAAATCAGCGGCAAACTCTCGCCGACTTTTTATATTAAAAGTTCAGTCCGACAAGTTTGCCCATTGTCTATGACCCTTTTCGCTACAGCCATGGACCCTATCATAAGAACGATAAAGGACGTAGGGATAGGAGTCACCCGATGCGGGATATCCTTTCCAGGCATCCTATATGCGGATAATATTATACTATTTATTAGCAACCAAAATCATTTATGCGAAATACAAGCGATGATGGAGATATTCCGCCCAGAGGAACTAGAAATTATCAGAAAGAAATCCAAGGTGCTGATTCTCAAAGGATATACCCCTCCGGATAACCCTTGGTCGGTGGGTATAATATTGGGTTAATAATATTGGGTTTCTGGTGGGAGAAGACAGTGGATGAAACCATGAACAGAAATTGGGACGAGACAAGCAGAGCAGTTTGCTGGAACGCGGGGAGGTTCACCCTCCCCTCCCTTCCAATTACTGCCCGAGCTAGACTGATGAACCAAATAATCTGCCCAAGAATTTGGTATACGGCGCACATCTGGCCCATTCCTAAGAAAAGAAACGTGGAAATAATAAAATCAACAAACAATATGATTTTGGCACAGGTATATAAAAAAAGTTTCAAGGAGACAGCTTTACCAACCTAAAGAAAACGGAGGCTTGAACCTCACCAAAATAGAGACGATAAAGAACGTCATCTTCTCAAAACTGCAAATCCAAATTCTCGGGGGGAGGATAATCCAAGAAAGGTCCACTTCAAGCAGGCATGGGCAGGAGCCAGCGCTAACTCCTCTCATTTTAGAAAGGCCACTGCGCATGTAAAGAAAATCGTCGAACTATTGAAGCAGGGAGAGAATTTAAACCCAAAAATAATGTATAAAAGAATGCTGAACATGGAAAAATCGACCACGCCGCCCGCCGTTAATATCTCGTGGCAGAAATGGGCAGCGTGCGGGGTGGACGAGTGAGCGGGGAGTGTGATGTTTGATCTAATTGCGGACCTCCTCCCAACCCGGGAAGAGAGATACCGCATGGGACTTGCCGAATTGCCCCTCTGCCCCGGATGTGGGTGCGTGGATGCCGTTGCCCACCACGTCCTTGGCTGTGGCGATGGGGAAGTAATACATTACAAAACGTGGGATGTGTTTGGGGGTGGTACCGAATGAGTCTTATGACATATTTATGCTGGATAAAACTTAGTTATGAAAGGTTAAAGATGAAATGAATGCTAGAAGTTAGGATTTTTCCATTGCTCACTTTCCTCTTCTGAATTTCTCCCAGTTCTGCGGCTCACTAAATCTACACCAGGATTCTACCTATAATTGTGCCGAATGTCTTCAATTCAAAAGTCTTCATAATTCTGCTGATTAATTATGTTTCTGATTTTGTTTTTTTTGCAAGATGAAATTTAGATATTTATTTGACGTTAAAGCTCCCGTTGTATCATTTCATTAGTTCAAATGTTACACTAAATAATTGCTTAAATCTCCAGTTTTCGCATCCCAAATAAAAAACTTTGCGCTAGATAGCTAATCTGACAGTGAGTTTAATGTTTCATTTTAAAAGATTTAGAGAATACTTCAAACTGCTTCTTCATACGACCCAAATTTTCCACGCTACAGTTTAGCAATACGTGCTACAAGTTAAGTATTATTCCTTAACAATAAAATTCACATATTCAATATTAACAATAAAATCCACATAATTGCTGTTTTTATCGTATTCTGTTCCTGATAAAAAAAATTTGTCCACCAACACAATAAACTGGCAATTTATTTTAAATTCATGTTTTCTATGTTTGAGATTCTACTTTTAATGCTTCTTTCTACACCTCATAATTCCATCGCTACAATAATGGCCAAATTTCAAGGTTGCATGGTTGTATCTATTCCTCGTTTTCCGTTTCTAATTTTCTCCGAGTTCCGCGGCACATCACGCCCTACATCAGTAAATTTTTGTTTGATTAATATTTTTGTTGTTCAGCATTCGGCTCTCTTTTGTTTTCGTATAGAAAACTCCAAACTATTTTACTCCAAAATAGTATAGCATATAATTTTTAACAGCATACACAGACACTGAACACAATTTAATGGTATAGAAAATGTATACGTATATGACACAATTATTAATCACACTGAAAATTAAAATATCCAGGGAAATAAACAGACTAAATGCCAGAAGAGCATGCATTATCTTGAAATTGTTTATCTGTATGCCGCATCGTCTCCAAATCTAAAGAATACAACAGGATATTATCATTACTTATCAGTGATGTTTGCTGTTTGTATAATATTATTTGATTAATCTTAAGCATGTTTTTTGTGTGACATCTGGCTTCATGATGTTCTCTTAACCGATAATTTTGTGCAATTTTCTATCCATTAGGATTGGTTGACGACAGGCCTCTATCTCTCTCTACCCTCTGCCATATTCCACATTTCGAACAATCGTCCGCATTACATGTCCTCCGTTGTCGGCCTCATATTATCCTATCTCTGTGTTTTTATTATAACCCATTTTACACAACCTTCAAACGCACCTCGTCTAAAGGACAGGGATACTTTTCCGTTTCTCCTCCACACTGTCCATGGGGGTCATTCTGTAACTCCGAACCGATCGGTACGGGAGGCTTTTCGTCGGGTGCGACGTCACACCGACTACCGTGGTATTCTGTATGAAACCGATCGGTGCGCCGAAGGGCTTCCGTCGGGAGATTGTACCGACACGTAAAAGCTGTCGGTACCGAGGGGGATCAGTCGGTTTGCTCGAGAGACACCGTAACAAATGGACAACGTATTTAGATTTTTGTCTGAAATAGGTTTATTTGAGGCTTGTAATAGCGATATACTTTATTCACAGGATGAATAGAGACATTGCATGTAATGCAAAAGTTGAAGTTATGATAATAAAAGTGACGGCCTGAAAGAAAAACCCGAAAACAACTGGAATTCCGATGTGTAGCATTGTATTGATCGCTTGGCTCCTCAAAATGTTTTACTATTTGGCGCTATCAAGTACATTTACAGGCCTTTTTTTGCCTATGATGCATGTTGGATTACCTTATTATAGTATGTCCAATTGATTCCAGAAAATACTCCGCGACAAATGTCAGTAATTATTGCGCATAATATATATTCTCAAATTTGAAATTTTACTCATATGATCTAATTTTGTTCATTCAGCCACGCAGGAAACCTACTTATAAACACTACAGTAATTTATTATTTGAGAAATAGGCTACATCGTGCCGCTGTGAGATGTGCTTTTATTGACTTTTTTGCGCTTCAGTCCCAGTTTTCACAACAAAACAAAATACTTTGAAGCACCTTTTAAACTGAACTGTCAATTATCACTATGCCTCAATTAAATTTGGATTATTACATAAATACTGCCAATAGTGTAACATATTCGAACGACAAATTTTCTACTTAAACCACGAGAAACGTTCCTGCACGGCGTAATATGCTAATAACTAGGAATTAGGTCGTTACGGAGTAGCGACCGAGAAGCAAGCTTCAGCGAAACTTTCAGGGCCTCTGACATTAATTAATATATGTGTACTGACAATGACATACATGCAACAACAGCAAAGCAAGGAAGTGTTCAACGACATACTTAGCGGCACCTCCACTTCATTTCCTCTCATCATAGTTTTTCTCTACTACTCATTCAAGTCATTTTTACATTCACAATCGTTCCACGAAGACGCTAAATGAATGTTTCATGGCACGAGCGCGCAGCATTACCATTGCTATACACACGAATAAAGCAAATAAATGCGAACATTTCATAAGCACCCCACAAATATTCTATATTCATGACGATACTGTACAATTAGTTTCAACAATTAATTGGAACCATCTTCCGAAGGTTTGCACTCCACACGGAGGCCACTTTTGCGGCTAGAAAGACCAAATATATACAGCGCGATAAACTGTTTGCTTTCCATCACACGCGTTAATTTGCACATACAAATAATAAATAAATTGGTATAATTGACAAACCATATTTCTACATACATAAATCACAACACATTAGTTCTCGTTGCACCAAACATCTCTTTGGAAAACTTCATGTTCATAAATAAGCTACTTGCAATGTACTTGAAATATGAAGCACTTTTTTTTGCACAAATATACATTGTCACGCAATCAATTCACAGAACTTTATTATCCTCCTTTCGACATTACTGTGTGTGAATGACTTTACTTTCGACATTACTGAGTCTATGTATTGTAATATTTGTCACTGAATGTTGTTTTGGTTGATACCCCACGAGAGCACTAGGCGGCTTCATTTAGTCATTTGTTTCTTCTATCGTGTCTCTCGTCTCCATTGGTTGAAATGGGCCATGTGACCCTCAGCTTCGGTAACACTCGGAAAATTGGGAGGGAGGGGTATCCTGAGAGGGAGGAGTTATCAAACCGACTGGAACAGCGCCCGACTTGCTTACGGAATCGCCCGAGAAAGCTCCGTCGGTAAGGGAACCCCGAAGAGGACTATGTCGGTACGGTATTCATGCCGTCGGTAGGCTCCCGATCGGTACGGAACCGACGAAATACAGAATGACCCCCCATATCTCGATCTAATATCGAAGAAATTCTAAGATAAGGTCTTTATCAGTTTTTCGTCAACGTGATTTTGATGGAGTTGAAAGTGAATAGTTTTCATTTTCTCTAAAAACCTATATTTGCACGATATATGCTGAATCGCATTATACTACACCATCTTTCATGAAAAGTTTATGTGTCTCCTACGCCATCAAATTCTCTCACTTGTTTTATCAGATCTCCATTCACAGTAATGTTCGCAGCCTTATAATTTGCTGGGTCTGCAATTAGAACTTTTGTCTTTCGTGTAATTCAGCTGAAGATTTTATTTTTTGTTTGAAATATGATGCATTTCGCCTAGGATATCTGTACTTGCTTCTTCGCCATTCGCCTTAACAACGTAATCAACAGCGAATGAAATCTTCGGGATCATTTTTCCTTGTACTGCTATGTCTCCTAGATTCCCTGCGAGGACTTAGTCTTATGCTGCCTGTATATATATTTATTAAGGAGTTCAGGTGAAAGTGAGTATCCCTGCTTAATACCATTCCGCCTCATAACTTAAAATATTCGGACACCTCGTCGTCAGAGAACGATAATGTCCACATATTTGCTTGTTTCTCTCGTATCCTGTTCCTGGTAAAAAAAAATTGTCCATCAACACAATAAACTGGCAATTTATTTTAATTTCATGTTTTCCATGTTTGAGATTCTGCTTCTAATGCTTCTTTCGACACTTCATAATTCCATCGCTACAATTATGGCCAAATTTCAAGGTTGCATGGTTGTATCTATTCCTCGTTTTCCGTTTCTAATTGTCTCCGAGTTCCGCGGCACATCACGCCTCGGTGTGTATTCAGTCGGTAAAAAGTATATCATTATGTACGTAAAGTGTGCACTAGTTTCCACAATTGAAATATAGAATGTCTCACTGTTGATTCTCCCCTTATATCGTACATACATCATATGTAATGGAATTGGCTTTCAACATATATACGGACCTCAATTAGAGCATACGGGTAGGAAGTTCCCTTCCATGTATATAATATTGAAATTCTACCCAAGTCATATACCATTTGCAACTAAACAGTTTCTATATCCAATGCCTAATTTTTTGAGATTTATTTAGGTGATGTATGGACAATTTCTTCTTCGAAGGTGGAGCACCAACAAAGGTGGCCTCGCTGCCGTCTAAATCGCCCTTCAAATGTTTTGTGTGACATCTGGCTTCATTATGTTGCTCGAAACCGATAGTTTTGTGCAATTCTCCATCCAGAAGGATTGATTAACGACAGGACTCCACCTCTCTCTACCCTCTGCCATACTTCACATTTCGAAAAATCGTCCGCATTCCATGTCCTCCGTTATTGGTGTCATATAATCCAATCTCTTTGTTATTTTTGCTACCTAATATCACACATTCTTCAAATACCCTAAAGATCAGGAGACTTCCTTTTCTCCTCTTCACGGTCCACATCTCGATCCTTTAATGAAAAACTCTCTACGAAGAGGTCTTTATCAGTTTTTCGTCATCGTGATTTTGATGGAGTTGGAAGTGAAAGGTTTTCATTTTCTTAAAAAACTTCTATTAGCATGATATATGCTGAATCGCATTCTGCTGCACCCTCTTTCATCAGATCTTAATGTGCCTCCTACGTTATCAAATTCTCTCACTTGTTTTATCAGTTCTCCGTTCACTCTAATGTTCGCATCCTTATCTTTTGCTGTGTCTGCAATCAGAACTTTTGTCTTGTGTCTAATTTAGCTGATGATTATATTTTTTGTTTAAAATATGATGCATTTCGCCGGGGATATCTCTACCTACTTCTACCCTATCAGCCGTCACTACGTAGTCAACAGAAAAAGGTATCTTTTGGATCATTTTTCCTTGTACTGCTATGCCTCCTTGATTCCCTGCGAGGACAGAGTCTATTGCTGCCTGTATTCGTATTTAGTAAATAGTTCAGGTAAATATGAGCATCATTGCTTCATACCATTCCTCCTTTAGAACTCAAAATATTCAGACACCTTGTCGTCAGAGCCTCTCTTGAAAAATCAAAATTATTTGAAAAATCAAAATAACTACGCGTTTTACCATACTATTAGCGGGAAAACTATGAGTCATACTATGACGCGGTATGACGCTGTTCATACATCTTGAAAAATAAGAAAAAATTAATAAAATTTAAGGACTTGAACAATCCAAAATATTTAACAAATTAAAATTACTAACGCGTTTCCATATTCGTAGCAAAAAACCATGAAACGTACAAGGAAGCGTTATAAAGCCGTTCCTACATCTTGAAAAATTAAAAATGTTTTCAGATTTTCGGTTTGTCGTATAGTTTTTTTGCTACTGCAGAAAACACGAGAAAAGAAAAATCATTGAGATGCATTTATGAAAATAAGCATTAATAATGACGGTAGGATGAGCGATGCAAATATACTGTCGTCAACCAATCCTTATGGATGCAGAATTGCACAAAATTATCGGTTAAGAGAACATCATGAAGCCAGATGTCACACAAAAAACATGCTTAAGATTAATCAAATAATATTATACAAACAGCAAACATCACTGATGTGTAATGATAATATCCTGTTATATCCTTTAGATTCGGAGACGATGCGGCATACAGATAAACAATTTCGTGGTAATTCATGTTCTTCTGGCGTTTAGTCTGTTTATTTCCCTGGATATTTTAACCTGCTGTGTGATTTATAATTGTCTCTCAAAAGTTAACATTTTCCCAACCAATAATTTTCGTTCAGTATATGTATATTCTCCAAAAAATACAGGCTACATCTATTTTGGAGTAGGATAATTTTTGTTTTCTTTAAATAAACAAAACAGAGATTCATAATGTAGGGTTCAATACCACGTAGTATTTGAAAAAAATCTACAATAAAGGTTAAGAATTTGAAAAATTCAAATTATTTAAAAAATGAAAATTGCTAACGCGTTTTGTCATACTCGTAGCGAAAAAACAATGAGTTGTACAATGAAGTGGTTACAACCCGTTCCTACATCTTGAAAAATGAAAAGTTAAAAATACTGCCAAATTTTCGGTTTGTTGTATGTTTTTTTTGCTACTACAGAAAACACGAGAAATGA
The DNA here is from genome assembly GCA_963169105.1 of Ceriagrion tenellum. Classification (NCBI taxonomy): domain Eukaryota; kingdom Metazoa; phylum Arthropoda; class Insecta; order Odonata; family Coenagrionidae; genus Ceriagrion; species Ceriagrion tenellum. Next base: position 15,775,035 of record OY720638.1, read on the forward strand.
ACAAAAATGGAGGTGCATTTATAAAATAACAATTATTAAAGACGGTAGGATGAACGATTCAAACATACTCAAGTATTATCTTGCTAAATTGAAGTAATAGCTAGAACAATTGATGAGCAATCCCTTAATAGATTATTTAGAATGGAGGCCTATGTGGCGTAATGATAAACATGTACGAGGCTGTCACTTACGTGGGCGAATTCGAGTTTTCAAGAGTGTTTTAAGTGTCTCGTCAATTGTGAATTATTCTCTAAGCGTGCTAAAATTTATTAATAAATATTAACGGAAACGACATCGATATACGTCACATGCTGTAAACTAAAATATTTTTCAAATAAAAAAATTGCTGATGCAGGGCGTAATGTGCTTTGGAACTCGGATAAAATAAAAACGGTAAACGAGAAATAGATACAAACATGCGACCTTTAAATTTGGCCATATTTATTGCGATTAAACTATGAGGTGTAGAAATAAGCATTAGAAGTAGAATCATAAACGTGGAAAATAAAATTTCGTAACCTTAGAGAATAATTGACGATTGATGAGATACTTAAAACACTCTAAAAAACTCAAATTCGCCAACGTAAGTTTCAGCCACGTACATGTTTATAATTACACCGCATTTCCCTTTAATCAAAATATTTTATGTAATTATACTTTGCCCTTCAGTTTTTTTGCTTTTAATTTAGCTAAGCAAGATTATACTTGAGTATGTTTGCATTATTCAACCTACCGTCATTATTAATGCTTATTTTATAAATGCACCTCCATTAATGTTCATTTCTCGTATTTTATGAAGTAGAAGAAAAACTATAAAACAAACCGAAAATCTGACAACATTTTTAAATTTTATTTTTCAATATGTAGGAACCACTTAAACCACTTCATTGTACGACTCATGGTTTTCTCGCTATCAATATGGCAAAGCGCGTAATTAATATTAATTTTACAAATAATTTGGATTTTTCAAATTCTTAACTTTTATTGAAGTTCCCCGCCCTAGGGGGATATAAGGGAAATGTAATCTTCTCACCCTAGAGGTCCACCAAGGGCTTTTTGATTAGGATAAAGGATGAATCGTGGCAAGGAAAACGACAAGAGACGGATTAACGACAAACTAAACTAAACCTAACAGCTATCGCATATTTATCTAACCGCGCTCTGCTTACACTTGAAACGCACCCGTGGATAAACAAGTCAAACTTTTTACAAAACGTCTTTTATTTCAAATAATTCCCTCAGAGGATATAAAACATATATACAGAAACATACGTACAGAAAGGCACACTGCCTATGAAATCGGATGTCCAAATCACTACTCACAATTTACACTAAAGCCCACAGGTACAACACTGCGTCTGATTCCGTCTGAGCGCGAGCTCGTCCTTAAGTTCACGAACACAGCTTCCTCCGGCGATAAGCGACGAAAATCCTCTCTCAGCGCTTCCTACGAGGTACTCGGAAACATGGCTCGGACCATTACTCAGTAGCTTAACTGGCTAAAGCACTCGGCCGAAAATCGAGGTATCCGAGTTCGGATCTCAGTCAAGGCGGATGATTTTTCTCTGTGGAAGTTCGCACTATTATGGTAAAATCGATCACAGACACAAAATGAAATAAATATACCGCGGAACCGATGTATTTAATATGTCATTATACCACATACAGAAAGTGAAAAGAGTAATTGGGGTAGACGAGTTCTATGTAACTTAGACCCTCATTAATAGTAATTGTAGTGACCCTCATTAGAGTAATGACACTAGTAGAATAACTTAAAAAAGACATTGTATGTCGAAACCATGTTCGGTAAAAATAAAAAAGTGTGGAATGTACAAAGCGACAAATTGTTTCATGTGTCACGTTTCCACAAAGTTATGACTGAAACTAACTTATACTCATTAGAGTAGTTTTTGTAGTTGTGTTTAATATCTTACCAGTCACTAACAGCTCACCGCGCATGACATTTACGGCGTGATTTAGCAGTCTGTATGGTTTAGAACCTTATAAGGCTACTTATCATTCGGTTTAAAAAAAGTAACCATAAGTTATATCAATACTAGTTCTGAGTGATAGCTTGTTCGTGTACGTTGCACTCTCCTAGTTTACGATCTGATAGAGCATAATTATCCTGACTGGCTCTGGCTTGCACCTATCGGCCGATGGAAAGAGCGTGGCTCAATATTAACTTGATGAGTGCTGCACGCCTGATGCAGTAGGGTATAAGGAGATTAGAAATTAAGAGGACAGACAGTCTTTAGATAAGGATTTAGATGCGATTAATGATTGGTTTGATAGTTGGCAGCTAGAATTAAATTTGAAGAAATGCGCGATAATGAACTTTTGGAAAAAAATGTCTTTCCCCGGAATAACTTTGCATCAAAGAAAAGAAAATATCTAACGTAGAATCTATTAAATACTTAGGCGTCACCATCACTGAAGACATGTCATGGGGTAACACATCAGGGATATAACTAGTGTAGCAAACCGTAGAGTAGGATTCGTAAAAAGGGTTCTAGGCAAATGCGATGAGAAAGTACGAGAAAGAAGCTATTTTACACTTGTCAGGCCTCATTTAGAATATGCCGCTAGTATATGGGATCCGTACGAGGAAGGTATGATAAAAGAATTAGAGCGCGTGCAAAGGAGATCTGCTAGGTTTGTTACAGGCCGTTATGATAATTGTATAAGTGTTACGAGCTTAATAGAAGAACTTGGATGGGAACTACTATCAGAACGCTGGTTAAAATTTAGGTTAAACCTTTTAAGTAAATTCGAAACTGAGTTGTTCACAGATGACGTTAGATATATATTGAGAACCCCTGCGTATTATGCTAGGTTTGATCATATTAACAAGATTAGAGAGATAGATTGTCGTACCGATAGATTTAAAATGTCATTTTTCCCTCGTACTATAAGAGAGAACAATAGGCAGCATAGCAAAGGGATAGGTAGGTGAAATATAGTTTAATATAGTTTAATATAGAGTAGTCTGTAGTGCATGATGCATGTGATAACAACCAATAATCCCTTCCTTATTATGTAGATACTAACCATCTAGCTCCATGTGACCATATTATCTAGCATGTCTCTATAAAATATCCAAGTTGCATGTCAATAGTGCATGTTTGGTGATCTTCACCCCCTGCCACACACCCTCGTGGTGGCTCACAGGGTATCACGTCGATGTAGATGTAGCATAGGATCTCCAGGGGGTAGCAGCACACCTGGGTGTATTGTTTTGGCGGCGGTTACTTCCCTTCAACCCACATCGGCTGCTGCTGGCATTCGTTCTATTGGGTGGGGAAATCCTTGTCAGCAACAGCCAACATTTGGTGCTCAAGGGTTGAATACGTTTTACCACAAATAAGTGCTCTTATCGAAATAAAATTATCTTTATTCTATTTTATTTAGTAATCTTGCGGAAAGTTTAGCTTTGAATTCACGTGAGGAAAAATCCTCTGCATTTTTACACATGGGGCCCCGAATAACCTATATTGTTCATTTATTCATCTCTGCGTTCATCCTACCATCCTTCTCGTCCATAAAATCTTTTCCCTCTCTTCCCCTTCCCGCTAGCCTAGCATTCTTCCCTCTATCATGGCCTCTAGGAACCGTTATTAAATCTCCCAACCACCTATCCTGCCTCTCTCTCCAGAATCTCATCAAGAAGTTTCCTTTCCTCACCCAGCATAAGAACCACTTCCTCGTTCGTCTTCCTTTCCACCCATTGAACCTTCTCCATTCTCCTCCACACCCATATCCCCGACACCTGCAGCCTATTATTGTTCTCCTTTCTCAGAATCCACATTTCTGCCCCGTGCATTATGCTGATCGCCAGCCTCTTCTTCATATTCTTGCCCTAAGTCCCCATCATCAGCTTCCTTCTCTTAATTAATGCTTTCTTTGCTACACTACTCTTCATGTCTTTTCCACTATGCCCAATAAATCCTAGAGTACTATGCAAGTAATTAATATAATATATAATGCTCTACCAGCTTGTTTTGGCTTTCCGATTTTCATGAACACCCCTACTTACTTTTCTCTAGAGAATCATGGGAATTTAGTATTCTTGAGTTTTATCTGCATTCCATATTTTCCTGCGCTTGAGTTTCTGAAGTTTCTACTGAAGCTTGTAATTCTTTTGAAGACATACTAAGCTATGCAACAGGCAGCCCTACCTCATCCGAAGGCCAACCTAATTTTCAGACAGCCACCCTCACCAACAATTATTACATCTCCCAACCACCTATCCTGCCTCCCTCTCCAGAATCTCATCAAGAAGTTTCCTTTCCTCACTCAGCATAAGAACCACTTCCTCGTTCGTCTTCCTTTCCACCCATTAAACCTTCTCCATTCTTCTCCACACCCACATCTCCGACACCTGTAGCCTATTATTGTTCTCCTTTCTCAGAATCCACATTTCTGCCGTACATACATCGCGGGGTAGTATGTAGATGTAGATACGTCATGCTGTTCGCCAGCCTCTTCTTAATATTCTTGCCCTAAGTCCCCATCATCTGCTTCCTTCTCTCAATTAATGCTTTCTTTGCTACACCTTGTTGCACACTCACACACACGTTCTGGAAGTACTTTCTCATCTTTGAGCCCAGTCCTTCCTCTCTCGCCGTTAGACTGGGTCTCCCTCCCTCGGTCAAACTAAAACTCGCTCCCCCTCGAGAGCGATTTCAATGGCAGACCAGGAAACAAAAAAAGGCCGCGATCTATCCGCCACGGCACCGGGCAGAGGGAAATTTAAAGAAACTAAAAGACGGTCCCTGGTAATGTCGCGCGAGTATCTCGCCCGCCGTGAATCATTCATGGATTCACCAAAGAAAAACTAACGGAAAATGAAAAGGACAAAAAATGGGAAAACAGATGAAAAACGAAAATAAATAAAAATTAATAATAAAAAAGTCACATAAGCCTCTGTGGGTTCACTCGGGTGAGACTGGCTACGGCACTAATCTCACCGCAGGCCGCACCAACGCACCCGACACCGTCTTCAATTCGGCTACTCGTACCTCCCCCAGATAGCCCGGATAAAGGCGAGTGACGCGTCCCAATTCCCAGTTGGACGGTGAGGAGTCGCGGTCCTTAATGAATACGAGTTCCCCGATTGATATAGTGGATCCATCATAGGTCCTCTTGCTCCTTTGTTGCAGCGTATGCAAGTATTCCCAAGACCATCTTCGCCAAAACTGGCGAGTAATCTGCCTAATTAATTGGTAACGCGGTGGAAGTGGCATCATTTCGTCATTAAAAGGTGCAGGCAAAGTTGAAACGGGCCTATCGATTAAAAAAACCCCTGGTGTCAAGCAAATCGTTTCAGATGAGTCCACCGATAAAGCTACCAACGGCCGCGAATTTAATATCGGGTATATCTCCGCTTGCGTCACACACCTTTGTAAATTTTTTTTCCGAGAAAGTGGTTTATTTCAAGATACTAACAGTGACATACATTTCTTCTCATAAATAATAGTAAAAATCATAGGGCTTGGGCGCACAGAAAAATGAATCATGCCCTTTTTGCACAGTATATAAATTTGATTGATATACGATTTGGTCTACTATTCCACCATGATTGTTTCAATGATGTCGGTCGCAGTCTTGCAGTCATGAAGACTACCTGGAAGACATGGGGCCATGCGTCTCCGTGAATGGCATATCAGTCTCGGTGATCCTGCTGTTTCGATTTTTGGGGCCATCCAAGTCTTAAGTAAGACGATTGAGCCATTTTTGACCCCCTCCCCCTTTCCCCTTATGTAAGACAATGTAAGATTCTCCCCTGCCATCCTCCCTCTCAGTCGTCAATAAGACGTTAGATGTACGTAGAGGTAATGCAGGTAGCTAGTCAGGCGACAGAATAGGAGTATAGGTGTAGCGGTGAGATTACGGAAAATACGCCAGTAACGAGCGGGTGCTCCATGTTACTGCTAAATTTCATTCGAAAACGATACAATTTTTCAAAACGGACAAAAATCTTATGTGAATTGGTTCCAGACCAACTGCCCAACATAAGACTATGTAAGATGATCCCAACCCCTCACCCCCAAAAACGTCGTACGTAATACTTGAATGACCCCTTTCCAAACTCGGATTGTTTCAGTACGATGTAAGGCCGCACCATCTGTTTCCTCTTCATGAGATACATTCTGAATAGTTTCCTCATCCAGTTCCTCAATTACAGGATTTTATGAAGCCTCAGGTGTTTCCACTTCATCATCATCTGCAAACATACTCCCATCAATACGAGGAACCCGGTCACAGCACTTAAAAATACAATAAATCGACCTACGAAAATATTTACATATATCAGAGTCTTCTCCCATGACAGACGGTAATTCTTCGAGTAAAATATGTTCAATTTCCTTGTTTCCTAAGGCATGAGGCGTACTGAAAATAAAAACAATGCAGTCACTTCTCCTTTCTTCTAATTTAGGCGTCGAATAAAAATTACTTTCGAAAATAATTATATAAGGTATTTACAAATGGGCACTAGTGCACTAAGGTAATAACTTTAAAATGATTAATCAGAAATAAATATTACCTGTGCAGTGTGCATATTCCAGCATATTGAACAGCGAGGCAGAAATCTCTATATCGCCAGCAGAACACGCTAACGCACACTGTGTGATGATTGTCGGCCGGAATGTCCCAGCGGTACTTGCATATCTGTCCCTTTTAGTCAAAACGGTGTACGATTCTTCAGGGTTATTTTTTGGTAATGCATAATCAATGATGTGTGAAAAGGAGAACGCATATTTTCCAATACTAAGTCGACAGCAATTTTATTTACACAGGTTGCTTGTGGGCCAGCATTTTTAAAGTATCTTCGGAATATGAAACGGAAATTTTGCGCTCAGCGCACTCTTTTGAGGAGTCTTTTAACTAGACAGCTAGTAATATGTGCCAGGAAAGTACCTCTGGATTTTTATTTCATAATTTTCTTTGCCTTCCCTTTCTTTAAAAAATTACGAATACGGTTTCATAAATCCTTAGAAATTAATTTTTCAGTATCAGAAATCGCCATTATGGACCGGGGTAGGGTTAATGGGCGGGTAGAGGGGAAATCATTAAAATATATTTATATTGCCATTTACGACGAATTTCAAACTTCATGAACAGTTAAAAATGCCCTTATCCTTCCTTTCAACCTTACAAAAATCATGAAAACAGTAGCATAGATTCTTAGAAATGCCTTTTTCAGTATCATAAATCACGATTTACGCGTGTTCCGTCCCACCCTAGCACCTCTGTTTCACTCCACGGACCCGTAACCATGTTGGCTGGGGAAATAATGGGTAGGTTTCTGAGATGAAATTAGTGAGATCCCTCTGCCGGAGCTTCGGTGAACCTAGGAAAATGGCGTCGAAAAAGTTGGAAAAAATGACGAAAATCGATCATTTTCCAAGGTGAATAGTTAAAAAACCAAGGATTCCATAGTTTTTTCCATAAATTGTCTAATCTACATCTACATACTACCCCGCATGGGCGTGCTTTGTTTTACTCCAGGAACAATGAATTTTCCAATACGAGCATTGAAATCCCCTAAAAATATTAATAGCTCATCAGGGGCTATGGTGAGAGATTTATAAGGGAGTACGATGAGAATGCCGGTGGGAGTGCGATATATTTAATCCTGTGCCGCGAGGGGCCTTAAATATCTCACTCTAAAATGTGATTGTCAGTACTCCGTTTGTTGTAAATATGCTAAATTTAAACAAAAAATAGTCTGGCAGAGCCACATAGTGGCTGTAGGGCGGCCACTGCAGCACAGCTACCTTATGCTTGGTCAAATACTCGGTCACTAAGAAGGCGGTTCGCAGCGGTCCAAGAGATCACGCGAAATTGTCACTCGAGCATCCTTCTGATCTTCCGACAGCACCTAGGGGACCATCTTGGCACACACCTCTCTCATGGCCAAATCTTCCGTAGCCATGCGATACATTGTGGTTTTCGGAATATTGCACTCTTCGGCTGATATTCTGACTATCAAATATTGATCAGAATTGTGCATGTCTCATACTCTTGGCAAATTTTCCTCGCACTGTGTCGTTTATGGACGTCCAGGGCGTTCCTCGCCGTCAATCTCCCTTATTTCCTCCAGGAACTACTTGTGCCAGTGATATTCCATTTCCGGGAACATTGATTCATCTCAGTAAGTATTTTAACCATGGTCTCCGGACCCGATTTTCCGAGCTAAGCACAACATTTTATCGCGCAGCGTAGCTCCAGGGGACATAAATTCGTGTATTCGTGACGCGATTCCAGAGGAAGGGGTTTAGTACAACAGCTATTTCAACACTGTTACGGCTCGCAGCCAATTGATGTTGCTCTTTCAAGACCCCCCCACTACCTTTCCCGCCAGAAATCGCCCCAATCCAGTCGTTTGCGTCGGCGGGAAAACCTCACTAGCTATATTTGAACATCCGGAAGTTGGGGTAGGTAAAGTAGGAAGAGTTTTCTGATCTTGCTCATTTCTTCTGCTTGCAGGAAACTTCAGCCGTTCGAGGCCGTAAGGCTAGTAATAGCAGGTATCGTGGAGGTAATTATCGGTGCTGATCAGTAAGTTTATTGTGCATAACCTCCTGTGAATGCAGATAGATAAGTCGTCGTGCTTAACATCTATTGCCATGCTTTGCTCGTTTCGGTGAAGGACGTTCAATGCTCAATAATACAAGGGCTTGTGTTTTGATCGTATTAAGCGTATCAACAAGTGACTCATAAAAACATAAGGAATGAACATACCCATACGTATTTGCAGAAACGCTTCATTTCAACTCTCCGAGTTCGGCAATAGGTACTTCGCCGGCGTGTTGTGGTTTTTGGTCCTCAGCTTGCCCCCCACCGACCTGCAGTGAATTTACAGCTGTGCTCTTGTTCTTTTCTGTCCGAAAAATTTAGTTCATCGGCCACATCGAAGGTTTCAAGATCGATATCAGCCGTTCCTCACAGTTGAAGTTGCGTAGCAAACACGTTCTGGTTGCAACCAAGAAGGGATCAAGTTATTTAGTCGAGATCATATCTTCTTCCATGTGAATCACTAACTATAAATGCGTTCGTATCGAGTGTGATTCGTACTCCGCCCCTGGCTGAACAGAATGTCCGCTAGGTATCTACTTTTGGACGTAGATATTATTGACATCTCTGCAAGGCATTGAGACAAAATGTTGATTACTCAATGAAATATTTATTTATACGTGTATTTAATTTTAATATTTGACATTAAAACGTTTATCCAGCGTTCTTTGTGTTGAGATACGAGTCGTTCTTCTCATTACGGGGGGAGAGTGACCGCCCTTGTAATTCCTCCCTAAAATTGGAAAAATGGTGTTTGCAACAGGATCCATACCCCCTTTTCCCCGGAAAATAGCTACCCATCAAAATAGCGGCCACAATCTGCCATGTGGAAGAGAAACACTTCTTATTTTACCTCTAGGATCCCCAGTTGTCCTTCCTTAGCATCTTTTCTGTCTATTCCAACTCATTTTTGGAAATAGCAAAACTGCACTTAGCACCATATGCTTGAGATAAGTTATACTAGCTCATTATCCTGCTAAGCAAAGGCTTCCTTCAATGATATCAGGGGGTGAGCTTCACAAACGTCTTCTAAAGTTTAAGAAGGCATTGCGGCTAGACCCATTGCTGTCTGGAGGCCAACTCGCCCTACTGGGCTGAATTTCATGGTCGACAGGATTTATCTCCTTGTTTGATATCCTTATACTGTCTAGTGATAGGTAACTTAGGTGGTTTCTCATTGCCTTCCTCTAATGCGAGGATTGACATGGGAGGACTATCACTTGAGTGGCCACTCCTTCAGGGTTGAATTTCTGTTATAAGTCCATGGTTCACTGAAATGCGGGATGATCCATTCCCATAAGAAAGTAGTTTTGAAGAAAGTTTGAATCAAGGGTGAATTATCACATGGACATTTGGTGGAAAAGTGAATGATTTGAATGTGCTGAGTAGACAAAAGTGGTATTCAATCATATAATAATAGTTTAATGTAATAAACACACTTTTAAACATAGAAGTACCGTTGTGCTTAAGATTTTCATAGGTGTACGTAAGCTGTAAGATGTACTACAGTCTATATTAACGATAAATAATTTCAAGTGAAGGAAGGAAAGCAAACGTACTTGGGAATAATTTTCATTGGGGTATATTGGCGTCCTGTAGGTAATGATCATTTCATTTATATAAATTCTTGCTACAGTGCTGAATATTTAGGATGGGTTATATGTTGGCACAATAAGAATTTGATGGACAAATTTCAGTCGCAGACTTTATATGCGAGAGAGAGACACCGTCGGAGTATTTGCCATAACATACGATTTATATACAAGTTTCCTTACAAAATATAAAGCATGAGTCGACATATGACTATAATAACTGTGTTTGCGTACAAATAAAACTCTTAGACGGAGTAAAAAGTACATATTTCCGCAAAAAATGATTGGAACCGGCGAATGGAAGCTAGAGGAGCTATGATAAAAATAAGGAAAACAACATCATTTTTCTTTCTCGATTACTCAGTTTCAGTATCCTCACCCAGGACTGACTTGTCTGCTACGAGCTCCCGAGTGCGCCAAGGCCGATCGCTCAACGGCAAGGGAAGCCTCCCCTCGCCGGTGTTAGTGGGCGTGAGACCCCGGTCTCTCGCCCATCAGTTTCCTGGGAATTTGTGCAGTGTTTTTCTCCTGCTTCGATGTGTTTTTGACATTTGGACAGCCACCCTTAAGAACTCGTAGAAGTGAGCCTTTGCGCTGTATAGTTTTACGACGAGTGATTCTTTTTTTGGACATAATTTTCCCATTTCCTGTTTGGAAAGTGAACTTTTTTCAGTTTGCCCCAACTTTTGTTTCTTTTTGTGTGTGCCCCCATCTGTGTGACACAAGTAGTGTCAGAGAGGGGAATTCCCCCTCAGCCCCTGGATCAGAGAGATTCACAGTGTTTTATTTTTTTACAATTACATCAACTGAACGAGTAGAAATGGTCGTACACCGGGTCAACACCCTACTCGTGCAGACAGAGGACAAGGAAAGAATACCGACGCCGCTTGAGGTCCATGTTTTCGCAAAGGAAACATTGGGCCTCGCGGCCGAAGAAATCGTAGCTATACAGTTTGGCTTTAACAGGCGACACGTGTTCATAAAAATGGCGAATGAAGAGATATTACAAACAAATTTTGAGACGAAGAGACAGAGACTTCCCTTCCCAACGGAGGAGAACAAGGTGATACCTTACCACTGGAAGCCGAGTAAACGTAAAAGCACTCTGCTAACCGTACGACACCACGAGGGAAACGATAGAGATGGAATTGGGCCGATACGGCAAAATAATCCACAGCTGGGACGGGGAGTAGGAGGGGATCGGGCCTATCCGCGCCAAAACCGGCACAAGATTCGGAAGAATGACAATCGAAAGGAACATACCCTCCTACGTGATGGTCGGCGGAAACCGTGGACTCATTATATACGATGGCCAAAGAAGGACCTGCGCCCGATGTATCGAGGAGGGTCATGAGAGGAGAAGTTGCCCGAGAAATGACATAGGAAGGTGATATAGTGACATCATGGTTGCCGGCCCGGAAACCAATGAAGATGAGGAGACGCTGCGAGGGCGTTAAGGGCGTAAATGCGGCGAGAGAGTTAAGTACGATGGAGGTCGATCCTCTTCCTCGGCGCAACCGCCGCCCCTGTTGACTTTCGACCGCGGACAAGTGGGGAGGGGGAATAGGTAAAGCGAAGCCCCTCCTAACCCGCGGAAGAGAACAGCAGGACAAAAGATGCCATGAAACGTCCCTGAGTAGATCACCGGAAAAACCCCCACCCCAAGACATCGCCCCAGTAGAAGCACCTCACCCGCCGCCCAACCTCTTCCCCCACCCTCACCCCTCCCCGTACAGCGGTCACCTTCATGCCATAGCCATGAGCCCCTCCATGATTGCCGATAACGAGACCGCCCCCGACATCACCCCTCTTCCCCAGGAGACGAGTGAGAAAGAGGGAAGAAATTATCATAGAGGAAGGGGACCACGTTGACGGGCGCTCTATGGCCTTCGCAAGGCCTGTCGCGTCCGACACCGCAAGCGACGAAGAGGGGAAAGGGACCATTTGCCTTGCTACCTCCCCCTCAAGCATATGCCATATATCAGAAACTGCCGAAATTGACATCGCCTCCTCGCCTTTCCTTAACCCATCCTCTTCCCTTTCGCTACCCACCGCCAGCCCGAAGGAGGAAGGAGAAGAAAGCGAAGAAGAATGGAATATCATAAAACGCAGCCAGGAGAGAGGGGGGGGCGGAAAAGTCGTTCCCGTTCCGGCTCTGAGAAGCGTTGGGCGAGGAACAGGAGGGAGAAGAGTAGCGGCCTGACTCCGGATTCCAGGAGTCAAAAACAATGTCTCCGCCATTCATCGAACAACAAGTAAGACCCCTCCCCTGCTCTGCACTATGATAATATCAAGTTTAAATATTGCGGGGGTCTCAAGCCCCCTAAAAATTAAAATACTTTCGGCCTTCTTCCGGCAACAGAATGTAGAAATAGCACTTTTACAGGAGACGATGGAGGGGGTCGTTTGGCTGGACCCCTTCCTCCGGCCCTTAATAAAATGCGCGGGGCCGGGTCGCGGTACCACCATTCTCATCAAAAAGGGATTGGAATCCAAGAACCCGAGGTACCACCCTTCATGAAGGATCACCCCTATCACAGTAAACGGAGTTCACGTGGTCAATGTATACGCGCCGTCAGGAGGGGGGCGGAGGGCGGAGCGGGAGATGAATGAGACTCTAGTCCCCTATTTGGGCCTGTTTACGGGAAAGGCCATCTTAGCGGGAGATTTTAACCGTCCCAGCCGGGCTTTCAACATTTTAGTCGACTCAGTTCTTTTAACCGACGTCTTTTTTAATTCCGCGGGCCCCGTGCACTATACACGTGTTGGCCACGACTCGCGCCCGCGAATCGACTTCCTCTTCTTATCCTACCGACTAAAAACCTGCCCCTTCAGAACCAAAATCCTACCCGTATCATCATCCGATTACTGTGCCCTTTTAATAAACCTCACCCTCCCTACCTCATCCCCACCCTTTCTCGCAAATTCATATCCTATGTGGCGTTTCGACATAATATTATTGGAAAATAAAAGACTATTGACTGCATACGAGAGCGAGTTGGAGACTTACCACCACTCGCAACCAAGATCTAGACATCATACAATGGTAGGAAAAGGTTTTCAAACCAAAAATAAAAATCGCACCTGAATTGGATCACACGCGAATGGCGTGACCAAAAGGAGGAAACAATCCAATTTTACTGCGAAGTACTGAAAGAAATTTTAAGCCTCAATCCTCGCCCCCCAGATTTTTACGAGCAGGTAACCTCGCTAAAAGACCAAACTTTAACGCATGAGATGAAACGGTATGCCCCAAGTCGGTGGCAGAGAGAGTTGGACCTGAGACTTGCGGCCCGATGACTTTCTCAGAACTGCGGAGAGTAATTAGACTCCGCAGGGACCCCGAGCCCTACCTGCCACCGAAGGAGGTGTTGGGCGGGGACCTCCTAGAGGAAGCCCGCCATGGAGGGAAGAGGACTCCTCGCCCCTCCCACCCCACCCGAAGAGGAAGCCCAGTCGATGGCGAGGGAGATAAGTCGAAAGGAAGTGGAATTCGTTCTCCGCTCCCTCCCAAGAGGGAAAGCCCCCGGTTCGGACGGTTTACCATACGAATTTTACTTCGCGTGCTCAGATATTTTAACACACATTCTAGTCAAACTTTTTACCGCGATTTTTAACCCAGGCGGTGGACTGACTCGAAGTCAGTGCACCGCTGTGATCTCACTGCTTCCAAAGAAAAATTGGCCAAAGTCGTTTGACGACTTTCGGCCGATTGCCCTTTTAACTCGGGTTATACGATTTTAACTCACGTTTTTGAGAATCGTCTTTCGGCCGTAGCCGATCTGCTTTAATCTGATACACAATACGCGGTGAAATAAAAAAGAGAAAACCACCCCTAATCTCAGATGCCCCCACTAGAATCTCAGAATACCCCCACTCTCTTTTACACCTCCCCCTTCACATTCCCCCTTCCCCAATCATTTTCTTTGGTTGTTTTCATTCGCGTTTTGTTTATCGCCCTTCCCCCTCCCTCTTTCCCAATTGGTTGTCTCTTTCCCCCCTCCTCCTCAGTTTACCTTTATTTACAACTCGGATGACTTGGCCCTTCCTCACTTCAACCCTGCGTTGAAGTGACGCGTTACCTTCGGTTCGCTGAAGAAGGCTACTTTGTAGCCGAAATACGCTTTAAATTTATTCGACCCCCACCCTCGTCCTGTTGTGTTGATTTGACCACGCTCTTTTAGAGCTGATTCTCCCAGAAGTCTCCCAGAAGAAGAAGCCCATTTGTGTGTGTGAGTGAGTGATTTTGTGTGCTTGTGAGTGTGCTTGCGTAAATAACCGGGCATCCTTAGCGGGGTCTCATTTGCCCTGTGAAGGACCCCAGGTTATAACCCAAACATCCTTAGCGAGGTCCTATTAGCCCTTGCAAAGGATCCTATTGGGTTGTGTGTGCGCGTCTGTGTTTGGTCCCTGGCGAGGAAGTAACATTCCCGTAAAACAACACAGGGAGGTATTCTTGGTTGAGAGGCTGTGGTTGGTCTCTGCTGTGGATTTCCCAGCATACCAACACAGTAAATTTGGTGTTTGTTGACGAAGGGTGCCAATTGTTTGAGGCTTTTGGAGATTTTCTCTTTTTAATTTCATTGTCTAGCCGTAAGAAGCTCACCCCATCTTCGTGATGGCTTTCCATTACGCGGTGCCTAAGAACCGTAATATTTTAGACGCGACTCTTTTAATACGTGACATAGTTTTAACAGGCCCATTGTCCAACGACGATTTTTAGTAATCTTAGCGGTTAATCTGAGCAAAGCCTTTGATTTTATCAGAATCGAGTACATTTTTACGATTTTAAAGACAACGGCCTTTCCCGATAATTTTATCCGAGCTATAAAAGCATTAGATACTCGCATCAAAATCAGCGGCAAACTCTCGCCGACTTTTTATATTAAAAGTTCAGTCCGACAAGTTTGCCCATTGTCTATGACCCTTTTCGCTACAGCCATGGACCCTATCATAAGAACGATAAAGGACGTAGGGATAGGAGTCACCCGATGCGGGATATCCTTTCCAGGCATCCTATATGCGGATAATATTACACTATTTATTAGCAACCAAAATCATTTATGCGAAATACAAGCGATGATGGAGATATTCCGCCCAGAGGAACTAGAAATTATCAGAAAGAAATCCAAGGTGCTGATTCTCAAAGGATATACCCCTCCGGATAACCCTTGGTCGGTGGGTATAATATTGGGTTAATAATATTGGGTTTCTGGTGGGAGAAGACAGTGGATGAAACCATGAACAGAAATTGGGACGAGACAAGCAGAGCAGTTTGCTGGAACGCGGGGAGGTTCACCCTCCCCTCCCTTCCAATTACTGCCCGAGCTAGACTGATGAACCAAATAATCTGCCCAAGAATTTGGTATACGGCGCACATCTGGCCCATTCCTAAGAAAAGAAACGTGGAAATAATAAAATCAACAAACAATATGATTTTGGCACAGGTATATAAAAAAAGTTTCAAGGAGACAGCTTTACCAACCTAAAGAAAACGGAGGCTTGAACCTCACCAAAATAGAGACGATAAAGAACGTCATCTTCTCAAAACTGCAAATCCAAATTCTCGGGGGGAGGATAATCCAAGAAAGGTCCACTTCAAGCAGGCATGGGCAGGAGCCAGCGCTAACTCCTCTCATTTTAGAAAGGCCACTGCGCATGTAAAGAAAATCGTCGAACTATTGAAGCAGGGAGAGAATTTAAACCCAAAAATAATGTATAAAAGAATGCTGAACATGGAAAAATCGACCACGCCGCCCGCCGTTAATATCTCGTGGCGGAAATGGGCAGCGTGCGAGGTGGACGAGAGAGCGGGGAGTGTGATGTTTCATCTAATTGCGAGCCTCCTCCCAACCCGGGAAGAGAGATACCGCATGGGACTTGCCGAATTGCCCCTCTGCCCCGGATGTGGGTGCGTGGATGCCGTTGCCCAACACGTCCTTGGCTGCGGCGATGGGGAAGTAATAAAAAAAATTACAAAACGTGGAATGTGCTTGGGGGTGGTACGAGTTTTTATTGTTATTAACTTTTTATTGTTAAATTAACTTGAGTATTTTTCAAAGTTCATCCTACCATCATTATAAATGCTTATTTTATACATGCGCCTTAATCATTGGACATTTCTCGTGTTTTCTGTAGTAGCAAAAAAAATATACATCAAACCGATAAATCTTCATTCCGTGCAATATTCCAATCCTTATCTCTTGCTGTGTCTGTAATCAGAACTTTTTTCTTGTGTTTCATTCAGCCGAAGATTGTCTTTGTTGTTTTTAATATGATGCGATTCGCCAAGAAAGTGTGTACTTGCTATATCTCCTTCCACAAAAACCACGTAGTCAACTGCGAAAGGAATTTTGCTTCATTTCTCCATTTTGCTATGTCTCCTTGATTCCCTGCGAGGACTTTGCCGATTGCTGCCTTTATACATATTTATTAAAGGATTTAGGTGAAAGTACTGCTTTATACAATTCGTCCTCAGAACTCAAAATATCAGACACCTCGTCGTCGGGGAACGATATTATCCACATATTGGCTAATTTTTCTCGTATTCTCTTCCTAGTAGAAATAACCGCCCGACAACATGAAAACCTGACGATTTATTTTAATTTGGTGTTTTCCGTGTTTCAGATCCTACCAAATTTATCAGCTGCATGGTTTTAACTTTTCCTTATTTTCCTGATTCTTATTTTTCCGGATTCTTATTTTATTCCGCGGCACATCACGCCCTACATCAACAATTTGCTGTTTGATTATTGTTGAAGTTGTTCATCATGTTGCGTTTATCAATGTCGTTTCTATAATGTCTATTTAAAATTTTTAGTAACGTTATGGAATGATTCACGATTGACAAGATATGTAAAACACTCTGGAAAACTTGAAACCGACAACGTAAGTGTCAGCGTGGTACATGTTTATCATTACGCCGCATCGCCCTGTAATCAACATTAATTATTATGGTATAAACATTGCGAAAAAAGTTTATCTTGCTATTAATTTTGTTTTGTAAGATTACATTTGAGTATTTTTGCATTGTTCATCCTACCGTCATTTATAATGCTTATTTCTTCAATGCACTTCAATCATTGGTTATTTCTTGTGTTTTCTGTAGTAGCAAAAAAAACTATACGTCAAACCGAAAATCTGATATCTTTTTTCATTTTTCAAGATGTAGGGAGGGCCCCAAGCCGCTACTTTCTATGACTCATGGTTTTCTCGTTGCGAGTATGGCACAACGCGTTAGTAATTTTGAGTTTTCAAAACATGTGGCTTTTCAATTTCATGACTTATATTGCAGATTCTCTCCGAACTCAACGAGGTATTGAACCTTACATTATGAATCTTTGTTTTGTTTTTTGAAAGCACGTAAAAACTATTCTACTAGAAAATAGACACAATAAGTGTTTTTCTATTTTACACCATACACAGACACGGAACACAAATTACTGTTGGGAAAATATCAACCTTTTTTACATACATATAAATCCCTTAGAAAGTTAAAATATCCAGGAAAATGAAAAGACTAAACGCCAGGAAAGCATGAATTACTTCGAACTTGTTTATCTGTATGCCACATCGTCTCCGAAATTAAAGGGTATAACAGGATATTATCATTTCTTATCAGCGTGGTAAAATACTTGACCCTGGTGAACCAATTAAACGCGGAATTTAGGTCTGGCAGTGGAATAGATTCAATTACCACCTTGGCATTGAGTTTTCTAAAGGCCACCACCATACGCGAACCCCTGTCATGATTTGGGACTAAAAAGTATGGTGAAGAATATGATGATATCGAGGCCTTGATCACCCCCCTTCCTTTCTTACTGCCAAATTTGCCACTGCAGAACCTGGAGCTTGGGCGGACTTAGCCGGTAAGGCTGACTTTTAACGGACGTCGAATCTGTTAGTCTAATGTCATACTCGATGAGGCTGGTAAGCCCTATTGTTTTACTTACCACATCCAGAAAGGAATGCGTGACGTTCGTTATTTTCTGCTTATCCTCGTTGTTGAGGTGTGCCAGAGTAAATGCCGTTTCCTCTGTTGTTAATTTGTGATCGGAATATTCGCTAGTATTATGCCGCAAATTACTTTCTCCAGACCTTAAGTAAATCAACTGGCTTCTATTAAACTTGAAATAGCACAATTTTTCGGTCACGTTTAGAATCAGTTTCGTATGCGCAATAAAATTTCCCCCTATAATCAAATCTCGTGCTACGTTTTTACATATTAGAAGGGGGAAACCCCAGGTAAAGGCATCGATTTAACTTTGATCGATGCTAAGAGTGAAATCTTTACTGGCTCGTTTGAAGCCGTAAAACAAAGTACTTCCGTATGTTCAATCTTTCTCACAAGACGCGGATTATGTAACTCAAGAAATAGTGTCTTGGAAATGATACTACGAGCCGCTTCTCTTTCCAACTAGGCTTCAACCTCGCTACTCCCAAGTTTTAATTCAAGTCGAGGCGTAATATTTTCACTGGGTTTAATTCACATTTGAAATGCCCTCACTTTTCGTTTGCGTGAGCGTAATCTGTTTTGGTAGAAAGTGAAGTTTGCCCTTTTACAAGGAACTCCTTTGCGTTCCTCGGGCCGAGTCAATTTCCATTTCTCCCCCGGTTTCCACCTCTCCGCCCTCTTCTCATCGCTTCCAAATTATCTTCTCTTCTCCCTCAACTGTCAAGGCTGTAGTCTCCTTCAACTCGGGGTGAAGTGAACCCAAACTCGGGAGCGGTAAAATTTTCCGGAGGTGGCGGTGCTCTGTAATATCGGCAGCTCTCAAGTCGGGCTCCAATGAGACGACCGCGCCTCAACAATTCCACCAAACTATTAATTCTCTCTCATGGTAATGTTGTCAAATAAAAAGGATGCAAGTTCTCACAGACGAAATCCTATAAATTTGAGCCGCTAAGCGGTCGTTCAAGACGCCTATTTATCATTCTTAATACCGTGATATAGTCGCTAATCCGTTCCCATTCCCCTTGAGTACGAGTGACCATCTAACGTTTGAACCGATTCGCGTAATCTGCCGGGAGGAAACTATTTTTCCTTTCCCTTATGAAATCGTCCCAAGACGCAATTTGAAACTCGTTTCCTAAATTCCATCGCAAAGCCTCTTTTCCAAACATTTCCGGCGCCAACTCCTACAAGTCTTCCTTGGAAGCACCTTTATTTTTGTGGAAAAGTTCTGCATGCTCAACAAACAAAGCCACTCTATCCTTACGCTTCCTTTCGAACCTAAGTCCCCATCTGTTAATCGCCTTTCCCAAACTGTGCACGTGGGTTGCTTTTAAAAGACATTCCTCAGGCCCATGTTCCGAACCGACCGACTTAGCACTGCCTATTTGATTAGAACTAGAGGATTCCTCTACTAATTTTTGCTCGCGAGTATCTCGAAAATGACGCATTAATCCTTTCCTGATTTCACCCTAACGTATCCCTACTCTCTAAACCTAATTTTTTGACTAAATTTAGAGCCTCATTTTGGTTAAGTCATTAATCAACGCTTTCCCCATAGGGAATTCTCCTGTTTTATCCATCTCCCCGTGCTAACTACCTACACCTGGGCTGCTATTCTGAATCGGGTGACGCTATTTCTGGCTAATGATATTCCTCGCTCCAGAATAGCATCGGAAGCGATTCTGAATACGATGCAGAAATTCAAGGCGTCGGGTCTATAACGCTGTTATTAACCACGCCCCTTACTGTATGAAAACCTTTCGGAACAGTAGTTGGAAATTCAGGCAGCTAATGACGAGCTATGTTTACGTTTTTCACATACAGCTGTGACCTTCGCCATGGATGCCGTGAGTGTCGTTCATGAAAGAATTTTTTCAATAAAGCTTCCAACTAAATTTTATTCAATGCTGTCTTCGGATACCATTATTATACTTTATTTTGTTTTGCATACATCAGATGATAGATAGGTACTAACTCTCTGATTATTTTACATTTCATGAAGGGGATTTCAGTTTAGGAAAGTCTGGCGATGTTTGATATGTATACCTATATGAACACATAACAGCTACCCGGGCTGGGAAAACAATTTTTATTCCTATAATGATTGTTCACCTCAACATCGTAAAAAAGCATATTGTTTTCATGTATCTGTTAGGTTTATAATTTTATTTTCACCACTTATACGACTGAGCAGACGACGTTTGGATGCATACGAATTGAGAATAATGATATATAAGTGTATCAAGGAAAGTGATGTGGTGGTAAATTTCAATTATTTCATCACGGATATTTGAAATTTATTATTTTAAATAGTCCATGGATTACAACAAAACAACGGCGTATTTGATGAAGTCCAAGACAAATTAGCGTTTCATTTGACCTCATGCACGACAGAAAATACGGCTTTCAAATCGGCGAGCAGCGAGTCAGGGTACGTAGGCGACGCACATTTGCCTACTTTTTATAAGAAGAATTCTTTATATTTACTTGAATATACGGATAGACAAGTCATTTCTGCTATTATTTTTTATGTTTTTAGGAACACTTCTCAATGCATATTTTGCAGAATCCACGTTAGATAACGTGTGATAAAGAATCAGGTGGCTGTTTCACTCAAGAATAGCGTGACGCTTTAGAATAGCACGGTGATAAGATCGCCGCTCCCAGGCGTCGGTCTCTCGTTCAGAATCGCAAAAAGCGTCGTTGACGCTATTCTTCGGAACTAAAGCGTCACGAAAGCTATTCCTGGCTATTAGAGTTTACGCTATCTCATTCAGAATAGCCGCCCTAGGGTGATATTAGGGAAATGTAATCTTCTCACCCTAGAGGTCCACCAAGGGCTTTTTGATTAGGATAAAGGATGAATCGTGGCAAGGAAAACGACAAGAGACGGATTATCGACTAACTAAACTAAACCTAACAGCTATCGCATATTTATCTAACCGCGCTCTGCTTACACTTGAAACGCACCCGTGGATAAACAAGTCAAACTTTTTACAAAACGTCTTTTATTTCAAATAATTAGGTATATTTCATATAATGAGGTATCCGAGTTCGGATCCCAGTCAAGGCGGATGATTTTTCTCTGTGGAAGTTCGCACTATTATGGTAAAATCGATCACAGACATAAAATGAAATAAATATACCGCGGAACCGATGTATTTAATATGTCATTATACCACATACAATAAGTGAAAAGAGTAATTGGGGTAGACCAGTTCTATGTAACTTAGACCCTCATTAATAGTAATTGTAGTGACCCTCATTAGAGTAATGACACTAGTAGAATAACTTAAAAAAGACATTGTATGTCGAAACCATGTTCGGTAAAAATAAAAAAGTGTGGAATGTACAAAGCGACAAATTGTTTCATGTGTCACGTTTCCACAAAGTTATGACTGAAACTAACTTATACTCATTAGAGTAGTTTTTGTAGTTGTGTTTAATATCTTACCAGTCACTAACAGCTCACCGCGCATGACATTTACGGCGTGATTTAGCAGTCTGTATGGTTTAGAACCTTATAAGGCTACTTATCATTCGGTTTAAAAAAAGTAACCATAAGTTATATCAATACTAGTTCTGAGTGATAGCTTGTTCGTGTACGTAGCACTCTCCTAGTTTACGATCTGATAGAGCATAATTATCCTGACTGGCTCTGGCTTGCACCTATCGGCCGATGGAAAGAGCGTGACTCAATGTTAACTTGATGAGTGCTGCACGCCTGATGTGGAATCACCCCGTGCCACATACCGTAGAGGTAGCTGGTACGATATTTCGTGGATGTAGATCGGCTTCAGACGCCATAGGAGTGGCATGAGGAGGATCATGAATCAGGAGTATCGAGGCCGTGCACATGTTTGCAAAGGAATTTTTTTCAAAGGATTACAATACTTTGATAAGCTAGTTAAGTAATTTTGATCTGTTAACTTGACATTTCCATTTATCGAACATGTAATAAGTTTTATACAGCTCTATGAAAAATGATTCAGCCGCCGTACACGCAGCGAAGCCGAACAATCGTTTTAACCATTAACCGGTGATGTGAGGTCTGACAGAACACTGCAATTTGAAAATTATGAATATTTTAAAAGTTATTTTCAAAACGTCTGTAATTCTGCGGTCTGTGAGTTCTCACGTCACTAAATTGGAAAATCACTAGTCACTATGCTGGTAGATATGATTACAAAAGAGGTTAAAAGACAAACCTATGTGATTGTAAAAGTATGAGAATAAAAAATTCCTTGTTTGTTCCATTTGTTAGACACGAAATGTGCATAATTTACTAATAGATTTTTTGAAAATACATTCAGTATGAGTGAATGGTTACTGAAGACGATGCTGATGACGCTCGCAAAATGTAAATATCCTGCTTTTTTTGGAAATTTCATGCTCCTTTGCCCTTTAAATGTAAACATGTTAGAGATATTGTTAGCAATCTTAATTAAATCGCGCGGTTTATTTCCTGTGTTTTTGTGCCATTTTGCCTGTACTCCTTGTAAGCAATACGCAGGTCACGTAAGTTGGGAGAATGACTGCGATTCCCGAAATAGCGTGCGCCCACGTCTCGCTTGAACTATTCGTTTGTGCCTTTCTTTGGGTAATTTACCGCTTTTTAGTCCTTGGGATACGTGCATCAAAACAACGAATATTTAATCAGGAACAACTGGAAAAGTGCCAGGGATAAATCGGGAGTAAAACGTCGCACTGCAAGCGCCGTTACGTCCAGGTTCGTGAGGAACATATTTTTCGACTACCCCTGTTGGATATTTTTTTACTAATATGACTTTGAAAACTCTTCAGTTCGGAGTTCTGTAAGTGGTCGGAAAACCCTGGAGACTCCCTCCGGCCCTTGTTTAATGCCTTTTCCCGTGTGATGTCAACGTCCGTTCGCGCTCCTCCTGCCTGGCGATCGTCTGACACACTCGCCGGACGTGTGTGGAGGGGAATTTCGGGAAATGCCACAGCACGGAGGGTATAAAATCCTCCGCTCTTCTCACGAGTCTTTTGATAATCATGCGGAAAGAATGGCCCGATACAAAACCGGCCGGGTTGCTCCGATATCCAATTTATTGCGCTGTCTAATAAAGAACTCCCAGCGCTGCTATTCATTGGGCACCACTACTGGCATTGATGAAATGTTATTTGCCCTCAGGGGTCATCGCCGGTTCAGAATGTAAACCCCCGGCAGGCCTGACAAGTATGGTTGGAAAATATTGTGCTTGAATGAATCTAAAACAGTTATCTGTATAATTTAGGAAAATATACTGGCGGGTTAGGGTTTTCAGAGGAAGACCAAAAGTCCTCAAAGACAACTCAATCCAATATTCGTCTTTCTCTGTGAGTTTCTATGGTATCCCATAGAAACATCACAGCGGAAGGCTGGTTCACATTTGTAGGGCTGGTAGAAAAGTTGAAAGGGAAGGAACTTTAGTACGTCGGAACAATTAAAAAAAAGGTAAATACCTAGTTAATTCCGGCCATGTAAAGGACGTACAGTGAGCTCTTCACTGTATGGGTTCTCGGCTAAAATGACTCTATTTTCCCATGTTCCTGAGAGAAATAGGGCTGTTAATTTGGTTTCCTCAATGCAACATGGACAAAATAAGAAATGATAAAGTGTACAGAAGAGTAGAAGAGGAAAGGACCATGTAGAACACCATAGAGGAAAGAAGAACCAGATGGATTGGACACACCTCAAGACACAATGGGTTTGTGAGGAACATAACTGAAGGTAAAATATAGAAAAATGTCCCAAGAGGAAGACCTAGTAATAAGTTTATGGATCAAATAAAGAGGAAAGTACATAGGATGAGATACCAGGAGGTATGATAACCAGCATTAGATAGGGAAGGGTGGAGGGCTGCAGTCAACCAATCTTAGGATTTTACGACCAACGATGATGGTAATAAATAACTTAGAGTAGCATTGTTATTCTAAATTTAACTGATTAATTGGCAATTTAAGGTTCTGCTGAGCTAGAAAAGAGAGGGAGAGAGGTCCTCAAAAGGATAATTCGGAAGACGAGATGGAAAAATAATCGATATCCGAGGAGAAGAAGAATCAGAAAAGGGTGCGAAAAATGCGGTGGGTTAATAATGAAATTTATCCAATCATGTTCAATAAATTATAAAATTGTCCAGTTAAAATACGGAAAGCAAATAATTTTAGCACCAAAAATCGAATGTCTTAACTGCTGAAGTGTCCGACGAAGGTGTTCTCGAACCAACACTCCTGCTCAAGGATGCCGGGATGCATGCATCGACAAACGGTAAGCTTTCAAATGTTTATAATAACTTCTAAGACATTTTTCAATTGCCTTAATTTAACAAAAGTAAGTAATGATGACCATGAAGAAACAAACTCAGGTGATGAAGATAATTTTTAGCTTTTAGAGAGAAAGAAAAAATTGTAAAAATGTTCAATAGTGCTGGTAGGTTACTCAGGAATGCCCCCAAATGTTTCACCGTTGGTATGGTTGGAGGAGACCATGAGTGACAAGTATTTACTGTGAAAGAATGTGAGCGATAGAGATAGACTAAGGTTGACGATATCTACCGAGGTTTCAACAGAGAAGACCATAAGTATATCTTTCAGGAGTGCTGATGAACTCTATAACAATGTTGAGTTCGACACTTTCTCAAAATTTGCACAGAGCAATGAAGTTTATTTAATTTTTGATCATTTACATTTAACAGTACATCATGTAATCTGGCTTGTGAGTAATGAGAGGAGGTTTTAATACCATAATACTTTGTCGTTCAGTGACTTTTGTAAAAGTAAAAAAATATTAAAATGGCGACCTAACAAGATTCAATCTGTCTAGCAAGAGGATTGATTGTGTTGATTTTGAGGCATTCTGGTGCTCAAGCTGACGTAGGGTACGAATGCTATGTTTCTTTTAATCAAAGGGACGCCCATAGGTGCAGGAGGCCTTATTCGTGTTGCCATACAAGGGTCCATAGTAGTACTGATGCCGCTTGGACTTGGGAAATCTCTTGCATTTCGTAAATAAGAAACTTATATAATATGAATTGCTACAAGAACCGTAGTAAACACAGCAAAATGGGTGAAGGAACGTCATCTGTGCGTAAAAGATGGCAATACTGCGCATCATGTTGTAAAATGTACGGTGCTGAGGGTTGTACATTACTGCACCTTTGTGGTGAGATTTTCTAGGACATTTGAAAGTGCTTTCAGGTACAGGAATTCGGTATACGAATCCACCGATCACATCACCTAATGCTGTACGCCTTCCGTGTCATTTATTTATTTCGCGACGCTCTCGAGATTTTTCTCATCGATGGCTTGGTACCTTAGGTACATAAATCTACTATCCAATGCCTTAAACTATTACTCATTTATAATCCCTTTAGTATATTATAAACGTTTTTAGGGCACTCAGATTTAGCCATCCAATCTACCATTTAACCCAAGTATTTTTTCTTCTCAGCCATTTAAAAGAAACTTGCCTGGGTAGTTAGTTATATTGGGGTAATTTTTAGTATTCTTAGATAAAAAAGCATGAAAATTAATAGTTTGCAATGAAATATCATTAAATATTAAACACTGAAAATCTTACAGAGAAAAACCAATTTTAGCAAATTACATTTCTTCTTTAGTTAAGTACATCAGAATAAAACTTGATACATGATAAGACACGCGATAACCAAACGCGGAGTCAACTGTTTACCGATGTATCATAACAACAGCGAAACAATTGATACTCGATTAAAAGCACACAACAGCCATGGTAAATCCACCTCTGTAAATTAGTGCAAAATCATCGAGTACCACTAGCGCCTGCAAGTGGCCTTCTCCATAAGCCAAAATTCTTACTTCCCGGTGCGGTGCCACCTAAGAAATTCTTCCCAAAGCTCTCAAAAATTTATATCCACCTTTTTAGCATAGCTTTGTCACTCTGTATATACTTACTTTATGGTGCTACATACAAGAACATGCTACCATACAGCACACTACTTGAGATACGACTACTGATTATAATTACTACGGCAGAATAATAGTACCACAAGGTTTCAAGAAAATCATTCAAGAACTATATAATGCGGCAAATTGCATGCGAGGTTAGTAGCTAATAAGAAAGTTAAGATATTTAGCACAAAAGCAAAATCCTATTTTGCCTAGTCAGAGTCCAATTATCCTAGAAATCATCCATCGCAACTATTATGGTCCCTTATTGTTCGTGGGAAAATTGAAATTTTAGATCCATCGACTCTGCAGTCAATTTCATTAATCATAAAGATAGGAAAAGAAGGTACAGCAATTCCACATAAAATTTTATTTCACGACCTGGGTTTTGCCACAGTACAGCATCATCAGGCAGACCTGTTTATGCAGCACTGTGGCAAAACCCTGGTCGTACAATAAAATTTGATGTGGAATTGCAGTTCCTTCATTTCGTATCTTCATGATGGCTAAATTCCACCAAGTGACGCTGGGAACCGTTACCTTAATTTCATTAATATTATGCCTGCAATCGTTTCTACCATAAAAATTCGGCTCTGGCAAAATAATTTGAACGTCCGGCAAAAAAAGTCCACATTTAACAGTCTCAAAAGATTTAATCTATATTTTTCCCCTCGATCGGATAGAGGTTTACATTCTAGTACTGTAAAAAATGTAGTAACACCGCTATGTTTATCGTATCAATTTTTAAGAAATCTCTCTTCCCTCTACTGTATTCGATCTATATCTGAAACTAGTCCCACTTCGTAGGGGTCACATATAGTAGCAGCTTACTCTAAGCTAGGTCTCACGAGAGAAAAATAACATCGCTCCTTTAATTTATCGTCTTTTTTCCCAGTATTTTTTTATAAGTCCCAATTAACGATTTGCCTGTTCGCAAATTTCCCGTATGTACTTTCCCCAAGACATGTCTTGAGTAAGGGTCACACCTAAGTACTCCACTGACCCTGCATTTATTTATTCGGTAGATTAATTGTGTGCGTTTCGTTGGTTAAGTTTTTCATTCTCCAATCACTCACAACAACACACTTTTAAAATTTCATTCTAACTGCTAAGTATCGCACAATTTGTTTATAGCATCTAGGTCTTTCTTTAACGAAATTCTGTCAAACTCGGTGTTAATATCCCTATACTGTAATGGTTTTCCCCCATTACACTTCGTATTTCCTCACCTGATTTTTTTCCCATTCCAACTTTCCTCGGACCGTCCTTATCCTTACCCCACCCCCTCTAAACTCGTCCCGTGGAGAAGGGTGAGACGGTATGTGTGAGTATGAGTGTAGTGTACGGTGTGCCACCGTCAAGGTCACTGGAATGAGTGAAAGCAACAGATGAGTGAAGTGAGACATAGGGTTTTCACCAATGACGTTAAACCCTCCCCTTTCATGGTGTATTTTCCCCCACATTGAGACCCCCACCCCGTCAGTTAGAGGGGCATAAAGGCGAGCGGCAGCAATGAAATAAAAATAATTCTTGACAAGACACGGTAGCGAGCGGAGCCTATGCCCGTTATGATTTACGCACGTTCGCAGACGAAAAGATTGGACATCCGGGAGGAGACGTCGAGGAGGAGAGACTGTGCTACCAGCATTGCGTGGCCGTTGATTTGCCAAGCAAGGTCCATGACAAGGGACCCCCCCCACCAAAGGAACCAGGACCTGAAGGAGAATCCAAGGCATCGTGTGCCAGACGACGCTCTAATCCTGTTGAGGAGGAGCCTGCAGTCGGAGGAGCCAACACTGCCGATATCTCCTGGTCGAGGCTACAGTCGCTGCGGTCACGCAAGGTCGTCGCCGCACAACGAATACTTCCAAAAACCCCCTTTTCTCGCTACAGCAGAGGCATGCCGTTGCAAACACCTACTGTCCCCTGTGAACGTGCAACATAAATCTGTAAAAAATCGCTAGTGTGATCCCAGCATAAAAAAACGGGAAGGACTAATAATTACCTCCCAGTGATTCGTGAATGTATCAGAATTTTTTTTGCTTGCCCGCCGCCTATGACAGTGTTACCTATTTTTGTATCATTGTTTTGCCATCATTTTGTTCATTATTTTGCCATTATTGCATCATAAATTCATTTTGTTCGTTCATAATTCACTAATTTTAAGAGGGTAAGTTCTTTTTGTTATATATGCCTGTTTTGGAAATAATAATGAGTGGTTAAATGAGCTTGAGTGTGTGTGAGTTTCATCCGTATTCACGGTTTGAGAGACGAGATTCCCTTTCACCCCCTGCCACATCCCTTTTACCCTTACTACGCCCTGCCCCAGCGGTAAAGCCAGAGAATACGAGAAATTGAACGAGGTCGGGAAACCCCCCCGCTTATCCTCTTTTTAGAGGCCTTTCTTTGTCTAAGGTGACGCAGGTTTGCCCCGTGGATCTCGTGCGGGAGAAGTTTGCGAGGGTTTTGATTGTAGACGTTTCAAACGTTTGTTCACGTTCCGGTCCAAAAATTAATCCGGGTGGGCCGGGGACCATTACATCTGGCGCCCGAACGGGGATCCGATTATTTTTTACTCTTGTAAACTTAACGCGTGTGTGGCATTTTTGTTACGGGAAATGTATGACTGAGGGTAATTACGGAAGCAAGCATTGGCGTTGAATTCAGGAATTGGGATTTGCATTACAATGGGTCCTAAAAAGAATGAAATGAAGTATATGGAGGGTGGGAGGATCGATGAGACAGAAGGTTTGGAGAACAGCGAGGAGGGCGAAGTGAGCGAGGGAGGGGCTATCGGAGTCAAATCGGCTGTTTGGTCAACTACTAACCTTCAGTCCTTGCCGGCCTCACCGGATTCAAACGATCCAATGACAGAATTCAAAAATTACTTATTTGCTGAGAAGGAGGAGGGTCGGAAAGAGGAGGAGGCAAAGGAGGAAAGGAGACTGATAGAGGAGGAGGCGAAAGAGGAAATGAGGCAGAGGGAGAGGGAAGAGAAGGAGATGAGGAGGGAGGAAAAGGAGAAAGAAAGGGAAGAGAGGAGAGTAGATGAAGAAAAAAGGGATAGACAGTTCAGGGAAATGGTTCAAATGATAAACGGTAAAATAGAAAACGTAAAAGTAGAAATTAAAGGGGAAGTGGATTGAGTTCGCGAAGATTTGACGCAAATTATAGAGGTAAAGGAACAAGAAGCAATAACGAGGGAAAGGGACTTAAAGGCTCAAATAAATCAAGTAACCGATGAATTGACGTCGGAAAAGGTAGAAGCAGCCCGACGCGAAGAAAATTTAGGGCAGAGTTTAAACCGGCTAAATGACAGAGTTGAGCGCACAGAACAAATAGGCAGCGGGCCGGCTTTAACCACTGCGGTAGCTCCGCCAAATATTGGCCTGGATAAACCAATATTTAAAGGTAAGGTGGATCGAAACCCCCAAATATTCGTGAGTGAAGCGGAGGAGCATTTGAAATGGCTCGCTATCCCACCTGTTAAATGGCCATATCTTTTCCTTAGTATGATGGAGGGAAACGCTCGTTTGTGGAGAATGCCTTATTTTCAGTACCTGAAACGTACGAAGAACTTAAAAAAAGTTTTTGCAGAGATATTGGGGTGAGGATGCGCGGTATGAATATCGAGCTAGAGTTATGACGGGATACTATTTGCATGCGAGGGACGTAAAGATGAGTGAGCATGCGATGAAAAAAATTGCATCGGCTAGATTTTGCGACCCCCCGATTTGTGATGAGGAACTAAAAGTTTTCCTCACACGCCAATTCCCTCCCTGGGTGCAAATTAGAAGTTCGGAGCCGATGGACTTAAAAAAGCTAGTCATTCTGTTAAAGTATTATGACGAGACCATAGAGGAGGAGCAGAATACGAGACCGCCTCCAAGGGAGAGGCCACCGTGCGTGAACACAATGCAGTGGTCAGAAGGGGCAAACGCCAGTCGAAGGGAATGGCAAAGGAACAGTCGATGGAGAGGGGCAAACTGGCCAGAACCAAATAC
The DNA here is from genome assembly GCA_963169105.1 of Ceriagrion tenellum. Classification (NCBI taxonomy): domain Eukaryota; kingdom Metazoa; phylum Arthropoda; class Insecta; order Odonata; family Coenagrionidae; genus Ceriagrion; species Ceriagrion tenellum. The sequence continues at coordinate 15,805,094 of OY720638.1, forward strand.
CGTGACGGAGCACAGAAGAGACCAAGTAGGTGATTCACATTCCCCAGGCGCGAGCGCTGAAATAACAACCGACCCCCTAAAAAGGAGTCAAATGCGAAGTACAGAAACGGAAAACTAAATAGATCCGAACCAAATAGTCTCGCCGGAGAGGACACCAAAGTGAAAGGTACGATATAGATAGTCGCAACCGTCATTTTTAGAAGGGAATCCATTAGATGACCTTATGGCGGAGGAGGGGGCAACTATTCCGCGGAGGGAATGCCCCCAAATTAAAGTAGACTTCATGGGAGAGACAGTGTTAGCATTGATTGACACTGGCATCGAGATTTCGGCAGTTGAGGAAGAATTCTTTAGGAAGCTTCTAGAAATAAATCCAAAAATACCCATATTGCCGCTAAACAAGTTTTTAAATTTGTGCCAACAAAGGAAAATCTAACCCAATTACTAAACAAATTTCAGTTCCCGTAGCAATCGGTTGACGAGAAAGCGAGGCAGTACGTCTGGTGGTTAAAGCCTTAATCACTAAACTAATTTTAGAAACAGATTGGCTGGCTGAAAATTAAGTGGTCATTGATTTTAAAAATAACGAAATAAAATTCGGAATAGATGAGCGACGTAAAGGGGTGGAGTCATCCGAAATATTGGGAAGTATGAGACAGTGCGAGTCAAACAGGGGTAATAACGAAGGAGGCACGTACGATAGGGAAACCGTTTCCGTTGAGAATCAATTTATATTCGGCGAGGAAAACGAACTTCGCGTATTATTAAATGAAAACAGTGCCGCTTTCTCACAAACACCGGGGTTGGCAAAGAATTTCGTTCATCACAATAAATTGCGTGACGAAACGCCATTTGCGCAAAAAACGTATCCGATCCCACACGTATTTGCTGATAAAGTCAAAGAACAGATTGACACGATGGTAAAAGGAGGCATAATAGCCCGAGCCCCCAGTCCCTTTAATCCAGCATATGCTATCGTAATGTATTGCATAGCCTGTAAGCTAAAGAAGTAATTTTACATGCAGAACTTGATCGAAAGCTATTTTGAAATCTAAAAATATCACTTTTACCTGAGTGAGCCTTTCTTCTGAGCCGTGCTTACTGGCTCGGACTACATTAGATCGGCCGCGCTACGACCTAGGTAGCGTGCTCCCCAAACATCCAAGTTAAACATCCAAGCAGCGGTGGACTGATGTCGGCAGTTACGGAACTGGGTAAATCGTATATTATCGAGGCCCCAGCAGAAATTTCAAAACGGCTGGCTGTCAAACAGAGGAGTGCTGTTACTCCCTCCCTTAAAATGCGTCGGGTGAACTATATATTGACCTGGGCAGAGGAAGTGGAGGAGCATTGGGGTTCTCGCCACGCCGGTGGATGGCTGACCAGTTGGAGATTCTCCTCGACGTCGCTTTGGCTCCGCTCTATCAGCTCACGTAAGCTTGGGTTCCTTTCCCTCCCGTGTTTCCTTTTAATTCTCCCCTGCCTGAATTCTTTCCTTACATACCCTTCACCGGGTTTTCCTTCCGTGTGCCGTTGCTTATTTGTTTTTCTTCATCCTTGTTGGTTTGATATTAAAGTGTTATTTTGCCTTACGCAGAGTTTTTACTTCTTACTGCCACCATCCATACCCACCACCCTTGTAGGGTTAGTTCACTTCAGAGGAAAGAACATCGTGAACTTAAAGGGCTAGCTGGGTTTCGCAGGATCTGCCTTTTTGGAATCCATTCTAGTTTTGAATTGACAAGTTTTAACTCTCCAGATACCTCACCATTGAACTGACGATTGTACATTCCAATATCTTACACGAGATATGCGCGCGGGAGATACATCTATAATTACTAGGATATTTATTGTCACCGCTCTTAAAGATAGGTGTAACGTTCGCAATCATCCAATCGTAAGGGGCACCATCTTCTGCAAGAGATTTTTCAAATATTTTTTTCAGGTAGGGTGCTATTTCTGAAACTTATTCTTTAAATATTCGGATGGGAATTTCATCAGGACCAGGTGAATTCTCGAAGTTAATGGTTTTCAAGTGACTTTGCATGCGGTGACGAGAAATATCAATTGACTGCATTGGTGTTTTTATGAGGACATGTAGTATAGACGTTTGGAAAAAAAGGTGTTAAGAGTGTTCGCTTTTACTAATTTATCGCTAGCTCTTTCTCCTTTACCGGTTTTAGTGACTTTTCCGTAGATTTATTCCATTTCAATTCATTTCTGTTTCAAATGGAGACATCTGGACGAGTTCAACCAAACAGGAAAAGAGCGGATAGCGACCATTTGGAGGGAAAAAGGGACCTAAACAAGAGGCACACAGAGAACAAGAGAGAATCTTGACCCGAAAAGAGGTGGATGCATGTCATGGAATGACTTTAGTATTGGAAGTAAGAACAAGTGCTCCAGCGCACGCTGACAATATAACCATTGACGAAGAAGTTATGAGTGAAGAAGATAATAATAATGAAGACCAGATGTTTGAAACGCAATACTACCACTGTGGCTAGCGTTGAAGTAGGCAGAACGCCATGCTACAAGAACGACAGACAATAACTGAAGCTAAAAACAAAGTTAGCGCACTAGGGGGACTGAACTCAGAAGAACATCTTTGAACTGACAATGCAAAGGGGACAAACCAACCCGGCCAGTCGATTAACACATAAGTTTTCTATGGCCATGCTATAAGCCCCACGTAAATTCCTGGATTGTAAAAATTTTCCTGATCATCTAGTCGGCATTAGACGTCAACCAAAAAAACAGCCCGCTAGCCCCTCACTTACTTCAACCTATTAATCATTAGCAGATATCTCCTCAGGTCCGAGTGCACAGAAGAGGTATACTCCAGTCTCGTAACGCCTTGTTCAATTTATGACGAAAAATATTCTACGCAAACGCGCACTACGCTATACATATACAGGGTGTTGCGAAAACGGAGGTGAGGTAGTATATTGAGATATGTTGATCATTTTTTAAGGTACCAATTTATGATAAAATGATGCATTTTCACACTATGACTAGTTAATCATGTCTCAAGATCAATGTTAGTTCGAAGGATTTGAGACTCATTACTTGACAACACCTAACAGGTACGGAACCCGTGATACGTGAAAGAATGAAGGGTCGACAGTGTGCGCCTGCATAATTTTACGCATGTGTTGAAGGATCCAATTCATTTATTTGTTTACTGCACAGTGCATTCACGTGGACAACCTCATTCCGCAGCTTTGTTGTAATTGTTAAAGACGATGCACGAGTTTACAAACATTGAAATGACCGACATGCTTCTTCCATACGGTAAAACGGACTGTAATGGGAGAGCATCACAGCGTTAGTACGCAGAGAGGTTTCCTGAAAGACATATTTCGCACCATTATACGTTCGCGAGTATTGAGAGGAGGCTTCGTGAATGTCGCAAATTTAAGGTAGGTACAGTACGCAGTTTTCCAACGGCATGTAGACATGTTTGTTGTCTTCATTTTAAATGTTTGAATTTGTTCTCATTGTACGTGAGGAAGTGAGATGCTGGGCGACCAAGATCTGTTGGAACACCTGAATTTGAGGGGGCAGAGTTGACGGCAATCCAGAAGCAGCCTTCCACCAGTACACGTTAATGGGCTAATGACCTTGGTGTAGATAACAGTGCTGTGTGGCGTGTTCTACATGAACAATTATAGCATCCGTACCATTTTCAAAAAGTACAGCATTTAGAGGTTGAGGACTACCCACGCTGTTTACAATTTTGTCAGTGGTATTTACAACACTGCATCGTTCAGTCACAATTTCCTAACATGGTGTTTTTTTCTGATGAATGGACGTTTACGCGAGAAGGCATCATTAATCTGCATAATTCTCATTTAGGGGCGGATGAAAATCCTAAGGAAAAGTTTTACGCTGCTACCAGAAAAAATACCAGGGAAATATCTGGGCCGGGTAATAGGTGACAATTTGATTGGACCATACATGTCGCCACTTTGCTTAAATGGAGCTCGATACCACAAATTTGTAGTGAAACTTTTACAGACACTTCTTAAAGAAGTTGTAGCTTCGCAACGGAATGTGGCTTCAACACGACGGAGCTCCAGCTTACTTCGTTGCCAATGTTGAGGAGACATTTGGATACTACGTTTCCAGGTCAATGAATTTGCAGAGGGGGACGAGTCCCATGGCCTCCGAGATCACCTTACCTTAACCCTTTCGACTACTTTTTCTGGGATGACATATAACAGTCTGTTTATCAAACTCCAGTAGAGTCACATATGGATCATATAGCCTGAATCCATGCTGCTACAGAAATAATACAAACGAGGCCAGGCGTATTTGAACGTGTGCGCTTATCACTACACCGCCGATGTACGCTCTGCAATGAGATGGGAGGTGGATATTATGAAAACTTGATGTGACTGTGACAGTAGTTCTCTCCATTATTTCGGGTTAGCTGCGTCAAGTTTTATTCAGATGACGTTTCGTGGCCTATGCTGGCCACATCTTCAGATCAGGTCTGAGTTCCGACAGATGGAGTCTATGAAGAAAATGAAAGAAAAGAAGAAGATTGCGGCGACTCCAGAACCAAGAGGATTTTCAACTCTCCCTTTCATCGCCGGCACCACCGAAAAGATCGGGAGAATTCTCAAAAGACACGACATAACACCGAGATATAGTGCTATAGAGAAGATTGGCCAACGTCTTCCTAACTGTAAAGACAGAATCCCTGACTTGCAATATGAAGGAGCGTACCAGATTCCCTGCAGCTGCGGCCAGTCATACGTTGGGCAAACTAAGAGAGCCATCTCCGTCCGACTGAACGAACACCGCAGGGCTCTCAAAAATAAGCATTGCGAACAATCAGCAGTGGCAGAACATGCGTTCACTAATCCCGGGCATCAGATTATGATTGATAAAGCAAAAGTCCTAGCCAAAGAAAAGCATTATTTCCCTCGCATCATCCGGGAGGCTATTGAAATTGAAAAAGTAGCAGACAATTTCAATAGAGATCATGGGCATAGACTGAATACCGCTTGGGAAAGACTGATATGCAAAAGCGCGCCAAAATCGGGGTCCTCGACGCTGATTGGTCGCGCCACTGGTAGGCCAACCTGAGGATGGTATATATACAGGGCCAATCCATCTGTCGGCACTCAGACCTGATCTGAAGATGTGGCCAGCATAGGCCACGAAACGTCATCTGAATAAAACTTGACGCAGCAAACCCGAAAACAATGGAAAGAACTGCAATCCAGCGCTGCGAAAGCCTCAAACAGAAATTTGACTGTGACAGTATTGTCTAGTATTGAGTCTTGAAATTCAATTAACGGAACTCTTGAGAAGTTGGTTACTCATAGTGTGAAAACGCATCATTTCCGGACATTGGTACCTTATTAACAAATGATCAACATACATTGAGTACTTTACCCGAGAACCCTTTACCAAGTATAGCGCGTGGGGGCCAAAACAGGTTATCAATGTAGGACTGATGGTATGCAGGAAGTAATGTCTCACATTATTCTGAGATGAACATTTATGAAACATCAGTTTGGCAAAAGTGAAGACAAAAATATAGCACTTAAAAAGGAAATAAACCCAGTAATAACCAAAAAATGCAACGAAAAGCCCTTTATTAAACTAATGACGGATGCAAGATGAATGAATGGCAAGACATAAATGGAATAAAATCAGCAATAAAGATCACTCTAAGACTTAAATCTACAAGGAACAAAAAATGATCAATGACGAAAATGCAAACAAGAATGCAGAGATAATTATAAGCTCCTCGTCCTTTTTATTACAACTGGTGGGGACGGAAGTATGTTATACATAAATTATGCTCCCGTAGGACTAGAACTGTCCACTCTTGGGATGAATGTGACAGAGTCTCTTCTCTTTTTAACCTGAAGGGACTTAAACTCGGTTGAATTTTTCATAAATCACTTATTATGGCACACACGGGTCTCACTGTGGGGGAAGCTTTAATACGATGTTCGAAATAACTTAATATTGGGGAAATATGGGTGTGGCGATACTAATGTTAGAGATGATGGCGTGGAGCAGGGAGGTGAAATCCAGCGCGGAGAGACTGCACCGTCGATTGTTTTCGAGATGATGGAGTAGCGCCGGTTCGCGGGAGAGGTCAAGGGTTGTTAAGGAAAACAACTTGTTCGCACGGAATCTCAAGCGAGACTGCCTTCATTGTCCTTCCTTTACAAAAAGGTTTTCCCTGCAGAGGTCCACCACCTCTCGGGGCCCCCCTACCCTCCATTCAAACAGGGATTTCCTGGGGCGCCGGCCGACTTCGGTTTCCTCCGTTTCATTCAGCTCCAACCGCTACAATGGCGTGGAGAATGGAATTCAATAACTCCTGTTGTGAGAATGCTTCTTCTGACGGAATGGAACCCGTCCAACTTTGGATCCGGGGATGCGGCGGCCCGCTATCTTTTGCGGTCTGTCGCCCTTATCTATCCGAAACCGCACCTCCACTTTGGGTGCCGGGATTGAGGTCCGCTGCGTCTCGTTCCTCCTTTTCTGGGGCAAAACACAGCAAAAATTGCGAGAAAACGACTTTCTCTGTCTGTTCCTCGCGGCCGTCGTGGTGCTCTTTGTCTCCTATTACTGTCTCTCTCTCTCTCCGTCTACTCTCCCGTCGGCTTCCACAGTCACTCTCTCTGAGATTCAGTGATCAACTGCCTAGCACTTTGTTTCCCAAGATCCTCTGCACTCGTGGTCACCTGACTACCACTTCCGATCGCCAATCACTTTAAAAAGACTCGACCGTTGGAAGTGACTGATCTTAACCAATCGTGAATCAACATGAGTGGTGTGATGATATCACGCCATGACTCCATTATACGGCAACAACACATTTTTGACCGTAGTGAGATATTAGTTCCTATTACGTAATTTTGAACGACCGAGGCGAGGGAAAGAATGAAGGAAACCGTTTGGCCCCGTCGGAGACTTATTAATCGCACGGAGAAATAAACAAAAAATTTAAAAACGTGATGACCACCACAATATATTGTAACGGTTGCTCTCAGTCACCCGGTTTAAGGCCAAGAGAATCGTGCACAAAATGAGGTTCCCACGACTACCGCGTTGTCTTTTAACCAGCTACTCCGAAGGAATTGAAAAAAAATTATTTTACGGTGAGTTCCCGATTGCAGCCAATCTCTCATGAATTTTACCTAGAAAAAAGGGGGAGGACGAATGACGGCGCAGCAAACACTGGGGGTGAGGATCGGTTTAGAGGGAGGTTTTCCGTTCGGCGATAGCACAAGACAAAAAATAGACCTTTCATACCATAATAATTCAACATGTATTCATTTTTCCTGTGACATTTTCTCTGTGACACTCCCTCCGACGCATAATCAAAAACCTCTACCCTATCCTCTCTGACAACCTCATAATCTCCATAATTTTCCCTCGCTGTCCTTCTCTCTCTTTCAGACGCCCCCCAACCTTTCTTCCCCCTTGAAAACCACCAAACCCCTCTCCAAATCTATTATCACCACTAAATCCCTTCCGACCCCATGCAATCACCCGCATTGCAAAACTTGTGGCATCCTTCTCGCCCAACCTCTGCCCGATAAATTCCGTGTTTTTCCTCTTCCTTCTGTCCCCTCACCCTCCTGTATTACAAAAAATGTTGTCTACATTCTCCTATGCAAACTATGTTCTATTTTTTACATCGGACTGAGTACCTGTCCCCTTAATATACTCATGAATGGGAACCGTTCCAGCTGCAACGATCCGTCCTCACTCTCCGTGTTCCTCCTAGTCGCCTCCCACGTTTTTTCACACAATTCCACTTTCAGCCATACTTTTAAAGTCGATATTCTCGCTTCACTTTCCCTCTGCTGGACCTATTCAGACGGAATGATAAAACCGAAGTTCAGCGACAATCTTGCTCAAAATCCCATTAGATTCATGTGAGATGTCAAAAACTACTTCCTGCTAGTCGGGCTCCCACCGGAGATCTTGCCGAACGTATTTTTGACGATGTTAGAAGGCTATGCTAAGATGTGGGCGGAATCTTTCCCATTACCCAATGAATTTGCAGAAATGAAGTCTAAAGTCTTGGCGCATTTTCGGAACGATATTGCAAAATATGAGCACAGAGTGAAGGTGATGACCGAAACCTATCCTCGTTCGCAAAACGATAGAATGCGTAGTTATGCGATCGAAAAAGTAGCCGCCGGTAAAATTTGCGAACCACCGATTCCTGACGAGGAACTCCTATTGACCTTAATTTGGCAATTTTCGCCCAATATACAGTTATTGTTGAGAAGCGCCGGAACGCTCACGGTAGAAAAAGTAATTGAATTGTTGGGCTACTACGACAAGATCGATGCGGATAATGCAAGAAACAGTCGGTCATTGCACTCTTCCGATATTGTAAGGGACCCACCTAGGCGGAATGGGATCCCCAATTCATATGCTCGTCCACGAAGCGAATATTCACCTCAGCATAACCTTGGCCCCTTTCGCAATCCACACCCTCCCGTTTCCACTGAACGACAACACGACATGGTATTTAATCCGAGCCCGCCCCCTTCCAGTCTTCTCAATTCTACGTTACCGAAGGAACCTTTGTCGGGGCAGGATCAGTCATCGAACACGAATTTTAACTCGGGGAGTTGGAGGAGGACGACTCTCACATCTCCGACGCAAGTAGGGAGTTTTAAGATTCATCGCCACGTATGTGGTAGTTGGTGACCCTTAGGTTGATTTGTTAGACGAAAAGTGAAGAAAGAGAATACCCAATTTAGAAGAACAGTCCCTGAAATAAAATTATATTGCAATGGCGTGCTCTTATGCGCTCTTATCGACCCTGGTGGTCAGGTTTCTGCCATTGACTAGGAATTATATCTCTCGATAAAATGTCAGAATGGAGAAATGCCGACATTACCATTGAATAAATCCTATTTAATATGTGCTAACCGTAAAAAATCTCACGCTTTTACAAAACAAGTGTTAGTGACCCTCGGTTTCGGCAAGCACAAAATTGACGTGCCTTTGTTAATTGTAAAGAATTTAATTAAGCCCATCATTCTAGGTGTAGATTGGTTGACTAGATGCAAAGTAATATTGGATTTTAAAGAGAATGTTATTAAAATAAATGACTTGTGTTTATTGCAAGATGAAGTAGATTTTACTGTGAAATCCGATAATAAATCCGCAAGTCTGATGGAAGAAGTCCCTCCAACGGGGTGTGAATTCAGTGAGGCCGCACAAGCAGCCTCTTTTTGAGGAAGATAGACAGAGGCATTGGCTAAGTCGAAACTCGATAGAAGACAAAACACAAGATTACTCACAGAATAAATTTAGGGCGGCTATTATTGACCTTAAGATAAGTGAGTTTCCTGAACCAGCAATGGAAAATCTAGCGGATCTGCAGCGGCAGGATCCCTATTTACGAAAGATTTATTTAAAAATAAGAGGAGAAATGCGAGAAACCGACGAAGAATTTAGATAATTTTCTCGTCGCTCCCTTCGTTTTTGCATGCAGAATCAGATTCTGTTATATAAAGTCGGTAGTGCTGAAGCCAATTCCAGAATATACGTTCCTTCTTGTTTTCAGTCTTAAATTGTTATCATTTTTGCATACGAGTAATGGACATTGTGGTGCCTTTAAAACATATTGCTGGTTATACGACAAATACTACTGGAAAGGGAAGAAGAAAATGATTATAAATCAGTTGAGAATCAGCGATCTGTGCCAAAGAACAAAATTTCCAAACCGTTATGTGGAAGGTCCACAAGAACATATCATACCCACTAGACCCCATGAATTATATGCGCTCGACATTTTCGGTCCGTTACCCAAAACCAAATATATAAATAAATTTATTTTTGTTGTGATTGACGTGATTTCAAAATTTGTTCAAGTATACCCATTACGTAAGCCAAACGCAAAGAATTGTTTAAAGCTATTATGTAACTATTATTTTCCTTTATGTGGTATTCCCGAGTCTATTTAAATCGGACCATGGGACACAATTTACCAGCAACTTATGGAGACAAACCTTGAGAGATCTGGGGGTGAAGACGATTTATGCGTCGATCAGAAGGCCTCAGTCCAACCCAAGTGAGAGGGTAATGCGTGAGCTTTCCCACGTGTTTTGAACCTATTGTTCAGATAACCACAAAAGTTGGTTTGAGTTGATTCCGTGGATCAACAAATGGTTCAACCGTTTAGTTCATGAAAGGACGGGGTTTACTCAAAGTCAAGTTCATTTCGGTCGTTCCCCACCGCAGGACCATGAAGTATGGCCAGAGTTGACCAGTATCCCAGAAATCGGTCATGACCAAATCGTACAAATCACTTTACAAAATTCAGCCAAAAAAGGGAATTGCCGAAAAAAATATCAACATGCAAAGATTCATTTGTTCAGAATCAACGATCCTGTGCTATTACGAACCCCTATGGTGTCGGATTCGAAGGCACAGCTATTTCACAAGTTTTTTCATTTGTATACTGGTCCGTATAGGGTTTCGCGGTTAGTTGGGCAAAAATCATGTAACCTCTTAGATGAGCAGGGAAGGGAAATTGGGGCTTACAATTTCGCGAGTCTTAGGCCATATTACGCTCCTTCTGACCCGGCTCATGAATTAAATGTGACGACTTGAGTAATGTTAATTTTCTTTAAGATGATTTTTTTAATTAAATATGGAAATCTCTTCATGCCTGGAGGGATTTCTTATTTCAGTCGGGGCCATGTAATAAATTTCATTCGTTAGAAATGTGTGTGAGTGAGTTCGGATGTGACGATGGCTGTAGTGTTTCAAAATATGCGCCCCAAGCGAACGCAGTTACCTAATATTGCGGAAGAGTGCGTGTGTCGGGAATAAATATCGTGTGTGTGGTGTTTTTCAACTTGTTTTAAATAGGGAGAAACGGAGGACATCAAAAACAGATCGGGACTTGAGCTAAAGGAAGGCAGACGAACTGAGAAAGGAGGGAGATAGTGTTCGTGGAGGTGATACCTCGGCTGAGAGGACGATCACGGATCAACTTGGGCAGGATTTGCTGGTCCGGCGGACGTTGAAGGACCTGAGGAAAATCCGGCCTCATCGTTGAAGGACGTGAGGAAATTCCGGCCTCATCAACTTGCGCCAGAGTCGCCAGTCAGGCAGACTTGGGAGGATCTAAGGAAATTCCAGCTTCATCAATGGTTGGTTCAATCACTTTCCGTCCCTCACCGCTTTCCGACGTTCCCCTTCCCGTCTCGACCCAGGAGAACTATTTCTGTGCAAGCCACCGGTCTACGACTCCCTAAACGACGAGCTAGAAAGGCTTATTCTCACAAAGTTCATTTAATGGTGTATCTGTGTTCATTTCTACGAGATAAAAGGCATTATTCTTTCATAGTTTATGTCATGGTTTCTTTTTTATTGTTTCTCAACAGATACATAAGTGTTCTTTTTGATTCATCTTTGACAATAGCTGTTCGTGACACCAATCAATCATACATCTCTTACCTCATCAGGGTTTAATTTCATTGTCAAAGAAATCATTAAATACAGTGTTAAGCGTGGATTTGTCTTTCTGTCAAACGATACCTGGCCCCTTTTTTTTGTTTGTGCTACATTTCCTTGCCGCGACGTCTGTACGATTGAGTCGGGGTTCTAGGGGCGAGTTGTGGAAATATTGTGCCCTTGGGACGGGATCAACCAGAGCAGTCATCCTTACACTGGAACTCAGAAAAAGTACTGATTGATGTTTTTTGTTTAATTGTCTGAGTGTATCACCCCTTGTTTGGTTCCCGTCTCATCGAGTGGTGATGCGGCACTGCTCAGCAAACCCCTATTTCCAGGAATGGGGGGGGGAAAACTGCAGACGTAAGAGGAACCGATACAATATATTATTATTAGTTGCGTATGAACCCTTTTTTTATTGAATCACGCAAAGCATAATGACTCATTTTTAAGTTTCTTTCTTATCTTCCACATTTCTCTCATTCTTTCTCCGTGGATTCTCTTTCTCTCTTCCGTCCATTTTGTCCCTGGTTTCTTTGGGACTTCGTTCTCTGGCATTACGTTCCACTGGTGTATCTTATTTCTGTAGGCGATTGTGGGCCCCGGTGTCGGCGGGGTAAAATCCTCGCCTTCTAACCCGAGGGTCGCGGGTTCGAGTCCCGCCTGGGTAAGATTATTCACTGCCCAGGACATGGGTGTTTGTGTGCGTCTAGTGATATATTAAAACACTTGTAATTGGGGAAACCTCTAAGTGTTAAATAAATTATTATTATTCTGTTTTCAATTTCCTTAGGGTCTATTTTTGCTTTTTCAAGATCACCTATGACTTGAGACAACCATGGTATTGTTGATTTGACACCTTGTAAATATGTGATGACCTTTTTGATGAGTCTTGTCGGTGAGAGTCTATTGCTATGTCCGAAAAATTGCAGTCTTCTTTTTCTGATATCCGCCGCTAGGTTGGACATCTTCTCCGTAGTTTTCCTGGAGTGCAGCATATACCCTTCTTCTGTTAATTTTGGGCCGAGAATTTTTCTCATGATTTTTCGCTCTTCCTTATGTATGTTCTCCGTATCTCTTTTTATATGAAGCGTAAGAGTTTCGCTTGCATATACAACCTCTGGCTTGATCTGGCTTGATTGGCTGTTGTAGTGTCTGATCTTTGTGTTTATGGAAATGCATTTCTTGTTATAGATATTGCATGTCTTGCCATATGCCCTCTTCATTTTCTATAATCGAGTCTTCTGTGCTATCTTCTCTCCTCCTGTGGGTTCAATGATCTCGCCCAGATATCTAAAATGTGTGACTCGATTTTTCTTGCCGTATTTTGTGTTCACTACTTCGATGTCTAATTTTGAGCAGAAGAATTCGGTCTTTTCGAAAGAGATCTGTAGGCCGACTTTATTTTCCCATTCCTTGAGGACCTCTATTTGTTTGGCTGCTGTTGTTTCATTATCTGCGAGTACGGCTACATCATCAGCGAAAGCTACGTATGAAATTTCGACGTCATCTTTGTGTCGTCCGAATCGTGTTGGTTTCCAATGTCCTTGGTTTTTCAGTTCTTTTTCCCACTCCTTTATAACTTTGTTCCGGACTAAGTTAAAGAGGAGTGGGGATAGCCCATCTCCTTGGTGTAATCCAGTTTTGATCTGAAAAGATTCAGAAATTTCACCTATAAATTTTACTTTCGAGATTGTATCCGTCAATGTCTGTTTCATCAATCGCAGTGTTTTTGCATCGAGTTCCAGTTCTTCTAAAATATTGAACAAAGATTGTACGTACGCCTTCTTGAAGTCGACAAACGTGCATATGATCGGGGCATTCCTAATTGCTTTGTATTTCAGTAGTGCTTTCAAGTTGAAGATTTGTTCTGTACACGATCGACCAGGGTGGAAGCCTGCCTGGTACTCGCCAATTTTGTGTTCTAGTTGCTCTTGTACTCTTTGGAGAAGACATGCTGAGAGGATTTTGTAGGGAACTTGTAACAGGGAAATTCCTCTGTAGTTATTCGTATCTGTTCTGTCTCCTTTCTTGTGTAGTGGATGGATAAGAGCGCATTTCCAGTCGTCTGGCAATTGTTCTGTTTGCCAGATATTCCCAATGATTTGTGTAAATCCCTGTAGTGACTTTGGCCCGAGGTTTTTCAGTAACTCCGCAATGATGCCATCTTTACCAGAAGTCCTGTTTTTTCAGTTTCTGTATGTGTCTATGGTACTCTATCTGTGTTGGTGGTGGTGATTCTGTGTTGATGTCGGTGCAATTTTCTTTGGGAAATCTTGTGCTTGGTTCGGGGCAATTGAAAAGATCAGAGAAATACTGTGCTAGCACTAGACAGTTTTCCTGATTTGTCAGTGCTAATTTTCCATCTTGTTTTCTGAAGCACAGATTTTGTGGTGTGTATCCTCCGATTTGTCCTGCGAAAGTTTGGTAAAAGTCTCTCATGTTGTAGTTGCGGAAGTTCTCTTCCATGGACTCTAGTTGGTCCTTCATATATTTCCTCTTAGTTTGCCTGATTGTTTTTGCGACCTGTTTTCTAGTCTCGTTAAACAACTGTTGACCTTCCGGGGATTTTTTCGTGAATTCCCTTCGTAAGATTTCTAAGGGGTTAAGAGATAGATATCACCAACTTTCAAAAGTCTATGCAAGGAAGTTTTACTCTCATAGTGCACATGCGTTCTGTTAGTCTTAGGGATACTGCTAATCTTTTCTTCTAAGTGTACTCACCTGGATAGTAATTTTCATCTCCTGACTCTCGGAGTGAAGGACATGCCTGGCAGACCTCTCCCTGGAAATTGTTTATCCCCTCAGCTAGGCAGAGCCTTTTTTTACGCGTGCATTGCAACTGCATTTTTCATCAGCTATATCATCACCGTTTTTGCCATGTCTGTGTAGTGATAAATAGATTTGCTTTTGTCGTATTTCTTATTGTGTCAAAGCATTTTATGTTTTTATTTGTTTTGTTGTTTTGTTAGTGCTTTGCCAGGAGTGAGTTCAGTGATCTAGCTATTTTGTAGTAGTATTAACTCCTTGTCTTATTTGTCGTTGTAACAACTAGATCACAGTAGTTAGTGGTAGTTAAGATCGTTTAAGCCGGAGTTTGTTAAGCTCATCATACCATAGCCCTTTTTAACTTTAGTTCTCTTTTGTCCAACTGTTAACTCTCATAAGTAAAGTACTGTTTCATTGTTACAGAGTTTAAGAGCGTTCAGTTCTTCAGAATATATCCATATTTCACTAGGTTAGCTTTCTTGTTGGGGAGTTCATTGCGATGAATGTTAGGATGGCTTCGAATAGATCACACGTTGCGATGATGGTGGATGAGAATTTGGGTGGTTCTATGAAAGTTCGCCGTACCCTGCAGGCTGCACGGGTTGTAACAAAACAATTAGAAATAGCGAATATTCATAGCTCTTTTTCAAATCGTCTTTACGGCATGCGATCAGAAAAACACCGCCTTACTACCTGATCTCTACATAGCAGTCTAATTGTATTTCTTGTTGCGGCATAGAAAGCCACCTAAAATGCATTTGCAACAAGAAATCACCTGGGCCAGATAAATCGCGCTTCTGAGTTAACATAGGCTTAGCGTCAGCAATAGCACCGTGCTATCTCTTTTGCGAAAATGTTAATCTCCACGCTGGTATTCCCTTCCTTCGATTATTGTAGCCTTGTATTTAATGACTTACCTAATGAGCTCGATAAAAATTTACAAAGTCTACTAAATTCATGTATAAGATTTGTATTGTAAGATCGTAGACCAAACTTCGTTTCGCTTCTGTCTTCCTCACCTCGTCTTGACTTGAGATGGCATTCCTTTCTTCCTCCCACTCCAACCCACTTCCCCCCCTTGAGTTGCACTTTTTCCGTTTCTCACTCCCACCTACGGAGTCAGTTAGGTCTTTCTTTACCCCTTGGTCGTGCGACACGACTGACGACGTTGCGAGCCAATGGTAGTTCGCCCCGGACGGTGTCAAGTGGTGACGCCGAGCCGGCAAGAGAGCGCGCTCTCGAGAAAGGGGAGAGCCTGGTCGGTGATGTACGCGAGGTAACGGTGAATAAAAGAGAGTAACATAAGTATGTGTTGGTGTACTCATTGGTTCCCTGATGACCCCTCGACGGCCTCCGCACCTCAATAGCGGCTTACGGTATTTAATTGAAGAAGGGATGCTCATGTATCACTGCATAAAATTAGCCTAGGTTGGCTAAATCTTTGTAACCGAAGAAAACATTTACTCAGAACCCTTCTCTTTAACATTTCCAGGGAGAGAATCCCTAATTACCTCAGTGAAATGTTAAAGGTCAGGGCAGAAACTGCCCAGAAGACACCTCGTATAAAGAACTATTCTCTACGCTATCCTATTCCCAGAACCACTGCGTATCAAAAGTCATTTTTAATTGCTGCTTCTAAATTCTGGAATTCTCTCTCTGAAAACTTAAAACAGAAGGGTTCCATTTATACATTTAAAAATGTATTATACATAACTCTACTCTATGCAGAGCAAAATAAAATTTAGTGTGCTTAGTGAATTACAGCCTGCAAATGTGAATATTGTAAAAATTTAAATATTGTTTCTTTGTTTTCCTCTATTTGTTTTGTATTATAACCATTATATCATTGTTCGTTTTCATGTATTGCTCTTTTCTTTCTGAGCCAAGTTCTTTCTTTTTTGTAATTGTTTTTGCTCCAAGGGTGATGCCCAGAGCAACTAAATATATATTCTATTCTAGTCTATTCTATGCCTTTACTACTATGCCCCTTTTCCTCTAGCATGCTACCTAAGTAATTAAACTGTTCTACTTGCTCTAGTTTGTGTCCTCCAACTTTAATTACAAGCTTCGCTTTCTTCGTCCTAGAGAATCTCATAACTTTTGTTTTTTAATGATTTATCTTCATTCCGAATATCCCGAAATGCATTTCTAAAGCATCTACCAAAGCTTGTAGTCTCTTCAAAGATCCACCAATCAATGCTTGAACGTCCGCGAATCTAACCGATTTTATATGATGCCCTCCCACTTGGACTCCAACCTCAAGTTCTTCCCAAGCCTGTCTTACAATTTCCTCAGCATAAATGTTGAAAAGCAATGGTGACAACGGACACTCTTGCCTTACCCGGCGACCTACAGCTGCCCACCCTGATTCACCATCAGCCACCCTCACCTGCGCCCTTTACGTCATATATAAGTTTCGAATTAGTCTCCCGTCTCGCCAATCTATTCCCATTTTCTCTAGTATCTCCGTTATTTTATACCAATTTACTCTGTCGAAAGCCTTTTCAAAATCAACGAAGCATGCAAAAACATCCTGATTATACTCTCTCTCTCTGTTTCTTTCAATAAGTGTTCTCATCACCGCAATTGTATCCCGAGTTGACCTTCCCCTCCGGAACCCAAACTGGTCATCGCCTAAACTGTTTTTGGCCTTTCTCTCATACCTCCTATTGATTATTCGAAGTAAAATTTTGGTTGCGTGTGAAATTAAACTAATTTTTCTATAGTTCTCGAATTCTGATGCATTCTTCTTTTTCGGGATAGGAATCAATACTGTTTTCACAAAGTCCTCTGGCCATACTCTTTCCTCATAGATCCTGCATATGAGTTCGAAAAAAGCTTGCCTACCTTTACTCCTAGACTCTTTAGCAATTCCGAGGGTATGTTATCTACTCCTATAGCTTTTCTGGCCTTCATCTCTTTCAAAGCTTTCTCATTTCACTGTCGAGAATTTTTGGCCCGAGGTTATCTTCATCTAGGTTTCCCTCATCCTCTACATCTAAACTAGTTGGTCTACTATTGCTGTCATGTAGCTCCTCCACGTATTCTCGCCATCTTTCTAGGATATCTTCCTGCTCGGTTAACATTCTACCTCTCTTGTCCTTAACCTTTGGTACCGTTTGCCCTCGCCTACCTCCCAATAGCAATTTTACCCTAGCGTATAATGCACCCACTTCCCCTTCCTTTTGCAGTTTCTTCATTTCCTCGCATTGCCTTCTCCACCAATTTTCCTTCACCCGATTGGTTTTTCGCCGCGGTGGATTATTTACCTCCTTGTGTTTCGCCCTACCCTTTTCGGTGTTGAGATTTTTCTACTTCCTTCTCTCCTCCATTTTTATAATCATTTCTTCCGTAACCCACTGTTTCTTTACCAACCTCATTTCCGCTGCTCCTATTGTTTTCTCAGTCACTCTAACAATGCTTGTTTTTATATCTCCCACTTTTCCTCGATTATTTCTGCTTCTTTGGCTTCTCCTATGTTTTCATCCACTATCTCTTGCTGTTCCCTCCTTTTCTTCCCTTCCAACGCTTCCAGGTTCCACCTTTTCATCCTCCTGCTTTTATTTAGCTTTTTAATTTAACCTCACCATTCATCATTACTAAATTACGATCCGAGTCTACATCAGCCTCCGGATAGCTCCGCGAGTTCTTCACACTGTTCCTAAATACTTGTCTAACCATAATATAGTCAATTTGGTATCTGTCAGTGTCTCCCGGCATTTTCCACGTGTACCAGTTTTAAATCTTGGAAATCCTCTTTGTGGTATAGGGAAACTTTTCTCGACGTGGCGACCGTTTTGTTAGCACTAATATGAAATATAGCATTTACTGCTTTGTGGTCAATAATTCTGTTCTCCGTTGCAGCATTTTGGATACTTTCAGGTATGATAGTTGCTATTTGTGATGGCTACAGGAGTTTTTCTTCGATGAATTTTTCTTCGATATCAGTTTCATTTCACACCTACCCCTCTTTACCTTAGATACGGAATTCCAAGTAGTATTATACTAAGAACGCGATCAAATCACGAAATATTCGTAAAACTTTTCACTAATAATACCATTTATATCTTGTGGGATAGGAAAAGGATTAGGCTAACAAGTGACCTGAACAAACAACAGATATGCTATAAAAGCACGATCAACATCAACCTCGAGGCCAAGAGGAAAAGTCTCAAAACTACACATTTATAGAAAGATCTCACAGCAGAGACCACTGCATTAACATTTACTGTGAGGAAATACGACACATAATTTTACGAGAGGTCATACATAAACTTTTATAATTCAGTAAAACCTTAGCTTTACTTAACCATTCACCACTATATTAAAAACACTTCTCAAATTTACAGCAATTATTGAAGGATATTAATGAACCTGTTGTCGCATTTTCCGCCTCCTCGTAATTTGAAAGAAATTCAAAGAGTGCCCATCCAACATCACATTCATTACTTATCTTTCTTCGTCTGTTATTTCGAATTGGTTTCTTCCCGCGCCCTTCGCTGTCTTCGCTTAAAATATATTAGAAATTTTTGATGCCTAGGTGAGCGCTTCTGTTTACCGGAAACGCTCGCTGCGGGGCCACTATAGAGCCTACCAAGGCAGGATTATGTACCTCATGAAAGGGCTTCCTTCGAAGTGCATCGTGAGCGATTCGTAACGCACCTCAAGTTGGAGTTCAAGGGGGAGGGGACAATGTAGACGGCGCGCCTTGGTCGAACGATTGCGGGGTAGGCTGTCTCTTGCCTTT
This sequence comes from Ceriagrion tenellum, assembly GCA_963169105.1. NCBI lineage: Eukaryota > Metazoa > Arthropoda > Insecta > Odonata > Coenagrionidae > Ceriagrion > Ceriagrion tenellum. Next base: position 15,824,079 of record OY720638.1, read on the forward strand.
TCTTTCCCAAATGTCCCATTCGATGCTCAGAGCTGCGGGCATGCGCCGCGTTTTCTCAACCAACTTTCCCCGTGTCGGTTGAGGGTTGTCGTCTCACGTCCCAAGGTGGATGACGCATGGGACTGGGAGTGAGGGGGATTGCTATCGCGAGCGCAAGGAGACACTCTGGTTGGGATTGATGGCACAAGGGGAACGAGGAGAGAGGGGAAGAAAGCGGCCACGGAAATTTCCACCCGCGCGACCGAGTCGTGGCCCTCACGTTCCTCCGTTCGACTCCCGGTGTACATCTCTCTCCCTTTCAGGATTCTATTCAACTGCCCTCCAGATGACACTCCAATAGCCAATGCGAAGTCAATTTGAATTAATGGACGAAGGAAGTGAAATAGTGAAAGTGATGTTGGATGTCCACGTATGCGCAAAATTTTGTGCTTGAAAAAAAGCTTTCTTTAAGTTCCGCATTTAAAACTACTAGTTAAGCTCAGTGCCAATGGAATACATAACGACAAAATATGTTGGATTAAAGCTATCTTAGACATCTAAGAATAGAGAGTAGTTCTAAATAGCAATAGTTCAGACAATGTGAAAATAATATCAGGTGTACCTCAGTGAAGGGAAATTGGTCCCTTACTATTCGTTTTCCATGTTAATGATATCACCACCGTTGTTCCGAGCAAACTTCGCTTTCTCGCGGGCAACGCAGTATTGTAGAGGGATATTAACACAGAGTCCGACAGAATAATTGCCCAACGAAATGTGAATACTGGAAATTTGCGGACAGGCAAATTTCCATTTTAGTTGGGATTTATGAAAAGAAAACTGGGAGAAATGTGACAAGAAAGTAAAGCGATGCTATTTTTCTCTCGTGAGACCTCACTTGGGAGTACGCAAGTAGTATGTGGGGCCCTCACGAAGTATGACTAGTTTCATGCATAGATAGAATACGGCGGAGAGACGCATGATTTGTTAAAAATTATTACAATATACATAGCTATGTCACTGAATTCTTGAGAGAATTATGGTGGAGACCTCTTTCCGATCGAAGAGAAAAAATACATATTAAATCTTTTAAGAAAGTATGTGCATTGTTTTCTGTCGGACGTTCAGCATATTTTGCTAGAGCCAACGTTTCTACTATAATAGATAGTAGAAACGATCACAGGCAAAGGAAAAGACTCAAGAACAGATATTTTATGAACGTCATTTTTTCCACGCACAATGAGGGACCATAATATTTGCAATAGATCAGTTCAAGGATGCTTTGACCCTCAATAAGTAAAGTAGGTTTTGCTATTATGATAAATATCTTAATTTCATTGATAGCAATTCATCCCGCATGAAATTTCCGACCTGATCTAGCTATTACAAGATTTATTAGCTAGCTTGCAGTACTTGGATTGGATATTTGGGGAGGCGACCGACGGCTAAGGTCATTTGCGCCGTAGGGGATAGGTAAGGGAGGAAGGGTGGGTAGAAACCCGGCGTCGGCATTAGCATACTCTTAACGAAAGGCGCCATGGGGACCACGGCTTAGCGTCTCATCCGACAGACGGAGTACTCCACTTGACGTGCCCTCCACAAGACACTCGAGTAGGGATAGGGTTCTTCTGAAAACATCCGCCACTGTAGGGATTTGAACCCTGGCCGCCCGTGTGCCCGTGTAGGCGAGTACTCTAACCACCACACCTACCCGATTCCCCGCTCGTAATACTTGCTTGAAGTACTTTTCATTAGCTATTCTCTGTATTTTACTTATTTTTTTGGTTAAATCTTTATGATCAGCTTCCCAAATGCTCGCGGTGTATTCGAGGTGTGGCCTAACCAGAGCAAAGTAGCATCTCTCTTTTACTTATTCATACGAGGATCCTCCTATTACATATACGCTTAACAAGACCTAGTTTCTTAAATGCTGTGCTGCATATGTTTTGTATTGGATTGAATTGGATTTCGACGGCATTGCGCATTCCGTGTGCTCCGAGTGCCTAATGCGGCCTCAGCCTTCGAGGAGGCAAGCGCGGCCAATACCAGCGTCGTTCGATCATAGCCCGCTTTTACTCTGCTCCTATCACCTTTCTACCCCCTCCTCCTCAACACCTCTTGCACCACCCTTCCTCTGCTCCTCTGCTCTTCGCCGAGTGCGATCGGTGAGGGATTGTTATGGATTTCAGCGGGAGGGGCTACTGGTTGAGCCTCACTCACACCCTCCTCACACGAAAAGATAAGATTTTGGCGATAACCTTTCTGCTTAGGAATGAACGAAAGGTTTCCTTCCTTTTCCTCTGCAGTCGTGCGTCAATACATGCGTGCACTCTCCTTAGCATTCCATGGTCAAAATGAAATGAGTCGATAAGCCTATAACGATTACACATACCAACAAGTGTATGCTTTTTTGATGCTAAGTGCCTCTTCCGACATAATTTTGTGCACTGAGTTCGAATCTACTCGCGGAAATTGGCTATCACGACAGAATAAGTAGATATTCTAACCTTAAAGAGTCAAAATGGCAATTTTGATGTCTTTTTGAGATGGAATACCGCAGAAACCAAAGTTTATAGAGTAAGTCTGCAAAAGTATTCGAAGTCTGTGTAAAAAATTAATATACCTAGTACACCTAGTATACCTAGTAGTAGTATATAGAAATATGGTTTCCATAACCTGTATCTTATATTAAAAAATTTATGTACTCAAAATTATAGTGTAGTTGAATTAAATAGAGTTGTTGATAATTACCAAGTTAATAGAGGTTATGGTAACAATAGTTTTTCTAGGCTTCATAGATCTATTTTACAACCTTTTTTACGCAGACTTCGAATCCGTTTGCAGAATTACTTTGTCGCCTTTGGTTTATGAGATATTCAAGCTCAAAAAGACCTAAAAATTGCCATTGTGAGCCTTTAACGGTAGAATATCTCAAAATCTTGACAAGCCTCCTCGTCAGCGAGAATTTTCGTGAGTTGATTCGGATTCGGCGCACAAAGTTACGTCGGATAGAACTCGTCCCATCAAGAAAGCATGCAGGACTCAAAAATTGCAGGCCTGTGTTATCGATGGTGAGTTTTGAGTATATTTGAATTTCATTCACATTAAAGGCTAACAACGGACGGTAAATGAAGATCGCCCCACATTCAAGTGCGCGGAAGCTCAATTATCACACTGGAATTTGGTGATTAGATCTTCATTTTTGTCCATATACCATTCTTCAAGCCGCCGATTAGGCATGTGGTAGAGGGTGCTAGGGAGACAGTCTTAAAAGGGTAGGGAATATGGAATGAGACGGGGGAGAGGACGGAGGTGAATATATGTTGAGAAGTCTCTCGTGTCAGTGTCTCGCAGTTTTTGGGAACTCAAAAATGGTACGAGGAAAGCAGGATTTTTTTTCTGCCTATACATTCAGCAGTCTCTCTCTCCCTATTTTTTCGCTCCTATCAGTTCTAGAGATACTGCGTAAAGTTAAATTATGAACCCCAATTTCGTACTGGCACTTGCCTGGTGTGACTTTTTCATGTTTATTCTTGAATCCTAACGTGTCTCAAAAGGTCGTTCTACACGACAGAATGTCTTGGATGATTACTTTAAGCCGAGAAGAAATGGCGAGGTTTTAGTGTACCATTTGGAACAGTGCTCTCGAGGTCTGCTAAGTTCTCTACGATCAACTGAAGGCGAAATTTATGACTTTGTGTTGAACTCTTTTTTTAAATGTTTAATATACTTCTCGTTTAATGGCATTGGATATCATCAATTTACGTCCAGTCATTACATGACATTTTGAGGAATTCTTTAGTTCTACAGTTGAAGTAATACTGTCTTAAAACTATCTACTTTTGATTTAAAAACCTTAGCTATGCTCTGGTGAGAACTTATTGACCTTGTGCTAATGTGTACTTTATTCTTACCGTCCAATGATCAAATCCCAACCTCTACTCAAAACTGCGTTGTATATCCTGAAACATTTTTTTCCCTTTTAGATATCTAACGGAGACCAGGAGTGAAGATTTCAAGAGATTGGAGACAGGACTTACCTGGTAATATACTTCGTAAAACTGTCCACAAACCGACAATAATGGTTGATTCGACCGGGATTCGAACTCGGACCAACCATAGCCAACCAAGGCTGTTTGTGTTTGCCAGTCACACCACCAAGCCATCATACTTCAAGGCGATTTTTGAGGGTGATTTATGCGAACGAAATGTTCGCTTCATATGCCCACATTGTGGCATATAAGACGATATTAGTGCTAGTTCGCCCGCAATAAAAACTGAGCTCCACTAATTACACTCCCATAATACACGTCACCGTTTCCTCTCCCAGATCCTTATCCCTTACATATTCATACGGCTGATGTCTTTGCACCCTCTGCAACGCCCGTGCGATGGATCGCGGGGTAGTATGTAGATGGAGATTTAGACTATAAAAAGCACAAATTTTAAGCTATCCGGGACTAGCCACGGAGTTCCACTTTTACGGAGTCACCCACAATACACAAATGTGCGAAATTCCACAAAGAAAAAATCATCCGCCTTGACCGGGATCCGGGTTCGAATCCTGCTAAAGGCGGATGATTTTTTCTCTGTGGATTTTCGCATAAAGAGCACGATAATTCCGCACCGAACATTTATGCTACCTATCATTATCATTGAAGTGACAAATCTAATCTAACCCGAAATCCATGGAAACGCCCCCAGACTCCATTCACCATTTATTTTATACACTTTAACCCTTTAAGAAACCCTTTAAGGTCAAGGAATGACAAGAGTGACCTGAAGACCTTACCATCGACCTTGACACCATTTTAAACCTATGATTCGATTCGTTTGTGGCCTCGATTCATTTTTGGTCTCCCCTGTGACCTTTGACCCCTGAGTAGCCCTTGACGGTCAAGAGATGACAATAGGGATCTGAAGACCTTACCGTCGATCTTGGCACCTTTTTAAACCTGTGATTCGGCTGGTTTGTAGGGGCGATTCACTTTTTGTCACTTCTGTGACCTTGACTGTGCCCTTTCAGGGGTCACGGTTGAATTTTCGAACTCGAAAGCTCTTCTAATGTGTTCTTCGTGTCCAAATACCTAGTTATTGGAAGTTTCGCAAAATAATTCCGTCTTTTTTGTATTTCGAATAATTTAACATTGAAAGCCCATAAGGCAAAATTTGGATTTTTGGTTGGACCTTATTTCTGGGGTCAAAAGGTCAAATTTATAAAATTTTGCTTACACTCAACAAAACTTACAACCTTTATCTACCCAGGTACCAAATTTCATCCATATGGCATGAAATATAGTGGCTAAAATTACAGGTCAGAAATGACACACGATCAATGGGACACTCTGTATAATAGATAATGAAGTTGTTGTTCTATAGAATTTGGCCATGTATACTTACAAAATATGATCTGGTTGTATTTCTACAGCACGAGGTGGTTCATAAAAATTCGTTTATAATTGAGATAGTAATTAGGAATCTTAGATAATAATAAGAAATAAAGGCAGGATTTGGAAAAAATATAGCTAAAAAACTTAAGACAGGAAGTAGGATCTGGTGCTTTCCCGGCGGATGATCAAATCAAAATTCTGCTAGGTTTCCGCCCGGGTGTGCGCGTCCACTTAACCGGACGAAATCCCGATAGAACTTTGAGAAACTTAAAGAGTTTCATTTTTCAAAAATGAGCTTCTCCACCTCAATTTTGAATTCATCATTCATAGAAAGATTCTGCATCTTTATACTACCCTGCGAGCCGCTGCACGGGCATATGGCAGGGGGCGTTAGGACACTAGCCGTGTCAAGAGGTAAGGGATAAAGTTTTGAGTGGTGAAATGGTGACGTCTATTTTTGAAGTGTATTTAGAGGAGCTTAGTTGTTATTGTGGACCCTTATTGTGCGCGGAAAGAAAGAGTTTTTGTACCGATCTGTTCGGCAATGTATTTTTCTTATTTTATTGCTTCTGTCAGACCTAGAGATGTCGTGAGGCGTCATGATAATATTCTCTATGTCACTCTGAAACACACCAGTTCTGGATTTTTCGTGCAGTAATGCGATCCAAAGGTTGGCAAAATACTTTGCAAAATAGCAATCATCATCTGACATTTCTTACCTCTTCGAGCGAATGCCGGCGAATTGGTCGTCCACAAAAATGGTTCAACGCGGGGAGAACCCGAAAATTGCAGATTAATAATAAACAAACCCAGAAGAGAGCATGAAAAAACCTTGACGTGAGTTACTCCAATCACTATTCACTCTCTATGGGTAGAGTCAAAAATCCAATTCCACCTTTCAGTGAATATCCATTCGAGTGAGGAAAACAACTCATTCACAACTACGCTATATTTAAAAGTCGGCATTATTAGCGACTACAAGAATAGCGAGTGACACGGATCCAACAGTATCAACTCATCCAAAAGTATCCCATATCACCAACTCCTGAATCCAATCAATTCGATTTTAAAGAAATACAGCAATAAGCAGTAAATAACTGCAGTAGGTACACAAATACTGTCGAAAATGCAGATCATGAATTGTTACATAATAACCTCTGGACGAGAAAAGGTAACATTACCGCATCTGGTGTTAGATTAGCACTAAAAGTACGTCTTTGTATTGTTATTGCCACTAACTTTGAAACTCATAAATGGCACAATTAACGGGATATCTCATTCTCCGCCTAATGCGCGTCAGTGACACAAAATATTCAGAACCTTTCTAATCTATATACACTGCCAGCAACGTTGTTTCCCTGATTAAAATCTCTGAGCAGTGTAGGAATATCCAAATATGTAGCCCCAATTCTTTTGTTGCAGAAGCCTCACTGACCATTATCGATCACCACTTACTCAAATGCTGCACACTTTTCACACAATAATGCCACATGTGGGCCTACTGCAGGATTCTTGCACTTACAAGACGAAATGTTTCGTCTTGCCGTTGAAATGATATCTTTCGAACTAATCAGTTTCGACTTGCTCATCGTCAATTTATTTTATTCGATGTTACAAAATATATTACATTTGGTGTGCGAAGTCTAATGAAAACGACCCAAGTATGACTAATTATAAAGATGTTATGTAAGAGTGTTGTTTCCTATTTTACATTTGACTTTGTATTTCCATATTTTGTATTTTTCAAAAGGGTGCCATGCCCATAAATAAATATTACTATTGGGTCATTCCACCACAATTCGACCAGAAAATTGGCAAAATTGACCCTTGAGGTGACCGATTTCGATCACATTTGGCTAATCGTCTTCATTTGATTACAATATGAAAACCCCAAAGCCATTTTGTAATCCATTCAACGGTTTACTAGATATTGCAATGTTGTAAAACTAGAATTTTACAAAAGCGTCGTCGCATTTGACGGCATATCTCCGGAAATAAGGAAGATAAAAATGCATGCAATGACTTATTTTAAAGGTATTAAATTGAGAAAGATAATTAATGGATTATTACATAAAATTTAAACAATTAAATAAAGTTTATAACAAATTCAAATTTTTAAATCGATTTTTGACGATGTAGCTATGCCTTCGATTTTCCTCATTTTTTAATATGTTGTAGATACAACCCTCTTCTACAAGTTAAGAAAATTTGGTAGGGGTAATATTTCATTTAAGAAAGAAAAAATTTTTTGAGTGAAGGCGTAACGCTGGTCTCCCGCCGCGGCGGCGTCCGGCTCTTGCGCCGAACGTTCAGTAGTCGGTTCTCCAGATCTCATCAGCGCGCTTCCTTTTCCATCTTCTTTTCACCAATTTTAACTGTATACCGACCCTTTGATTCCCTTTACCCATGTCATTCGCTATTGGCTTCCCACTGAAGTGACCGCCGCTTTAGAATCCAGGATTAGCGACAACATGCTTAACAGCGGGGGCGACCATGGGCGTGCTCGGAGAACAATAGACAAACCTCACTAACAAAACAAACCTCACAGACAAATTGTGTAGCCTATTAGATAGTTTTCTCCAAAACGTTTATTTTAAATCTTCCACCTAGTATTAACATCACGTTACGCATTATCCCTGCCTGATTCCCCAATTATGCCTGCCTGATTCTTGTACCTCGCATACGTAGTAACAATTTCCATTAACTCAGTAGATATTGTAGCATTGATAGTTTTGGACCCATTTTGTAGTTTAGGTAAATGAAATAAAATTGTACATAAATTTGTGCAGGCTAATAATAACTCAACCCCTGCCAAACACCCTTGAGGAGGCTTTCGGGGTGATATGTAGATTTACTTTCTGATTTTTCTATTTTTTGCTATAGTATTTTTTGTACTTTCATCATTATCATTATATGACGTTTGATACTAAGACTGATTAACTGCAGCCCTCCATATCTCCCTGCTTAATGATAGTTTTCTTATTTCCTGGTACCCAAGGCACTTTCTTCATTCGTCTTGAGTATTCATCCCGTGGCCTTCCTCATGGGACTTCTTCCTCTGTTTTTCGTCAAACTGCTTGGAGAGGAAGTAAAATGAGGTGTTGGTCGAGGTGGCGGAGGACAGGAGGTTAGTAGGGTATATTGGGGGGCGGGGGAAGCAGGACAGTCACCTGTAGCCTTACTGTCTTGCTTTGCATAGCAGATTTTGAATAGAATGCATCATGCAGAGGGGGCAGCAGCCCCCATGGCTAAGCCCGTGCGTGGTTCCCGCCAAATTCTCATTGCTTCGAGGGTGTGAGTGAGACTTCACTGGAATTCCTTTCCTCTGCAAGGAGTATACACACCTACCTCCAACCAAGCAGTCACCACTGAACAAAGGAAGAGCCAAAAGAAGAGTTGGGAGGGAGGAGTGCAAGGGGGAGGTGAAGGCTAGGATTTGTAAAAAGGGCACTCGCAATCAAACGACGCGTCTTCGCGACGTCGTCGCAACGGTGGCATAGGCCTCTCGTACTCCTCCTCGGCGGAGGCCCCATTTGATCCCGGGAACCACACATTAGTAAAGACGGTTGAGGACTCGCTGCCTCCTTCCCCTGCTTTGCCCAACTCCCCCACACCCTGCACTGGCTTGCAGCCTTCGTTTCATCGCATGTTTTACCTCGGCCCACCTCCACTGGTCCTCCCCATTCCCTGATACTATACCCTCCCCTCAAGCCCTGACACTACCACCTCCCCAGCCGGGCCCCTGACTCTTTCCCCTCCTCACGCCCCTCACTCTTTCCTCTCCCCTCGGACACTAGTGCTATATAACGAAGAATTCCCACTACTCAGTCTCTGAAACGCTGCCTGGAAGACATGAGGTAACATCTCGGCCGTCTTTCTGAAGGAAGACTTTCTTTTTGTCTCCGTGTTGAGTAGTCTGATTGCCGGGTCACGGACTCGTTAAGTTTCGTTACGTTTGCATCAAGATTCAGCTCGTGCATCTCCTCGTGGTTTGCTGTCATCCGCTCCCGTATAATACTGTAATTGGGCGCATAGTCTGGTTCAATATCTCTATCTTTTGAACCTGTTCAACGCTCCTGGGCAGCAGATAATTACTCGTCCAGTAAGGGCAAAATTCTCTTAATCCGTGTATCGTACGCTTAACGACGCAAGGCGCTTAGCTGATACTGCCACGATGTATTGAAGGTTAGTGACGATTACAATGTAATGATGGCGTCTATCACTTCTCAAATGTCTTCGTCGCAATTATTCGTGTGCTCTTGAGGAATGTTAAAAATTGATCACGAGCTAGATTTTTCTGTTACTTAACCTCTGTAAATATTGTTTTAATCGTCTTTTCAGGAAGGCAGCTGTTGATTTCTCTTCGGTGGAATACCGTCGCAAGATGAGGGCACTTGACTGCGTGCTTGTAGCACGAGACCACCTTCCGCTTGATCATCGTTGACGGGTGGAAGAAGAGGGTTGGCGGTGAATAGACGTGGCAGTCTCTCGCTTGATAAAATGTCACCATGACGTGGAACCAGCATTTGGACGATTGATTGGAATGTCGGCCGAGGTGTAATGATGCCGTGAAATCGGAAGGTAATAATTTCTGCCATGCATTCATAATATTTGAGAGCATATTGTGTGGAAATGTCTTGAACGAATGTCGGGACGTGGTAAAATCTAATCAAAGAAAATTTGCCTGATTCGGGAGGGCACCTAATAACTAGATCTGCCGGACCACCATTCGGTTTCTTAATATTCTTGGTAATTTTGGTGCAATCTTGGGCACTAGCCTTTCGAATGGCACAGAATCGTGGTTCATTAATCGGTCCACGTCAATTTTTTTTGTTGCAATGTCTGCGTCGCCGTGAATCAGGTGTTCATAATTGACCTTAATTGTCATTACTTAACGTGAGGTATATTTTTAAGTATTTGCAAGGAGTACTTCACCTTAATAAAAATGTGGTTACCGTTTGTTTCCAGCCGAAATGAGTTTACTAGGAAGATGTTGTCTGCGAAGGAAAGACTTCAAGCCTTTGGATTTCCTCATACGGCGCAGAAGCTTCGCACGAACTGCAATAGGATGACGAGACGAGTGCTTTCAACGGGGGACATCTCGGAACACTAATTTTCCCGAGATTGGCAGTCATCACTTGCAGAGTTAAAAGTAAGTAGTGTTTTCTTTATTATCGTTATCCACGGTTTTAGCAGAGTGAAAATGTTGAACGCGGGATTGAGATGTAATGTGGGCTGAATAGATCGGGGGAATGCTTCTCTAAAATATGATTTGTGATGTGGCATATGACATAGCCATTGGATTTTCACTCCTTCGTTCCCCGTATAATAGACTTTTTTTATCGTGAACTCGTTTGCGAATGGACTTGAGACGATTGTTTCGCTCTGTCTCTGAGCCTCTACCTCTTCGGTGGCGGTATTTTTCAATGCATATGTAATGCTGTGTAATTTCGGGAATCGATGTAGCCCTGTAGCATCCGGCGAAGTCGCGAAAATCACACGGAAGTAGCAGTGCTAGAAACCAAAGAGAAACTTGTTCATTTGCTGTGGTTTTCTCGTCGTAGTAGTTTATTACAGTTAATTAGTTGGATATACATTAAGTGACAGATTAATGTGGCAGTGTCATTTTCCATGTTCTCCGATTCGGCGAGTTGTGGCTTTTGAGCTGGATTTCAAAGTCACGAGTTCAGCATAAAATACATCGCCTTCTCTAGGAAGTTTTTAGTCTTTTTCCCTGTGGTGGTGCACGGATAAATTCCTTTGATATGTCTATTTCAAAGAATTATATTTAGGGCTTAGCTGTACGATATTTAAACGTTTTCGTAAGTTACTGGAAATTAAGTTTACTTCCTGCAAAATTGTGGTAGCGTCGTCACTAAATTTGTTGAATTTTTATTTGGTGAACTTGGGTATATTATTTAATTGGAATCAAGTGGACGATTAGAGGACTGAGATTTGTTATTTTACCAGGAGAGAATGGTACTTAGCTAAACGGATTAGTATTGAGGGTGTAATTTAAATATATTTTTTGTATGCCTTCAAATTGAAGGTATACCGTCGCTGTGTAAGTTAATGGCAGTTACATGTTTAAGTTAAGAAGTAACATGTTGAAATCGTAGCTTACGTGACGAGTAAATTGCGTGGTTCATCCTTAGCCATTCATAGTCCCGGCATCTACATCTACATATTACACCACGAGCCGTCGCATGGGCGTGTGGCAGTGGGTGGTAGGTCACCAGCAGTGTAAGGATGTAAGAGTTTTTAGGCGAAATGGTGACATGTCATGTGTATTTGGAGTCAGTAGTTATTGTGGTCGCTTATTTTGCGCGGAAAGAAAGTGTTTGTACTTATGTTTGGTAGAGTATCTCTTATTGTATCGCATCTGCCAGACCTAGAAATGTAGTGAGACCAAATGATAAAATTTTGTCGCTCTGAACTATATCAGTTTTGAATTTATCAAGCAGCCTAAGCCTAGCGTGCCCCCTGTCTATAGGGGCTCCTAACTTAATCCCTCTAACAGTTGTGTAACACTACTGTTCGTTCGTAGAAGGTTTTAACGAAGCGTGCCGCTTTTCTCTGTACTTAAATTTTTTTGGTTAAATCTTTTACCAGTGTCCCAAATGTTCGCGGCTTATTCGAGGTGTGGCCTAACCGGAGCGAAGTAGCATCTCTCTTGCTTTTTCATCCGAGGACCTTTCTATTAAACGTTTAACAAAACCTAGTTTCTTTAATGCTGTGCCCCATAGGTTTTGTATGCGTGTTCCCCACGATGTATTCGAAGGTGATTCCGAGATACTTAACTGTATTTGAAGATTGTTTTCTCCATTCACGGTCTAGGTATGGCTTTCGTGTGATGACTTTCGCAGGAGCATTGAGATGTGGTGCATTTACTAATATTTAGTTCTTAACCCCACTCATGGCACCACGAATAAACGTTAAGGTCAATTGACAGTGCTTCGCATTCCGCGCCTTCGCTTATTTCATGATAGATTTCTGTATGGTCTGCTAATTTTAATTTACTGCTTATGTGAGAACTTAAGCCATTCATTAAAATAATGAATTAGTGGGCCAATCACGCTTCCTTGAGGAACACCGGGTGACTTAAACCATATTAGTTTAAACCGTCAATAATTACTCGTCGTTTTCGATCACTTAGGAAGCCCCTTATTCAGTTCACTGTTTTTTATTAACTCTGCGTGAATACAATTTATAAATGAGTATTTTGTGAGGGACCTCGTCGAATGTCTTCTTAAAACCGAGGAATATCGCATCGATTTGCTCATTCGATTCGCCTGATTTTAGGATATGATGAAGGTAGAGCGCATGGTGTTTCGGAGGACCCTTACGGGAGCCATGCAGACTGCTGTGTCAGAGGTTATGATTATCCAGGAATGCCATAATAATGCTAACGACAATGTGTTCTAGAATCTTGCATATAAGTGATGTTCACGATAGAGGCCTATAATTTCCTGGGTCACTTCTATCCAATTTTTTTAATATCGGTGTGACAGTTTATTATTTTCCAGTCTTGGGTCACCTTGCCCTCGGATAATGATTAGCTAAATATAATTTCTAAGAATGGTGCAATTTGCGGCGCTAACTCCTTGAGCACGCGTGCAGGTGTTCCTTCTGGACCTGCGGACTTGTTACTGTTAATCGAAAGCAGATGTTTAATTATTCCATCACGCTGAATTATGTCCGCCATCGGTTCGTTAACGTCCGGAATGTCTAAATGGTGTATTGTGTCATCCTTAGGGAATACTTTCCATGTAGTAGTTTTAATAAGTTGGCTTTATCGGTGCATTTGTGACCATTTTGTCGTTAGTATCCAATACTGTCGAAGATTCGTCCTGGAGCTCTCTCGCGTAAGACCAGAATAACTTGGGGTTTTCATATAGAAATTCACCTAAGATTTTTTGCTTGAAGTTTCATAAACTAGTGCGCATGATTTTCTTAGTTTTTCAGCGTTTGGCAACGTAAATTTCTCTCGCCGTAAGTTCCATAGTTTTGCTACAAGACTTAATAGAATTTTTATATAAGTTGTGTAACTGCCTGTCTCCTGAGCTTTCGTAGTACTCCGTGGTTGTACCAACGAGGTTCTTTACAATCTCGTGTTAATTTGTGTGGAATATATTTGATTCCTTTACGAATTATTTCCAGAACATATCTCCATGATATTTTGGCGCTCTCGTTCATTGTGGCTACGAATTTCGTGAATTACTGGAGAATGGTCTTGACCGCAAACATATTAAATGCATAACGTACATTTCTCCTACCATCTCCGTTCGCAATATGTGGTTGATCTTCCAACTGGATCAAGTGGAGGTTGTATGATATTATTTAGGTGTTACTTCTTCCCTTGGATATTCGACGCACGACCTGTGACCTGACCACACGCGTTACTTATAAACATTTCTAAGCTGGCGCGCGCGTAGCAGGACATTATTCGCCCTCTTTCGTTTGACGTAATAACACGCCAATTTTATTTTTATTATTGAAGTATGAATGATTGATCTGTTGTTAAATATATTTTTCAACCCATATGATCTGTCAAACATTGCTTTCTTTAAGCACGAAAGGCAAAATTATCGCATTTGTTTTCGTTACTCCAGTGTGCCGAGGCTGTATGCCTCTAATTAATGTTCTCTAGGTACATTTCTCCGTTCCTGCTGTTAGAGGAAAATATTTAGACTATATACACTAATTATTATAAGAGCTATTAGGCTCTTTACGTCAGCCAATATTCAAAAGCAATACATATTAGTTACCCAGGAGCTCAGAATTAGTCGTGGAAGCAAAATGTTAATATGAAAGCCATATTAGTATCTTAATTATCACGGAGGTGTAATTAAATTTTATATTTACTGTTAGATCGTCATTTATTGTAGATGCAGATAAGAGCTGCGCTACGGAAATTTGTGATATTTTAGGTATCATAACTTCAAAATTTGTCAATTAAATAAGGAATCTGAATTCCTCATTGTATTCTTCCTTTGTATCAAAAACGGAAATTGTCGAGCTACAAATGCGTAACAATTTGGTAAGAGTCTAGGCGGAATCGCCCCGATGGTGGTTCAGCACTCGTCGACTTATTACGCCGTGCCGTGTTTCAAATGTTGATTATGCAAATACCACGCCGACGGCGTTGTTTGTAAGTTCAAGTTTGTGAACATAGTCAGAATGTGTAGTATTCAGCCCATCAATACACAGCGAGGCTTTGATGTGGGAAGTGTAACGCACTCAAGGGTGGGTATTAAGTAAGTGAGGGCAAAAAGTGAATTTCAAGTCTGCTAGTAGTTTGTAGTGGTGACCCGCAGTGCTCTTGAGAAATATTTATTTTTTCAAACTCTGAAACTAGGAAAGAAAAAAACGGCGTTATTCGTGCTTTTGTCTCATAACAACGCGTACCATAGCCCATTCGCGTAAACTTGATGCAGTTTCACAAAAGCTTCTCGGGAAGCTTTACTTTGCATGAAGTTAGTTTTTGCATTTAAATCTTTTTTCTAATCACATTTCCTGATTGTATTTTATCGAGTCTCAGACATAGAGGTTAACTTGGATTTTTTTCAGCTGTTCCTTCATTCATCCAGTCAATGAATCCAGCGGGAGGAACGGCATTTTAGCTCTGATAATTAACTATACATACTTTAAAAAACTGGATTTAAATGTAGGGCTTGATCACTTTTTATAAACTGAAAGTGTACGTAATAGTATTTTTCACAACTCAATTTCGCTTATTTGGGGTGATAATTTGATAGTAGGTATTGTTCCGAGACAGACTCCGGATATCGAGTGACTTATCCCTAATATGTAAAATGTAAATTGAAATATGGGGTTCAGAGGACATGGGCGAAGAAAGAGTGGGCTTTTGTCTGCGTTTCCATTGTGCAGACCTCGGAGAGAACGCCGGAGAAATTGTAATGAGTCTAGTCTTTCCATTAGTCTTTCCAATGATATCTAATATCAGGCTCTTACCGCATTCATTTCGAAGATGTTTACTTAATAATTGAAAGTTTTTAATGGGATCTAGGGCGGCTGTACACTCAAATGTGCCATCGCTAAAGACACTGGTTTACTCGAACCTTGTTTGATACATATGCCCGAACTTAGGTTATTTCACCTGCATTTAAAGAATTTTTAAGAACCGTATTATTATTCAAACTAAACTTTCTATGACACATCGCGTGACTGTAAGGATTCAGACGAAACGATTCTTATCTGAAATTGGACTAAAACTGACGGAAAAGTGTTGCGGCCCGCTGCCCAAAAGACCTGGGTCCTTGAGAAAAATTCAATTATGCTATATTGCCGTAATGTAATACTTAACATTGTGCGATTGTAGTTAGCAGTCGCCGTGGCCTTGGGCGTTAAGGCGATCGCGCTCAAGTTATGCCACCATGGTGGCGTGAGATCGAGGCTCGGTTACTCCTTTTTCGGTCGAATGCGATCCTGAAGCAACGAAAGGTGAGACCCCGCACGCGTACATTTATTATAGCTTTTTTCGTTAGTCCATTTCTTGAATTCACAACGGATCATTAAGGGATAGTGTTGTACACGATTGTGGAATTGTTCTCTGTCCAGAAAGACACTCACAGGCGGATGGACTGTCATTGGCCGTGTGTATTTTGATTTTGAAGTCGGAGGGTACTCTTTGGGGAAGATGGAGCCTCGGATGGGTAGTAGTTTTTTTCAAGCAAAGAATTTCTCTGCAATATGCGCATTTAATAAGTGTCACAAGATACTTTACGAGTCATTCAAAATCATGCAATCTACCGCAACGAATGAAATATAAAATTCCTCTTCTTGAAATACATGCTTTGGGAAATTAAATGCTTTTTTTTGCATTATCCTTTTCCATTAACTGAATGGAATTTCTCCCCCCCCTCCCCTTCCGCTAACTCCCAGTTCAGTGTTAAGTACGTCGTTCCTTACAAGCCCATCAGAAGCCTATTATCCATATCCATGGCACATGTTTTCATCTGTGTTCTAGTAGTTAACCCTTCATGATTGAAGGTAGAATAAGGAAAATAGTGTCGACATATCCGCATTGGAGCACACTATATAGGAAATTCAAATATCTATTCGCGAAAGATATTTTAAACTTTCTCTACCATTAACGGCCTCCAAAAAATCCCACGACCGATTGGAGAAGTATCTTTCCTAATAGGTATCCTCCGATTTCAAAAATCGGAACATATTCGGGCAATGACACACCTTCCCACTGAGTCTTTCCAGTCAGAGCGTATAATGACAAAATTGCGTAAAACGCCCCTTAAATGGTCAGTCGAAAATCAAGGAATTACTTTAAAACGAATGAAAACTATAGTTGCTACACATGCATTGTGCACGTGAGGGATCGGGCGTCTTTAGTTTCCGAATCTTATGTGACCGTTAACAATTAACCAATGGATAGCCTCGATCACATCGCCACGATGCACAATGGGCTGAAAAACAAGAGCTGGTCTCCCGTTTTTTTGCATATTACTTTGGGGCATTGGATTTGACAATCGTACAATATCCAAACTGTAATATCCTGAAATCATTTCAGCTCCTTGATTTTTAATGTAAGCAGAGATAATTGGGGTTTAGAATTAGACACGAATTATCTAGCTTTTTTCGTGAGTACTGTTAAATGTTTTCGGCTCTTGACGCGTGAATGGTCACGCATGGTTTTTTCCGGTATATCATATGGAATTGTGTATTTTACATAAGAGCATGAGAAGTAATTTTTGTATTGCATACGGACTCTCCCGCTTTTTTAAACATTGAAGCATTGGTTTGCTCGTATTTTGTTGCATAATGTGAAGAAACCTATGTCTAAACTAAAACTGTAGGCATTTCTAATGTGTGGAACTCGAGGCATTTCTACTCAAAGAAATTAACCCCCAACTTGCCCCCCCCCCTCCACTTCAGGCTATTCATGTGCGACGATGGCCGGCGCGGAAATTCCTGGTTTTGTTGTAGCCAGCGTAAACATCATGAATACTTTACTAAAAGTCACATGCTTCTAGACATTATGCCTCAGTAGTGTATTTTACATTTTCCCTTCTAATTCTTTCTCAAAGGCTCCTGATAATATTGTGTAGAAAGATTTAAGAAGCAGGATTCACCGCGTTCACCTCTCGCTCGCGTGGCTCGCCTGTTACCAGTCACAAGAAGCTGGAGTTAACATAAACACGCCCGGACGTTTTGACATCATTAAACACCGTGGGGTCATTTTGACCCACAATATTTTATTCATTTCTCGCTTTGCACTTACATGTTAAAGTTGTCATACTTTTCAAAGAACGAACTCTTTAATTCTTTGATGTCTTCAATGTTTTCTGTTTTTATCAACCTTTTGCTAGTAAATGCCAGTTTACTGAGATCAACTTTTTGAACTTAATTTTAAACTTTTAAATTTTTTCATTTCCAACTTCTCTGTTAGAATTGTGAATATATTTAAACTGGGAAGATCACTTGATTTAAACTCGCAAGACTTAATTTTTTAAATATTTTTACGAAATTAACTGGCATGTAATACTTTTTCTGTAACTAAACGGGAATACTTCGGAAAGTTAGAGGGAAATGTAATCCAAGAAATATTCGGAACGAGACTAGTTTCTTCCAAGTACATTTAGATGCGTTGAAACGTAATATGTTGATAGTACTATGCCATGCTTTTTTTCCTTTTCATAGCTATTCCGAAATTTTCGGAATATTACCAATTTACATCGAAAAGTAAATATTCCGCTCCTGAAAATTCATCAGGAAATTTATCGTTGATTAGATTAGCATTACATAGCACTTCCTCATACAAATTGGGTTTGGAAGAAGAACTTTACGTATAGATTTAAACTTTTTGGAAGTAATGTTCTAGGCTAAAAATAGTCGATACCATATTATGGTTATAGCTCCAGCACAACTTCCCTTAGCGTAAAATTGTACCCGTGTCACTCTACACCACTCTCAGTGCACAAGGGGCTATTTCATGGAGCGCCTATTGCAGAGACGGCATTCCTTCCGATAGGGCAACTATTAGAGGAACCCTTGGAATAGACATGTGTATATGGGAAAAATATCGCGGTCAGTTACGTTAAAGAATCTTCTCCGAAAGCTACTCATTACTAACTTTTACATACCAAAAGTATTCTTGGGTGATACTCGTAAAAAGCTCGACCTTTCCCCTTCGTGTAAGTACCATCCATTTCTGATGAAATCGCTGTTAGTATTGATTTAGATAAATACTATCAATACTTTGGTGCATTCTTATTGCTTATAATTAATGTACTGTTTATTATACATGCTATATTTAGCGTTTGGATATACTTGCGACTCATCTTGCGATGTTACCAACATTCGTCAAGTATGGTTAGCTTCTCTTTAATGCCAGGGTGCATGGAATTGTTGGATATTTACCCTTGCCGCAATGTTACCATTTCCAAGGAAATTACAGAAATTGTGATGAACGTATCAAGAGAAGCTAGTTCACCTCTTGATGGAGGTATGAACCATTTCCGGTTCAGATAGTGATGCAAGTGATATGGAGTACGGTCTTTTTTTCAGTGCATTCATATTGATTATAATTATTTTACGTAACTTACTTCCCTTTCATCATTATAAAGTAACTTGAAATCTACTCAAACTACTGTTTTAAAAGCAATATTTATTTACTATACTGATAGGGTGCAATCAATAGATTCTTGGATTTTTACCATTGCCGTTATTTTATTTAATTGAAGGCCATGGATTAAAATTCTGGCAATATATCCTTTAATTCATGCTTAGGAGCGTACACATAAATGAGAAGATTTCGTAGAATTTAATTTAAAATATGGAGGGTTTGATTTTTGACTAGCTTTTTTTATTTGTCGACGGTGCGTAAAATATTAGTGGGACTATTTTCTCACGAACCTACGAAGAAAGGGCAGAAAGCTGTGACCTTTTCCGGGGTTTTACTCGAGTTACAGATGAAAATTGTTTCGTCTGCATTCTTATCATTCGTCTCGCGATATCTCAAGTGTAGAGGGGTTTTCCTTTTAGTGTAAATCTGAATTAACGGCCTTAAATACGAATATGGAATTCCAGTGGTTTTCTTATAAATTTGTCAACATTGAAATGCTAATATTTGTAGTTGCTGCAGATGTTTAAATGGCAAAAAAACAATGGGTCTCTACGGGTTGGGGATGAATCTCGAGGTGGTTAGTCATGATCCATCAAGTTCTCATCAGCATAATGCTAGGATGGTCGTCTGGACATCTTTGGCGTAGGAATCCTTGTCATACTGCACACGTAAATATTCCCCCGAATTTAAGTTGCTGTTGTGTGGATCTTAATAGTGCGATGAGACAAATATAGAGATGGTATTTGGATATGTTTTTTCTAACATTCGTTGATAATTAAGGTCTTTCCTGCGGTAGTAGTCTTGTATGAAATGTACATATGGGAATCTGTAGGCATTTATTCCTATAACTTTCCTCTAGTTTGTGTATTGGTATATTAAAACAGGAAACTATTTTGAAATTAACCCCACAAAAATCAAGCCTGTTACATTCGACACATTTTGCTCTTCGCGGCGCGTTATACATTAGCCCTGATAGTTTCCGGTGTCATGTTTTCTCTTGAAACATTACATGGAAATTAGTGTCCGAAAAGCCTATTAATGGAAATATATTTCTTCCTCCGTAGGTGAACTCGCGGCATTTTTGACCGAAGGCAAAGATACGTCGTATATGATACAACACATCCTTAGCGTCGTGTAACGTTGACACGTGACTCAGGAGAGAGCCCAAGTTGGGCTTCCATTTCTGTAGAATGGAATGCTGCGGCAGGATGGGAGTTCGACTGGAAACGCAAGAGCTCCAGGGGGCGGTCGACGTTCATCGTAGAGGTAGGTGCACTCCAGATTGTTTTTCAGTGCATAATCGGATTCGTGGCGTTTATCTGTGCTTTCACTACCTATGAAAGTCCGGCGCTACTACTGTGTATTCATATTACAGAAAAATTTAGCGTAACATTGCTGTAGACTTAGGTATTGATACTTAAGTTTTGTACGACATAAATTGCAGGAAAATAAATGCAGACGACAGAATGGTCTGGTCCTCTGAAAAAAATCCCACTGCTTTGGGACAGTTCTTCCCGTCGACAGAATTTAAAATTTTCGAACCTACGCTTAAATATTAATTCATTTTTCCTGCAAATAAGAGAAACTATTTCCTCCTTAGTTCAATCGTTTTCTTACTGTATCCTCCATGGGAGAATATCCGCAGAGTTCTGTACCACTTCATAAATATTCTAAAATGGCGCAAGGATAACATCAAAATAACAAAAACTTAAACAATATATTTAAAATTGTTATTTCCACCTTTGAAAATTCATTTGGCATTGCCAAAAAAGCAAAAACATACTTTTCAGGGTGCATTATCTTGACAGGAGGTTGAGTGAGGGTATATTCATTAACCGGTTAAAAGAAATATTGCTAAGAGAAAATATAAACGTCTAAATCGTTGTCAGTCACTGTAAAAATCATAGTAAATAAACTTTAGTGAGTAGAGCTAAGCTAAAGATTTGGCAGCATAATTAATTATGTCCACCTTTTTTTTCAGGGCATACTGCTGGATGATCATTAAATACACCACAAACCTAGAACACACAAGATAAGTACACAAACATAAGGTACTATAAACAACGGAAAAGAAGTTTCGGGAACACTCATGATATTTTACAATAAAAATACTAAAGGCATTATTTCAAAAAATCATATTAAATTTTTTATTCACAATTAAGATAGGCGAAAAGGTTCAGTGTAGGTTAAATAATACAAAATGAGGCGGGATTGTATGACAGATAAATTATGGCCGTCCTTCACCTTTTATGCTGTATGGCTTAGGTGAAGGGATATAGGGAACCGTATTAGTTAGATCGTGATTCGATACGTATGATAAATAGTGCATGCGGCGTAATACTTTATATACCGATTCGGGATTAGATGAATGATAAAAAATGGCCACCCTTCACCTTTGATACTGTATGGTTTAGGTGAAGGGATATAGGATTCCGTATTAGTTCGATCGTGATTCGATACGTATGATTAATAGTGCGTGTGGCGTAATACTTTATATACCGATTCGGGATTAGATGAATGATAAAAAATGGCCACCCTTCACCTTTAATACTGTATGGTTTAGGTGAAGGGATATAGGATTCCGTATTAGTTCGATCGTGATTCGATACGTATGATTAATAGTGCGTGTGGCGTAATACTTTATATACCGATTCGGGATTAGATGAATGATAAAAAATGGCCACCCTTCACCTTTGATACTGTATGGTTTAGGTGATGGGATATAGGATTCCGTATTAGTTCGATCGTGATTCGATACGTATGATTAATAGTGCGTGTGGCGTAATACTTTATATACCGATTCGGGATGAGATGAATGATAAAAAATGGCCACCCTTTACCTTTGATACTGTATGGTATAGGTGAAGGGATATAGGATTCCGTATTAGTTCGATCGTTATTCGATACGTATGATTAATAGTGCTTGAGGCGTAGTACTTCATATACCGATTCGGGATGAGATGAATGATAAAAAATGGCTACCCTTCACCTTTGATACTGTATGGTGTAGGTGAAGGGATATAGGATTCCGTATTAGTTCGATTGTGATTTGATACGTATGATTAAAATGCTTGTGGCGTAATACTTTATATACCGATTCGGGATTATGATTAAAATGCTTGTGGCGTAATACTTTATAAACCGATTCGGGATTAGATGAATGATAAAAAATGGCCACCCTTCACCTTTGATACTGTATGGTATAGGTGAAGGGATATAGGATTCCGTATTAGTTCGATCGTTATTCGATACGTATGATAAATAGTGTTTGTGGCTTAGTACTTTATATACCGATTCGGGATGAGATGAATGATAAAAAATGGCCACCCTTCACCTTTGATACTGTATGGTTTAGGTGAAGGGATATAGGATTCCGTATTAGTTCGATCGTTATTCGACACCTATGATTAATAGTGCTTATGGCGTAGTACTTTATATACCGATTCGGGATTAGATGAATGATAAAAAATGGCCACCCTTCACCTTTGATACTGTATGGTATAGGTGAAGGGATATAGGATTCCGTATTAGTTCGATCGTTATTCGATACGTATGATTAATAGTGCTTGTGGCGTAGTACTTTATATACCGATTCGGGATGAGATGAATGATAAAAAATGGCCACCCTTCACCTTTGATACTGTATGGTTTAGGTGAGGGGATATAGGATTCCGTATTAGTTCGATCGTGATTCGATACGTATGATTAATAGTGCGTGTGGCGTAGTATTTTATATACCGATTCGGGATTAGATGAATGAGAAAATATGGCCACCCTTCACCTTTGATATTGTATGGTATATTTGAAGGGATATAGGATTCCGTATTAGTTCGATCCTTATTCGATACGTATGATTAATAGTTCGTGTGGCGTAATACTTTATATACCGATTCGGGATTAGATGAATGATAATAAATGGCCACCCTTCACCTTTGATACTGTATGGTTTAGGTGAAGGGATATAGGATTCCGTATTAGTTCGATCGTGATTCGATACGTATGATTAATAGTGCGTGTGGCGTAGTACTTTATATACCGATTCGGGATTACATGAATGATAAAAAATGGCCACCCTTCACCTTTTATACTGTATGGTTTAGGTGAAGGGATTTAGGGATCCGTAATTGGTTCGATCGTGATTCGATACGTAAGATTAATAGTGCGTGTGGCGTAATACCTTATACACCGATTCGGGATGAGATGAATGATAAAAAATGGCCGCCCTTCACCTTTGATACTGTATGGTTTAGGTGAAGGGATATAGGATTCCGTATTAGTTCGATCGTGATTCGATACGTATTATTAATAGTGCGTGTGGCGTTATACTTTATACACCGATTCGGGATTAGATGAATGATAAAAAATGGCCACCCTTCACCTTTGATACTGTATGGTTTAGGTGAAGGGATATAGGATTCCGTATTAGTTCGATCGTCATTCGATACGTATGATTAATAGTGCGTGTGGCGTAGTACTTTATATACCGATTCGGGATGAGATGAATGATAAATGGCCACCCTTCACCTTTGATACTGTATGGTATAGGTGAAGGGACATAGGATTCCGTATTAGTTCGATCGTGATTCGATACGTATGATTAATAGTGCGTGTGGCGTAATACTTTATATACCGATTCGGGATTAGATGAATGATAAAAAATGGCCACCCTTCACCTTTGATACTGTATGGTTTAGGTGAAGGGATATAGGATTCCGTATTAGTTCGATCGTGATTCGATACGTATGATTAATAGTGCGTGTGGCGTAATACTTTATATACCGGTTCGGGATTAGATGAATGATAAAAAATGGCCACCCTTCACCTTTGATACTGTATGGTTTAGGTGAAGGGATATATGATTCCGTATTAGTTCGATCGTGATTCGATACGTATGATTAATAGTGCGTGTGGCGTAATACTTTATATACCGATTCGGGATTAGATGAATGATAAGAAATGGCCACCCTTCACCTTTGATACTGTATGGTTTAGGTGAAGGGATATAGGAATCCGTATTAGTTCGATCGTGATTCGATACGTATGATTAATAGTGCGTGTGGCGTAATACTTTATATACCGATTCGGGATTAGATGAATGATAAAAAATGGCCACCCTTCACCTTTGATACTGTATGGTTTAGGTGAAGGGATATAGGATTCCGTATTAGTTCGATCGTGATTCGATACGTATGATTAATAGTGCGTGTGGCGTAATACTTTATATTCCGATTCGGAATTAGATGAATGATAAAAAAATGGCCACCCTTCACCTTTGATACTGTATGGTTTAGGTGAAGGGATATAGGATTCCGTATTAGTTCGACCGTGATTCGATACGTATGATTAATAGTGCGTGTGGCGTAATACTTTATATACCGATTCGTGATTAGATGAATGATAATAAATGGCCACCCTTCACCTTTGATACTGTATGGTTTAGGTGAAGGGATATAGGATTCCATATTAGTTCGATCGTGATTCGATACGTATGATTAATAGTGCGTGTAGCGTAATACTTTATATACCGATTCGGGATGAGATGAATGATAATAAATGGCCACCCTTCACCTTTGATACTGTATGGTTTAGGTGAAGGGATATAGGATTCCTTATTAGTTCGATCGTGATTCGATACGTATGATTAATAGTGCGTGTGGCGTAATACTTTATATACCGATTCGGGATTAGATGAATGATAAAAAATGGCCATCCTTCACCTTTGATACTGTATGGTATAGGCGAAGGGATATAGGATTCCGTATTAGTTCGATCGTTATTCGATACGTATGATTAATATTGCTTATTGCGTAGTACTTTATATACCGATTCTGGATGAGATGAATGATAAAAAATGGCCACCCTTCACCTTTGATACTGTATGGTTTAGGTGAAGGGATATAGGATTTCGTATTAGTTCGATCGTGATTCGATACGTATGATTAATAGTGCGTGTGGCGTAATACTTTATATACCGATTCGGGATTAGAAGAATGATAAAAAATGGCCACCCTTCACCTTTGATACTGTATGGTTTAGGTGAAGGGATATAGGATTCCGTATTAGTTCGATCGTGATTCGATACGTATGATTAATAGTGCGTGTGGCGTAATACTTTATATACCGATTCGGTATGAGATGAATGATAAAAAATGGCCACCCTTCACCTTTGATACAGTATGGTTTAGGTGAAGGGATATAGGATTCCGTATTAGTTCGATCGTTATTCGACACCTATGATTAATAGTGCTTATGGCGTAGTACTTTATATACCCATTCGGGATGAGATGAATGATAAAAAATGGCCACCCTTCACCTTTGATACTGTATGGTTTAGGTGAAGGGATATAGGATTCCGTATTAGTTCGATCGTTATTCGATACATATGATTAATAGTTCTTGTGGCGTAGTAATTTATATACCGATTCGGGATGAGATGAATGATAAAAAATGGCCACCCTTCACCTTTGATACTGTATGGTTTAGGTGAGGGGATATAGGATTCCGTATTAGTTCGATCGTGATTCGATACGTATGATTAATAGTGTTTGTGGCGTAGTACTTTATATACCGATTCGGTATGAGATGAATGATAAAAAATGGCCACCCTTCACCTTTGATACTGTATGGTTTAGGTGAAGGGATATAGGATTCCGTATTAGTTCGATCGTTATTCGATACGTATGATTAATAGTGCTTATGGCGTAGTACTTTATATACCGATTCGGGATGAGATGAATGATAAAAAATGGCCACCCTTCACCTTTGATACTGTATGGTGTAGGTGAAGGGATATAGGATTCCGTATTAGTTCGATCGTGATTCGATACGTATGATTAATAGTGCGTGTGGCGTAGTACTTTATATACCGATTCGGGATTAGATGAATGATAAAAAATGGCCACCCTTTACCTTTGATACTGTATGGTATAGGTGAAGGGATATAGGATTCCGTATTAGT
The DNA here is from genome assembly GCA_963169105.1 of Ceriagrion tenellum. NCBI lineage: Eukaryota > Metazoa > Arthropoda > Insecta > Odonata > Coenagrionidae > Ceriagrion > Ceriagrion tenellum. The sequence continues at coordinate 15,850,006 of OY720638.1, forward strand.
TCGATCGTTATTCGATACGTATGATTAATAGTGCTTATGGCGTAGTACTTTATATACCGATTCGGGATGAGATGAATGATAAAAAATGGCCACCCTTCACCTTTGATACTGTATGGTGTAGGTGAAGGGATATAGGATTCCGTATTAGTTCGATCGTGATTCGATACGTATGATTAATACTGCGTGTGGCGTAGTACTTTATATACCGATTCGGGATTAGATGAATGATAAAAAAGGCCACCCTTTACCTTTCATACTGTATGGTATAGGTGAAGGGATATAGGATTCCGTATTAGTTCGATCGTTATTCGATACGCATGATTAATAGTGCTTATGGCGTAGTACTTTATATACCGATTCGGGATTAGATGAATGATAAAAAATGGCCACCCTTCACCTTTGATACTGTATGGTTTAGGTGAAGGGATATAGGATTCCGTATTAGTTCGACCGTGATTCGATACGTATGATTAATAGTGCGTGTGGCGTAATACTTTATATACCGATTCGGGATTAGATGAATGATAATAAATGGCCACCCTTCACCTTTGATACTGTATGGTTTAGGTGAAGGGATATAGGATTCCTTATTAGTTCGATCGTGATTCGATACGTATGATTAATAGTGCGTGTAGCGTAATACTTTATATACCGATTCGGGATGAGATGAATGATAATAAATGGCCACCCTTCACCTTTGATACTGTATGGTTTAGGTGAAGGGATATAGGATTCCTTATTAGTTCGATCGTGATTCGATACGTATGATTAATAGTGCGTGTGTCGTAATACTTTATATACCGATTCGGGATTAGATGAATGATAAAAAATGGCCATCCTTCACCTTTGATACTGTATGGTATAGGCGAAGGGATATAGGATTCCGTATTAGTTCGATCGTTATTCGATACGTATGATTAATATTGCTTATTGCGTAGTACTTTATATACCGATTCTGGATGAGATGAATGATAAAAAATGGCCACCCTTCACCTTTGATACTGTATGGTTTAGGTGAAGGGATATAGGATTTCGTATTAGTTCGATCGTGATTCGATACGTATGATTAATAGTGCGTGTGGCGTAATACTTTATATACCGATTCGGGATTAGAAGAATGATAAAAAATGGCCACCCTTCACCTTTGATACTGTATGGTTTAGGTGAAGGGATATAGGATTCCGTATTAGTTCGATCGTGATTCGATACGTATGATTAATAGTGCGTGTGGCGTAATACTTTATATACCGATTCGGGATTAGATGAATGATAAAAAATGGCCACCCTTCACCTTTGATACTGTATGGTTTAGGTGAAGGGATATAGGATTCAGTATTAGTTCGATCGTGATTCGATACGTATGATTAATAGTGCGTGTGGCGTAATACTTAATATACCGATTCGGGATTAGATGAATGATAAAAAAATGGCCACCCTTCACCTTTGATACTGTATGGTTTAGGTGAAGGGTTACAGGATTCCGTATTAGTTCGATCGTGATTCGATACGTATGATTAATAGTGCGTGTGGCGTAATACTTTATATACCGATTCGGTATGAGATGAATGATAAAAAATGGCCACCCTTCACCTTTGATACAGTATGGTTTAGGTGAAGGGATATAGGATTCCGTATTAGTTCGATCGTTATTCGACACCTATGATTAATAGTGCTTATGGCGTAGTACTTTATATACCCATTCGGGATGAGATGAATGATAAAAAATGGCCACCCTTCACCTTTGATACTGTATGGTTTAGGTGAAGGGATATAGGATTCCGTATTAGTTCGATCGTTATTCGATACATATGATTAATAGTTCTTGTGGCGTAGTAATTTATATACCGATTCGGGATGAGATGAATGATAAAAAATGGCCACCCTTCACCTTTGATACTGTATGGTTTAGGTGAGGGGATATAGGATTCCGTATTAGTTCGATCGTGATTCGATACGTATGATTAATAGTGTTTGTGGCGTAGTACTTTATATACCGATTCGGTATGAGATGAATGATAAAAAATGGCCACCCTTCACCTTTGATACTGTATGGTTTAGGTGAAGGGATATAGGATTCCGTATTAGTTCGATCGTTATTCGATACGTATGATTAATAGTGCTTATGGCGTAGTACTTTATATACCGATTCGGGATGAGATGAATGATAAAAAATGGCCACCCTTCACCTTTGATACTGTATGGTGTAGGTGAAGGGATATAGGATTCCGTATTAGTTCGATCGTGATTCGATACGTATGATTAATAGTGCGTGTGGCGTAGTACTTTATATACCGATTCGGGATTAGATGAATGATAAAAAATGGCCACCCTTTACCTTTGATACTGTATGGTATAGGTGAAGGGATATAGGATTCCGTATTAGTTCGATCGTTATTCGATACGTATGATTAATAGTGCTTATGGCGTAGTACTTTATATACCGATTCGGGATGAGATGAATGATAAAAAATGGCCACCCTTCACCTTTGATACTGTATGGTGTAGGTGAAGGGATATAGGATTCCGTATTAGTTCGATCGTGATTCGATACGTATGATTAATACTGCGTGTGGCGTAGTACTTTATATACCGATTCGGGATTAGATGAATGATAAAAAAGGCCACCCTTTACCTTTCATACTGTATGGTATAGGTGAAGGGATATAGGATTCCGTATTAGTTCGATCGTTATTCGATACGCATGATTAATAGTGCTTATGGCGTAGTACTTTATATACCGATTCGGGATTAGATGAATGATAAAAAATGGCCACCCTTCACCTTTGATACTGTATGGTGTAGGTGAAGGGATATAGAATTCCGTATTAGTTCGATCGTGATTTGATAAGTATGATTAAAATGCTTGTGGCGTAATACTTTATAAACCGATTCGGGATTAGATGAATGATAAAAAATGGCCACCCTTCATCTTTGATACTGTATGGTTTAGGTGAAGGGATATAGGATTCCGTATTAGTTCGATCGTGATTCGATACGTATGATTAATAGTGCGTGTGGCGTAATACTTTATATACCGATTCGGGATTAGATGAATGATAAAAAATGGCCACCCTTCACCTTTGATACTGTATGGTATAGGTGAAGGGATATAGGATTCCGTATTAGTTCGATCGTTATTCGATACGTATGATTAATAGTGCTTATGGCGTAGTACTTTATATACCGATTCGGGATGAGATGAATGATAAAAAATGGCCACCCTTCACCTTTGATACTGTATGGTTTAGGTGAAGGGATATAGGATTCCGTATTAGTTCGATCGTGATTCGATACGTATGATTAATAGTGCGTGTGGCGTAGTACTTTATATACCGATTCGGGATTACATGAATGTTAAAAAATGGCCACCCTTCACCCTTGATACTGTATGGTTTAGGTGAAGGGCTATAGGATTCCGTATTAGTTCGATCGTGATTCGATACGTATGATTAATAGTGCGTGTGGCGTAGCACTTTATATACCGATTCGGGATTAGATGAATGATAAAAAATGGCCACCCTTTACCTTTGATAATGTATGGTATAGGTGAAGGGATATAGGATTCCGTATTAGTTCGATCGTTATTCGATACGTATGATTAATAGTGCTTATGGCGTAGTACTTTATATACCGATTCGGGATGAGATGAATGATGAAAAATGGCCACCCTTCACCTTTGATACTGTATGGTGTAGGTGAAGGGATATAGGATTCCGTATTAGTTCGATCGTGATTTGATACGTATGTTAAAATGCTTGTGGCGTAATACTTTATATACCGATTCGGTATTATGATTAAAATGCTTGTGGCGTAATACTTTATAAACCGATTCGGGATTAGATGAATGATAAAAAATGGCCACCCTTCACCTTTGATACTGTATGGTATAGGTGAAGGGATATAGGATTCCGTATTAGTTCGATCGTTATTCGATACGTATGATTAAGTGTTTGTGGCGTAGTACTTTATATACCGATTCGGGATGAGATGAATGATAAAAAAAGGCCACCCTTCACCTTTGATACAGTATGGTTTAGGTGAAGGGATATAGGATTCCGTATTAGTTCGATCGTTATTCGATACGTATGATTAATAGTTCGTGTGGCGTAATACTTTATATACCGATTCGGGATTAGATGAATGATAATAAATGGCCACCCTTCACCTTTGATACTGTATGGTATAGGTGAAGGGATATAGGATTCCGTATTAGTTCGATCGTGATTCGATACGTATGATTAATAGTGCGTGTGGCGTAGTACTTTATATACCCATTCGGGATTAGATGAATGATAGAAAATAGCCACCCTTCACCTTTAATACTGTATGGTTTAGGTAAAGGGATATAGGATTCCGTATTAGTTCGATCGTGTTTCGATATGTATGATTAATAGTGCGTGTAGCGTAATACCATATACACCAATTCGGGATTAGATGAAGGATAAAAAATGGCCACCCTTCACGTTTGATACTGTATGGTTTAGGTGGAGGGATATAGGATTCCGTATTAGTTCGATCGTTATTCGATACGTATGATTAATAGTGCTTGTGGCCTAGTACTTCATATACCGATTCGGGATGAGATGAATGATAAAAAATGGCCACCCTTCACCTTTGATACAGTATGGTTTAGGTGAAGGGATATAGGATTCCGTATTAGTTCGATCGTAATTCGATACGTATGATTAATAGTGCGTGTGGCGTAATACTTTATATACCGATTCGAGATTAGATGAATGATAAAATATGGCCACCCTTCACCTTTGATATTGTATGGTATATTTGAAGGGATATAGGATTCCGTATTAGTTCGATCGTTATTCGATACGTATGATTAATAGTTCGTGTGGCGTAATACTTTATATACCGATTCGGGATTAGATGAATGATAATAAATGGCCACCCTTCACCTTTGATACTGTATGGTTTAGGTGAAGGGATATAGGATTCCGTATTAGTTCGATCGTGATTCGATACGTATGATTAATAGTGCGTGTGGCGTAGTACTTTATATACCGATTCGGGATTAGATGAATGATAAAAAATGGCCACCCTTCACCTTTTATACTGTATGGTTTAGGTGAAGGGATTTAGGGATCCGTAATTGGTTCGATCGTGATTCGATACGTAAGATTAATAGTGCGTGTGGCGTAATACCTTATACACCGATTCCGGATGAGATGAATGATAAAAAATGGCCGCACTTCACCTTTGATACTGTATGGTTTAGGTGAAGGGATATAGGATTCCGTATTAGTTCGATCGTGATTCGATACGTATTATTAATAGTGCGTGTGGCGTTATACTTTATACACCGATTAGGGATTAGATGAATGATAAAAAATGGCCACCCTTCACCTTTGATACTGTATGGTTTAGGTGAAGGGATATAGGATTCCGTATTAGTTCGATCGTCATTCGATACGTATGATTAATAGTGCGTGTGGCGTAGTACTTTATACACCGATTCGGGATGAGATGAATGATAAATGGCCACCCTTCACCTTTGATACTGTATGGTATAGGTGAAGAGACATAGGATTCCGTATTAGTTCGATCGTGATTCGATACGTATGATTAATAGTGCGTGTGGCGTAATACTTTATATACCGATTCGGGATTAGATGAATGATAAAAAATGGCCACCCTTCACCTTTGATACTGTATGGTTTAGGTGAAGGGATATAGGATTCCGTATTAGTTCGATCGTGATTCGATACGTATGATTAATAGTGCGTGTGGCGTAATACTTTATATACCGGTTCGGGATTAGATGAATGATAAAAAATGGCCACCCTTTACCTTTGATACTGTATGGTTTAGGTGAAGGGATATAGGATTCCGTATTAGTTCGATCGTGATTCGATACGTATGATTAATAGTGCGTGTGGCGTAATACTTTATATACCGATTCGGGATTAGATGAATGATAAGAAATGGCCACCCTTCACCTTTGATACTGTATGGTTTAGGTGAAGGGATATAGGAATCCGTATTAGTTCGATCGTGATTCGATACGTATGATTAATAGTGCGTGTGGCGTAATACTTTATATACCGATTCGGGATTAGATGAATGATAAAAAATGGCCACCCTTCACCTTTGATACTGTATGGTTTTGGTGAAGGGATATAGGATTCCGTATTAGTTCGATCGTGATTCGATACGTATGATTAATAGTGCGTGTGGCGTAATACTTTATATTCCGATTCGGAATTAGATGAATGATAAAAAAATGGCCACCCTTCACCTTTGATACTGTATGGTTTAGGTGAAGGGATATAGGATTCCGTATTAGTTCGGCCGTGATTCGATACGTATGATTAATAGTGCGTGTGGCGTAATACTTTATATACCGATTCGGGATTAGATGAATGATAATAAATGGCCACCCTTCACCTTTGATACTGTATGGTTTAGGTGAAGGGATATAGGATTCCGTATTAGTTCGATCGTGATTCGATACGTATGATTAATAGTGCGTGTAGCGTAATACTTTATATACCGATTCGGGATGAGATGAATGATAATAAATGGCCACCCTTCACCTTTGATACTGTATGGTTTAGGTGAAGGGATATAGGATTCCTTATTAGTTCGATCGTGATTCGATACGTATGATTAATAGTGCGTGTGGCGTAATACTTTATATACCGATTCGGGATTAGTTGAATGTTAAAAAATGGCCATCCTTCACCTTTGATACTGTATGGTATAGGCGAAGGGGTATAGGATTCCGTATTAGTTCGATCGTTATTCGATACGTATGATTAATAGTGCTTATGGCGTAGTACTTTATATACCGATTCTGGATGAGATGAATGATAAAAAATGGCCACCCTTCACCTTTGATACTGTATGGTTTAGGTGAAGGGATATAGGATTTCGTATTAGTTTGATCGTGATTCGATACGTATGATAAATAGTGCGTGTGGCGTAATACTTTATATACCGATTCGGGATTAGAAGAATGATAAAAAATGGCCACCCTTCACCTTTGATACTGTATGGTTTAGGTGAAGGGATATAGGATTCCGTATTAGTTCGATCGTGATTCGATACGTATGATTAATAGTGCGTGTGGCGTAATACTTTATATACCGATTCGGGATTAGATGAATGGTAAAAAATGGCCACCCTTCACCTTTGATACTGTATGGTTTAGGTGATAGGGATATAGGATTCAGTATTAGTTCGATCGTGATTCGATACGTATGATTAATAGTGCGTGTGGCGTAATACTTTATATACCGATTCGGTATGAGATGAATGATAAAAAATGGCCACCCTTCACCTTTGATACTGTATGGTTTAGGTGAAGGGATATAGGATTCCGTATTAGTTCGATCGTGATTCGATACGTATGATTAATAGTGCGTGTGGCGTAGTACTTTATATACCGATTCGGGATTAGATGAATGATAAGAAATGGCCACCCTTTACCTTTGATAATGTATGGTATAGGTGAAGGGATATAGGATTCCGTATTAGTTCGATCGTTATTCGATACGTATGATTAATAGTGCTTATGGCGTAGTACTTTATATACCGATTCGGGATGAGATGAATGATAAAAAATGGCCACCCTTCACCTTTGATACTGTATGGTGTAGGTGAAGGGATATAGGATTCCGTATTAGTTCGATCGTGATTTGATACGTATGATTAAAATGCTTGTGGCGTAATACTTTATATACCGATTCGATATTATGATTAAAATGCTTGTGGCGTAATACTTTATAAACCGATTCGGGATTAGATGAATGATAAAAAATGGCCACCCTTCACCTTTGATACTGTATGGTATAGGTGAAGGGATATAGGATTCCGTATTAGTTCGATCGTTATTCGATACGTATGATTAAGTGTTTGTGGCGTAGTACTTTATATACCGATTCGGGATGAGATGAATGATAAAAAAAGGCCACCCTTCACCTTTGATACAGTATGGTTTAGGTGAAGGGATATAGGATTCCGTATTAGTTCGATCGTTATTCGATACGTATGATTAATAGTTCGTGTGGCGTAATACTTAATATACCGATTCGGGATTAGATGAATGATAATAAATGGCCACCCTTCACCTTTGATACTGTATGGTATAGGTGAAGGGATATAGGATTCCGTATTAGTTCGATCGTGATTCGATACGTATTATTAATACTGCGTGTGGCGTAGTACTTAGTATACCGATTCGGGATTAGATTAATGATAAAAAATGGCCAACTTTCACCTTTGATACTGTATGGTATATGTGAAGGGATAAAGGATTCCGTATTAGTTCGATCGTTATTCGATACGTATGATTAATAGTGCGTGTGGCGTAGTACTTTATATACAGATTCGTGATTAGATGAATGATAAAAAATGGCCACCCTTCACCTTTCATACTGTATGGTATAGGTGAAGGGATATAGGATTCCGTATTAGTTCGATCGTGATTCGATACGTATGATTAATAGTGCGTGTGGCGTAGTACTTTATATACCCATTCGGGATTCGATGAATGATAGAAAATAGCCACCCTTCACCTTTAATACTGTATGGTTTAGGTAAAGGGATATAGGATTCCGTATTAGTTCGATCGTGTTTCGATATGTATGATTAATAGTGCGTGTAGCGTAATACCATATACACCAATTCGGGATTAGATGAAGGATAAAAAATGGCCACCCTTCACGTTTGATACTGTATGGTTTAGGTGAAGGGATATAGGATTCCGTATTAGTTCGATCGTTATTCGATACGTATAATTAATAGTGCTTGTGGCCTAGTACTTCATATACCGATTCGGGATGAGATGAATGATAAAAAATGGCCACACTTCACCTTTGATACAGTATGGTTTAGGTGAAGGGATATAGGATTCCGTATTAGTTCGATCGTAATTCGATACGTATGATTAATAGTGCGTGTGGCGTAATACTTTATATACCGATTCGGGATTAGATGAATGATAAAAAATGGCCACCCTTCACCTTTGATACTGTATGGTATAGGTGAAGGGATATAGGATTCCGTATTAGTTCGATCGTTATTCGATTCGTATAATTAATAGTGCTTATGGCGTAGTACTTTATATACCGATTCGGGATGAGTTGAATGATAAAAAATGGCCACCCTTCACCTTTGATACTGTATGGTTTAGGTGAAGGGATATAGGATTCCGTATTAGTTCGATCGTGATTCGATACGTATGATTAATAGTGCGTGTGGCGTAGTACTTTATATACTGATTCGGGATTACATGAATGATAAAAAATGGCCACCCTTCACCTTCTAATACTGTATGGTTTAGGTGAAGGGATATAGGATTCCGTATAAGTTCGATCGTGATTCGATACGTATGATTAATAGTGCGTGTGGAGTAATACCTTATACACCAATTCGGGATTAGATGAATGATAAAAAATGACCATCCTTCACCTTTGATACTGTATGGTTTAGGTGAAGGGATATAGGATTCCGTATTAGTTCGATCGTGATTCGTTACGTATGATTAATAGTGCGTGTGGCGTAATACTTTATATACCGAATCGGGATTTGATGAATGATAATAAATGGCCACCCTTCACCTTTGATACTGTATGGTTTAGGTGAAGGGATATAGGATTCCGTATTAGTTCGATCGTGATTCGTTACGTATGATTAATAGTGCGTGTGGCGTAATACTTTATATACCGAATCGGGATTTGATGAATGATAATAAATGGCCACCCTTCACCTTTGATACTGTATGGTTTAGGTGAAGGGATATAGGATTCCGTATTAGTTCGATCGTGATTCGATACGTATGATTAATAGTTCGTGTAGCGTAGTACTTTGTATACCGATTCGGGATTGGATGAATGATAAAAAATGGCCACCCTTCACCTTTAATACTGTATGGTTTAGGTGAAGGGATATAGGATTCCGTATTAGTTCGATCGTTATTCGATACGTATGATTAATAGTGCTTATGGCGTAGTACTTTATATACCGATTCGGGATGAGATGAATGATAAAAAATGGCCACCCTTCACCTTTGATACTGTATGGTGTAGGTGAAGGGATATAGGATTCCGTATTAGTTCGATCGTGATTCGATACGTATGATTAATAGTGCGTGTGGCGTAGTACTTTATATACCGATTCGGGATTAAATGAATGATAAAAAATGGCCACCCTTTACCTTTGATACTGTATGGTATAGGTGAAGGGATATAGGATTCCGTATTAGTTCGATCGTTATTCGATACGCATGATTAATAGTGCTTATGGCGTAGTACTTTATATACCGATTCGGGATTAGATGAATGATAAAAAATGGCCACCCTTCACCTTTGATACTGTATGGTGTAGGTGAAGGGATATAGGATTCCGTATTAGTTCGATCGTGATTTGATAAGTATGATTAAAATGCTTGTGGCGTAATACTTTATAAACCGATTCGGGATTAGATGAATGATAAAAAATGGCCACCCTTAATCTTTGATACTGTATGGTTTAGGTGAAGGGATATAGGATCCGTATTAGTTCGATCGTGATTCGATACGTATGATTAATAGTGCGTGTGGCGTAGTACTTTATATACCGATTCGGGATTACATGAATGATAAAAAATGGCCACCCTTCACCCTTAATACTGTATGGTTTAGGTGAAGGGCTATAGGATTCCGTATTAGTTCGATCGTGATTCGATACGTATGATTAGTAGTGCGTGTGGAGTAATACCTTATACACCAATTCGGGATTAGATGAATGATAAAAAATGGCCACCCTTCACCTTTGATACTGTATGGTTTAGGTGAAGGGATATAAGATTCCGTATTAGTTCGATCGTGATTCGATACGTATGATTAATAGTGCGTGTGGCGTAGCACTTTATATACCGATTCGGGATTAGATGAATGATAAAAAATGGCCACCCTTTACCTTTGATAATGTATGGTATAGGTGAAGGGATATAGGATTCCGTATTAGTTCGATCGTTATTCGATACGTATGATTAATAGTGCTTATGGCGTAGTACTTTATATACCGATTCGGGATGAGATGAATGATAAAAAATGGCCACCCTTCACCTTTGATACTGTATGGTGTAGGTGAAGGGATATAGGATTCCGTATTAGTTCGATCGTGATTTGATACGTATGATTAAAATGCTTGTGGCGTAATACTTTATATACCGATTCGGTATTATGATTAAAATGCTTGTGGCGTAATACTTTATAAACCGATTCGGGATTAGATGAATGATAAAAAATGGCCACCCTTCACCTTTGATACTGTATGGTATAGGTGAAGGGATATAGGATTCCGTATTAGTTCGATCGTTATTCGATACGTATGATTAATAGTGTTTGTGGCGTAGTACTTTATATACCGATTCGGGATGAGATGAATGATAAAAAAAGGCCACCCTTCACCTTTGATACAGTATGGTTTAGGTGAAGGGATATAGGATTCCGTATTAGTTGGATCGTTATTCGATACGTATGATTAATAGTTCGTGTGGCGTAATACTTTATATACCGATTCGGGATTAGATGAATGATAATAAATGGCCACCCTTCACCTTTGATACTGTATGGTATAGGTGAAGGGATATAGGATTCCGTATTAGTTCGATCGTTATTCGATACGTATTATTAATACTGCGTGTGGCGTAGTACTTAGTATACCGATTCGGGATTAGATTAATGATAAAGAATGGCCAACTTTCACCTTTGATACTGTATGGTATATGTGAAGGGATAAAGGATTCCGTATTAGTTCGATCGTTATTCGATACGTATGATTAATAGTGCGTGTGGCGTAGTACTTTATATACAGATTCGGGATTAGATGAATGATAAAAAATGGCCACCCTTCACCTTTCATACTGTATGGTATAGGTGAAGGGATATAGGATTCCGTATTAGTTCGATCGTGATTCGATACGTATGATTAATAGTGCGTGTGGCGTAGTACTTTATATACCCATTCGGGATTAGATGAATGATAGAAAATAGCCACCCTTCACCTTTAATACTGTATGGTTTAGGTAAAGGGATATAGGATTCCGTATTAGTTCGATCGTGTTTCGATATGTATGATTAATAGTGCGTGTAGCGTAATACCATATACACAAATTCGGGATTAGATGAAGGATAAAAAATGGCCACCCTTCACGTTTGATACTGTATGGTTTAGGTGAAGGGATATAGGATTCCGTATTAGTTCGATCGTTATTCGATACGTATGATTAATAGTGCTTGTGGCCTAGTACTTCATATACCGATTCGGGATGAGATGAATGATAAAAAATGGCCACCCTTCACCTTTGATACAGTATGGTTTAGGTGAAGGGATATAGGATTCCGTATTAGTTCGATCGTAATTCGATACGTATGATTAATAGTGCGTGTGGCGTAATACTTTATATACCGATTCGGGATGAGATGAATGATAAAAAATGGCCACCCTTCACCTTTGATACTGTATGTTTTAGGTGAAGGGATATAGGATTCCGTATTAGTTCGATCGTAATTCGATACGTACGATTAATAGTGCGTGTGGCGTAATATTTTATATACCGATTAGGGATTAGATGAATGATAAAAAATGGCCGCCCTTAACCTTTGATACTGTATGGTATAGGTGAAGGGATATAGGATTCCGTATTAGTTCGATCGTGATTCGATACGTATTATTAATACTGCGTGTGGCGTAGTACTTAGTATACCGATTCGGGATTAGATTAATGATAAAAAATGGCCAACTTTCACCTTTGATACTGTATGGTATATGTGAAGGGATAAAGGATTCCGTATTAGTTCGATCGTTATTCGATACGTATGATTAATAGTGCGTGTGGCGTAGTACTTTATATACAGATTCGGGATTAGATGAATGATAAAAAATGGCCACCCTTCACCTTTCATACTGGTTGGTATAGGTGAAGGGATATAGGATTCCGTATTAGTTCGATCGTGATTCGATACGTATGATTAATAGTACGTGTGGCGTAGTACTTTACATACCCATTCGGGATTAGATGAATGATAGAAAATAGCCACCCTTCACCTTTAATACTGTATGGTTTAGGTAAAGGGATATAGGATTCCGTATTAGTTCGATCGTGTTTCGATATGTATGATTAATAGTGCGTGTAGCGTAATACCATATACACAAATTCGGGATTAGATGAAGGATAAAAAATGGCCACCCTTCACGTTTGATACTGTATGGTTTAGGTGAAGGGATATAGGATTCCGTATTAGTTCGATCGTTATTCGATACGTATGATTAATAGTGCTTGTGGCCTAGTACTTCATATACCGATTCGGGATGAGATGAATGATAAAAAATGGCCACCCTTCACCTTTGATACTGTATGGTTTAGGTGAAGGGATATTGGATTCCGTATTAGTTCTATCGTGATTCGATACGTATGATTAATAGTGCGTGTGGCGTAATACTTTATATACCGATTCGGGATGAGATGAATGATAAAAAATGGCCACCCTTCACCTTTGATACTGTATGGTATAGGTGAAGGGATATAGGATTCCGTATTAGTTCGATCGTTATTCGATACGTATGATTAATAGTGCTTATGGCGTAGTACTTTATATACCGATTCGGGATGAGATGAATGATAAAAAATGGCCACCCTTCACCTTTGATACTGTATGGTTTAGGTGAAGGGATATAGGATTCCGTATTAGTTCGATCGTGATTCGATACGTATGATTAATAGTGTTTGTGGCGTAGTACTTTATATACCGGTTCGGTATGAGATGAATGATAAAAAATGGCCACCCTTCACCTTTGATACTGTATGGTTTAGGTGAAGGGATATAGGATTCCGTATTAGTTCGATCGTTATTCGATACGTATGATTAATAGTGCTTATGGCGTAGTACTTTATATACCGATTCGGGATGAGATGAATGATAAAAAATGGCCACCCTTCACCTTTGATACTGTATGGTGTAGGTGAAGGGATATAGGATTCCGTATTAGTTCGATCGTGATTCGATACGTATGATTAATAGTGCGTGTGGCGTAATACTTTATATACCGATTCGGGATTAGATGAATGATAAAAAATGGCCACCCTTCACCTTTAATACTGTATGGTTTAGGTGAAGGGATATAGGATTCCGTATTAGTTCGATCGTGATTCGATACGTATGATTAATAGTGCGTGTGGCGTAATACTTTATATACCGATTCGGGATTAGATGAATGATAAAAAATGGCCACCCTTCACCTTTGATACTGTATGGTTTAGGTGATGGGATATAGGATTCCGTATTAGTTCGATCGTGATTCGATACGTATGATTAATAGTGCGTGTGGCGTAATACTTTATATACCGATTCGGGATGAGATGAATGATAAAAAATGGCCACCCTTTACCTTTGATACTGTATGGTATAGGTGAAGGGATATAGGATTCCGTATTAGTTCGATCGTTATTCGATACGTATGATTAATAGTGCTTGAGGCGTAGTACTTCATATACCGATTCGGGATGAGATGAATGATAAAAAATGGCTACCCTTCACCTTTGATACTGTATGGTGTAGGTGAAGGGATATAGGATTCCGTATTAGTTCGATTGTGATTTGATACGTATGATTAAAATGCTTGTGGCGTAATACTTTATATACCGATTCGGGATTATGATTAAAATGCTTGTGGCGTAATACTTTATAAACCGATTCGGGATTAGATGAATGATAAAAAATGGCCACCCTTCACCTTTGATACTGTATGGTATAGGTGAAGGGATATAGGATTCCGTATTAGTTCGATCGTTATTCGATACGTATGATAAATAGTGTTTGTGGCTTAGTACTTTATATACCGATTCGGGATGAGATGAATGATAAAAAATGGCCACCCTTCACCTTTGATACTGTATGGTTTAGGTGAAGGGATATAGGATTCCGTATTAGTTCGATCGTTATTCGACACCTATGATTAATAGTGCTTATGGCGTAGTACTTTATATACCGATTCGGGATTAGATGAATGATAAAAAATAGCCACCCTTCACCTTTGATACTGTATGGTATAGGTGAAGGGATATAGGATTCCGTATTAGTTCGATCGTTATTCGATACGTATGATTAATAGTGCTTGTGGCGTAGTACTTTATATACCGATTCGGGATGAGATGAATGATAAAAAATGGCCACCCTTCACCTTTGATACTGTATGGTTTAGGTGAGGGGATATAGGATTCCGTATTAGTTCGATCGTGATTCGATACGTATGATTAATAGTGCGTGTGGCGTAGTATTTTATATACCGATTCGGGATTAGATGAATGAGAAAATATGGCCACCCTTCACCTTTGATATTGTATGGTATATTTGAAGGGATATAGGATTCCGTATTAGTTCGATCCTTATTCGATACGTATGATTAATAGTTCGTGTGGCGTAATACTTTATATACCGATTCGGGATTAGATGAATGATAATAAATGGCCACCCTTCACCTTTGATACTGTATGGTTTAGGTGAAGGGATATAGGATTCCGTATTAGTTCGATCGTGATTCGATACGTATGATTAATAGTGCGTGTGGCGTAGTACTTTATATACCGATTCGGGATTAGATGAATGATAAAAAATGGCCACCCTTCACCTTTTATACTGTATGGTTTAGGTGAACGGATTTAGGGATCCGTAATTGGTTCGATCGTGATTCGATACGTAAGATTAATAGTGCGTGTGGCGTAATACCTTATACACCGATTCGGGATGAGATGTATGATAAAAAATGGCCGCCCTTCACCTTTGATACTGTATGGTTTAGGTGAAGGGATATAGGATTCCGTATTAGTTCGATCGTGATTCGATACGTATTATTAATAGTGCGTGTGGCGTTATACTTTATACACCGATTCGGGATTAGATGAATGATAAAAAATGGCCACCCTTCACCTTTGATACTGTATGGTTTAGGTGAAGGGATATAGGATTCCGTATTAGTTCGATCGTCATTCGATACGTATGATTAATAGTGCGTGTGGCGTAGTACTTTATATACCGATTCGGGATGAGATGAATGATAAATGGCCACCCTTCACCTTTGATACTGTATGGTATAGGTGAAGGGACATAGGATTCCGTATTAGTTCGATCGTGATTCGATACGTATGTCTAATAGTGCGTGTGGCGTAATACTTTATATACCGATTCGGGATTAGATGAATGATAAAAAATGGCCACCCTTCACCTTTGATACTGTATGGTTTAGGTGAAGGGATATAGGATTCCGTATTAGTTCGATCGTGATTCGATACGTATGATTAATAGTGTTTGTGGCTTAGTACTTTATATACCGATTCGGGATGAGATGAATGATAAAAAATGGCCACCCTTCACCTTTGATACTGTATGGTTTAGGTGAAGGGATATAGGATTCCGTATTAGTTCGATCGTTATTCGACACCTATGATTAATAGTGCTTATGGCGTAATACTTTATATTCCGATTCGGAATTAGATGAATGATAAAAAAATGGCCACCCTTCACCTTTGATACTGTATGGTTTAGGTGAAGGGATATAGGATTCCGTATTAGTTCGACCGTGATTCGATACGTATGATTAATAGTGCGTGTGGCGTAATACTTTATATACCGATTCGGGATTAGATGAATGATAATAAATGGCCACCCTTCACCTTTGATACTGTATGGTTTAGGTGAAGGGATATAGGATTCCGTATTAGTTCGATCGTGATTCGATACGTATGATTAATAGTGCGTGTGGCGTAATACTTTATATACCGATTCGGGATTAGATGAATGATAATAAATGGCCACCCTTCACCTTTGATACTGTATGGTTTAGGTGAAGGGATATAGGATTCCGTATTAGTTCGATCGTGATTCGATACGTATGATTAATAGTGCGTGTAGCGTAATACTTTATATACCGATTCGGGATGAGATGAATGATAATAAATGGCCACCCTTCACCTTTGATACTGTATGGTTTAGGTGAAGGGATATAGGATTCCTTATTAGTTCGATCGTGATTCGATACGTATGATTAATAGTGCGTGTGGCGTAATACTTTATATACCGATTCGGGATTAGATGAATGATAAAAAATGGCCATCCTTCACCTTTGATACTGTATGGTATAGGCGAAGGGATATAGGATTCCGTATTAGTTCGATCGTTATTAGATACGTATGATTAATATTGCTTATTGCGTAGTACTTTATATACCGATTCTGGATGAGATGAATGATAAAAAATGGCCACCCTTCACCTTTGATACTGTATGGTTTAGGTGAAGGGATATAGGATTTCGTATTAGTTCGATCGTGATTCGATACGTATGATTAATAGTGCGTGTGGCGTAATACTTTATATACCGATTCGGGATTAGAAGAATGATAAAAAATGGCCACCCTTCACCTTTGATACTGTATGGTTTAGGTGAAGGGATATAGGATTCCGTATTAGTTCGATCGTGATTCGATACGTATGATTAATAGTGCGTGTGGCGTAATACTTCATATACCGATTCGGGATTAGATGAATGATAAAAAATGGCCACCCTTCACCTTTGATACTGTATGGTTTAGGTGAAGGGATATAGGATTCAGTATTAGTTCGATCGTGATTCGATACGTATGATTAATAGTGCGTGTGGCGTAATACTTTATATACCGATTCGGGATTAGATGAATGATAAAAAAATGGCCACCCTTCACCTTTGATACTGTATGGTTTAGGTGAAGGGTTACAGGATTCCGTATAAGTTCGATCGTGATTCGATACGTATGATTAATAGTGCGTGTGGCGTAATACTTTATATACCGATTCGGTATGAGATGAATGATAAAAAATGGCCACCCTTCACCTTTGATACAGTATGGTTTAGGCGAAGGGATATAGGATTCCGTATTAGTTCGATCGTTATTCGACACCTATGATTAATAGTGCTTATGGCGTAGTACTTTATATACCCATTCGGGATGAGATGAATGATAAAAAATGGCCACCCTTCACCTTTGATACTGTATGGTTTAGGTGAAGGGATATAGGATTCCGTATTAGTTCGATCGTTATTGGATACATATGATTAATAGTTCTTGTGGCGTATTAATTTATATACCGATTCGGGATGAGATGAATGATAAAAAATGGCCACCCTTCACCTTTGATACTGTATGGTTTAGGTGAGGGGATATAGGATTCCGTATTAGTTCGATCGTTATTCGATACGCATGATTAATAGTGCTTATGGCGTAGTACTTTATATACCGATTCGGGATTAGATGAATGATAAAAAATGGCCACCCTTCACCTTTGATACTGTATGGTGTAGGTGAAGGGATATAGAATTCCGTATTAGTTCGATCGTGATTTGATAAGTATGATTAAAATGCTTGTGGCGTAATACTTTATAAACCGATTCGGGATTAGATGAATGATAAAAAATGGCCACCCTTCACCTTTGATACTGTATGGTTTAGGTGAAGGGATATAGGATTCCGTATTAGTTCGATCGTGATTTGATACGTATGATTAAAATGCTTGTGGCGTAATACTTTATATACCGATTCGGTATTATGATTAAAATGCTTGTGGCGTAATACTTTATAAACCGATTCGGGATTAGATGAATGATAAAAAATGGCCACCCTTCACCTTTGATACTGTATGGTATAGGTGAAGGGATATAGGATTCCGTATTAGTTCGATCGTTATTCGATACGTATGATTAAGTGTTTGTGGCGTAGTACTTTATATACCGATTCGGGATGAGATGAATGATAAAAAAAGGCCACCCTTCACCTTTGATACAGTATGGTTTAGGTGAAGGGATATAGGATTCCGTATTAGTTCGATCGTTATTCGATACGTATGATTAATAGTTCGTGTGGCGTAATACTTTATATACCGATTCGGGATTAGATGAATGATAATAAATGGCCACCCTTCACCTTTGATACTGTATGGTATAGGTGAAGGGATATAGGATTCCGTATTAGTTCGATCGTGATTCGATACGTATTATTAATACTGCGTGTGGCGTATTACTTAGTATACCGATTCGGGATTATATTAATGATAAAAAATGGCCAACTTTCACCTTTGATACTGTATGGTATATGTGAAGGGATAAATGATTCCGTATTAGTTCGATCGTTATTCGATACGTATGATTAATAGTGCGTGTGGCGTAGTACTTTATATACAGATTCGGGATTAGATGAATGATAAAAAATGGCCACCCTTCACCTTTCATACTGTATGGAATAGGTGAAGGGATATAGGATTCCGTATTAGTTCGATCGTGATTCGATACGTATGATTAATAGTGCGTGTGGCGTAGTACTTTATATACCCATTCGGGATTAGATGAATGATAGAAAATAGCCACCCTTCACCTTTAATACTGTATGGTTTAGGTAAAGGGATATAGGATTCCGTATTAGTTCGATCGTGTTTCGATATGTATGATTAATAGTGCGTGTAGCGTAATACCATATACACCAATTCGGGATTAGATGAAGGATAAAAAATGGCCACCCTTCACGTTTGATACTGTATGGTTTAGGTGAAGGGATATAGGATTCCGTATTAGTTCGATCGTGATTCGATACGTATGATTAATAGTTCGTGTGGCGTAGTACTTTATATACCGATTCGGGATGAGATGAATGATAAAAAATGGCCACCCTTCACCTTTGATACTGTATGGTGTAGGTGAAGGGATATAGGATTCCGTATTAGTTCGATCGTGATTCGATATGTATGATTAATAGTGCGTGTGGCGTAGTACTTTATATACCGATTCGGGATTAGATGAATGATAAAAAATGGCCACCCTTTACCTTTGATACTGTATGGTATAGGTGAAGGGATATAGGATTCCGTATTAGTTCGATCGTTATTCGATACGTATGATTAATAGTGCTTATGGCGTAGTACTTTATATACCGATTCGGGATGAGATGAATGATAAAAAATGGCCACCCTTCACCTTTGATACTGTATGGTGTAGGTGAAGGGATATAGGATTCCGTATTAGTTCGATCGTGATTCGATACGTATGATTAATAGTGCGTGTGGCGTAGTACTTTATATACCGATTCGGGATTAGATGAATGATAAAAAATGGCCACCCTTTACCTTTGATACTGTATGGTATAGGTGAAGGGATATAGGATTCCGTATTAGTTCGATCGTTATTCGATACGCATGATTAATAGTGCTTATGGCGTAGTACTTTATATACCGATTCGGGATTAGATGAATGATAAAAAATGGCCACCCTTCACCTTTGATACTGTATGGCGTAGGTGAAGGGATATAGGATTCCGTATTAGTTCGATCGTGATTTGATAAGTATGATTAAAATGCTTGTGGCGTAATACTTTATAAACCGATTCGGGATTAGATGAATGATAAAAAATGGCCACCCTTCATCTTTGATACTGTATGGTTTAGGTGAAGGGATATAGGATTCCGTATTAGTTCGATCGTGATTCGATACGTATGATTAATAGTGCGTGTGGCGTAATACTTTATATACCGATTCGGGATTAGATGAATGATAAAAAATGGCCACCCTTCACCTTTGATACTGTATGGTAAAGGTGAAGGGATATAGGATTCCGTATTAGTTCGATCGTTATTCGATACGTATGATTAATAGTGCTTATGGCGTAGTACTTTATATACCGATTCGGGATGAGATGAATGATAAAAAATGGCCACCCTTCACCTTTGATACTGTATGGTTTAGGTGAAGGGATATAGGATTCCGTATTAGTTCGATCGTGATTCGATACGTATGATTAATAGTGCGTGTGGCGTAGTACTTTATATACCGATTCGGGATTAGATGAATGATAAGAAATGGCCACCCTTTACCTTTGATAATGTATGGTATAGGTGAAGGGATATAGGATTCCGTATTAGTTCGATCGTTATTCGATACGTATGATTAATAGTGCTTATGGCGTAGTACTTTATATACCGATTCGGGATGAGATGAATGATAAAAAATGGCCACCCTTCACCTTTGATACTGTATGGTGTAGGTGAAGGGATATAGGATTCCGTATTAGTTCGATCGTGATTTGATACGTATGATTAAAATGCTTGTGGCGTAATACTTTATATACCGATTCGGTATTATGATTAAAATGCTTGTGGCGTAATACTTTATAAACCGATTCGGGATTAGATGAATGATAAAAAATGGCCACCCTTCACCTTTGATGCTGTATGGTATAGGTGAAGGGATATAGGATTCCGTATTAGTTCGATCGTTATTCGATACGTATGATTAAGTGTTTGTGGCGTAGTACTTTATATACCGATTCGGGATGAGATGAATGATAAAAAAAGGCCACCCTTCACCTTTGATACAGTATGGTTTAGGTGAAGGGATATAGGATTCCGTATTAGTTCGATCGTTATTCGATACGTATGATTAATAGTTCGTGTGGCGTAATACTTAATATACCGATTCGGGATTAGATGAATGATAATAAATGGCCACCCTTCACCTTTGATACTGTATGGTATAGGTGAAGGGATATAGGATTCCGTATTAGTTCGATCGTGATTCGATACGTATTATTAATACTGCGTGTGGCGTAGTACTTAGTATACCGATTCGGGATTAGATTAATGATAAAAAATGGCCAACTTTCACCTTTGATACTGTATGGTATATGTGAAGGGATAAAGGATTCCGTATTAGTTCGATCGTTATTCGATACGTATGATTAATAGTGCGTGTGGCGTAGTACTTTATATACAGATTCGGGATTAGATGAATGATAAAAAATGGCCACCCTTCACCTTTCATACTGTATGGTATAGGTGAAGGGATATAGGATTCCGTATTAGTTCGATCGTGATTCGATACGTATGATTAATAGTGCGTGTGGCGTAGTACTTTATATACCCATTCGGGATTAGATGAATGATAGAAAATAGCCACCCTTCACCTTTAATACTGTATGGTTTAGGTAAAGGGATATAGGATTCCGTATTAGTTCGATCGTGTTTCGATATGTATGATTAATAGTGCGTGTAGCGTAATACCATATACACCAATTCGGGATTAGATGAAGGATAAAAAATGGCCACCCTTCACGTTTGATACTGTATGGTTTAGGTGAAGGGATATAGGATTCCGTATTAGTTCGATCGTTATTCGATACGTATAATTAATAGTGCTTGTGGCCTAGTACTTCATATACCGATTCGGGATGAGATGAATGATAAAAAATGGCCACACTTCACCTTTGATACAGTATGGTTTAGGTGAAGGGATATAGGATTCCGTATTAGTTCGATCGTAATTCGATACGTATGATTAATAGTGCGTGTGGCGTAATACTTTATATACCGATTCGGGATTAGATGAATGATAAAAAATGGCCACCCTTCACCTTTGATACTGTATGGTATAGGTGAAGGGATATAGGATTCCGTATTAGTTCGATCGTTATTCGATTCGTATGATTAATAGTGCTTATGGCGTAGTACTTTATATACCGATTCGGGATGAGTTGAATGATAAAAAATGGCCACCCTTCACCTTTGATACTGTATGGTTTAGGTGAAGGGATATAGGATTCCGTATTAGTTCGATCGTGATTCGATACGTATGATTAATAGTGCGTGTGGCGTAGTACTTTATATACTGATTCGGGATTACATGAATGATAAAAAATGGCCACCCTTCACCTTCTAATACTGTATGGTTTAGGTGAAGGGATATAGGATTCCGTATAAGTTCGATCGTGATTCGATACGTATGATTAATAGTGCGTGTGGAGTAATACCTTATACACCAATTCGGGATTAGATGAATGATAAAAAATGACCATCCTTCACCTTTGATACTGTATGGTTTAGGTGAAGGGATATAGGATTCCGTATTAGTTCGATCGTGATTCGTTACGTATGATTAATAGTGCGTGTGGCGTAATACTTTATATACCGAATCGGGATTTGATGAATGATAATAAATGGCCACCCTTCACCTTTGATACTGTATGGTTTAGGTGAAGGGATATAGGATTCCGTATTAGTTCGATCGTGATTCGTTACGTATGATTAATAGTGCGTGTGGCGTAATACTTTATATACCGAATCGGGATTTGATGAATGATAATAAATGGCCACCCTTCACCTTTGATACTGTATGGTTTAGGTGAAGGGATATAGGATTCCGTATTAGTTCGATCGTGATTCGATACGTATGATTAATAGTTCGTGTAGCGTAGTACTTTGTATACCGATTCGGGATTGGATGAATGATAAAAAATGGCCACCCTTCACCTTTAATACTGTATGGTTTAGGTGAAGGGATATAGGATTCCGTATTAGTTCGATCGTTATTCGATACGTATGATTAATAGTGCTTATGGCGTAGTACTTTATATACCGATTCGGGATGAGATGAATGATAAAAAATGGCCACCCTTCACCTTTGATACTGTATGGTGTAGGTGAAGGGATATAGGATTCCGTATTAGTTCGATCGTGATTCGATACGTATGATTAATAGTGCGTGTGGCGTAGTACTTTATATACCGATTCGGGATTAAATGAATGATAAAAAATGGCCACCCTTTACCTTTGATACTGTATGGTATAGGTGAAGGGATATAGGATTCCGTATTAGTTCGATCGTTATTCGATACGCATGATTAATAGTGCTTATGGCGTAGTACTTTATATACCGATTCGGGATTAGATGAATGATAAAAAATGGCCACCCTTCACCTTTGATACTGTATGGTGTAGGTGAAGGGATATAGGATTCCGTATTAGTTCGATCGTGATTTGATAAGTATGATTAAAATGCTTGTGGCGTAATACTTTATAAACCGATTCGGGATTAGATGAATGATAAAAAATGGCCACCCTTCATCTTTGATACTGTATGGTTTAGGTGAAGGGATATAGGATCCGTATTAGTTCGATCGTGATTCGATACGTATGATTAATAGTGCGTGTGGCGTAGTACTTTATATACCGATTCGGGATTACATGAATGATAAAAAATGGCCACCCTTCACCCTTAATACTGTATGGTTTAGGTGAAGGGCTATAGGATTCCGTATTAGTTCGATCGTGATTCGATACGTATGATTAGTAGTACGTGTGGAGTAATACCTTATACACCAATTCGGGATTAGATGAATGATAAAAAATGGCCACCCTTCACCTTTGATACTGTATGGTTTAGGTGAAGGGATATAAGATTCCGTATTAGTTCGATCGTGATTCGATACGTATGATTAATAGTGCGTGTGGCGTAGCACTTTATATACCGATTCGGGATTAGATGAATGATAAAAAATGGCCACCCTTTACCTTTGATAATGTATGGTATAGGTGAAGGGATATAGGATTCCGTATTAGTTCGATCGTTATTCGATACGTATGATTAATAGTGCTTATGGCGTAGTACTTTATATACCGATTCGGGATGAGATGAATGATAAAAAATGGCCACCCTTCACCTTTGATACTGTATGGTGTAGGTGAAGGGATATAGGATTCCGTATTAGTTCGATCGTGATTTGATACGTATGATTAAAATGCTTGTGGCGTAATACTTTATATACCGATTCGGTATTATGATTAAAATGCTTGTGGCGTAATACTTTATAAACCGATTCGGGATTAGATGAATGATAAAAAATGGCCACCCTTCACCTTTGATACTGTATGGTATAGGTGAAGGGATATAGGATTCCGTATTAGTTCGATCGTTATTCGATACGTATGATTAATAGTGTTTGTGGCGTAGTACTTTATATACCGATTCGGGATGAGATGAATGATAAAAAAAGGCCACCCTTCACCTTTGATACAGTATGGTTTAGGTGAAGGGATATAGGATTCCGTATTAGTTGGATCGTTATTCGATACGTATGATTAATAGTTCGTGTGGCGTAATACTTTATATACCGATTCGGGATTAGATGAATGATAATAAATGGCCACCCTTCACCTTTGATACTGTATGGTATAGGTGAAGGGATATAGGATTCCGTATTAGTTCGATCGTGATTCGATACGTATTATTAATACTGCGTGTGGCGTAGTACTTAGTATACCGATTCGGGATTAGATTAATGATAAAAAATGGCCAACTTTCACCTTTGATACTGTATGGTATATGTGAAGGGATAAAGGATTCCGTATTAGTTCGATCGTTATTCGATACGTATGATTAATAGTGCGTGTGGCGTAGTACTTTATATACAGATTCGGGATTAGATGAATGATAAAAAATGGCCACCCTTCACCTTTCATACTGTATGGTATAGGTGAAGGGATATAGGATTCCGTATTAGTTCGATCGTGATTCGATACGTATGATTAATAGTGCGTGTGGCGTAGTACTTTATATACCCATTCGGGATTAGATGAATGATAGAAAATAGCCACCCTTCACCTTTAATACTGTATGGTTTAGGTAAAGGGATATAGGATTCCGTATTAGTTCGATCGTGTTTCGATATGTATGATTAATAGTGCGTGTAGCGTAATACCATATACACAAATTCGGGATTAGATGAAGGATAAAAAATGGCCACCCTTCACGTTTGATACTGTATGGTTTAGGTGAAGGGATATAGGATTCCGTATTAGTTCGATCGTTATTCGATACGTATGATTAATAGTGCTTGTGGCCTAGTACTTCATATACCGATTCGGGATGAGATGAATGATAAAAAATGGCCACCCTTCACCTTTGATACAGTATGGTTTAGGTGAAGGGATATAGGATTCCGTATTAGTTCGATCGTAATTCGATACGTATGATTAATAGTGCGTGTGGCGTAATACTTTATATACCGATTCGGGATGAGATGAATGATAAAAAATGGCCACCCTTCACCTTTGATACTGTATGGTTTAGGTGAAGGGATATAGGATTCCGTATTAGTTCGATCGTAATTCGATACGTACGATTAATAGTGCGTGTGGCGTAATATTTTATATACCGATTAGGGATTAGATGAATGATAAAAAATGGCCGCCCTTAACCTTTGATACTGTATGGTATAGGTGAAGGGATATAGGATTCCGTATTAGTTCGATCGTGATTCGATACGTATGATTAATAGTGCGTGTGGCGTAATACTTTATATACCGATTCGGGATTAGATGAATGATAATAAATGGCCACCCTTCACCTTTGATACTGTATGGTTTAGGTGAAGGGATATAGGATTCCGTATTAGTTCGATCGTGATTCGATACGTATGATTAATAGTGCGTGTGGCGTAATACTTTATATACCGATTCGGGATGAGATGAATGATAAAAAATGGCCACCCTTCACCTTTGATACTGTATGGTATAGGTGAAGGGATATAGGATTCCGTATTAGTTCGATCGTTATTCGATACGTATGATTAATAGTGCTTATGGCGTAGTACTTTATATACCGATTCGGGATGAGATGAATGATAAAAAATGGCCACCCTTCACCTTTGATACTGTATGGTTTAGGTGAAGGGATATAGGATTCCGTATTAGTTCGATCGTGATTCGATACGTATGATTAATAGTGTTTGTGGCGTAGTACTTTATATACCGATTCGGTATGAGATGAATGATAAAAAATGGCCACCCTTCACCTTTGATACTGTATGGTTTAGGTGAAGGGATATAGGATTCCGTATTAGTTCGATCGTTATTCGATACGTATGATTAATAGTGCTTATGGCGTAGTACTTTATATACCGATTCGGGATGAGGTGAATGATAAAAAATGGCCACCCTTCACCTTTGATACTGTATGGTGTAGGTGAAGGGATATAGGATTCCGTATTAGTTCGATCGTGATTCGATACGTATGATTAATAGTGCGTGTGGCGTAGTACTTTGTATACCCATTCGGGATTAGATGAATGATAAAAAATGGCCACCCTTCACCTTTAATACTGTATGGTTTAGGTGAAGGGATATAGGATTCCGTATTAGTTCGATCGTTATTCGATACGTATGATTAATAGTGCTTATGGCGTAGTACTTTATATACCGATTCGGGATGAGATGAATGATAAAAAGTGGCCACCCTTCACCTTTGATACTGTATGGTGTAGGTGAAGGGATATAGGATTCCGTATTAGTTCGATCGCCATTCGATACGTATGATTAATAGTGCGTGTGGCGTAATACTTTATATACCGATTCGGGATTAGATGAATGATAATAAATGGCCACCCTTCACCTTTGATACTGTATGGTTTAGGTGAAGGGATATAGGATTCCGTATTAGTTCGATCGTGATTCGATACGTATGATTAATAGTGCGTGTGGCGTAATACTTTATATACCGATTCGGGATGAGATGAATGATAAAAAATGGCCACCCTTCACCTTTGATACTGTATGGTATAGGTGAAGGGATATAGGATTCCGTATTAGTTCGATCGTTATTCGATACGTATGATTAATAGTGCTTATGGCGTAGTACTTTATATACCGATTCGGGATGAGATGAATGATAAAAAATGGCCACCCTTCACCTTTGATACTGTATGGTTTAGGTGAAGGGATATAGGATTCCGTATTAGTTCGATCGTGATTCGATACGTATGATTAATAGTGTTTGTGGCGTAGTACTTTATATACCGATTCGGTATGAGATGAATGATAAAAAATGGCCACCCTTCACCTTTGATACTGTATGGTTTAGGTGAAGGGATATAGGATTCCGTATTAGTTCGATCGTTATTCGATACGTATGATTAATAGTGCTTATGGCGTAGTACTTTATATACCGATTCGGGATGAGATGAATGATAAAAAATGGCCACCCTTCACCTTTGATACTGTATGGTGTAGGTGAAGGGATATAGGATTCCGTATTAGTTCGATCGTGATTCGATACGTATGATTAATAGTGCGTGTGGCGTAGTACTTTGTATACCCATTCGGGATTAGATGAATGATAAAAAATGGCCACCCTTCACCTTTAATACTGTATGGTTTAGGTGAAGGGATATAGGATTCCGTATTAGTTCGATCGTTATTCGATACGTATGATTAATAGTGCTTATGGCGTAGTACTTTATATACCGATTCGGGATGAGATGAATGATAAAAAGTGGCCACCCTTCACCTTTGATACTGTATGGTGTAGGTGAAGGGATATAGGATTCCGTATTAGTTCGATCGCCATTCGATACGTATGATTAATAGTGCGTGTGGCGTAGTACTTTATATACCGATTCGGGATTAGATGAATGATAAAAAATGGCCACCCTTTACCTTTGATACTGTATGGTGTAGGTGAAGGGATATAGGATTCCGTATTAGTTCGATCGTGATTCGATACGTATGATTAATAGTGCGTGTGGCGTAGTACTTTATATACCCGTTCGGGATAAGATGAATGATAAAAAATGGCCACCCTTCACCTTTGATACTGTATGGTTTAGGTGAAGGGATATAGGATTCCGTATTAGTTCGATCGTCATTCGATACGTATGATTAATAGTGCGTGTGGCGTAGTACTTTGTATACAGATTCGGGATTAGATGAATGATAAAAAATGGCCACCTCTCACCTTTTATGCTGTACTGCTTTTGTCAGAGGAGATTGTTTGTTGGTAGTTATACTATATTTCGGTCGGTATTTGAATTTACGTAAGTGCGATGTAATAGACTATTTGTGGTCACGTAGTTTAATACATGGCCTTTATTCATAGTTTTCATTACCTCTAGCTTTGGTAATTTTGTTATCCTTACTATATTCTCTATTTTCTCTTTCTTTCAACGGAATGGGGTTCTTGATATATGGGTCATAGTTCCTTTGCTTTAATAATTGGTTTTAATTTCAAATACTACATTTGACATCCGTTGTACAGATATACTCTTAAAAAGATACTCATATTATTAGCTAAAACATTCTTTATACTCTTTGTGTACCCACATCACCACTATCTACAACATAAATATCCTGCTGTCGTCTTTGGGGGCTTGAATATTTTCCTGGTCCCTTCCTCTCCGTTCTTCAATTGTGCCAGCTCTCCCAAGATCTGTGGTGCTGTGTTGTGTTAGTGCATGGTCATTTTTTAGTGAAAGTGAATTGTGTCAAATTCGTGTGCATCGTGGGATCGTCGATGGAAAGCTGAGACACATCCGCCGTGGGACCTAGCTGTAGTTCGGTAGGGAGCGTCTCCTCTCCTTGTATGCAATCTAGGTCTGGTGCCGCGGTTCCCGACCTGTCGTTTTAACTTCTCTTTTGAAGCTAGATATTAGTATGGAAATTAGGATATACTACCCTCTTTTCGACATGTATTCTTTTTCAGGTACCCCTTACTTTCATTCGTATAACTTAGTGTGCGTGTTACAGGTTGGGAATCGCGGCCCTAGCGAGCGTGAATCTACCTTACTAACAAAATCACTTTTGGGAAGGGGGGCTATTTAAAGTTGCTACTTATTCTTGCTTTAGTTAAACCAGACAACAATACGGTGGTGCTTCTTGTTACTCATTTTAATGACCATTTATGGTTCTTTATTACAACCCTACGAGGTATAAATTAAGAACTTCTGCAATCCAGGGAGACACCTTTACCATTTATGCATCAAACCATTGTTTAAAGCAAATTACACTGAAAGTCTTACTGTTCTTTCATATGCTAGGGCCCTGTTTGGGCTTAAAGGTTTATTAGTCCCATATTGATTATCCTGTCTTCGGTCTCTCTTGGCATTAGGTAATAGTCATCCCCATCAATTAGGTTCTACTTAGGGCTAGGAAACTGATCTGGGGGATTCCTGAGGTGGGATTGTCAATATGGGACTTAACCATTTAGTGTGTGGAGGGAGAATTAAAGTGATTTAGCTGAAAAATTAGGTAGGACCTTTAAGGCTTTGCTGTTCTCACTTAAAGACGACACTGCACTTTATTTAGTGCCCTTTATCTGACACTATTTGTATGCCTTATATTATGATATTTTACCCGAAAGGAAATGGCTTCCTGTGATGACATAAGCCCACAATAGTACACTATGCTTGCATAGTTCTGGTAATGATAATGACTTGCCTTGATAATTAGGTAGGGTTAAGTACATGGTATATCATGGTGAAATTGTATGCCATACTATTACTGATCCCTGTATGTCTACGAGATAGACATAGAGTAAAATGGTTATATCAGTATTTTACATGGATTATATTTGTTACTTTTACTTAATATAAATTAAAACAATTTTTTAAATAGTGTGGATGTTTTAAATAATTGTTTGCCTTTATTCCAGCTTATTTGTTTTTATGTTCATGATTGTCTGTATACTATATTGTGTGACCTTTAATTTTTTCTTTGGCTCCTGAAAATATCTTGACACAATCTGTTTTGTAAATTGTCGGCCTATCCAGGTCATTGCATAACTTGTTTGCAGAAGCTGAATGCCTCAATTTAAATGAAAAAGTTTATTTGAACTTTTCTTTTGCCTTCGAGGTCATTGCATGTACTCTTGTCAGTCACTCTGCATTCAGTGTAATATTCTACTTCTGCTAATTAAATAAAGATTAATTGGAGAATGGCCTTAAATGGAGTGCACACTAAGTTCTTTTAAAATCATTTTACATGATTATCTGCCTGAAATGTTTCTATTTGATGGAAATAATTCCCTTAGGTAACTCGCTATTGCCATTTTTCTTGACACCTTTTTTTACCAGTGGGTTTTATTCCTAGCAAAATACTAATGCCACTCTTTTCTTCATTGCCATGATTGAACCGGAGTTGCTGCCGCTGCTCTTTCCCCACAAAATGCCATCCTTCATTGGGAGATAACGACTGCGCCCTCTTCCTCCGGCTTTTGATATCTCCCTCTGCTGTTGGTCCTGGCTCACCTGTTTGCATCTCAGCATCTCGTGGATTTCACCAGCATATAAGAATCTGCCTGCTTCACTGCTTGCTTTAGATTTTCTGCCATTTTGTAATGTCACATTATCAATGTTATTTGTCAAGTCTCTTACATGGCAATTCCCATTTCAATAGGCATTACTCATATGTTCGAATGTGACTATAAGGCTTACTATTAAATTCAGATTGTTTTTGTATAATTACTTCATGAACCCATACAGAAAATGTTAAATGCTCCTTCCTCAGCATCTTGGAAAATTTTCATTGAGCTATTGCATCAGCATGTTTACATGTTTCAATATTCTGTTACGATATTTTTTTCTTTTAAAACTCATGTCCTTGCAGGTTTTTTAAAACTGAGATGAAAGTCTCTTTTCCTGTAGATCTAAATAGGATTTGTGTACTTTTTGGAATTATATTAACGTACAAGTGTCTAGTTTTTTACTGTTTAACATTATTTGATAAATTTTTCATGCATTTGGAAACTTATTTAATTTCTGTCAAATTTCATATATTCATTGGAGAGTATGATAGAGGAGACAACCCAATTTAGCCCCTGTTAGACCACATTTAATTTTGATTTTTCACTGTTCTCAGTCCTGAATATGAAAATTATCCTACCCGAAGAACTGTTATCAAAGGGATCTGCCTCAGTACATGTAATCAGCATTAATAAATGTTAAAGCTACATTTGTTGTACTAGCCTGAGTATCATTCTTCTACATTAAAAAATTATTGCATAATTGAACCTGAATTGGCATTTTTTGTTGAATGAGGTTTGGCTGTGAGACTTCCTTATGAAATAAATGGTTTGAATATAATAATTAGTTTTCATTCCTTGAGTGTCCAGCTTCCTTGCTCCTTTGTTGACTTGTCTGGCGGAAGTATATCATAGTTGCTTATGTAATTCTGCGTAGCATGATTTTTTTCAAAGTTTTGTGATAAGACTTGCTCTAAACTTGATCCAAGTAATTTATTTTATAGGGGCACAAGTATATTGCCCTAACATTGATCTGTATTGTCTTGTCAGAATAATTGCCAAGGTAAAAGGATATTTGAAAAGGTTATAATACCTACCAAACTCAGATGTAATTTGTTGGAAAGTGAAGCATAAGGAATGAATACTGTCGAGGGAAGCAGAAAATGCATGTTAGTGCTATCTTCCCAACATTATTACATGGCTGCAAAACTGCATATGACAAAATAAGCCTAAATGGCACCGGAAATGCAATGGGATTTGGCTTCTTGAGAACCACATTTTATTTGATAGCAGATTACATCTGTTCAGAATATTAGTTGAATGCTCCATTTTTGGAGAGACTAGGAATCCCTTTGCTTTTTTTGTTTTGGCAGTGTCAAGTATTGGGAAGATAGCAAATAAATAGGTAGGTATTCAATGGGAAATTGTTTTGGAGGAAGTAGTAGACCTTTTAAGTCTTGGTCGAATGTTGTAGAGGTCTTCATTTTCTAAATATTAGGAGAGCCCAAATGAAGAGTGCCGGAAAAAGGAGGGACGTTTGCAAGGAGATGGTGCTTTTATGGAAATTATGTAAATGGTGCCACTTATCTGGAGTTAACTGCAATAATAACATTAATCAACTTCTCCGGCATTAAAAGGGATGGGTATACATGTGAATATAATGGTGGTTTACCATGTCTTCCATCTTGAGGTATTACAACTTTTGATAAAATATCTCATGTCGGTTGGTATTTGTTAAATCAGGCACTAAGCATGTGCTATGCACAACAATCTTTCCCTAATTAGCCATGGGCTCACCTTTGCCAGTTTGATTTACTGTAGAATGATTTGATCCTTTCCAGGCATTTAATACCACTGATAATGCTAATGAAGTCTATAGCAAAATTAATGATTATGGAGGTTGCCAACAAAACATTGGCCAATAAATACCTGACCTGATGGAAAACCCATGGGAACTTCATTAATTTACAGCAGTCAATGCATCTTACCCCATTCCTTAAGGATCTCTCCCCCCACCGTGTAAAATACGTAATCTCCTTCTCTGGCAAAACCCTTGTTAAATTAACATGGATCAGCAGGAACTTCACTGATAGAATGAAACAAGTGGCACTGAAAGCCTAAGGTGGCCGAGAGTTAAGCTATCATGCATTATTACCAAATATCTCTGAACATGATAAAACTAATGATCTGTCAGGCTATATAAGGGAACGTAACCAGCCCTTAGCTTAAGTAATGGGGGAAGGTATTTGGAATACACAGCTCAAGTCTACCTAGCCATTTAGATTGAAGGTAATTGTTTTGAGACTGGCTGATCTCTGAACTTTGAATTCACAAGTTTTTTTTCAAGATTAAAGAAGTAATCGTGTGAGCAATTGCAGGAAAAGAAATTAAACCTCAACATTAGCATTGTTAGTTTAAAAGGCATTGAGGTTTGATTCGTGAAAATACCATGAAAGCCCCCTTATTAACCTATTGCAAAGTGAAAATATTAGCATGAATTTGCATGAGTGTTACCAGGGGAAAAAGATTATTTGGTACATCACATATGAAGCTATGACTGCTAATTTTTTATGGTTAATTACACTGCAGTGTGTGAAAAACATACCAAATAAGAAAATGTGCCCAAATGGATCTCTTAAGCTAAATATAAGGATACATATTAGTTGGATATTGTATGATTTCAGTTGTGTTATCCCTCATATTCTCACTTACAGTAACACCTTTCCCCCAAGATCAATCTATATCCCACTATTTCCTGATATCCACCTAGCATCCAGAAAAAATTGATTTCAGCATGGGTAATAAATTGATTAAATGGCTGTCACCTGATACCCACTTCCACATACAATACCGAACAATTCTAAGTACAACAATGTGCTTGCCACACTCTTGTTAACTTAGTGATAGAATTAAATTTAACTTATATAGTTTTACCTTGTTTTACAATGTAATTTTTTGTGATAAAACAACATACAAACATTATTAAATCCCTTGTTATTGAAAAACTCAATAAAAATTATCCGCATACTTCACAAAAACTCAGTACCTAATGTATATATTCCATCAGCATGAAGAACCATATGTCATATATATATATAGACCTGCAAATGCTGGGTTTATTTTACTGCAGGTAGGTTTTCTTTTTCCTTAAGATCTTATTTTTTACTGTGGAAGTAGTGTTATTTAAAAAAACGTTTCTTTGCAGTAGAGGAGAAATTGAGGTTAAACTCTTACCTTGAGCATAAGCAGTTGTAATTACATTTCACCTGAAGGCAGAAATGACCGGGGAAAATTATATTATTAGTATTACTAATGAATACTTTACTGTCCAAGTTCATGTTTTTAAATTTTAGAATTGTTCACTGAAAAAGATGGCATGTACTACTAAAATCCTCAAGTGATGCAGTATCTTCAATTACGCAATTTGAGAACTGAACTTAGATTGGACATTCTCTCAGAAAACAGCAAACAACATAAGTTTTAGTTATACATAAACTCACATTGTTCTTAGTTTTCAGATGCACTAATGGCATAGTGAATTAGTTTAAAATATCCCAAAAACATTACTCATAGAAAGATTCTCCCCTCATTTCTGCCAGCTCACGCCTTCCAACATCTGTTATCCACCTCCAATAATTTTCTCCTGGCTCTTTTAATAGCTCTTAAGTGTGTATGTATTACTCTTGAGTTATGTACTCCTACTGACGTGGGGAAGTGATGTTAGATAGTGGGAATGGAAGGGCAATTATAGACTGTAGACATTAGAGGAGCATATGGGCAGTGGATGGATAAGAGGCTGTCATAGGGCATGAAGGGGGGGGGGTGAGGGGGGGGGGGCGGTGTGAGGGATGGTGCATGGGCATGATGGTTCTCTGACATGAGATGTGTTCTAGAGCTGAGTTTGGAGTGGTAAGAAACCTAAAACCTCAGTAGCAGAGGACATTATCACAACGTTGCAGCAACGAGCACAACGTTACATGGCAACAAGAACATTGCCAGAACGTTACATCAATGTCCACGCATAATGTTATCATTTCACATTGAGGCAACATGCGTGCAATGTTTATGTTAGCTGTTTTTAAAATATATGTTTTATCTAGCACCAACTACCCTAGTAAAAATTTTTGTGTGAAATTTATGAGAAGTGTGAATGACATGTGAAATCCTCATTTTGTGTGAAATTTCTGTGTAAAGTACGTGAAGTTTTCATAATTTATGAGAAATATTTTGAGGGTTTTTGGCTCAGACTACTCTAATATGTGAGTTTTATATGAAATATCTGTGAAACCTCCATAGTCTGACTCCAGTGTGTGAGTTTTATGTGACATATCTGTGATACCCCCACAGTTTCTTCATTCTTCACATCCTTGCCCAAGGTCTCCATCATCAGCTCCCTTATATTACTTAACTCTTCCTTAGCTTACACTATTCTCCTCCTATATTGCTATCAGACCCTTTTCTTCTAACATCCTGCCAAAATAATTAAAATGCTCTCATTGCTCCAGTTTGTGCCCCGCAACTTTTATGACCATCCTTGCTTTCTTTATCCCATCTCATTACTTTCGTCGTCTTATGTTTTTTTTCATTCGGTATTTCCTGTTCTGA
Organism: Ceriagrion tenellum; assembly: GCA_963169105.1. Taxonomy (NCBI): domain Eukaryota; kingdom Metazoa; phylum Arthropoda; class Insecta; order Odonata; family Coenagrionidae; genus Ceriagrion; species Ceriagrion tenellum. The sequence continues at coordinate 15,885,466 of OY720638.1, forward strand.
ATTTCTAATTCTGCCACCAAAGCTTTTAATACCTTAAAAGATCAATTAGTTAATGCTTAAACATCCATGAAGCTGACTTTATAAATTGCCCTCCTACTCTGATTCCCACCTCTAATTCTTTCCATGCCTTTCTTACCATTTCCTCAGCATAAATGTTAAATAGCAAATGTGGAAATGGGCACCCTTTCCCTACCCTGCGACCTATAGCTGTCCACCCCAATACACCATCAGCCTCCCTCCTCTGTGCCCTTTGGGTCATGTATAAGTATTTTAATAGTCTCTCCTGTCTTGCTTATCTATTCTCATTTTCCCTGGAACCTGAAATAGTTTTCCCCCTCTTATTCTGTGAAATGCCTATTTGAGATTTGGAAGGCAAGCAAAAGTATCCTGATTATACTCTGTTTCTCATCACCATGGCTGCATCCCGATTAGACCTTCCCTTCTGGAACCTAAAATGGTCATTACCCTAGTAGTAATTTGCCCAACACTCTAACCTTCGATTAATTATTCTAATCAAAATTTTTCTGTATGTGATATGGAGATATCTGTTATATACTTCTCACATTTTGCTGCACTCTTCTTCTTCTGGGTTGAAATCAATACTTTTATAGACTAAATTATGATCCAAGTCTTCATCTGTCCCTGGATAGCTCTTTGAGTTATTGATGCTATGCCTGAATATTTGCCTTACCATCAAATTATAGAAAAAGATATCAAATCTCGCAGTCTCTCCTGGCATTTTCCATTTGTATCTCTCCCTGAGATGATGTTGAAACCAAGTGCTAGTAACTACTAATTTATTTCTCCTGTGAAATTCCATTGCCTCTTCCCTGCGATCGTTCCATGTTCCTAGTCTGTTCCCACCCACTTCAAATCTACCACTCCCTTCCCTGACAAATTCAGTAATGGGGAACAATAATGTAATGCCACAACCTGTCATTGATTGTGTTTTGGTTATAATCTTAAATGTTGTCTCCCAATGATGTGATTACTAATATTAGCCTTTTATTCAGTATGTGTGAAGACATTTTTCCTGTCGGAGGAGGATGAAGCAGCATTGAGAAAAGAAATACAAGAAACCGGAGAAGGCCTAGAATTAAAGAAGAATTTCTTGTTATGATAGATGTGAATTAAAATCAAGAGTAGTATAATAGGCTACTTTGGGCATTCCAGTTTATGTTCTTTATACTGTTTCAATTTTTTTCTAATAAAATTTATAATTTGTGAAAATGGTTCACTAGACTAGAAAGGGGTGGGGGCATATGAAGGGAAATATTTCACATGGATTTCACAGGGTTCTGGTCACAAATTTCACATGCTTTTCACAGAGTTGGGTGCCCTCAGTCTGGTGCATTTCTATGTGAATTCTTGACATTTCACATAGAACCTACATATTTTACCCACACATTTTCCATTGAATTCATGGTTTCTCCATCAGTTTCATATAGAAGTCACACAGTTTTACCCTACCTTTCACAGAGATTCCATAGGTTAATCCCATGAACAGATTTCTTCAAAGTCTGTGAAATTCTTGATCAAAGTGTCCCATTTCACATACTTTACACAGAGTTTATTTCACTCAGTTTTTAACTAAAAATCACAGTTTTTTCCACTAGGGTAGGGATAGCAAACTGCAGCTCTTTTTATCCATACATGTCAGCATTTTCTTGGACCTAAAAATGATTTTCTGTTCAGAATAATGTAGTTTGCTCAGGTTAGAAGGGTTAGGAGCCAGTTAATTGCCCGTGGGTGCCCAGCTTTAGAGCTTTTTTCTCCATCTCAAAATTTAATACGCAATTGTGAGAATTTCTTCGATTGCCAAAGCCTGCTATGCCAATTTTTTTTATGTTGCACTGACAACTTTGTTGCAATGTTGACTTTTGGGAAATTCGGATGTCGAGGCAATGTGCATGCAACGTTATCCCAACTAACATCAATGTTGTGTGAACTTTTACCTTTTCCCATCATAACGTTGCCTTTAACGTTACATCAATGTCCTCTGCTACCAGGGAAGTACTTCATGTTAAAATTTCTGGTTACAACTATAGTTACCCATTAACAAAGCATAACCAAGGTGAACATATTTGGTCTGTAACTGCTCTGAAGCTGGTTTTTATGTGCTCTGAAGCTGGTTATTATATCTCCTCTGAAACTTGTCTGTATCTGCTCTGAAACTTGTCTGTATCTGCTCTGAAACATGTCTGTATCTGCTCTGAAACTTGTCTGTATCTGCTCTGAAACTTGCCTGTATCTGCTCTGACAGACTATTCATTTTCAATTATTAATTATTATCTGAAAGATTCTTTTATTCATTATTTATATTAGAGAGATTCCAGGTAAATGTCATACCGAATGATAAAATAAAAAAAAGTAGGTGGAGGCTCCATCTATCTCTGGTGGATCTAAATCTCTGCTAATGGTCTACACTTGCATTATCAAGTGTAAATTTTTGCATGAATTGCGTGAGTCACTGTCGCTAGAGATTATTAAGCGCTTACTATAGGTTTTATCCATATAAGAAATTTAATGAATAAATTCATTTCAAAATTTTAGTTTCATAAAATGCAATTAAGAATAATTTTTTGTGGGAATCGATTTTTCTATCCCTCTAATAACACATTTACGTCCATAGTTGCTACTTTGAGTCCTATTTATATTCTGAAAAATAGTATCTACAATTCAAATACATCATCATGTCAGTCTGTGATGGAAAAAATGAATTTATTTCCGTGGAAAACTATTCTGTTGTAAAGAATTCTCCCTAAATATCCAAATCAAGCATGAGGTGCTCGACTATTATGGTGCTGAACTGTTTTTGTGGCAACAATACTTTCGGCTCTGGAGCGCTGTCACGGACTGACATTGTTGCACTATTTAAGGGGCACTATACATTACCAGGCCAACAAAGAGCTATAAAAACAGATAAATCAGCAATAATTTATTATTAAAAATGGGAAACAATACGACCAACAATATGAAACTTCCATTCTTTTGAAAGCACCAGAAATTGCCATATATAACAGTTAGTTTGGTCTGATCGTGTGCGAGACGTGCGTGTCGTCTTACTATCCCACGCTTGGTGAAGTGCACTGAGAAAAAATGGGGAAAACGGGTACTGAACAACAGCGTGAATATATACGGAGAAAGAAGGAGAAAGGGGAGTATGAAAAAGCAAAGGAAAAGGATAAGCCAAAGAAGCAGCAGACAAGAGCAATGGTAAATTCCACACAACGAGGAAAGGCGAATACAAAGCAGAAGAATAGGGTCTACAAACAACATCAGCGTCACCGGAAAAGAGCATGAACTAGTGGGTCATCTACACTGGTAAGCAGAGTACATTTTATTTTTTCTATGCGGAATATTCATGATATTACTGTTGAATAAAATCATAGCATGCCACTATTTTCCTTCGTCACTTAGGCAATCCCATCCTCAGATTTCACTGCCTTTCGGAGTCGACAACATTATGGCAAGTGTAAGAAACGAGTAATCGTCTCTTTGCCTGATTCGCCACGGAAACAAAGAGAAATTCTCATTGACATGGCGAGAGAGAACAGCCTGGAGGTGAAGGACGCTAATCCAAAGGCTGCTGACACGCGCTCATCGAATCGACTACCTAACCAAACACGCTAGGCCGTGGTCAAATACTATGAAGACGATTCGATTTCCTACCATTGTCCAGAGATAAAGAAATGCAGGAAGATGCAAGTGAACGGTGTTATGGTTGCAGGGCCCGTGAGATATATGACGGTAACCTTGAAGGAGGCGCATTCCTCTTCCTCCAGGAGCACGATTTGAGTATCAGCTTGTCCAAATTTGCTTTTCTACTGTTTTTGTCTTTTTACAAGATAATACACCTCATAATGTATGCACCTGTATTTTACATGAAAATATGAAATTTTTCCTGTGGGCATTGAACAGCAAAGGTACTCCATTTAAGACTGAATTTATGGATTCTATTGCTCAGGTATCGGAACTCACCCACGAGGATCTTCATTCTTCTTTTTGTAAGTGGCAACCCATAAATAATATTTCCCCTTCATTACATCAGACTATCCCTTATTAACACATCACTTCCCTGCCTCTTTGAAAACAAGCAAGGGATTTTACAGTGAGAGCTTTGATTAGATAGAATACTACATATTAAAAATATCATTCATGGTGTGCTTTGTATTGAGAACAAATGAGAGGTGCGGCTGAAAGGAGTGAGAAAGTACAAACAATTCTTCTGGGATTTCACTGTTCAATCCTGTATTTCCAGACAATGTTGGTACATTGATGAGTCTGAATCATTTTCCCTTAGAAATTTCAGGTTCATCAGAGTTCAGGTTGATAAGTAAATGCAACAATCGTCAAACTGTCCCTTAGAAAAAAAAGGACTATAGTTACTCACTATATATAGTTCTATAGTTGTAGCTAGATGTACATCAGATATTACTGGTTAGATGAAAAGATGTCTAATAAAGATCTGTGGTAGAGATCTATTATATTTAGATATATTATTATCAAATTGACTGCTAGTCTAATTGATATCTATACGTAGATATCTCATAGATTCCACGCTTCCTTAATACATAATTCTGCCTCGGCAAAGGTCGAACCAGTTGTCACAGTCCATAAGAGCACTGAATACTTCTCCCGAGATTACAAGTCATACTGTACAAATTTTACCCATGTCGGATAACTGGAAGAGACTTCCCTAATCGGCATTATTTAAGAGAAAAAATGAAGTTGAAATTTTACAACTGGCAAATGTTAGTGAAAATACTCCAGCTTATGCAAGCTCTAAGAGATTAGGAAGCTGTCCCTCACCAATCTTCCTCTTTAACAATCACTCATACTGACAGCCAACTGCAATTCCTAATCAACTGACAGCCACAACTTATGAATGATTCTAAAACACAGATGCAAATACTTTAAACACATGTACATACCTAAATACCTGGGAAAATAAATTATAAACACACAATAATGCTAATGGGATTAGAAGGGGCACTCAGCTACCAGTAAGATATTATACTTGATGTTATTACAACATTAAATAGTAAACTGCAGCCAAATAGACTTTATTTGATAAAAGCATTTATTTTAAGGAGAATATCACTTGGTGCATGGATAAACAACGGCAGCATACATACTTCATTTAAAGATCTCAAATGCAAAGCCCTCCTTAAGGATCCAAAGTTTTGACATAATTGGCGAGCATAGTTGGAAAAACCTTCTAATCGAATGAATCGAATTTTTCACAAATGACACATTGAAATAGTTTGATTTTTCCCTGGTTTCATCATGACGAAAACCTATAAAGGAAAAGTACAATTTAGACCATCAAGCTCCTAAACCCTTAACTATTTTTGTTTTAAAAAATTTAGAATTCAGAAATATTTGTGAAATACTTCACACATTTGGATCGCATGAACATATATGTACTACATTTTTGTATTACTAATGTAGATGATATCGAAGCATAAAATTCTTACCCTTGACGTTGATGCTATAAATTATAGCCTCTGACTTAGCTATCTCACACTACGGCTGGAAGCACGCCTCATCAAAATCTTAAATAAATAATAATATAATTTAAATGAGGCAAAATACAATTTCACATCAACTAAGTGTACATAAGAGAAAGTATACCTACTGATGGAAATGACTTCACTGCATTAGTCTTACGAAAGGACTGCAGGTTAATAAGGGTATCGCTACAGTCAGTAAAATAACGGTAAACGTCCGCTTCCGTAACACACTTTTTTAAATTTCATTTAAAAAAATTTCAAAAATCATAGTATATCACGTAAATAACAGCGTTAAGTGAGAAGGGCTTAAATTTTTTTGTGTGGGTGACGAATGCGGACGTCTACCCATTGACGTTGAATAATTTCCGACGGGCAATACAGTCACGACAAAGTAACGGAACACCAAGGTAGTTGGCACACGTTAACAGCACACGGGAAGGAATCAGGAGAACATGGCGATTGGGTGCCAAATATTAGAGAGAGTAGAGGTAAAGGGTAGAGATAAAATGCTAAAAAATCGTTAAGAAAAATATTCTGTATTGAAAAAAGATGTAAGAGGGATTGAGAAAATGATAACTATCATAAAAATTTATTGAAATATATATGATAAAAAGTAAATCAGAGAAAGCGAAGAGAAGATATTGAAGGGAAAATCCATCAGTCGGGGAAGAATCGGTCATTTGAACCAACTTTCTTTAAAGAAAATTATTAATAATAAATAGAAGAACTACTATAGCAAATGCCAACAGATCCTGATACCGAGAACTATTGTTATTCAGCCGCAAAGTGGTGCTGTTCCGTTTGGACAGCGTAATACGGGAAGATTATCCATCAAATGAATGGAAAGCCGGGAATTTGCACTGTTTCCAGGTATGAATGTATAGAGGATGAGTAGAAATCTTAACATTACAAACTTAAATAGGCCATGATACCTAGTTAACCTTGTTCCAAGCCTCAGAATCATAAATTTCCGGCTGGAGCCCGAGTAAACCGTAGTATTTCCAACACACGGTAAATAAGTCGGGCATTTGCACCTTCTTTCTTCATGTCATTCGACAGAGAAGAAGTATTTTAACTGGCGTGTCGATTTATGATAGACTCCGAATCCTAGTTTACTAGAAATCAAGTGTCAAAAATTACTTATTTCCAGCGGAACCCCGACTTCCAGGTAGTATTTCCATCATTTGGTATAGAAGTCGGGCATTTGCACTATATTTCTCTTTGGCAGTATGTGAATTGATGCTATGTCTAATGTAATCCGAAATTTCAATACCCTAGCTAACCTTGCTCCTAGTAACCTAGATTGAAGAAATAAATAAGACAAAAGTAATGAGATTCTCTAGAACGAAGATGGCGACGCTTGTGATAAAAGTTGGAGGACACAAACTCCATCAAGTGGAACACTTTCAAAACTTAGGTAGCACGGTAGAGGAAAACGGGCATTGTAGCAAAGACATATGGTAGAGAACAGCGCTAGCTAAATAGGCGTTAGGTGATGGAAGAGAGTTGATGACGGGGAAAATGGGTAAGAATGTGAAGAAGAGGCTGGTGATGAGCTTTAAATGGGGAGTAGCGTTCTATGAGGTAGAAACGTGAACCCTGACAAAGGAGGACGAGAATAGGCTGCAGGCATTTGAGATGTGGGTGTGGAGATGGATGGAGAAGGTGAGGTGGACGGAGAGGAAGACTAACGAGGAAGTGCTTGAGATGATTGGCGAGGAAGGGAGGCTTTTGAATGATAATCGGAATAGGTAGGGTAGATGGCTGAAGGATGAAATATAGGGTGAGGAGTTGCTGAAGAGTGGGATAGAGGGTTAGGGGAAGGAAGAGTATGGGTTTAATTGACGGAATGAAGCTGGGTAGATCGTATGCTGAGGCGAAAGAAGATATACCTACTAGAGGGAGATAGGCCCCTGAATGTGTAAGAAACCGGGAGAATATTCTCTGACATTCAAGAAAGCCTACCTTTACCGGTATGATACATGTTATAAATAATATATAAACATCGTTCCGGAACGAAAGTATGCGCTTGGTTCCGGATTCAAATAACATCCGTGGCGGGGTGTGTGATTCATGCTACCCTCCTAGATAAGAATTGGAGCGGGGATAGTAGGATACGTTGGACGTCTGGAGAATACTGAGGGGCATTAGGATAAGGCATTAGCTATCGATCTACTCCTTTCTGAAATGATGAATAAGTGTTTTAAAATGGTCTTGAGTTTTTCGACGTCAGGAAAATACGTGATGTGAAGATTAAGGACGTCCTGGGGGAGCGTCGTCTTTGGAGCGTGGTGTGAAGTTAGCAGAGGAGGGAAAAATAGGTTTTTGAAAGTGGTTCGGGATCATTTCTATATGTTAGAGTATTGTGAAGCTTGCTAAGGTATTCTTGAAGTTTCTCTTCAGAATTACAGATCCGGTGACCAAGGATCGAAAGGGAATAAGGAATCAAGTGCTTTGAGTGTATGTTCTGGCAGCTGTTGCAAAGTAATTGTAATTCTTAGTTTGAGGGCTAAATGAGGACCAAAGTCTCAAAGGTGTTTTTATTTGTAATGTAAATGTGTACGTGTAGAAAGGTGATCTCAGAAGGGGAAGTCACAGACGTTAAGGGTATGGAAGATAATTGGTTCTTTCTAATTAATTAATAAAATTCTCTAATTAAGGAAATTGGAGCTTAGATGTCCTTTTTACTGGACGGTCGGGTTCGCAAGAATTATGGGATGTTTTAAGAAAATGTGTGAGCATTTCCCAGTTTTACCGAGAAATAAAGGTTTAACCTACAGTGATGCACATTCTCATTCAAGGAAAACATAAGTTCCTTCAATTGTTGCTTACCAAACACATCGCAAATATGTTTTAAATAAGTTGTATTGATCCTTTACGAAGTGTTCGTGTAGTAAAAACTTTTTCTGTTATGCATTTAGCTGTGAGTAGTGTAAAAGGTTGTAATATTATTTGTTTGTGTACATACAAACATTTTCTTCTTTAACAGAGGACCTTATTTCTGACCGTCGCACATTGGGCTGAAATCGAAAAAAGCTGTCCAAAATTCAAAAAGTTGATTTTTTTCAATCTGGAAGTAGAAATTTGGCATAGTGACTCTCCTACTAATGGTGCATATGATGTGTGATTCATTTTACATAACTATTCCGCATTAACATTATACTAGGGTTTACAGTAAAACAAATTTCCCAAAAAATTCAGAAATGAGATGTCGCTGAAAATGTCCAAAATGAAGAGTCTACAGAACCTAAATAAAAAGTGACATTATTTTCAAGAACAAACTTTAATCGTTGACATGTTGAAATTTTGAATTATCTGGAGGGATATTTGCTCTTTTAATAGGACAAACTGGCGGACCCTGTTTTTCCCTGAATTTTTGGCTTTACTTAGAAAATAGTCGACAGAGACACGGAGTAACCGTAAGTAACATACATCACAATATTTACTGAAGCTTCTAGAACGCGAATCCGTTGAGAAAGTCAGCGGCCGTCCGCGGCGCCGAAAATAAACTCAGTTCTTTGATCGCGTGGCGGGGTCCAGCCTTGCGCGCCAGTTAATCGGAATACAGTGACGCGGCGAGTGTCATCACGCGCTATTCAGCCATGAACGTAACTATGGCGATTTTCTAACTGTATATGGTGTAAAGGATCGCCAAAGGTGCTATAATAGTAGTTTCAAAGGACAATCCAGTCTCTTTCACATGGTCCGATAGCCGTAGTTGTCTCTCTTCGAATACATTCAAGGAGCTAAACCAGACACTTAACGCTAACATTTAACGCTGTGAATAATTTGTTCAGCTTCCGTGGGCAGCATGCAGAGCCTATTGAACATGCACACTTTTTCCCTAAGACATCGGCTGGAAGCTGGTGTCGCACAACAACTCTTAACCGCCCCCCTCCTCCCGCCACCTCCCCCGCTCAATCCCTCCCAGTGCCACCCAGTGAGTGTTCGCAAAATGGCGTTTTCGACAAGAATGATGGGCTGTAGACAAGAAGGGATGAGCTGTAGTCGCGGGACGCTAGGCGATGTTGGGCGCCAGCCGAATCGTCCGCCGAAGTGGGCGACGCGGCAAAAGAATAGGGCGGTGCCCGCGTTCCGGGACTGGGGGCAGAGGGGAGGATGGGAGGGAAGTGCGCTGGCTTAACTCGTCGGAGTTCAACATGAGTCTCTGGGTTGGGGTAAAATTCTTGACTGAATGCGAGGCCGACAATCGGGGTCGTAGAAAAAAAATGGCGCGAGTTCACGGTCTTCCTTTCGACTTTTTCGCGAAGTCGTGGGAAGGGTAGTACGATACGAGAAAAGATCGTTCTGAAAACCAGAATTAACAGTTTGACAATTCAACTGCCCTTGAATGTATGGGCATTTGAAAAGGATAAACACAAAGCAAGGAGAATACTCAATAAAACTAACACTCTAATACTAACTTACGTACTAATACACGGCCAGCAATTGAATGAGAAATAAACAAAAACCATTAATCAGATCAGAATGATTCATCAGAAAGCATTTCCGAGAACTATAACAAAATAACTAATCCCTTTTAGGCACGACAGTGTGCGTATTCAAATGTTACTGGGATTTTAGCACTTTTTAACAATATTACTTTAGAATAACTGAGTGCAGCTTCCAGAGTCTGTACTCCACTTTAATTGCATTGCGCACTGACATTCACTCACGCCTAATCGGCACTTCCGACAAAATTGAATACAAAAATGATTGCAAGTAATGTTGCACACGCACGCTCACACACACAGGGATTAGGAAACAATAGGGATAACAGGGTGAAAACAAAATGATGCGGACGGATTTTCTCAATGCACTTTCTTATGGTACGCGGTATGGTACTTTATGGATGGTACGCGGACTCTGCTTTAGCCGTGGCTTTGGTGGGACTGTGACAGTACTCATCGTGGCAGGTTGAGACAGTGCTGCTGGGCGGATGATTTGCGAGTAGTGACGCTTTTTGTAGGGCCAGGCTGTAGGTGCGGGATGCGGAACAACTTTTTATTTGGGTTGCGACTCCTTTCCTTCCAATCTCCTCGGCCGCTTCACCTCTCCCTTCCAGCAATCTCCGGTTCCAGCCTTTGTGCGTCTTCTCCTTTCGTCGCCCTCGTCCTCACCTCCTTGTCTGAAATTCGTCCACCAACTGTCAAGATCGACCAACCTCATCTCGTGACCTGCTGCGTTAGCAGCTTTTTCTCAGTGTGTGTCCTTATAGTGTAGGACTTGTGCTCTGCGTCCACGTCTTTTGGCTATCCCAGCCGTTTTACAATATCAGGACCTTATTAGTCTTGACATATCTGTCCCAAGTACTTTTTTATCAGTCGCCAGCTCTTTTATTATGCTGTTGTCATTTGTTTTTCAGTTTCCATGGCAGTCTTTAGCCTGTTTCTTTATCACATCCTTTATTTGATTTATTTTTGTGACTTCATATAAGTCTGTATTTGATGACCATTTTATTTTAAAAAATGACCTCAGGCAATTTCTTGCCATTATTTCTATCTTATTTAAATTCCCTTTATTTATAAGGCCTGCCCATGCCGGTGTTGCGTAGAGCGTAGTTAGCCTTATGTATGTCTCGTAAATCGATTTCTTGACCAACTTCATGCCCGTGGCGGCAGCCCTTTTTAAGCGTTCGCCCCTCCAGCCTAAAGGGGGGATGGAATCGTGGGGGGGAGGGGAATGGGGGAAGGAGCTTGCACATAACTTGCGATGCAAAGGCCCACTTGACTTAGGTCGTCATTTTAGGTGACCACTACACACTCACTGTGGAAGGGGGGGGATGGGGTAGGTCTGCTCGCTTCGGAACTTCGATTCAGCTAGTCGCCTCCCGCTGCTCACTTGGCGTCGCTCACTTGGCGTCGCTCACTTGGGAGAGGGGGGATGAGGGAGAAGGTCACCGCCGCTGATATCCCGTCTTCCACACACACAAAAGGAGGGGATTGGAGAATGGGAGGGAACTGATGTTGGGGGATGGGAAAATACACAAAGAATCGCATCCATCCTACAAAATTCACACTTAAGGGTGTTGGACGCGCCGCCAGAAGACACCGTTGCAGACCCTATCGGTTTTCATATTCATCCAAGCTGTAAAATAGTCTATACCACCAATTTTTGATATAATATTCGCAAAAAATGAATCTGTGTTTTTCTCTAACGAATATGTTGTGTATGGCTTACAATTGTAACAATTAAACATAAAACTGGATCAATATTAGGGTTTCTTTAACGCATATCTTGGCAACACATGAACCGATCAGGATGATTCGTTTGAGAAAAACACACAATTATCCTTTATCTACCATGAGTAAGTACCATCATGCACTCATTCATTGACGAAAAGCTACAAAGCTATTAACCATGAAGTCATGCACGGTGTGTTTCGTAAAACGCACGACACGAATCTCGACTTGCCTTTCTCTCCCGTGTCCTTCCCCTCCAGTCCCCATTCCACCTTTTTCTCTCGCCTCCCGAGGCAGAGTGCCCGAGGGCTGGGAGGTGGGGGAGAGCCTCTCTCCCCAGCGGATATCAAGTATCGTCTTCGCTCAAAAAAAGGTCTCCTTTCCCCCAACCTCTGCAGCAAAGCTAGCTTTGTTTTGTTTTCCAAGCCGAGAAGACCCTGGGCAAGAGACGGTGGTATCTCAAGAAAATGTTTTCAGAGGCGGGTCACTAAGGAATAGAGCTTTTAGTTGTTCGGTCAGAGCTGTCGAGGTGGTGTGTTCGTGCCAGTGATCCAGCGTGTGGGAAGGACTGTAATATGGAAGAATGCAAGAAGCCTTGCAGAAAATCGAGATATCGCAAAGGATACAGAAAAAAGAAACCAGTGTACAATGTGCAGAATCTTACTCGGAGGAAAATATCAAAACAAGGTACGTATCTAGTGTTATGTGTTGTTTTAGTACGTTACATTGTGTACGATGAAATGTCACATCTTACCACGGATTCTAAGCGCGTTGTTTAAGCGGCTAAATCGGCGAGGCACATACGTATAGTATTCATATTTTTGTTACAGAAGAGATTGAAAAGGAGTTTCACAAGCACCTAAAGCAGACTCAACGGGTAAAGGAAATACCAAAAGAGAAAGGTAAGGTGAACGAATTTTTCTGCTTCATCGCGCCTTGTGTCATTGTCACAAATATACGTTTCATCTTTATCCCCATAACTCTGATTTTTCTGTATTAATTTTTTTCAGAATTTTGTTTAAAACTATTATTAAAAATTATTTACGCCAGGGATGCATACGCTGAGCCCGGATGCAGTCATTGGCCGGAGAAATCCATTCAAGATGAGGCGGAAATCCCTTCGAATGATTAAGTCACAGGTAAGAAGGACGAAACTCAAAGTCCTGCGAGGTAGATGGCAATATATATATTTTGCTAAGCATTTTCTTGCCAATTATAGCGAAGTTCTCTCTCTCTCCCTTTCTATGCTGCAAACTTGGAGGTGCATTTCATCGTGCCATGGCATTGATTTTGAATTCCATTTTTGAACTGTACTTAGTCCTTAAAACTTTTATTAATCCATCCAACGTTATTCCCGCTACAAAATGAATTACCAAACTAATGTCACTTGCTTCGTACTTTATCAACTACTGCTGTGAAAAAATGTTTAGCGACGTATAATTCATCCCAGAGCTACCGTTCATTGGTTACCCAAGTGCTGGAAAAACGCAACTAAATGCATATTAGTCTTCTATCCCTTTCGAGTTTCAACTTCATGAATTATTCAAATGTGAAGGTATTGAAAGCGACGTACTTCTAATTGATACGCCTAACTTCCTTAAATATGGTCAGAAATGTGTCGTGTTTGGACTTATTCTTTTTTAAATTTTGTGCATGTATTCAATATTTTATATCCATTGAGGTGCACCTTAAAATGCGATTAGTTATTTTTTATCACCCTAGAGCCCACTAGGTGACTCATACTAGGAGCTTGCCTCTTGAAAAGGTGAGCGTCGAAGCATTTAGTTCACCGAAAGTCTGCTAATGGGAAGGGGTGAGAGGAAATTTGACACTCGGAAAGATATCTAATCCTATTGCTCGAATGTAATATGATAGTTTTTTTCTCGGAACGGAAAGACCTTTTTCACTTCTCCCATCCTCCAGATTTATTCTTCCCCTACAGCGCCATGACCCCCTTCCACTTCCGACAGAGGCGACGCTAGCGGCGGCTCCTCGCGTTACAAAAACCATTAAAAAGGTCATTTCAAATCGCAACCAGCCCCCTTAAATTAGACATGAAAAACAAGCACGATCTCCCTCGATCGACTCCTTTCCTTCGTCACCCCATTATGGGACCGCCCAATTTTGTGAACGGTTACAATATATTACAAACATATTACAGTAGACCCTCGCTTTACGATTTTAATCCGTTCCGGAGGACCGATCGTAAAGCGAATTCCATCGTATGTTGAATCGGCATTATTTGCGGACGAGGAATCGGTTTTAAGAGCATCAGTGCCAATCCATTCAGTGCACGAGTCAGAGCCAATGCATACGAAATATCCTGGATTAAAATTATTTAAAATATTATTAAACTAATATTTAAAACACTATAGACATTTAAAACAAAATCGGAGAAGTTTGAAATGTTAAAAAGCGCGCACAAAATCAGCTCAGATCGTAAGTCGAATCTATGGTAAAGTGGGGGTCTACTGTATTATAAATCAAGTCTATATGGGTCATTCCACGTCAGATCAGCAGTGAGTTGACCGGTGGTGTCTGCGATTCGAACCAAATTTTTATGTGGGCTCTTTCTAGCATTATATGAAAAAGCGTAGAAGCGTTTTTGGAAAAAGAATTGGCAGATCTTGAGACCATCAAAGTTTCGACGATTTTGCGCTTAGGCCTTTTTTCTCTTTGCTATATCTCCTTAACGAAAATAGCTAGAGAAACGGTTGACGTCTTATTTTGCTTGCAAAAGATTGCACAGCAACAGTGTGTGATCGCTTTCGTAAATAAACTAAATTTGGTTGAAATTGTTTAAAATTTTAACAACAAAAGTAAAGCCTCTTTTAAATTTTAATTTTTTTTTCTAGTTTGACTCGTTACCCTGCGGAAAATTCCAGTTGAAACGAGTTAGATCCAACTCGCATGTTTTCGTCTGTTTTCAACTCGCTCCACCATCTCCGTCATTCTAACTCGTTTGAACTCGGTGATGGCTCACTTCCCCTGGATCTAACTTGTTCAATGAACTCGTGGTAACTGGATCTGTTTTGTATTGGCTTGCTGATTGTAAGTAGATCCTTGTGCATCTTAACAATGGAAAAACTTAGTTTTTTCCACCAATGTATTTAAAACACAAATCGACCGGTTTCGGCCTTTTCAGGCCATTATCAAGATTACAGAGTAAAATAACAAAAGACAGCTCAGTTTATATAAGAGATCTCAGGGAGAGGGAGGTGGTTGAAAGACGGGGGGGGGGATGAAAGGTGAGTAAGATTAGAGGAGGTGATTGGGCAAAACTGCAGGGGAAGGAAGAAACAGGCGGTGACGCCAGCTCAAGGACTACGGGGATGGAGGTGGGGGTACTGGCACAGAGAACAAGGGTGAAGGGGTCGAAGTGAACTCGCCAACCATTGATTTTATTACATCCTTGTAGTTTTAACTGTTTTTAAATTGTCCGTTTTGAAACCGTTTCTCATCGTATTAACTGGATCCATGTTGAACAGAAGCAACTCGTTTCATATCGTATTAACTGGATGCATCTCGGAGAGAGGCAACTCGTTTCATATCGGTTACCTCTTGAAGAGACGCAACTCGTTTCATATCCACAGTAGAAGTTGACTGTCCCGCAGCGTCGCAGGCACATCACATTGTGACCAACGTGACGGACCCGCAACGTTGCAGGAGTGGCGGTTACGTCGCTGCCACGTGCCAGCCACGAGCGAAGTTTCCGAGAATCAACGTCGCGGGACCGTCGCATTGCGACCTTCCGAAAAAATTTTGCCTTTGTACCAGATTCCATTACGATAAGCTAATCAAACGTTTCGGCCGTTTTACATGTTTTTTATTCTGTTCAAACCATGCATGAATCCCCTCCGATAGGAAAACTGTGAGCATAATGCACGATTGCCTGAATGAGAGAACGGAAGTTATAGTTCGTAAAAATCTACAGAACATTCTACATCTACATCTACGTCATACCCTGAAAGCCACCCAAAGGGTGTGTAGCAGGGGGTGCTTCCACACCAGGCATTCATGAATGATACGGTAGAACACCGAAATTACATTGAAACCCGCGTACCACACATGCAAAGCGCCAATTAAAAATCTAATACCCAAGAAACAATCTATCGTCAATCGTTCCAACATGCAAGGGATACAAAGACTACTACTACAGATTCAAAATATCATGCAAAAATAAGAACATCAATATTTACATTATAACATGGCCGGGAAAAAAATTCCTTTTCGCCTCTTCCGTTCGGTATTACAGAGAATCGCACAAACTTTCACGCAAGGGGTTTGCACAGATAAACAATCCGGCTAAAAGGGCCAATACACATGACGCGGAATGCATATTCCACGTCATATAATTATATTACGTAGGTGACAGCCCAGGTAGCAAAAACGGCTGGCCCACTGTTGGTGAACCGTTGTGTATAACGTTAGGACAACAGTTATTTATGGCCGTTTTGACAACCGTTGACCAACTGTAATGGCCCAACCACCCACCAACCTTAGGACTTACCTTCCACCAACGATGAAACAGCTATACACGAACCGTTAATTAGCAATTTTAACATGGCTCACAGACAAAGATGAAAAGTAGACATATTGATTAAAGGCAGATGCAGGCGTCAAATTAATTGTTACAATGTTTGTATACAACGTTCCCAGCCATTGGAATGATGTCCAATTGACACCTATTGGATGTCTCAAGATGGACGTTACTGACATCCATGGATATCCGTTTGATGCACCATCGACTGCCTATGTATGTCCAAATGTCCCACCCGTGGACACCCAATGGATGTCCATTTAAGGATTTTGAAAGGATGATGGCAATTATTTCAGTTTATTGGAAGTTACAAATGCAAACCATTTGTGTTACGGTAATAAGAGAGAAAAATAACGATTAAAAAAATTAATTTACTAAATTGTTTTTAAACATCATTGACAGTAACATGTATACGACAATACCTTGAACAGACTATTTATTTTTTTACCTATAACCACTGTGCCTCAGCCAATTCCTTGTTACTGTATCCACTTCTTTTTTTTTTGGCTGCTGGGAACCCGTTGAGAACTGAACCTGTCAATATAAGCAAATGACTAGAATAAGACAGTTTCAAACATCCCTAGAGATATGTAACAGGTTTGATATTGCTCTTGTCTCCCAGGCCAAAGTCCACAAATTTGGATTATCTAAGGCAAAAAGTGACTTATTTCGTGATATAAAATGTGAACGCTAGCACGAATTTCTGACTAAAATTAAAATTAAAAAATACTTTTAACAAAACTTAAATGGCAGAGTCAAGTAGGAAGGGCTCAAAATTCTTTTGTGTTGACGAAAGCGGAGGTTTATCAATTGACCACGTCGACTAACATCCCACGGTCAATATAGTCACGAAAAAGTAACGAATATGAGACTTAATATTTGTCGCACGCATTGAAAACATGAACAGTATAGAGACATAGGGGATGACTGACAAGAAGTATGACTGACTTACCGTCAAAAAGTGAATGTTGATATCCTTCTGTCACGACTTTGGTCTGAGTTTTTCTTTGAGAATATTTCAGCATCTTGGAATGGTTCCACTCATCAATCGATCCATTCCACCGATGTTTACGTCCAAAGATGTTTTTGTCCACGTATGAGTAATTGAATAACGTGTGCACTCAAGTTACATTCTAGGTTGGCGATGGAAAATATGTTGTCCTCGCCGGTATCATGATGTTTTATGAAGAACAAATGTCACAACAGAGCGACGAAGTCTGGGAGTGTAAGATTGGCTGCGGACGCCAAACGTATTTTTCTTGTTGTTATACAGGTATACAGGTTATAATACAGGTATATAAAAGATTGCGAAGTCATACCACAAACGCTTCAAAAGCAAACCATACAGCTTCTAAACGATCAACGGAGCAAAAAGACAATTGAGCATCGCGATCCGCACCAAACCGTTCTACCGCCAGAAGACTGAGACGCGGTATTCTAACTGAGGAGTGCACTTCTAAACATTCAAGTCTCGCTTAAATTTTACTATTCAGCATAAATCTAGAGGGTAACCTTTGGTTTAAGTAACAATGTCAGTGGTTGCTGCGTAAATCTTAGTGCGTCACCCCTTTGCGCAAAGAAACGATTTCTGTGGTAAATAAAAGGAGACATTAATCTCTGATACTTAAAAAGCTCATGGAGATATTTCTTTAAAACCTAAAGAATCATAGACATACATTTTTCCTTGAAATTCAATTCGACGGACCATTGTGATCGCAATCTTAGGACGACCTTTGTCGCTGCTACGTTGTGGCGACCAACTCTGCTACTGAGAATATCGAATTAACTAGTTGAATCTTGAAGAGAGGCAACTCGTTTCTTATCGTCATAAATGGTTGCATCTTGAGGAGAGGCAACTCGTTTCATATCGTAATAACTGGATGTATCTTGAAGAGAAGCATCTCGTTTCATATCGTATCAACCCGTTGCATCATGAAGAGAGGAAACTCGTTTCATATCGTATTAACTGGTTGCATCTTGAAGAGAGGCATCTCGTTTCATATAATCAACCCGTTGCATCATGAAGAGAGGAAACTCGTTTCATAAAGTATTAACTGGTTGCATCTTGAAGAGAGGCAACTCGTTACATATCGTAATAACTGGATGTATCTTGAAGAGAGGCATCTCGTTTCATATAATCAACCCGTTGCATCATGAAGAGAGGAAACTCGTTTCATAAAGTATTAACTGGTTGCATCTTGAAGAGAGGCAACTCGTTACATATCGTAATAACTGGATGTATCTTGAAGAGAGGTATCTCGTTTCATATCGTATCAACCCGTTGCATCATGAAGAGAGGAAACTCGTTTCATATCGTATTAACTGGTTGCATCTTGAAGAGAGGCATCTCGTTTCATATAATCAACCCGTTGCATCATGAAGAGAGGAAACTCGTTTCATAAAGTATTAACTGGTTGCATCTTGAAGAGAGGCAACTCGTTACATATCGTAATAACTGGATGTATCTTGAAGAGAGGCATCTCGTTTCATATAATCAACCCGTTGCACCATGAAGAGAGGAAACTCGTTTCATAAAGTATTAACTGGTTGCATCTTGAAGAGAGGCAACTCGTTACATATCGTAATAACTGGATGTATCTTGAAGAGAGGCATCTCGTTTCATATCGTATCAACCAATTGCATCATGAAGAGAGGAAACTCGTTTCATATCGTATGAACTGGTCGCATCTTGAAGAGAGGCAACTTGTTTCATTCCGTATTAACTACATCCATCGCGAAAAGAGGAAACTAGTTTCATATGGTATTTACTGGTTCGAAATGACTAATTTCACCGTGTATTAAACCGTAGAGCTATCCATGAGAACTACTTAACTCCACTCTTTCATAGTTATCCGGAAAATATTTATTCCAAAAAAGAACATTTCTTATCCATCACAGTTACATAAGCAACAAGGTCACTACAGATTAGCTAGAAAAGTATTTACAATATGGATCCTACCATTTAACTTTGTTGCCCAATCATTCTGGAAATCGAGCGGGTAACTGAAGACCATTTTTTTAAACGTAAAAATGGAGTAAAACAGGAAATAATAGGCAATACTATTCTTTGTTGTTTTTATAAATTTTTTAGTTTTTAATCTTGTATTTTAGCACATATTTAGCTCCTGACCCTCTTCACCTCCTTGCTCAGCTAAGTGTTATCTGTGCCTTTTCGCTTGAGGTATTCCGAGTAGCGATCTGCAAAAAAGAGATTAAATACTACTTCATCAACAAATACAAATAAATTTAATAAGTTAAACTTAAAATGATTACCGGGCCATGTAGAATGATAAGGCAGGTAGCAAATCCCCTCCATGTACGAAAGTTTCTTGACATGTTGTCAAAGAGGAATCCAGGAGTGGATGCATTTGTAAATGCAATTTTTGAGCACAAAAGAAACAAACGTGTGACAAAAACTGATGACATGGTTGTACTTGGCAAGGGATGTTCCAATGGAGACTACGTATTATATAAGAGGATGGTTTTAAGGGAAAGTGTGTCCTGTTTTTTCTAAATATAGAAAGATTAGAACTAATGACTGTTATGTGGAAACAAAGTCCTGAGGATTTGGAAGGATTACAGATATAACTTGTAGGAATACTGGATATGAATTTCTTCTCGAGGAGATGTTGGTGAGCTCCATGAATGATATGACAGTACGTCATATAGTATATAAGCGTCTGGAGATAACAAAATTATGTGTGTGCTCCAGTGATGTTTTTCTGAAAATGTATATTTATCAGCATAGATAGTGGTGATTATTTGAGTTTCTTGCCCACTGAAAAAGAAATTCAGGGAATATGGTCTTTTTAATTAATTTCCCATTTAAATTGCCCTTTTGTCTCTTGCGCCCTAGCTGCTAGTGCAAGAAGAAATGTGTTGATGATTCAAGTTAACACAAATTACCTCACCGACGTGATGAAAACAGTTTAACGAGTGGACAAGGGCCAAGTTGATTCTAGTTAATACGAGTTACCTCGCCGACGAGATATTAACGGATTAAAAGAGTACGAGAAAGAACGAGTTGATTCTAGTTACCATGAGTAACCTCGCCGACGAGATGAAAACAGATGTAACGAAGACGAGATGGGACGAGTTGAGTCTAGTTAACACTAGTTACCCCACATACAAGATGAAAACTGATGAAATGAGAACGACAAGGGACAAGTTGGTTCTAGTTAAGACGAGTTACCCCGCGGTTTATTAGGTGCTTGACTGACGCTGAAACAGTTGTCTGTATAATGTCGGACATGATACTGGTGGATTAGGGTTGTCAGGGGAAGACCAAAAGTCGTCGAAGACAACTCAATCCGTTCTTTGTCTCTCTGAGCCAACAATGGGGTCCCGTAGAAACATCACTGCGAATACTTGGTTCACATCTATTGGACTGGTAGAAAAGTTGAAAGGGAAAGAACTGTCGTACATTGGCAAAATTAGAAAAAAAAGTAAATCCCTAGTGAGTTCCGGCCATGTAAAGGGCGTATAGTGGGATCTTCACTGTAAGGGTTCTTGGCAAACAAGACTCTAGTTTCCCATGTTCCTGAGAGAAATAGAGCTGTTTATTTGGTTTCCTCAATGCGACACGGACAAAATAAGAAATGATGAAGTGTCCAGAAGAGTAGAAGAGGAAAGGACCATATGGAAAACCATACGGGAAAGAAGAACCAGATGGATCGGACACACCTTAAGACACAATGGGTGTATAAGGAACATAATTCAAGGTAAAATAGAGGGAAACGTTCCCAGAGGAAGAACCAGGAATGAGTTCATGGACCAAATAAAGAGAGGAAAGTACAAAGGAAGGGATACCAGAAGGTAAGAGAACTAGCATTAGATAGGGAAGGGTGGAGGGCTGCAGTCAACCAATCATAGGATTGAACGACCGATGATGATGATAATTAATAAATTACATTAGCATTGCTATTTTCACTTTAACTGATTTATTGGCAATTTAACCCTACGGAACTAGCGCTGAGCCTCCAGAGCTCACTTAGTGTTTATTACCGCAGTATTTTCCAATGATAGGTCACTATGACGCTGAGATTCTCTGTACCTTTTCATTACCTGTTTAGCAACGTTTTACATTTACAATGTATCTCGTTCACTCACTTCGAGAATTCAGTGTGTGATGGAGTACATAACATCTGGGCGGGCTTTCACACCCAAAGTCCAGCGCATAGCACGCAGCCTCAGATTTAACCATCACACACTAAACAAGAACGTGCTGCTCACCACCAAGCAGCACGCGGTTGATAGAGTTTGGGCACTCACCACGGCCCGGAATAAGCTCCTGAAGATGAGTAGGGCGTGAGGGAGAACTCAACCTTCCTCCTTCTCCCTTCCCGTCTCTTTCGACCACCTCAGTCTGTCGTTGAATCTCCGCCACCCGTCCAAGAGGTAGAACGTTTCTGGAAGGATATCTATGAAACATCGAAGCCATTCAACGGAGACACTCCGGCCATAGGCCTCTTTAAAAAGTTTTGCAACTGCCACCTACATAAAGTGGATGGACCTCTTTCAGTCACAGACAGTGACGTGAAGAAGGCCTTCTCTGGCAAGAAGAATTTCTCGGCTCCTGGAATGGATGCCGTGAACAACTTCTGGTGGAAGGAGGGCACTTCCACCCACCGACATCTCGCCAGAATCTTCACGTCCTTTCTCTCGGATAGAGAAGTAATTCCACCGAAGCTGACTGAGGGAAGCATGGTGCTAATACCTAAGAAGGGAGACTCGTCCAATCCTAAGAACTACCGCCCTATAACCTGCCTCAACACTGTATACAAGGCGTTCACCTCCATCTTGAGCGACCTTATCCTCCACCAGGTGCAGCCGGTGTGGGTGGAGGCGTACGAGCAGAGGGGCTCAAAGCGTGGAATCGCGGGATGTAAGGACAACCTGCTCATTGATAAATGCAAATGCATATGCCAGGATGCCATCCAGCGTAAGCGCAACCTATCAATGGCCTGGGTGGACTACAGAAAGGCGTTTGACACAACCTCACATGAGCTCATTGTAGCCATGTTGAAGTTGATGAAAGTACACCCAGAGGTATTGTCCTGCATCCAACGCCTGATACCACTCTGGAGAACGCGCTTTGTCCTGACCGCAGGCAAGCGGTGTATCTCGAGAGAGTTGGTATCATACCACCGTGGCGTTTTCCAAGGCGACAGCTTGAGCCCCTTGCTGTTCTGCTTTTCCCTCCTACCTCTCACGCTAAGGCTGCGACAAGGTAAAGGATACATGTGCGGTGTGCCAGGTGACAGGAAGCATAAGGTAACACATTTATTTTATATGGATGACCTGAAGCTCTGCGCTTCCAACGCGAAAGACCATCGCGTGGCCCTGGACACCGTACTGGAGTACAGTGAGGCTATAGGGATGGAGTTCGGATTGGACAAGTGTGCATCCATCCACCTGATGAGAGAAAGATTTTCGGAGAACAAGGAAGACGTGCACCTCGTTGACGGGAGCGTCATTCGCCACCTCGAGTGCGAAGAGAGCTATGAATATCTCGGAGCTCCCCAAAGCCGAATGCAGGAGGTTACAGCAGTGAAGGAGAGACTCACCGCCAGGAACAGACAGACTCTCAGGAAAATCTGAAGTTCTGAGCTGTCTGGCGAGAACAAGGTTCTTACCACGAACATGTTCGCGGTTCCCACAATGCTGTTCACCTTCGGATGCATGAAATAGAACGTCAACGAGTTGCAGAACTTCGACATGGGGACGAGGAAGATGATGAGCATCAATAGAAGTCTTCATCCGAAATCTTCCGTCGCCAGACTGTATCTCCCTCGCAGTGTAGGTGGTAGAGGTCTGTTGAGCCTGGAGGTTCTCCACAACAGAGTTGTCCTTGGAACGGCATGCCGAGTGCTCAAAAGCAGAGACCCTCTGCTCAGTCTCGTTAGATACCACGAAGGTGCCGGAGTAGGGGCGGCCAAGAGGGCAAGCCAAGGCCAAGAGGGGTGGCCAGGCGGCCAAGAGGGCAGCGGACGAAACCGGTATGGACTTTGACACGAAATCAGACGGTATCGACGACGGCAAGTCCCTTTTGTCGTTGAAGGCACACGTCCTTAAGCTCGAAATTAAAAAGGCCGAGCAGAACGCCTTGCTCATGGCACATATCTAGAAGCCCATGCATGGATGTTTCTATCGAAACGTAGAGAAGCATGGGCTATCGAAGGAGCTGACGTTTGCCTTCCTCCGCTCCACTGGTCTAAAGTAGACCTGTGCGCCGATGGAAAAACTATCGGCAGCGGACGCCGACTGGAAATGGGTCGGCGACCGGCCGATCCGATGGTTTTTACCGGCGGCGCGGCGGCGGCGTGACCGGTGGCGTAATATTAGCCTTCATGTGTTCAATAGTATTGTAGCACTTCAGGAAAAAGTATTAATTTTTTCTCATTAATAAATACATTCATTTGTATAATGTCATGTAACAACTTATATAATCAAATTCCTACATACGTATGCGACAAAAATGTCTCACAATTTTAAGCGTTTAGACAAAAGACGCATTCAATACCTTTAATGCAAACTATCACTATACCCGTGTCTTTTATCTCAAATGCGAGCGAAATTTTCTTTTATAAAGCAAATGCGAGCGAAATCCACGTAAAAGTATGTGGCCATTGGCTGAGCTCAGTCTTGAGATGTAGAAAAAGAGTCAATGCTTATAGTAATTTTTATATGGATGTGTTAGTTCTGAGTCGTAGGGTGTATGATTTTTGGAATTTCACGTAAACATTTGCAGGTGAACGAGATCTAGCAACACCTGGTTTATTCATAGAGATTTAGAAGTCGAGCATTTTTAGACCTTATAACGAGGAAATTGGACTTTTTACAAACTATTCATTTAAATAAAGGCGATAAGCGGTATGTTTTAACTATCGTTTTGCTTTAAAAAATGAAAATACAATACCTTAGAATTTGAATGAGAATGTCGCGTTTCTCTTCGAGTTTTATTGCCGATTCATTTTAAACGTTTTTGTGCGTGTTTTCGAGTGTTTAGGACAGTTCTTGCGAGATTGTGAGTTCGGAGTAAAGACGAGGGCTTGTCGGGTTAGTATTGACGCTTATCCCGCTTTTTAGGTTGTTGACAACGTTGAGAATAGGTGACAGCAAGAATATCGGACGCGAGGATGACGTGAAGCTGTATTTAATGTAATGTAATTTAAGAAGGCTGTATTTAATGAGACAAGCTCCTGCATTGGTTGATTGTGTGTTACGTGCAAGATGAACAATGTTAGAGAAATTGTTTCGGTTAGTGTTTAACCTTGGTGATACATCCATGCCTGGATGAGTTTAAGAGTTGATGAGTTTTTATGAGACCTGATCTTGATTGTTTAGTGATTTTTTGTTGTTGTGTACGCTGTTATGTAAACATCATTTTAACCTATTGACTTAGTATTTTTTGAAAGATCGCATTTCCTTGGGTAACTTTTTATTTATTCAAAATTTCTTCAAATTTTATTTTTTATTTCTAAAATAATTTATTTAATGGATTTGAAATTTTTATCCGTAAAAATGTCATTATTATGCATTAAGTTTTATTATTTAGATTTAATTTACTGTTAATTAATTAGAGGCACCAAAATATCGTAATGTATGACAACGAAAATTCGCCGTCTCTTTAAACTAGGGCCAGGTTATACCAACCGGCGAATCGCCGTCTCTTTAAGTCAATGGGTTAAGCGTGTAATTGTTTTTACGCGGGGTACGAAGTTTGAAAAGTGGAGACCCAACGGCTGAATATGCGCTCTGGTGTTTAAATGAAGATATGGCATAAAGGCTTATAGGAAAAGAATGTTTGTGGTAAAGCTCAAAATGCTTGCTGAATTATGATGACGGAAGATTTAGATTGGGCAACTGTTTCAATTAACAACTTTCAATCATGTTATTCAAAAGTCAAGAAAAAATGGAAAGGGAAAAGAAAGCGAACCTTTATTTGAGAGTAAAATATAAAAGCGCAAACCGAAGGTGGCAGCTTAAGCTAGTACATATTGCTGTGAACAATTGAGTCAATGTCACATAAACTTATGTTAATAAATACGTAAACTTTTATTAATAATTTTCAAAATGTGATGAAATTAGGCTCACTCGTACATGTTTGAATACTTCGTATCTGCTCCAGGCATCTGTATGTCACGGTGTAGAGAGTGGAAGAGGGAGGGGGGTATCAGAGTAAGGGAAAGGGAATTATAGTTTTCCCATCATTGCTTGAAAGCCTGGCCTGGAATATGTTGGCCCCCCTTGTCCTCCTCCTTGGGTCCCGCATATCGGATCAACATGTAAATTCTTGTCAGGGCCTCTTCCTTTCCCCTCTATGTTTCGAAAGAGGCCTCTACCCCTTAACACCATTCGTTCCCATTGTGCCTCTTTGCATCAGGGCTGGGATCACTCTCCCTCCCAGGTGGTCAAAGAAACGTAGTTTAAACTCTCCCAAATTAACTCTCTCATCATTCACCCGCCTAAAATTTTCCAGTAAGGTCCATCACATGTACTTGAGCACTCTGTTCATCCGCAGAGGAAAATTCATATGGCTTTCGTCACAGAAACGGATAATAGGATGCATTATGGATACTATTTGCATCATTTAAATAGTATTTGATGGAAAATTATGCCTCATCAATGCCGTGGGACACAAAAACTTTCTATGAAATTTATTCCTTCTCCTATTCCGATTCCTTTTCCTATCCTCATGCGAGGCGAGGTCCTTAACATCCTCCTAGATACTCTCAGGCTGCACCGTAGATTTACTTCCTTGAACTTCACTTACCATAACCAATGATCAAATACAAAAGAAATATTGTTCAAATATTCTCCAAATGTTTTTATTTTGAATTTAGAAGTATTAGAAACTCTTCAGCATATACGTAAAACCTTTGGTTAACTACTTCCTGTTTTCCAATACATTGCATTGTAAGGGTGAAAGACGGTGAACCTTGCAAAGAAAATGTATCTGTCTTATAAATGTAGTTGCCTTACTTAAAAGGTTTCTGGAAAATAAAAAAGTATTCCCAATCCATTAACACCATCAACTAAAAGACTTATGGATGTCCCATAGATTTTCGTCTCTACCTGCATATTTCATGAAAACTGTAGCTGTATAATCTATCCGTAGACATAACTAGACAAGATTTAGATATCAAAATATATCTATTTTTCATATTGGAAGGCATCTTGTAAGAGATCTAGTAGAAGTCAGAGGTGAATATATTAATATCTCCTTAAACTGATTTTTAATTCAGTGAAGATTGGGATCCTGTTTTTATTGGCGACCCAATAAAGTATTGGTGGCATTCTTTACTCTCCGATCACAAATTTTGGAATTCGTAGTGCTTTCAGCTTGGTTAAATCCTTGAGGTTGCTATACTCTCTTATAATTAAAGCAGTATTTCTTTTGGGCATGGTGACGCCCAAAGGTAAGCATCTTCAGAGGCATGTTAAAGCTATTTTAATATTTTTTCCAAGATGGTAAGATTGAAGTAATCGATTCTCATCTATACAAAACAAACTAGACCATTCTTTGATGATTCGTTTATGAGTGGTCCAGACTGATGCCTTGAGCTCTGAACTTGAGTGTCTTATCCTACGTTTCGAAACTTAAATCTCTATCCTTTAGTCTTATGCCACCATTATCAGTATTGTGTAACTTGACACAAACAGTGAATTATGCCACTTTTCCTCTTTCAACTTGAAAATACCTTTTGCATTTAGCTATGAGTAATGGTGAGAACGGTCTTGTAGATTACCGAAGCTTAACCATCAGTTTTTTTATGAGTAACCCCATAAAAAAGAAAAGGATAAATATGATAAGTGAGTATATT
Source organism: Ceriagrion tenellum (assembly GCA_963169105.1). Lineage (NCBI taxonomy): Eukaryota > Metazoa > Arthropoda > Insecta > Odonata > Coenagrionidae > Ceriagrion > Ceriagrion tenellum. The sequence continues at coordinate 15,912,530 of OY720638.1, forward strand.
TTTAATAATAAAAAAATAGCTCACCAGTCCATTTTCTCCGTTAATGTGAATTGATTAGTGGAAAGGGTAAAAAAAATAATGCTGAAAGTTATTGGACAGTTCCAATAAGCCTTCCAAGAATGGGAAAATCAGTTCATTTTTTGATTGACACTGGTGCTGATGTTGTTTGCCTACCTATTCAAGAGATACCAATGTCGCTAAGGGACCAATTGAATCCGAAAATAAATTGTTTGATGAGTCCCAATGGTAATAAATTAAGTGTTTCCGGTAGCTTGTCGCAAGAGTTGGTGCATAAGGGTCGTTCTTTGTACAACAATATATGTGTTATTACTGGTCTATAACTGGCTGATTTCGATAGAATTGCATCAACAAAAATAGGATTTACTGAGTTTGATGGCTGGTATGTTGTCGTGCCAAAAAGACTAGTTTGGGAAAATGTTCTTAAAAATTCAGGTTAATGTTTCTTGGGATTATCCTAGCCTTTAAAAGTCATTAGAGTATTTCAAACAGAGGTAAAAATACAACTAAGTAAGGATGTAAAACTTTTTCAGCAAACTTCTCCCAGAAGTTTAGCTATTCCACTACTAAAGAAAGTAAAGGCTCAGTTAAGTACATTGTTAAGTCTGGACATAATTGAGTCGGTGGATTCTTCGACTGAGTGGGTTTGTCCAACAGTAATTGTTCCTGACGATAATTCTGTCCGTATTTACGAAAACTACACAGCCCTCAATAAATATGTCAAAAGACCATACTTTCCAATATTTAGTGTAGAATGAGAATTAGCTCTTCTTTCGGGAGCGAATATATATATTCAGTAAATTGATGCTAATTTAGAATCTAATCAAAATCGTTTGCAAAAAGAAAGCCAACCCTTGAGTACATTTATAACACCTTTAGGGCGGTTTGTGTTTTATCTGTATAGGAACGAGATTACTTCCTCACCTGCGTTTGCTATTAGCTATATGAGTATCCCGTCCTCACTTCGTGCTTTACTGTTTTTTAAGTTCTTCATTGCAGATTTTATTTCTTTTATTGTTTGTTCCATTCATATAATCAGGGCAAACTAGCAAATAATATATTTGCAGAAGCAACAAGAAACCTAAAACCTCAAGTAAGCTAGATAAGAGAAAAAATATGAGCCAATTTATAATTTTATAATTTCAAATTTTACAATTAAAATAAAACGCAAATAAAAATGACTAAGACTGTAAATATTGCATTTGAAATAAATGGGAAATGGGAAATAAATAAATCTTAGGTACTTTAGAGTCATGTGGTAAAATATTTTTCCATTCATTATACTAAAGAATATACTCTGTTTAACTCTTGTTTGAAGGTGATCATAGTTAACATAATTTTAATTTTGCATAATCATTAGTACCCTATAATTCTGTTAGCCGTCGTATTCGGCAAGGAGTAATTTGGCATTATCCATTATAGGAGTCAGAACTGGATAAAGGAAATGGAATAAGTATGGTTACAAAACTGTACTTCTAGTGGGACTGTTCGCCTAATTTAAGTCGCGAACGGTTCACAATAAGAATAAATACTTTTCACCTTTCCGATCGGTTGAGTTTCTGTGTAGTATTCCGTCGAGGAATATATACTAATATCGATCGGTGAAAAATCGTTTAAGGTCGCCTTGGAAAAACAATATAGTGACATCATTCCAAGAAAAAACTTTGTCAAATAAAGACCTATTTCTCTGAAAAAGCTCTCAGACCCCTCATGCGATATTTTGTTAAGACTTGAAAGTTTTCACTACTCGCTCTTTACTCAGAACACTCTTAATTATCTTGGCTAACCTTCAAAGCTGGTGGCGACTGATGAAACGCATTTTCCTACTCAGGTTTTCCATTAAAATTAAAGGAAATAAACATTTTCTCACTGTCAGTGTAGGCACGTACAGCCGCTTCTGCATCTCCTGAATATCTTTTTCCGGTCTTACATAAGGATTTTTGAATCAACTTGAAACCTTGGAATTGTAATTTTCTAGATATTTTAGACATGGTCGTAACAATTTCCTGCAAAGTACCTCCCATCCTACTCCCTTCCAAAACGTGCAGCAAGCTTTATTGGATTGTGGCAGTTTTTTATAAAAGAAATTAAAACAAATATCTTAATTTCGTTTTTGTTTGATTCTGTCTGGTTATCTGTGCTCAGTGAAACGTATTTGAGGCATAACAGAGATGAGGTGAAAAAATGTTTTCAATAATATCCACGCTGTATGACGTATTAGCTGATTCTCTGTAATACGAAGGCGCTCAGGTATTCCAACTTGTTTTCTTACTATTGTTCACATGTTTAAGTTGTGATGATGACATGTCTCATTTTAATTTGAAGTTAATCACCTAGTTTTTATGCGCAAGCAATTACTCATAAGTCATATAATAAAGAACAATTGCGTCTCCCGAACCCCCGTATTCCCCTACCGTTCTTCTTCCCTAACAACCATAACAATTCACTCTTCTCCACAACTGTTGCCTATATTTACCTTCCTCCTAGACCATTCTTTAAATGTTGACCCCATATTTCGTTCCGTTTCATATCATACTATCCTCATATGCCCTTATCAGAAACCAAAACTCCCTTTCTCTCACCATAATACTGACAGAACAGTACAGTTTATTAAATGTATCTTGTATTACTTCATTGATCCGGGCGTCGCGACTTAAAGTTTTATTTTCATTTTTCAAAGAAATAATTTTCTAAAGCGTTGAGATTTAACTCCAGTTGAGGGCGGTCTATCAATTCCATCTTATATCAAAATCTAATTAAATTTCTACTAAATTTAATTACATTGAAACCAAATGCGTAGAACACTCGAGAAATTACCTCACGTGATATTTATTTACACTCTAAGAACTAGATAATTATTCCTCCAGCCAACAGTAAACGCGAGGAATTGGCTTGCAGGGCAAACAAAATTTTCAAAGTAAATTTATTTAATTTTACTACGATAGTTTAAATGCATCAAAAATCCAAACCATCGTGAAATAAATAGAAACATTTACAACTTGCAGTATTTTCAAAAAAATTAGAATCCTGTTTCAGGAAAAAATAGATCGGGAGGGAAAAAAACTAGATTTTTCATATCCAGTACCTTTTACTCTATTAGCTCGAGTTCCACATTTTCAACATGGAAAATACAAGAAAACAAGGTAATTATAAGTTTTCTTCTGAAAATGCTCGTCGTGTTTGTAATTCCATATCGTCTGTAGATGCGCGTTGATATCTTCGGCGGCAGCATCTGGACGCCAGACGAGATATTACACAAAGGAAAATGACAATAGCTCCCACAGCAAATGCCATGAATGTTATTTCAAATCCAATAATAAATTCCTGCAAATAAATACAATATATGTTAGAAGAAATGATTGGCAGACAAAGGTTCCTCATTGAAAAAGAAAAAAAGTGTAGTACATGGTAAATTATATTTCCTACTATAAACTTCTTTTTATATACAAGAAGAAAGTTGGGGGTTTTTCGTATTTGATGCATCTTGTTTCACCATTAACTATGATCATGGCGATAAACTCTAAGATGCTTTAAGAGTTCATGAGAAAAATTGAATTCTAGGCTAAAAATGTGGAAACTTTTAACGGTGTGCTTTATCCTTACCAATTTAGAGACTTTTACATTGCTTTGCAGTGTTTTCCATTGTGATTTATTTTACTTGGGAATAATAGTGGAAAATATGTTTCTCTGTTAAGTGGCTACTGAAATGGTAAACTTTCATTTTTTTATATTGGTTGAGAGATTATTTGCGCATACTTATACTTAGCCGGAATCTGTGTAATGCACTAGTGTTATGGAATTATCTTCCCATGCCGAGAGAGTAGGTACGCTGTAATTTGAAGATTCTCTAGCAAAATATAATTGTCATATCAAAGCTTTAAAGGTTTTCTTTTATTTAAAGATATATATATATATATATCCTCTTCACATCGTGTATATATATATATATATATATATATATATATATATATATATATATATATATATATATATATATATATATATATATATATATATATATTAAATGCAATATGGCATAGGGCAATTCTGACATACGTGCAACGCTTGTGCTCATTGCGCTGTATTGGCAGATGAATCAAAATCTTGTGAATGAAGGAGAAACCATATGCTTAATAATGTTGAACAGTGAATGTTGAGCAAAAGTGCAGTTCTGGTACTTAATTAGTCGGAGGAATATGAATTATTATATCCATATTTAGAGCATGTGTAATTTTTCTGACCCCTATGAATCACTTCGTTTCAGTAGAAGGCGAGTTTTGGGAGTTTTTTGTAATTACCTCATAAATATATTTCCCTTTTCATAGCTAATAGATGAAATTAGGAATTCAAGGTCTCGTGAATTGGATGTTTAAGAGAAACAGTCTATATGCATGACTTAAGTGGTTGATCACGAAATGGAGAAGAGTTTGAGTGTTAAGAAATTTGAAAAAAGTTCAAAGTCGTAAAATAAAAATATGAGAGAAAAAGAGGTAGAGAAATACCCTATATATATATCTTATGTGATACAATTGATCAATAAAATGTAGGTTATCATGATGGAGTAATAAGCTTTAAAGCTATCCATTGTCAACATATCTTCATTTTTTTCTCATGTTAAAGCCGGATATTTCAATTTTCCTTGCTATCTGTGAAGATAAAGCGATATAATGTCATTTCAAAAGTTTAATATTGGTTTCCGTCCTGATATCATATTTAGCCGTTTTATTATATTTGTGTGAAATGTTACTCTTCCCCACTCGAAATTATTATAATAGGAATTGAATGATGGAGATTAGATCCAGGAATACCTTTCCACATGGACGAGACTGCTACTCTAGGAAACTTTATAATAACTGACATATAGAATTAAGCGGCTGTAAACGTATTTTCCAATGTCAATGTATGCAACAAATGTATAACAAAAAATTCAAATCGGAAAGTCCAGACCAAAAGTTCTAAAGAAAAAGTCCAAAATATGAAAAGTCCAAAATACAAAAGTCCAAAATATATTGAATCCAGAGTTTTACGTAAGCAATTTGATTTAAAAAATATGTGATATTTTATAAACATTCAATAAAAAGCCACAGGCATTATTTTACAAATGTCCATGTGTGTCTGAATTTTGCAAACATAAGTTGTGGCCAATAGCTGTTATGTGTTCTAATTCTATTCCTTCGCCGACTTAGTCTTGATGGTTACGGACTAGACAAGCTATCCGCTCTTAAACTCATTGTAGGCTACCTGCAGGCAGGGTTTTTGCTTTTTTGCCAATGCTTAAAGCCCATTGCATACATTCTATATCTGCTTGCTCCTTTCGCAGCTCGTTAAGGAAGTATAGAGACTCGGCCAATTTTGCCAATGTTGGTCAATTTTGAAGAATTCATAAATAAACTGTGAAGTAGGTTAGAAATTGTAGATGCTATATAGTAAGCTATAACAAATGCCTAGGTATTATTTTGCATGGACAATAAATTTTTCTACCAGCTGCTTTATATCTTTTTCGACGTCATAGACTTTGACTTTTCCGTTGGGACTTATTGGTTTGGAGTATTTGTCCTCTAGTTAAATAGAACTGGAGAGGAACGACGTTGGAAGGAAGAAAGCCGAAAAAGGACATTTTCAAGGGATTAAAATGTCTTAATAGGATTTATGTGACTCCTGAACGCTGAAATTTACATGACTGCATCCTTAGTCTTAGAGATACATAAGGAAAAAGTAAGATATTCCGCTTTCCAAACATTACCCACCGCGTTATTTTAAGTTATAACCAGGAATTCATAACAGAATAACGTGATACGTGAAACGTCCGGAATAACGATAACGTGAAAATCCAAAAATCCATACAGTTTTCATCAAGCACTACGCGAAAGCCCTCATCATCGAAAAAGTATTTTAAAAGCAGATATAAATCGTATCTAGCGGTATTACTTTTACGAACATCGATACTGAGGTGGTCGAGTAAGGAGAAAATAATCCATTGCAGGATCCTGAAAATTGTTAGTAATTACATATGTTAGGACTAATTTGGTATATTCGATATATATTAAGAAATTTATAGGTAGTCTCCTTTCCCACCCGACTGTTTTATCTGGTAATCTTCCTCGTATTCTTAGTGTTCTAGCCATTGCTATCGGGAATAATGTATAATCAATTTAATGGATCTGTTTACAATGAAGCCCATTCATTGTTATTCGATATTTACTTTACCTCATTATAAATCATTGAAAGTCATGCGTAATGAATTAATTATGTATACTTTTGTTTGTTTCATTGTTTCGTTCATGGCAATAACTTGTCCGAGAATGCGCAAATGTCACGACAGTGCTCATAGGCCACTGGGCTGAGGATTTTTCTTTTATGTGGGCTGCCTACGTGGACCTAAACCTATGAAGTTAAACATATTTCAGTAATATAACGGGGCACACTCGCCATAAAATCAAATAAGTTTGGTCAAGAGTCTAATGTAGCGTGTTAAGCTTTGCATGGTGTCCAGTTCTATATGATGAGGGAACACGATTGGATTAGACTGGAATCGTTTGGTAATCAGATGACTAGAGATGCAGGGGTAGATGGAATAAAGACTAAATTCAGAGAGTTGTGGTTTAGGAAAAGAAACTGGTGATAAACATTCTAAGGGGGCAGAGCAATGAATGATTCGTAGTTGTAAATGTATTCTCAAGCTAAACTTACTAGTCAAAAAGCATCAAAAATTGATAATAAACCGGAAAAAATGTGGTCAAAAGAATATGTGGACTTTATTGCGCAAAGAAACATTTCAAGTAAATGAGACGCGCCGTACGTAAAAGCATTCTGAAGGGATTATAGAGTCGGAGGACGTGTGCCGAGGAGGGAATAATCGGCCATGGGACAGATTTCTGCGCCTTCATATCTCTATTCAATGCAAACTAGTCAAAGAGCATTGAATGAAATGTTATTGAAATGCATGATCTAGTTAATTGTTCTCGTGGATTTTTTACTATTTTGTCTTGAAAAAGGTGTGATCTTACTGACAACACCAAATGATTACACTCAAGGTGAAAAGTATTGCTTATAGCTTATGTTATATGACGAACAAGGTCACTTGAAATTATTTCCGGTCTATGAAGAAAATGATTTAAAACAAAAATTTGAAATCTTAAGCGTTAAAGCCTTGAAAGTAACTGAATTAGTTAGTTTATCCTTACAAACACTGCTATTTTTATACTTGTCATTGCAAAAAAGCAAAACAAATCCCAAAAATCAAGTCTAAAAATTGCAGAAAATTGAAAGTTAATTTAATAATTGGTTGTCAATATATATTTCAGGTGAAATGAAATTTACGATGAAATTACTGAAATAATAGCTGACATACCTCCCACACCGTCAGATTCAGTCTTAAGTTGTTATCAGTGGTTAATTCAGCTCTCAGGTCTCTTTTGGCGGGGCCCTTGAATGTCGAATCGCCTGCGTTGTCCACGCCATGCATGCCAGAAGATTCTTCTTTTCTTGGTCTCTCAGTGCCCTCCTTGGTGTCCGCAGTTTCTGTCCGTTTCCCCACATCAATATCATGTTTTGAATAAGAAACATTTTTACCAAAGTTTTTCAAATATTTGGCCTTACTCAATGAGTCGTTCTCTTCATTTACATCATTCGTTGAAATGAAGGCATTTTCAGTGATTGCCACGAATTTATCACCTTCTTTAAATTCTGGATCTGGTTTGTTCTCTGACACCACATTCTTAATCTTCTTGAAGATGTTCTTATGCGTTAGGCCCGCCATTAAGACGTGAGAGACGAGGGAGCCAACCAAAATCAATCCAAATATCTTCATTCTTCTTGTTTCACCGATTTCAAACTTTTTCTCACCCACAAATCGTCGATTGTTCACGGACCGCGAACTAAGTGAAAAACTACTCTCTCTGCTAGTGATTACTCTAATAGAGCAGCTTTATTCAATCCACCCCAACAAATTTTCAGCGAACCGCCTGGTAATATTACTTATGGGTTCTAACAGAGCACTCCGTTAATAGTCTGCTCACTTCGATTTCCTTGGAGCGAATGACGTTCTTATCTGTCGGTGACATTGCCAAAAGCGCACATCTCATACCCCTCATATCCCGTATCCTTGTTTTCAAATAATATTATAAATTAAAAATATAAGCTTGTTAAAAATGAGGTCAAGTAAACTATGAAAGTTACATATGTATGTATGTATGTAACTTTCATAGTTTACTTGACCTCATTTTTTCCTTACGTAAGTTTCTCGGGCATACAGGAAGTTTACACCGATCTGGTAATACCTTTGTATGGGATTTTCTGTTTCCTCAATTTACGGAGTGTGTGAAAACATCCTGTTGTTCTCCAGGAATATATCTTCCAATAATAATGTTTGTATTAAAACGGAAGTTGCGCAAGACCAAAAAACTAATGAATGGGAAAACTAGAGTAAATGTGCGCAAAACCCAAGAATGTTCGCCTTCACATCCATATACGCTAATCCTTGCATATTAAATTCAACAGTGGACAAATCATCTCCCTTGTCCAACTCATAAACCTGTAGTCCTCTTAGTTGCACAGCGAGTAATATTCATTTAGTTAGCCCATGCAACTTACCTTACTCTTTAACACTCGTGGGTGACGCCGTAAAATGTGAAATCGCCCGTAATTTACAGTATCCCAGCAATTCCCTACAAACGTTTATTTTCTATCATGTGAAAATATATTAATTACCACTTGTAACAATCCTTGAAGCGCTTGTGTAAATAACATACCGTCCTCCCCTCTGTTCAAAGTTTGTGATGAATAATCGTACATTTGTTATCAAATGAATTCTCTCAACACTGATTGTTCGCGATTTAGAATTATAACCTCCACTTGCAGTGTGATTGCTGCAACTTTTAATACATCAGTCAAAATTTAATCATTTTTATATGGAATAAATCCATCAAATTGTTTATAATTGTTTTCAAAAATGCGTTGCGTACACAAAATGGTACAATACCAGTACTTGGCAGTGTCTTTGTTAAAATGAAGAACACTAAAAATCCTCATTTCGCGCCAAGAAGGCCGTCCACTATGGCGGGAAGATATCTGGATGGACTTTTATCATTTATCTGACCAAGTCATTCAAAAGCCCCGGCTCAGGGCTAACTCACACAACAAAATAAATTAGAATGCACCATGTATCTGACTATTCTTTCTTCGTGGAATCTTTCGATTTAAGTACTGTATGATGAAATTTATTTGCAACTTTAGGGTACTATGCTTTAAATATATGAAAAAAATGTTTTTTGGGTATAATGAGGGAGTTGAATGTATAAGAATGTATTCTCACATTATATTGAGCAGAACACTACCTAATTAATGAGAATCTCATAATATCACAACTATTATAGTCCTATAACATATATAAATGGAGTATACGAATATCATGGAATGCCTTCATTTTCTTCATTCATTATATGCCGTCGTTTATCATCTTACAAAAACGAATTTTGAGGTTGTTAGGACTGATCACGGCATAGCCGTATTGAGGTTTCTTGAAATTTCACATCAATGAGAAATTCCAAGGAGAAAAGATCATTAGCTTTTACGGTGACTCTTACGGTCCCTCGGTATCTCTCAGAGTACTTCAGCCAGTGAAGGCGTTTGAAGGAATTAATAAATAGAGTTGCATGAAAAATCGCATTTGTGTATTTATTAGTTATACAATATACAATACAATTAAACATTGGGTGATACGGATTTGGTTTCTTGATATTGATCACTAGAAGGATGGGAGTTACGCAATACCGATAAGGATGGCTAGGGGTCATTTGACCCTAACTTCGTGCTTTCAAATTAAAGGCCGTATTTTTCTTCCCATAGACTGTTTTACTGTAGTAATCATATCCATGGTAGTCATATCCATTCCTTAAAAACACCTTTTAGCATTTAATACGGTATTCTAATAGTTAACAATAAATGATTATTACTTCTAAAAATTATAAAATAAATGATTTTCAGTGGTCATAAGTCTCGAATTTAGTGTCACTATTATCACGAAATGGCATTGCATTTACTTAATGGTAATCATTATAATAGTATTAGAGGCGTGTTTTCGCGTGTAGGAGAAAATTTGTGCTTATGTCACAAAATAATTTCGAAGTACCTGTCAAGTGCTATAAGGGTACGTATTATGGTAGAATTAAATTACCAAGAAACAAAATCGGCGAAATTCAATTTTTATTGCTTCATCTGCCCGTACTACTTATATGTACCAGCATGCAAAGTTGTATGCAAATTGGTACGTAAACGAGAATCACTCCTAACACCTTAATAAATAGCTAACAGATTCATTTTTCCTATCCTATACACGTCTTTCTTTTGCTCATTACTTACGTATTTGACAACCCCTTGCTTCGGGGAAACCGGTAATGCATTTACATTTGCAAGCCCTACGAAAATAATTCTTTGCATGCCGGAAAGTGTGCTGCTTCCTGCATTAAATTGGCTATTTTTAAGGAGTATTCATGTGAGTTTTACCTGTATGTTTCATGGAATTTTCTAAGTCGTACGCTTTCATTAACCGATTTTAAAAATTGTGATCATACGTCGAGGGTGAAGATGCGGTGGATGTAAAGGAAGAAAAGCGACGAAGTTCTTGACATTGTAAATTTGAACAGGATACTTCTAAACCATGTTGAGAGTATGTAAAATATCTGGTTGAGTGCGATAAAGTTGCTTATAGTTGTGCCAGGGAGGAGAATGTTTTGTGAGCTGGGAAAGGGAAACAAGAGAATAGCTTTTCTGGACGGGATGGAGAAGGTCGGACGGATGCTGAGATGAAGGAAAAAATATGTGTATCATTAGATAGGGCCCTGCGAATGAAAAACTCTATAGGTTATTTACTCCCACTCAACCTTACCTAAACCTGTAGATTCTTAATAAAATAGTGGTATACTCAATGAAAATATTACTGTCTTATTGCATTTCACTTAAGAGACCGGTTAGATCACGTCAGGTACACCAATACTTTAATATAAAATACAACAGTTAAAAAGGGAATCGAGAAACTCTGAAGAAGTAATAAACTCTGAATTTTAGTATCTAATGTGTCATTTAAAGGCAATTACTTAAAATTTACTGTTATCATGCAGTAAATTGTAGTCTTTTCCCGTATTTACTCTTTATGTGTTTCGGTGTTATCTTTATTTACGAGCTGTGATTCGGCTCAGGAGCTAATGGAAGCTTTCCAATCGCTCAAGTGTGCTGCTGCGCTACAGAGTGACATTCCATTTGTTTCACAACCTGTACATTAAGGACATCATCCGTGTCTGAGTTTTTGTGCGCTAAAGCACAAAAGAACTTAAATTAAACTCCCACAATTTTTGCCTCTGGCAATTTTGAGTAAAGTCATCGAACTTGCATAATGCTAACTTTTTATTTACTCTGTGGAAGAAAGCTTACGTCTGTGAATACATTTTGGAGCGCATACGATAAACATCCATGAGCGATTGTCCCGCATGTCTCATTCACCTCAATATAAATTGAGGTGAATGAGACAAGTTTAAAAAAAACGTAAATAGGCACATTGTGCTGTATTCGGGATAGTGAAGATAAATAAAATAAATAAATAAATTAAATAAACCAGGAGACAGTCAACTTAATTTTTTTCTTCACAATTTAATAAAATTTGAAGTTCTGCAATCAAACCGCAGGTATTGCAAGGTCGTGTTGCAACTCAAACGGTTGCCACGTCCACCAAAATCAGTTATTTATGAAAATAATAAGGAATTTTTTTCACAAGACAACCTCAGAAATGATTGGAAGGACACATGTTATTTTATTTACTCACCGACAGAAGAGTTAAGACTTTAATGTGACTTATAGATAAAAGGACTACAACACAGTGGCAGTTGGAAAGACAGGACGTGTTTTTCGAAGCACGAAGAGAATAAGATGAAATGAGTCATTTCGGTCAAGAGAAGTTAATTGGATGATATATCTCTCATATGCTTTTTCTGCAATGACTTCGTGCGTTTTACGGTTGAGTGCAACCAAGCAGACATCCGCCAACGTACTTTGAAGAGGACTCATGGAGGATGTTGCTTTTTCATAGTCTGAGGCTTCAGTGAAGGTGAATTTAGAGTCGGACTGAGATAAAGTTTAAAAGGTGCAGTTTCGGGGGTGAATAAAGTACGGCGAAACAATTCTTAATTGTTTCCGGTGAGACACTTTTCCAGGCCTCACACAGGCGCTGCATTGCCTGCAGAATATTCCATCTTGACATTTTCAATCTATCACCATCATCACACACATTATGGCACACCAAATATTCCACCAGCATGCGCCGGTATAATCTCTTTACCACGGAAATGACGCCTTGGTCCAGAGATTGTATCCTGCTGGTGGAGTTAGGGGGGAAGAAAATCACTCGCACGTTTCTTAAAATGATCCCTTCTAAATTGTGCGTCGTGCATTGGTTTATAAAAAGAATAATCTTCCTATTCTTCTCCCCCACGCGAGCATCCGAACCTGTCAACCACTGCTGGAACAAGACCGCCGTCATCCACGCATTTTTGCTACTGAAATAAGGTTATGGCATTGTTTTCACATTTTTGAAGCAGCGAGGCTTCGCGTATTTCCCAATCACTAATGGAGGTAACTTCTCTGAGCCATCGCTGTTAGCAGAGGGGAGGGCCGTGAAGTGCTCATTACTCATTTTGCCCCCATGGCAGGCCTCTCCTTTCACATTCATTGTCCAATCAGGGAGTAGATTAAAAAATAATCCAGTCTCATCGGCATTAAATGTCTCTTGGGCTGTAGCTCTCACCTATCAAGAGTGGCAACCTCTCCCTCCGACCCTCGACCACTTCAGGGCTAACTGCAGCCTCCTCCCCACAAATTTTCAATAATGTCACTTTCTAACGTTTCTTGAATTTATGGAGCCATTCATTTGATGCCACGAAGTTGTCCATGCCTAACTTCGGAGCCTCCATTCTCGCTCGCTCTTGCTGGATCGGTCCTGATATGGGGTTCCACTGTGACCGCGACCGGGAAAACTAGTTGAAGACGGCCTGATCCAGGTCCTCATTTACATTGGTCTTCAGTCGTTTCCGATCCTGCCCCAGCAATGCCACATTAATAATATCCGTCCGCTGAGAAAGAATAGTAGACAGTGTTGACGGACGTATTCCGAATTTATGAGCAACTTTTACCTTCTTCATCCCCTCGTCCACTGCTTTCAGAATATCGATTTTCTCTTCCGGGGAAAATCTCCGCCGCTTACGTCCACGATCCATGGTTGAAAGAATTAAATTCAGTTTTACTTTGTGGAGAAAGTGCACAATTTTATATTGCATAGAGTTATGAGCAATACGAACGGAGAATGTATGCATTCGAACTGCCAGCTTAATCATTTTCTCAGAACATTTTTTTCAAGATGGCGGAGAGCAAAACAACCACTCCTTAGAATTGACACGTAAAAATCGACAAATTTCCGACGAAATTACAATAATGAAAAGGATGTAGGAATTTACACATTGTACAAAATAGATCAACGGAATTTCGCTGCACTACATGAATTTTAAGTAGGCTAAAAAATGATCGAGTAGGCGAGACGAAGTCAGTATCTACCATATTTGCAAGAGCGTGGGGTATAAATTACGAACTTACCTTGAAAAAAACAGAAAAATAATCCAGAGAAATAGTTTCCGCTTACAGCCACAAGGAGTTTACAATCGCAAAGATTGAAATTGAAGGCTTTCACAAAAATGAACCGCCGTGAAACTCGTGGACACAGATCTAATCACTAACCACGCCGCCACTGTCACTGACGCCTTGTTTCCGGAAATGCCGGAAATGCGATGCACTGGGTGAATAGACCAGGAGATTTCTGATTGGCTTGCTCATACGGGGTCTCTAATTGGCCCCCTTAACTCTAAAAACAGCAAAATAAACAATATTAACTTGTTTTTTTACAAAATACGTAATGTGGAGGTAAAATTACAAGACTGGGCCAATCTTTTATTTCTTTGATTAGGAGCGTTCGTAAATCAGGAGTTCATTCATAAGAGGCATTTCATGATGGTTTTAAATAGGAATTTGGCGGGACCAATAGCATTTCTTTGTTTACCGGAGTTCGTCGTTTAGCGGGAGTTCGTAAGGTAGAGGTTCTACTGTATTACATTTTAAACATAAAAACTCTAGTTTTTCGTATACATGATGTCAAAATAGGGTAAATGAGTTATCGCAAATGAAAAGAATGGAAGAAAGAAAAGGTTTAAACAAGTTTAAATTTAGAGCTGTAAATCATTATCTGCAATAGAAAATCTAGCAAAACAAATGATGTCCTCTTGTGTATGGGCTCTATTGCCCAAATGTATCTCCGCTCCCTCTCTCTCTTGCCGAACCATTCCTAAATGGCGAACTAGCTAATTACGGTAAATATGACAATTTTATCTCACGATCGATTTATTTTGCATAAATCAGTGAATTCACGTCTTTTGCATAAAAAGTGAAAATTGCGTAAAAACAAACGTTATCACAAATACGATTATGAAAAAGATGAGGAAAAAATCTTTAATCGAAAGATGAAAGTCACTATCTCCAATATAATACCAAGAAAAGCAAAAGACATACTCATGCACACCGGCTCCTCTCCCGTCATGTATATTCGTTTCACTCTCCCTCTCCCTCTCCCTCTCTCGCCGTTCCATTCTCTTGTATGCTGAAAATCTGAAGTGTGGGAATCAGGAAAAACATTTCTTACTTTATCATTATTTAAAAAATATCCAGCCTTACCGGGTTTTTGCATAACAAATTTGAAAATGGCAGAAAAACTCACGTTATTGTATATACCAAGTGAGAAAAGTACTAGGAAAAAACATTTAAAGAAGAAGAGGAAAGTTTTCATCTATAACAGAACGGTAGGAAATCAAAGGATGTACCATTTCGTATAATCTCCATAAATATCATGTACTTCCCTCTTTCTCGAACCTACTCTCTCACAGATCCATCCCTCTAATGAACTAAACTGTGAAATATGGTAACGATAAAAATATGTTTCACAAGGTGTGTTGTTCTTTTATGGAGACCATAATTCAAGTTTTTTGCATAAAATGGAAAATTCGCGAAATAACTTGTGTTATCACAATTGAGTAAAATAAAGAACACGAAGGTTAATAATTTTACCTTGCAAGCGGAAAGTTATCTTCTCCAATTTAAAACGAAACGAAAGTAAGCGACGACGGCCCTTTGCGTATTGCCTCCATTCTCCTCATATGCCTGTCTCTCTTTCTCTCTCTCTTTCACCGATCCATCATCCTACATGATAAAACTGTGAAATTATGTGAACATCTCAACTATCTTTCACGAGCATGTTTAATCTTATTTACCCCTGAAATCACGTTTTTCGCATAAAATTGTGAAAATCGCGAAATAACTATGGTAATCACAAATGCCAAAAAAGAAGACACAAGACCAACCAACATCGAAAGAGAAAAGTAATAATCTCCGTTAAACACAAAAATCTACTTTAAAATTTTATGATAAGCATAATGGTTTTTCATGCGATGAAATTAAAAAAATATAATTTTGTTTACTACATTTCACACTTGGTTATTTTTCGGCTCACTTTTACAAAATACTTTTTTGCGTTGAAAACATGTGTTAAATGATTTATATTAACATTTTGGATATATTTGGTACCATTTCCTGTTTTACGCTCATTGGGATAAAGATGTTGTACTTGATGAAGTTTCGTCTGTTTGATTAGAGTATGAAGGTGAGGGTTCCATCGGAAATGAGATTCCCAACACTTTTTGACTAATTTTTGGATACATTTTTTGCGACTCAGTTTACAATTTTTAGTTTCCTTGTGGAGCACTCAGCTATTTATCAAAGCCAGATCCAGTATTTTTAAAAATACGTGACCAGTTTACCTCCTTTTAGCTGATCGGGTGGAATATTTCCGGCACATTCTGTCCATAACATCTACTCCCAATTTTATGTGGTAAAAGAAGATTGTGTTCGGCTTTCCTTTATAATCGGAATTTATAATGTCGGAAATCTCGATATCTGAGTGGTACTTGATATAGTACTTTGTGATAGAAAATTCTTCTTCTCTTTTGCTTGGTAATTGTGAGAATATAGCCTTGGGTGTTTTCGTGTACTCTGGTTGAATGAATTTCATTATTCATGCGGACGTAAATCTCGCCTGTTTCTTTTATGGTTTCGATCAGAAAAACTTCCCTTTACTTTCAAGTTTTCAGCCAGATGAATCGATGAAAAATAATAATTGTTGCATGTAACGTTTATGTCTGAATTCTTATACGGCTCAGTCAATCTCATTACAACTTATTCACCCAATAGTTTGTTTGATGGTCTCTCTTCATCTTTCCCACGGTACGAAGATGCATTTAGACAGTATTTTAATTTCTGGTCAATCAAAATTCTGTACTTGATTCCAAATATGTCCAGTTTATTTGGCATTTACTGTAAGAAAGGGAACCTGCATTCAAATGGATAGAGCTGTTCATCAGCCGTTACACTTTCCCTTGGATTGTAGTAGGCTCGGGAATTAGTGACAAAATGGTTCCATAATTCAGAGACCAAACTAAATTTATCTGCCCTTAGTGCTTGACTACGAGTTGCCCTTGAATCAAACCGTAAATGTTTCATTATATTCTAGAATTGATTTTTACACATTGTGCTAGAGAGTTGTTATTCCAGAGGCTTATTATAGACATATTTCACTGTCCCAAGAAGCCTCTTGCATGTATCAATGTGATGAATATAAGAAGTTCTTATCTTTACAAGCACAAATCAGGATTTTGAAGCTTTCCATGCTCTACAGTATATTTTACAATGCTGTCCAACAGGATGTCTCTCAACAACAAGCGAAATGCGCTCAACATTGATGCCTCTTTAATATTCCTTTTGTCAAATGGTGTAGGACCTGGTACTATTGCTGAATATTTAGCCTCAAGAGTCTCCCTGCTGGGGTGCGATCAGCCGAAATCTCAAACTACTGCGTTCCATCCCGAGCAATTTCCCTTGGTGTTCATTTTAAAGAATAAACCAATCGTAACTTCCACACAAGATTTATTTGAACCGACCCAGGTTTCGACACACCATGTGTCATTATCAAGGTAGTTCGAAGCATTAGTTAAAATACGGTCGGATCTTTTTCAGCTGCAGGAGAGGGATAGTTTGACAGTTAACATTCCGAATGCATACAAAAGGATTTGACGAATATTTCGGAAGTGCCAATGGCCATAAGAGAGGCGGTCGCCCGACCGCCACCCAGGGGCTGATCCTCTTCCTCCAAGAACTTGCCCTCGTACTTCTTCTTCCCCGTTAAAGGAGGGAATTCCAAGGGAAATACAAAATAATTTTAAAACTTACGCCCTACCTCTACTCTCTCTAAGATGGACAAGGTTTTTTCCCAGGCACACACCGGGGGGCAGGACAGCCGGGAAAAGAGCAAGGTCAGGTGGCAAGGCAATCCGGGCCGAGACGAAAACAGTTATTCGAAATAGAGGATGTGGGGTCGTTGGACTATAGTATTTTGCACCGGTTATCAAAGGCCTCTACACCATGGCTGTATGACGGATGGCTGGATTAAGATACACATATCAATGATAGTACATGTGATTTTCGAGGAGAGGATAAAAAAATAAGATTTGAAAAATACCAATAAAAAAGACCATTAGCGTTTGAAATTCACACTGAGTAATAAGAGGTGCCACTTACTTACCTCTACAGCTTGAGGTTTCTCGAAAGAACAGGGTACAAACATGATGACTCAGCTTACCCTTAAGATATGGTTGTCAAGAGCCATCACCCGACATCGAACTGGGTTCTTTCTGGTTCACAACTAAATGCTACATTCTCTGGACTACCATGACCTTGAGTAAATGGGCCTTCATAAAATATTAGGAGCCTAAGGGTCAGAGGAACATAAAGATATAGCTCAGAAACGAGTTTTGAGTCAAATGACCCGCAGCTGTACATCTAGGTTGAGCCCTTTGTAAACTAAAAGAAAAAATATTAGAGCTATATGTGTGTCAATTGATAGAATTTTAGGTAGTAATACAGAAAGAAATAAAGTTTCCAAAATTTAAAAAATATATTACGTAGGGACAAATTAATTTAAAATCTGAAAATGGGTCAAAGAACCCCTTCCATCCTTCTAATGTTAATGCTGTTTTATACACAATACCTTAAGGCATTTCACAAGTATTTTGAAAGAATACGATTGAGTATGCACAGATTTGTTTACTTAACGGGAAGTTGTACGTTTCGTGTGATTAAAATGGTGACTACCAAATTTCTTGGCATCTTGCTAGGTAAAAAACACGTATTTACACGTAATTGACGCTTACATTTTGAATTACGTGCCAAAATGTAAGTCATATTGGTGGTTTAAGACGTTAATAAGCCGCGGGCGTTGGAGATGTGAGTTGGGAGAAGGATGAAAAAGTTGCAGTGGACGGTAAGGAATGCAAACGAGGAAGAAATTTGTACGTTGTGGAGGGAAAGGAAACTTATGAATGAAGTCCGAGATAGGCTGGGTGGACGGATGGCGGTAGTAGGTAGGAGCGATGCGTTGTTCAAGACACTGATTGAGAGAAGGACGCTGGGGAAGCGGGAAGGAAATATAGTTAATCCGTTTTATGGACGGTTTGAAGAAATTAGATCATATGCTGGGGCGAAATGAGAGAGGAAGATGGTAGGAAACTGGTAGGAGTTTCTCAATAAGAAAAGACCTACCTTTTGCCAGTAGAGAACTCAAAAGTATACCTTCTCCATCCTACTTCCAAAACCATAAACAAAAAAAATCTGTGTATAGTCTTAATTGGGGTGGCAGGTTTTGCCGTTATGAGAGAATCACTTTTAATTTCATAATGCCTACAGAGGTGGGAATTAAGGAATTGATGTTCTCCGCTGAACACCGCGTGATATACGTTACGATCTGTATTGAACATATTTAAAGGAATTTCCTAACTAATTGGGGATGCAACGGGTGCCTCTCGTCGAGCAAATCTGACTAGCCTAATTCGACCAGAGTCCCGTCCACCACGTGTGCTCACGGATAGCTAACAGTGGAGAAATAAAGATAAGGATAAAGGAGAAAAAAAATTATTCTCCAGGGTTCCTCCCGACTGTCAATAAAATAAACAAATTTTCTTAATAAGCAGTAACAAAAATTAGAAATATTTATTAATCTTCCACTTAATGCACAACATTCAACAAATCAACTTATCGAGAGTCTGACATTTTCTCCGTCCTGATTCACGGGGTTCACTAACACAGAAAAAGGATAAACTAAACTTCTGGAATCCCACAAAATAAAATCAACTTATCGAGAGTCTGACGTTTTCTCCGTCCTGATTCACGGGGTTCACTAACACAGAAAAAGGATAAACTAAACTTCTGGAATCCCACAAAATAAAAAAATAGTACGTGTTCTCCCCGTCGGGATTATTAATCCAACCCAAAAAAAAAACTCTTACATAAAAGAAACGTGGCCCTCAGGGCCTTACACGAATGCAAATGAATTGGAAACAGAACAGCCAAAAACGCGAAGAATTTAAAACCCCAAATATGTGCACTCCAAAAGAAACCATGAATAGGAAAGTTCAATAATAGCCTCACAATAGCCTCTAGCCACATACCTCAACTGAATCACACACCGGCATACACACACTGCCACACAATAACTTTCACATTTAGAGCACATGTTCAAGAGAGAGATGTTGTTCCCAGGAAGTTCGAAGGCAGAGAGAGCTACATCTACATCTACAACTACGTTCTACCCTGCAAGCCACCACGAGGGTGTGTGAAGATCACCAAACATGCAGAGGGGGCTTGTCTCTCCCGTACTTTCCTTCCAGAGGGCGGCAGCAGCGTCACATACTAGCAGACGACGCCTACCTGCGGCAACATGCGAGTGCGTGTTCTGCTCTTCGGCGGGAATCAGAATCGGGCGCGCTGGTAGACTGCGTTTCACACGTTCGCCCGTCCTTTTTTTTCCTAGGTGGTCAGCCATCGGGTGCAAAGGAGGGTTCCTTCTAGCCCACGGCCAGGGGTGACCAGCCCCTCTACCGCGGACTCGTGGTTCGCCAATCGGTCCTGCGTACTCAAAAGTCTCTCTCACATATACACACTCAAAAATAAAAACAAAACACACTTGATAACATTTATGGACTCGATGTACGTGGATATCGGAACTTTTCTCCCCTATTGTCGGGACAACGAGCAAAGATATGGAATTTAAGAATCATTTGTGGATTGGATACTGGCTATTTTCAATAATTACACCATTAAAAATATGTTCTAAGAACAGCCCCAAAAATAATATCACTTTCCACGGTCACGGCCAATATCGGTTATTACTCTGGTCAGTGAAACTCAAAATTTAAGCAAGTAAACGATAAACAAAAGTACTCCTTAGTAGCCACTGAAAAAGTAATAGAAGTACACCACAAAAAGGCCCGCAACCCTAATCAGGGGCGGATGATCACACTTCAGCCGAGTTTCATAGGATAAAATGCAATTGTTATCGTTAAAATACAAGATATTTGACTTTGAAACATAATTCCTTCAGTTAACTGATTTTAAGGAAAGGAGGCAAAAACAAAAATTCTATATTAACGGAAAACACAACTAAACCACAGAAAGTCGTGTGATAAAGTTATCGTTGCCTCGCGTCGCGAGGGCGAAAAGTTACAAACTGTCGTTTCTCAGCTTAGATATTCGGAAGGTTTGCACCTAAATCTAGGAAAACAGTAGCTGCATCTGATGAAACACAGAAACAGCAAAAACCTCCTTCTTACGCTAGAAGATCAGGGATGTGTCTAGAGCGATCTGAAGCAATTCCGCTCGCCTACGGAGAGGGAGAGAAGAAGAGAGGGAAAGAGAGAGAGAAGGAGAGAACGAAATAAGAGCCTTAAAGTAGAATAAAACGAAATAAGAGCCTAAAAGTAGAATAAAACCTGTTTAAAATATCGACCCTTTTATGAGAAGAGAGAGATTTCATTGGATCTCTCATAGAAAGCACTAAAAAACATGAAAATGTTTAGAATTGATCCGGATTATGGAAGTACTTCCGGCCTATGCTGTTCCCCTGTATATTATAATGTTGTTTTTTTCATTAACTTACACAACTCCTTTATGATGTAAAAAAATTAAAAATCAATGGTGGCGATCGTCCGGAAAATAGAAGGAGATCGGACTCGGGAACTAGCGTCGGATTGTGCTGTACCCCTGAATGAAATGTTTTGTCATTTTCTCTTATTTTATCACAATTCTTGTATGATATGATAGAAAAATAAGGAAACACAAGGTGCCAATTGTCAACAGAAGGCGCTTCTAAGAAGCCGCTTAACTAAGGGAGAGAGAGAGGAAAATAAAGACAAGAAAGTGTAAAAATTGAGGAAAACCTGTGAGAAATTCTATGCGTAAATGAAGAAAGAGATTCAGTGGAAACTATCACAGAAATCATGAGATAAAAATCGGATTAAGGATATAGCACGGGGTCTGCTGTACGCTTGTTAACAACAGTTGTCGTGTTTTTCTCTGCCTATTATAAACCCTTTATGTTATGAAATAATCATGAAAAACACATAGTTTCGAACTTCAACAGGAAGACAAGTTAAGAATGTGGGACTTCACTGTCCAGAAAGTGAAGAAGGGAAAGAGAAACTACTTTTTAAAAAGGCGCTAACCTGCTGGAAAATATAAATTCTTTAATCAGAAAAGAGAGATATGTTTAAATTTGTTACAGAAAGGATAAAAAGTGATCAAGTTTGGCGAACCTGCGCGAACCTGGCCTCTGCTGTACTCATTCTTGCAACTATATATTTTTTCTTTTTTTCACTATCTCTTTATGATGTTCATTTATGATGAAAAGGTACAGTGTTCTAATTTTCAATAAAAAGAGTAGAATGAGATTTGGGAAGCCGCTGAGAGAGAGGAAGAAAAAGGAAGAAAAATCCTAAAGTAGACGAAAACCTGTTCAAAAAATTACAACGTCAATCGAAAAAGAGGGATTTGATTGTATCTCGTACCGAAAGCGTAAGAAGTGTTCCGGCTTATAGAATCAGTCTCAAACCATGCGGTAAATCTTTAATATTGTCTGCTTTTGTTGCTACTTTATTATAATCCCTTATCATATGAATGAAAATTGAAAGAACGTTGTATTCCGAATGTCAATTAGTAGAGCAAAATAGGACGTGAAAAGCCACTGCAATGAGTGCGAGATATATATAAATATCTTAAAATAGACTTAATAGCAATGGTTTTCCACTTTTTGTTTGTTCTTCACAACTTCTTTGTGTAGTGAAAGAAACGTGAAGAAAACAGCCTAGCGGGCACTATAATCGAGGAAACTTGAGCTCTACGGCCTCTTACAATATACGAATAAAGAATAAATCTCCAATGGCCGTACTTATTGGCACCACTCGTCAAAAGAAAGAAAGAAAAGTTCACTGTGTTGATTTAACGTAAAAGTCAGTGACAAACCCCAGCCTCTCAACCAGAATACCCTCCAGGATGGTTTACAGGAAAGTGATTTCATCGCCAGTGACTAACACAGACACACACACAGCCCCCGAAAAAGGGATCCTTCGCGAGGGCTAATGGGACCCCGCTAAGGATGCTTGGGGTTATAACCTGGGATCCTTCGAAGGGCTAATGAGACTCCACTAAGAATGCCAGGTTATTCACACATTCACTCTCACAAACACTCAAAATCACTCACTCACACACACAAATGGCCCAAACTTCTGGGAGAATCTTGCTCAAAAAGAACGTGGACAAAATACACACTCAAACACGGACGAGGGTGAGCATCGGACACGCGTATTTTGGCCACAAGGTGGCCCTCTTCAGCGAACTGAAGGGAAAAAACACTAGCACAAGGTTGAAAGTCAACTTTCAACCTTGGTCCACCAGGGTTTTCAGATTGACCGTTTGCTTTCGACAGCAATGCAGAAACTCCACACGTTGTTTCAACATAGAGGTCTAACATTTCCCCCTTTAATTTCACGACAAGTTCAACCAATCCTAGCAAAACTTAAGAGGAGGCTTCCGTTGAGAACACGGAACCTTGGAGCTTCGCAAGTCTCTTTTTCAGAAGAATTGACTTCCTAAAAATTTGCATTATTCATATTTCAGGAACGCTCACACACTGAGAGAAAAATAATGAGAAATTTCCATACCAGTTTATCCGTGGGCAGCCGCAAAGTGGAGAAAGGAACAGGGAAAGAAAGGGATGAATAAACATACGCTCGTCAGTGACCTTGTCAAATGCCGCGATGAGTACGTTTCATCATCCGTTACCAGTGCATTCAACCCTATTGCAGGCGCAGCAATACAAAACTTAAAAACTTGCAGAAACAGGGTCGTGAATGACAATGACACTAAGTGACTGTAAGTAACAAGAGCTGGGTACAAAAATCCGGCCCAAAAGACCAAATGAAATGTGGCGGAAATACACCACATTCTCAGGAAAAATGAATTTAAGACAATACGAAATAAATTAACTCAACAAATGATACACAAATTTCAGTAGAGATGATTGCGATCGTTCCGGAAAGGACCAGCGGTGTTAGAGCCGGAAGACGGCGTTGATGAATTAGGACCAGCGACCAAGCGATGAACAGCAGAGAGAGGGAGAAGAGAACTGCATCAGCCGACAACACACGAGAGAGAGAAAGCGAACAATCCCGAGAGAGGGATAGGAGGAGAGGGCGACGACAGCTCCACAGTAGCCAACAAATAAAAGAATGGTGTTTACTATGACACCTAACAGCCTTAACATCGGTTGACGGAAAAAACTTTGTACCTAAAGTAAATATCTTGTATTTTATGACAACAGTTGCAGTTTAACCCTCGGGACTAGGCTCAAGTGCCATCACTCTCCCCATTTACATCGCAAAGGAGTGGTGTAAATGAATAAAAAAAGACACCATCATTGTAAACAGGGGAACAGCAGGGGCCGCAACTGCTTCCATAATCCGGGCAACATTTAAAATTTTAATGTATTTTTATGCTTTCTACTAGAGATCCAATGTAATCTCTAACTTCTCATTAAGGGATTGACATTTTAAACAGGTTTTATTCTATTTTTAGTTTATAATTCCTTTCTCTCCGCTTTCTCTCTCTCTCTGGAGGCGAGCGGAAGTGCCTTACATCTCTCCCTACACAGCCCTTATCATTGGGTTAACTTAAGGTGGTTTTGCTGTTTCTGTTTTTCAACAGCTGCAGCTACTGTTTTCCTATATTGAAGTGCAAATCTTGCGAATATTTGAGCTGAGAAACGATAGTTAGTAACTTTTTGCCCTCGCAGCACGAGGCAACGATACCTTAATCATACCACTTTTGTGGTTTAGTGGTGTTTTCCGTTAATATTGTACTTTGGTTTTTGCCCCATTTCCTAATCTTCAGTTAACTGAGGGATTTTTGTTTCTAAGGCAAATATCTTATATTTTAACGATAACAACAGCAGTTTACCCCATGAAACTCGGGTGAAGTACCATCACCCACCCCTGATTAGGGTTACGGACCTTTTCGTGGTGTGCTTCTGTTGGTTTTTCAGTGGCTACTTAGCAGAACAATTTGTTTATCGTTGACGTGCTTAAATTTTGAGTTATATTGACCAGAGTAATAACCAATATTGGCCGCGACCGTGGAAAGTGTTGACCCTGATTTCCCCAATTAGTTAGGAAATTCCTGTATATCTGTCCATTACAGATCGTAACGTATATCTCGCGGTGTTTAGTGCAGAAAAAATGAATTTCCTAATTCCCAATTATATAGGCTTTATGAAACAAAAAGTGTCAAGTTCTATCCTTGTGGAACCACCTGCTGCCACTATAAAGGCTATACCCAGGTTTTTGTTCTTAATTAAGGGCTCCTTGTTTACCCTTCGCCGTGATATACCTGGCTGAAAGTAGTTGTGTAAATTAATGCAAGATTACACAATTATTGTAAACAGAGGAACAGCAGAGGCCGAAACTACTTTCATAATCCGGATCAATTTTGATAATTTCCATATTTTTACTGGTTTCTATGATAGCTCCAATGGAATATCTCTCTTATAATTAAAGTATTGACATCTTAAACAGGTTGTATCCTATTTAAATTTATAATCCCTTTCTCTTCTACTCTCTCTCTATCTCTGGAGGCGATCGGAAGTGCTTCGGATCGCCCCTAACACATCCCTAATATAAGTAGAAGAAGGTGATTTTTACTGTTTATTTGTATTTTATCAGCTGCCACTAGCGTTTTCCACCATTGCAAAACAGCCATTGCAAAATCCACCAGGAATTAGCTGAGGGATAAGAGTATGTATCTTTTCGCTCTCGCGGCGCGTGGCAGCGAAACCTTTATCAAAACACTTTTTGTAGTGAAGTGGTGTTTTTCGCTAAAATTGCATTTTGGTTTTTTGCCCCTTTTCCTTATCTTCAGTTGACTGAAGGAACTTTGTATCTTAGACAAATTGTAAACTTTATATCAGGTGCGCCCACTGCTTTTCTTTTCATTCGGTTTACCTAAACAGGCGCGGATACCGCTGTAGCTGGAGAGGGGAGGTGTGCGCTAACGGCTCTAGCTGAGGGGTATAGGGTTCACTTCTTCCTTGAGCTCCGTTGGGAGCTATTGCGCTAACGAGTCTCGTCTCTTGGGTTTCGTTAGGTTTAGACACGTCAGTATAGGATTGTATTTTTTCGTGTTTTGGAAGTTGTTCCATTTTCTTTTTCCTTCACCCTGTCCTCTTTCCCACCTGACCCCATTCTCGATGATGAATAGCTGTTCGAGTCGACGGATGGTTCACCGACACAGCAAACGCTGAGAGAATTCCTAAATTTTTATTTAACTTATTTTATCCTTCAACCGTTCCCCTTTTCTAGTGCGGACGGAATCCTATTCCCGTACTGGTACCCATTATATCGACAAACATGTCTGAGCCCTCCCGAGTGGAACGTCATCCTTTCCGTATAAATTGTTGAAATCATTCGTATGAAGTAGTTTGGAAATGCCAAATAACTTTTAAAATTTAAATATCCGGTTAGGTATGTATCAGCAATATCGTGTCCGACTAACAATTCCGAGGGCCGCTTGTTCGAGATCAAGTGACGGAAAACAATTTTCGCCACTGACGGTAACCAAATTCTACACTCTACCCGTACTGACCCCACTTCTGAAAGGCATTGATGATCAAGAAGATCGGACCGGCATCAACAGCCATAGCTATTAATTTCCTCTTCTTATTTTGTCCGTCATTTTATCTTCAGCATTAACCACAACCATTTGCCAATGAATGCCACAGCTGTTGATGCCGGCCCGATGCGGTCATGCGAGAGCGTTCAAGGAAGTTCACGGAATCGACCGGGGTGCTGCTATGTGAAAAACAATGGGACTACCCCTATATTTATTTCCCTAGAAGATTCAGCCCTGCACTCTAACTCGTTATGACATGATGGCATTCATCCCGGTAAAATATGCCTAAGGTAAAATAGTCCCCCAATCAGATCTCAGGGTGGGGACAAATGGGAGGGGTACATCAGTCAGAAAGGCCAAATGCAAGTAATATCGTTTTCTCCAAGTCGATCGTTTAAGTGCTAAAACAATTCCTGCTAGAATTGTATATCTAATATAATTATTTTAGAATTGTATCTTAGTATCTAATATGTTTCCCGTGTAAGAGACAGCGCGTTTCGATTAATGTAAAATATTATCCGTATGTGGCTTAAGTATATATTTTTAAAGTGAGGAGAGGATTAAAATCTGTATCTAACAGAGAAATAGGCTCAAAATCACTTAAATATTTTGGCTCCGAAGTCTTTGGGATTAAAGATATCACAGCATGTGTTTGACTTGCCATGAGACAACTACTTTTGATTAAAAACGAGTTAAACTTGATATACCAATTTGCTGATCCATATTATAAAAGAGTGGCTACAGGCCGATAAACTGTATTGAATGAAATTGCTCCAGCAGGACTTCATACTTGTCTCTGGTTCAATCATACTTTGGTAGAAAATAACGTCTGTATTATATCGGAGGGTCGTATTGGGGGAAAAACCAATCAATATTTGTATACTTCCATTTAGGCCATATATTTTGTGAGAACAATAACTTAAAGATCGCAAATCATCATAAATACTTAAGACCCCATTCTCATCTGTAGGCCACTGTTGTCCATATTTTATTGTACCAACAAATGACGCTTCGGTATGATCAAAATTAAATAGTAGTGATGTGCGAATGTATAAAGATAATTATTGTACGCCGAAATACACTGAGGACGGTTATTAAAAAATAGGAGATAAGAGATGGTTCTTTTTTCGTCACTAGAAAAATTTTACCGCTAATTTAAACCAAAATATGCTTCGTAGACCTTACCTTTACCTTTCATTTATCATTGCACAACAACTGGTTCCATGCGGCGGCTCGCAGGGTATTATGTACATGTAGAAGTAGAGGTAGATTTTGTTTTCACCTAGGTTAAGGCTTGCTCTATCAGATCAATCTTATATCAAATCTAATTAAATTTCATTAAAATTTCATTTTATTGAAACCAAATGGGTGGACCACTCGAGAACTTACCTCACGTGATATTTATTTACACTCTTCGAACTAGATAATTATTTCTCCAGCCGACAGTAAATGCGAGGAATTGGCTTGCAGGGCCAACCAATGTTTCAATGTAAATTTATATACTTTTATTCTGATAGTTGAACCACACCCAAAATAGAAATCATCGTTAAATACATAGAATCATTATCAACGAAAAGTATTTCAAAAAATTAGAATCCTGTTTCTGTTTAAATAGACCAGGAGTGGAAAGAAACAACAAGATATTTCATATTCAACACCTTTTACTCTATCAATTAGAGTTTCAAGTATTTAACATGTAAAATACGAGGAAACAAGGTAATTATGAATTTTCTTCTGAAAATGCTCAAAGTGTTTGTAATTCCATATCTTCTGTAGATGCGCGTTGATATCTCCGTCGGCAGTATCTGGGCATCAGTCGAGAGATTACACAAAGGAAAATGACAATAGCTCCCACTGCAAATGCCAAGATTTTAATTTCAAATTCAACGAAAGATTCCTGCAAATAAATACAATATATGTTAAAAGAAATGATTAGCAAACATAAGTTCCTCATTTAAAAGGAGAAAAGTGTAGTACATGATACAATATGTTTCCTTCTATGAAATTCTTTTTATGCATAAGAAGAAATTTGGGGGTTTTTCGTATTTTGAATCGTTTTGTATAATTATTTTCCATGATCTTAGCGATAAACTCTATGATGCTTAAAGCATTTATGAGATAATTCAACTCTAGGCTAAAAATGTGGAAACTTTTCATGTGCTTTATCCAAATCCATTTAGAGTCTGTTACAGTGCTTAGCAGTGTTTTCATTTGTGAATCATTTGACTTGGGAATAATTTGGGAAAATATTTTTCTATCGTACATTGCAGAATAGAATTGAAAAAATGAACTTTAATTGGTCACTGAAATAGTGAATTATAATTGTTTTATATTGCCAGAGAGGTTATTTTGCGCATGCTTATACTTAGCCGGACCTAGTGTAATGCACTAAGGTTATGGAATTATCTTCCCATGCCGAGACAATAGGTACGCTGTAATTTGAGGATTCTCTAGAAAATATCATTGTCACATCAAAGTCTTAAAGCTTTTCATGTTTTTAAAGATTCATATATTTTAAACGCAATATGGCATAGGGAAATTCTGACATAGGTGCAACGCG
The DNA here is from genome assembly GCA_963169105.1 of Ceriagrion tenellum. Taxonomy (NCBI): domain Eukaryota; kingdom Metazoa; phylum Arthropoda; class Insecta; order Odonata; family Coenagrionidae; genus Ceriagrion; species Ceriagrion tenellum. The sequence goes on from OY720638.1 coordinate 15,941,295, forward strand.
TGTGCTCATTGAGCTGCATTGTCAGATGACTATAAATCTTGTGAATGAAGGAGAAACTATATGCTTATTAATGTTGAACAGTGAAGGTTGAGCAAAAGTGGTGTTCTGGTCTCCAACTTTGATAGTGGGAGAAATATAAATTATTAAATCCATGTTTAGCGCATGTGCAATTTTTCTGACCCCTATGAATCATTTCGTGTCAGTAAAGGCGAGTTTTGGGTATATTTTGTAATTACCTCATAAGTATATTTCCCTTTTCATAGCTAATAGATGAAATTGGGAATTCAAGGTGTCGTAAATTGGATGTTTATAGTACACAGTCTTTTTTGCATGACTTAAGTGGTTGATCACGAAAGGGAGAAGAATTTGAGTGTTGAGAAATTTGATAAAAGGTAAAGTCGAGAAATAAAAATTTGAGAGAAAAATAGGTAGAGAAATACCCTATAAATATCTTATATGATACAATTGATTAATAAAATGTACGTTGTCATGATGGATTAATGAGCTTTAAAGCTATCCATTGATAGTACAGTTTCATTTTTTCTCCTTGTTAAAGCCGGATATTTCAATAATTCTTGCTAGCTACCAAGATAAACGATATAATCACATTTTAAAAAGTTTAATTTTGGTTCCCGTCCTGATATCATATGTAGCAGTTAAACTTTGTGATTATATTCATGTGAAATGTTACCAGTCCCTACATTCAATTTTTATACAATGAATTGAATGAAGGAGATTTGATCCAGGAATCTTTTCACACACGGACGAGAGTGCTACTCTAGGAAGCTTCATTATAACAAACATATAGTATTAAGCGACTATAAACGTATTTCCGAATGTCAATGTATGAAAAAAATGTATAACAAAAAATTTAAACCAAGAAATCCAGACCAAAAGTTCTAAATAAAAGGTCCAAAATATTGAAAAGTTCAAAATAAGTTCACAAATACAAAAGTCCAAAATATATTGAAACCAAATTTTTACATAAACAGTTTGATTGAAAAAATATGTAATATTTTATAAAAATTTTATAAAAAAGGAACAGGTATTATTTTAAATATGTCCATGTGTGTCAGAATTTTCAAACAGAAGTTATGGCCAATAGCTCTTATTTGCTCTAATGGTACTCCTTCGCTGACTTAGTCATGATGGTTTCGGACTAGACAAGCGATCCGCTTTTCAACTCGTTGTACGCTACCTGCAGGCAGTTTTTTTGCTGTTTTGCCTATTTTTAAAACCCATTGCATATATTCTATATCTACTAGCTTCTTTCGCAGCTCGTTAAGGAGTGAGTTACAGAGACGGGAGTGATTCGGCCGATTTTGGCTATGTGGGTCAATTTTGAAGTGGCTTCTTCATAAATAAACTGTAGAGTAAGTTACAAATGTTAGTCGCTATATAGTAAGCTATAATAAATTGCAAGTTACTATTTTGCACGAACAATTAATTTTTCGACCGGCTTCTTTATATGTTTTTGGACGTCATAGGCTTTGGACTTTTGTTTTGGACCATTTGTCCTCCAGTCAAAAAGAACTGAATAGAAGAAGGAAGTTGGAAGGAAGGAAGCGAGAAAAGGACATTTTCACGTGATTAAAATGCCTTAATAGGATTTATTCGGCTCCTGATCGATGAAATGTATGTGGCTGCAACCTTAGCTTTAGATATACAAAATGAAAAGTTATGATATTCCGCTTTCCAAACATTACCTACCGCGTACACCGCGTAACGAAAATCGATACTCACGCGGTCGAGTAAGAAGAAACTAATCCATTGCAGAATCCAAAAAATTGTTAGTAATTACATATTTTAGGACTAATTTGGTATATTCGATATACATTAAGAAATGAATGAGTTGTCTTTTTTCCACCCAACTGTTTTATTTGGTAATCTTTCTAGTATTCTTCGTGTTTTAGCCATTGCTATCGGGAATAATACATATGTTTAATTTAATGGCTCTGTTCACAATGATCCATCGTTATTTGATATATTAACCGTATTTCATTATATATTATCGAAAATCATACATAATAAATATATTATGTATAATTCCGTTTGTTTCATTGTTTCGTTCATTGCAATAATCTGTTGACCGAGAATGCGCAAATGGCACGAAAACGCTCATAAACCACTGGGATGAGGATTTTTCTTTTGTATGGGCTGCCAACGTGGCTCTTAACCTTTGAAGTTAAACATATATTATAGTAATAAAAAGAGGCACTCTTGCCATAAAATCAAATAAGTTTAGCCAACTCTCCATCTAATCCATCCATCCATCCATAAATAGCCAAATCTAATGTAGCGTGTTAAGCTTTGCATGGTGTCTAAATCTATATGATGAGGAAACACGATTGGATTAGACTGGAATCGTTTGGTAATCAGATGACTAGAGATTCAGGGGAAGAAGGAATAAAGAATTAATTCGAGAGTGGTGGTATAGGACATGAAACTGGTGAAGAACATTCTAAGGGGAAGAGTAATGAATAATTCGTAGTTGTAAATGTATTCTCTAGCTAAACTTACTAGTCACAAAGCATCAAAAATTAAGAAAAAACGGAAGTAAATGTGGTCAAAAGAACATGTGGACGTTATTGCGCGAGAAATTAATACAAATAAGAAAGAAACGCCGCACGTGATAACATTCTGAATGGATTAAAAAGTTGGAGGACGTGTGCCGAGGAGGAGGGAATAATCCGTCCTTGGGACGTCTGCGCCCTGAAAATTTTTTATATTTTCTAACAATTCAGACTTTTACCGATAGACTGCCAAAAACTAACATTTAAAAAGATTAAAAGAAATATCATTGATCATAATGGCCATTTTTTCAAACTTGAGTCCTATATTTAAAGATGTTGTGTAGCACTTTTCGTTAAGGATGTTGGGCCAACTGTGTAGGCGTAGCCAGGACTTAGTTAGATGGGCAGAGTACCCATGTGAAAACAACTAGTCTTGATGTGTCCACCAGATACGGAATGAAATGTGTCAATATCAGTTGTATTAAATTACTTTCTGGTAATTGCAATATTCAAGTAGTTCCAGAATGAATTATGATTTGTTGCGAAATGACCGCAGTAGTCGACGCACCCTTAAAAATAATTTAATAATAATAATGAATTATGAAAATAGTAAACTTTCCCTACGTGCGTATTATTTCTCCATTTTGTCAAGTACATTTTGTTCAAGGCGGGCAGCTCTACCCACATACCCCCTCAAGCTCCACTCATTGCCAGTCGGGATGGGGAAGTAATTGCATAGTTCTCTTGGGGGGGGGGGATTGGACATTTGGAAAGAAGTCATGTGAGGTAGAATGGTCTCGTGGCATTGAATGGGTTTTAGAGGTGATTTTATCTTCAGTTACGGCCAATTGGCGAACAACCAAAAATATTAATTAGAAAGGTAGCAGAACTAACATGCGGGCGTAGATAGTGCAAGAAAATATCTATTGCACAATCAAACTTGAGGTATTTTAATGCGACTACGTAGAAAGAGGTAATACTTACATCGCAACAGTTAGGTAAAAAGCCATTCCTCTGTTTTTGTTTTAACTCTTTTTAACGCTAAATTCGACACCAAGTTCTACATTGCAAATACGAACTGAAAACGAACTGACTTGAACAGGAGGAGATAAGGAGAAGGTATTTTTGTCCAAAATGTCGCTATGTCTCTCATTTCATCTTCCAATTCTTAAAAACAGCACCTTAATTCTTACATTATAAAGTTAATACCTCATATAGAAGATATGATATGTCCATAATAGCAGAATAACTAAACAAAATTTTTATGAAGTCCATTTATGAATAAATAAAAGTCAAATATTACGGTCCATATAAATTACAATATTGCATTGCTCAAGAAAAACGTTATAATTTTCCAATCAGTTATTCGTAGGGTACTCATGGATATGAGTTACCAAAAGTGGAATATATAATTATTTGAATGAAATATTATTGATACACATCACCTAGTTTATTGTTGTTGTAGTTTTTTTATCATATTGTCTAGAAAAATGCGTGATATTACTGAAAACACCAAATTATTAGACTTAAGGTGAGAAATATTGCTTATAGCTTAAGTTACATGACGAACAAGGTCACTTGGAATTATTTTCTGATCTATGAATAAAATGATTTAACACCAAAATTCGAATTCTGAAGCCTGATAGCCTTGAAAGCAACTGAATGAGTTATTTTCTCCTTACAAACACTATTTTGATACTTGTTATTGCAAAACAAGTCGAAAACAATCTCATTAATCAACTCTAAAAAATTCAAAATAATGAAAAGTTTATTTAATACTTTGGTGTCAATATATATTTCAAGTTAAATGAAAGTTACGAAAAAAACAGTGAAATAATAGCTGACATACCTCCCACTCCGTCAGATTCAGGCTGAAGTTGTTAGCATTGGTAAAGTCAGCGCTCAGGTTTATTTTGGTGGGGCCCTTGAATGTCGAATCGCCTGCGTTGTCCACGCCATGCATGCCAGAAGATTCCTCTTTTCTTGGTCTCTGAGTGCCCTCCTTGGTGTCCGTAGTTTCTGTCCCTTTCCCCACATCAATATCATGTTTTGAATAAGAAATATTTTTACCAAAGTTTTTCAAATATTTGGCCTTACTCAGTGAGTCGTTCTCTTCATTTACATCATTCGTTGAAGTGAAGGCATTTTCAGTGATTGCCACGAATTTATCTCCTTCTTTAAATTCTGGATCTGGTTTGTTCTCTGACACCACATTCTTAATCTTCTTGAAGATGTTCTTATGCGTTAGGCCCGCCATTAAGACGTGAGAGACGAGGGAGCCAACCAAAATCAATCCAAATATCTTCATTCTTCTTGTTTCACCGATTTCAAACTTTTTCTCACCCACAAATCGTCGATTGTTCACGGACCGCGAACTAAGCGAAAAACTACTCTCTCTGCTAGTGATTACTCTAATTGAGCAGCTTTCTTCAATCCACCCCAACAAATTTTCAGCGAACCGCCTGGTAATATTACTTATGGGTTCTAACAGAGCACTCCGTTAATAGTCTGCTCACTTCGATTTCCTTGGAGCGAATGACGTTCTTATCTGTCGGTGACATTGCCAAAAGCGCACTTCTCATACCCCTCATATCCCGTATCCTTGTTTTCAAATAATATTATAAATTAAAAATATAAGCTTGTTAACTTTCATAGTTTACTTGACCTCATTTTTTCCTTACGTAAGTTTCTCGGGGATACAGGAAGTTTACACCGATCTGGTAATACCTTTGTATGGGATTTTCTGTTTCCTCAATTTACGGAGTGTGCGAAAACATCCTGTTGTTCTCCAAGAATATGTCTTCCAATAATGTTTGCATTAAAAAGGAAGTCACAGCCACCTACGGTTATCCACGCATAAAAAATTCAACAGTGAACCAATTATCCCCCTTGCCAAACTCTGACTACTGGAGCCCTCTTAGTCGCACAACGAGTTATATTCAGTCTAGTTTGCCCATGTAACTTGTCTAATTTTTCAGTACTTGCGGGTGACGCCGTGAAATGTAAAACGGCGAGTATTTTACAGTATCCCAACAATTCCCCATGCAAACGTATATTTTTTATCAAACCAAAATATGTTAGTGACCATTTGGAACAATCCTTGAAGCTCTTGTGTAAATAACAAACCGCCCGCTCTGGTCAAAGTGCGTGATGAAAAATCGTACATTTGTTAACAAGTGGCTTCTCTTAAAGGTGATCGTTTGAGATTTAGAAATATATCCTCCACCTCCAGTGTGATATCTGTAACTATTAGTATATTTATCACAGTTTAATCATTTATGTGTGGAATAAATCCATCAAATTGGTTATAATTGTTTTCGAAAATTCGTTGCATACACAAAATGGTACAATAGCAGTACTTGGCAGTATCTGTGTTTAAATGAAGAGCACTAAAAATCCTCATTTCGCGCCAAGAAGGCCGTCCACTATGGTGGAAAGATATCTGGATGGACTTTTAACATTTCTCTGACCAAGTCATTCAAAAGCCCCGGCACAGGGCTAACTCACACAATAAAATAAATTAGAATGCACCATAATGCATCTAACTATTCTTTCTTCGTGGAATCTTTCGATTTAAGTATCTACTGTATGATGAAATTTATTTGCGAATTTAGGGTATGCTTTGAATATATTTTCACATTATATTGAGTAGAACACTACCTATTTAATGAGAATCATACGTCAACTAGCTGATTAAATAATAAATATCACACCTATTATAGTCCTATAAAATAAATAAATGGAGTGTGCGAATATCATGGAATACCTTTATTTTCTTCATTGAATTTATATCTTCGTTTATCAAATTAAAATTGCAAATTTTGAGGTTGCTAGAACTGACCGCGGCATAACCGTTATGAGATCCCCCAAAATTTCGCATAAGTAAGAAATTCCAGGGAGAAAAGGTCATTAGCCTTGACGGTGACTCTTACGGATCCCTCGATATCTCTCCGAGTACTTCTGCAAGTGAAACCGTTTGATGCAATTTTTTAATAAAAAGAGTTGCATAAAAATTCGCATTTGTGTAGTTATTAGTTATACTCATTGGCGTAAGTGGAAAAAATCGGGTGATACGGATTTGGTTTCTCGGCAGTTTAACTGTAGGAGGAAGAGAGTTTCGCACTACCGAGAAGGGCGGCTTGGGGTCATTTCACCCAAACTTTGTATTATAACAGAGTGTACAGAGGGCTCGCCCTTATGGGAGTTATGATTTGGCTTTTTTCTTTCGGGTATTTTCCACTAGATGTCAGTGGTGTTCCTAAAAGTTTTCCACTGGTTCTCTCAAGGACAAGCGCTCTTCCCTCCCCTGCCCGTGCACGGCAAACATGCGCGCGAGAGGGGAAATTTGAGGAATGGGCGAGGTAGGAGAGGGCTTTCGGATGGGTGTTTTGAGGGTTCTGAGCCTTGTAAAAGGCCTACATCTCTGAACCTGCCTGTCGCTTTGCCAAGGAAAGCTCAGGAGCACTTCGGATGCTAAGCTACCTCGGAGATAGAGTAAGGTCCCGCGCCGGCGGATTCGGATGTGAACAGTCAAACGGTATATCACGAACACTTTCGTTGGGATTCGACAAACTATCGGTAAAGTCAATCCACGATCTACTGCGCATAGAGATATTGAAGAAAATCGCAATAAAGACGGTTGCCTGAGTGTGAGAATGTAATTTTGATAGCATTCACCCGAGGACCATGTCAATGAAAGTGTAAGTCCAACATTAACATATGCTGTAAAAACAGAAGTGAAGGTCGCTTGCTCTTTTCTAAAGGGATGGTTATCAGCTATGCATGCCTACATAGTTCGAGGTTTTCAAGAATCATCTATAGGTTACAAATACCCGTTTCCTTAGAGTAAGAGCAAAATTTACAGTGTGTACAGTTCGACTGGCCTTATTTTCATCATACGGTTAGTGGACACAGTGTTACGAGTCACAATGCATTGTTTCGGGTCACAATCCACCGATATATTCAGGAACTATTTTGTTTTGTCTCTCGCCAATTTAACCCCGAATAAAATCGTTACCAAGTCAAATATTTACTTTTCACCAAGTGCCCTCGTTAGCTCTATCACTGAGAATAAGCTACCGGTGAATTTTCAAAATCCATCTCGTCGGAATCTACTGGGTGAAGTCAAGAAAAATTTCGTGGTACACAGCCTAAAAGCATTGTCACCAACTGAAGCATAAGTTAAGGATTTAAGCACGGTATTTCTCGCAGCAAAATATTATTCAGAGCTGAAACTAATTCTTTGTTTTATTCTGTTGTGTATATCTGAGTTCATCGGAAGCAAAGGAATAGTTTAAAGAAGAATGTATCGAATAGTTCCCTTGATACCCGTTCCTTTCATGTAGCGGATAGCCTATCGATTTCAAATGCCATACCAAAAGCAGTGGATCTCGATGTTAGCCGTGATCCTTTACTATCGAGAGCTTTGTCGAAAAGGTGCTCCGTACTTGAGCCTAAAATAACGTCTTCTTTGGAAAAGGGGCATGTGCGGCAACTACTGACGGGTGGACGAATTGCGTGATGAAATTTCTCTTTCAAACCCTCACGGTACATAACATTTTAAACTGGATATTAGTAGGGTGATTTCTACCTTTGAAACTATTTCTATCCTTCCTGAACACGCCTGATTTGGCTTCAACTTCACCCATCAACGTTAGTTCCAATTTATGTTCCATTTCATTTCTATCACCTCACCGGAATCACAGGGTTGTAATTAAGAATTGCGGTGACCATAAATATTTTATAATATTTGTCGGGTCTCACGGAGGAAAAAGGGCTCCTCAATACTCTCTGAAGCGGTGAGCACTAATGAAGCAACTAATGAGATAAAAATAGGAGTAGATTGGGGAGATGATGAACTTATTAGACGCATGTAAATTGCCCATATAGTTTATCATGCTGAGGCAACCAACTTGCTCCCCTCATGCTTATTTCCCCTCTCGTCCCGCAATTGAGCAGGAAAATCACCATATCTGAGATTATGTGTTCATTTACTGATGGAGCGCTCGCGGCGAGAACATAGCGAACTACAACGGCAGTAAGAGCTATTATAGACGTCCATTACTGCGCTGGAATTCATCAAAATTCACGTTCGCTTTTCCTAAATTGTGCATCTATCTAAAAAAATTTCGCCTCGGCAGTTGGCGTATCAATTACAGACAAGTAACTCTTGGGGGCTACCTAGCCATAAAGGGCGTTCCTTGAATCGGCATTCCGCAACATTTCGTGCATAAAAGGCCTTATTTGTTGTCTAACCTTCATTCCAATAATTTATAAAGAAAAATTAAAAATATAGCCCCCTACTATTACTCATTGGCTCAAATAACTCAAAAGCCTGAGTTTAAATAAGCAAAATTAACTTTGAGAAGGGAACGCAGAAGAGTCTGCAAAATAGGGGTGTACCGCGTCCTCTTAACACATGAGGGTTTTTATTGTGACTATCAGGCATCATCAATTCTATCAGTCTTCGTTGTCAATAATGAGTTGTTACACTCAAATACCATCTATTATCCTAGGCTATCTAAAATTCTAGAATGGTATTTAATTACAAATTACCACTGACTCGGAGAAGTAAATGCTTCGAAAACCCTTACCTTATTCCATGGGTAAGATATTTTGAAATTAAGCATTAAGAAAGTATTACATTCTTTGCTGCTTGCGGCGGGATATTTTAAATTTATTTTTAATGCTGTTTTGCGCGGTTAAAATTTCGCTCAAACTATAAAACTATTCTCTAACTGTGGATGCATTTAGGGATAAATTTGTAATTTAAAAGAGGAAATACTAATGGCATTGATATAAATTAATGATGATGAATGAAATTTCCAATAAACGTATATGAAAATAAGTTATTTGATCAACGAATAGGATAGGAAAAACCTCTTTTAAGCTGGAATTAATAAATGATACACTACATTCTCAGGAGGTCAAATTATTTAAGGGAGACGATAATAGAATGAAACAAAGTACACATAAAGTCATTAGGTGATATCCTGTGAGGTTTGGTGCTCATTGCTGTTTGTGCTAACATCAGTTGGGTATTTTCGTATTTAAGTGTCATGTTCTCCTACCATGGATTTGATAAAAATGTTCTGGTCGTAACATTAAACTATTTTCAATTTCAATGTAGCATTCTGGGATACCTTCAAAATACACTCAAGAAAGGATTGAAAAAACAGAACAGGTAAATTACAAGAAAAGCCATTAGTCCATAATTCGATGAACCTTGGTGATGTATCAAATTATGAATTATATCTATTCAATGATTATTGGTGACATAAACAGTTAGTTGGTTGAATGTTAACACTTCTTTTGGCACCTCATTGGCTAAATCAGTTTCACTGAGAACAAAAAGAAGCATGTATTAGACAGCAGATGATTAGATGCAACCCGTTATTATAAAGTTGTAACACAGGCACTAATGAAAAGAAGCTATAGGTTGCAAATAAGAAAGTATGTCGGGGGAAACACTGTCACAATTTACGAATAATTTGGGTTAGGTGGGTGTCACAAGCCATTTCGTCCCATGGTATCTCTTTAAGGAAGCAAAGGGCAGGAGACCCAGAACAAATAGAAATAAAGAGTTACATGGGAAATGGACACGTGGTGATCGTCTCGTGTTTGCTGGATCTTCCTTCTCCCTGGAATCTCTTTATTGGTAAATACGTAATGCCATAGAGTAACTATAATATAGAGCGCTCACAGCTTGGTCAAAAACCGTATATGATTTTGAAGTAGCTCCGGAACTAATACCTAGATGACGAGAGAACAATATTTTGACGAGGGGGAACAATTTTCACGGTCTACTAGTCTGAAAATAAATAAAGCACTATACGATTTAAATAAATGAAGAGAAGACACATTTGTAATATAGTGAATGAAGACAGAAAAAGATCTTCTTCCAACCGAGGCTAAGAGACATTTGAGCAGTCTGTTCAGCTGGAGCATGGGCGAGAGGCTAAGAGCAATACTCTGTGGTTTAGACCTTTCACTGGATAACACCCTGAGAGTCTAGGGGAGGGCTGGATGGAGAGGGGCCTGACGATAAGGCAGGATGACCTTGAGGTGACGCGTCTTTCTACACCGGAACACCAGAGCCATCTATCCGCTCTTTAAAGAATTAAAACTGGTGATACGCTTTAGGCTAATGCAGTGAGATAGTTCATTACTCTATGATAATGCTTACCTTTGTCCATATACCGCCTCCATCTGCCCCATAGAGAGCCTCTCAGGAAATGTTTTTTTTCTGGTATGAACCATTTAACCATGCCCTTATATCCCCATCCCCTATCTTTCCTCACCCTCAAATTCCACCCCCTGCACAAACGTGAACTTTATTCTCCTTACCTCATAGCCTTCTCCGCTTGACTGGATTCTTCCTGTGCAAACCTTTCTTTCTTCTATATTCCCCAAATTCAAACCATCACCTATCAACTTGTTCTGTATCAGCAAGAAGGCACTATTTTGCATAAACCACTGAAAGATTTCTACTGTCTGATGTAACTGGAAATCAAAATTAACGTTTTTTTTAATTTTAATTTTTATAATCTTCCCTATATAGATTGTTCCGGCCAAATCATATTAATTCAGGATATGTTTTTTCATTATTCCATATGGATTGAAAGAAACTTTAATTCATCATGTGGCGATGAGGTGAAAGTAAGTTTCAGTAAATATATTTGCTTACTTACTTCCAGCTGTATTTTGTCCTTCAGTTTACAGCAAAGAGATGTAGTTTAAGTCTTCTTGGCTTAATAGAATGTTTTTGTATTATAGTTAACAGGTTATGTTTTAAGAGACAAAAAGACACGGAAGTTATTCTATAAGTAGTATTTAATACAAGAAGCTTCTTCTATTAAATACAAAAATGTTGAACTTCATTGAAAGAATTGCAAAATGCATCTTAAATTTAATACAAAAACATCTTAAATTTAATACAAGAACATTTTAATATTTAATGGAAACTACATTTTCAATATAAAATGAAACACCTTCCCCTTATATCTTTAAAAAATCTTTATTCTATCCCCAACGCTTGTATTTCTAACGTGATTATGAAAATATGCCAACCATTAACGCATGAAGTATGTGTTTTTCCAGGGTTAATGAATTCAGAGTTGAAAAGAATGAGATGTGAAATTGAGTGCCAATCAATCTTTTTAAGCAATGTTTTTGCGGCTAAGTTATTTGGCCTTCTTAAGTCTTTTTTGACATATAATTTCTCAAGTTTACACCAAAAACTTCATATCACGTTTAGCATTCAAAACATCATCATCAAAGAAACCTCACAAACACTATTTCTAAATGGATTACGAAATATTGTGGACCATTCTCCTCGATTATTGAATATGAATTCAAGGAAAATTAAATGCGTCAATTTCAAGGACCATCTATCCTTTTTATAGCAACAAGCTGTTACAAATATTTTTTGCTGTTTTAAGTCATTGTTTTGGCCAAAAAATGACTTAAATTTGGCATATTAGCACTTATAAAATATTGTGTCCATTTTCCTAAATTAAAGCAATAAAGAGACAAGAAATTATTAAAGACATAAGATCATTTTTTTAACAGTAAGCTGTTACGCATAATTTTTTACTGCTTTAGATCTTTCTCCTTGCCAAAAACTGTCCAACATACAACGTAAAAACACCTGGTTATGATATATTTTGATCCATTTTTCTGAATTAAAAAAAGGAGAATGTAAAAAGTTATAAAGGCCTTCAAATTCAGTGCCAATCCATTTATTGTTTTCAGCAATAAGTCGAAGCATCTAACTTTTTCAGCCATATTACGTCATTATCCAGGTAAACGGATGAAATTAATATATCATCATAATGTATCATATATTATATATCAATTTTCCTTTGAAAATGTTAGTATCGTTTAAATAACCATTTCTTCCAGTAGTGGGAGCTCACGTGGGCGTCGTAGGAATTTAGCCACCATGTTTGTAATCAAACGAGCCATGATGATTGCAATACCGATAACCAATTCGAAGATGATTTCCATTTCAATGATATAATTCTGTAAAAAAAATGGAATGCGTTATCAGAACATTGGCACTGACAGAATACTTATTTTTTCACTTAATAAGGTATATTTTTTTAAATATTGGAAATGATTTCTCCGTTTCTAAAATTGCATGTATGTATAAGAACGGATTTGGAATTATTTCGTATTTTTGTTCGTTGTATTTGATTTTTTTCCAGAGTCGTGAAAAGAGGTCTTGAATATCCTTATAATAGCATATCGGGGAAAATATTTTTTCCATTCTTAAGCACGAAGATTCCCCGGATGACATTTTTCCACAACTCAGTGCGTAGTTAGCTGCGCCCTTTATTAACACGGTATTCGTGTTCGCTGTACATATGAAAATGTGCCGATATAATTTAATGTGGCATTGAGCTATTCTGTCACTTTCATGACACAAAAATGGAGATTTCTGTCTTTGTGCTATTGTAATCAACGTTTACAAGATTTATCAAAAAATACTTTCTCGGTTAAGAGTTTTTCAAAGTTTTTCTACAAATCTAAGGCACCGCCACTGGTACGCGTAGGTTTAAGTATTGTGATATCTTCTCGTGGGTCATATTGAAAGCTCTTAACTCAAAACCCAAACCTTAAAACCCTCTCCTTTAAGCCCGCTATGTATATGGTATCTTTGTCCGATCCGTCCATCATCTTTTAGTATGCTAAAATTAAAATGAAAACGACGAATTCATGGCGCTGGTAACAAAAACTATGACTGACTGTTACTGATCATGACCAATACCTCCATTTCAACAGCTGCTCCTTATTGCATTATGCATATAACCTTAATAACTCACAAAGCACGAGTACCCTGGAAAAATATTTTCTAATAATTTAGTTCCCCCGCTACCAACCCCCTTTTACCAAAACTAATCTCTCTGGCAAACACTATATTGTCAACATGTTTTTCCATGGCACCCTCAGTATCAAACTCATCCAATGGGATCTACACTCGAAAAAAGAGGAGTTCATCCACTTCCTTTCCCTTATCTTCACGCCAGGTATTACTTTTTCAGAATCCCGCAAACCCACTTCCGTCTTCCTAACACTTGCAAACCCCACCTTACACTCGATCCCAACGTATTGATCAATCTAAAAGTTAACCAATTTATATTGCCAAAATGCCATTTCGTACAAAATATCTGAATAAACTTGACAAATATTCGGGCCAAAGGATTGAATGAAAAATGATATTTTTAGAAGTTAACAAAACTTAGCGAAAAAACTTTTTGAAGAGGGTAATGACAGTCGAAATCGTTCCTATCATTCCACGGCCAGGGCCAAGGTTTACTACTCAAGAAGGGAGGTTGTTGTTCTGCTGCATTCTCATATGTTATTCAGTGCCACGTGATTATTGGTGCATTTCTTCGAACCGAGCGGGTAACTTTGAACCCTTTGGGGATTTTCTAATGAGAGGGAAAATGCTCATAAAAATAAGTGTCACGCTTTTCATCTCCAATCTTTCAACAAATTTATACCCTGGAATATATACCCATTAATACCCACATTCTTCAATGGTACCCTCAGTATAAAACTCATTTAATGGGATTTACACCCGAAAAAAGGAATTCTTCTACTTCCCTTTGTGAGGATTACAAATCCCTATTACCATAATACCTACATTTCCGAGTGAGTATTTGTATGTGTTTTTCTAAGGAACCAATCGAGGTTGCTTCATTATATTTATTTAGGCAAAGTGTAATACATGTTTGTGAAAACTCAACCCCTGACTCATCCTGGTAGTAGCTTGCAGGGTGTGATATTTAGAAATTTATCATCTTTTATTTTAAAAATTAACATCTTGTGTATGAGAGAATTAATAGGTTTGCTGTAGTTAATGTTATTTGAATCCATCAATACAGAGCCTTAAATGATGAAACAGGTGTCTCTTTCCTCGAAATATGCTCCAAAGCTCTCACACGTAGTAATTGTGGGCAGCCAACGGGAGAATATTGTGAATGGGAAAGAAAATGAACCATAAACACTAATTTATGTCAAGTTGTTTATGTATGAATTTTTATCACTCAACAGCACCTAGTTATTTACACGGCATTCAGTGACCTCTTTAATATTTATGCCCAGAAAAATGTGTCGCAGGAACTATAAAATCAAACCCTGCGCCTCAATTTGAGAAATGTTGTATAAGTATCAGTTCCTTACTGTGAAAATTCACAAGTGAATATATTTAAACACACCCCCTTTTTCAGTCCAACTTGGCGATAAAAATCCTTATAGGAATCTCTAAGAATCTGCATCAATATCTTCTATAGTACAATTACTAAAAACCTTAATAGGAAGGCATGAATTGACTAAATTGGAAACTTATGTTAAATTTCAATTTTAAACGTTTTTCTCATGGAATAAAATTAAATTAAAACTGGCCAACATACCCTTATCTTTACGACCATTTTTGGGAAAAATTTTTGGGCAGCATTTCCATTACTGTTCTGATCTTCGTCATCGGCGCCCGTAGCTGGTTCCACAGCTAATTGTACAGACAGGTTTGCTGAAGGATCTTCTTTTTTTGGTTCATCAGCGTCTCTTGAGAAGTCAACAGATGTTCTTACGGCTCTACCTTCTTCATTCTGTGGATTCAGAGAGACATTTTCACCTTACACCAAGGGAATAAATTCGCCATGAAAGAAATCACTGTACAATATATCTTGGAGGCTACGATACCTATCACGTTATCTTTCAAAACATGAATGAGAACTTTCAGGGTTCAAAGTACGGCAGTATGGAAAATTTCATTGCAATACGGCCATTAGCTCCAGCGAGTGTTTGGTCAGTTAGCGAGTGGGTGAGTATTTTCCCATATTTGACTATATTTATTCTAATGTTAAGCGTTACCCTTCATAATTTTGACAAGTAAATGATAAAATGCAAAAAATTCCATTGCGCAATCAAACCAAAAAAATTACTCGTTATGTTTTAAGAAACGTGTATATTAACCAATTAAGACAACTAATCCCGTGGATATGTGATATCTTTAACCATAGACAAAAATAACGAGCAATACGTCATCTTGAGTTGTAATAAAATAAATATCAATATTTTTCTTAGGGTGTAATATAGTATTGCTCGTATTTATTTTGCCATTGAATTTTTTTGCATTTTTTTCTGTGTTTATCGAAATCATGAAAGTGTGTAACCTATCATAAGAAGAAATATACACGGAGATGCGGAACTGCTGACACACTCGCTGACTGAGAATGACTGACAGTGGAGGCAAAAATTGTGGCTTGTACTAGACGATGATAGTTCAGTGATTTGAATGCATGGGCAAGAGAAGATAGAAGAATGCATCTCGATGGTATAGATGACAATATTAAATTCATGATGGAATTGGAGTAGTGAGGAAAATAAATATTCCATAAGATTTTAAACATTTATAGAATCAGTGGCAAGGTAGGACACCTTACACAATAATATTGAGCAGAAGAGTAACAGAAAAAGATATCCTGCGATTTGGAGTACAATAATCACATGGAAGGAGTGAAAAGAATAAACCTAGTATACTTCTTAACACTTTGGAAAGGCATTCAGTGATTCAAAGTGGAGTTATGGTTGCTTAAAAGAGCCTAATGTTGTTCCATTAGAGTGCAAATAACTTTGAACTGATCTAGCCATTTTAGCAACGACAAACTTGTTTTACAATTGATAATGGCCGGGCTAATGCACCTTTTTTTACAACGCTACTTAGGACCTGGCATTGGTTCAGTTTAAATATGGAAACACCAGTGGTTGAATTCCTAGCCGCGGTTAGCAGACTCTGGTTAGCCTGTTGTGCGAGTTAGAGATCGTAATGAAAAGGAGCGAAGGAAAACGGAAAGGAAAGAACGAAAAAGGAAGAAAAGAGAAGACTGGGAGAGAGGAGAAAGTTAAAGAAAGGAACAGGGGAGGAATTTTTGGAAAGAAATGGAGAGGGATAAGAACGCGAGAGAGACGGAAATGGAAAATGAACGAGAATGAAAGAAAAAGTAAGAGCGAAAGAGAAGGGAAATAGAAATGCAAGAACGAAAAAGGAAGGAAAGAGTAAATTGGGACAGACGGAAAATTAAAAGGGAAAACGGTAGAGGAAGGAAAGGGAAGAGCGGTTGAGAAGGAAAAAATAAAGGACGGGAAAATAGGGGAAGGGAAGACCGGGAAAGAAGAGAAATGGAAAGGAAGGAAATGTAAGAGTGAGAAAAACATAAAAAGGAAAGGGAAGAATGGGAGAGCAAGACAAAAGGGTAAAGTGGGACGAAAGGAATATGGAAAGGAAGGAGCGGAAAAAGGAATAGGAAGTGTAAGAGAGATAGGAAATTGAAAGATGAGAACGATAGAGAATGAAAAAGGAAGAACGGGAAAGGAAGGATCAGAATGACAGGGAGAGTAGATAAATAAAATGGAAAGACTGGGAGAGTAAGGAAAGATAAAAGTGAGAGAGAGGAAATGGTAGGAAAAGAACGAGAAAGGAAGGAAAGTGAAGAGTGAGAAGCACTGGAAATTGAAAGAAAGGAACAGGCAAGAAAGGGAAGGAGTAGAGTGGAAATGAAGGAAATAAAAATGAAAAAAAAGGGAAAAGAAAGGCAAGGGAAGATTGGGAGTGGGAAATTGAAAGTGAGGAATGGGAAAGGTTGGAAAAAGAAGATCAAGAGAAAGAAAAGAATGATAAGGAAAAGAGGGATTGACTGTAAATGGAAAGGGAAGAACGGAAATAAATTGGAAAAGAAGAGTTGGAGAGAGAGAAATGGAAAGAAAAGAACGGGAAAGGAAGGAACGGGAAGTGTGGATAAGAAGGAAAATTGAAAGGGAAAACGGAGACGAAGGAAACGAAAGAGCGGGAGAGAAGGGATATGGAAAGGAAAATCGAGAAAGGAAAGAAAAGGAGGATTGGGAAAAAAGGTTGGGTGGGAAGAAGGTGGGAAGGAAAGAACGGTGGAGGAAGGATAGGGAAGAACGAGATAAGAAGGTTCTAGAAGAGAAGGAGATAAGGGAAATGGAATGGGAAGAACGAGAAACGACGGAATGGAGAGAGTGGGACAGACGAAATATTAAAAGGGGTGAATGTGAGAGGAAGGACAGGAAAGGGCGGACGAGAAGGAATATGAAAAGTGAAGAACGGGAAATAAGGGAAAGGTAAGAGATGGAAAGAAAGGAAATTGGATGTACATAACGGAAAAGGAAGGAAAGGAATGAGTGGGTAAGGGGGAAAATTGAAAAGGAGAACGGGAGAGGAAGGAAAGTGAAGAGGAAGTGATACGGGAAATTGAAAGGAAAGAACGGGAGAGCAAGGGGAGTGGAGAATGGTAAAGAATGGATCAAGAAGAGGAGAAGTGAAGGGAAATGGAAAGGAAATAACGGGAAAGGAAGGGGAAGAGTAGGAGCGACGGGAAATTGAAAGGGGTAAACAGTAGAGGATGGAGAGGGAAGAAAGGAAGAGCAAAGTTAAGAAAGAGAGGGATGGAAAGGAAATGGAAAGGGAATAACTGAAAAGGAAGGAAAGGTAAGAATGGGAGAAAAAGAAAATGGAAAGGAATGGACAGGAAAGGAAGAAACAGGGAAGAGTGGGTTGGACGGGAAATTGAAAGGAAAGAGCGGAAGAGGAAGGGAATGGGAGAGCGAGAGGTTAGGGAAATGGAAAGGAAAGAACGAAAATGGAAGAAAAGGGAAGAGTGGGAGATATGGGATATTGAAAGTGGCAAACAGGAAAGGAAGAACAGGAAAAAACGAGAGTGGAAGGTAAATAAGAAAGGGAGAGGAGAGAAATGAAAAAAGAAGAATGAGTAAGAAAGGAAAGGGAAGTTAGGGAGAGACGGCAAATTGAAAGGGAAGAACGGTAGAGGACTGAGAGGAAAGAACGGGTGAGGAAGGATAAGGACGAGAAAAGAGGAATGGAAATGGAAAGTGAAGAACCGGTAAGGAAGGAAAGGGAGGAGCGGGAGAGAAGGGAAATGGAAAGGAATGAACGGAAAGTAAGGAAAGAGAAGAGAGTGAGAATCAGGAAATGGAAAGGGAAAAACAGGAGAGGAAGGAGGGGGAATGGCAGGAGAGGAAAAATACGGATAAGAGAGAGAAAAGGGAAATGAAAGGTAAAGTAAATAAAAAGAAGAAAAAAGGAAGAGAGGGAGAGAAGGGAAATGGTAAGTAATGAACGGAAAAAGAAGAAAAAAGAAGTAGTAGAAATGCGAAATTGAAAGGGAGAGGAAATAAAGGGAATGGCGTAAGCAAAGGTAAATAGAAAAGAAGGACGGGAAAGAAAGTAAATGAAAGAGTGGGAGAGACAGAAAATTGAAAGAGATAATGGGAGAGGAAGGAGAGGGAGGATAAGAGAGAGAAAAGGGAAATGAAAGGTAAAGAAAATAAAAAGAAGAAAAAAGGAAGAGAGGGAGAGAAGGGAAATGGAAAGTAATGAACGGAAAAAGAAGAAAAAAGAAGTAGTAGAAATGCGAAATTGAAAGGGAGAGGAAATAAAGGGAATGGCGTAAGCAAAGGTAAATAGAAAAGAAGGACGGGAAAGAAAGTAAATGAAAGAGTGGGAGAGACAGAAAATTGAAAGAGATAATGGGAGAGGAAGGAGAGGGAGGAACGGGAGAGGGATGATAAGAAAGTGAGGGGGAGAAGGGAAATAGAAAGGGAAGAACGAGAAGGAAAGGCAAAGGAAAAGCGGGAGAGAAGGGAAATGGAAAGGAAAGAACGGGAAAGGAGAGAAAGGGAAGAGCGGACGGGAAGGAGAATGAAAAGTGAAGAACGGTACCACGAAATAATGGGAAGAGTGGAACCGACGGAATATTGAAAGGGGAGAATGTGAGAGGAAGGATAGGAAAGAGCGGACAAGGAGGATTATAAAAAGTAAAGAACGGAAAAGGAGGGACAGGTAAAAGCTTGAAAGAAGGGAAATGGAAAGGAAAGAACGGGAAAGGAAAGAAAAAGAAAAGACGGAGATTTGAGAATTTGAAAGGGAAGACCGGGTAAGGAAGGAGAGGGAAGAACGTGAGAGAAATGATAGGGAAGAGAAGGAGAGAAAAGAAATTGTAAGGGAAGAACCGGAAAGGAAGGAAAAGGAAGCGTGGGAGAGAAAGGTAATGGAAAGGAAAAGAGGGCAAAGGGACGCAAAGGGGAAAGTGGATAACACTGGAAATTGAAAGGGAGGAATAATAATAATAATAATGTCGTCTTTATTTATTTGAGCGATATTAGGACTATGCAGTCCTCTCTTACATATAACTCAATTACACAAACACCCATGTCCTGGGCAGTTACAGATATTTTTTCTACCCAGGCGGGACTCGAACCCGCGACCCTCGGGTTAGCTGGAACAGTTAGGAACAGGAGAGGAAGGAAGTAGAAGAGCGAGAGGATAGAGAAATGGACAGGCAAGAACGGGAATGGAATAAAATTGAAGTGGTAGATACGGGATGTTAAAAAGGGAGAACTGGAGAGGAAGAACAAGAAAAAACAGGAGAAGGATAAAGAAGAAAGAGAGAGAAATGAAAAGATAAGAATGGGAAGGGAAGGAAAGGGAAGTTAGGGAGGGACGGCAAATTGAAGGAAAGAACGGGAGACCACGGAGGAGGATGAACGGGAAAGGATGGATAAAGAAGAGAAGGAGAGAAATGGAAGGGGAAGAACCGGAAAGGAAGGAAAGGAAAGAGCGGAAGAGAAGGGAAATGGAAAGGAATGAACGGGGCAGTGATAAAAGGAAAGTGTGAGAATCGGGAAATTAAAAGGATAGAACAGGAGAGGAAGAAGTGGTAAGATCAGGAGAGGAAAAATAAGGATAAGAGAGTGAAAAGGGAAGTGGAAAGGGAGGAAAATGGAAGAACGGAAAAAGGAAGAGCGGGAGAGAAGGGAAATGGAAAGGAGTGAACGGGGAAAGAAGGAAATAGAAGTAGTAGAACTGCGTAATGAAAGGGAGAAACGGGAGAGGAAGGAATGGGAAGAGCAATAACGAAGGAAAAAGAAAGGACAGAACGGGAAAGAAAGTACAGGGAAGAGTGAAAGTGATGGAAATTTGAACGGAATATCGGAAGAGGAAGGCTAGGGAAGAACGGGAGGGGAATGGTAAGAAAGTTAGGAGAGAAGGGAAATGGACAGGGAAGAACGAGAAGGAAAGAAAAAGGAAATGCGGGAGAGAAGGGAAATGGAATGGGAAGAACGGGAAAGGAAGGAAACGGAAAATGGAAAAGGAAGAAATGGAAAGGGAGGGAGAGACGGAATATTGAAATAGAAGAAGGGGAGAGGAAGGAAAACGAAGAGCGGACGGGAATGGAAATAGAAATCGAGAGAAGGGAAATTGATGAGGAAGAACGGGAATGGAAGGAAAGTACGAGTGAGAGATACGGGAAATTTAAAGAGAAGAACGGGAGAGGATGGAAAGAAGTAAGCGGAAGAGAAGGTAACTAGACAGGAAATAACGGGAAAGGAAGGAATGGGGAAAGTGGAAGAGAAGGACAATGAAAAGGAAAGAACGGGAAAGGAAGGAAAGGGAAGAGTGGGAAGAACGGCAAGTTGAAAGGGTAGAACGGGAGAGGAGGGAGTCGGGTTAGTGTGGTGGCTAGAGTACTCGCCTCCCACACGGGCGGCCAGGGTTCAAATCCCTGCAGAGGAGGATGTTTTTCAGAGGAACCCGATCCCCACTTGAGTGTCTTGTGGAGGGCACTTTACAAGTGGAGTACTCCGTCTGTCGGATGAGACGTTAAGCCGTGGTCCCCTTGGCGCCTATCGTTAAGAGTAGGCTAATGCCGACGCCGGGTTTCCATCCACCCTTCCTCCCTTACCTATCCCCTATAGCGCAAATGACCTTAGCCGTCGGTCGCCTCCCCAAATATCAAATCCAACGGGAGAGGACGCAGAGGGAAGAACGTGAGGGGAAGGGTAAGAAAGAGAGGGAGGAAGGGAAATGGAACGAGAAGAGCGGGTAAGGAAGGAAAGAGAAGAGTGGGAGAGATGGTTAATGGAAAGGGTAGAACGGGAAAAGAAGGTAAGGGAAAAATGGCAGTGAAAAATTGAAAGGGCAAAACGGAAAAAATAGGAAAGAGAAGAGTGGGAAGAGAGAAATGGAAAGGAAAGTACGGAAAAGGAAAGAAAGGGAAGAGTGAAATGGACTGGAAATTGAAATAGAAGAACGGGAGAGGAAGGAGCGGGAAGAACTGGAGAGGAAGAATAAGGAAGAGAGGGAGAGAAGGAAATTGGAAACGGAAGAATGGGAACGGAAGAAGAGGGAATAGTGGGAGATGCGAGAAACTTGAACGGGAAGAACAAGAGAGGAGGGAGAGGGAGGAACGGAGAGGTTGGCTATGGAAGAGAGGGAGAGAAGGGAAATGGAAAAGGAAGAACGGAAATAGTACGATATGTAAGAGCGGGAGAAAGGGAAAGAAAAAAATGGGAAAGGAAGGAAAGAGAAGAGTGAAAGAGACGGGAAATTGAAAGAAAAGAACGGCATAGGAAGGAGAAGGAAGAACGGGACAAGCAGTTTATGGTGTTTTATATGAGGCATGACGAAAGAATAGAACTTGTCGAGGTCGAAGTGAAACTATAGGAGGTACTGTGTCGGGAAGAGCATTTGGCTAAAGAAATCGAATAGCTCTCAGCTCAGGTATTACGTATGGGAGAGGCTTGGAAAGAACTACTCGATCGCTTATCCTCCGAGCAGAAGCGAGTAGATATGTTAGGAACTTGGTAAGTCACGGCAGCGGCGACGAATATCTGCGTACCTAAACCCATGTTTAGAGGTAGGGACGGTCAAAACCCGATGAGTTTCGTTACCTTGCTCGCCGTCCCGCCGTCCAGAAGGGCGTTACTTTTCCTAATCATGATGGACGGGGTATCTCTACTGTGGAAAGACACGGTGCGACCCGTTCCTGACGACTGCGATGAGGTGAAGGCCAAATTTTTAAAGAATTATTGGAAATCTGGCGCACGGTGCAAATATAGGGCGAGGGTGACTACGGGGAGTTATTCTCGTGCCACAGACGGCAAAATGAAGGCATATGCGCTGAAAAAGATTGCGGCGGCCAAAGCGTGTGACCCTCTCATAGAAAACCAGGAATTAATACACGGTCTTATTCGGCAGTTTCCGCCGTGGGTACGAAATTTCTTCTCCAATCGTAAGATTGTAATAGTAAGGGATTTGAAAGAATCAGAATCGTAAGATTTGGAGAAGTTGGTGTTAAACTAGAGCAATTTGATGAATCAGTTGCGGAAAACCGAAACAAGTGTCGGACCTTACACTGAGAATCTCGCACCACAGGCAAATTGTATGAGAGTAGCTCAGGGGCGGGGTCGAGGACATGGCCAAGAGCCACAATGGAGCGGAATAAAGGATGAGGCAAGAGGAAGGCCTCCTCCCTTGCCCTTGTTTAATGATCCAGAAGCGCGGGGTCAAGAGGGTCCCTCAGACCTCGAAAATGTGGAAAATCGGCCTGATTCAGTGCGAGGAGTGCTAACGACTAATAGTGGCGCGGGTCAAATCGCAGGGGAAACTAAACTTTTAAGGTCTGAGCCGACGGCGAGGTCATTCAAGGACACGGGACGATGGCGATTTTGGCCACTTTTACTTTGGAAGGGAACCCATTGAACGATTTTTGTTAAGGAGGGAGCAAAAGACGTGAAAGGAAGAGTGTCCTAAAATCCAAATGAAATGTCTAGGAAATGTGTTGGCATTTATTGACTCAGGGAGCAAAAAATATGCCATTGAGGAAGAGTGTTTCCAAGACTTATTCAATCACGAACTAAATATTCCGATCTTACCGTTAAACAAATGTTTTTTGTTATGTGCCAACAAGAAGAAGTCCTGCCCGATCAATAGGCACGCCCATATTCCAATCAGCGTAAGTGGCCGCCATAACGAAGTGCTATGCTTAATGGTTAAGAACCTCGTTAGGAAACTAATTCTAGGGACTGACTGGCTTTCGGAGAATTGGTGGTAGGCGGTGATTGACTTTAAGCATAATAAAATTAGATTAAAAAACGATACTTACGAGACTGTGGAGGATATTTTTCATATGCTCTCGCAATTGAGTTCGCGTCAAGAGAACGAAACAGTGGGCGTTTCGGTGGATAGTGTGTCACCATTGACTAATGAAGAGAAGGATAGGCATAAAATGCTGTTGCTCGAATACCGGGAGGTTTTCTTGGAAGCTCCCGGATTGGCAAATGGATTTGTTCATCGTATACATCTTATCTGACGAGGCACCTTTCGCGCAGAATTCCTACTCCGTGCCTCATATTTGTGCCACGCAAGTAGATGAGCAGACACAAGCCATGATGAAGGGAAGCATAATAGAGAAGGCACCCAGTCCGTCTTTTTAACCCTTTGGTCGTAGTGAAAATTAAAGATGGACGTGTTCGTCTATGCGTGGAGGCACGTAAATTAAATAGTGTAACCATCCTGGAGCAAGACAAGCCCTCTCGAATAAAACTGGCTTTGCACTGGCACTTTAATTTATATACACCACACTGTCTATGTTTATCAAAAGTGTCCTAGTTTAAGCAGAGTGCTTTTAAATAAGAAACGGTAGTGTCAAAAGAAACACAGAATTTGTCCTGGGGCATAATAATAGGATACAGTTCTCGCATTATGATGCATTCTTCTTTTTCGGGATAGAAATTAAGACCGTTTTCGCGAAGTCCTCTGGCCACACACCTTCCTCGTATATCCTGCGTATGGGCTTGCCTACCTTAGTTTCCCAAACTCTTTAGCAGCTCTGAAGGTATGTTGTCTACTCCTACAGCTTTTCTTGCCTTCATCTCTTTCAATGCATTCTCTATTTCACTGACGAGAATTATTGGCTCGAGGTTATCTTCATCTAGGCTTCCCTCCTCCTCTTTATCTAACTTAGTTGGTCCACTGTCGCTGACATTTAGCTTTTCACATATTCATGCCATCTTTCTTGAATATCTTCCTGCTCGATTAATATTTTACCTCTCTTGTCCTTAATCCTTGGTACCGTTTCCCCTCGCTTACCTCCCGATAACAACTTCACCCTAGCATATAACGCACTCACATCACCTTCTTTTTGCAATTTCTCCATTAACTCGTATTGCTTTTTCCGCCAATTTTCCTTCGTCCGATTGGTGATTTGCCGCAGTTGATTGTATTTGTACTTGTATTTCGCCTTACCTAAGTCGTTGTTGATGTTTTTCCAATTCCTTCTCTCCACCATTTTCCAAATCATTCTTCCGTAACCCACTGCTTCTTTACCCTCCTCATTTCCACTGTTCCAATTGTTTTCTCAGCTGCTCTTACAATGCTTGTTTTGATATTGTCCCATTTTTCCTCGTTTGTACCTATTTCCTAGGCTTCGCTGATATTTCTCTCCACTATCACTTGGTATTCTGACCTTTTCTCTCATCTCAACGCTTCGAGATTCCACCTCTTACTTTTTATACTTTTGTTAAGCTTTTTGAATCGAACCTCACATTTCATCATTACTAAATTACCATCCGATAGCTCTGTGAGTTTTTTCACTCTGTTCCTGAATCTTTCCCTAAACATGATGTAGTCAATTTGATATCTCCCAGTGTCTCCCGGCATTTCCATGTGGACCTCCTCTTACGATGGTTGATTATTACCTCTATCTTTTACCACTCAATTCACCTCATCCACCTTCTCCTCCCTATGATTGCTTGTAGGTATGTACACCTGAACTTAAACGAGATTTTTATGTCGTGCTTTTAATTCTACCTCTAGTACCCAGTCGCTCACCTCCTCAATATTCACTACCCTTATCCCCAATTTTGCGATCAATACTCTAGCTACCCCACGTTAACTCTCCAACCCACCACTATAGATTACCCGTTAACTATCACTTTAGTAGTCCCCGCTGTCCTTCCATCTCACATTATATAGCCTCAAGGCATCTACGTTCCCTCTATCTATTTCGATGACAATAAAAAAAACAAAGCGAGGCACTAATATATTCGTTTAAACATAAGCTTCATTATCTTTTTCTCTTTTCGAAATCCTTTTTCCTCTTATTTCCCTTTTTCATGACTGGTGTCCCAAAAACCCCTGCCACTTATCTATTTGGCGCTTCACTATGTGGTATGTAGACAAATATGCGGATGTGTGGCGGTGGTTTATTTCCGAGGGTTCACTTCACAAACTACCATCCTGAGAACCACCAAGAGAGCGTGTGCTAAAGGCTCCGAGGACGCGAGACGAAGATTGAAGGGGGAATAGAAAATGAGGAATTATAGAACAGTGTCGCTGATTCATGTTTCAACTTCGATACATCACACAGGGTTATTTTATTATAAATCAACAACACAATAGGACATTGAAAAACTTCATTTCAGATACTCATGCATGAAGCCTTAAATAATGGAAAAATATTATTTGGTCACTCAAAGAGTCAGATTATTATCTGAAATTTGAAAGAACCTATGGAAAAATATTTAATTTCCAAGATACCTGTGAATAAGTCTCCTCCTCTGGCTGCCATTCTGAAAGCTCTGACCAGCAGTAGAGTATAAACAATGCCCAAGCAAGGAGTATCAAAATGGGTACGGTCGCAGTCATAAGGCATTTCTTCACTCGATCCTGAAATCGACGACAAAATGTTCTAGTTATTCTGAAATTGTTAGCTACTACCTCGGAAATACCGCAAACAAATACATGTCTGCTACTCTATATCTGCATCTCTGTAAAATATTAAGCACGTTAGTGAAAGATAAACTTCCCATTATATATAAACACAGATCTTGTCACATTTATGATGCCACCAGAATGGGGCGATACATTAAAATTTCATTCTCATTTTTGTCCCGAATAAGTCATTTAAATCAGGAGACCGCAATAACTACCTACCTCCTCATTATAGAACTTAGTAATCAACTTACAAATCCTTCAGTGTCGTTTCTTTAAGTTTCTGTAAAAAATTCATTAAAAACCATGTTTTTATTAATGTTTCATGGTATTCTACCCATTGAAGAGGGGATGAAACGGAGCGGAGAAATCCTTTGTGGGCCTTGACTCAATGATACAGGTGGACGGTGCCAAGTTGGGTAGAGGTAGGAGGATGGTGGATGGTAATTTTGGAGTGAAAGAGAGCACTTTAGGAGTAAAGGGGCAAAAGGGAGGTGGCAGGTCTGTGAGGAGGGCAAGAATGGTGTAGGAATAAGACATGTCAGAATTGGCAATGAATAGTGCCGGGAGAAGGGATGTCTTATTCTCTACAGAATGATTTTTTCGTAAACTAAGTGATACACATGGAAAACTTTGGGAAGATGATAATTATTCACAGTTGAACTTATAAACTTTACATTAAAATAAAATGTTGATCCCCAGAAAATCCATCAGCTTCGTTCAATGGCCCATTCTATCCATTTTGATGTCAAGTCATTATTTCAAGGTTCATTGATAATAAATATCAGTCGTTAAGAGAGACCCCTGTAAAAATTTAATGTGAAAGACCAAACAAATTTGACGGAATGTCGGTTTTATGAAGTTTCACTACAATAACGGAGTGAGGAAGCCTTAACATCCAAAATAAAACATATTTTCCATCCCGCGGTCCTATTCCAAAGTTCATTAATGATCAATATCAGTCCTAATTAAAGCCACCGTTGAGGAAAAACAAATTCGAATCTTTGCAGTGGTTTTCATATTTATTGGGAAGCGTTTATTAATTTAAATTGTATATTCGGTGTATTAGAATTTAAAATTCAAATCTCGAAAGTAGAAATGAAATTTATACGTCCAAATTTACTGTTCCAAAATATATTATCACGAAATCAGAGAAAAATATTGTTCAGAATAAATAAAGAAGAGAGCCACCCTCGCTTTGTATCAAAAATTCAAATCAAAACATTAGGGAAAACACTAATTTAGCCGAAAATTACTTTTTTGAATTATATTATCCCAAAATCAGAGATGAATAATTCTCAGAATAATTAACCTTTAAAATCTTGGCAAAAAGGTGGTTTTCGTCATAAAAGACGAGCAAAGCCAACTTTCAAGTCAACAAAGAGCCTCTTCTTAAGCATTGTGTGTGTCTTTTGGTGCTTTTGGACGCTCGGTGCCATCATGTTATCAAAACGGCCTAAAGTGCCTTGAAGATTTTCAGAGCACATTTCAATTCATGGGTAATGCTTTTGTACCATTAACACGATGAGGACGGGAGTTTCGCTCTACCTAGAAGAACGACTAGGGGTCATTTTGCTCCAACTTTGTGGTCACTTGATCCCAATAACGCATTCATTATTTAAAACACATCTTAGAATTTAGAATGGTATTCTGATAGTTAACGATACATATTTATCACTTCTAAAAATCATGAATTAAATAATTTTCAGTGGTTATGAGTCTAAAATTTACAGTAACTCTGAACAGGAAATTGCTTAATTTTTACCTAATACCAAAGATCTACTTCAGAATTTTATAATAAGGATAATGGTTTATCATATATTGCAATAAAAATACAAAAAATATTACTTGGTTGTGCATTTAAGACAAATATTATTTTTCGGCGCACCTTAAATAAAATATTTTTTGTATTGAAACCATACAATGGATGATTTATTTTGAAAATTTGGAGATATTTAGCACCTTTCTCTTTTGGCACTTTCCTCGCGTTTTATTCTTATGATTCCACTAAAATGGAAAAATGAAATATCGATTATCAAAATGGCCAACAAACCAACTTGAGACCTATTTTTAAAGATGTTGTGTAGCACTTTTCATTGAGGATGTTGGGCCATCTGCCTAGGTCTAGCCAGGACTCAAGTTAGGGGGGCAGGGCACCCATGTTCAAACAATTAGTCTTGGCATATCCACCATGCATGAAATGAAATGTCTCAACAGCCGTTTTATTGAATTACTTTCTAGTAATTGTAATATTTTGGGAGTTCCAAAATAAATTATGAACAAAGTAAACTTTTCCTGTGTGCGTCTTATTTCTCCATTTTGTCAAGTACATTTATTTTCAAGGCGGGCAGCTATACCCACATACACCCTTAGGCTACACCCATTGCCAATTGGGATGGGAAAGTGTTTGCACAGGCCTATGGTTAGGACTCATGGGGAGGTCTAGACATTTGGAAAGAAGTCATGTGAGGTAGAATGGTCTCCAGTCACTGAATGGGTTGTAGAGGTTACTTTATCTTCAGCTACGGCTAATTGGTGCAAAAACAAAAAATATAAATTAGAGATGAGGTAGCAGAGCTAACATGTGGGCGTATATTGTGCAAGAAAATGTCTATAGCACAATCGAACAATGATGAACAATGTCACTTGGAAATATTTTCTGATCTATGAATAAAATTATTTAACACGAAAATTCAAATTATGAAGGAAACTGAATCTGTTATTTCCTTCTCACTTACACATTTTCTATACTAGTTATTGCAAATGAAGCCGAAAACAATCCCAAAAATCAAGTCTTAAAATTAATGAAAATGGAAAGTTTCCTTAAGACTCGGGTGTCAATATATATTTCAAGTTAAATGAAAGTTACGTTGTAATTGGAGGTGGTTGTTATTGGAGCCTACTCACCCACGGACAATGCAGCAGGTGCAGAAAAACAAACTTTTATCATAATTTGACTAACCTTCTGGACCAAATAAGTAACAAAAATGAGGTTTATCTTATGGGAGATTTTAATGGTAAAGTAGGAAAACAGGACGCAAGTAAAGTTGTAGGTAACTTTGGGGAAAATATCGTCAACAACAATGGAGAACGTCTAATAGAAATATGTGAAAAATATGACCTAACAATATGGAATGGTTTCTTCCAACACAGAGATATCCATAAGTATACTTGGATTAAACCTACAAAAAAACTTAAGTCCATAATTGACTATATGACAGGAAGATAGAACACAACAAAAAATTGAGGACTGTAGAGTATACCGAGGAGCTGAATGTGGGTCAGATCGTTTCTTGTTAAGGACTAAACTCTTTTTTCCTTTCAAAAAGCCTCAACATCAAATAAAATACCCCAACGCACTAGCGGAGTAAAATACAATTGTCCAAAATACAAATTAGAATTGCTTCATGACCCTTCCATTCAATTTCTTTATAAACTTAGATTAAGCAAAAAACTGGAACAAGTTGACAACTCCACATCTTCAAAACTCTATGAAGATGTTAAACAAGCCATTCATGAAGCAGCAGAAGAAAGTTTAGGAAGAATTAAAGTGAACTAATCGAAGAAAGACGACTACTGGTGGAACGAAGTAATTGCCGAAAGAGTTGAAGAGAAGAAGAAGGCATATCAGAACTGGCTGATAACACAGGATGCTGAGGATAGGATGTATATTTCTAGAATAAGCACGGAAGTGAAAAAAGAGATGATAAAAATGAAAAAATGAGGCATGGGAAATAGTGTGCAGAAATAAACAGCTAAGTCGGAAGTACAAGATCAAGAGAGGCATGGATGGTAGTGCGTAACTTAAGAACAATTGAAAGGATAAAAACTATGATACCATTGATAAGCTTGGATAGATGGAAAACCTATTACGAAAACCTACTAAAAGAAGACAGAATGCAAATTAAGAATTCTAATGAACAAATATAATCCACCGATCAAGTTACAGAAATAACGCCCAAGGAAGTTCAGGAGGTTGTAAAATCCTTTAAAAATGGCAAAGCACCTGGCCCAGGTGAAATAAATATCGAACTTGTAATAGCCGCACCAAACGCCCTCTTCGAACTTCTTGAAGAGTTGTATAATCTCTGTCTTCTGGAAAATGAACTGCCTGTCGACTTTAAGAATGGGATTACAAGCAGTGTTTTTAAGAAAGGGAGCAGGGAAGAATGCTCAAATTACCAAGGCATCACAGTTTTAAGTCCCTTTGGAAGAATATATGCTAAAATACTTAAATACAGAATAGAAAAAGAACTGAATGAACTAGAAGAACAGAATGGATTCCGTGCTGGTAGATCCTGCACAGATAACATCTTTAGTATCGAGTTATTAACAGAAAAAAGATAGTACATAATTTGGAGACCCACCTAATATATATAGACCATCAAAATGCTTACAACAATGTTCCTCAGCTAAAACTATGGGAAGTGATGGAAAGTCAGAATATAAATCGCAAATATATACCTGTAGTAAAAAACTTATACACTGGAAATACAAATACTGTCACAGTAGGAAACATGTTATCACCCGAGTTCGAGGTAAATAAAGATCTTAAACAAGATTGCTGTTTAGCGCCAACATTATTTAAAATATACCTAAATGAAGCGCTCAAAGAATGGCGACAGAAATATGGAAGTATGAGGGTTAACATAAATAACAAGACCTTATACTTGCTATACGTAGCTGCTGTCTATCGAAAATAGACAAGGTCAAAAATCAAACGATCCAAGAAAAAAAAGGTGCTACTATGAATATCATAGACACAATTGAAAATATACGTCTCAACTGGTATGGACACTTAAGAAGAATGCCGGAGGAACGATGGCCATCCAGGATATGGTATTGGAAACCTAACCAAAGGAGACGAAGAGGAAGACCGAAACTCTCTTGGAAGGACGGAATTAAACGAGCCATGGATGAGAAACACATGCAGGAAACAGATTGGCTGGATAAAGGAAGGTGGAGGCTTGGATGCGAGAGACGCCGCATGGTGTAATCCCACTCGAAAAATATAATATATATATGAAAGTTACGATAAAATTACTGAAATAATAGCTGACAT
Source organism: Ceriagrion tenellum (assembly GCA_963169105.1). Classification (NCBI taxonomy): domain Eukaryota; kingdom Metazoa; phylum Arthropoda; class Insecta; order Odonata; family Coenagrionidae; genus Ceriagrion; species Ceriagrion tenellum. The sequence continues at coordinate 15,972,472 of OY720638.1, forward strand.
ACCTCCCACTCCGTCAGATTCAGGCTCCAGTTTTTAGCGATGGTTAACTCAGCTCTCAGGTCTCTTTTGGCAGGGCCCTTGAATGTTGAATCGCCTACGTTGTTCACGCCATGTAACCCTGAAGGTTCTTCTTTTTTTGGTCTCTTAGTGCCCTCCTTGGATTCCATAGTTTCTGTCCCTTTGCCAGCATCGCTATTATGCTTTGACTTAAAAGCATTTTCATCTAAGTTTTTCAAATATTTGGCCTCACCCTGGGATCCATTCTCTCCATTTTCATCATGCGTGGTAATCAAGGCATTTTCAACGACTGCTATAAATTTACTGGCTTCTTTCAATTCTGGACCTTGTTTGTTCTCTGATACCTTTTTCTCAATGTTCTTTAAGATTTCATTATGGGTTATGCCCGCGAGGCCCGCCATTAAGACGTAAGGGACGAGGGACCCAACCAAAATCAATGGAAACACCTTCATTCTGCTTGTTTCACCGGTTTCAAACTTTCCCACAAACCCACAAATAGTCGATATCTTTGTCCACGGACTGCGAACTGGTCAAAGAACTACTATTTGTGCTAGTGATTACTCTAATAGAGCAGCTTTCTTCAATCCACCCCAACAAATTTTCAGCGAACCGCCTGGTAATATTACTTATGGGTTCTAACAGAGCACTCCGTTAATAGTCTGCTCACTTCGATTTCCTTGGAGCGAATGACGTCCTTATCTGTCTGTGACATTGCCAAAAGCGCTCTTCTCATACCCCTCATATCCCGTATCCTTGCTTTCAAATAATATTATAAATTAAAAATGTTTGCTTGTTAACTTTCATAGTTTACTTGACCTCATTTTTTCTTTACGTAAGTTTCTCGGGGATACAGGAAGTTTACACCGATCTGGTAATACCTTTGTATGGGGTTTTCTGTTTTACGGAGTGTGTGAAAACATCCTGTTGTTCTCCAGGAATATATCTTCCAATAATAATGTTTGCATTAAATAGGAAGTTGCGCTTAATAATTTTTGCATTAAAAAGGAAGAAGAAGACCAAAAAACTAATAAAATGGGAAAACTGGAGTAAATGTGCGCAAAACCCGAGAATGCTTGCCTTCACTGCCATGTGCGGTTATCCACGCATAATAAATTCAACAATGAACAAATCACCCCCCTTGCCCAAGTCTTAAATCTGGAGTCCTTTAAGTCACCCAACGAGTAACAGTAAGTTTAGTAACCCAATGTAATTTGCCTGACTTTTGTATTCTTGAGGGTGACGCCTTGAAATGTAAAGCCATATGTAGATGACAGTAACCTAACGATTCCCAATGCAAACGTTTATTTTTAATCACGAGTAAATGTATTTGTTACCACTTGTAACAATCCTTGAAGGTCTTGTGTAAATAACATACCGATCTCCCCTCTGGTCAAAGTGTGTGATTATAAATCGTACATTTGTTAACAAACGAGTTATCTCAACGTTGATTGTTTGCGATATAGAAATATATCCTCCACCTCCAGTGTGATTTCTGAATCTAATAAAACATCAATTACAGTTTTATGATTTCTGTATGCATTAAATCCATCAAATTGTTTCCAAATAAAGGAATAAATGTTTTCGCAAATGCATTGCATACGATGAATGCTACAATTGCAGCACTTGGCTGTATTTAAATGAATAGCACTAAAAATCCTCATACTGCGCCAAGAAGGCCGTCAAAGACTATGGCGGGAAGATTTCTGGATGCACTTTTAACATTTTTCCGACCAATCATACAAATGCCCCAGCAATGGGGTAATTAACACAGCAAAATACATGTATGCACGATATTTCTGACTGAAATAATGTTAAAACGGACGGAAACCTGTTCAAAAATTAACATCGTCAAACGAAAATGAGAGATTTGAATTCGACCTCTCCCAGAAAGCGTAAGAAGTATTCCGGCTTAAGGAATCATCCTCAAACTGTACCGTAAATCTGTCTAAAATTATTTGTTATTTGTTGTTACATTATCAGGGGCGGCATGTTGTTTCTGCAGATGGCGGTGGTCTGGCACTGTAGTCAGGAGTTGACGATAATGTACACGGCAGTCAAGGTGTAGGACTCATTCTTAGTGAGAGAGGAAAGCTACTGGTAAGGAAGTACGAGTTAGTATCCCCTAGATTGCTCTGGGTTCGAATGAAAGTAGGTATTACGAGAGTTGTGATTGTGGCGTGCTATGCCCCAGTGGATGGAGAGAGTAATAGTGTGAAAGATGAGTTTTTGGAAAAACTGAGAGAGGTTTTGAATGAATGCAACCCTGGTGAGAGAATTATTGTACTATGTGACATGAATAGCTGGGTTGGTGTGTGGCGGGGTGCATCTGAGAGAGTCGTTGGGCCATTTGGTGAAACCGTTGAAAGAAATCCTAAGCTAGTGTGGTCCTCTAAAAGCTCTGGCACCGCGACACCAACACTCCGTGAGAAGAAAGTCGCATAAAATCATTTTTTCGGAATAAGTGTTGAGCAACAAGCTTTCAGAGAGTGTGAAAGAAATTTTTCGAAAATTCCGTATAATTAAAACACTCTCAATAAAATATGATAAATTAATATTTTATAACAGCTATGACTGATATATTTATTTATAGATTTATAAAAGCCACATTATTCTGCTTTCGAATAATACCATGCACGCATTGATCGTGAAATAATATAATACTCCGCTCAATTTTTTTTACTTTTCTGGGGGAAAGGTTTCCGAATTCGGCATGAATTCAACAATACGGAAATGACCCCTGAAGATCAAATGGGCAAACGGAGAGGATTTGCAGAGGAGTTGAATAGTGAATTTATTATAAATACTCCTAACGAATGCAATGCCTCGATTGATGAATCTATGATCCCTTATTTTTGCCGCCATGGATGTAAGCAGTTCATCCGTGGTATACCCAGTCGTTTTAATCTCAAGGCATGTGGGTCTGCATAGCCTGATGAAAGGAAAATCCAAAAAAATCCAAGTAAAAAGTTCTTCGCGATAGTCTTGAATATCCCGTTTATCGCTGTCAGCATGTTTTTCCGTCACATTTTATCTTCAGCCAGCTGAGGGTACGCGTCGAATTTACCATAACCTCCACATTTTTTTCTGCAAACTCAAAATTTCAGAAAAATGAAAAGATTTTTTTTCTCATAAAATTTATCTATATTTTTAATGTAAAAAAATCTTTGTTAAAAATTATTTTATGAATAAACCAATATACGTGACTAACATTACATTAATACTGTTTGTTATATTTCAATTTAAAGGAAAATTTATATTTTCGCTGAAAAATATATAAAATTTTCCCCCCAGAGGACTTGCAGGGGGGAAGTTCCCTCCCAAAAATATTTTTAGCAGCTGAAGGGACTGGTACCTTAGGCTCGTCCTCTCTGTTCATTGGGGAACATCAAGGTTGGAAGTGTTCCAGTTAGCTAGCCTTTCAGAATTTAAAGAGACCAGGGCATAAATGGAGGAAATAGTCAAAAATGCACAAAAATTGCGGACACGGCGGAAGACGAGAAGAGGGAAACTGCAACCACAATTACATGGAAATGGCCAGAAATTGATAGTAGTGCATAGAAATGGATATAAATGGACAGAAATGGATAGAAATGATAATATTAATAATGTTTAACACTTACAGATTTGACTAATTGCTAGTGTTTTAATTTATCATTTGCCGAACAGAAGCACTCATGGGCAGTGAATAATCTACTCAAGCGGGATTCGAACCCTCGGCTTAGAAGGCGAGGACTTTACCCCATCGCCACCGGGGCCGACAGAGAAATGAACAGAAATGGATATAAATGGATATAAATGGACAGAAATGGATAGAAATGAATATAAATGGACCGAAATGGACAGCAATGGATGGAAATGGTTAGAAATGGATTGAAATGACTGAAATGGAAATGCGGTGCAAACTTGTTTTTGAAGTTGCGTACCCCTTGGCCTAGACTATATAAAGTATAAGAATGGTATTTAGTTACAAATTATGTCTGCATCGGTGAAATAAATGCTTCAAAAGCACTCACCTATTTCCATGGGTCAGATATTTTGAAAGTAAGCATTCCAAAGCTATATAAATTCCAATTCTAAATAATTCCAATAAACGTATATCAAAATAGGTTATTTGATCAATGAAAAGGATACAAAAAACCACTTTAAAGCTGGAATTAATGAATAATACACTAAATTCTCTGGAGGTTAAATTATTCAAGTAGGACGATAATAGAATGAAATACAATGCAAAAAAAGTCATTAGGTGATATCCTGTTGGGTTTGGTGCTCATTGCTGTTTGTGTTAATATCAATTGAGTATTTTCGTATTAAAGGGTCATGTTCTACTACAATGTATTTGATAAAAATTTTCTGGTCATAGCTTTGAACCATTTTTAATTTAAATGTAGCATCCTGGGATATTCTGAAAATACACTGAAGAAAGGATTGAAAACACAGAACAGGTAAATTCCAAGAAAAAACCATTAGTCAAAGGTTCATAATTCAATAAACCTTCACGATGCATCCAATTATGAATTGTAGTTATTCAACGATTTTCGGTGATATAATTGTTTAGTTGGTTGAAAGGTAACGCTGCATTTGGCACCTGTTTGACTAACTTAATTTCACTGAGTGCAAAAAATAATCGTATTTGAGGCGGCAGATGATTAAAGCAAATCTATTATGATGAAGCTGTAACAGAGGCACTAAAGAAAAGAAGCTACATGTTGCAAATAAGAAAGTATGTCGGGGAATACACAGTCACAATTAATAATTCAGCATTGGCTGGTGTCACAAGCCATGTTGTCCCGTGGTATCCTCATTAGGAAGCAAAGCGTCTTGTGTATACTGGATCTTCCTCCTCCCTGGAATCTCTTTATTGGGTATACATAATGCTTACCTATGTCCATACACCTCCTCCATCTGCCCCATAGAGAACCTCTCAGGGAATGTTTTTCTGGTATGAACCATTTAACCCTGCCCTTATATCCCCATCCCCTATCTTTCCTCACCCTCAAATTCCACCCCCTGCACAAACGTGAACTTTATTCTCCTTACCTCATAGCCTTCTCCGCTTGACTGGATTCTTCCTGTGCAAACCTTTCTTTCTTCTATATTCCCCAAATTCAAACCATCACCTATCAACTTGTTCTGTATCAGCAAGAAGGCACTATTTTGCATAAACCACTGAAAGATTTCTACTGTCTGATGTAACTGGAAATCAAAATTAACGTTTTTTTTAATTTTAATTTTTATAATCTTCCCTATATAGATTGTTCCGGCCAAATCATATTAATTCAGGATATGTTTTTTCATTATTCCATATGGATTGAAAGAAACTTTAATTCATCATGTGGCGATGAGGTGAAAGTAAGTTTCAGTAAATATATTTGCTTACTTACTTCCAGCTGTATTTTGTCCTTCAGTTTACAGCAAAGAGATGTAGTTTAAGTCCCCTTGGCTGATTAGAGTTTTTATTGTATTGTAGTTAACAGGTTATGGTTAAAGAGACAAGAAGACATGAAAGTTATTCTGAAAGTAGTATTTAATACAAGAAGCTTCTTCTATTAAATACAAAAATATTGAATTTCATTGAAAGAATTGCAGAATGCATCTTAAATTGCATACAAAAACATCTGAAATTTAATACAAGAACATTTTAATATGTAATGGAACTACATTTTCAGTATAAAATGAAACACCTGCCACTTGAATCTTAAAAAAATCTTTATTTTCTCTCCAAAACTTCTATTTCTAATGTGATTATGAAAATATGCCAACCATTAACGCATGGAGTATGTGTTTTTCCAGGGTTAATGAATTCAGAGTTGAAAAAGAATGCGATGTCAAATTGAGTGCCAATTAATCTTTTTAAGCAATAAGTTGTTGCGGCTAAGTTATTTGGCCTTCTCAAGTCTTTTTTGGCATATAATTTCTCACATTTATTATAAAACATCTTGTCACGTTTGGCATCAAAAACGTTATCATCAACAAAACAATCTTACAAATACTCTATTTCTAGATAGATTTCAAAATATTTTAGACCATTCTCCTAGGCTATTGAATATGAAGTTGAAAGTAATTAGAGACGCTAATTTCAAATCCTATCTGTTCTATTTTATAGCAACAAGCTGTTACGAATATTTATTGCTGTTTTTAGTCATTTTTCTGGCAAAACACATCACATCACATCTAACATTTGACATAATAGCACTTGTTATAAAATATTTTGTTCCATTTTTCCTAAATTAGAGGAATAAAGAGACAAAAGAAATTATCAATGACATCGGATCATTTTTTTTAACCGTAAGCTATTTCGTATAATTTTTTGTTGCTATCTTTTTCCTGGCCAAAGCATGTCAAACATATATGTTGTTAAAACACCTAGTTTTCAAATATTTTCATCCATTTTCCTAAATTAAATGAATATTAGATATAAGAAATTATTAAAAACACCAAACTGAGTGCCAATCTATCGATTGTTTTCGGCAATAAGTGAAGCATCTAACTTTTTCAGCCATAATAATTCTTTTTACAGGTGAACAGATGAAAAAAAAAGAAAATTATCAATTTTCCTTTGAAAATGTTCATATCATTTAAATAACCATTTCTTCTGGTGTGGGTTGCTCGCGAGGGCGTCGAAGGAATTTAGCCACTATGTTTGTAATCAACCCACCAATGATGATTGCAGTGCCAGCAGCAAATGTGAAGATGACGATTTCCATTCCAATGCAAAAATTCTGTAAAAAAATGGAATGCGTTATCAGAACATTGGCTATGACAGAATACAAATTAGTTTTTTACATAATAAGGGAAATTTTTTAAATATTGGAAACGATTTCTGTGTCTCTAAAATTGCAAGTATATACATGAACGGATTTGGAAGTATATCGTATTTTAGTTCTTCACATTAAATTTTTTTCCAGGTTCGTGAAAAGAGGTCTTGAGTAACCTTGTCATAGCATATTGCGGAAAATATTTTTCAATTCTAAAGCGCGGAGACTTCCCCATTAAATGTTGCATTTTGCATTTTTGTCACCTTAATGACACTAAAGCGAAGACTTCTGGCTACTTTTTATCGTATTCAACGTTTACAAGATTTATCGGAAACTGCTTTCTCGATTAATATTTTTTCTAAGTTTTCCAACAAATCTAACGCCACTTAGCTAAAAACCCAAACCTTCAAACCCTCTCCTTAGAGCTCACTATGTAGATGGTATCTTTGTCCGATCCGTCCATCATATTGTGGTATTCTAAAATTGAAATAAAAACGAAGAATCCACGGCGCTGGTTACAAAAACTTTAACTGACTGTTACTGACCATAACCAATGCCTCCATTTCAACCGCTGCTATGATTCATTCCATATTACATATATCCCTGATCACCGTAATCTGAAAAATACCAGCATCTTATTGCATTATACAGATAACCTCAGTAACTCAGAAAGCATGAGTATCCTGAAAAAATACTCTCTAATAATTTCGTTCCCCCACTGCCAATTACCAACCTCCTTTTACCAAAACCTATCGCCCCGGCAAACACAACCTTGTTAACACATTCTTTCATGGCACTCTTAGTATCATACACATCTAATGGGATTTTTCACCCAAAAAAAAGAGGTAATCTTCCATTTTCCTTTGCGAGGACTACAAATCCCTTTTAGCATGATACTTACATTTTGAGTGAGTATTTGAATGTTTTCTAAGGCACTAATCGTGGTTGCTTCATTATATTTTTGGGGCAAAGGTTAATACATGTTTTTGATAACTCAACCTCTAACTCACCCTTGTAGTGGCGTGCTGGGAATGATATTCATTATCTTGTCATTTATTTGCAAACTTGACATCACAAGTATGAGAGAATCAATACGTTTTTTGTAATTCAAGTTATTTAAATCTATCAATACAAAGCCTTACATGATGAAACAGGTATTGCTTTACTCAAAATACGCTCCAAAGTTCTCACACTTGGCCATTGCAGGCGGCCAATGGGAGAATGTTGTAAATGGGAAAGTAAATGAACTATTGACACTACTTTTATGTCAAATTATTAACGTATGAATTGTTATCACTCAACATCACCTAGTTTTTTACTCGGCATTCAATGATCTCTTTAATCTAATTGCCCAGAAAAATGCGTCAGAGGACCTGTAAAATCAAACTCTGCGCCACAATTCGAGAAGTTTTGCACAAGTATGAGTTTATTAATGTGGAAATTTACCAGGGAATATATTAAAATACATCCCCATATTTAGTCCAACTATGTGTAGAATAATCCTCATGGGAATCTTAAAGAGTCTGCACCTATACCTTCTATAGAATAACTACCTTAAAAAGAAACCAAGAATGAAGTAAATACGAAAATGAAGTTACGTTTCAATTTTAAATGAATTTTTCGTGGAATAAAATTAAAATTACAATGGAAAACATACCCTTTTCTTTACGATCATTTTAGGAATCATTTTTTTAGCAGCATTTTCATCACTGATCTGGTCTTTGTCATTGGCGTCCGTTATTGGTTCCACAGCTGATTCTACAGTGAGTTTTTCTGAAGCGTCTTCATTTTTTGGCTCGTCAGCGTCCTTTGAAAAGTCAATAGCTGTTGTCCTTACGGCTCCACCTTCTTCATCCTGTAAATTCAGAGAGTCATTTTCACTTAATACCAATGGAGTTAATTCGCCATGAAACAAATCATTTGACTAGACAGCGTTTCGAACCCGGCTCTCCCAATAGCCGGTCGGGTATGCTAGCCAGTAACATCGACTATCCCTCTTGTACCATGGAAAATTTTGGCGGAGATACATGTGAACTGACTTGACATGCGATCATATGGTTCGCAAAAATCCCCGTAGAGAGTCACATTGAAGGTAGATGGCTAATGGTGTAACAGGTTAGCTTACCTAATGGGCAATTGGTAGATTCGGGTTCTGTTTAAATGAAGTTAAATGAATTTTAAATGGAAAATTTCATCCCTAAGGGTTTATGAACCCATTCAAAGTGACTTCTTATCATTTATTTGGGCATGCAGTGAATAGAAATAAAGCTCAAGTTTCACTAATATTTAGCCTTAGGGACATCCGCTGCATGATTGCCACGTTTGGTAATTTAGGCATTGTCATGTCTGCCACCAAATTTATCGCTCACTTTATCCCTGGTTCTGATTTGTCCACTCATACCACGTTCTTAATGCCGTTGATCAACCTCTTGCTCAAGATGGTCTTAGGTATTAGGTGTGGAAAAATTAGGATGAAAGTGTAAAAGCTTTCAAAGAAAAATAATTCTCCAGGGCCAATTATTTTTTTTATTTAGCAAGACTGAAATTTAGCAATTGACCGATAAGATATTTTTCTAAGCCTGAAGATCGACTTAAGGAAGAAAAACCCTTATAGGTTCCAAAACCCTCAAAATAATTCCAGAGGGCTGAGCATGCTTACTAGTTGGTGCAGATTTTTAATATTTGTGTTTGGTTAATGTGAAAATATTTTCAGAATTTGCTTATCGGCGCTGATCACTGTAAAAGGATAATGAAAACACCGATTAATTTTCCGCTTAATAATATCGTCTACATTTATGACTGGAATATACAAGTTTTCGCAGTATGTTGACCTAATTTTTTAATAGGATTTTGATAATATGATGCTTTTTGTAAATCATTCATGCCAAATCCGCCATTTAAGAAGTTTTTAGAAAGCTTTTAATGTAAATATCTCAGTCATTTTACGACAAATGACTGAAAGTGAATGTATTTTAAACTCTACTAGCTTCGATGAGACATCTGCTGCAAATCGGTTTCGAGGCATGCTAAGATCACGTCCTGAGCGATGTTTTTGAAGCATCGCACGCATGAGTTTTGAGCTTATCCACGCATAGAATTCCCCACATAAAAGTAAAGTAGATTTATGTCAAGTGGGTGTCACAATCTGTATTTAAGTGTTACCATTGGAAATAGATAGCTCTACTCTTGCTTTGGAAGGAGCGAGAGGGGGGCGTAGGGCCATGAGGAATACAGGAGGAAACAACTGACTGGGAATTCTGCACATGCGCTCCCAGTGCGGCGTTATGTGTGAGGTGTGGCAAAATAAGCCCCCTCTAACATATTTAATTCATGGAAAATGGTTTTAAATACGTAAAAATTGAGTAAATTTTGGACGTAAAAGCTGTAAACTTGGCGCCTTACCCTTAGAAATGATGTTCTTATCCTGCGATGAATAAAATTGAAGGTCATGATATTTAGGCATATAGAGCAGACTTTTAATGCTCACTAATCAAGTCGCATTTTTAGAATACGTTTTCTGTATTGCTTAGCATAATTTGAGATGCAGAAGTTGAAAATCCAATAAAAAATTAGCCACTTTGTACTGGTAAAGCAGAGTACGAAATCAAGAGGTAAGCAGTATTCGTCATGAGGCTACTTAGTGCTGGAAAAGACTGCGAAAATTTATTTTCTAGTCTTAGTGCCCCTTGTCAATGATTATCAAAATGAACTTATGCGAGTATAGTGCAGCACTTTTACCGGTACCAACGGTAGCGTACTGTGGATTTCCACGTGGAGCAAGAAAATATTAAAAAATGAGGAACAAACAGTAAAACCCGCCGCAGATTTGAAAGTATCCAGCGATGGCACATAAGGAAAGGCAGCTTAATTTAAATTTGTAGTATAACTATGCTCGTTGGACACAATCGTACCTGAATTGTCAAACGTGTTCTCGGATTCATGATAAAACTGGTTGCGCGAATTCAAGCTAGGGCTCTCCCATCAGAATAAATATTCTAAAATCGGTGAAGTGATACTGAAAGTCAACACTTTATTTTTTAATTTCAGCTGAGCATGGATCTTGTCAATGCATTCCTATTACAATTATGCATCCGTAGCAAAAACGTTTTAAACCCATATACTTGATTTCCAAGCGTGTAACATAGAAATAAATGTAGTCTATAACATTATTTCCAATTCGGCAGAGTGACATATGAAGTCTGTCCACTCATGAGGAGAGGCATTGATAACAGGATACGATCTCACCGTACGGTGAGATCGCATCATCAATGACTTGAATGTTAATGTTATTTTCAGTTTATCAGCAACATTTTATTGTATTTTGAAGATGCCGTCATTACCGACAGGAAGTTATCAGTGCGGACTTAGGTGCTCGGTATTGTAATCACAAAACGCCAACTCGCGTTGTCTGGAGGCTCGATTATTATCTTAATAAATGTCAATCATTAAAATTAATATGAAAAGCTGCAAAGTTATGGCCAGTGAAATCAACGCAAAGATTAAGGATGCATTAAAATAACTGGAAAGTGCCAAAAGTAGCTGGCGGGCAACACATGCAAAAATGTTGTTTCTCTACATTTAAGAGACTAAGAATCATTATGCAAATTGTTCAAACGGTCTTAATTAAAAGAGGAAAACGAGAGATTTAACTTTTCTGCAGTAAATTTACCCATCAGCAATGCCATGTATGGACTCAGAATAGAAAATCTTAATCATTGAAATAATAATAATAGGATAGCCACGCCAAGTCCCAAACTCACAGCATAGAGAGCAAGGCATTAATGATTCGTTTCTCTCGCTGATTTTTTAAAGTATTCTACCAGTAAAGTTAGGTTTTGCTGAGTGTCAGAGAATCTCTTCCCGGTTTTCTTCAATTTCAGGGGCATATCTCTCTCTGGTATATTTTTTTTGCCTCAGCATACGATCTACCCCTTTTCATCCCGTCCATGAAACCTATTCTATTTCTTCCCCTTCCCCGCTTGCCAACATCCTACCCTCTGTCACACTTTGCAGCAACCCAACGCCCTTTAGCCTTCTACCTTCCTTCTTCTTCTACATACCTTCTACCTTCTAGCTTCCTTCAGCCATCTACCCTGCCATCCCAGATTTCATTCAAAAGTTTCCTTTCCTTCTCCCACCATCTCAAGAACTTCCTCGTTAGTCTTCTATCGTCCACCTAACCTTCTTATCCTCCTCCACACCCACATTCCAATTGCCTGCAGCCTATTCTCGTCCTCCTGTCTGAGGTTCCACGTTTCTACCCCACACAACGCTACGCTCCATATCAAGCTCTTCACCAGCCTTTTCTTCACATCCTTGCCTTATGTCCCCGTCATCAGCTCCTCCTATTACTAAACGCCTCAATTGCTAGCTCTTTTCTCTTCCGTATGTCTATTCTACTATATCCGTTTTCCTCTACCGTACTACCTAAGTAATTAAACTTCTCTACTTGCTCGAGTATCTGTCCTCACTTTAATTACAAGCCTAGCTTTCTTTGTCCCAGAGAATCTCACTACTTTCGTTTTCGTATGGTTTATCTTCATTCCGAATATCCCGCACTGTATTTCTGAAGCATTTACCAAAGCTTGCAGTCTCGTCGAAGATTCACTAACCAACGCTGGATCGTTTGCGAATCTAACTGACTTTATCAGATGCTCTCCTGCTTTGATTCCGACGTCAGGTTATTACGATGCCTGTCTTACTGTTTCTTCCGCATAAATGTTAAAAAGCAAAGGCGACAACGGGCACCCTTGCCTTACCCCGCGACCTATATTTGCCCACCCTGATTCATCCTCAGCCATCCTCACCTGAGCTGTTTGCGTCATATATAAGTTTCGGATTAGTTTTCTGCCTTGCCAATCTATTACCATTTTTCCCGAGTATTTCCATTAGTTTATTCCAATTTCCCTGTCAAAAGCTTTTACGAAATCAATAAAGCAAACAAAAACGTCCTTATTATACTCAATATTTCTTTCTATAAGTGTCCTCATTATCGCTATCGCATTTCAAATTGAACTTTTCTTCCAGAACCCAAACTGATCATCGCCCAAGTAGTATTTATTATACTCTCCAACCTTCTATTGATTATTCGAAGTTAACTTTTAGCTGTGTGTGACATCAATCTGATTGTTCTATAGTTATCGCATCCTGATGCGTTCTTCTTTTTCGGGATAGGAATCAAGACTGTTTTCATGAAGTCCTCCTCCTTCACGAAAACCTTCCTCGTATATCCTACGTATAAGCCTGCCTACCTTTATTTCCCAAACCCATCATCAGCTCCAAAGGTATGTTGCCTACTCCTACAGCTTTTCTTGCCTCCATCTCTTTTAATACTCCATCTCTTTCAACTTTCAATACGTCGGTGAAACTGGTCGGACCATGAAGACAAGAATCAAGGAGCACAACGCGGCAATTCGACTGGGCTACGCCGATAAGTCAGCGGTTGCAGAACATGCCGCCCTAGGCCACACCATTGACGTCACCAACCCAAAAATTCTGGCCAGAGAAAAACATTTCAAGACGAGAATCTTTCGGGAGGCCTTGGAAATTAAAAATCATAACAAGGATTTCAAAAGAGACCAGGGCCAAAGAATAAGCGAATCATGGCTACCAGTAATCCTCTTAATCCAGTAATCCTACCTTAATCCTCCTACTCCTATTAACGTTTTTGAATCTTTCCTCACATTTCATCATTACTATATTATCATCCGAGTCTGCATCAGCCCCCGGATAGCTCTGTGAGTTTTTCACTCTATTCCTGAATCTTTGCCTAGACATGATGTAGTCAATTTGATATCTCTCTGTGTCTCCCGGCATTTCCATGTGGACCTCTTCTTACGATGGCGTTTAAACCAAGTGTTTGTTGCTACAAATTGATTTATCCCCCCAAATTCAAATGATTTCTCTCCGTGATCATTTTTCGTTCCTAATCCAAACCTGCTAACTTCATACCCGTCTCTCTCTTCCCCCACTATTGTGTTCCAGTCGCCCATTACTATTAGGTTCTTCTTGCCCGGTACTTCTTTCATTATTACCTCTATCTTTTACCACTCAATTCACCTCATCCACCTTCTCCTCCCTATGATTGCTTGTAGGTATGTACACCTGAACTTAAACGAGATTTTTATGTCGTGCTTTTAATTCTACCTCTAGTACCCAGTCGCTCACCTCCTCAATATTCACTACCCTTATCCCCAATTTTGCGATCAATACTCTAGCTACCCCACGTTAACTCTCCAACCCACCACTATAGATTACCCGTTAACTATCACTTTAGTAGTCCCCGCTGTCCTTCCATCTCACATTATATAGCCTCAAGGCATCTACGTTCCCTCTATCTATTTCGATGACAATAAAAAAAACAAAGCGAGGCACTAATATAGTCGTTTAAACATAAGCTTCATTATCTTTTTCTCTTTTCGAAATCCTTTTTCCTCTTATTTCCCTTTTTCATGACTGGTGTCCCAATAACCCCTGCCACTTATCTATTTGGCGCTTCACTATGTGGTATGTAGACATATATGCGAATGTGTGGCGGTGGGTTGTTTCCGAGGGTTCACTTCACAAACTACCATCCTGTGAACCACCAACCTAAGGCGCTGAAGACGTGAGGCAGAAGAACGAAAGGGGAGTAGAAAAAAGGAAATTAATGCACAGTGTCGTCGATTCATGTTTTGACTTCAATATACCACACTGGATTATTTTAGTATAAATTAATCAACAAAATAGGACATTGAAAAACTTTATTCAAGATACGCATGCATGAAGCCTTAAAAATGACAAAATATCATTTTGTAACCTAAAGAGTCGGATTATTAACTGAAATTTGAAAGATGCTATCTAAAAATATTTTATTTTCAAAATACCTGTGAATTTGTTTCCTCCTCTGGCAGCCTTTCTGGATGCTCTGGCCAGCAGTAGAGTATATATAATATCCAAGTAACCAGTACCAGAGCGGGTAGAATCACAACTATAGGGAAATTATTCACTCGTTGACCCTGAAATCGACGACAAAATGTTCTAGTTATTCTGAAATTGCTCGCAACTATCGTGAAAATACCGCAAACAAATACATATATGCTACTTTATATCTGAAACTCTGTAACATGTTAAGCACATTAGTGAAAGAGATTTTTTCCATAATGTATAAAACACGGACTTTGTCACATTTATGCTGCAAACGGAATGGTGCGATACATTAAAAATTTCATTCTGATTTTCTCCCGAAGAATAGTTTTAGTTTAAAAGAAGAATAAGGTAAAATGGTTTAAACATTACATTCAGTAGTCAAGTAATTTGAACATTAATATCAATGTGTGAATAGTTGGAGAAAATTATTTAAAAGAAAAATAATTTTTACCACATTGTAATGATACAGTTAAGTTTTTTTCGAATAACAGTTTCCTTGAGCATATTTAAAATAATCGACCTCGGAGTGGTGACGACTATATTCATGTCTTCAACACAATAGATGTACCTAAATTAGAGTTGAAAAAGTAGAATAAATCAAGTTCTATCCATTCTCTCTGGAATCACGTATGTATTAACGCGAACGTTTGAAATTCGTTGGGTTAAGTTCACTGAGTTGCTGGTAAACAATGACCCATTTTGGTTATATTTATGAATAAAAATGTAGTCCCGAATAAACATTATAGGTAACTAGGCATCCCGGAATGGATTTAGACAGCTTATTATGCATTAATTGTCCCAGAAAACATATACCTCAAAGCAGGAATAACAAGTAGCTTAAATCTTTATTTGGTTTATTTGAAAGATTCGAGGCAAGCCAGATGCAAACGCTTTGGAAGCGCACACAAACTTTTTACGAGACATCTTCAACAATAGAATTGAATGATGATCACTCACAGTGACATTAAGTCATTGTGATCAGTTTGTAATCTTTACGACTTGATGGCAAATAGGAATATGATTGATCAGATGGATATTCAAGTTGAAGATGAGTGTACTAGCGGATATTAAAGTGCTACTATCATGAACTCAGCTTTGATACGTAGTGATACCATTTCTTTAATAAGGAGGCAGAAATATCCATTTGGGGACACTATTTTCGTCCCCAAAAATCTGTGAATCATTTAAATTAGGGGACCGCAATAACTACCTCCTTGCTGCAGTACTTAGTAATCACCTTACAAATCCTTCAGAGTGTCGTTTCTTTTAGCATCTGTAAAAAAATTCATTATAAACCATGTTTTTATTAATGTTTAATAGTATTCCACTCATTGAGGAGGGGATGAAATGGAGCGGATAAATTTAGTGGGCCTTGACTCAACAATACAGGTGGACGGTGCCAGGTTGGGTAGAGGTAGGAGGAGGATGGCGGATTATAATTTTAGGGTGAGGAGTAAAGGGGCAAGAGGGGGGATGGCATTGCTGTAGGAGGGGCAGGAGTGATGTAGGAATAAGACATTTTAGAATTGACAATGAATAGTGCCGGGAGGAGAGATGTCTTGTTCTCTACAGAATGGTTACTTCATTAACTAAGTGATACACATCGGAAGCTTTGGCAGGATGATGATTATTCACAGTTGCACTCATAAGTTTCACATTCAAATAAAATTTTGGCCTCTAGAACATCCTTCAATTTCATTCTTCGGCCCTTCAAGGTTCATTGATTATAAATATCAGTCGTTAAGAGAGACGCCCTGTGAAAATTTAATGTGAAAGTCCAAACACAATTGGTGGATAGTTGGTTTTACGAAATTCTACTATAGTTACGTTGTGAGGGAGCTTTAACCTCCAAAAAAACATTTCTTTCCTCCCGAGGCTCTATTTTAAAGTTCATTTACGATCAAAATCAGTCCTAAAGAAAGCCGCCACTGAGGGAAACAAATTTGAATAATTGCAATGATTTTCCTATTTCTTGAGAAGCGTTTATTAATTAAAATTCAATCAGCTCGGTTTTATAGAATTTAAAATTCAAATCTCGACAGTGGGAAACAACTTAATACAAAAATTCACTATTAAAAAATATATATTGCAAAATCAGAGAAACATATTGTTCAGAATAAATAAAGAAAAAATTCCCAAAGAAAGTCCCACTTTTGGAAGTTGATTTTTTGATGCACCGTTCTGTAATTACGTAGAAAAAGAGTTTTAACCTCCAAGAAATCTATTTCTTTCATCCAGTGCTCCTATTTCAAAGTTCATTCACAATGAACATCAGTCCTGAAGAGAGCCACTCTTGTCTTTAAATAAAAAAAAGACATCAGGAAACCACTTTTTTTACTTGAAATATTATTTTCCGATATAAATTATCACAAAATCAGAGAAAAACTGTGTAGAAGGAATATATAGGAAAAGTTTTCGCAGAAAGTTGATATTTTAAAGTTGCACTGTTTTAAAAAAACGCAGAGAGCTTTAGCCTCCAAGAAACATGTCTTTCACCCCGTGGTCCTGTTTCAAACTCCAGTCATAATTAACATCAGTCCTGAAAAGAGCCACCTCAAAAGAAAATATATCAGAAACATTGCAATGGTTTTCCTATCTATCGGGATGCGTTTATTAATTAAGTAAGTCGACTAAGTGTCTTTGAATCGAAAATTCAAATCAAGACATTAGGAAACAATTAATTCAGTTGAAATCGACTTTTCCGAAGTAAATTGTCACAAAATCAGAGACAAATAATATTTAGAATCAATAAAGATGAAACTTACGCAAAATATTTGAATTTGGAAGTTGCACTGTTAAACAACTACGTTAAGACAGAGCTTTAAGCTCTATAAAACAGAGGAATCTAACTAACTTCACATCTACAATTTTTCCTTCATTTCCCCAGCCACCAAGATTACGGACCTGCGGAGTGAAACAGAGGTGTTGGGGCGGGACGGAACCCGGGCCATAAGGGGATATTTGTAATGAAGAAGGCATTTATGACAATTTATGAAACGTTTTCATGATTTTCGGAAGGTTGAAAGTAATGAAAACGGTCTTTAGGAGTGCTCATGGATTTTTAAATTCGCCATAAGTATCGATGTATATATTTTAAAGATTCTATACCCTCCTCCCCGACCCACCCTTGGTGCGTGATTGGGCGTTTTTGGTGCCATCGTAGAACTTGGATGTAACAATAATTTATTGAAATAAATAGGTTTTTTCACTTTGAATACAGGATCTTTTGTTATATCTTTTCTCCATTCATTAATAAAAGACGGAATATATTCAAGAATAAAATCGTGTTCCGAATGTAAGAAGATGTAAATTTTAAGATTTTAAGTAAGATGAATATGTCATAAAATATGTCGCTTGACTTTCTCATTTCATTTTAAGTAATTAACACAAGAAATTCAGCACTACTTTTTTGGCCGAGAACACTTCCAGTGCGCCGCTTTGCTGCTGATCAGGGAACAAAATATAGCTGGATTGGAGAGTGCAAACGAATTGCAAATGAGGCATACGCTCGAGCTGTCTGTACAGTCGGTTGCAGATTATATTGATTCAATTTCAAAATTTTCTGAAAAAATATTTGATTAATCGAATGAGCTCGGCTCAACTGAGTAAAATCTCATCGTTGTACGAGATCTTTGGAAATTTCAACTACGTTTATTTACGGCGACTGGTTTCAATCAATACAGTACAGTACATTCTGGACAATACACTGGACTGTAAAAGGTACTTAATCCATAAAGTCTTTTTCCTCTTCGACTCTAGGCGAGGTTAAATGAGAAGAAAATAAAGGGAAAAGTTTTAAGGGAATTATTTGTAAGACAGTGGTGAAACCAGCCATGATACGAAAGAGTAAGACCTGGCCAGCGAAGAAAGTGTTGGAGAAGAAACTTAATGTGGCAGGAATGAAGGTACGATGGATTGTTAGAAAGACAAAAAAAGACAGAATTAGATATGACAAAATAAGAGAGATAGTAGGAGTTCTAAAGACATCGATGAAGGTTCAGGAAATTCGGTATTTGATTTTAGCATCTGATGAGATTGGAAGAGGGTCAAAGGGATGCTCGACCGAGATATGTAAGGTAGGAAGCTGAAGATATGAGGGGGAAAAATGAGTTGTTTGACGAAGGTATACTTTTACAAATACTACTTAATGAGTAACGCATATCGCCCGGATTTCAATGCGGTAGCTATCAATGTCTCATTTACTGAAGAAATATACTTAACTCTCAAGCGTATGAAGTGGGGTAGCCAATAGCATATTTAGTAGGGTAGTTAAATGGAGAAAGCTTCCTAAGCACGGGGGAAGAACGAGCACTGGTTTTTTGGGCTACACAGAGGATGGTAGAATTATTATCACTTCACACCAAATGTTAATTCTAACTAAATATGTTTTACTCCTTATGTTGAATGCATCCCGGGTTCAAAATCATATCACCACTGAACCCAACATTTTTCCGCTTCCTTCTCTTCCCAATTTTCCGAAATATGCCCTTCGTTATCCATGGAACCTTAATTCTGGAATTACTCAATATTATCCCCGATCCTCTCATGATTCCTGTATTTTTTTATTTTGTGTTACCTCAATTATTCTCTTTACCCTGTACTTTTATTTCATTGCTGTTAATAGCCCCTGTTATATCTACCTATTTGCCCCGTTCGAATCCCCAAAGTTTCAATTCACCATCAATGTACCGCTTTTTAGTCATAGCTTCACGCTTCGTTCGTTTAAATTAACGATCTCTGATCACGTTCGGTATCCGGAGAATGGCACTCATTTTTGGAAACTATTCATAAAGTTGTCTCGCCATGATATAATATATTTGCTACAGCTTCATAAGAGGCCAAAGTCTCTCAAATTATGCTGCAGGGGTAAGGATGCATAGTAATATACTCTATTAAACGCCCTAAAAGTCTGCAAAAAAGACAAACACATCCTGGTCGTATTAAAAAAATTGATTAATACTGCGCTTCCGTCACACACCTTTAAAACACTCATTTTGACCTTTTTTACTTCGTGAATCGCCACGAAATTTAAGTCACATGAACTACAAACTTGCCAGTATCTGGTGATAGTTATACTTAGGGTGAATTCCAAATCTACGAGAATCAGGAAATTTTCAAACCTTTTAGTGAGCTCTTTTTTGGACGCCATTGCACTGCAAGTAATCGTCTCCAGCTTCAATGTGTGGAAGTGAGTAATATTCATGATAAAAACAACTTTGTTTCAATCCACACAATTTATTATAAATGTGACCCGGGTGTTAGCAACTTCGTGCCATCATCAGGTAACAAATTTCACAGGCAGCCGGGTATATATATGGTTAGAGGTGGGTTGAATGTTTAAAGCCTGGTTTACAAGGGTCATGTAGAACGGTAAAATAAATTTGAATATTCTACTATCATCGTGTAAAAAGTTCCAACCATGTCAAATACCGAGTTGCGTCATGTAATGAGGCTTGTATGTACAAATAACGTACAAATGGCTTGACATGACTACAACCCTACCACCAACTTAACCACTTCATCGCCAACTTGACTAGCCATATATACCTCCTCCCTTTCCATTCTGCTCAACCCATTTGTCCATCTTTCCCCACCTTCAACCATATACATACCCGGCCGCCTGTGAAATTTGTTACCTGATGATGGCAGGAAGTTGCTGAAACCCGGGTTGTATTTATAATGAATTGTGTGGATTAAAACAAAGTGGTTTTTATCGTGGCCATTGCAGTTTCCTCTTTTGACCCCACTGTGGCGCGACAATCTATGAGTAGCATTTCCACTCTAATCTTTCCCGTTCGATTTAATTCCTAACTGCGCAATATGTCGTCGGTTAAACGCTGGAAACACGATTTTTGAACTATTGCTTCACTCCTGCTTTTTTCTAACTTCACAATGCATTCTACTGTCATTATTATGCCTTTTGATACACTTCCCTTCCTTATTCTTGCATTTTATACGCTTCACTATGAACTGCAATGTCGTTTTTACGCCGTTTCCTACACTTATTTCACATACTGGAAAAAGGCATTTTGAGTGTTCAAGGATTTGAAATTCGCCACAAATATCGATGCATATATTTTAAAGATTATCCCCTCCGCCCCCACCAACCCAAACTTGGTGCTTGGTGCTTTCTGTTAAGTGGGAATTGATGGTACAGCAAATCACATTAATAACAATTTTTGAAACAGTTTACGAATTTGATTGTTTCTTAATTGAAAGGGAGCAAACATTACTATAAATGCCTTATTTATTACCAAAAATCCCCTTTTACGCACCGAGGTTGGTTTCGGGGGGTAGAGGGGAAAAAATTTTAAAAATATATGCATCGACATTTGTGGCAAATTTTAAAATCCATTAACACTCAAAAATACCCTTTTCGTTACGTTTGACCTTCCAAAAATCACGAAAACAGTTTCATGAAATGTCATAAATGACTTTTTCAGTGCCAAATATCCCCATTTATCCCCATTCGTTTGTTTAAATTAATAATCTCTGATCACGTTCGTTACTGGGAGAATTGCACTCATTTTTGGAAAATATTTATAAAGTTTTCTTGCCATGATATAGTATATTTGATACAGATTCATAATAGGCCATAATCTCTCAAGTTTTGCTGCAATGGCAAGGATACCATCAAACTATCAAACGCCACAAAAGTCAGCAAGAAAGACAAACACGTCCTGGTCGGGTGATAAGGTTAAATGCCCCCAATATCCCCATAAATTTACAATATTTTGATCACAAAAGACAATAAAAGAATAGGGATATATATTTTGCAGAGTTGAGGGCAGATGTTATCCAGAATTGTTCACCTAACAATGAAGTAAACAGCAGCAGTTATCAACAACAGCAAATGGAATGGTAATTAGCTAATATTTAAGACAAAATGTTTCTAAAGAATAATAAAGTGCGTTGTCAAAACTATGTCCCAATGACAGTGTATACAATGACGCTTTGCCTAAAAACGAATAGCTTAAATATATACAAGCTGATTAGTGCGTTTGTAGAATTGGACAAAATGATGAGGAAGGAGGAGGTAGAAGAGGACAAAATGATGAATGAAATTATTTAGCATTTTCATCCGTTTCGCATATTTTTTCTCTAAAATTAGCTATTTGATATTCATTATAATCGTAAAAATATGAAAAATTACACTAACAAAAGGAAAATTAAAAAAATTATTTACTAGTCTTTACAGTGCTGCAGTTAAACAACGGATTCCTCGAAAACAGTGTGTCTGTCCATCTTTCACATAAATCGCAAATTGGACGGAAATAATACTGCTCCATTACCCGCGGTGAGTATATTCAAAGGGTAATATGTGGGCGAGTATAGAAAATACTTCCATTATAAATTCATAAGGGTGGGTGGTGGAAAAGAGTGAGCCAGGATATTTTTATTTAAAACGATGGTTATAAGGTAAACAGTTTCCCCACCATTTGAAATTCACAAGTGGTGATGTAATTGAAATTATCATCCACCGCACCAATGAATGACCAATTTTTTTTTAATCAGCTCTTTTCTACCAGGCGTATCATCTGCTGGGACGGCGAATGCAAATCCCATTAAAACGCTCGTGAAAGCTTTGCATGGCGCGAGATTACATTATGTGTAGGTTGCGGGTATTTATGGCCATGGAATTCATCTATAGAAGATCTTGCAAAAGTTCCCAGCGCTGCGCAATGTGCGTTTACGGGATATGGGCTAATTCAGGTCCACATTTCTGCTTTCCGGTGGCGGAGGTTGTACAGAGAAGTGCCGCTCTAACTGCTGCCAGCGCAAGCACCTCAAGAATTTGACTGTTACTTTTTACGGGATTCATTCCGCGATGTATGTTTTTTTAAACAACAATATTTCGCTGGTCCTCCTGCCAGCTTCATCAGGTTAACTGAACTGCTTTATTTGTCTCGCTCGTCTTTATATATAAGTCTGGACTCCCATTGTTGCCGGAATATGAATTTGAAAAAATTCGTTTTAGACTGTTACTCAACTTGTAACCGTCTTCTCGGTTGACGTTCTCCGGTCTCTTCGCAATTTCTACAACAAAACATGCATCGCGGAATGAATCCCGTAAAAAGTAACAGTCAACACTGCATCCGCGGAAGCCTACGAGCTAACCTCAAGAATTTGGATGACTCACAACTAAGTGCCCCGCCGTCACGTTTTGACTCGTCTCACTACGCCTCTCAAGAATGAGTCCATAGCAAGTCCACTGGATTGGGTGATGCTAGCCACTCGCCCAACAGTCTTGCTATTAAGCTAATTTTTTGAATTGCCTTGGTTGCCCTTCCTCATTTTCTCCCTCTCTCGTTTTCTTCCTCTCTTTTATTACGTACTTCCCCATCCCCTCTTCATTTCTTTGACGCACGGTTCAGCACAAGGGACGTTTTTAGTCACTGTAATGAAACTACAAGGGTATAGAGTAATGCAAGAGCCACATAAACGAGAAGATATGAAGCTCAAGAATCTGATAGTGCTAGTACTGTCTTAATATGCAGTAGTCTGCTAGCTGGATGAGATAAAATGCAGTCATTCGAGAATTGGACGTGAAAAAGAGTGGATAAAATATGGTTAATGCAAAGAAGGGATAACAGTGAAGTGCCCATATTCGTGGCCGAGAGGGGAAAGTGAGAGGAGACAGGAGGAAGAGCGATATTGAGGTGATGGGGCGGGGAATGAGGGTTATTGTGGAGGGAAGTTTGTTACGTCAGTGGGAATGGGTAATTCCTAGTGCAGACTACATTGAATTAGCATGCATATTATTGAATTTTAACACCCCAACACATATTTGCACTGCTATCGTAGTTCTGTGCTCCCGTTACTGGTGATCGGGATAAAAAAGGAGCAAGTGAACAAAAGAAAGGCCTCCACGTTCTCTCCACAAGATATTTATGCCGTTTTGAGGCTTTTGAAATGGTTTGCGAGAAAATGATATTCATATTTGCTTAGTCATCAAAATATCACTATCTGCCTTTCTATAATATTTGTATTTTTATTATTGTCGTTAATTTATTCTGGCTTTCACTCGCAAAATGCGATCACTCCTAGTCCCCCAACTGTAACCAGACTTACGTTCCTGTACCTGCTTCGTTTCATACCAGCAGCTCATGCTTATCTCAAGCATTAGGCACTTTTTTTCCGTCCTCTGTACCTTTGTCCTTTTTTCAATGCTATGCGAGGTGATATCATGATGCGTGGCATTGGATTAAATGAAAAATATTTGAATTATTTGTCGATCTTTTTAAGAGGGAGCGAATATCAAAAACATTGTTTGTCTACATTATTGTCACTCATTTCTAAAAACATTACATTCATAGAATGCCTATCCGTTTTTTCTGTATATTGAGCCTAGGCTCTCGGTCATCCCATTAAAGAACTGTGAGGCTCTTTGAGTATAATTCCAATTTTTAAGAATGATATTGTAATTTTATCACGGATCTAGGTTAGAGAAATGCGTTGATGGGACTAACTAATTTCTTTACTAATGGATAACCACGCCGTATATTTCTGCGTAATATCAATAAACCAGTTTTCGTTAATAAACGTTTTTTACATGTGAAACAGTCATTTAAAAATATTTTTAATGGCATGTTCATTTGCAAAATAAATTGGTAAATACGTGTTAAAAGGTGCCAGGATGTAAGTGAACTAACAACAAATATAGACGGATAGAGGGCAAAATAATGAAGGTTATATGGTTACGTTGAAGATATTACTTAAAGTCAGAGGATAGAATGACGGAACCAAAATGACTATAAAAAATGAATATCGTATGATTTTAAATAATTGTCGGCCAGTATGACATTGTGGAATAAAAACACTAGTATAGACAAAATAATCTAAACATTGTACCTTGTAACAATCGTACCAGGATGTAAGGGAACAAAACAAAAGAAGGATAGAGGGCAGTCATCCCATATTAGGGTTTAACGACAAAAGATAATTATGGAAATGAACTCATTTATTCATGCGAAGCGTATGGATAAAAAGCTTCCTTTCGTTCGTATTATTCTACTAACGTTTACTTAGCCCAACATGACACTATGAAATCACTTAAATAAATTAACACTGAATTAGCTTAATTAGTTCCTAAATATTGCCAGTTCTTAGAAAAGCCAGTAAGCCAGTTTTTAGAAAATATCACATTGCTCTAATTACACTCCACAATAATGTTTTCTTCCTTTTCATAGGCGGTCGATAAATGTGAAGTGAAATTATATTTTAAACAAACGATGAAACTATTTATGTGTTATATGTTTTGGTTAAAATATAATCGATTCCCTATAACTACTTTTTCATGCGTCATAAAATCGATATTTTTATTCTTCTTTTCAGAATAAAGTGTGATACCATAACTTGACTGAACTTAAAAATGAGAGAGACTAGGAGACTGAAAGCAGACCATTTTGCTAAAAATTACGTGTAAAATCTTGTGTTGAAAGATTAAATTTTATTTATTTATTTTTATTAATTTATTTTTATGAACTGCTGACATACGTATCATATGAATATGATTATTATTTACGTGAAAATCAATGAACATAAATACATGCCTTGTAGTAAGACCAACTTGGTGAAAGCTGCGTCAGTGATGTCAGCAGGTAAGGGTGTTTTATTAGTTTCACTTACAGAAGCAAGCTATTGCATAGAGAAACTTTGACACAGGAAAAATTAAAGTGCGTGAAAAGTTAACTATAATTTGAATAAAGAAAATCTTTAAAGGGACTAAATTTAGGAAAAAAATCATTAAAATAAAGGGCAACATACCTTGTCATCCTTCAAACTCGTATTCGGGTTATTTGATACCCGACCATCGTAAGGATTCGAGACAAAAGTGGTGGTAGTTTCGGAGAGGTCAGCCATATTGACAACTGCAAAGTCCCGGTCGTAAGATATAGTGGTTATTTCATCGCCTTGATCTATGAAGAAGTCATTCGATGATGAATCACTATTATTTTTCTCACGTCCGTCAGTGTCTTCCTCTGTGTTAATAGACTCGGTACGATTTTCTTCAAAGAAAACAGCCGTAGCATCGGAATATGTGAAGTTTTCCGTATACTCGCCCGTATCCACTGGGTCGTAGTCGCCATCTATGCCAAGCATGTCTTCTGAGGCATTTTCATCCAAACCCGCATCCACCTCTTTAGTAACACTTTTGTCTGCTGATACAAATGTCGACTTCTTGTTGTTTGTGTTATTGTATTTCACAGGTGGCAAGGTAGCTAGAGGGCCCTCAGACATATGAGATATGTCTACATCGTTCACTGCCACAACGGGAGGAATAAGTAACGCGGCCATAATCAGACCGAACAGCTGCCTACTGGAAACACCCATGTTTCCTATTACTTTGAACTGTTATTTCACTACAAGAACGTCGGTCACTCGGTAAACTGTCACTGAAATGAAAATAAAGACCTTTTCCTAAGCTAATTATCACTATTCAAACACCTTTTCTTAATCCACTCCACAAAATGAACACGAGAAACCTTGGTAATATCCTTTGTCAAAGCACACAGCTAAGAGTCACTTTGGCTTCTCAAGAGAAAATGACGTTCCTCTCTGTTAGCGAGTCTGCCACATGTCGGAACCTCCTGCCTTTTATAGACATAGGTATTCTTTGAAAAAATATTGTGACTCATTGCTCGATAAATTTAGCCACTAACTCTTCACGTGATTTGCTCCGGAAGTGTTTTATCTTAGAGAAGTAATTGAATCCCGTTTATATCTTTCTCAAGGTTTTTCTTTGTCTATTTAATTATCCGAGTGAGTCAATTCATTCTTGTTATTCTAAAAGAATTGATGTTTCGATAAACACTATTAAAAGGAAGTTGAATCAAAAGTAGTTACCTGAAAACTCGTGGAAAAGAAACATGAAGTAAATTAGTAATACCCCTATCATATACGCCTCCTGAGAAACTGAAGGTAATCCATGTGTAGAAAATTTCAGGGAGGAAATTCAGGTATTTTCACCCCAACATAATTCGGGATTTCTTGACACCATACCTTATTTTCACATTTAGGCGCATATGCGGTTTCTGCGTAATTAGTCGTTCCGCGGCTATGGTGCGAATGTGAACATTAATGTTCAAAGTTCGGCTTTTCTGTCATTGGCGGTGAATCTGAGCGTAAGATTAATCTCTTCTGTGACATGACTGGTGCAGGAGTCATGAATATTCACGTCCATTTTCTTCATTATTGGTCGTAAAATCCTAAGGTTGGTCTGTTACATCTCCATACTCTCTCCTATCTAATTCTATTTCCCGTACTTTTTAAGCTTGCTTCTATTCCTATTAAGATTTGTGCTGAAAAACATTGGGATATCGATAATTTTGAGTCGTTATACAAGACCTTTTATTTAATGATATTTGCACTTACCTGTAACAAATGTTCGGTAATATTTGTAAATAATTACGCCTACAGAGCGGCAGAAGAAGATTATGTAAAAAGGTAACGCGAATAATAAATTGACTTAAAAAGAATGCAATGAAAATACAATGAAACAGAAGTTATGTTATTAGGATGGAGAATTGTAAATTGAAGGATGATTCTGTGATATATGTGTCACGACGTATTACGACCTGACTCAGTGCTTCAATCCGTTTAGTTACCGAAGGTCATTCACGACTCATTCGAGCGAGAACAGTACTAAAATACATTCAAAATATCAGAGATGGTGTAAAACTCCTTTGTCTCAATACAAACAAAGAAATTTAACAGAGCTAAGAGAAGACAAAAAGAGATAAATCTAAGTAATCTCAAAAAATGAGAGGAGCATGATGATGAAAAGATTAATGAACTGCACATTCTTATAGTTAGGATATTGTCTGGAGAAATAATGTGACTCACATTTTAAGTATATATAACTTATGAAAGCAATGATAGTTTGTTACTCTCGAGAAAGGACAATTAAACAGCTAAATACTACCATTAGAATTAGAGTTTTTGAGATATGTACAGTGACTGCATTTATAGCATTTTCTATTTATGTCACTGCAATTCAAACATTCAATATTCCTCATTTAGACAGTATCTGTACGGTTTAGCCAACGTAAAGCCTTTTATAATTTAGTCGGCAATTGTTAGTATTTCTTAAGCAATGACGACCTCTTCATTTAAAAAAAGTAAACAAACAAATAATGACAAGAACCATAGGGAAAAAGTTACCCATTCAAAAAATAAAGGAAACTTGATACAGGTACAGTTTGTCATTATTCAGTGAATTACCAACAGAATGTATAAACCTTTAGATTTAGGAAGATACAAATTTTAAGAGCACCTATAGATTTACTTCTTCATTAAATTAGGGTGATTAGGGTGCTTCGACGACTAAGGTCATTCGCACAATAAATTAATAATGCAAAGGGACAGAGCCATTGGCCATGCTTATATTTTAGAAAATCTGAGTAGTAATGAGGGAGGAGAGGATGAGGCTGGAGGGATGGGAGGTTATTCGACGGCATCACCAGAGAAGACAGCAAGAATTGAAATTTTAAACTAAATAATTTACCGATTAAACACCACGGCATTCTTTCTATAAATCGTTGACATTTTTTTGCATAGGTTAAAATGTAATTTCTATAGTTTAAATGCTGTATCTTTCTTTGCTCTTAAGATATGGCAAATATTTGTTGAATATTTCCTCTGATTCCATCCCGGGGTGTCAGTTCCCATTACAGGTGGTTTCAGCACTACGATGTGCAAACGGTCCAGCTAGTCTTATCTCCAATAGAGGACTGAAAGCAGGCCTTGAGTATTATTTTACTTTGTTTCTCTTATGACACACTGGTAAATGTACCAAACTGGTCGAAGGCCGTAGCCATGATCAGGAGGGTTATATACGTGGAGTCGGTAATGAAAAGACATGTAACAGTGCGTCCTATTACCCAGTTTATTTACTTTTGTTAAAGAAAACTTAGGATGGCTAGTGCTTAATCGTGTTGGCCCATCAAGCGATGGGCATGGCACTGCAAACTGCCTGAGCCAACTTGAGGCGCTAAAAGATCTGTTAAGTATTTTAAACGAGAATAAAAAATCGCGATTAACTTTCTGCTGTTTATAATTTTTAATTAAGTGATAGGGTGGCATTGATTTCCTTCAGTTGTCTGATCAGCAGCGCTAATGCGCGCGCTGTTTCTATCGTAATTGAAAAGAAAATGTATATTTACTAGAAATACATATTCTTGATGAAGAAAAATTTCCCCATGAGGAGCGGATTCATTTCCTGTAAGCTTCTTCTTCTATATAGCTTTCAAATACAGATTGAGCGTTCCAAATTAAAATAAAGAACTATTATAATATTCATAAAATTAATACGAAAACGGCTTTCACACAATGGTGAAAAATGAAAACGCAAGGCTAAATCAACTATCAATAAAAGAAAATGCACCATATCACATGTTAAAACTCGAGACGGAATATCCCCATGCGGAAGGGCTTCATTACCATCAACTCTCTACCTCACTCTTTCTCTATCCCTTTACAATGAGCGTTTCTACTTAAATTGACAAACTATGGTGGTTTTCTCTGTTTAATATGACAAATTCACTACCGTATTTTTTAACGAAACACAAAAGATGTTTACTACTCTCAATAAAAGAGAAGCCGCCATCTCATGTAATAAAACTGGAAGAAACGGAAAGTCCCCATGCAGATGGGCTTCATTCCCATCAAGTCTCATACACTCTCTATCTCTCTCTCTATTCACATACTGAACATTTCTGCTTAAAATTATGATATACGGTGGTGTCATCCATATAAACATGACAAACGCATAACAGCAATTGTGAAAAACAAAAAAGCACTTGGGTATATGAAGACTCAAAAAAGTGAAGCCACGATCTCATAAGTTAAATGTAGAATAGATGGAATGTTCCCACGCGGAAGGGCTACATTCCCATCAAATCTTTCCCTCTCACTCTTTCTCAGTCTTTCACACATTGAGCGTTTCTACTTAAAATGTTGAACTATGGTGGTTTTACTCTAAATAATTATGATAAACACATTACCCCAAGTATGAAAAACACATTACCCCGGGTATGAAAAACGAAAAACACAAGGCTACATTAAATCTCAATAAATATGAAGACGACATTTAATGCATTGAGAAAGAAGTAACGTAATAACTCCATGCCCAAGGGCTTCATTCCCATCAAATCTCTTCCTCTTTTTCCCTCAATTCCCCTAATATTCACACACTGAGCGTTTCGGCTAAAAATAATGAACTATAGTGGTCTTCACCACATAACAATGACAAACGATTAGATTTAATTGTGAAAAATGAAAAATACTAGGCAATAACAATTCTCAATAACAGAAAAGCCACCATCTTATACTACTAAACTAGAAGAAACGGAATGTCCTCATGCAACAGGGCTTTATTCCTATTAAGTCTCCTCCTCTCTCTCCCACTCTTTCACACAATGAGTGTTTTGATCTAAAATGATGAACTTTGGTGATTTTTTCTAATTAAATATAAACAACGTCTTAACGAAATTGCGAAAAACGTAAAACACAAGGCTGTAACAACTCTCAGTAACTGAGATACCACAATCTCAATTAATAAATCTAGAAGAGACGGAATGTCCCCATGCTCAAGGGCTTCATTCAAATCATGACTCTCCCTCTCAATCACTCTTTCACACACTATAAGTTTCTACTTACAATAATGAAGAATGGTGATTTTTTCTATTAATAATAACAAATATTTTGTCTTATAGCATAAGGCTTTATTCCCATAAAGTCTCTTACTAACTCTATCTCACCCCCTCTCTTTCATACTGAGCGTGTCTGTTAAAAATTAATGATTAACAATGGTAGTTATCTCTGCATAAACATGACTAATGCATTACAAATGTGAAAAACGGGAAAAAAGACTAAAACAACTGTCAATAAATGAACATCCACCATCTCATAAGTTAATACTAGAAGAAACAGAATGTCTCCATTCGGAAGAGTTTTATTTCCATCAAGTGTTTTCCTCCCAATCTTTCTCCGTATCTTTCACACACTCTACGTTTTTGCTTACAATGTTCAAATATGGTGGTTTTTTCAATATAAGTATGACAAAGAGAATCCGCCATCAAATATATTGAAACTAGAAGAAACCGAATATATTCTAGCGGTTGGGCATCATTTCCATTAAGTCTCGTTCTCTCTATTTCTCCCTCTTTTTCAAGCACTGAGCGTTTATAATAAATATGATGAATTAATGTGCTTTACCGCAAATATGGCAAACAAAAAACACAAGGCTAGAACAACTCTTATGAAAAAGAAGGCACCATGTCATATATTAAAACTCGAATCAACAGATGTCAACATGTTGAATTACTTCCTTATCATCATGTCTCTTTCTCTTGCTCTCTTACTTTCTCTCATGATCTCACACATTGTTTCCTACTTAAAGTAATGAGGTCTTACGGTTTTCAATATATAAATATGGCAAACAAATTACCGCTATTTTGAGAAGCGGAAAATACAAGGCATACTTGTATTTTCCGCTTCTCAAACTCCTGACAAAAAACGAGAAGCAACCATGTTATATATTAAAACTAGAACAAACGGAATTGCCCCATGCTGAAGGGCTTCATACCCATCATATCCCTTCCCTTCTTTTTCTCTCATTCTCACTCTTAGCGTGTCTACCATAAAATGCTGCACTTTTCTCTACATAAATATGAGAAACACATTTCCGAAATTACCAAAAACGAAAAATACAAGGCTATGACAACTCTCAAGAAAAGAGAAGCCCCGTATTATAAATTAAAACCAGAAGATTCGGAATGGCCTCATGCAGAAGTGCATAGATCCCTTCATGTCTCTTCCTCTCTCTCTTTCACACACTCAGCGTTTTTATCAATGAATGATAAAATATGGTGTGTGTGTTATTATTATTTATTCCTGGGGTAGAAGCCTTGATTGTTTATACTCTCATCGTCACATCATTTATTTTCATCATTTTTTCATCATCATCATCATCATCATATGAGAACGTTCATATTCTCCGTGACTGCGTGGTCCTCTTCGGACTCCCGCCGGGCAGGCACCGGGGGGGAACGATCCCAAGGGGCTGGTTACCGCAAGCTCTCGCCCCCCCCCCCCCCCCGAGCCTTGGTGGCCCGCGAGGAGAAGTCTTGTGGAGGCTAGGCTGGAAAATTAGGGAGATATTGGAACTACTTTATCTTCACTCGGTATGAAGAGAACTTCATTCAAACCCCAGAAGGAATCAAAATGTTTTTGGGTGCCATTTATCTTGCTAAAGTTTTCCTCTCTTTCAATTCTTTTCTTTATTTTTGTATTAAGCTTTTCCAAAATGTGTAAATCGGCTATGTTTCCTTTAAGAAAGTGAGTAACTTCACTGTAAATGATGAACTTTGCTGTAGTGATGATGAAATTAGCAAGCTTGATGGCCTTGTTAGTTTTTTCGTCCTTTGTTGGCTTTAATCCTGCGTATATTTCTTGCCTCAGGACTTTGGGTCTTCCTGTAAGTTTTTTAACTGTTTTCGTTATGGCCCTCCAGATTTCTATTGTTTCACTGCAGTCGAAAATGAGATGGTAGGTTGCCCCTTCTTCTCCCTCACACCATGAACAATCTGATGGCTCCCTTAACCCGGCTTTCTCCAAGAAAATCGTGCTCCATGTGCTATTCTCCAAGCCACATCACTTTCCTGCCCGAATGATGGCCATTTCCGGAACTCCCGCGAGAGGACTTCGTCTTCAGTATGGTTGCCTGTGTGGGGCCACTCACGGGAGCGGCTTCCGTATATCACCTCTCTGTACACTTCACTTTTCTTGATAGGGAGGTCGAGTAATTTTTTCAGGTAGGTGCTATGTATGGAAAGTTTTCTGGTAAGAGTTGATTCCGTGATGCATCTAGTGGTTTGCTGAGAGAGTATTGGTGCATTTTTCCAAAAGTTTAAGAGATTTTCGTAGTACCTATCTGTTTTCTTGCTGACGTAATAATTTCGAGTTAGTAAGGCTTGAATCACATTTGGCTCATTCAAAACTTTCTTTATCCTTAAGGACGCACATGTGTGCCAGGGGGAGGTATCGTCTCCGTATATTAGTCGCTGGGCCTTTTGGAAAAAGAAGCCCTGAAGTCTGATGTTGATGCCGACTAGACCTAAGCCTCCTTCCCTAACTGGGGCGGTCACTATTCTCTTATTCACCCAGTGCCTTCTGCCTGACCAAACAAAATCGTTAAGGAGGCCTGGATATTTTTCAAGATTTTATCTGACGGGCAAAACGAATGAAGAGTATGCCATATTCTCGGGGCTATAAAGCCGTTGCATACCAATGCCCTTCCTCTGAGTGACAGTGCAGCTGCTCTTGGCGTCCGTAAGTTGACTCCCTTCGTAACTGCCTCTAAAATGAATTTTTCCTTGACCTCATTCCCTTTATCTTCATCGTTGAAGATCTCAATACCTAATACTTTGATGAACTCACTACTCCAGGAGAAACCTAGAGGGGAGTCTGACCTTCCGCGCCAGGATCCCGCCCAGAGTCCGTTTGATTTTTGCTGGTTTAGGACGGCTCCCGAGAGGCTGGCGTATCTGTTGAAGGCTGGTAGTAGTCTGTGGAGGTCTTCATCTTTCTCTATAAATACTGTAAGGTCATCGGCATACGCACTGACTGTAAGCGATTTTCTCGTAGATGGTGATAATTGTGGGTCTGAAACTGGCATTCTCACTCCGTGGAGAGATTTCTTCAGCGAAACTAACAGAGGCTCCAAGGCAATGGCCAAGGGGTCCTGAAAGAGGGCAACCTTGTCTGATTCCCCTAAAGAAGGGGATCTTTTTCGTTAGCACGTTGTTAATGTTAATTACGCAGTTGGCGCCACTAAAAGAGATTTGATGTATTTGATGAACTTGTCTCCAAAGCCCATACTTTTCATCGTTCTAAAGAGAAAGAAGTGGGATATTCGGCCAAAAGCTTTGCTTTGATCAAGGGTTATTATAGCTAGGGGTTTATTTTCTTCGTTCCAGTGGTTGACGCTGTCTCTCACTGTGGTTATTCCGTCGAAAATTGATCTTCCAGGTATGTAATAACTTTGCTCCGAAGATATTATTTTATCTATTACTGCTGATAGCCGCGTGGAGAGAGCCTTTGCTATTATTTTGTAATTTGTATTGAGGAGTGAAATAGGCCTCCAGTTACATAGGTCTAGATGTTCGCCTCCTTTATGTAGCAAAGTTATGACAGTTAAGGTGGTGGACTGGGGAAAAGTACCTTCCTCGAGGGCATTAACCACCATGTTGTGAAAGGGTTGCTTCAATTCGTGCCAAAAAGTTAAGTAAAATTCAGGCGTTAGGCCGTCGAAACCCGGAGCTTTGTTTTTGTTTAGGCTTCTAAGAGCGACAGCAAGTTCTTCAATGTCTATTTTTTCTTCCAGGGCCATATTATCCAGCTCAGGTAAGCGGTTGTTAACTAAATCTTCGTTAAAAAAGTCCTGTGCGTTCGTGGGCACATCCGAGAGATTGCCGCTGAACACTTCATGCGTGTATTTAAGGAGTTCTTTTGTCTGATTAACAACTTTGCCATTAATACGCAAGGAAGTTAATCGTTTGGGCATACATTTTGTAGCCCATTGGGCCAGCTTTCCTTTTATAGGGGCGTCCATTTGAACAATTTGCTGCCACCCGATAGAACTTATGATTTTTTCTGCTTCGATATCCATTTGTTCTTTTGAGTAGAAGAGATTGAGATATTTTTTTAGTTTTCTCTTCTTGTAGTCAATGGTATGCTCTTGTATCAGGTCTTTTATTCTCGTCCATTTAGAAGATGGTTTTAAATCTTCGCCCAGTTGAGATGCGTAAATTTCCAGTATTGCTTTCATACTCTCTACGTATTCTAAGTCTTGGAGAAAGCTGTTATCAAATCTCCAATACGCTCTTTTAGAGATGGGTTTTGAATCTCGACACTCGATTGCAAGCGCTTTGTGGTCAGAAAATGAGTCAATTAGTTTCACATTTTTCACCCAGTGTAGTTGATTGGTTTTAATATAAACTCTGTCTAGCCTCGAACTAGAGCTGGGACCAAAAAAGGTGTGTCCTTTGTCTCTTGGATGCATTGACGGCCAAATATCTACGAGGTCATGCTTTTGGATGATGGTGCGTAAGGTTTTTTCCATCTTGGGTCTTCTTTCACGATGATTAGTTCTATCTTCCTTAAGAAGTACGACATTGAAGTCACCAGCTAA
This sequence comes from Ceriagrion tenellum, assembly GCA_963169105.1. Lineage (NCBI taxonomy): Eukaryota > Metazoa > Arthropoda > Insecta > Odonata > Coenagrionidae > Ceriagrion > Ceriagrion tenellum. The sequence goes on from OY720638.1 coordinate 16,007,347, forward strand.
AAATATTTTGTCAGAAGCCCTTAGGGGAGTGTCTGGTATGTTATCCAGATAATCATCGAGAGCCTTCAAAGAGTTTTCCATATCTTTGTTAGAGTGCGCGCCGTAGAAAACTATCACCGTGATGACGTACAACGGGGGAATGGCTTTTCTTAGCTCAACCGCTTGCTCATGGCCTTCATGAATCACTGTCGTTACTGGTTGAAAAAAAATTCAGAAGACTTTTTCTTACACCGATAGCCGTTCGGGAGTATTGGGACGTAGGTCCGTTAAAGAAAAATTGAAAGTCGAAATTTTCAACGTGGAAGGGAGGTTTTTCGGTATTTACCTCTTGAAGTAGTATAATGTCGGGGGTGTGTCGATCTAGAAAAGCAATTAAATGGGCCCACTTGATACTACTCTTTATAGATTTAACATTTAAGGTTGTAATATGTAGACTTTCCATAGTTGAATATAGAGAGAGATTAGACAAATAATCTGTCACTCTTATCGTTCTTATATATGGACCTAATTGCGTGCTGAAAGTTTTTTTCTTATATTTGCGTGCAATCTCGCAAGACGCACACTCAGTGCTCTGGACACCTGGGATTTTTCAGCCAGCGTTAGTAGGTGCAGGATCTCTGGTGTTGTCTCAGTAAATTCTTGACTGCATTTCAGTGGGTCCCTCCTCCTTTTCGCTTGATCGAGGAACTGAATGAACTGAGAGCAGGAGATGGAGATGGAATCACTTGCTTGGTCAAAAATGCTTTTTATTACTTTAAGGTCTTCAGAGCCAATGGATTGTTCATGCTTTTCTTGATCATCGGATTCCTTATCTTCATTGCCCAGGAGCGAAGAGACAGGTTTCGTTTCTTCACCAAGTTTACTCTTCTTCTTCGAATTTTTAGCGCTTCCAGCTTCAGAAGAGGAAGAGGAAGGGGAAGACGGGCGTGAAGGTGGAAAACAAAGAGCAGCGGCATTATCAATGAAGGATGATGTGGAGGGAGTAGGAGAAGTGAGTAGCATGGAATCGGCGTCGACGGGAGGATCAGTGTCGGAGGAGACAAAAATCCCAGAGGTTAAGGGTGTTGGACGCGCCGCCAGAAGACACCGTTGCAGACCCTATCCGTTTTCATCTTCATCCAAGCTGTGAAATAGTCTATACCACCAATTTTTGATATAATATTCGCAAAAAATGAATCTGTGTTTTTCTCCAACGAATATGTTGTGTATGGCTTACAATTGTAACAATTAAACATAAAACTGGATCAATATTAGGGTTTCTTTAACGCATATCTTGGCAACACATGAACCGATCAGGATGATTCGTTTGAGAAAAACACACAATTATCCTTTATCTACCATGAGTAAGTACCATCATGCACTCATTCATTGACGAAAAGCTACAAAGTTATTAACCATGAAGCCATGCGCGGTGTGTTTCGTAAAACGCACGATACGCATCTCGACTTTCCTTTCTCTCCCGTGTCCTTCCCCTCCAGTCCCCATTCCACCTTTTCCTCTCGCCTCCCGAGGCAGAGTGCCCGAGGGCTGGGAGGTGGGGGAGAGCCTCTCTCCCCAGCGGATATCAAGTATCGTCTTCGCTCAAAAAAAGGTCTCCTTTCCCCCAACCTCTGCCTCAAAGCTAGCTTTGTTTTGTTTTCCAAGCCGAGAAGACCCTGGGCAAGAGACGGTGGTATCTCAAGAAAATGTTTTCAGAGGCGGGTCACTAAGGAATAGAGCTTTTAGTTGTTCGGTCAGAGCTGTCGAGGTGGTGTGTTCGTGCCAGTGATCCAGCGTGTAGGAAGGACTGTAATATGGAAGAATGCAAGAAGCCTTACAGAAAAGCGAGATATCGCAGAGGATACAGAAAAAAGAAACCAGTGTACAATGTGCAGAATCTTACTCGGAGGAAAATATCAAAACAAGGTACGTATCTAGTGTTATGTGTTGTTTTAGTACGTTACATTGTGTACGATGAAATGTCACATCTTACCACGGATTCTAAGCGCGTTGTTTAAGCGGCTAAATCGGCGAGGCACATACGTATAGTATTCATATTTTTGTTACAGAAGAGATTGAAAAGGAGTTTCAAGCACCTAAAGCAGACTCAACGGGTAAAGGAAATACCAAAAGAGAAAGGTAAGGTGAACGAATTTTTCTGCTTCGCCGCGCCTTGTGTCATTGTCACAAATATACGTTTCATCTTTATCCCCATAACTCTGATTTTTCTGTAGTAATTTTTTTCAGAATTTTGTTTAAAACAATTATTAAAAATTATTTACGCCAGGGATGCATACGCTGAGCCCGGATGCAGTCATTGGCCGGAGAAATCCATTCAAGATGAGGCGGAAATCCCTTCGAATGATTAAGTCACAGGTAAGAAGGACGAAACTCAAAGTCCTGCGAGGTAGATGGCAATATATATATATTTTGCTAAGCATTTTCTTGCCAATTATAGCGAAGTTCTCTCTCTCTCCCTTTCTATGCTGCAAACTTGGAGGTGCATTTCATCGTGCCATGGCATTGATTTTGAATTCCATTTTTGAACTGTACTTAGTCCTTAAAACTTTTATTAATCCATCCAACGTTATTCCCGCTACAAAATGAATTACCAAACTAATGTCACTTGCTTCGTACTTTATCAACTACTGCTGTGAAAAAATGTTTAGCGACGTATAATTCATCCCAGAGCTACCGTTCATTGGTTACCCAAGTGCTGGAAAAACGCAACTAAATGCATATTAGTCTTTTATCCCTTTCGAGTTTCAACTTCATGAATTATTCAAATGTGAAGGTATTGAAAGCGACGTACTTCTAATTGATACGCCTAACTTCCTTAAATAAGGTCAGAAATGTGTCGTGTTTGGACTTATTCTTTTTTAAATTTTGTGCATGTATTCAATATTTTATATCCATTGAGGTGCACCTTAAAATGCGATTAGTTATTTTTTATCACCCTAGAGCCCACTAGGTGACTCATACTAGGAGCTTGCCTCTTGAAAAGGTGAGCGTCGAAGCATTTAGTCCACCGAAAGTCTGCTAATGGGAAGAGTTGAGAGGAAATTTGACACTCGGAAAGATATCTAATCCTATTGCTCGAATGTAATATGATAGTTTTTTCTCGGAAGGGAAGGACCTTTTACACTTCTCCCATCCTCCAGATTTATTCTTCCCCTCCAGCGCCATGACCCCCTTCCACTTCCGACAGAGGCGAAGCTAGCGGAGGCTCCTCGCGTTACAAAAACCATTAAAAAGGGTCATTTCAAATCGCAACCAGCCCCCTTGAGTTTAAAGGCGCGCGCGAGGGCGCTTCTTGGGTAGAGGTGGACTCAGAATCTGAGAATAATAGCGGGGTGGAGGGAATGGATGGTGTTTGGGGGGGCTTGAGTGAAATCCGTCGACATCGACGGGGTGAGGAGTGGGGAGGGGTCAGTGGAAGTTGAGGGCGACACGTGAGTCACGTCGCTCTCAGGTAAACTTACCTTTGTTCCCTCTTGTTTGTTGGTGGTGAGAGACTCCATGGGAATGACCCGTGGTTGTTTCTCCTGCGGCTGAGGTGGGGAGGGGTCCTCCGTTTGAATGCGCCCTCGTTGGTGGGATGATGGCCTCTCGAGAAACGTGGGGCACGCGGCTGCATGGTGTCCCGTTGCTTTGCAGTGATAACAAGCGTCGTCATCAAAATTAACCCTCATATGGATTTACGAATTTAGTTACGTCGTTGGATTTACGGCGCCGCAGCGGCGCTGCGTTATATTTTGTCATTATCTTTGAAACTTGGCCTTTCTTAGCATGTTTTCTGATTGATAATGCTAGTGACTTCTATTATATTTGTTTTTAACCGTGTTTTGCAATATTTAACCCATTATTACAGAAGTTATAGCTAAAAATCTTTAACACTGCATTCTTTTCCGTTTGTTGTCGTAATACTCTCTTTTTTGGTCCCTTATACGGTTATTTTCAAATGAAGGTATTAATTTCATGTGTAATGGTTGTTTTAAATATTTTTTCTGATATGCAATGCTGGATAAACTGCACTTTATCATGTACAATTGTTTCATTTTTTATGCATCCAAATACTAAAAATGAGGACCGAATAACAGTCACATGGGTCGATGTAAAATAATTTTGCTTCACTACATTCACCCACATGTTATATCTTAGTAGTGTGCGCAGAAGCCTGAGTTCTTAAACGTTAATAATTGAAAAAGGGTTGGTGGAGTGAGAAGAGACGAGTGATACCGTCGTGATTTTTAAGGGCTATATTCTGACGATCAAGGCAAATGTAACGGACATTCTGGGAGTTTATATCCTACAATTTCTAAAAAAAAAAGAAAGGATGAAAGTCAGATGGGTTGTGAAATATGAGTAATGTGGGACAATCGGCGACGCGTCAAAGAGTCCAGTGCCGCATTGGAGGGTGGGATAGAAGATTCGGTATTTTCGGCCTACAGTGGAGCCCATTCCCTCACTGAGGATGTCTCCATAGAGATGGACAGGTAAAAAAGATGCGGGGGAGTGCGGCAGATGAGGTTTTGCTTCTGGATTGGTGGGAAAGGCCAAAATAATTATTTCTAAGAAGTTTGGGTTGTAGGTGGCAAGGAAGAAGGAGCAGGAAATGGAAAAAAAACATGGAATACGATGGCGTCTATTTTCTTCGGTCCGGCGCTGCGTGAGGGACCGATGGAAAAGGAGCTAGTGTTCTGGGGTGACCAAAATACTACCCTCATGCTCGGAGGAAACCCATCACCTTTTCTTTCCGTAGCATTGCACTGACCCAAACATTGAGACCATCCGTACTTTCTCACTAAGCCTCCTTATTTGTCATCCTCCGCCTACTTTCTTCCCCCCACAAAAACTGAATGAACTTCTCCTCACCTCCAACGACCCACCCGAACTAGACCTTCTCGGAATGAAGGGAGGGCCACCCCGGGGCGCTTTGCGATAAGGCGCGGATTTCCTGTCCCTCACGCAGCGATGGACGGATGAAGAAAGAGTAGCCTATTGTGTCTAATTGCCTCCTTGCACTCTCAACCTTTCTTCACGATACGGATTTTCTACGCTTACCTGGTCTAACGATCCCGGTATTCCCTGATCCTTGGCAGTCGACCCTCCACCATGTATCTCCACCCCTTCACCTCAAAAAAACCTCCATGGAATTACCCACCTTTCTCCTCCTCACTCACCCTTTCACATTGATAAACTTTGGAGGTCTAAAACCCATGTGCATTTGAGTATACAAAGAAACGAGGAATATATTTACAAATTTCCACTGTGGTAATTCCTCTATGTATTTTTTCATCATGAAAATATTTTTACCATGCAAGTTCTGTCAATGCCAATCCATAGGTAAACAGTTACGTCCTGGGAAATAATATTATCGCCAGCAATTTTATGAAGACTATCGCAGCCGCAAAGGAATATTTTCGAATGAGAGGTACGAGACATAACACCAACCGTGCGATGTGTTCTTCACGGTGGTCAGTCAAACTTTTGAATAGTCGTCCCGAGCCTCAGCTACTCATTCAACGTGAAATTTCCACACGAAGGTAAAGAGGCGCTATTGCATGAATTCTGTAAATATATTGTCGTTAAATTTTCTTAGGATTGCTGCTTGGTATAATTATATACATAGTAACCCTGGGATGTCCCCAAAGTTGGCCATCTGTACAGCAGGTACGGAGGTAGAGGAGGGACGCGGAGTGGAGAAGGTACCCTAACAAAATAATGCCAGAGGCCATGGAAAAAACACCCTTAGGCTAGCCATGAGTTTCTAAGTATTATTCTTGCAAATAGATGAAGTTTTGTCAATGAACATTATAAATTGGCAAAAATTATGATTATTAGATAAAAGACGAAGCAAAATTGGCATAGTAAAATTTTCCATTTGTTAAACAATTTAATTTTGTTTATAAAGTTTAAACTTTTAAATATTATGATTATAAATAGAAGATACCATTTCATACGAAACATAATAACTTTTAAATTAGTATTGAGAGTGCAATCCCTGACGTTGCGACGAGGAAACTCTCGGCGCCGCAGCGGCGCCGTAAATCCAACGACGTGACTTTTTTCATTAGAGGCCAATAAAATGAAAACTATGCACACTATACATATCAAAATACATATTTAGCCTAAGAAAGCAGAAAAAGTAGACTACTGAAAGTTTCAGAATGATCCATCGGAATGGAAAATTTTAAAATCATTTTAAAAACCCCGAGCGCCGCTAAGGCGCAGAGAATCCATATGAGGGTTAAGGAAGACACGTAAATATTTCCCGTCACGTCTCCCCCCTCTTCCTCTCTCACTCTCCTTCTCTCTACCTCTCTCCTGAAAACATTGAGCGTTACTGTAATAAATGTTGAAGAACGGTGGTATTTTCTAAATAACAATGACAAACCCCTTACCCCAAGCGAGAAATACAACAAACACAAGGTTAAACATCTATCAATGAAGAAGAAGCAACGTATTATTCATTTTAACCATAAAAAGTTGAATATATGCATGTGGATGGCTTTCAAGTATAAAAAACGATAAATACTAGACTATTACCACTTTTAATAAAAGGGAAGCCGCGATATAAGATATTAAACTAAAAGAAAAGTATGTTTCAATGCGGATGAGCTTCATTTCCATGAAATCTTTTCCTCTCGATGGCTGCTATTGTGTACTATAACGCTGTAGCCAGAAAAAACTTTCGTGACGCTTTTGTTCCGAAGAATAAAGTCAACGACGCTTTTCGCGATTCTGAACGCTAGACTGACGCCTGGGAGCGACGCTATTTTAGGCGACGATTTGATCACCGCGCTCTTCTAAAGCATCACGCTATTCTTGAGTGAAACGGCCACCTGATTCTTTATCACACGTTATCTAACGAGGGTCATGCAAAATATGCACTGCGAAGTGTTCCTAAAAACGTAAAATAATAGCAGGATTGACTTGTCAATCCGTATATTCAAGTAAACATAAAAAATACTTCTCATAAAAAGTAGGCAAATGTGCCTCGCCTACCTACCCAGACTCGCCGATTTGAAAGCTGTATTTTCTGTCGTGCATGAGGTCAAAGGGAACGATAATTTGCTTTGGACTTCATCAAACATGCCGTAGGTTTGCTGTAATTACTCAATTTGTAATCAGAAATATCAGCCCTAAGTATAAAAATGCTGTGAAAACGTTTATTCTCAATAACACATATGGTGCAGTGGTTAGCGTCGTGTATTCTTGCTGGCAATGGTGGTAGTTCAATGAATTTTGAAAAATGGAAAACACGAGGCTACAACAAATCACATAAAAGGAGAATGAACAATCTCATATATCTAAACTAGAAAAATGGAATAGCTTCATTCCCATCAATTCTCTTCCTCCCTCTGTCTCTCTCATTCTCACAATGAGCGTGTCTACCAAAAATTGATGAACTATGGTATGGTATGGAACTATGGATGGAAAATTGATGGTATTTATCTCGATACACATATGACAACAAATTTCCTCAATTAGGAAAAATGAAAAACACAAGGATATGACAACTCTCAAGAAAAGAAAAGCTACCATGTTAAATATTAAAACTAGAAGATTCGGAATGGTCCCATGTATATGTACTATCACTTTCAAAAGTCAGTCCAAATGACAGGCGCAGTCGTCTCCATGCTTTCCCAAAATCGAACTTCGCGTATTGCTTAAGCGTCCCATGTCTACCGAGAGTCAATTTGACTTCATTGGCTTATGCAACTGGTGCAACTTGGCTAATTTACCCAGGCCGAGAGACCCAAGCATGATTTCCGAGCTATAAAACCATCGTAAAACCCCTCCCATAGTCAAAACAGTCCACCTCAGACGAAAGCCGAGAACCATTTAAGGTTTAGTTGGGAGTTCTGTATTACGCGAGGAAGGTGGCGAAATATTTTCTGAGTCATCCTAAGGTCACAGGAAGGCCGAGTCCAGCACAAATGAGACAAATAGAATTTCCAGCACATTGGGAAAATAGCATTATAATATTTTTGAACTCATTATCCTCTAGTGAAAAATGCGTAAATAAAGACGCCAATGTAAATATATTGTTATTCTTAGCCTTGATATAAGTGCGGTTACCTTCCGTATTCGGTTTCACCTGTTTCGGCGACGAAGAATACTAAGTCATTTTTCCATAGCAGTAAGTTAAATTTCAGTAAATCCTTCAAAAAGAGTTTTGTTGGACTACAAGTAGTACCAACACTTTGAAAATCACCTCTGACTCCCATCCTTGAAATTGAAAAGATAAATTGCTTTAGAAGCAAAATTTTGATTTTTTTTATCAGGGTCTAATGCTGGTAAGGCAATGATTTTAGAAAAGAAATGAGAAAACTTGCCTCTCAGATAATTATTATGTTTCAGATAAATATATAAAATCTTTAGAATGAACACAACAAGCTGAAGAGGGGAGATTTCTAAGAGCGGTGGTGCGAAATTTTGTCGCTGAAGCTGTGGAACCAGTAGGGAGAGAAAAAATTACGTCTTTCGTCTCCTTAGTTGGTATTTCTTTTCTTAGGAGCATAGCAAGCAAGTATATTTTTCCTCGTGAAAAAAACACCAGTTTCTTCTTCTCTTATCCGTTAGTATTTCGTGCATCGTGTAGGGACAAATGATCACTTGATATACTTTTTTTTGAATTGCAAAAAATGGTATTCAGCTGGCAAACTTCTAGCTGTTGATGTGCAGCTCATTGTTTTCAGATGGACATCATAATTTCGACAGTTGATTCCCTCAAAATCTCAAGGTATTTTTTACTTGTAGCTGTAAACGTATTTTATGCTCGTGATTTAGTGGTATACTTAGGAATACATAAATTATATCCCAAGAGCTACATCAGATGAAGTTGTCAAGATACTATCTGAGCCACTTTGCGGTACGAAAAGGCATATTACGATTGAAAAACACAAACCAAACTGACTACCATTGGTGCATTACAAAAAAGTGCCAAGTGCGAAATCCTTGAATACCTCTCAATGCTTCTCAAGTGTCATAGTCATGATGATGATGGCTGCCGTATGATGTCAAACAAGTCGAATTTCTCAGCAACATAAAACTTCACCAATGTTTATCGGAGATATAAGAGAATACGCACAAAATATTTCGTCGAAATGATGGTTCAGCAAGGCGCTTCTATGAAATTAGACCACTCGAGATGGAATGACAAGATTGTAGCATATGATGAAATATTTCGACGTTAAGTACTCACGTGCTCGTTCATTTTGCAACGAAAACATTATGAAGGAATCAGGATTTGTTAATGTGAGGAATAAATAAAAATTTCCAGTTGCGTTCTTGTATACATTTAAAATATAATACTCGTTCATCAGAAAACATCTTTAATATTTTGTAATATCGCAATTTTTTTCAATTACAGGCCATAGTCGTGATTGCATTGATTCAAATAACTTTTCTAGTACTAGGGGACGTCTGTCTATGGAATCCCTTAAATCCGACATTTGAGTCCCTAATGCCTCTGAGCTCTTATTTCCATTGTAGTTCCATTCGTTGGGAATTATTTCTCAGACATTCTCGATTGGGTTAACGTCCGGTGAGTTGGAAGGCCAGGGTAAAATGCTAAGGCAAGGGTTATCTTAAAAAATTGCTTAGTGATATTAGCTAGATGTATCGGACATTTGTCCTGAGCAAAAACCACCTCCTCATCCTCACGAACGGCTTTTTCCGCGTAAGGCAATAACTGAGTTCTTAAAATATTAACATAATCCTCGGCGTTCATCCTAGCTAGGGTTTTAACGAGAGGTCCCGGTCCAGCCGCAGAAATTGCCCCCAGAAACTCAGGCTGATGTGACCAGGATTTTTAGTTCTAATTAGATGCTCTTGGTTATATATGCAAATACAATGACCAACATCAAAATATACATATTTTCATGATGGTCATTTTAGTGGTAAGGACTTCTGCCGAATCATCTCCTCATGTTCTCATTTTGCTGCTATTTGGTGCATCTCGGACGTTCGCTTTTCGTATTAGTCTCTTATGAATCGTCACCATCAAGACTCCTTTTCAGCCACTTATAGACGTTTTTTTGGTCTACGTTTAATTCCGCCGCTATTTGCTGCACCGCTTTCTCACTCTCAAAATATAAGGAAATTAGTATTTGTCCCCTTTAGGCTGCGCTTAAATGTGCATTGCCACGCCGATCCATTGCCTCGGCATTTTGGAGGACGCACCAGACTACCTCTCAGAGTGAAACTCACGGAACTAGGAACTTTCCTTTGCCTTGTGGCCTTCCCTCGGGAGGCGGAGAAGATAGCGGGGCATTTAGAGATAGTGGAAGAATGCAATGGAAAGGCCTTCGTGAATAGTGAGAATAAGTCCAACTGGCCCTTTGAAGTCATAGAGGGCATAGGCAATACCCGAAGTTCCAGCCCAGCGGAAAACATAGTTGCTCTCGCTGGCCGTGGGGAAAGACTTTTGAAAGTGATAGTACGTCAGTGATTTCATGTCTCTTCCTCTCTTTAATTTTCACACACTCACAGTTTCGATCAATAAATGATGAAATATGGTGGTTTCCTCTCTATGCATGACAAACACATTGCCGCAATTGTGAAAATCGGAATACAAATGGCTATGACAACCTTCAGTAAAGGAGAAGTCACCTACTCACATAAATTTAAAGTTTTAGAGGCGGAATATTCCCATACGGAAGGGCAACATTCCAAACAGGTCTATTCCTCCCTCTCTCTCCCACACTCCCTCTATTTCACTCTGCCTCTTTCTCCCACGCTCTCCTTCTCTCACTCACTACCCCACTTCCTTCCTCCCTTTTTCTCTCCCTCTCTCTTTTACACAATGAAGGTTGCTACTTAATATAATGAACTATTGTCGTTTACCCTGTATTAAAATGACAATCGCATTACCGTATGTGACAAAGTGGAGAAACACACAACCACTCTCAACAAAGATTTTTTTAAACCATATTCTATTATTAATCTATAAGAAATGGAACGTCTCAATGCGGATGTGTTTCATTTCCATCAAAACTAATTCTCCCTCTCTCTCTCTTTCTCACCCTTTCCCTGTTCCAGACACGAGGCTTAACCACTTTACATTATGAACTATGGTGAGTATCTTTAAATTGAAATAACACATGCATTGCCACGATTAAAAAATGACGAAAATCACAAGGCAGAAAATACTCCAAATAAAAGAGAAGCCACCATCTCATACGTATGAACTAGAGGAAACGGAATATCCCCATGCAGGAGTGCTTCATTCACATCTCTCTCTCTCTCTCGCTCTCTCTCCCTCTCTCTCGCTCACTCTCCCTCCCTCCCTCCCTTCTCTCTATTCCTCTCTCTCTCGTGGCAAGTAGTCGAGTGTGTTGTAGCTCCGAGTTTTCAGCGAGTTGGAGTAGTTTCTTTTGCCGTTCCTGGCTTGTTTTGCATACCATCGTGTGCAGGTAGTATCCCGCTGCACGTTGATATAAGAATTCCTGAAGTTGTGTGATATTTGGAGTTTAACGTGTTTTTTTGTGTTGAACTGGTGACGACCAGTGTATTGTTCATTACCTGATTTGGTTGAAGTAAGCCTCTTTAATGTCTACCTTTGTTTCTTACGGGTGCAGTGTCTTTTTGTTTCTCCTTTGGTTTTTGTTTGGTGGAAAACGAAGTGTTTTTCACTGAGATATTTCGTTTTTGTGTTGGATAAATATCCAGGATCGACATCCGGGTCGACCGAGTGTCTTTTTTTTGCAAGAGGACCCTAAGTAGGGCCACTTTTTCCAGTGTAAGCGGTTAGTGCCAAGTTTTCTACGCGTACTGGTGTTACTCTCACCTTCGTATGTTTTGTTGAGCCCAATTTATGGATTTTTAAATTTTTGAATTGGTGTTCGACATAGTCTGCAACCAGGAGTGTGTGTGTTATCGCTTCTTTCAAGTCGCTACCGACTCCGTGACGATAAAATATTGTAATGATTTGTGTGCTCTGTGTTTTCTGACTGGATGTAATTACCGAGTGGCTAGCGGCTTTTTGATCCGAGTCCGAGAAATTATTGGTCCCTAGTTATCAAATCGCGCAGGTTCAGTGCTTCAACATACCCCGCTCTAGAGTGAGTAGTGAGCCCACCGGCTCTGCCAGTTTAGTGTTTCTTTCTTCTATACCGTTTCATAAAGGGTATCGCCCTTAAGGAAAAGCAAGGCCCTCATTCGAAGGGCCCCCTTTTCAGGGGGTGGATCGTGAGGAGGCCCCCATCTTCACATGAGTACAACCACGGAGCCCAGCATGGATCGGCCCGACGCCCCTGCGTCCGCAGGTCCTGTCTGGTCCTCACCACCCCTGCCTGCGCCCATTAGGACAGGAGAATCCCCCCTCGCCGCCAACGGGAATCCAACCCCTGAATCAAAACCACCAATCACCTCCAACCAGCTACCCAAGCCCACTCCATTAATGGCTGTTCAGGTCGATCGCCCTATGCCCCCAATACCACCTCCACCAATCCAATAACCACCACCGCCAGTCCCGTCCCTATGGTCTCTCCCATTTGATATTCTTCTGTTGCCCAGAGGGAAACGTCTACTCCCACTGCCAATATCCACACCGACGTCAATGGCCCGGACAAAAGAACCGCAGTTGTCTGTGAGGCTTTCGAGGGGCTTCCCTTTGATGAATATCTTCTAGCAATGCTGTCGGTCATCAAGCCAACAGATATAGTTTATTCATCAAAAATCAGCAACGGGAGGATATGTACCTATCTGAAGACCTTAGGACAAGCCGAGAGGGTCTTGGCCACGTCGCCCCTGGTGTATAACAGGAGGCAATTTACCTTCCGCAAAGACGTGTCGGGCGCGACACGAATATTCCTATCTAACGCTATCCCGGACATCCCTACATCCACCCTCCACCTAATGCTTTCCTAATATGGTAGGGTCATAGGAGCTATCATCCACGTTAAGGCCCCAAGCCGTAACCCCCTTCTGGGCCATGTGAAGGGTTTCAGGCGGTTGGCCAATGTAATCGTACAGAACTTGGAGGTGCTGCCAGTGGCTGTTCCAATACATCATTCCGACACTACTCACACTGTTTTCCTCAACCTGGACGACATAACCTGTAGGAATTGCATTAGAACCGGACATCACCAGGCACGGTGCAGCATTCCCCGCCCCATGCCCGTTTATATCACACCGGAGCAGGTGACACCCGAAGATGTCGGTACAACATCACAACCCTCGACTTCAACTGATATAACTGGGTTGACTTCAGTCAATGTACAAGCGCCAGTCAGGCTCACAGGCACATCTCAGCCTCCCACACCCTGCCCCACCCTTGTTGCAGAGAAAGTCAATACCAACCTGCCACTACCTGGGTGTGATGAATCCATGGAGGCAGAAACCAGTGGCCAGCGGTCTCAGAAACGTGAACTTGCCTCATCGCCACCCGAGGAGGGATCGAAGCGGATCGCCGTGGAGGCCGTAAACGACGAGGACGACCGGTATTCTCATACCACCTGCGAATCTGGTAGCTCGGGGACCACCGTCACTTCCCAGCAATTAGACAATCAGGTAAAGGGGCCGGATCAAGTTTTCACCCGAGCAATGAGGGAAGTCCATAACAAAAAGAACATCGTCCACTATTTGAAATGTATTGGTTTTCAACCGAAGGCCTTCCTTCGTAAGGTCGAAGACTCCTTCTTGGAAATGTCCCCCAAGGAAAAAAAAATGGGAGGAAGGCCCAAAGGTAGCGCACCTTTTTGAACCGCCTCAGGGGGGAAATCAGGATGTAATGCAGGGAAGAGAAGGGCAGCAGAGCATCACATCATCCATCATACCGCAAATCCGAGCAGTTCCACCGAGTTTTCCGATGCTGCCTTCTCTCTGCCAGGCTACCAGTTGTACCGCAACGACCGCGAATACGGGGCCGGTGGTGGCGTCACCATCTATTAGTGGCACCCGTCACCTGCAATATAACCCAGAGACATCCGCTGCCCTCCTCGCCGTGGCCCACATGTACTTGGAGACCTCACTGGGCGGACTTCACGGAGACCGTCCAGAGCAAGGACGACGCCGTCATTGCGATGACGGAGACGCATCTCTCGCCAGGTCACGACTCGGCCTCCTTCGCCCTCCCGAGTTATACCCTACTGCGACATGACAGGACATATGCCAGAGGCGGGGGCGTAACGCTGTACGTCCGCGACGGCCTATCGGCCAAGGTGATCGCGACCTCCACGTCCTCCCCAACGGCCAGGGAAGAGTACATATTCGCCGAAGTGGAGGCATTCTTTGGAAACGCCATCTTCGACGTGGCGTATTGCCCTCCGAAACCCCGGGCACTGGTCTCTGTCATCGACCTCTTCGTCCGACTTCGCGGGGGTCGCCACACGACCCTGCTCATGAGTGACTTCAACGTGCCGGTGAACAGGGAGGACTACACCACCAAAGCCTTCACTGCGGCCATCAGGGACAGGGGACTCTCCTTGGTGTCTCTGAGGCTAACCTTTCACTCCTTATCGCCGCACAACACGCTAGATCTGATGATAACCGGAGATCTCGAGTTGGTCGTGCGTCACGTACAGCGGGCAATCCCCGGTATTTCCCGGCACAACCTGGTGTGGTGTGCCATGCGGCCGTGTCTCACCCCTCCTCCCCGCAAAACCATCACATACCGGGACCTGAAGAGGATCGACCTCACGACCATCCTCGACGACTCAGATATCTCCCGGTTGGACGACGTCCGACAGGACTGCGACCCGAATCGAGTGGCAGTCCTGATCCGGGATGTCATCCTGAGCGTCCTGGACAGACACGCCCCCACCAGGGCCAAAACCTCCACGCAATAACCGACTCCGTGGATCGACCCGTCCATCAGGGAGGAGATGAGGATGAGGGACCGGCTGTTCTCGCGGTACACCAGGGAGAAAACGGTCGAGACCTGGGAGCGGTGCCGCGCCGTTCGCAACGCCACCAAACAGGGGCTGCGCAATGCCACGGCCAGGCACTTTGCCGACAGGCTCAGATAGGAGGACGACTCGAGGGGACTCTGGCGGGTCATTCGAGACCAGGGGGGATGTCGAGGATGAACACCCATCCAACCCACCATCTCCCCGGAGGTTCTGCTCGACAGCTTAGTCGGCGAAACTCCCGGGACACGAGATCTCGGAGGAACCGGCCCCAAGCAAATCTCGCGAGACGACCTCCCGTCCTTCAACTTCACCCCGGTCACCGTGAAGGACGTGGAGGAAGCGATGGGCGAGCAAAAGTCCAGGACGCCGGGACAGGACGGGATCACCCTCATGATTGTCCGACTCCTCCTGCCGGCCCTCAAACGCCCCCTTATGCACGCCTTCAACGCCAGCCTCGCCCAGGGTAAATACCCCACCGAGTGGAAGAAGGTAGCAATCATCCCCCTCCCAAAGGTCCGTAACCCCACGGTGCCTAAAAACTACCGGCCCATTATCATCGGGAACTGCCTAGGGAAGATATTTGATCGAGTCGTCCTCAGAGAGCTGGCTGGACACGTCTGGCGCTACGACGTGTTGAGTACACGACAGAACGCCTTCCGGCCGGGGTATAGCATCCAACTGACCCTAGCCGGAGTGCTCGACCCGGTCCGGGAGGCTATCGACCAACGACGCCTCTCCATTGCCGTCGCTCTAAACCTCGCCCGGGGTTATTATACAGTCGACCAAGGCCGGCTATCCGCGGTTCTCCGGGACCTGCACTTTAGAGAACGTCCGCTGTCCTGGTTCCGCGACTACGTGGAGGGACGAAGGGTGGCCATACGTCTAGGGGGGGGGTGACCAAATCTGCCTGGTGATCGACTTCCAGGGGAGTACCGCAGGGATCCTGCCTCTCGCCCCTGCTGTTCAATCTCTTTAACGACGGGGTGAAGCGCCTGGTCACTAACTGCAGGCCAAAGCTCTACGCGGACGACATCCTCCTCGTGGCACACACGGATGGTCACTCCCTGGACTAAGCCGTAGCCTCCATGAACAGAGACGTGGCCAGTGTCTGTGGATGGCTTGGACCGATGGGCATGGACACCAACGCCGGAAGGAGCACGGCATGTATCATCGGGCACGAAAGGCTGCTTCAGAAATACGTTCCTCCCGACATCCCGTCTATTGTATCGGAGAGACAGCTTTTCCCTACCGCCTATCTTTCAGATACCTAGGGGTTACGATCACAAACGACCTGTCCTGGGGCGCGCAAGTGTAACAGGTCATCTCAAGGATTCACTTTGTCCTCAAGAGGCTGCGGAGGATGCAGTATAAGCCACCTAAGAATATCAAAAGCCTCCTCATCAAGACCCTGGCATTCCCAATTCTGGGTTATTTCTTGCTTCCCTGCTCAGACCTCAATGGGAGCGAAGTCAACAGGAAACAGGTGGCTCAGAATGCGTGCGTTCGGTGCGCATTAAACCCAGGGGCCTGGGTTCACCTTACCCCCATCTACAAGCAGGAAAAGATGCTGAAGGTGAAGGAGATGAGGAGCCTAAACGTCCTAAATGGGGCGGAGATAAAAAGCCTAAACGGCGGACAGCTGGTCCTGAGTAACCGCAGCCCGCTTTACCTACTGACGCGATTGACAACCATGCAGCAGGTGCACTCCAGACCAACCAGGAACGCCAGCAGAACCATGAGGGTCCCCGCGCACCGCACCGCCCGGATGGCCGGGTCCTTTCGCTAGGACCTTCATCAAAGAGTTCATCCGGCTGCCACACGACGCAAAGGACAACGCAACGCGGAAAAAACTCATCAAGCACCTGCTGACCCGATATGATTGAGGCTGATGACCGGAACCTAATTTTAATCATTATATATATTTATCTATTTATTTAATCATATATTAATTAATTAATTTATTTATTTTATTTATTTATTTATATACCTATGCATCTATTTTTATCTCAGCAAAAATCATAAATACCACCACTAATCCTTCTGTCCTCCTACTTCATCTCCTATCTCTCACCTTTTTTCCCCTATTTACCAACCCTGATTTTATTAGCCAATGTGTTTTTATTAAAATGATGACTATAATACTATAAATCGACAATTTTTTACACCCCCTTTCTTAAGTTTTATAATTACTGTAAGCTTTTTAAAAAAATTCTTAATTTTTTTCCTTTTTAAATTACACTGAAGTAATTTGTTTTATTTTTTACATTTTTATCAGACTCCTATATGTTTTTAACATGTGGTGATGTACTACTTAACGTAGTATTTTTTATGCTCCCCTCCTTTTTATATGTAAAATTGTTGTACCTGTACAAGTTAGAATTTTTTACTCCCTTGTTTATCATCAGATCCCTTAATTTACATACGATAATTTTCGTCAGTTTTTAGCCACAATCGCCTCCTCGCCTAGGCGTCCTCCCTGTGTCCCGTGTGTGTGCGAGCAAGACAGCGAGGGGATCGAGCTCGTCGCACCGCACCGTAACCATCTGTGCGATTTCCTCGGGAGCCTGACCGCCGGCTAGGCCGGTGGTGCGTCCTTCCTTCGACGATGGTGCTCCATGGCGCATCTACTGGCGTGGACTTCATACCCGAGGACGGCGGCCAGAAGATGATTCTGGCAAATCAACCCACCCACCACGGAGCCCCCGGCTCCAAAACCACCGCTGCCACAACCACCGCTGCAACAACCACCGCTGCCACAACCACCGCTGCCACGACCACCTCTACACCCACCATCACTAAACTCTCCGCCTCCAAACCGTCTGCACCCCACCTCCAAGCCAAGACCTCCTCTGCTCCCGACTGTCATCCTCCATCACCATCCTGCCCAATCCCGCCACCACCGCCTCGTACCGACACGAGCCACAGCCAACCATCACTCTCCTCCACCCACCGCCCGACACAGCGCCGGGACGGTTGTCATACGACGAGCGATCCCAAACCGCCCGGCGTCCCATCGTCTCCTTCCCCGGTCTATCCATCTCTACTGGGGCCATCCAATGCCCCCGACTCACCGAGGCCTCCCACGCCCGGAAACTTAGCCAAGCCCGGAGAAACTTCGTACTTCAGGATGGCCCAGAGGGAATCCGCCTCCTCCCACGCCCGGCACGAGGCCGCTGAAGAACTACCCGCAGATAATCACACGGTGGTGATCTGCGACGCGGGCGACGGAATGGACCTCTAAGACTGTCTCCTTGCGGTCGTGAACATTGTCACCCCCCAAGACATTGTCTTCGCCTCCCGAATGAGTCAGAATAGGTTCTGCGTGTACCTTAAATCAAACGCCCTTGCTAATAAGGTGGCAAACTCCCCACCGTGATGCACAAAGGATGGCGCGTGCAGTTTCGGAAGTACGTAAACGGGATCACGCGCATCTTTCTTTCCAACGCCATCCCGGACATCCCGGCCAACCTCCTTGCCCACCACCTGGCGCAATATGACACGGTGGTGGGAAAAATCACCTTCCTCAAGGCAGCGTGCAAGAATCCATTGTTCACGCATGTTATGGGATTCCGGCGACTTGCCAACGTCCTGGTGGAGAACCTGGCGACCCTTCCGGTCTCCATCCCGGTCATCCACGCCGGGGTAACACGTGTTCCTCAATCTGGATGACCATACCTGCGCCAACTGTCGGAGACGAGGGCACCACGAGAAGCGGTGCACGGTGGTCCAGACACCCATCCCCCGATCCGAGCAGACGGGTAAATTTCCGGTTTCGGAGATCGATAGATCCGAGGCGGCACTCACCTCCCCAGACCCAACGGTTGTGACCCCACCCGGCCCACCCATCGACACTGGAGTTACCACCGCCACAGAGACCTCTCCCACCCTTGAAGGTGTATTCATAGAGGTCGTCCCCATGGAAGTTGGGGAGTCCGGCACACGAGGGACCAAGCGGACCCGCGGATCACCAACCCCGGAACTTCGAACGAAGAAAGCAGCGGGCCATGGGGCGAAGGCTGACGAGGAGGAGCACACGACGACTGAGGATGGGGAGGAATGTCTGTTTGTCTCGTCCGACGACCCTTCTCTGGGTGACGTCATATCGGGCTTGCCGTCCGAAAGCCCACTGTCCGAGATACCCGACAAGTTCTACGCCCTGGCGCTGCGGGACTGCCCCAAGAAGAAGCCGGTTATCCACTACCTTGAGGGCATCAAGGCCGAACCGACTGCCTTTATGGCCAGGTTGGAGAGGGCCCACGGGGATATGCATTCCAAGGAACGGTGGGAAAAGATCGGGAAGCGGAACACCACCCTCTGCACCAGGCTCCGATGGGAACTCGCTCTGTGATGGTGGGACACCCAGGACCAGCGGGCCGACATCGGATCTCCCACCTCTCCCCGGCCCTCGATTCAAAGGTCCCTGCTGCTAGAACCACACCACCTTCGGCCGACATGGCGGGGGGAACGGTTGACCATCCGCACCACGACTCTCAGCATACCACGCCTATATTCCCAATGGCCCACGTCATGTAAGTAAATATAATAACGTTATATCAGATTATGCAGGGAACTGCCATGCGTCATTTATAAGTAACTTGTACAATTTGGATTTGAACATATGTATTGATTGTGAGTTTCTTATTTCTAATGGCAATGAGTTCCATATTTTAGCAGCAGTCACTATAAAAGATTTATTGAGATGAGGAGTTCTATGCTGGGGGATATGAATGTCAGCATAGTGATTTCTGGTAGATATTGAGTGGATATTTCTTTTCCAAGTAAATATTTGGAACAGATAAGGTGGGTTACCATAGGATAGTATCTTAAAAGTGAGGCAAGTGAAGTGATACAGGCGACGTTGTTTATATTTCAACCAGTTTAAGCGGGCATATGAGCTACTTATCCGATCCCATTTTTTGAGGTCAAAAATAAAGCGTGATGTAGAGTTCATAGTCACCTGCAGTTTGTTGTTGTTTTCTTCATCGACGTTTGTCAGCAGTGAAGAACAGTAATCCAGGTGTGGGAAAATTAGTGATTGTACGAGGGTGGTGGGTATTTTAGGGGGTATAATTTTCTTCGATCTATATAGTTGGTGTAATGTACCTAGGGTTTTCTGTTTAGTATTTTGTACTTGTTGCTTCTAACTGAGATGTTTATCATATGTTATAACAAGGTTTTTTATCATTTCATCGTATAGTATGGTATAGCTTCCTATTTAAATGCTGGGTAAAGACGAAACATCCATTTGGAAAAACAGGTGACTGCCCAATTATTTTGGACTTGGTTTTATACTCATTTAATTTTAGATGGTTTTTCTGCGCCCAGAATGCAATGCGCTCGATATATTCATTAATCAATGCGATTGAAGACGTCAAATCAGATATTGACGAGTGATCATATATCTGGAAGTCATCCGCATAAAAATGGTATTTACAGTGTATTATGACTTCGGGAGGATCATTTATGAACAGTGAGAAAAGAAGTGGGCTAAGGACTGTACCCTGAACTACGCCTCTGGGTTTTTTTATCCAGTTAGAATGTGAATTATCAGGTCCAACCACAGATTGGGTGCGGTTACTGAGGTAAGATCGAGGCCACTCTACTGAACGCCTTGAAAGGTTATATTTGGTCAGTTTATGAAGGAGCAGCTCATGCTCAACTATATCGAAGGCTTTTGAGAAATCAAATAATACCAGAACGGTAACCTCGTATTTCCATTGCTCCTCTTACATTCGGTGATGTTCAATAGTGCTGTTTGGGTACTATATCCCATTCGGAAGCTAGATTGCCATGCATTTAGTATGTGGTTATCGACTACAAATTTGTTTAATTGTTCGAATACCACTCGTTCAAGAATCTTAGTAAAAGCGCAGATAATTCCTATTGGTCTGTAGTCTGATGGTTTGGTTGGCTGAGAGCATTTCGGGATTGGGCGTATTATACAATGTTTCCATGTCGTGGGATATTGCGCTGTTTGAAGGGATGCATCAAAAATATTTAGAAGCACAGGAAGTATTACTGGCAGAGCCTTCTTTATAACGGAAATATTAATTTGGTCATGACCTTTTGCGTTTGTGGTGATATCGTTGCACGCTCTCGTAACTGAAAAGGGAGGAATGTGAGAGAAGTAAAACCGGTTTCCAGAGAAATCGGTTTTGTTATGAATTTCTAAGACGTTGCTCGCGTTGCAACCATTGCTACTTTCATTTATTGAGAAATAATTATTAAGTACATCTAGGTTAATATTGATAGCATTATTATGTTTTGGCTGTATTATACCAAGATCACAAATAGTTTTCCACAATGTTGTAGTATTTGCTGTATTCCGATGGAGTTATTAAAGTTCTCTCTTTTGGCACTGCGAATCATGCCTTCAACTCGCTTTTGCAGTTCTTTGTATTCTGTGTATACTGCCGGGTCCTTGAAGCATCTAAACAAAGCCGGAGCCCTATTTCTTTCTTTGATGTTTTCCTTTACTTCTGTTGTAAGCCATGGTTTTGGAGGGTGGGTAACACGAACAGTCCTTATGGGAGCATGAATATCGCGGGTGTCGAGGAGCAAAACTGTTAACATCTCCACTTTTTCATCAATTGAGTCAAGTGCACCGATAACACACCAATTTATTTTGCAGACGTTGCTAGAAAATCCCTCATAATTGAATGACTTAAAATCTCTGTAGGTAACCAATTTTGGAATAAAGCAAGGGGCTGTTATCTTGAAGGTAATGTAAACCGGATCATGACATGAGATTGGAGGGTCAGAGGTTTGCTCACAAGAGAACACCTTTCTGAGTTCGTCAACACAGATTAGATCCAGAGTGGTACTGGTAGACTTTGTATGGCAAGTATGAGACGTTGGGATACTAAGGTTACTACCTTGTATGACATTAAACAAAAGGTCACTGTATACACTTTTTTGCAATATTTATATTAAAATCATCCATAACTACGACATGTCTCACTCACACCGGTAACATGCATAAGGTTAATATAATAATACATTCTGAAATCTTTGATGTGAGCGAGAAGCGACTGGGCATTTACATGAGATATATTTAGCAGGCCAGAGAAGGATTTTGAATTGTCAGGGGATAGAGAGCTCTTACTCACTCTTACCGAAAGTGTGAAAAATGACCTATAGAAGGTTTAGAAAACTCTCAAATAAGAAAACTCCACCGTATTATATATTAAAACAATGAGAAATCGAATGTCTCTTAAATAGTAGATGGTGGAATCTCTTTTATTGAGAAAATGTTTAGTCTTTTTTTTATCGTTCTTCACATTTTCGAAATGCGATACCCACATTCATATAGGGAAAACAACCGATGTTCATCACATATTTGTAGAAGAAACGCATAGTGTCAGAGAGAAACGGAGAGGGATAGAATTATTAATACGCTTGATGGGAATATTGCCTTATAATGTAACTGTAAGGTAAAGTAGATTATTAGGAATAAGGTAAACTAGCTTAATTATATCGAGAAAACCACCTTTAGTTCCTTCCAAACCTCCAGCAATAAGGTCCGGAGCTCAATCGATTGTCATTTGTGGTACCTCATCCGCTCCTGATGATATTTGGAATACTTCTGCTGCGGTCTTCTCCGACGGAATAGGCGACAAGATATGCGCCACCGGGCACACGCACGCCATCCTCCTAGGAGACTTAATTGTCCCCATCAACAAGAGGGACGACCCACAATCCCGTGTCTTCCTGCGAGCCGTCGAAGACCTGGGCCTATCGGTGGTATCTCACAACCCGACCCACCACTCAAATAACACGCTGGACCTCACGATCGTGAAAGACATGGGGAGCGTCGTCGGTTACGACCAGCGTCATGCCCATAGCCTCTCTCGGTACGACCAGATCACCTGCTCCATCGCACTCCTGATGCCCAAACCCCAGCGCATGACCATCCGTGCCCGCGATATTCGCAGCCAGGACGCAGCCCAAACCCCAGCGAGGCGCGGTAATAATGCACCTATAAGGTAAACAAGATAAGTGTCTGACTTAATAAAATCGAGGAAACCACCATTCTTCATTATTTTAAGAAGAAACACATAACATGTAAAAGAGAGAATTTGAGAGGGAGAGAGCAGTCAATTAGTAAAATCATCGTTTGAAGGATGGGTAGAGAGAGAAGTGACTTAAATAGAATGAAGATCTTCATTCCTATCAAGTCTCTTCCTCTCTCTGTCTCTCTCTCTATCTCTCTCTTTCACACATTGTTTCTACTTAAAATTATAAACCATGGCTACTTAATCTATATAAATATTACAAAAGGTATCACCGTAATGACGAAAAACAAGGAACACAAAGTTAAATCTACTTTCAATAAAAGGGAATCGACCATCTCACATTAAAACTAGATGAAACGGAGTGTCCTCATGCTCAAGGGCTTCATTCCCCTCAAGACTCTCCCTCTCTCTCTCTCCCTCCCTCTTCTCTCTTTCACAACAATGCCATTCTATTTCAAACAATGAGAAATGGTGTTTTTTTCTATTACATTGAAACAAACACATTGCCAGCCTACCTCAAAATGACATCACAAGGCTTCATTCACATAAAGTCTTTTACTAACTCCGTCTCACTCTCTCAGTTCCATTCTGAGCGTTTCCGTTTAAAATAAACTATGACTAATAGCAGTTTCTTCTGCATAAATATGACTATGGCATTTCATAAATTTAAAAACCAAAAGAAACACAAAAACAACTGAAAATAAATGAGAATCCACCATCTCATAAGTAATAACTAGAAGAAACAGAATGTCTCCTTTCGGAATTGTTTCATTTCTATTAAGTATCTTCCACTCTCTCTTCCTCCGTCCCTTACATATACAGAACGGTTGTGCTAAAATTGATAAAAAAATTTGCTTTTCACGATAAAGATATTAAAACCCTTTCCCGAAATTGATAAAATAGAATACCCATGGCTATGACACTCTCAATAAAAGAGAAACCATCTCCATATTCACTTGAATAAGAAAAAACCGACTGTCTCCTAGTGGTTGAAATTCATTCCAATCATGTGCTCTCTATTTTCATCTATCTATACATTCAAGACAAATAGATTACCGAAAATGTGAACAACGAAAAGGACATGGCTATATTACCTCTCAATAAAAGAGAAGCGATCATTTAATATATTAAAACCAAGATCAACTTCATTGCTTCATTACCATAATGTATTTTTTCTTACTCTTTCGTAATCTCTCCTTTTCTCACACTCAGAGTGATTCTACGCAAAGTAATGAGGTCCGATGGTTGTCAAAACACAATTATGGACAACGATTTGACGCCATTTCGAAAAACGGGTGAAACAAGACAACTTACAGTATAAGACAAGCAACCATGTTATATATAAAAAATACAAAACCGGAATGGCTTCATCCTCATCAAGTCTTTGAATTTCGATCTCTCTCTCATTCCCACACTGAGCGTGTCTACCATTAAATGACGAAGTATGGTAATTATCTCTATTTAAATATGACACACGTGTTTCTTCAAATACGAAAAATACAAGGCTGTGACAACTTTCAAGAATATGGAAGCAAAAATGAAAATTCATAAAAAATGGGAGGCAAGTCACATATATTTAGAATTCTAAAGGCGGAATGCTCCCATGCGGAAAAGGGCTACGTTTCCTAAAAATCTCTTCCTTTCTCTCTCTCTTTCTCCCACGCTCCCTCTCTTTCACACTCCCTCTCACCCTCTGTCTCTCGCCCTCTCTCTCTCCCTCTCTACCTCAATCCTTCCCCTCCGCTCTCCACCAGCAAGTTACTTTATTCGTACATAATTTCTCTCATTGACATCTTCTTAATTTATCCGAATCATGTAATTATGGATCTAATTTTGGATTCATATAATAAAAAAAATAATTAACATGCAAGTTCTTATGTGCACTCTCTTACAACCTTGAACGCATTTGATCTTGTTCTCAATTCCCCGGGAAGCTCACCTTGAAGCGACAGTAATACAATACATGTGTTATGTTGATACTGTAATATAATTGTCGGACCGCCATCTTTGATGGTGCTTTTCCCTGCGAAGTGCATATGAGGATAATTAACAATGAGGACAGCTTTATTGAGCAGTTTTTGTTTCCACAAGCTCGCAGAAGAGGGGAACAACAAAAGCAAACTTGGTGTACCTCAGTCGCTTGGATGCGTCGGGGCCAATAGATTCTGAATATAAAAACACGGGACGGAGAATTAGAGAAAAAAGGGGGGAATTCTCTATCAACCACGGAACGAGTCGACGTAAAAGAAAGTTCTATTGAAAAAACGGGTCGAGAAAGATGGGGAATCCCATCAAAGATCGATTTGGGCATTGAACGAGGCGTAAGCTGTGAACTGCGGGCGCTGGGACAGCTGATTGGGAAACTGGAAGTATGATCAAGCGGCCGACTTAGAGAGAGAGAGAGACGGGAACTCTATTGCTGACCGTGAAGAGTAGACGCCACAGTAATTCGTCTGTGGGGGAAGGCAGATACGGTGAAGCTGACCACCTTTTTCATCTAGGACAGAGTTGTCGTAACTGTACCTATATGTTGTATAATAACTTCATGTGCCTGATTTTCATTGTTCAATATTTATGATAGAGAGATAATGGGCTTAAAAGGTGAATGTGTGAAAATTAACGCGTTCAAGTATTAAGTGACTCAAAAGAAACTAAAATACAGAGCTACTTAACGCCCATTTTTCAATATTGCATTGTTAATTTGATTTCCATTAGTTTTATGTTGAACTGTTGCATAAGTTGAAGAAGGATTCATTCATTGGTGCATGAATATGGTACAAATATGGTAATCATAATAATTTCTGGGTTTTAAATAAATGGTAACATGTGTTTGAATTAGATTATACGTTTCATTGACAATGCAGAGAGATAAGAATGGTACGAAATAGAGAATCGGGGAACGGGAGTAAGTGACCTTTGAAGTGCCCCACACAATTAATAAGGTTGTGTTGCACATTGGCTTCAAACGCGGAGCAATAAATTAAATATAATTACATCATTGTTTATGTTACAACACGTGCATTATCTTGAAATGGGATGAGGTATTGCGTCTCAGAAGGTTGCATCATTCGACTTCGAAGTCGTTTACGTATACGGATTGGAATGCAAGGGGTGACCTTGGCACGAGTGCGGAAGTCGTCTATCGCTCCTTTCATTTCCCGCTAGAATCATTAATAACATAGATGTTTGCTTTTCTTTCCATGACGTAACGCTGTAATTAGCGATTGAAGCCTTTTAGGAGGCTTTTTCAGGTAGTGCGTAATGAACTTTTGATGTGGGTTGGGTTTTCTGATGCGAACCGTCAAATACTTCCGTTATTAAGCGCTTGGTTTTAGAATAATCGTGCATTTGTTAACTGTTCCGTTCGATTATTTTCTCCCGACTCACAAACTGAGCTTTTCTACTTAAAATGTTAATGATCAATAGTAGTTTCCTCTGCATAAATATGTCTATGGCATTACGCAAAAGTGAAAAACGAAAAAAAGGCTAAAAGAACTGTCAATAAATGAGAATCCACCATCACTATAAACGCATTACCGCAAGTATAAAAAACGTACAACACAAGGGTATATATTAACTCCCAATTTAAGAGAGGCCACCATTTTATATACTTTAACCATATGAAAGGTAATATCCTTATGTGGTCGGGCCTCATTTCTATTAAGTACCTTCTTCTCTCTCCCCATCTTTCAGGCAATGAGTATTTTGACCTTAAATGATGAACTATGGTGCTTTTCTCTACAT
Source organism: Ceriagrion tenellum (assembly GCA_963169105.1). NCBI lineage: Eukaryota > Metazoa > Arthropoda > Insecta > Odonata > Coenagrionidae > Ceriagrion > Ceriagrion tenellum. Next base: position 16,033,946 of record OY720638.1, read on the forward strand.
AGATGTGATAAATACCTTACGAAAATTACAAAAAACTAAAAACAGATGGTTCGCTTTTGGATTTCTCCGAGTATGAGAGTCTCAATTTCAGGAGGAAGGACCGGAGGTTGACCCCTAGGCCCTTCTCGTAGCCCACAGGGTCCTTTTTTCCTCCGATGTTACGCATGATGGTGGTGCACGTTATTTCTGGAATAGGTGGGGTGGATTCGGTAGCCTCGCCGTTCTCCTCGCCTTCCCATCGGCATCCCCGACGTGCTCGCCTGCCGTTGAGGCTGAGGCCTACGACACAGTTCCTACCAAAAATCTTGACCGCATTCCAGATGAAAGTAATATAAACGGAAAATATATTATAGCAATAAAAAATCTTTATAAAATCCTAAAAACAAAAGTGAAAATAGGAAGTCAATTATCTCCGTCAATTAAACCCATTAAAGGACTAAGACAAGGGCGTTGCCTATCACCCACTCTTTTTAAAATTTATAATAACGAAGCTCTGAAGAATTGGAAGAAGAAATGTGCTGAAATGGGAATAAAAGTAGACGGAGACTCACTATATATAATACTTTTTGCAGACGATCAAATAGTAATTGCAGGAGATAAGTACGATGCGGAATATATGATGAGGAAATTGATAGAAACATACAATAAGGCGAACCTGAAAGTAAATTTCAACAAAACAAAAGATATGGTAATAAATGAGAAGGCAAGAAATCTGGAAATAGAAGGAAATGCCATCGAAGTCTGTAGTGGTATTAAATACATATGTGTAACGATTGGAAAAGAAGGAACCAGTAAAAAAGAGATAACAAATAGAATACATCAGTCAAAACTTGCAATAAATAAAATGAATAGCATATTGATTGATTGATTGCATCCTGATAGACAGCCGGGTTGGTGGGAAATTTAACACCACCCGCCGACCAACAGGCGGGGAGGAGGAAATCTTTAGCTGTAGTGAAAGCAATCCTCCTATAGGAGTAAACCTAGAGAAAAAATCCCGGTCTTCCAGGTTGAGGCGATGGGCCTGCAACCCATCACTCGTTAAAATTCCCAAAAGCAAAAGATCCTCAAACAAACCCTCGGAAATTGGATAGGAAAAATCGAAAACAAATGAATGCGCGGAAACGGACTCTGAGTTTGAAACATGGAACGTACAAAGCCTAAGTGGAAAAAATAAACGAGTTTTCAAGGAATTAGACAACTATAACATAGATATAGCTGCTTTAATTGAAACAATAAAGAAAGGAACTGGAAATGAAATGCAAGGAAACTACTTACACTTTTACAGTGGAGTAGAAAAGGGAGAAAGAGCGAGAGATGGAGTATCAATTCTTGTACACAAAAGATGGAAAAATGAAATGAAAAATTGGGAAGAAATAAATGAAAGAATACTAAAAATGAAAATGGAAACGGAAATAGAAATATGGTCGTATACTTTGGTAATTGTGGGAGCGTATGCTCTAAATGAATATGTAAATGCAACAAAAAAAGATGAATTTTTGGAAGAATTGTCTATGTGTATGAATATCCCGGACAGAATAGAATTGGTAATATTAGGAGAGATGAACGCTAGGACAGGGAAAAAATAGGGAAATCAGGAAAAATTTTATTTATCGCCTGGGTTAAGACATGACGTGGTTCGCTACGTGAGGGAGGGAAGGTGCTCAACGTAGGTGGGATGAGGAGATCTCGGATTTAATGTTTGCCTTGCGGTCGGCCGTGTTCGAAACCACGGGATTTTCTTCTGCAATGATGAATTTTGGGAGAGAGTTCGAAAACCCGAGGATTCGTGTCGGAAACTTGACGTGGGGTAAACTCTGGAGTTCGAATCTTGCCGTTATGTTGAGGAACTAAAGTGTTCACTAGCTGACGTATACCGCAGAAGAGGGGCGGCACAGCCCCCGCTCCAGTGTAGTAGACTTCACAGCAGTTAAACTCGAACCTAAATACGTCAGACCGTGCCGTATCGCCGAGGCAGTTGGTCGTGACGTTTACGGCTTAGTGTCACTAAATGGTAGGCAAGCGTGTCGTTGGCACATCAAAGACCTGAAGCATCTACGTATGCACCTAAATATGACATACGTATTTCTTCAAATACGAAAACCTCAAGGCTATGAAAACCTTCAAGAACAGGGAAGCCACCATGGTCAATAGTAAAAGTAGAAGGTTCCGAATGGCCACATGCAGTAGTGTACCAGTCCGTAATGTCTCTTCCTATCTCTCTCTTTCCTACCTTGAATGTTTCTATCAATAAGTTATGAAATATGGCTGTTTACTTTATTTAAATGACATACGCCCTGTCGCATTGTGCACACACGGACTAGACGTGTAACCTACCTGGGCCGCTGAATCTTCGATACGGAATCCTGCCGTTCAGCCAATCGAAAAGCGGATGGATACGCCATTTACTAAGAACCAATCGGTGCCAAAATGAATTTAAATGAAAATAATACCTGAACAAACTCTGTAAAAGAGCACTGGGCTAACAACCTTGGGAACAACCTTGAACGTGTTTGATCACGTTCTCAATTCCCCGAGCAGATCACCTCGAAGAGACAGTAATACAATGCAGGTGTTCATGGGTTGGTTGACACGTGCATTAACTTGAAATGGGGTGAGGTGTTGCGTCGCAAAAGGTTGCATCATTCGACCTCGAAGTCGTTTACGTATAGGGAATGGAATGCAAGGAGTGACTTTGGCACGAGTGTGGATGTCGTCTATCACTCCTTTCATTTCTCGCTAGAATCATTAATAACAAAAATGTTTCCTTTTGTATAAACGATGTAACGCTGTAATTAGCTGATGCCTTTTAGGAGGCTTTTTTAGGTCGTACGTCATGGACCTCTAATGTGGGGTGGTTTTCTGATGCGAATCTTCAGATACTTGCGTTTCTGACTAAAATGATGAACTATAGAGATTTTCTATATATTAATATGGCAAACGCATTCCTTTTAGTGCGAAATCGAAAAAAACTGAGTGACAACAACTGTCAAAAAATGTGTGGCCGCCATCTCATATATTTAAACAAGAGGAAACTAAAATCTCCCAGCTGTTGGCTTCATTCACATAAAGTTTCTATCTATCTGTCTCTCTCTCGTACGGTGCTAACTTGCTGCATGGTGTTTCGTGCAACGAGCCAAGTTTGGGTTGAGCAACCCCTCCTTTCGCCTTATCTGTGGTCCCTGTTTGTGTAACAAGTTAATCTGAGTTCAACCGTATTCGATGTTTCGACACGCGTCCCATACTTTCAGAGATATTCGTGTTTTGTGTTTCGCGATCGCGGAGGTGCCGCGATCGTCTTTTTTTCAGTTTCGTTTCCTCATTACCCTCACCTTTACCGTTTAATTGTTGTGGCTGCAAACTTTATGCGAAGTGTCACCTTATCCGCACGCCTGCGAAGTGATTTTCCGCGAAGTTATTGATTATTCTTTTTTCCATGCGGTGCGTAACTTGGCCTACTCCCCACACCTGGCGAGTCACCGGCTTCTGTTATCGGCTTATATTATCATCGGCGTTATATTGCACCTAAGTACCTTATTTTAAGTTTTTTTTGAGTTTTACCTACTTATACTACTACCAGGTGTGCCACATTATTCTTGATTTCTTTGTAAATTCCTTCCTTCATCGCCACGTGCGACGACTGTCTTCTATATTTTTGTGTGTCTGCCCCTGACGACCTCACCTCCCTGTATTGCAAATTGACGGGGGACAACAAGATAGATAATGTGGTGCTAACCGCACGTCTGTGCATTGGTTTTTCGCAAAGTTAGCGATTTTTAATTTTAAGGTGATCTGAACCCTCCGCCACGCCGGGCGGGCTCCCGGCCCGCGGCGTCGTTTTCATTGCCCCGACAGTGATTTTCGTTTTTTCCGTGGTTTTTCGCTTGCGTCGAGTTCGAGACTCTCTGCCATGAGCGTCCATGGCAAATTATCATTTCCCCGCGGATAAGACTCCGCACACGCCGCGTACGCGGCGATCGTCTTTTGTTTTTTCATATGGTGCCATCATGACCCATCGTTTTAAGTCCTTAACAAGATAGCGGTCACCGTGGCTTTGGTTGTGATGCTTGCCGCAGATCCATTCGTCATTTTCCCGTAGATTTATTAATTTTTGAAATTTTACTGTCCTTTTCGTCTTGACTGATTTTTTGACCGCGGGCACACTCTTGTGTTTGGAGTGTACGCGATCATACTTGGGACCCTTTTCTGGTAACAGGAAAATTTCCTCCCCACCTCTTTCTGCATCGTTGTGCTATCCGTGTCGTTTTGTGGCGCTTACTCACCTTACAGCGGATTTTCACATTCTTAAGGCCTTTTGGACACGCTGCACGTGCCGTGTTCTCAGCCGTGTCTGGTGCCGCGTGCGGGTCCGGTTCGGCCGACGTATGTGGGATCCCTATTGGCCACACCCCGGATACGTCTTTCGGGGCCACGACTCCAAGGCCTCTGGCCTCGATTCATTGCGGACCTTGGGTCTCGGTCGGAACTCTCTCCGACTCTGCATCTGACCTGGAGGAACCTCGGCGGTCTGCGTCCGAGGAACTCCTCTACGACCCTGACCTACGGGATTCCTGGATGCCGCCTTAGGGCCTCCGTCCAATTTGCATCGGTGGACGCTGGGCTAAGAAACCATCATCACCCTCTAAGGACGCGTTGCCCTCGCTGCTTCCCCAGCAGATCGGCCAGCCATCCAAATCTACCTCCTCCGCGACTACCGCATCGCCTGGATCCAAAACGGAGGCTACAGCCTTGCCAAGGGCCAGCGGCACAGTCTCCCCCTCACCCACCAGCTCTGCTCACCCTACCTCTTCAACAGGGGCCACCGCCACTCCAAACGTCACCGCCGCCACCTTTCTCGGCTCATCTGCCGGCTCCACCACTCTATCGCAACCTCACCTCGTCTCCATACAACACTCAGGCTCTGCCGCCTCCCACCTGGCCACCACCATGCCCCCTACCACTCTTTCATCACCACAGGTCTCCTGCTCCGACGTCGTCCATAGGACGCCCATCGTCACAGACGGACCCCGGTACTCCAGACGATGTCCCGGCCGACAAGGGGACGGCCGTGGTCAGTGAGGTGTCCGACAGACTTTCGTTAGAGAACTACCTGCTGGCCGTGGCGACTGTGGTTGCCTCGCGGGACATCATATACGCGTCCAAGATCAGCCACGGCCGGCTCTGCATTTACCTTCGCACGGTGCAGCAGCCGGAGGCAGTGGCCAACTCTCCTCCGTCCCGCACGGGAACTATTTCATCCGGTTCCGGCAATACGTTTCCGCTGCGACGAGGATCATCGTGTCCAACGCCATCCTGGATATTCCGAACAGGGTGCTCCAGGAACACCTCGCGGGATACGGTCGGGTAATGGGACCGATCTCGATCGTGAGGGGTGCGTGTAAAAACCCCACGTCCAGGCGTTCAGACGGGTGGCGCACGTCGTCGAGGAGAACTTGGCCACCCTCCCGCTGAGCATCCCCGTCCATCTCGCCTGGATGACCCATACCATGTACGTCAACCTCGAAGACCACACCTGCTGGAAAACCGGCCGCCACCTGGCCAGGTTCACGGCCGCTCCCGTACCGGTGGTGGCTTCACCCGCCGGTGATGACACCACGCGACTGGAGGACCCTCCCACGATGGACTGCTCCCCTGCAGAGGAAGCGGCATCATCTGATCCTCCCATCGAAGCATCCAAGGCTCCACACGCGGACACCCGTTAGCCGGGCGACCCGGAGGAGCTTCCTCAAGCGCCTCCGAGGAGTGCGGCCCGTCCATCATCCACTCTCTCCGAGGATCTGCCGGCGGATGCCAATCAGTCGGATGAGTCCTGTGATCGTCGACGTCGCCCTTCCAAGGGTCTCGAAACGCGATCCTCCTTCCCCACCCCAGGCACCAGCGAAGCGAAAAGCCTCAACGGCAGCCGAGCGCGTCGGGGAAGCCGATGGGAAGGCGAGGAGAACGGCGAGGCTACCGAATCCACCCCACCTATTCCAGAAATAACGTGCACCACCATCATGCGCAACATCGGAGGAAAAAAGGACCCTGTGGGCTACGTGAAGGGCCTAGGGGTCAACCTCCGGTCCTTCCTCCTGAAATTGAGACTCTCATACTCGGAGAAATCCAAAAGCGAACCATCGGTTTTTAGTTTTTTGTAATTTTCGTAAGGTATTTATCACATCTATGTAGAGAAAAGCACCATAGTTCATCATTTAAGGTCAAAATACTCATTGCCTGAAAGATGGGGAGAGAGAAGAAGGTACTTAATAGAAATGAGGCCCGACCACATAAGGATATTACCTTTCATATGGTTAAAGTATATAAAATGGTGGCCTCTCTTAAATTGGGAGTTAATATATACCCTTGTGTTGTACGTTTTTTATACTTGCGGTAATGCGTTTATAGTGATGGTGGATTCTCATTTATTGACAGTTCTTTTAGCCTTTTTTTCGTTTTTCACTTTTGCGTAATGCCATAGACATATTTATGCAGAGGAAACTACTATTGATCATTAACATTTTAAGTAGAAAAGCTCAGTTTGTGAGTCGGGAGAAAATAATCGAACGGAACAGTTAACAAATGCACGATTATTCTAAAACCAAGCGCTTAATAACGGAAGTATTTGACGGTTCGCATCAGAAAACCCAACCCACATCAAAAGTTCATTACGCACTACCTGAAAAAGCCTCCTAAAAGGCTTCAATCGCTAATTACAGCGTTACGTCATGGAAAGAAAAGCAAACATCTATGTTATTAATGATTCTAGCGGGAAATGAAAGGAGCGATAGACGACTTCCGCACTCGTGCCAAGGTCACCCCTTGCATTCCAATCCGTATACGTAAACGACTTCGAAGTCGAATGATGCAACCTTCTGAGACGCAATACCTCATCCCATTTCAAGATAATGCACGTGTTGTAACATAAACAATGATGTAATTATATTTAATTTATTGCTCCGCGTTTGAAGCCAATGTGCAACACAACCTTATTAATTGTGTGGGGCACTTCAAAGGTCACTTACTCCCGTTCCCCGATTCTCTATTTCGTACCATTCTTATCTCTCTGCATTGTCAATGAAACGTATAATCTAATTCAAACACATGTTACCATTTATTTAAAACCCAGAAATTATTATGATTACCATATTTGTACCATATTCATGCACCAATGAATGAATCCTTCTTCAACTTATGCAACAGTTCAACATAAAACTAATGGAAATCAAATTAACAATGCAATATTGAAAAATGGGCGTTAAGTAGCTCTGTATTTTAGTTTCTTTTGAGTCACTTAATACTTGAACGCGTTAATTTTCACACATTCACCTTTTAAGCCCATTATCTCTCTATCATAAATATTGAACAATGAAAATCAGGCACATGAAGTTATTATACAACATATAGGTACAGTTACGACAACTCTGTCCTAGATGAAAAAGGTGGTCAGCTTCACCGTATCTGCCTTCCCCCACAGACGAATTACTGTGGCGTCTACTCTTCACGGTCAGCAATAGAGTTCCCGTCTCTCTCTCTCTCTAAGTCGGCCGCTTGATCATACTTCCAGTTTCCCAATCAGCTGTCCCAGCGCCCGCAGTTCACAGCTTACGCCTCGTTCAATGCCCAAATCGATCTTTGATGGGATTCCCCATCTTTCTCGACCCGTTTTTTCAATAGAACTTTCTTTTACGTCGACTCGTTCCGTGGTTGATAGAGAATTCCCCCCTTTTTTCTCTAATTCTCCGTCCCGTGTTTTTATATTCAGAATCTATTGGCCCCGACGCATCCAAGCGACTGAGGTACACCAAGTTTGCTTTTGTTGTTCCCCTCTTCTGCGAGCTTGTGGAAACAAAAACTGCTCAATAAAGCTGTCCTCATTGTTAATTATCCTCATATGCACTTCGCAGGGAAAAGCACCATCAAAGATGGCGGTCCGACAATTATATTACAGTATCAACATAACACATGTATTGTATTACTGTCGCTTCAAGGTGAGCTTCCCGGGGAATTGAGAACAAGATCAAATGCGTTCAAGGTTGTAAGAGAGTGCACATAAGAACTTGCATGTTAATTATTTTTTTTATTATATGAATCCAAAATTAGATCCATAATTACATGATTCGGATAAATTAAGAAGATGTCAATGAGAGAAATTATGTACGAATAAAGTAACTTGCTGGTGGAGAGCGGAGGGGAAGGATTGAGGTAGAGAGGGAGAGAGAGAGGGCGAGAGACAGAGGGTGAGAGGGAGTGTGAAAGAGAGGGAGCGTGGGAGAAAGAGAGAGAGAAAGGAAGAGATTTTTAGGAAACGTAGCCCTTTTCCGCATGGGAGCATTCCGCCTTTAGAATTCTAAATATATGTGACTTGCCTCCCATTTTTTATGAATTTTCATTTTTGCTTCCATATTCTTGAAAGTTGTCACAGCCTTGTATTTTTCGTATTTGAAGAAACACGTGTGTCATATTTAAATAGAGATAATTACCATACTTCGTCATTTAATGGTAGACACGCTCAGTGTGGGAATGAGAGAGAGATCGAAATTCAAAGACTTGATGAGGATGAAGCCATTCCGGTTTTGTATTTTTTATATATAACATGGTTGCTTGTCTTATACTGTAAGTTGTCTTGTTTCACCCGTTTTTCGAAATGGCGTCAAATCGTTGTCCATAATTGTGTTTTGACAACCATCGGACCTCATTACTTTGCGTAGAATCACTCTGAGTGTGAGAAAAGGAGAGATTACGAAAGAGTAAGAAAAAATACATTATGGTAATGAAGCAATGAAGTTGATCTTGGTTTTAATATATTAAATGATCGCTTCTCTTTTATTGAGAGGTAATATAGCCATGTCCTTTTCGTTGTTCACATTTTCGGTAATCTATTTGTCTTGAATGTATAGATAGATGAAAATAGAGAGCACATGATTGGAATGAATTTCAACCACTAGGAGACAGTCGGTTTTTTCTTATTCAAGTGAATATGGAGATGGTTTCTCTTTTATTGAGAGTGTCATAGCCATGGGTATTCTATTTTATCAATTTCGGGAAAGGGTTTTAATATCTTTATCGTGAAAAGCAAATTTTTTTATCAATTTTAGCACAACCGTTCTGTATATGTAAGGGACGGAGGAAGAGAGAGTGGAAGATACTTAATAGAAATGAAACAATTCCGAAAGGAGACATTCTGTTTCTTCTAGTTATTACTTATGAGATGGTGGATTCTCATTTATTTTCAGTTGTTTTTGTGTTTCTTTTGGTTTTTAAATTTATGAAATGCCATAGTCATATTTATGCAGAAGAAACTGCTATTAGTCATAGTTTATTTTAAACGGAAACGCTCAGAATGGAACTGAGAGAGTGAGACGGAGTTAGTAAAAGACTTTATGTGAATGAAGCCTTGTGATGTCATTTTGAGGTAGGCTGGCAATGTGTTTGTTTCAATGTAATAGAAAAAAACACCATTTCTCATTGTTTGAAATAGAATGGCATTGTTGTGAAAGAGAGAAGAGGGAGGGAGAGAGAGAGAGGGAGAGTCTTGAGGGGAATGAAGCCCTTGAGCATGAGGACACTCCGTTTCATCTAGTTTTAATGTGAGATGGTCGATTCCCTTTTATTGAAAGTAGATTTAACTTTGTGTTCCTTGTTTTTCGTCATTACGGTGATACCTTTTGTAATATTTATATAGATTAAGTAGCCATGGTTTATAATTTTAAGTAGAAACAATGTGTGAAAGAGAGAGATAGAGAGAGAGACAGAGAGAGGAAGAGACTTGATAGGAATGAAGATCTTCATTCTATTTAAGTCACTTCTCTCTCTACCCATCCTTCAAACGATGATTTTACTAATTGACTGCTCTCTCCCTCTCAAATTCTCTCTTTTACATGTTATGTGTTTCTTCTTAAAATAATGAAGAATGGTGGTTTCCTCGATTTTATTAAGTCAGACACTTATCTTGTTTACCTTATAGGTGCATTATTACCGCGCCTCGCTGGGGTTTGGGCTGCGTCCTGGCTGCGAATATCGCGGGCACGGATGGTCATGCGCTGGGGTTTGGGCATCAGGAGTGCGATGGAGCAGGTGATCTGGTCGTACCGAGAGAGGCTATGGGCATGACGCTGGTCGTAACCGACGACGCTCCCCATGTCTTTCACGATCGTGAGGTCCAGCGTGTTATTTGAGTGGTGGGTCGGGTTGTGAGATACCACCGATAGGCCCAGGTCTTCGACGGCTCGCAGGAAGACACGGGATTGTGGGTCGTCCCTCTTGTTGATGGGGACAATTAAGTCTCCTAGGAGGATGGCGTGCGTGTGCCCGGTGGCGCATATCTTGTCGCCTATTCCGTCGGAGAAGACCGCAGCAGAAGTATTCCAAATATCATCAGGAGCGGATGAGGTACCACAAATGACAATCGATTGAGCTCCGGACCTTATTGCTGGAGGTTTGGAAGGAACTAAAGGTGGTTTTCTCGATATAATTAAGCTAGTTTACCTTATTCCTAATAATCTACTTTACCTTACAGTTACATTATAAGGCAATATTCCCATCAAGCGTATTAATAATTCTATCCCTCTCCGTTTCTCTCTGACACTATGCGTTTCTTCTACAAATATGTGATGAACATCGGTTGTTTTCCCTATATGAATGTGGGTATCGCATTTCGAAAATGTGAAGAACGATAAAAAAAAGACTAAACATGTTTTCAATAAAAGAGATTCCACCATCTACTGTTTAAGAGACATTCGATTTCTCATTGTTTTAATATATAATACGGTGGAGTTTTCTTATTTGAAAGTTTTCTAAACCTTCTATAGGTCATTTTTCACACTTTCGGTAATGCGTTTATCATAGTTTAATAGAGAAAAACCACCTAAGTTATCCTTTTAAGTAGCAACGCACATTGTGTAAAGAGAGAGAGAGAGAGAGGGAAAGAGGGGAGAAGACTTGATGTGATAGAAGCCCTTCCACATTGGGACATTTCGTTTCTTACAGTTTAAATGTGTAATATGGTGGATTTTCTTTTATTGGTAGTGAAAATTATCTTGTGTATTTCGTTTTTATTATTTTAGTAATGCGTTTATCTACAGTAATACCACCTCAGTTCAGCATTTTATGTAGAAACGCTCAGTTTATGCGTTGGGGGAAAATAATCGAACGGGCATAGTTAATTTACGCTTTAGCTGTGGCAGAAAGATTTTTTGCCTACCACTGTGTGCGGAAGAAAGAGAGCCAGAGCTTTACCCTCTGCTCGTTAGGGAGGAGGAGAGGTGGTAGAAGACCCTTCTAATCCTCTCGCTCACTTTCTTCCCTTTTCTCAACACCTTCCCCGCGGGGTCGGCCGCAAGTTGGTCACAAATTAGTTGATTTTTTTCATATTTGATACGAACGCATTGATACATTTTTGATGGTTATTTTCTGCAATAGAAACTCCAAAGAAAACCATAGATTGAGTGCCCGGGAAAGAGGTTAAATTAAAATAAAACAATTAAATTTATACTTTTTTCTAGAATACACTTAAAAGATATTCAATTTAAATTCCTTGAAAAATAGATCTAAACATAGCACTGTACTGCATCCTGGACACAAAAATGTAGAATATTTTCTTTTCTAATATCTCTTCAGAGAATTTTTACATACAAAACATTGTCTTTGAGGTTCTTTTGTGTTTTCGCTACATGGAATTATCTCAATGAAATGCCTTGAAGTTAATCTTTGTGGGAAATTTTCCCTCACTCCCCATATTTCCTTGCTATATCACATGATTAATTTAGAAGTTGATCAATTACAACTCTGACAAATTTCCTGCAAGGCTTACTCCCAGTTCTTTTTGAGTAAATAAATAAATTCAGCATGGTGACATCAAACAGATGAAATAATAGTTTCTTATACCACTTCACTGATTTTCTCATGCATTCTACTGAACCAATCATCACACCAGATTTGTCAACTAAGCGCATGTTCTTTATGTGGTCCACAACAGCGTCTGGTTTATCAAATTTTACTCCATTCTTATGGCATTTTTTTCCTTTTGTTCACAAATGTTTCCTGTTTCACCGTCTACAAAACACAAACATCTCTCTTATCCTGCCGTTTCAGCGCTAGTACACTACCATTTGAATGCTTTTCCAAACCGCCTTTTGCCATTATTTTCATAATGAATTATTGAATGTTTTTCCTAATCATTCTTACGGTGGAAATAAAACTGGCAAGAGTCAGTTTTATTTTCATAAAGAAATATGCACTAATTAGGACTAGTGTAATAATTATCGGTGAAAAAGACATGGCCTTTTCCTAAGCAATTGTCCATCAACCTTTTTACCACTCCACCAGACAGTCCCATGACACTACACCGAGTGACTTCAGTTCTTACTCCAGTATAAACAATCTTGTCCAAAATCACACCTGTCTCACAATAACACAAAACAAAAAGATTCATAATAAACATGTCTCTTAGAAGGTATGCATTGCTTAAAGGCGAAGCGACCTTTAAACAGCACTAAGGATTCATCAAACACTTGATTTTTAAAGGATGGAGTGCTTTTGAAAAACACGATTTTAGCTCTAAAAACATGTCTAATTTTCCATAATGGGCCGTTTAAGTCGGGCTTGCCGTTGTCAGCAAAGTGCAAACAATGTATAATAACAATAAATCGATCCCTTTGCATGCACCGGCTGAAAATTGGTGTTCGCACCATAGGATCTCTCGACCAGTATTCCTGTATGGAATTGTTTTTCATGTGTGGCATCAAGAAACACAGAGCTAGTAATTGATATCTAATACCTCGCAATATACTTTCTCCCACGACTTCATACGACTTATGGGAGAAGGGGCACGTAATCTGAGAAGGCTGTCACTGTACTTGTTCGTTTCGTTCACAATGTGTGTAACTAATTCGCGGTCCAAGAAAAAGGTGAAATAACCACACTCTAAGCTCTCTTCACGTATTGCTCCAGATATTATTCCTGATGAACTCGCATCAAACACAAAATTATGGGCTATAAAATCACGAACACTGCTCCAAGATGTTTCTGAATGAGTTGCACCGAAATCTGTGGGATTGGTTGATTCGCCTTCATCGGAATCACTCCATTCAATTTCGCTTTTACTGGAAAATCTGTCTGAAAAATTTTCTTTCTCACTATCTGAATGAAACAAAACATCTTCATCAGCAATAAGTTTCCTCCTCTTAGCACGGGATAGAATGCATCCATATGCCATGATAACTGGGTACTATCAACTCAAATACACGCAAAACTAGAAATTGCAACAAAGTACGTTTTGCAATGCTGGTCGTCACTAGAGAGCCACTGAAAGACAGCTGCGGCCTCCAAAACTCAACGAGTGAACGATTGGAGGGTTCTGACCTAATGGCGGTGGAAATTGACCCAAAATGAGACAGGGAGGGACCTGTAGGGTAGGAATGAGGATGGCCAATTGTTTCGCCGTGTAAAGGGAATGCTAGGGTCGTAGAAATAAGGAAGGGTTCTAGACTCTGAAAGCAGGACACGGTCAAACGCTTATAAACGTTTTTTCCGCAGTTTTCCGTGAATTCCTAAATAAACGTTTCCCGCAGCTAAGGGATAAATGCACGATTAATCTAAAACCTAGCGCTTAAAAACCCAAGTATCTGACGATTCGCATCAGAAAACCTAACCCACATTAAAAGTCCATTACGCACCACCTAAAATAGCCTCCTATAACGCTTCAATCGGTAATTACAACGTAACGTCATAGGAAGAAAAGAAAATATCTATGTTATAAATGATTCCAGCGGGAAATAAAAGGAGCGATAGACGACTTCCACACTCGTGCAAAGGTCACCCCCCGAATTCCATTCCGTATACGTAAACGAATTTCAGGTCGAACGATGCAATCTTCTGAGACTCAATTCCTCACCTCACTTCAGGTTAATGCATAGGTCAACCAAATCAATAACATATGCGTTATATAGCTGTCTCTTCAAGGTGAGCTTCTCGGGTAATAAGGAAAGCGATCAAACGCGTTCAGTGTTGCGTTCAAAGTCGTAAGAGAGTGTATATTAGAAATTGCATGTTAATTATTTTTTATTACATGAATGCATAATTACATCCAGAATTACATAAATCGGATGAATTAAGAGGATCTCAGAGAGAAAAATTATGTACGAATAAATAAACTGGCTGGTAAGAGAGCGGAAGGGAGGGATTGAGGGAGAGAGGGAGAGAGAGCGGAAGGGTGTGGCAGAGGGAGGGAGAGAGTGAAAGAGGGCGAGAGACAGAGGGTGAGAGGGAGTTTGAAACAGGGAGCGTGGGAGCGAGAGAGAGAGAGAAAAAGGAAGAGATTTGTAGGGAATGTAGGCGAAATGCTCCCTTCCGCATGGGAGCATTTCGCCTGTACAACTTTTAATGTACGTTAGTTGGTGACTTCTCTTTTATTGAAGGTTGTTATTGCCATTTACTTCCCGTTTTTCACAATGCGGCAACGTGTATGTCATTTCAATATAGAAAACCTATATATTTTTATCTTATAAATAGAAACGCTCAGTGTGTGAAATAGAGGGAGAGAGAGGAAGAGACATGAAGGGACTGATACACTACTGAATTTGGCCATTCAGAACCTTCTAGTTTTAATATTTTAATAAAGTTCCGCCTTGTGTGTTCCGTTTTTCGAAATAGTGGTAATTTTTTTGACACATTACGTTTCTACGGTGAAAAAATGTGAAAAGAACTGACTTTTTCACTAAGTAATTTTATTGTGCAACACGATCTACAGCTATGTAATACCCTGCGAGGCACCACGAGGGTGTGTGACAGGGGGTGAAGATCACCAAACATGCACTATCCACATGTAACTAGAATATTTAATGAGGACATGCTAGATAATAGGGTCACATGGTTAGTATCTACATAATAAGAAAACGATAAATGGTTGTTATTACATGCATCATGCACTACAGACTACTCTAACTATGTTTAACCTACCTATCCCTTTGCTACGCTGCCTATTGTTCTCTCTTATAGTACGCGGGAAAAATGACATTTTAAATCTATCGGTACGACAATCTATCTCTCTAATCTTGTAAATATGATCAAACCTAGCATAATACGCAGGGGTTCTCAATATATATCTAAAGTCATCTGTGAACAAATCGGTTTCGAATTTACTTAAAAGGTTTAACCTAAATTTTAACATGCGTTCTGATAGTAATTCCCATCCTAATTCTTCTATTAAACTCGTAACACTTATACAATTATCATAACGGCCTTTAACAAACCTAGCGGATCCCCTTTGCACGCGCTCTAATTCTTTTATCATACCTTCCTCGTACGGATCCCATATACTAGCGGCATATTCTAAATGAGGCCTGACAAGTGTAAAATAGCTTCTTTCTCGTACTCTCTCATCGCATTTGCCTAGAACCCTTATTACGAATCCTACTCTACGGTTTGCTACACTAGTTATATCCCTGATGTGTTTCCCCCATGACATGTCTTCAGTGATGGTGACGCCTAAGTATTTAATAGATTCTACGTTAGATATTTTATTTTCTTTGATGCAAAGTTATTCCGGGGAAAGACATTTTTTCCAAAAGTTCATTATCGCGCATTTCTTCAAATTTAATTCTAGCTGCCAACTATCAAACCAATCATTAATCGCATCTAAATCCTTAGCTAAAGACTGTCTGTCCTCTTAATTTCTAATCTCCTTATACCCTACTGCATCATGCCTTATACCCTACTGCATGCTATTTTTTACTGCTGTACACAAGTCATTTATGTAGAAAAGAAATAAAATTGGGCCTATCACGCTTCCCTGGGGAACACCCGATGTAACTTTTACTTCGCCTGAGCTGACACCATCTAATACCACCCTTTGAACTTTCATGTAAGAAGTCTCCTATCCAGCCTAGTATATTACTGTCAATCCCGTATGATGCTAATTTCGCGAGTAACTTACATTGAGGTACCTTGTCAAACGCTTTTCGAAAGTCAAGAAACGCTGCGTCTACCTGTACGTTACCTTCTCCGGAAACTAAAATATCATGAACAAAAAGACCTAATTGAGTTTCGCAGGACCGTCCCTTTCTGAACCCATGCTGGTTTGTTATCAATTAATCATGGCTGCCGAGGTGTCCCATTATTGATGTAACTATTATATGCTCTATAATTTTACACGATAGTGACGTTAATGATATTGGTCTATAATTACATGACTGTTCCCTATCTCCGCTTTTATAAATATGGGGTCACGATTGCTATCTTCCAGTCTTTGGGAACCGTGTGTTCTTCGAGGGATTTATTAAATACTACTTTAAGATACGGAGCCATTTCGAGAGCTAATTCTTTATAAACACGAGCTGGAATTTCATCAGGACCTGAGGACTTGTTCGGGCTAATTTTACTTAGGGATTACTAATGTTAATGTAATTACTAATGTTACTTCGGGTTATCGTTACTGTGGGAACTGATGGACCTGATCTGTTCCTCGAGTTCTAATACTGAGTGTACATCGGAATGGGGTGGTTTATAGTAGGCACAAACATATATTACTTTCGAATTAGCACATGGAATGGAACGCAACTTTCTATTATATTATCGGGAATCACTTCTATTTTGCTGACTATTGTGTTCTTAACTGCGATAAATACTCCCCCTCCCGGTCTACCCTCTCGATCTCTCCTGTATACCCTAAAATTTACTGGAAAAATTTCACTATCAGCAATATCGCTTGTTAACCAACTTTCCGTTCCTATAATTATGTCAGAATTAGTACTCTCTATAAGGTGATGGAATTCATGTATCTTGCTTCTTAAACTACGACAATTAACTACCACTATTGAAAATTCCTCTATTTTAATATGTCTGCTTATTGTATTTGTGGGGTTTCTGTTTTCTAAATTATTGGGAAAGTTACAGTTTGGAAATTCAAACAATCTATGTGTGCGCATTTTATAGACCACCAGATACCGATGTAAGCTCAATATTAGGACTAGAAAGTCAACTTAGTAAATTAACCACTCAAAAAAACCACTGTCATATTATTATCGGTGGGAATTTCAATCTTTCGTCCATAGACAGGGACACGTACAGTTTTATCAGTGGGGGAAAAGACAAAGACCATTGTGAGTCACTTCTGTACACATTCACATCTCACTCACTACATCAATTAGTCACTGCTCCAACAAGAGGGAAAAATTCACTTGATTTTTTAGCGACAAATATTCTGCACATGGTTGTCAACATAGGTACTGATAAGGGAATAAGCGACCACAAGATAGTTAAAGCTAATTTTTTCGTGAACATGATCAAGAAACATAATCCCCAAAGAAAAATCTACTCGTTTGATAGGGCTGACTACGAAGGTATGAAACGAGAGTTGCAAAATTCATTTACTAATTTTCAAGAAATAAGTATCAACAGTGATACTGAGGTTTTGTGGAATACTTTCCTCGATGTTACTCGATCAATAGTCAGGAAATACATACCAAGTAAATGGAAAAGACCCAATTCAGAGCCTAAGTGGTATAACGTGGAGGTTAGGAAAACATTAAAGCACCAGAGAACATGTTATGCTAGGTTAAAACGGGCAAAAATAAACAAATCCTCCGAAGACCTATACACGGTCACTGAAAATTACAAAATATCTAAACTCTTAGCAAAAATGCGTGCCAAAGGGTGTTAGCTGATTTCAAAAGTAAAATACTGGGAGTACATTTGAACGATAATTTCAAGGCATTTTGGTCGTATGTTAGGGACACTCAAGGAAATAAATCAACAGTACACACGCTTAAGAACATCAAAGGGGAAAAGCTGACCAACAGTCTACAAAAAGCCAATTGGTTGAATTCATTTCTTCATAAGCATTTGCAATACTCGCACACCACATCTTTTCGATCCGCTGCCCGTTTGTTCCCAAACATTTATGCCTGAAATTATTATAAATTGTCGCGGCATAGAACGTCAGCTAAAAAATATCAACCCCAACAAATCCCCCGGTCAAAATGAAATTCTTGCTCGCGTATATAAAACATTGGCATTAGACATACAGCCTTACTTAGAATTAATATTTACTAAATCATTAGTAGATCACGCAGTGCCTAAGGACTGGAGAGTAGCAAATGTCACACCTATATTAAAAAAGGCGACAGGGAATACCCTAGTAACTACAGGCCTATATATACCCTAGTAACTATTTCTCTCACATCCATTTCGTGTGAAGTATTTGAACACGTAATCGTAAGCTCCATTCTGAGTAATTTATATAGGGAGGAATTATAAATAAATAACCTACACGGATTACCAAAGGGGTAGATATTGCGAAACCCAATTGGCTCTCTTCGTTCATGACATCATACTCTCGGGTGAAAATAATGTTCAAGTTGACGCAATATTCCGTGATTTTAAGAAAGCTTTTGATAAGGTACCTCACATTAAGTTACTCTCAAAACTAGAAGCATACGGAATAGACAAAAACATAATTCGTTGGATTAATCAGTTCATACATGGGCGGGAACAAAGGGTTGTCATAGATGGTATCATGTCAAACACAGCGTCACATCGGGTGTTCCTCAGGGAAGTGTCATTGGTCTACTTTTATTTCTCTTATACATAAATGATATTAGCAACGTCGTTAAAAGTAACCTTTGACTCTTTGCAGACGACGCGGTTGTGTATAGGGATATTACCAAATCCGAAGATAGCGACTCTTTAACAATCGACCTACTTGCTATTTGTACTTGGTGCGAAAAGTGGCAGATGGAACTAAACATAAAAAAGTGCATAACAGTGAGCTTTTAGAAAAATAAAAATAGGCCAGTTAGGGCTTATTGAATTAATAATACGGAAATAATCAGCGCCGAGTCTGTTAAGTACTTAGGGGTCACAATTACTCACGACATATCTTTGGGAAAACACATTCGGGAAATATGCGGCCAAGCATTCAGGAAGCTAGGCTTTATCAAGAGAATATTCGGAAAATGTGATGAGAAAGTAGAAGAACGTTGTTATTTTTCAATCGGTAGGCCTCATCTGAAATATACTGTTAGTGTATTGGATCCTTATGAAGCGGGGTTGATATCAGAGTTAGATCGCCTACAGCGAAGAGGAGCTAGGTTTGTGTCGGAATTAGATCACGTGTAGTGAAGAGGAGCTAAGTTTGTAAAACGATGCTACGATAAGTTTGCTAGTGTGTCTGGATTGTTATAAGAATTGAGATGGGAATCGCTATCACAGCGTAGATTTAATTATAGGCTTAACCTCTTAGCTAAATTTGAGGAAAAAAATTTCTCTGATGACGTGAAGAACATACTATTAACCCCCTCGTACTACGTCAGATTAGATCGCGCCAATACAATTAGAGAGATAGATTGTCGAATAATTGGGATGGGAATCGCTTTCATAGCGTAGACTAAATTATAGGCTTAACCTCTTCACTAAATTTCAGGAAAAACAATACTCTGGCGACGTAAAAAACATACTATCAACCCCCTCGTGCTACGGCAGATTAGATCGCGCCAATAAAATTAGAGAGATAGATTGTAGAACCGATAGGTATAAAATATCATTTTTTCCGCGTACCATTTGGGACCATAACAGCTGTGTCCGTCGTCATGAATAGTTCTAGTAGTGACAATAGACAGACAGTAGATCTTTCTCTTTATATTTTCTACGTTCTTATTTATACATGATATATTGAATCTATTGTAGTGGTCTTTGTATCCCTTGCATGTTGGAAAGATTGACGATAGAATGTTTCTTGTGTAGTAGATTTTAACTGGCGCGTTGCATGTGTGGTACGCTGGTTTCAATGTAATTTCGGTGTTCTGCCGTGTAATTCATGCATGCCTGGTGTGGAAGCACCCCCTGCCACACACCCCTTGGGTGGCTTGCAGGGTATGACGTAGATGAAGATGTATGTATGAACTTGATGGACATCATACTCAATTGTTTCGGCAGATAATATACCTGCTGAAAAACATACATAGATATAATTAAATACAAATGAATAACATAATTATTAAAACGGTTAACACATTGTCAGTAACGAAGGATATAAGGTAGAAAAAAATGAAAATTTACAATGACACGATTCCAGAGAATTAAAAAAACTAAAATATTGGAATTAAAAAAATGAAAACAAACAAAAATACAATATTAGCTGCCAAACAATGGTATAACTCTATTATGTGAGTGTATTGTTAATAGACCCGGAAGGCACGAGAGACCCGGAAGTCATGAGAGACCACCTTGGCGTGGGAACTATGCTGAGCGGTGCACTTTCTGGACAGAGTAAGAGAGGAGTCGTTTAGATTTCGCACTATCTTGCCTCCCATTGACCAATTAGGTTGTGAACTATCTCGTCTCCCATTGAGGACCAGAAGAGTCATTAAGATTGTCCCTGTAAGTGTGTATGCCTCCTTAGCTGACTTGCATTCCCACACTCAGAAGCTTCTCCCCTCCAACTCCTGAGCTTGCAAGAACTTTCTGCCTATCTGGAGTCCCAAAAACGTTAAAAAATCGGTTAAAAAACCAACAGCTAAGGGATGATTATGAAGAATACATTCAACTTGGTTAGATTCCTTTTCATCTTCCTTCAGGAAACATCGCCAACTTTCAAAGTACTTGGTTCTAAACATTTCGCCTGATGGATGGCAGAAGCAGTTTAATCTCTCAAGAAATATCTTTTCAAGGATCAATTTTCGTAATCGCCCCTGACGCCCCAACATCATTTTGGCCCGTAGCCAAGAAATACGCAAGATTCGACGAACCACACAAAGAATCACTTATCTCACGCCTTGAGGATAAACGAACGCTGACTCAGGCGCTATAACCTTCGAAGCAAGCTGTCTGAGTGAGACCCCTTCCTAGAGGAACCCTTCACTCTCCCTTCCCCTCTCCCTCCAGCTCTCCTCTCATTATCGCGGAGTGTCAGCCATATCGGCAGGGGCCCAAGGCACTGTGTTATCTTACAGCTCCCCTCTACAGGGCCTCTAGGGCACACGAGCCTTCGTGCGAGTCAGACACTCGCTCTTTAGCTACGCGACGAAGGGTAGCTACTACAGCGCCGCCGCAGCGAAATTGACGATTCGTGGTAACTGCGGTGCATAGGTTTGGGAGAAGTTTACTGTGGCGCTACTATTCGGAATATAATACAATTTTAAGGTCCTGCACGAGAATGATGCATAAAAGATAACCACTTAGCATAAGTGTAATGTTTTTAAGAGATAGTCGATAATGTAACGTCGAACGCGTCATGGAAATGGCCTGATTTTCGGCAAATTTAGGTTTTTATGCGGTCAAAAATGATTAATTAGAAAAGTACAACCGAGAAATGACGACACTTATGCTAAGAATTAATCCTTATTCCAGAGACCTATGCAGAGATTTTGCTTCAAGTCGCAAATCAGAGTTGTAAAATAAAAGCGCGTAGACGTATCCGGAAGCGTTTTCGGCCGTGGTATACATCCCCCTTAAGGTGTTCGATTAAAAGTTTCGACATATTGTAACTGTTACTGTTCGATTAAAAGTTTCGACATAATTTTAACCGTTTGTGTTGATAATTGTAATTGTTTTGATTGCTTTATCTGTTAAATTGTATATCTTGTTTATGCATACATTGTTGAAACTGTTGACTTGCATTTGCACATGGAAACTAAAATTAGTAATAGTTGAAAATTGTTAAATGCCCAAAGTTTTATAAAAATCGAAAACTTTTATTTTATGTACATTTTAATATTCAGTTGCCAAAAAACAATGAAATACACAGGAAAGCAGCACGCTTCGTTTAAAACTGGTATGAGCGAACATACAGTCTCTCAACTTTTAGAGTGATTGAGGTGGGAGCCTCTAGAGACTCGGAGGCTATACGCCAGCCTTAGGTTGCTTAATAAATTCGTGAACATCAGCAAAAATACTGATTCAGACAATACATGGAAAGAGTTCCTCTAAATTACGCGGTCACTTGTCAAAAGACATATACCTCATAAGTATAAGAGTGAGAAAAGGGAACCAAGGTGGTACTACGCGGAGGTTAGAAAATGTTTATAACGCCAACGAGTTAGCCACGCGAAACTAAGAAAAATGAAGAAAAATGTAGCTAATTGCGATCTAAAAAATACTATCGAACATTATAAAATTTGCAAAGCAGCCTCAAAAACAGCCCTTAAAAGCGTTTAGTGAATTCAAGAGAATTGTACTCAGAGGACAACTAGAGGAAAATCCGGAAGCATTTTGGTCATATGTATGGGAAGTACAGGGAACTAAAAAGTCAACGATCAATTCCTTGAAAAACGATAGAGGCGAGAAAGCAACTTCCAGTTTAGATAAGGCTAATTTGTTGAATTATTTTTTCAGATTTTCCGATTTCAGCAACCAATGCCCCCGATCGATATATCTTGTAGCGGAATCGTATCCTTACTAAATGACACTAGCCCGAACAAGTCCTCAGGTCCTGATGAAATTCCAGCTCGTGTGTTTAGATAATTAACTCTCGAAATGGCTCCGTATCTTAAAGTAGTATTTAATAAATCCCTCGAAGAACACACGGTTCCCAAAGACTGGAAGATAGCAATCGTGACCCCATATTTATAAAAGCGGAGATAGGGAACAGTCATGTAATTATAGACCAATATCATTAACGTCACTATCGTGTAAAATTATAGAGCATATAATAGTTACATCAATAATGGGACACCTCGGCAGCCATGATTAATTGATAACAAACCAGCATGGGTTCAGAAAGGGACGGTCCTGCGAAACTCAATTAGGTCTTTTTGTTCATGATATTTTAGTTTCCGGAGAAGGTAACGTACAGGTAGACGCAGCGTTTCTTGACTTTCGAAAAGCGTTTGACAAGGTACCTCAATGTAAGTTACTCGCGAAATTAGCATCATACGGGATTGACAGTAATATACTAGGCTGGATAGGAGACTTCTTACATGAAAGTTCAAAGGGTGGTATTAGATGGTGTCAGCTCAGGCGAAGTAAAAGTTACATCGGGTGTTCCCCAGGGAAGCGTGATAGGCCCAATTTTATTTCTTTTCTACATAAATGACTTGTGTACAGCAGTAAAAAATAGCATGCAGTAGGGTATAAGGCATGATGCAGTAGGGTATAAGGAGATTAGAAATTAAGAGGACAGACAGTCTTTAGCTAAGGATTTAGATGCGATTAATGATTGGTTTGATAGTTGGCAGCTAGAATTAAATTTGAAGAAATGCGCGATAATGAACTTTTGGAAAAAATGTCTGTCCCCGGAATAACTTTGCATCAAAGAAAATAAAATATCTAACGTAGAATCTATTAAATACTTAGGCGTCACCATCACTGAAGACATGTCATGGGGGAAACACATCAGGGATATAACTAGTGTAGCAAACCGTAGAGTAGGATTCGTAATAAGGGTTCTAGGCAAATGCGATGAGAGAGTACGAGAAAGAAGCTATTTTACACTTGTCAGGCCTCATTTAGAATATGCCGCTAGTATATGGGATCCGTACGAGGAAGGTATGATAAAAGAATTAGAGCGCGTGCAAAGGGGATCCGCTAGGTTTGTTAAAGGCCGTTATGATAATTGTATAAGTGTTACGAGTTTAATAGAAGAATTAGGATGGGAATTACTATCAGAACGCATGTTAAAATTTAGGTTAAACCTTTTAAGTAAATTCGAAACCGATTTGTTCACAGATGACTTTAGATATATATTGAGAACCCCTGCGTATTATGCTAGGTTTGATCATATTTACAAGATTAGAGAGATAGATTGTCGTACCGATAGATTTAAAATGTCATTTTTCCCGCGTACTATAAGAGAGAACAATAGGCAGCGTAGCAAAGGGATAGGTAGGTTAAACATAGTTAGAGTAGTCTGTAGTGCATGATGCATGTAATAACAACCATTTATCGTTTTCTTATTATGTAGATACTAACCATGTGACCCTATTATCTAGCATGTCCTCATTAAATATTCTAGTTACATGTGGATAGTGCATGTTTGGTGATCTTCACCCCCTGCCACACACCCTCGTGGTGCCTCGCAGGGTATTACGTAAGTGTA
Source organism: Ceriagrion tenellum (assembly GCA_963169105.1). Classification (NCBI taxonomy): domain Eukaryota; kingdom Metazoa; phylum Arthropoda; class Insecta; order Odonata; family Coenagrionidae; genus Ceriagrion; species Ceriagrion tenellum. Next base: position 16,057,974 of record OY720638.1, read on the forward strand.
GGTGTAGATGTAGAATACATGGGTTCTCATGGCTTCTAATAGATTTTACGCATGTTACACGAGGCAGCGGCCAGAAACCAATTAGAATTCGCGGATCAAATTTAACATGAAATTTAACTAGAAGTGAGGCGCATGCCACCTCCAACAATTGAGTGTTGTAAAATTGTAACTTGCGCAAGGAAATGTATGATACGGGAAAGATATTGGAAATTCAAATTGATTCTCGTTTTCACGGCGAGCAATCAACTGACCTTTCGCGCGCCTTAGGTTGCCGGTCGCTGGTGAGGAGCATATTACTAAAAAAAATCATTCCCTGCCAAGCATCATAAAGGTGACTTGCAGGGTACTACGTATTATTTCACTTCCTAACCCTACCTCCCCCAAACCCAACCATCTCCTTGTAATGATAACGCTTAACTTTGTTATTCCACACATCTTTATTTTCTACGACCCGGGTTTCCACGTTCGACATCATCTTCAGGTAAAGACTCTACAAATCCATCACATATATATGCAATACACAACTCAGATGGGGACGGTGATGTGGGAGGGGTGATGGTATAAGACGGAAGTATGTTTGGGAGAGGGCCAGGGGTTAAGTGTGTAAGTGGGGGTAGGGGAGGGAAGGGAACCCCAATGGACTAAGGAAAGGGTAGAGGAGAAGAAGGGAACCCTATGCTTTAGGATTTTGAGTGGAGCACCATACGCTTTCTACCTGATCGTCGGAAAGTGATTCCCTCCTAATAATATAACAATCCTTCACTGCAATAAAAACTCCTCCCCGGTTCTTTCAACTCTATCTTTTCTATAAACTGTGAAATTCTTCGGGAATACTTCATTATCTGCGATTTCGTTACATAACCAACTTTCCGTCCCTATAATTAAGTCTGCGTAGTAGTTTCAATTAGATGGTAGAAGTCAGCTACTTTATTTCTTAAGCTACGGCAGTTTACTACCACGACAGAAAGGTATTTATCAATGAGCGTATTCCCGGAAAGTGAATTCTCATTACAACTAGCTTACCTTTTATTATCTTTCCATTATTATTTTAATCAAACAATGTAAAATGGAATATTAGCGGAGGTTAAATATGAATGCACCCATTTTGACAATAATACTTGATTTTTTAATCTCCTCTTCCTCATTTATCACCATATCCAAGGTATATATACCTCAGAGGAAACGGCACAGTTCTTTGATTTCTTAACCCGCCATTGGTCGCGCTATGAGCTTTTCTCTCATGCCAAATTTAAATCAGTAGGTACTTATTTTCTAATTATGAAGTAGAATTGGGTTTAGTTTACGTCTTGTCGAGTTTGCATATTTTCTCAATGACTTGCCGTACCAAAAAATGTCAAGAAAGCATCAGTAGTCATATAATGATTTTTCAATGGCCATCGGTTACAGAAAGTGAGACTTGTTCTCATCGCGGCACCACTGATGTTAGTTTTTTTGTGTTACTCACTTGCGTTCAACTCTCGTAGCTTGCGGTCAGTATTTAATTTATTACGTTCAGAAGTGAGACAAAAAATAAGAATAAAAGATATTTGCTATAATGGGCCGAGTGAAGAAGCTGGTTGAATTAGCCTTTATAGAGAGCACGCGCATTGTTTTCATTAGTTAGTTCCCGAAATAACTGTTCAGTCATTATGTGTAATGTTAGGTGTAGTGATAGTTACAGATTTGTATTAGAGAATATGTACTGTAAAAATTAGTTTTGAAGGAATATTGAGAGAAACATATCGCAGGCAATTGCTATAAATTTTGAGTTCAAGAAAAAGTCCCACACGCGACCGCTCCTGGGTTAAACCAGTGACAATTCTGTAGAATGATGCTTACGTATGTTTTGTTTCTTAATTCTACAATTACCGCGGTTTTGCCTCAATAGAATCACGAACCACATTACATAAATTTGTGCTACTTAGGAAACATCTCCACGTTTTCATGTCATGTAAAATAAAGTTTCATGTTTCCAGGTTGACATTGTCTTTTGTATTACATTTTTCTAGTTTGATTTGCTTGATGATTCAAAGTTTTTAATGAGATTAAAACGGTTTTTAGTGAAGGAGTTATGAATTGTATGAGTGTATCAAATGGTGTCATGAATTTAAAAAAGGCCCTACTGACGTTCAGCACCTCATCACCCTCAGCGAAAACATTCAAAACCACAATTGTAGCGAAATAAATCATGTTATCCTTGTTTTGGGACCACAGAGGCATCATTTTAATCGATGTTTTACCTCAGAGTGAAACCATAAATGCTGCACGGTATTGTGAGAGCCTAAAAATATTGCGGAGGGCGATTCAAAACAATAGGAGGGGAATTCTACGGAAGGCAGTTTTCCTACTGCACGGCAACGCCAGACCCCGCACGGCCGACGTCACGAAGGAACTTCTCGACTCATTTGGAGGGGATGTTTTGAACCACCTCCCGCATTCCCCGGACCTGGCGCCCTCATATTATCATCTCTTTACCTCCCTAAAGATGCACATGGGAGGAAAAAGATTTACAACCGACCAGGAAGTGAAAGAGGAGGTGAAGAAGTGGATGAAAGAGGCGGCGGGAGAGTTATATGTCCAAGGCAACAAAAATTGATCTCTCGCCACGCTACGCACATCGAGATGGATAGTGACTACGTAGATAAATAGTTAATAATAATAATAATTTCTCTATACCTTACAGCCGAAGCCAATTACTAGATATTTAATATATGGACGCACACACACACAACCATGCCCAGGGATGTGTAAATATCCTACCCAGGGGGGACTCGAACCCGCGACCTTCGGGTTGGCAGGCGAGGCCTTATTCGAGGACTTTACCCCGCCGCCACCTGGGCCGGCTATATATGTATGCACTGATGTAACTCTGAAAAAAAAATTTGGTCGTACTACAGAGTTGATATAATCAAAGTTAACCTCGTGGACTCGCCCTGTAAATATACAAGTATTCTCTTTCATTAATATACTAAAACAAGCACATTCAATCTATGGCAAAGACAACAAATATTTTAAGTACTCAAAGGAACGGGGAAATGCGAAGGTGAAATTTAATAACTTAATTCGATATTTCAGTTTGATGAAACATAATGGCCTTAAATTAACCCAATTCATTACAAAGATACGATACAATAACCCGCACGTTCATGTAAAAGTTTATGAACGAATGCCTAAACCAAATGGAGGTTCTATTTTCCTGTTCACGCTTTTGTGCAAGTTGCTGTGATTACACGGTGAATTTTTGGCATTCATGCATTACCACACTCGTGCGGGTCATTGTGTCGTGCAACCAGGCCTTAAGATAATTTAAGAGAAGGCGAGCAAGTTCCTGATTTATTAAAAATTATGACGGTTTTAAGGCACGCACTCCACGAAATCTTTTTCAATATCGTTTCCATTCCATACCGATCTACCATTATCTTAGAAAAAAATATCAATTACTATTAAACTAAGAAATCGATCAGATTACGAAAAATTCTTGAAATTTGCACTAATAATTCCTTCCTTTCTTGTGGAAACCTTCCATATCTTGTGAAAACAGTAAAATGATCAGCCTCACAAGTGCACCTGCACAGAACTACTATAGAATCACGGTAAACGTAAAGTACGTGGCCTTTACGGTTAAGTCTCAAAAATATAATTTCTCCAATAAATTCACAGCATAAAGAATTATATTACCAATTAATGTGAAGAAATAGGACACTAATTCATTTACCCATAAGAAATATTGTAAACAGTACTTTATATTTCTTAGGGGTCGATTATTGGCACAATGAGACTTTGATGGACAAATTTTGCTCGCAGACTTTCCAGGAGAGAAAGGGACACCGTCGGAGTATTAATAATTATTTACGATTTATTTGCAAGTTTCCTTCCAAAATATAAAGCTTTAGTGGACATATGACCATAATAATTGTGTTTGCGTACAAATAAGGCGTATGACTATAATAATTGTGCTTGCGTTCAAATAAGACCGTCAGAAGGAATCAAAATTTATTTTTCAGCTAATAATGACTGTAACCGGCGGCAAATACATAAGCTAGTAGAGGCCACGATAAAAATTAGGATAATAAGATTATTTTTTCTCCTAAAATACTTGGTTCCCTTAGCCAAGTGGCTTACGTCTTCGAATTTAAAGAAATAATGACTGCAACCGGCGGCAAACACATAAGCTAGTAGAGGCCACGATAAAAATGAGGAAAATACGATTATTTTTTCTCCTTAAATACTTGATTCCCATAGCCTAGTGGTTAACGCCGTAGAATTCTACCAATGAGCCTGGCTCGTTTAAAATACATTGAAGGGAATATTTCTTTCCCTATTTTTTCAGCCCTATTATTTCTAATGACTCATCATTTAAAGTATATAAATGGATAGTTCTGGCGAGTCTAATTAAAAATAAAAAAAATCTGCTCTATATATCTGATTTCAGACGTTTTTGATGGCACGCAATATTTCGGCGACTATAAGCGTAGGTTACGAGATCCCTCGTCTTTAGTACGGGAAATTACCGAAGTATATGTGCCTGATGCAGTCCTTTGTCATCGTTATTCACCTTTTCCATTTCTGTGACAATTCTTTCTTGTAGATTTAACAGCAGCACTTAAATAGAAATGCAACTTAAGCAACATTCACTCCATCAACATGTTTTTCGTCTCAACAAATGAACGCGAATGACCGCTTCGCAGTGGAGCTGAATATTCATTCTGTAAACAACCCTTGAAGATATATGTAGTTGTGGTTTTATGTAAATTGATATTTCATCTATAATATCCAACAAGTGGGTATGCTTTATGAGTATAGACTTTGAGGTACTTCCCGTTAGTCGTTGATTTCCTTGGAAATCGCTTTAGAAGTCATTCTAGCTTTATGTGACAGTGTAAAAGCACGTTCAAGTTACTTCAAGTATTCTTAAACAATTATCATTGAAAGGCCGTCTCGAATTAATTTTAAGCGTTTAATATGTCTTGTTCCACGTCCATTGTTTGAGACTACACAAATAGTGTGAAGAGGACTATAGTCATATTTTAAAGGGCCTGAAGTTTTGTTTGGTGGTTTTCTCTGTGGCTGACCTCTACTTTATGACGAAGACTTAAGTAAGCAAGTACACCAGCGAGTTTCGGGAGAAACAGTGTTAACTATTACACTGAGTAACATAAAATTTATATTTTGAACACAAGAGCCTCATCCAAAGGCAAAAGTTAAAGTTGGTCAAGTGGAATGTTTCTGAGGTATCAATTAAAATGAATGGTTATAATAAGAAAAATATGAATTGTGGGAATTCTATCTTAACATCAGTTAATTTATTTCAAAGCCAATTTCTTTGCATACACTTGAATTATTAATTTGATATTAATATTGGCTCTCTACAGAGACAACAATTGTAACCCTTGACAAGCATGAAATTTATCGGCTCAATACTAATGATACCATCCGAAAGAAAATGTCTCGAAATATAGAATTTTTGTAATATTTTTACCATTAAGTGAATATTTTAAGAACTCTTAGTATCGCATAAAATATTTTAAATCTCCTTAATAGTTTTGTGGCTATTTTTCGATAGTATCGTGAGTTTGTTTTGGCCAAAATAATATTTTGGTAATACCCTTTGAGTTTCTTTATTTACGAAAATTCCAAAGTAATTTTAAAATTAATTTTTTCTAAATGAAATTGATAAATCAGTTTTGTTGTAGACATGATTCAGCTAACAATGCGAAAATATGCTCAAACTATTGTAAAAAACGGTGATTCACTTTGTCAGATATCATATTTTTAGCATAAAAATTTCTATGAAAAGATGTTACCCAGGCTTTTGTGATCTTTTTCTTAGTTTGTTACGTTGGTTGGTCTGTCTCTTGGAAAAGTGAAGATCCTGAAAGCCGTATTATTTAATAAATAAAGAAGATTGCTTTCAACATGGCCACCCTCAATAGGTTAGTGACATTATTTACTTGTATCCCAGGGTATTCCGTGTCGTAAAAGCTGAATTCGCGTATCGTGTCCTGACACCTGGCCTGCCACCTCCCACCTTGGATACGGATAAATTACGTGACCAAGTTATCTCGCTACGTAGTCATCTTTGGTATTTAAGTGAATTTATTCATACCCCTACGACATTGCTATGCGCTTTATACCAAAAAAATTAACACTTTTCGTGATTCTCACTCGATCCGCAAGACGGTGCTAAGTTATTTCAGGAAAATCTTTTAATCAAACATCCCATTCACCGCAGGTGAGTGCCACCATGTTTTGCTATACTTAAGATTGGCATCAAAATTATAAGCGCTGTGATACCCCGTGTTTAAGTGTGGCAAGATTAGGGGGTGAAGATTGAGGGGGTGAAGATTGAGGGGGTGAAGATTGAGGGGAGAAGACTTACACGGCCCTTCCTCCTTCATTACAGACTTTTCTTTGACTCGCTTTTCCATAGATCCATGGATACATGGATCCATCGAAACCATCCATGAGGTGAAACCAAATGAAGTGGTAACCATGGGTCCCTGGTTAAAACTTCATTTTACCTTACATGGTTACCACTTCATTCATTCAATTAAAACGTCATAGAAATAAAATATTTATGAAACGTGTTGTTTTGTAAAATTTGTTACATAAACATATTATAAACACTTTGCCACTGGTGTTGTTTATAAACATTTTATTAACTAGGTCTAAAAAGTAAAAAATAAAAAAAATGAAAAAAAGTTTTTTAGCATGCTTTTCTAAAAAAATTATTTAAAAATGTAAAAAAATAAATATCTTAATATCGTACTGTAAGCGGTCAACTTCAGGGTCCGTCGACGGTCAATTAAGGGAACGACACTTCTTCGGAAAAAAGGCGTTTATTCTTCCCTTATTCACAATTACCACCTTCACAACCGCATCTCCCACTCGCCTCCACCAGACTGCCGCTCATCCGCTTCTTCGTCTTCCTCGTGACCCAGAAACCATGGCTTGGCGTCCCCATGTGACCATCCTGTGTCCATCTCATTGGTCATCAACTGCATATTGCCAAAGGCTCCAAAACCACTATCTAAATGACGCCCAGTGAGCTCAGCTATATTAAAAACTAGATAACAGCCTCCATAGATGAGCACCCACACCATGGCCCGAGGAACCCACTGAGCTCATTTCACTAATCTAAATGACCTCATGTCATTCCTTCCTTGGGGAGCAAATTAGCAGATAAATCTAATGGAATGGCTCAGCCCAGCCATGGTCTCAGTTCACCCAGAAGTTTCACTTACAGTACTAAAAATAAAAAAATATATTTTCGTGGATGAAAGTTTAGCCTAGAACTGGAAATTATTCAAGTCAATTCAAGGAAATTAGCCACACAATGACAAGACCACAACGAAAAGCATAGGGTGCGGCCTCATTTACATTTTGCACCTTAGTTTTAGTTCATTTAAAGAGCTTGTAGTAATTTTACATTGAATCCCGTTATTCCATTGAATACCAAAACATTCATTTTCAATGAATTTATGTTGTTATGAAGGAGCACCCCACGCTTTTCGTTGTGGTCTTGTCATTATGTGGCTAATTTCCTTGAATGTAATTTAATTATTTCCAGTACTAGGCTAAACTTACATTCTCTTAAGAAAATACAATTTTTTTGAACGATGTTAAAATATTTATTTTTTTAGACTTTTTAATATTTTCTTAAAGAAAAGCATGCTTAAAAATTGTATTCATTTTTAAAATATCATCTTAACCTCCTAGGTTACGACGAGTCCCACCTGGGCGACCGAATATAGACCCTCGCATTCCCCCGCTCGAACCACGGTGCATGGCTCTTGCCTTTTTGGCCGGCTACTCCCGCGCTGCGTGCCACTCTAATACCGCCGTCCATCAGCTCTCCATACAGTCATGCAATGCATCCTCGAAACACCCCCGCGATTATTATCGGTGCGTGCAAATCCGAAATACCTTCGCAGTATCCTCTCAAGCCAGCGTAGCTCAAACTTTTATCGCAATGTATATGTACTTGCTTACTTTATTTTTGAACCCCACCTGTTTCCATGCATCTCTCTTATATGAGAAGAAGAAGAGTGTTCGGTGGAAATCACCGTGACTGCCTTTCTTCCCCAATCCTCGTCCCCCATTATCTTATGATACTCAGCCAAGTTGTTTCCTTAAGCTCGCAATAACAGATTCCTCACTCCCCGCCCCTCAATCATCCACCATCCACCCGACGTGTGTCGGATGGGTTAAGAAAACACGGCGCTAGCCCACACCTGTGAGTGTCGAATGACGAATAAAAATGAATGCATAAATCTTTGATACGAATGGATTTATTTTGAACAAAACGGGCGTCTAGGGCAGAAAAGGTAAGCGAGCAGCGTAACCCGCCGTCTTTCGACCCGCAGCATTCACAACTCCTCTCCCACATGTCCCCCGTCCAACAAACCCCACCCCACACTGCCCTTTTTTTGCTCCGCTGCGAGTTTAAGGGGGAGCGGTGTTCTTCGAGTCAATTCTATTCAATTCAATTCAATAAGTCAATTCAAGTCTAGCCAACCCCTAGCCCACACTCTAACTGCAAGGGTATGCAATTCGACGCCACTCAATTCCCCTCCTCACTCAAACGGATTAATATTAGCGGGAATTTTACTTCGTAACCGCCGAGGGCTCCTTTACTTTTCTTCAGCACTCGTCCGAGCAACTTTCTAGACTGGCAAAGTATGGATTACGCAACCAATACAGCTATTTCCAGTATATGGGGAAGATAATAAGTACAAATACATCGGGAAAAAATTATTGCGAAGCAACGAAACGAGTTTGAGCCATGTGAGGCCATCATTTGTGAAATTCAATGTTATTCTACATTTACAAATACTAAGAGTATATCATTATATACCGAGTTTCCTCATATCATCACCAAAGGCCTCAGTTATTGACGTCGGTCGAGGACATAAGTCCGTGGGTTCTTTCCTCATGAGAAAGCATGAGAAAATACTTGGTTTTATCCTGATTCACACGAAGTTTGCAAATTTTAATTAAAGTGAGCTAAGGGTGAGCGTAAAAACTTGAGAATTCGTCGGCGATATGCAGCGGGAATGTAATCATATTTCCTTAAATCACGGCCCGAAATAGTTAGTTTTCTTCGACGCACAGGATAAAAGGTGATTATATGGGATACATTAGCTCAACGGTCTCCAATGTACGATCCTAGGAATGTACCTCTCAAGTAGCCAAAAATGGTTAAATTTCATCTGTAAGTTTATTAGGCCTTAGCTAGAAATAAAATATAATTAATAATGCACAGGAAAAATATAATATTAAGATACAATATGTATAATCATTACGATTATTCGGGGTTCAGGAAATGGCTTACTTAATCAAAAATATTAAGTCATGCTATTGCAAGAAAGTAGTCACAATGCGAATGAGAGACGAAAGAGGATAAGATACTAAAATTAATAAAAGAGTGAGAGACAGATGCAATCTCTAACCAGCACGGTTCAACAAGCACTTGAAGGAGGCATCGAGAGACGCACAATATACTGGACTGAACGGAATCAAGATTAACGGAGAAGAAAGAAACATTCTCCGATTCGTAGATAACATAAAAATCATAGCAGGAAATGGCGATGGCCACCAAAGGCTAATAACAGCAAGGGACCAAGTCCTCTAAGAATAATAGATGAGAATAAATAAGGCGAAGACTAAAATCCTATTATGTGAAAGATAATAGCTGAATTCTGAAGCCACACCGAGAGGAGAGAAATGAGTGAAAGTTAATTCCTTCACCTAATCTCCTAGGTACCATCACGTGGGACAGAAGAAGTACAACGGATATTAAGCGAAGAATAGTTCAAGCTAACATAGCGTTCATAGTAAAACGACAACTGCTGTTTGCAGAGAAGATACGACTACAAATTAAAAACCAGTATGCAAAAACATTCGCAACTAATTTTTTTCAAATTGTATCAACTAATGTCAGTTTTCTTTCTAACAATGACTTCGCCACAGGTATGCTAGTATACCACTTATCAAGGGTAATATTCCTAAAAGACCCCTTCATGAAAGTAATTAGCCATTCTACGATTTCTTTGGTTTATACGAGAGCTGATTTGAGCCTTCTGGTTGAATCCCAGCTTATACTTGTAATGAACTACGAATCCTAAATGGTATGATTGGCTTGTCAAAGGTAATTTTCTTGGTCGGAGAAAATGCCAGAGCATATTTCTTTTCGAGAAAATTCAGCATTAAGCGAACCATAGCCAGTTCGTTTAATGTTTTTTTCCGCAGCTGCTGTTGACATCAAAGCGTATGCATAGAAACATGAACTAAAATCTTTCATAGGACAAAGTCAATTAAAATGTTGGCGGCGCATCCCTGCCCTATAATTCTTCAAAAATGAGCAGCTAGATGCACTTCACCCATCAATAAACGGCCTAGTAAGCTTTCATTTCTACTTCATCAACACCTTGAACGTCACATCCCCGACTAAATCGTTACCGTATTCGCATAATATACGAATTGGAATAATTAACTAACATTTCTAATATCTGGTCATAAAAATAGGATAAATTAGTCTTTTGTGAATTTCGCTGTTTTAGCCACACCACATACACCAGGCAGCTTGGTAATGATATTGTGATACTTTGATTTGCTTAAGTTGCCGACACCATTCAGTTTTTTGTCTTAATAATCTCCCCTCTCATCACCTTCAATTGGTTCTTTAACTGTGAAAGCTTGAGAGTCAGAATCTGAGTCATGATTGCTCACTTCAACGCGATCTTCTTCGTCTTCGGTGTCTCCTTCAATTCAAGACTTCCTCTCCTTGCCTAGTCAACTCAGCTAGTAACTATTCATCAGTACGAAAAATTTAATATATGCTAAAATACTTGTAGTATATTCATTAAAATTTCATCTTATCAATATATTTGATACCAAAATGGCGTAAATAAATTATAACATTTTACCTTCTGCTATAACGTAGAGGGAAATGAGCATAAAAGGAAGAACGCCCTTGAAAATGGCCGGGATAATCACCCAAATACAGAGTCCTCCGAAACGGTCACAGTCATTATAAACTTGACCAAGAAGGGGAATGGAAGGAGAGTTGGTTGAGAAGACTTAAATACCATTTGAAATTTAAAAAAAACTGATAGTACCGTAGCACCGAAGAAGTCTTCGTATCTTTTATATTGCTTCACAAACACTCGTGACGAGTCAGTGAGCGGTATTTTTCCAGCCACAAACACTCGCGTCAGGCCAGAGAGTGATATATTTCAGGACGCCAAAACATGCGTCAGCTAATTACGCTAAATTTTCATATATAATGCTTATTTCCAACACAAAAAAGCATTGAAAGAAGGAAATAAGTATGTTATGAAATCACATGGCACACTCATTGCTAAAATATTGAAGAATAAAAATAAAATAATGTAGAAAAAATAACAGAATTTAATTTTATTCATTAAAACAATCGCTTGCATCATATAAACCCAACGCGACTACTTATGGGTTAATTAACGACTGTTTCGGCCTTGAACCAAAAGACATCTTGAGATGAAAGCGATCCCTTCGAGATTTAGCTCGTTCTATAGGCTTTAGATAGCCATCGAGGTGGTTAGGCGGTGAATCCATTACTATTCGGCTATGGATCATAGGAGGCCTTCACAGATCTCATAGCGAAATACCAAGGGACCCTTCGTCAGAATTTAGTTTTATAAGTGTGAAGATTGGAATCAAGAGCTAGAAGATAAGTGGCCGGTTGCAATTCTATTTTTATCAAAATATCAGCTTTCTTTCGAAAAAATAACGTGATTTTGTAAATGGTCTGCAGGTAGTCAAATGAATTCAGTATGTACTCACCTAACTGGTTATCATTTTGGTCTGTGCATAGGTGACCTTTGAACAAGACAATCCCATTAATTTCAAGTTAACATAGAGACCACTTTTTTCTGGTTACCCATCATGTAATTTACCATCTTAGGCTTATGTTTTGCGTTGATAAATTCATTTTTTTGGGTGTAATTTTACTTTTATGGACATTTTGGGAGATGAGATAGTCGATGAAAAGAAGTTTGAGCAACACAAAATATTTTCCTCAACAGGACAAAAAGCAGTACTATTTTATTTCTGAGACATACAAGAGTATATGAAATATTGGCTCATTGCCACAGCTTAAACATATTCTCGGGTATCTGAATATCAAGGGGAAAAGGACCAAAATTGTATCCTATCCATCCGTATGTTCGATCCATCCCCGAGTGGTAAAACCCGTCGTCACCGATGAGTATTGAAACTCTTCTTTCGCGGCTCACTCGGTTCCCTTTGAAATAAGAGACCTCTGACGGGAGAATCTGATGCGTGAATGAATATCTTGCCCTTGGACTGAAACAGAAATGTGTTGACATTAATGTTATTTCTATTGAATAAATCAATACTGTGGATGAACAATGTATGTACATTTTATAGGAATGCCAATACTTACTGAATCACAAACACGCTTCCTTGTGGAAGAAAAACATCCACAAACTTCATGTCGTTGCCATAGATGCTCAATCTCATAACAGCTGAGCCAACAATGTTGATGCCGGCAAGAATGCTCCCGCGACACTTGAAAAAAAATTTTCAGATTAAAATCGAAGAAAAAATGAAGATAATTTGATTGATATCAAGGAGATAATTTGATTGATCAAGCAGCAGATTCTCATAGTATTTTGACTACATCGACACGCTACCCTTGAATTCGCTGCCTAGACGTATGGCAGACGTGTCTACGTCTACGTCATAACCTGCAAGCCACCCAAAGGGTGTGTGGCAGGGGGTGCTTTCGCACCAGGCATGCATGAATGATATGATAGAACACCGACATTATATTAAAAGCCGCGTACCACACATGCAAAGCGCCAATTAAAAATCTAATACCCAAGAAACATTATATCTTCAATCGTTCCAACATGCAAGGGATACAAAGACTACTACTACAGATTCAAAATATCATGCATAAATAAGAACATCAATATTTACATCATGCATAAATAAGTGAGTAGAGAACATAATGAGAAACATTTACTGCCTGCCTATTGTCAATACTCGAACTATTCATGACGACGATCACAGCTGTTATGGTCCCGAATGGTACGCGGAAAAAATGACATTTTATACCTATCGGTTCTACAATCTAGCTCTCTAATTTTATTGGCGCGATCTAATCTGCCGTAGTACGAAGGGGTTAATAGTATGTTTTTTACGTCGTCAGTAAAATGATTTTCCTGAAATTTATTTAGGAGGTTAAGCCTATAATTTAATCTACGCTGTGATAGCGATTCCCATCCTAATTCTTCTAACAGTCCAGACACACTAGCCAACTTATCGTAGAATCGTTTCACAAACCTAGCTCCTCTTCGCTGTACGCGATCTAACTCTGATATCAACCCCGTTTCGTATGGATCCCATACACTAACAGCATATTCCAGATGAGGCCTAACGATTGAAAAATAACAACGTTCTCTTACTTTCTCATCACATTTGCCGAGTACTCTCTTGATAAAGACTAGCTTCCTGTATGCTTGACCGCATATTTCCCTAATATGTTTTCCCCAAGATAGGTCGTGAGTAATTGTGACCCCTAAGTACTTAACAGACTCGGCGTGAATAATTTTTTTTCTTTTTCCAGAAGCTGACTGCTACGCACTTTTTTATGTTTAGTTCCATCTGCCACTTTTCGCACCAAGCATGAATAGCAAGTAGGTCGATTGTTAACGAGTCGCTATCTTCGGAATTGTTAATATCCCTATACACAACCGCGTCGTCTGCGAAGAGTCTAAGCCTACTTTTAACGACGTTGCTAATATCATTTATGTACAAGAGAAATAAAAGTGAACCAAATACACTTCCCTGAGGAACACCCGATGTAACGCTGTGTTTGACATGATACCGTCTATGACAACCCTTTGTTCCCGCCCATGTAAGAATTGATTAATCCAACTAATAATGTTTTATCTATTCCATATGCTTCTAGTTTTGAGAGCAACTTATCATGAGGTACCTTATCGAAAGCTTTCTTAAAATCGAGGAATATCGCGTCAACTTGAACATTATTTTCACCCGAGAGCAAGATGTCATGAACGAAGAGGGCCAATTGGGTTTCGCAAGATCTACCCTTTCGAAATCCGTGTTGGTTATTTATTAATAATTCCTCCCTATCTAAATGACTCATAATGGAGCTTACGATTATGTGTTCAAATACCTTACAGGAAATGGATGTGAGAGAAATAGGCCTATAGTTACTAGGGTCTTCCCTGTCGCCGCTTTTGAATATAGGTGTAACATTTGCTACTCTCCAGTCCTTAGGCACTACGTGATCTACTAAAGATTTGGTAAATATTAATTCTACGTAAGGCGCTATGTCTGATGCCAATGTTTTATATACGCGAGCAGGTATTTGATCTGGACCGGGGGATTTGTTGGGGTTTATATCTTTTAGCTGCTGTTCTATGCCGCGACAATTTATAAAAATTTCAGGCATACATGTTTGGGAACGAACAGGCTTCGGATCGAAAAGATGTGGTATATAAGTACTGAAAATGCTTTTGAAGAATGAGTTTAACGAATTGGCTTTTTGTAGACTGTTGGTTAGCTTATCCCCATTGATATTCTTGAGCGTGTGTACTGTTGATTTATTTCCTTGAGTGTCCCTAACATACGACCAAAATCCCTTGGGATTATCGTTCAATTGTTCTCCCAGTAATTGTCCTGCCTATACGTGGGGCAGACAGAAGAAATATGAGGTAATAGAAAAAAGTGAGGGAGATATTAGCTAACGATGTCGACTAAGGTGAGAAAGCTAATGATGTCATAGATCTGTACCACGCTTTTATTTGCTATAATAAATGATGGTACATGGAAAGAAGGAATTTTTCTACCAATTATTTTGACAGCGCATCTCTGTTCTTTTGTCACCAACAGCTCTAGAAATATGGCGAAAGTAGCTACAATTTGATGATTAGCGATGGCGTTTCTGAAAATAAATTCGGCAATATGGAATATGAGAGCAGGAAAAATGAGGCGGGGGCTGATTCCTCTCTAACATTCGCGAAAGCACATAAAACAATGCAACTGTGCGGCATCTCGTCTACTGTGACAAATTTCATGCATATGTGATGAATGCACTCATAAATGTGGATTCATCCGTCGAAGAAGTAGGGGTCAACGGTAAAAAGCAAAGTTCCTGATATGAAGTCTTCCGGTCCTTATAATCCAATAAGAATTCACGTTGAATTATGTAACTTTGACTCTTCCCACGGACTACAACCTTATCTCGGTGGAAGGACCTGAGTGCTCCGATTACCCATGCAGCTGAACTGTCGGGAGCAGTGCTCCTGGTAGGGTTATCCATACCAGACAGGTTGATGGTTTGGAGACAGACGAAAGGTAGTCTGCGCAGCGTCTATTCCTCAGTGAGGCGGCTTCTAAAGGCACCTTACCGCAGTGGGTGGTCTATCACGTGAATATACCACGTAAGAGTCCCTATTGAGAATGCCACGCAATACTCACTCAATTAAAGGAAAACAGTGAAATCGTGGACGATACTTATTCGAAAATGAGTCCTGACAACTACGTAACTCGATCCTAAGGGCCGAGTGCCCTGCCCATCAGCAGAGAGAGAAAGGACCCTGTGGTCATCATCACACGAAATTCTTGGCCAGAAGTAGAGGCAAATGCTAAATCAGAGGAAACAATTGCAGAAGAGGAACGCAATCATCATAATTGGCAAGCGGAATTTCCGAAGTATGCTAAGGGGAGACGTATAAGAGAATATAAAGAAAGAAATGGAGAGGGTGGGTGTAGATATCATGGGTCTGAGCGAAGTAAGATGGAAAGATAGCGGAGACTATTGAAGTGATGATTATAGAGTGACATATAGCGGAGGGAATGAAAGTCAGCGTGGGTTGTATTCGTAATGAACAGGAAACTTAGTAGAAAATTGGTCTATGCAGAACAAGTGAGTGATAGGGTTAAGGAACGATAGGATTATAGCCGTTTAGCTGAAGGCAGATCCATGTACATAGTTACAATGCGGGTCTTTATAGCTTTCACGGATCATAGGGAGGTATAGGTTGATGGTGTATATGATTATGTGGAGGAAATAATTGATAGGACACCTTGGAAGCCAGCGGTTGGCAGTAATGTGGGATTGGAACGCGGTGGTAGGTGAAGGAAGAGATGGGCGGTGAAAGGACGATTATGGGCTTGAATGGAGAAATGACCGCGGCGTGAAAACTGTTAAGTTTTTCCAGAGGAATAATCTAGTTATCACAATTATTTTAAAAACTAGATAATAATTAAGGGTTTGAGAATCGTCAAAAAGGTACTCACTCTTTCGCACACCCTGTGCAACTGGATATGCGAAGTCTCGTTCAATTCCAAAATATGAATGACTGGGAAAATGGAGTGTATCATCGGACACAAACTGTTGAAAGCTTTCCTCATCACAGCCCAGCTTTCATTGCTCCAAGTTGCCTTCTGGATTTGCTTGAAACATGGCGTAACCTGATGGCAAAAAAAATGCAAAAAATTAGAAGCCTTAGTTAAGTATGACACATCATATCGGCAGATGGGACATATGATTTGAATCAGTAACTTTCAACGAAAACATAAATACTTACATAATCCTTTGTCACGACAGTAGGGCGGGTTGCATACAGATCACGGAACACATCCGCCATCAAAGTATTCCGGTCGACAATATTGAGAAAGTCTGGAATGACTTTTACGTCGTTAGCTACAAGTGCCATTTCAGTCGCCGACCATGCCATGTTAAAACTAAGGTAAGGGTGCCGATCTTGTCCAAGAGTTGGTGGCGGAAGATTCAGTTGAGCAGATGGATTGTTTCTACGCATTATCTCTTCCTTCAGTGCTTCTTTATTGAAACACCAACGTACTTGCACACCGAGAGAAAATCAAAGACTAGGTTATATGTCCCACCCAAAGTATCGGATTCTGGTTACAGGTCAGACGCTGGAGGTATAAAGAACCTTGAGACCAAGTGCCGAAGTACGGATGGTGCGAAGTGCCACGACGCCTTGCTCAAAGCTAAATGAGACGACTCCAGGGAAGCGCAGGCAATAAATAGGGGGCACTGAGTATTTTTTTCAAGGACAAAGCATCGTAAAGCATTACTTCGCCATATTGCCACAGCAACAAAAATTTTGAGTCATCTAAACTCGACTGCTAATCAGTTAATAGTTTTCACTTCCCGCATAAGTTGATAAGATCCCAACAAAGGAACTGCAGAACTTGCATTCCTTATTCCAGATAGCGTCTTGTTCATTTTTACAATCTACGTTTGTACTCGCGCAGCAAATCTTATGAATAACTCTTGTGTCATCAGAGATAATGTTTTGACGACAACCGCGCGAGTGAGTCAGAAGATGATTGGTCTCGACTTGCACCGGAGGCGCGGGACAGTAGGGGTATTTCTTGCTGTTAAAAATAAAATCAATTTTTTTAACTTTGCATTAACTTTAATGCATATTTAAATTATGCATACGCGAGTATGACACATTTATTTTCCCTTGATATGTACTCTGAGAACTAATATAAGGTTTAATGAGAGTAGTGAAAAGATAACGAATCGTTCCCCTATTTCTATCGAGTCCATTTTTATGGATTAACAAATATCATTATTTCCTGCGTTAATTAATCCGCGAGTAAAACATCTCTCGAGCAACGTAGCAATATTAAGTCATGAAGACTCTTTTACATAAAAAATTGAGGAAATCTTCGGTCATTCCCCACCAATTTATCCTGCGATGGTGCGTAAGGGTCCCTGATTTTGCTCAAAATGGGTGCGTGAGTAGAAAAACACCTCAAGCAAAACAATCTGGTGCAGACATGCAAAAAAGGTAAATAATGTTCGTAATTAAATTTATTCACATTCTTAGCCAACAATTCGTATGTCTCTGCTTCCATTTGTCGTTCATCAATGACTTGTGGATCAAATGAAATCTTCGATTTTTCGAGGAAATTGTTATTAGTATTAACCGGTATTCTTGAGTTTAATTTTTTGAGTTAAATTTTAATTTAAAATATTTAAAGAACCATCCTCATATACTCCATCTCAGAATCGGCCGAAACTTCATTTCCCATATAAACTATGCTAAAAATATTTCCTGCTGAAATTCATAGTTACGTCTTAAATCAATATTTTCACGTTAAAATTTTTTCCCGCCTGGCGCCGCGGTCTCCGCCCCGGAGCGTGCATTCATTAGACATGGATTACTGGCCTATACTTATACAGATAGCTAAATAGCTCATTTTATTAAGTGTAATGACTATTATACTTTACCAATGCTTACTCATGCTATCAATAATGTCAACAAAATAAACTGTGAGAAATGTACACCAAAGCCCATAAAAATGACCCAATCCTCCATTTGGCAACTTACCAGTGAAGTGTATCGGGTTCTTCGTAAATGTACTATTGTCGGCGCAGCAATTATGTGTGCTCAAGTTTGGGTACAATTTAAAGGTAAAAGGAGAAGACCTAAATAAAAACTAGTCACAATATATTTTTTTTGTTCTGCGTCATGTACTAATAAACTTAAAATTTTAAATGCATTTTCGTGTATTTTTACAGTGGACGTAACGTAAAAAGTACCGGTTTTTGACGGTGTACGAGTACGACTTCGATAATTCGTAACTCAAAGATAAATTCATTTATTACAATTATATTTCAGTAAATAATAGAAAGCATGTTTTCTATACCCATTTTTAGTTTCAACTTATTCTCTTGGACAGAAAAAGGTTGTCATTAATTTTGTAAAATGCTCGCGTTTAAAAACAGGGGCATCTCACACTTTCGTTCTTATACGCGTAGTTATCCACATGTCTCGAACATTTCGAGTGTGAATTTATTCCATATTTCAGTAAAAATATTCAAGTTTTATCGAGTGGTATTTATACTGAACGAAGTGAGCAGTCCCGCCAGGCGAACCGCCTCGCCAGAGCGGTTCATACAAACCTACGAACAAAACTTTACTGGCTTGAGAAATCCTCATAATGAAGCAAATATGACATACTCGTCGTGTCATCATGTATGAGAAGCAGCTGAAACGATTTTCCACTATTGTTTTTAAATGTAATGTTATTAGATGATATTCAATATAATACGTTAGTGCATTATTACATGATTAAAAATTATGTTAGTTGACTGACCCTTCTGGGGCTGAGTTTAAGTTCTGAGGGTGCAAATATGAGTCCTAATAGTGGCGAAAATTATCCATTGAAATCGGAACCTGGCTTGGATATGGTGCGGAGAGTGCAAAAAGTGCAGTACTGGGTCCGTCGAGTGGGACGCTTAACGGTGAACTCCTAGTAGCTTGTAGTTGGGAACTTTCGGTATAATTGTACCGACGTCTTGTTTTTTTTCACCCTTCCTCTATTCCAGAAATAAACCCACCTCTGTCATTCCACCAATACATCCACAAAATTGCATATAAAATCAGCTATTAGTTTCCTTCCGAAATCCCTGATTGGCTCTATTTTAGCTCAGGTCCGAATGAGATGACGTAAGGAACGCCGCCGTAGAAAGGGCAAATACAGAAAAGGATACGAAAGGAAAGAAATGTAAGATGATGAAAACAAAAATGCACAAAATTTTAACCTATACTCTGAGAAAAATACAAAAATATTCACTTAAAAATTTCCAGAAATTATGCCATAATAACTAAATCAACGTTCATTCAATGTGCCATTTATTTGTATTTCTGGTCAACATAGGCAGTTTTTCAAGCTAACGTTGTCTCATTATGTTGGTACAGTATTAAAGACTTTATTCTCATAATACGACGTTATCATAAGGACTTTTATTTGCTATTTTCCTTCAAAAATATTGCGCAGTACTCTTGTTCCATCATCATTGTTTACCCTTTCTCCAGTAGCGTTACCATGACACATTAAGATCGCAAAAGAGGAGGGAATTCTCCACTCCGGAACGGTGCCAGAAAGTTAATATGCCGGCTTAGTTAACTACATGGACAGAAGAAGAGAAGGGCTGCGGTGAGTTTAGTTCAGACGACTGCTTCATGGAGCTCGAAATCCCCCATTTAAAACTCAACTCCTCTCTTTGAACAGCGTGGGCTATTCCCTCTCCGGATCTTCTAGTATCTTACTCTCATCCCTTATTGTCGTATATCTCAGCAAAAAAGTTCATGGCTTCACCCGTATCTCTCCCCTTATCGAATTCAAATTTTTTGAGTCCTCCTCGTCCTACTACAAACAAGGTCATAGCAACAGACCAAAAACCACAATTGCTAGCCCAAAAACCTCATCCTTCCATATTCTACACTCACTACTAGCCCAAAACCTCATTCATCCCAATTCTCTTCCGACTACCAGTCCAACCACCACTTCCTTGTAAGTTCTCCCACGACTACCAGTTTCACCCCTTCATTATTCCCATTTTCTCCTTTCACTACCAGTGCCAGCCCCTCATTCTTCCCAGTCTGCTCCAAATACCAACCCCACCTCATTATTCTTCCTATTTTTCTCCCGACTGCAAGCACAATTTCTTCATTCTTCCCACTCCCCCTCAATTACCAGTTATCCCCCTCACTCTTCCCAAGTCTATACTGATTACCAGCACTCTCTACTCATTTTTCTCAAATCAATGTTGACTACCAGTTCCATCATATCATTTTTCCACCCACCCGATTACCAGCACAGGCTCCTCATTCTTTTCAATTCTCCCAAGGATACCAGTTCCATTATCTCCTTCCCGATATACACGTGATTGCTAGCACTATCTCCACTCTCTTCCTAACTCTCCCAAGACTACGAGTTCCACCCATTCATTCTTCACAACTCTCCCACGGCTTCCTCCTATTTTTCACATGGCTACAAGTATAATCTTTCCATTCTTCCCAATTCTCCTCAACAACCAATACCACCCCGTCATTTGCTCCATTTCTCACCCCACAACCTGCACTATCACCTCATTCTTCTCGATTCTCTTAGACTACCAACTCAACTCCTCATTTCTTCCAAATCTTCCGTTACATCCAGTCCTTCACTATAATTCTTCCCAACTGTTCCCCGACAACCTGTACCACGCCCCCATTCTTTCCCACTCTTCCCGTACCTCCAGCTTCACTCGTTTTCCCTTCCTAATTGTCTCCCGACTTCCAGGCCTACCCTCTTATTCTGCCCAATTCTATCCAGACTCTATCCAGACCTATCCAGACCAGACAGACAGACAAAAAACATAACATATATCCAGTTAATTATAATGTGTCCTTCACGAGGGTAGGTACTTTTGTTTCCACATCTAACATAAGGTAGTCTAAGCACTTCATAAATATATAAATATCTTCACGGTAGCAATGTCAATGGAAAAATAATGGAAATGAGTGACAGCACTGAGATATGAGTGCAATAATTCTTATTATTCTATTTTGAGTGACTACTGCTTGTTTTATTACATTATAACATTTAAATAAGCTCCAGCACAGCACAAATCCCAGCACCACCACTACCTTCTCATTCTTCACAATTCTCTCTCGACTAAGATCTGCACCCCGTCATTGTCCCCATTTCTCAACCGACTACCAGCACCATTCCCAAATACTTCCTAATTCTTCTTCGACTAGCAGTCTCAAGCCCTCATTCCTACAAATTCTCCCCCGTCTACCAGCACTACCCCATATTTCTTGACCCTTTTCCCCTGACTTCCAGCCCCGAACTTTCATTTTTTCCCAATTCTTACCGGGCTACTGGTCTCTTCCCCTCGTTCTTCGATATTCTCTCCCGACTACCATAACCTTTCGGTTAAAGGTGTTCCATTTAAAAGTAACAAGTCCCCAGGTCTAGAAGAAATACCTGCACGTTAGTGCCAGAGATTGCACCATGCTTAGAAATTATTTTTAACAAATCACTATCCAAAGGCAAGGTGCCCAAAGACTGGAAAATAGTCAACGTCACACTAATATTTCGAAAAGAAATGACCGAGGAAATTACTGACCTATCTCGTTAGCATTACTTTTATACAAGATCCTCGAAAACATTGTCATTAGCAATATTATCAAATTCCTGGAAAACCGTAACGTCTTACAAAGCAGTCAGCATGGCTTCCTTAAGGGCAAGTCCTGCGAAACACAGCTTGCGCTCTTCCTTCATGATATCCTAATATCAGGTGAATCGAATAAGCAGGTCGACGCCATATTCCTTGATTTCAAGATGGCATTCGACAAGATTCCTCATAAGAAACTCTTATATTAAAAACAGTCATGCAGAGTTTATAAAAAGTAGTGAATTGTAATCGAGACTTTCTCAGTGATCGAAAACAAAAAGTAGTTATTGATGGTTTTAGCCCTGATATGGTTGGAGTCAGATCCGGTGTTCCTCAAGGACACGTGAAAGGAAGTGGCCCTATTTTATTCATTATTTATGTAAATGACTTAAGCTCTTGAGTTAGCAGTAAATTAAAATATTTTGCAGATGATACAATTATCTACCGTGAAATAAGCAAGGACGCAGACTTAGAAGTTCTGTCATTGACATTAAAAACGTTTATTCGTGGTGCCAGGAGTGGGGGTTAGAATTAAATCTTGGTCGTTGCACCAGTTTACTTCCTGCTAAAGTCATCACCCAAATGCTATGCCTAGAATGTGGGTGAACTAAACATAAAATCTTCAGATACATTAAAATATCTTGGAGTTAACTTACCCTCTGATGTATCGTAGGGAACACACATACAAAACATATACGGCACGCTATTAAAGAAGCTAGGTTTTTTTAAGCTTATAATGGGAAGGTCTTCGGATGAAAAGTCAAAGAGAGATGCTACTTTGCTCTGGTTAGGCAACACCTCGAATACGCCGCGAGAATTTGGGACCCTGGTCATAAAGTTATAACAAAAAAATAATAAAATACAAAGAAAAGCAGCACACTTCGTTAAAAACTGCAACGAGCGAACATACAGTGTCTTGTAACTGTTAGAGGGATTAAAATTGGAACCCCTAGAGACTCGGAAGCCACACGCTAGGATTAGCTTGCTTGAGAAATTCAAAAAAGGTGTGTTTCATAGTGACACGGGGAATATTATCATGACACTTCACTACGTCTCTCCATTAGACAGAAGCGATAAAATAAGAGATATACATTGCTGAACGGATAGGTACGAAAACTCGTTCCTTCCGTGCACAATATGCGACCACAATAAAAACTGGGCTCAACAAAATACACTCCCATAGTCCATGTCACCATTTCACCTCCCAAAACCTGACATCTTTTCACACGGCTGGTGACCTAACACCCCCTGCCACACGCCCATTCGGTAGCTCGCAGGGCAGTATGTAGGTGGATGTCGATGTCGAACTGCACACTAATTCTTCCAAATTTCTCCCCACTAGCAGTCCAACCCACTCATTCCTCTTATCTCTCCCGCGAAATCCCCCTCCGTTCTCATTCTTCCCAATTCTCCCTCCAGACGTCCCACTCCTCATTCCTTTCAACAATTCCCCGATTACCAGTGAATTTATCTCATTCTTCCTTATTCTCTCCAGACCACCCCCTTATGCTTAACAAATTCCCACGAATATAAACCTACCACTCACCTGTGTGGGGCCTACTCCCTCATTCTTCCCAATTCTTCGTGTACAAGGAGGTTTTCCGTCTACGGTTACAAATATGCTGCTCATGGGCGTTTTCCACGGTAGTCTGACGTGACATCTTGTATTGCTTGAAGCTTCAACAGTTTTGCAATCGGAAGCGATGTGTGAAGTACGAAACTCATTCGTCATTGAAGAGGTTGGAGAATCTTTCATTGTTTTTAGTGAATTTTATTTTTTTTAGCTTCAAGTTTGCCTGCGCGTTTACATAGCATTTGCAGGTAGGACTCCATACTTCGGTGTTCTTGCTTATGAACTTCAACGCAATAAACCGCGATAGGTTATTCTCTTATGCTTTGTGCTATACGTTTCGTAGAGTCTTATAGATACCGATTACTCCTAAGCGACATATTTTGTCCTTTTTAAAGGTTAGGGTTTAAAGGTTTTTAAAGGTTAAGGATTTCCCGTACGCATTTTTACACTTAATTGTTCTTGCCTACAGCTATCGTATTTTTATTGCGTCTTCTTAGCGCCTAGTTAATTTCTTCCTTGACTTTAAATTCTTCGCTCGATGCTCTTAGAATCACGATGAATGCCTATTTGAGATTTATTCCAACGTGGTCCCAGCAAAGCACTTTCACCCATGTTTATGAACTGTTTATTGGATACTGTCATTTTATACATAGCAATTTCAATAGATTTACACGATTTTTATGTCGGATTATACGCTTAGGTGACATTCTATCTCCCCATGGATAGGGTAACCCCGTGCCACACACGCCCGTGGTGGCTTGCATGGCATTTTTTTAGACGTAGTCTTCGAAGGGTGTGTAGCAGAGCATGATCAATATATTACACACTATTCCATTGAAGCAAATGGAGCTACGATTATTGATGCATTAGCAAGAACCTACAAACTCTTATCAGGAAGCAAATCTTCACAAACCTGCTCTGCAGTCCCTTTCGAAGCGCGTTGAGTAATGGTGAAGAAATTGGAAGCCAATGAGCAACAATTGAGTGTTATGAAGGCAATTTATGATATTGGTAAGGAAAGTGTGAGATTGGACGCGTTCTACGGTGACTGGTTTCCAACGAAATTGGGCGTAAAATGACGATGTGTTATGTCAATGTAGCTGTTCAATGTTTTCAAATGTGCTGGTGTCACTTATGTAGTCAGTGTAATGCATTATGATGTATATGAGCTTGATATTTGGAATGTTGATTATTGTTTGGTGGTACTTAAGAGCCTAGGGAAATCACAAGGTATTCTAGCTAACTTCTAAAAAGCAACATAATAGAATCAAGTTGAATTCTTCGATCGTTTCGGTCGAATTTCGTTCGATCGGAACGGTCGATTTCGTTTACAATGGCCGAATTTCTGAGAATGGCTGATGGGAAGACATAGGGCAGCCTATCGAGGACCGAGTGTTGGTCTGGTCCGGCAAAAATCGCAGTACACGAAAGTTTTCTCCTCCCAATGCTATAATGGCACACATAGACAACGAAACCTAGGTATATCAGAATGAGAATCCCCTTTTTAACTATAGGCATGCCAATGTAAGTAAATGAAAACTTGGTAATCTCCACTGGGAAATGATGTTGCATATTGCGTTTTACTACTAAGGCGTCATCGTCAGGTACAATAATTTTTATGACATCTTAGCGTCAGATCGTGTTGTACAATACAATTACTTAGTGGACAAGACAGTTCTTTTTGCCTTTTTTCACCGCGATTGTCCACTATATCTCGCCAGGCATCGTTGCATTTATTGGTATGCTAGTTTTCGCCGCACATTGTGAAAACTCACTTTTCAAAATTTGCCCTCGCAAGACCCCAGATATTTCTGACTCTATTTGGCTTAAGTACCTTTTAGGTTCCTTTTCCCGACAGTTCCAAGTTTATTTACGAGAGTCGTATCGTAACGATGTTTCTGGCTCTTCAATACCACCAAGTTTTGAAAAGCCTTCCTTTCCTATACCTCTGCTAAACTTGACTTCGTTTTCTCTCCAATTGGAAATTTTACTTATGATAGAGTTTACAAGGATGATGTAAATGCATGATAGTCACTTAGGCCAAATGAATATGGCGTCGCCAGGTTCATTTACTAGTCGTGGTCAAATATCCAGGCCTACTTGGCTTATGCCTGCTAGCGTATGACATGACGATGATGATTAGGGAAACTTTCGGGCCCGCTCACATAGTTGTGGGTAAAAACTTGCTGAGGCTAGATGTTTTGGGCAACCGGCTGTTTATTCAAGTAGCCTTCTGATATCTCAGGAAAGAAATATACCGTTAAAATTTTCCCTGCCTTGACATCTGCCCTTAAGCTGCCTCACACATGCTTTTTCCTCCGAAGCACTCGTATCGGCCACGACTACCACGTTAATGTTTTCTCCTAGAAAGATCATTTCCAATTTTCTTTCACCTTACCAGTGTCTGAATAAACTGCAAGAGCGCTGTCAGGTAAGCTTCGATAAAAGGGTATCACATTTTATGAAAGTATAACAATATTTCCGCATTGCGTACTTAAAATATTAGTAAAAGTAGCTAAAATTGTACTTATTGCCATTTCAGCCGAGGAGTGGCAAATTTTACGTGAGATGTTGCAGATAACTACTCCTTTTGAGACCATGACCAAATTTCTGTCCGCAGAGAATAACGTAACTTGTTTGCAGGTCATACCTTTGATATGTGGGTTTTTTTAAAATCAAGAATGAAAATATAATGCTAAGGACAGATGCAGGATTACATTTTTCTTCAGAAATTTTAAAAGCGGTGGAAAAAAGGCTATTCCCTTACGAGTACGGCCCATTACCAGAGTTGCAACCTTTTTGGACCCTCGCTTCAAGAAGGTAGCGTTTTGGATCCCTGAGCTGGCCGAGGAAGCAATGAAGCAGGCTGAATCCGAAATAGAGATGTTTTACGCACACAAGAGGCAAAGGGTGACTCCAATCCTCTGAAGCCAGTCGCGGGATGCAGCAATTTTGGTGGAGGACTACTGGCTTTCCTCACGGAAAAGATATCCCAGCTTCAACACGGTTCTACTGCTAAGACAGACGCAATGATAAGCATACGGCAGCACGTAGAGAAACCGCGACTGCCAGGGAACACAGATCCTTGAAATATTGGCTGAAAGAAAACACCGCTGGCGGAATTAGTGATATTGCCCGAAGATATTTGTGTGTGCCAGAAACATCTGTTCCTGCCGAGAGGGTATTCTTGGCTGCGGGTCAAATAATTACCGACCGAAGAAACAGTCTTCCTCCAGAAACAGCGTGAACCTTGATTTTTCTGAATGGCAATAAAAAATATTTGTCATGAATAAATGAGGAATTATTTATCACATGTACCAACTGTAAATACAAATGTGCTTCTAGATTATTTGAAATGTGATTTTATGCAGCACTCTTTAAGTTGAGAATAGTTGTATCCTCTGATGTCAATAGTGAAAGCTTATATGCGATAAAGAATTTTTGGAGAATGGATGGTAAAAAAGAACCTAATTACCATTTAAAAGGCATCGGTATTCTTTTATCATCTCGATTTTCATTGTACATTTACCTGTTACGAGAGCACTCGTTCATTAGATGATTCGTTTCATACAACTGAATAGCACACTATTCATTTAAATCTCAATCGCAGAGGATAGCTATTTTTCGGCAATTGCATAAGTTTTAGCCTATGCATTACTGTTCACAAGTGAATGATGCTTCTAATGGATTATATGGTTCATAGGTGACATGGTAAGAAAAAAGGACGCTTCGAAAATCCCGCGTCAATCATGAATAATCGGTAGCTCCGATTGAAAGCGCGGCAAACACTCGCTCCGAAAACCTCCGCTCCGTGCCCAGCACTACTTGGGCGTTTTTACTGATTACCTATGTGATAATTATCATAGGGCAGTTTGGAGAGCATATAGGTAATAAGTTGTTCTGTCAGAATTACACCTCCTCGAATCTTATGTTACTCTACCCGATCCAACGTTCATTGAAAAGTCGAACTTGTATGCAACACTAATTTGCGATGATGAATTCAATGTCTGGTCAAGGAATTAATTACTAGAAACACATTTTCAGATGCGGTGGGGAAAAAACTTCACCTTTTGACCTGAGAGTCGTGGGCTCTATTCTCGCCAGGGTGTAGTTTCCAGCCCAATTGAATACCAGCATTTTGGTCGAACATGGACATTCATGCCCTGAGCGTTCATGGACACAACTTTAGACATAATAAAATTTAATTATTCCAGACTACGTGGCAATAAGTATAACATTTATGTATGAAGCGGCGACCGAAAGGCCGCAGAAACTTTGTCGGAAATTTCCGTTGGAAAAGATAACCTCTTTGTCTAATGCTCACAATTCGGAGATGCCTTGGGTGGTGCTTCCGATATGGCGAAAATATTGAAGTAAATAAATTCATCAACGTCGTTTGACGCAGACATAGATCTGACTCAGAGCACGTTCCCACGGTTGTCATTAAGGCTCCTGGAATTACTCGTGCGATAAGCGATCCGGCAGAGGAAATAAAAAACTGCGCCGATTCTCGCGAGGTGGAGTGAGGGCGGGTGTTGTGAGCAGTCGGGAGGAGGGTTTTTAAATGAGGGGGCGGGAGTGGAAAAGGGAAGAGGGAGAGACGGTGACAATGAGTGGCTCATGTACGTCAAGTCTTTGGGACCTAGATCGCGAGGACAATGAAAAATGAAATCACGCATCATATGCACCAAGATCAGGAAAATCACCTTACCAAATATAAACTTCCAGGCTGAAAAATTAATTATAGGAACTTTGGCATGATATTTTTTAATTTAGTCCACTGTGAGGCGCAATTCTATCCAGATTATTTACCTGGATTATTCAGAGACCAACTCTTACATTACCTGGACTGATTGTAGAAATGCGAAAGAAATTAAACTATGAACGGTTCGAAAAATTTTATTATTTCAAGTACATGTACACGTAAATCAAAATAATCACAATTGAATTCTTATTCAGTCAAATATCAGAATTTGAAAATTAAGGATATTATACATGGGTACAAGAAGTATATTTCTCTCCAAAAAAAAAATGCACAGCCACCTCTGGCCAGCGAAATTCTACAAAAAATGGAAAATATCAATTGGAGAAGATTCACAGTCTTTCCGCCTTGTACAAAGACAGGACGACACACGACCATATTTCACAGGATATACAATTGAAATCGAACGGTGAACTTTCCACTAAATTAAGCTAATATTACAGAACGAAAAAAATAAAAATTTTCATAAAAACGATTGACCAACTACGTGAATGGTGGGCTGCGGGAATGGATGCGGTCCTTTCCGCTCTCGTCACACCGACGCTCTTTTTTTCCAGTCTGGTCGTTGAAATCCTGTTAAGGCAAGATAACAAAAACATATCGTTAGTAAACTGTAATCAAGACCCCATAAAAATGCTATTTGAAATAATAATTTGATTCTATTTTCAATCAAGTAGCACGAAAAGGTTTTTAATGCACTCGTAATTACGTCCGAATCCAAGGCAGTAGATTATTTCCACAAGTTTTAGCATCCATATATTTGGATATTTTAATTTTAATGCTCAGAATAATGTTATTTTAGCGGTTATTTGACGGTAAAATTTCTTAAATGACACTGCATAATGATTCGATAATGGTGCGATGAAAGTATTATTCTCATAACATTAAGTTGACTATATAATCAGTCACAGTTTCTCATATCCGTGAAACGAGCAAATTATAAAACGAGATATCATCAAAGTTGGCCATTTTCTATTAATTTGTGCAGTTTCAACTGCATCCAAGACCTTCATAAAATGAAAATTAAATCATAATTATTATCCTTAAGATCATGGTGATGTGATCCACCTAAAACTAATCGATTCCGAGGGAGTAGAATCTATTTACATCAATTGCTATTGAATCCAACACCTCTACGGCAGTGAAACCTTCAGGTTTTAATGAAAATGTGATCCTTAGTTGAATAGCATTAATTGAATTTCAGTAGCCACTCATTGATTTCAGAGAAAATTCTTCTAATTTTTGAAATTGTGTTGAGCTCGGTTGTTAATCAGTTGTCACATAGTCACGATTAAACATACCGTGACAACTAAAATCCTTCATTTCCAGCCTTCTCGGGAGACTCAGGGCCGTCCACATCCGTGACACGTACTCGTCCCATCGATGTTAGGCGGGAAGATTGCGACCGCTCAAGTCGCCAAATTGCACGGCGCGACGAATACCCTTGCGCGACGCCTTCCTCTCTAGGGGTTTCAGCAGCTCTAGTAGGCCCAGACGGATCTTCGCCATCATTCGAAAGTCCGGAACGCCCAGCAGCAGGGCATGATTGACGGCCGAGTTCGGTTTCGCCAGCATTGTTTTGTCCTTGAGTGGGAGACTGTTCCTTGGAGGAGGAGCCGCCCGTCCTTTGGCGCCGATGACGTGTTTTCCGCATGGCACGCCGGTACCTGTTGTCCGTTTGGGGGGTATCCTCAACGCTGGCGTCGTCTGGTCGCCTGACCTGTGATGAAACGCAAACCAGACACGAGTGAGAAGATCTTCGCGCCCGTCCACGTGCCGCGTTCAGCACATCATTTAATGACTCGTCACTTTCCGATCTTTCCAATAATTAGAGTGGAGATTTATTTCGAGATGCGCCACAATTTTTGCTCTAATTTGAGGAACATCTTCTGTCGTTGTTCATGTCGAACTTCAAACAAAACGAACAAAAAAATCGAAACACCAGCAGCTCCTCTACTGCACGTCCGCCCTCCCAGATATGACTAGGTGTTACAAACCCCGTCGAACGTGCACAAACTCCGTCTAAGGTGCACTACTGACGTCCTCTTGAATGATCCAACCCTCCTTCAAAAGTACGCCCTCAATCTCCTCTCCCCCACACCCACCTGCAGCGCTGCGCCGCGGCGCGTTTTTCGTCCTCAGACGAGATTTGCCCGATAAATGGCGCGAGGGGTGCGGTGCCAGAGGAATAGAAGGGGAAAGGGACAAAAGAGGCGGGGAATGGGGACATGAGGGAAGAGAAGGGAATGAGCAGGAGGGAGGGGTCGGAACGCGGCTGGAGGCGGAAGAGGGTGCAGAAATTTCCCCTGACACCCCCGCACGCCTTCCCCTTCCGTCGTGGTAATCTCATTGATGGCGGGTAGAGATGGGCAGACGCATTAATTTTTGAGAACTTGTTCACTGTGGATCGGTCCTTTTTGGGATCCGTTCCTTTTTACTCGACCACCGTTGCTTAATTTCTCCGATCATTTATCTGTATTTTCAAACGCGTACTTAACATTAAAAAAGACAAAATAAGAAATTAGAAATAATTTGTTCGCCATAATAACCTCGTTCTACAATATAAAATAAATGATAATAAATAATAATAACAGGAGAAAAAAGTATGAAATAAAAAACCGATCATGGGAAAAAATGTTCGGAAAAAATGGAAAAGAAGATGGAACGTAGATTGCCAACCCTAAGCCAAATAGGAAATTTTCCAACTGAAAAAAATATGCCGTATGCGACTTGAGTAAACAGTAGCCAGAAAGCTTTCGTTGCTTTTTTCTACCCCAGAGGACGTATAGTCCTTCAATGGACTACCCCCAAAAGTTCGATTGTTCGTTGCTCAATAACATTTGTAAAAATGATTGTTTGCAATCGTGACATAGGACAAGAAGTATTCTATATTAATAGTATTTGTGAAAACCCAGGAACCAAGGAGTAAAATGAGGTAATGTTTAAGTAAATAAGCTCCTTGGACTTTTATTTTAATTTTAAGACAGGAAAGTAATTTTAAAATATGATTAAATATAAGAAAAGTAATACAAGGTGCAAACAAATTTCACTCTGAAACGTGTTATAAATATTCCTTGATGGATGTGGAATAGATATTCAATACAAAATTTAAAAATTGCAATAATACTTGCTATTAAAGGCATGATTTGTTGGACTCTGGAAATCAATGCATACAATTTTTCAGTTCATTAAATTGGCCTCAGTTGCGAGACTGGCTGAATGAAACGAGCCGACTGGCGCTTGAATAAAGATAACAAAGTATTACTCATCAGTTCGAAAGCATCCACAGAAGAATATTTGGGGTTCTCCCTTCCACCTGACCTCTTCTTTTCCTGCCCCACAAAGTGATATTATTGTCAAAAAAGTGTTCAATGTTGTAAAAAAACGTTTTTACAAACTATATTTATCTGGTTTATTTTCAACCTATATTTTTTACTTGAAAAAATTTGTCCAGTCAGATCGGCCGCAAGGACCACTGGGTGGGGCGGCAAACCTAAAATCACGACATAATGGCACGATATCTCGTCGATATCCAATAGTCAACGAATGCAGTGACGCTTAATAAACTAGTCGTTACGTTATCGTTCACCAGCGGTGATAACGTAATTACTAGGGCATTACTTGAAATCAAAATAATGAAATTGTTTTAAATAATATAACGATTGACTCAAAGGATATCTAGAGAACTCTAGGCACTATGTGTGTACGAACAAATAGCGATATGAAATACGGACTAGTTGTCTTTAGTTTTCGGAACTAAAATAAGTTCAAATGTTCCAACATTAACTTAGTTCAACATTTCTAAAATGTTCAGGAATTAACAAAACTTGGTAAGTCTTACGCAGAATATTTACAGGACAGTCCAATAAATATTCCGCGTAAATTTTACAAAGCTTTCGTTAATTACTGAATGTTACTAAAATAAATGTTTGAATACAAATACATTGCCAAATATTCATACCTAATATTATTACAACATTTCAAAATTTTGTTGTTTTTCGTATTTTTTTAACTTCAGGATCTACTTGCAAACTTAAGACATATATTGATATTTAAAAAAATAATTTTCTAGAATTTATAGGAACAAGACGTTAACTCCTTTTCCATCCGTGGACCGAAAGAAACGATGGACTGAAAGGATCGAGTGACTGGAAAGTACGAGGGACCAAAAGGAAAGCTGGACCGAAAGGAAAGATGGCCCGAGAGTAATGAGAGGCCGAAAAGAACGAGGGACTGAAAGCAACGAAGGGCCGAAAGAAACGAAAGGACCGGTCGTTCCGAAGAAGTCGGTGCTTCCCTTCAATCCAACGACCCGTTCCATTGCGAACGACCCACCTTTAATGGCGGGGATGACGGACAGAGAGTTGCGGGGGGAGTGTAGTTGAGGCATCTGCACTATCGCATATCCTTAGGGTTATAATTGCGTGACATCTGCCAAACATCTGCTGCTGGCACCGATTTTAAATTTCCCAATTTCCATTTAGTTATTTTGGTAGTTATAGGTGGTTTTAGCTCTGATATGGTCAAAGTCACATTAGGTGTTCCTCAAGGAAGTGTGATCGGCCATCTTTTATTTACTATTTATATAAATGACCTAAGTTCTCGAGTTAGCAGTAAAATAAGATTATTTTCAGACGATACAGTTATCTACCGTGAAATGAGCGAAGAGGCGGACTTAAAAGCTCTGTCATCGGACCTTAACAACGTTCATTCGTGGTGCCAGAAGTGGGGGTTAAAATTAAATATCAACAGATGTACCACAGTTCCTTCCTGTGAAAGTCATCAAAAAATGCCATACCTATACTGTGGGTGGAGTAAACATAAAGTCTTCAGATACAGTAAAATATCGTGAGATTACCTTAACTTCTGATATGTCGTGGGGATTGCACATACAAAACATAAGTGACGCAGCATTAAAGAAACTAGGTTTTGTTAAACGTATAATAGGAAGGTCCTCGGATGAAAAAGTCAAAGAGAGATACTACTTCGCTTTAGTTAGGCCAAATCTCGAATACACCGCAAGCATATGGGACCCTGGTCAAAAATGTTTAACCAAAAAATGAATAAAATACTAAGGAAAGCAGCACGCTTCGTTAAAAACTGCTACGACCGTACATATAGTGTCTCACAACTTATAGAGGGATTAGGTGAGAACCCCTAGAGAGACTCGAAGGCTACTCGCTAGGCTTAGTTTGCTTGATAAATTCAGAACTGATATTTTTCAGAGCGACATAGAGAATATTATCATGACTCCTCACTACATCTCTAGGTCTGACAGATGCGATAAAATAAGAGAGATACATTGCCGAATAGATAGGTACAAAAACTCGTTCTTTCCTCGCACAATAAGGGATCACAATAAAAACTGAGCTCCACTAAATACACTCCTATAATATATGTCACCATTCGTTTTAAACGTAAATGTTTTGCAATGAATCATACTATAAATGATAAAAGTCCGGTGAAGTTGTGTTTATTCGGATAGAATCGATTTTTGTTAGTTCATTGCTAACCTTGTTATCATTACGTGTGTTCTAGTGATGCGAATAATGTGATATATTGCTTTCATTTTAGATTGGATTGGATTTTGGGGAGGCAACCGAAACTGAAGTCATTTGAGCCAGACAGCTGAGGTCATGAGGGACAGGTAAGGGAGAAATGGTGGATAGAAACCCGGCGTCGGTATTTGCCTGCTCGTAAGAAAAGGCGCCAACGGGACCGCGGTTAACGTTCCATCCGAAGGAAATGGCTCGAAGATAAAGTATTGTGGCTTCCGACTCCCGACGTCGACCACATTGGGGGGAATTTGAATTGGGAGGGTTTGAGGTACACGGGTCCGGGGGTGTGGGGAAGGAAAAATCCCATGCACCTGGGAAATAAGGGGAATGGATAGGGGGAGGGGAGGGGTGGAGTGGGGGCGATTTGAGAGTGTGGTTGCGTCGGGTAAAAGGAGCCTTTACACACCATTTAAATTTGCATAATGATTTAATTGAGATTATAAAGAACAAACAAGAACATACATATTAACACAATCCTTTTTTTTTAGATGGAAGTTAAAAAAAAACGTTTACCAAAAAGACTTTTTTTAACACTGGTCTTATCGTTCTTAAACTTTCCCCACGAGGAAACAATATTTAGTATGTCCAAAAATGAGATTTCACTCAGAATAAAATTAATCAAAAACGTCCCTACTAATTCTCACAAATTCTGCACGCACTCACACGACACTCCGAGGGGAAGAAAGGGGAAAAAAATTAAAACATACAGAAAAAATAATACGGACGTCGTCTCTTCTTTCACAGTTACGTCTCCTTCACTTGAGAAATGGGGGTGAGGATTTGTGGGCAGGGTACTACACTTATCGGGTCACATTTTCTTATGATGTCGCCGGTGATGACGATGGTTCTCCTGATGGTGGCCGTGGCTGTGGCTTGCGGCTGTGGTTGCACGATCGCGGAGGGAGGCTTCCCTGACGGCAGAGACTTGAGTGGCTCTCCTCCCAATTTCAGCCGCTCAAATTTTCCTTTCTTCACCTGGCTCTCCGTCCTCTTGGGGAATTGACCTGCCTCTCACGACTTCTCCTGTCAGCCCTTTTAGCAGCCCTGCTTCGCCGTATTTCACATAACCACCCAGCAAGAATAAGCAGAAGAAGAAGAAGAACCCTGCTTCCGTCCGACGTACGTCTTTTATAGTGTGTCGGGAAGAGAGGGGGTGGAAAGGGGAACACTTCCTCTTCATTGAGGGAGTGGAGTGGAAACGGCGGAGATCACTGGCCGAGGGGGGGTCACATTTGACAGGGGGTAGAAACAAAATTGGGGAAAGAGGAAACACCACATTACTCATGCACTCGCTCACTCACGCAAGGTCGCCTCCACACACTGGCGACGCACACATCCACTCAAAAATACAATGGAAAAAAAATTAATTAGGCTCTCTTAAGTCCTCGGCGAACCCCGCTCAATTCGCCCCCTTATGTAACGTCCAAACGGGACCGGTTACAGTATGTATGATTTATGTAAATGCTGCCCATTATCGTAGTAGTTAATTATAAGTTGTGAGTCGTTGTGAGTGGATCGTGAATCGGTTTTATTCGTAACGAGATGGGTGATTATATTTTGATGGCACTGGAATTCCGTACCGAATCTAGAGTCATATTGCTGATTCCAGTGATTGGGATTTGTATTTGATACATTTGAAAATGTTGTTGGCATATTTGTGTCTAGTAAGTGGCAAAATAGATATTTTCAGTATTCTTCATCTTATATTTACCTCGATTCACAACTATCGCCACGGATAATGATGTTATTCCTCATTTAATGTCATGTATCAGTGATTGTAAGCGCCGAAAGAATAAAGAATAATTGAAAATATTAAATCATTAAATTGGTAATATTAGGAGCATTCTGGGGTTCAGAAATACAAATAGCGATTTTGATTTAAATGATTTTATTGGGTTGAGTTATACCCACACTTAATGTTCACCTCATGATAATTAGCTCATGCAAAACATTTACGCGCCACCATTGGCGTAGCCAGGAGTCATATCAGGGGGGCGGACATCATCCTAAAATTGCGCGCGGCTTTTAATTTCAACTGACATTTATTGAAACTTGATAACTGGTGGTTGGGCTACCGAATGAATTTTATGCTGAGAGATAAAAATGCCCTCGAAAAATTATTCTTTTGTTGCTACGAGAGAAATGCATGTGTTTTTGTAGTCATTAACCACATGAGACACCACTACATAAATGCCTCAAAATGATGAATACATCATAATTCCTCTGTTCTAATACATATACAACCGATCGGTTTTGCAACAGAGTTTCATATTCACGAGCTGTACGGTTTTTTCTTTGGCTGAAGAGTCCGCGTAGTTGAGATTGCTTAGTCTCCTCTTCGTGTAATTCTTCTTTTTGTGTGGTCTTGTTCTTGTTTCTGTGTAAGGAGATACATTACTAAAAGTTGGTTTAAATGATAGTAACTGGGTAAAAATTCTCTAGATTCTTTTCATTTGCACGCCAATGTCCATCTTTATTTCTTTTTTCATCCCCAAGTGCGTCTAGGGGATCGGGTTGTTGTGTTGGCTAGAGTACTGGCTAACCATACGGACGGTCAGGGTTCAAATCCCTGCAGAAGAGGATATTTTTCAGAGGAAATCCGATCTTTACTTGAGTGTCTTGTGGAGGGAACTTCAAGTACAGTACTCCGTCTGTCAGATGAGACGTTAAACCGTGGTCCCCTTGACGTCTTTCGCTAAGAGCAGGCCACTGCCGACGCCGGGTTTCTATCCACCCTTCCTCCCTTACCTATCCCCTATGGCTCAAATAACCTTGGCCTTCGGTCGCCTTCCCAAATATCCAATCCAAGATCGTCCTACCATTCTTCATCCCGTCCATAATACCTATTCTCTTTCATCCCCTTTCCCTCTAGTCCGACATCCTTCCCATCACTTATGTATGCAACCGATCACCCCTCATCAATCTGGGCCTCCTCCTCATCTCATTCAAAAGCCTCCTCTCCATATGTACCATACCAAGCCCACCCTTGTTTGTCTACTTTTCCGTCCTCTGATCCTTTTCCATCCTCCTCGACCGGAACATCTCGAAACAATCCGATTCATACCCGTCGTCTTTTTTTAATGTCGCTTTGCCCCATAAGAAGCCAATTTCCGAATTATAATCATCATTTCCTAAGCGTTTTCGTAACCATAGTGATGGAGATTTAAAAGGTGAGGGGGGCTAGAGTTAGCTCTTAAACGTTTAGAGTCATGACCGTTGTACCACAAGGAAGCGTGATAGGCTCCGTTTTATTCATTATTTATATAATTGACTTATATTCTCGAGTTAGCAATAAAGTAAGATATTTTGTAAATGATGCGGTCATCTACTGCGAACTTGTCGGAGAAGCGGCCTTAAAATACCTACCATCGGACTTAAACAAAGTTCATCCTTGCTTTAATTAGTGAACTCTATAATTGACTCTTTAAAAAAGTTTACACGTCAAATCTATATCTACACAGAGTTTGGAGTAAACATACTGTCTTTGGGTAAAGTCCTGTACCTTGGAAGTACCATCAGACATAATATAAACAGAATAACATAGACACACAGAACTCACATTAGACATATTTTGTGAAAAAAAAACATTCCAAACATATGGAGTACAGCTCCCCTCCCCTTTTAACACTTTATCACCATGTTTTTGTTAACGCTGAAGAAAACAGGAAAGTTGTCGCTCTCTATAGAGTACCCGCTAATCATTCTCCCACCGTAATCTCCATTGACGATGAGATATTTAACTTAGAGATGCATGTTAATGGGTAAATGAATCAATTCGAATGGTTGAATTTGATCAGTTGATGTCTTCCGCTACAAACGGCGAGCAAGTACGAACGATTTAAACAAGAACTTTGTTTCCGACTATAGTTTTGTAGGCATCGGTGAAGACGAAAATTATTGACAAATATAAAAAAATTGTCACATGCTGCCATGTTGTCCCAATAATGACGCGAAAAAATGACGTAATATGGTGGTATGAATGATGGTTTTGTCTTGTTCTAAGAAGTATATTCTGCCATTAGATGTGTGGATCACTTGGAGGGATGTTGTGGACAGATTTGAGTCAGGTCTCGTGTCCAAACCATCGGAACTTCCCCAATCCAAAACTGTCCGTCTAGACGCATTCGGAGCTCCATTTAATGCTTTCCATCTCCTCACTGCTGAGGGGCAAAAAATATGGTGGTATGAATGATGGTTTTGTCTTGTTCTAAGAAGTATATTCTGCCATTAGATGTGTGGATCACTTGGAGGGATGTTGTGGACAGATTTGAGTCAGGTCTCGTGTCCAAACCATTGGAACTTCCCCAATCCAAAACTGTCCGTCTAGACGCATTCGGAGCTCCATTTAATGCTTTCCATCTCCTCACTGCTGAGGGGCAAAAAAATCGCTTTTCCCAAACTTTATTACTAGTATTTCGTAGCCTACGTATTTGAATCCCTGAGAACGACTTTTTCCTCTTTTAAATGGGAATTTCTGTCAAACATTATTTCTCGGCAGTCAAGTTAATGCTGTGTCGGCTAGTCTCTGCCTCCTCTTACAACGCATTTAACACGTGACTTTAGTTACGGATTTCCAGGAATTAGTGGAGCATTATCTCTCACATAAGTCCAGTAAAATATGTCTTGCGTTTTGGTTCCTGGCCCTGACAACGAATGCGTTATCATCCAAAAACGAGGGTATGAGGAAATTTCACCGATTTCCACATACTATCTTGCGAGCCACCGCATGGTCGTATGGTAGTAGATGTAAGATCACAACCGTGTAAAGATGAAAAATTTTGGGAGGTAAAATGGTTACGTGTATAATAGGAGTGTATTTAGTGGAGCTCAGTTTGTATTGTAGTCACTTATTGAGCGCGAATAGAACGAGTTTTTGTTCCTATCTGCTCGGCAGTGTATCTCTCTTATTTTATCGGTTTTTTCACTCCCAGAAATTTAGGCAGGCATCATAATAATATTCTCTAAATTTAAACAAATAAGAAAATACTCTAAGAGCAATTTTATTGGGAATGGTCGTAATACTTAAGCCAAGGAAACTCATCTTTGCGAAAAAGAATTCCATTCCACTTCATTTATAATCAAGAAATATCGATATATTCTTCCATCCATTCCATATGGGTTTTCATCAGTAATAAAAGTAAAGCAGCGTTCTACCGTGAGCCATAAAAGGCGCTGAGTGATGGATATGATGAAAAACCATATGATTTGAATTAACATTATAACTGCCAGGTTTTTTTTCGGTTAAGTCTCAAGGCTTTGTGGCATATAGTGATTGCCCAGACAGGCGACCCAAGAGGTTAAACGCTCAATACGTCTGTAAGAAAATGCGAGTTGATGGTTCATCTTCATACCTGACTTTATCTAATTATTTATCTAATCTAACAAATTGATTACTTGAGAGCAGAAAATTACTTTTGAATTTTTTTTCAGATACTTAAAGAGGAGTCTCATCGTAAGAGCTTAGATAATTGAAACACACAAGAAAAATTACATTAAAAGGATTTTTCACGAGATTATTTGCCCCCGGAATATCTTTTTCAAGACGTATTCGGACGGAAGAAATAAATGACTTCTTAAAATTTTCCTATTCATTTTTGTCAATATATTCATCTGTGTCTAAATCTACATATTACC
Organism: Ceriagrion tenellum; assembly: GCA_963169105.1. NCBI lineage: Eukaryota > Metazoa > Arthropoda > Insecta > Odonata > Coenagrionidae > Ceriagrion > Ceriagrion tenellum. Next base: position 16,097,528 of record OY720638.1, read on the forward strand.
CTGCAAGTTGCCACATGGGGATGTGGCAGGGTGTGTCAGGACACCAACCGTGTAAGGATGTAATAGATAATGTTTTTGGAGGTGAAATGGATACGTGTATTAAGGGAGTGCAATTTGTGGAGCTCAGTTTTTATTTTGGTCGCTCATTGTCCACAGATTTGAACGAGTTTTTGTACCGATCTATTCGTCAACGTATCTCTCTTATGTTTCGCTTTTGTCAGACCTAGAGATGTAGTGAGGCTTAATGATAATATTAACTGTGTCGCCCTGAAACACACTAGTTATGAATTTCTCAAGCAAGCTAAGTTGAGCATTCAGCCTCCAAGTCTGTATTGGTCAATTGCGTTTTTGTACATTTGTCAGGAATACAGAAGAATCAATGAAATTGAATTCCCTAGGGAAAAACAGCACTTAAGCAATACCTTGATAAGTATAAAGAAAAAATTTCGCTTAAATGCGTAGAAATTGCCATGAGAATTATGTAGCTTGGCTTACATTGTGGTTTCCGCACGGGTAAATACCTTCCGAGATGGATTTTTTCTAGATACAATTTCTAAAAGGAACGCTCTCGGTATGTATTTAGGGGTATGGAGTAATATCCTCCATTTCAACCTAAATCTCAAGTGATCTGGACAAGTCAATCAGTATCACCTGCCCTGTAACCTAATGCACTATCAGCCTTTATACCTTGTTCTTCCTTCAGCTGCGTTACAATCAAATTCGGAGTGGTAACAAAAAATTAGAGGACTTTACGCTGCATATCAATAATGTTGCCTTTATGGTGGGATTTAATTGTCACGGCGTACTCAAATTGTGGCCTGAAAACGGCGGCATCGAAAATATGTGCTTGTAATGCATTGAAATGAATTTTTCGGGGTAGTCTTTAGAAGGACCAAACTTCCTCTGGGATAAAAAACAGAAATGATGGTATTCTGGCTACTGTTTACTCAAGTTGCGGATTAGACGAATTAGCGTATGTAAAGCAAGAAAATAATCCTTTTTTTAAATTTAGATGAAGTAAATCATGAAACATATTTTGGCTACGTAATGCTAAAGTGAGGTCCGTTTAAGTTCCTTGCTCTTCGGCCTTGAAACGGTCGCTCTCGGTCGGAGGGGAAGTGTCCGTCTATGAGCGAAGCGAACTTATCCAACTAAATTTTTTCCCACTAAACGAAATCGGGAGTGGTGCCAACAGTAACGGGTTTCGCACCAATTAAAACATTAATATCTCCTAATCCCTCGTTAATTTCTTTATGAAACTTCCCAAAGTTATTAAATATACATTTACCTATTCAATGGAATACATTTACCTATTCAATGAATTACTCAACACCAGTAAGAACATCCTCGTTTAGGCATTATTGTATTACGAACATGGGTGGAATAATCTTGGAAAACACCACATTTAAGACGTATATTTCTCCTAATCCCAGCTTACGATTTCATTTGAACTAACAAAAATCGTTAATATAACCATTACCAAACAGAAGTAATACATCGCATTTCCATAAACAATCTCGTTTAGGTACTGTAATATGATAACATAGGCAAAATCCTCTTCGAAAACACAAAAGTTATAACGTTTTTTTCTCCATATCCACGACTACGACATTATTGAAACTATTGAATTTTACTAACAATAGTATTGCCAACACAACCTAATACACAACATATCCAAGAACGACTTCGTTTAGGCACTGTACTATCACGAACTTATGCTAAATGTAAACGAAAAACACTAAAGTTTAAAAATTAATTTCTCCATAAATCAATAATAGATTTTTACGAAACTATCACATTTTGTTAAAAATACTATTCCCAATACAACTTATGGAATAGCATCTAAAAGCAAACATTCGTTTAGGAACTACACCGTTACAAACACGGGAAAATTAGTGGGGAAACGAACGAGAAGAATCTCAACGGAGAGTAATTTTAAAAAACTTATTTTTCCCAAATGGAAGTATGTCATTTAAATAAAACTAATGCATCTCGTTCATATATTCATTACTAATGACCAGCTATAATCAGAATCACCACACACGACTTAGTTTAGTAACTGAACTATTACGAACATATGCTTAAGGTAAACGCAAAACACTAAAGTGAAAACATTAATTTTGACATAACATAATAAACGATTTTTACGAAACTATTACATTATGTTGACCATACTATTCCGAATACAGCGTATTAAATAGTATCAATAAGCAAGCTTTCGTTTAAGGAACTATACCGTTACGAACACGGGACAAATTAGTGGGGAAAGGAACGAGAAGAACCTCAACGGAGACTAATTTTTAAAATTTATTTCTCCCAAATAAAAGTATGTCATTTATATAAAACTACTTCAGCTCATTCAAGTAATACTTCTAATAACAAAATATAATCAGAATTTAAATAAACGACTTAGTTTAGTAACTGTACTATTCCGAACAGATGAGTAAAATAAACGGAAAAAACTAAAGTTAAAACATTAATTTCTACATTACATAACAAACGATTTTTACGAAACTATCACATTTTGTTAATAATACTATTCCCAATACATAATTTTCAATGACATCTTAAAGCAAACATTCGTTTAGGAAATATGCCGTTACATACACGGGACAAATTAGTGGGGAAAGGAACGAGAAGAATCTCAACGGAGAGTAATTTTTAAAAATTTATTTCTCTCAAATGAAAGTGTGTCATTAAAATAAAACTACTGCATCTCGTTTATAAAACCGTAGCTAATGACAACTTATAATCAGAATCACCAAATACGACTTATTTTAGTAACTGAACTTTTACAATCATATTGTATAGGTAAACGCAACACACTAAAGTTTGAACATTAATTTATACATAACATAATAAACGATTTTAACGAAGCTGTAACATTTTGTTATAAATACCATTCACATTACAACGTTTTCAATAGCACCTATAAGCATACATTGGTTTAGGAAGTATACCGTAACGAACACGGGACAAATTTGTGGGGAAAGGAACGAGAAGAATCTAAACGGAGACAAATTAAAAAAAATATATTTCTCCCAAATGGAAGTATTTCATGTAAATGAAACTAATGCATCTCGTTCATGTAATTGTTTGTAATGACAAGCTTTAATCAGAAATAAAATACATGTCTTAGTTTAGTAACTTTACTATTCCGAACAGATGAGTAAAGTAAAAGGAAAACACTAAAGTTTAAACATTAATTTCTCCATAACATAATAAACGATTGCTACGAAACCTTAACATTTTGTTAAAATACTATTTTCAATGCATCGTTTTAAATAATGTCAAATAGCAATCATTCGTTTAGGAATTATACCGTTACAAAAACGGGACAAATTTATGGGAAAACGAACAAGAAGAATCTCAACGGAGACTAATTTTTAAAAATTTATTTCTCCCAAATAGAAGTATGTCATTTAAATAGAGCTAATGCAGCTTGTTCATGTAATCATTACTAATGACAAGCTATAATCAGAAATAAAATACACGACTTAGTTAATTAACTGTGCTATTCCGAATAGATGAGTAAAGTAAACCCTAGTAAGTAAGTAGATTCTAGAAACTATAGGGTTACAAACACGGGACACATTAGTGGGGAAAAGAATGAGAAGAATCTCAACGGAGACTAATTTTTAAAAATTTATTCTCCCAAATGGAAGTATGTCATTTAAATAAAACTACTGCATCTCATTCATATAACCGTAGGTAATGACAAGCTTTAAGCAGATTCACTATACACGACTTAGTTTTGTAACTGAACTATAACGAACATATGCTAAAGGTAAACGCAAACACTAAAGTTTAAACATTAATTTCTACATAACATTATAAACCATTATTACGAAACTATCATATTTTGTTGAAAATACTTTTTTCCATACAACGTTTTAATAAACATCTAGAAGCAAACATTCGTTTAGAAACTATACCTTTACAAACATGGGACAAATTTATGGGGAAACGAACGAGAAGAATCTCAATGGAGATTAATTTTTAAAAATTTATTTCTCCCAAATGGAAGTATGTCATTTTGATAATGCTACTGATTCTCGTTTATATAATCGTGACTAATGATAAGCTATAATCAGAATCACCATGCACGACTTAGTTTAGTAACTGAACTATTACGAACATATGCTAAAGGTAAACGCAAAACACTAAAGTTTAAACACATCTAAAAGCAAACATTCGTTTAGGAACTATACCGTTACAAAAACGGGACAAATTAGTGGGTAAACGAACAAGAAGAATCTCAACGGAGACTAATTTTTAAAAAATTATTTCTCCCAAACGGAATTATGTCATTATAACGAAACTACTGCATCACGTTTTTATAACCGTAACTAATGACCAGCTATAATCATCATCACTATACACGACTTAGTTTTCCTAGTTTCTTACAAACACGGGACAAATTAGTGGGGAAAGGAACTAGAAGAATCCAAACAGAGACTAATTAAAAAAAAAAGTGTTTCTCACAAACTCAATTATGCCATTTAAAAAAAACTACTGCATCTCGTTTAAAAACCGTAACTAAGGACAAGCTATAATCAGAATGACCATACACGACTTTGTTTAGTAACTGTACAATGACGAACATATGCTAAATGTTAACGGAAAACACTAAAGTTTAAACATTAATTTCTCCATAACATAATATACAATTGTTACGAAACTATAACATTTAAAAAAATGCTATTTCCATCACATTTTGTTAAATCAAACCAAATTTCTATCATATTTTGTTAAAAATACTATTTCCAATACAACGTATTAAATAGCATCTATAAGCAAACATTCGTTTAGGAACTGTACCGTTACGAACACGGTACAAATTAGTGGGTAAAGGAACGTGAAGAATCTCAAGGGAGACTAATTTTTAAAAATTAATTTCTCCCAAATGGAAGAATGTTATTTAAATTAAACTACTGTATTGCGTTAATATAACCGTCAGTAATGAAAAGCTATAATCAGAATCACCATACTCGACACCAACACAATCACATTTTGTTAATAATACTATTTACAATACAATGTATTAAATACCATCTATAATCAAACATTCGTTTAAGAACTATACCGTTACAAACATGGGACAAATTAGTGGGGAAAGGAAAGATAAACTTGGGACAAATTAGTGGGGATAAAAACGAGAAGAATCTCAACGGCGACTAATTTTTAAAAATTTATTTCTCCCAAATGGAATTATGTCATTAACACAAAGCTACTTCATTTCGTTAACATAACCGTAGCTAATGACAAGCTATAATCAGAACCACCATACACGACTTTGTTTTGTAACTGTACTATGACGAACATATGCTAAATGTAAACGGAAAACACTAAAGTTTAAACATTATTTCTCCATAACATCATTAACGATTGTTACGAAACTAACACATTTTGTTAAAAATACTATTTTCAATACAACGTATTAAATATCATCTAAAATCAATAATTTGTTTAGGAACTATACCGTTACGAACACGGAACAAATTTATGGGGAATTGAAAATTTAAAAAAAAACTACTGCATCTCGTTTTAAAACCGTAACTAATGACAAGCTATAATCAGAATCACCATACACGACTTAGTTTAGTAACTGAACTTTTACGAACATAAGCTAAAGGTAAACGCATAACGCTAAAGTTTAAACATTAATTTCTACATAACATAATCAACAATTTTTACGATACTATCACATTTTGTTAAAAATACTATTCCCACAACAACGTAATAAATAGTATCTATAAGCAAACATTAGTTTAGGAACTATACCGTTACGAACACGGGACAAATTACTGGGGAAAGGAACGAGAAGAGCCTCAACGGAGACTAATTAAAAAAATATATTTCTCCCAAATGGAAGTATGTCATTTAAATGAAACTAATGCAGTCTTTCATGTAACCGTTACTAATAACTAGGTATAATCAAAGTGAAAATACACGACATAGGTTAGTAACTGTGCTATTCCGAACAGATGAGTAAAGTAAACGTAAATTACTAAACTTTAAACATTAATTTCTTTATAACATAATAAACGATTTGTACGACGCTATTACATTTTTTTTGAAAAATACTTTTCCCAATACAAGATATTTAAAAGCATCTACAAGCAAACATTTGTTTAGGAACTATACCGTTACGAACACGGGACAAATTTATGGGGAAACGAACGAGAAGAATCTCAACGGGGACTAATTTAAAAAAAATTATTTCTAAGCTATAATCAGAATCTACATACACGACTAAGTTAAGTAACTGAACTATTACAACCATTTGCTAAAGGTAAACGCAAAACGCTAAAGTTTAAACATTATTTTCTCCATAACATAATAATCGATTGTTATGTGAATATCACATTAATTTAAACATACTATTCGAAATACAACGTAATAAAAAGCATCTATAAGAAAACATTTGTTTAGGAACTATACCGTTTCAAATACGGGACAAATTTATGGGTAAACGAACGAGAAGAATCACAACGGAGACAAATTTTTAAAAATTTATTTCTCCCAAATGGAAGGATGTCATTTAAATAATGCTCCTGCATCTCGTTCATATAATCGTTATTAATGACAAGCTATAAACAGAATCACTATATAAGACTTTGTTTAGTAACTGAACTATTAAGAACATATGCTAAAGGTAAATGCAACACACCAAAGTTTAAACATTAATTTCTACATAACTTAATAAACGATTTTTACGAAACTATCACATTTTGTTAAAAATACTATTCCCAATACAACATAATAAATAGAATTTATAAGCAAACATTCGTTTAGAAACTATACCGTAACGAACACGGGACAAATTACTTGGGAAGGGAACGAGAAGAATCTCACCGGAGACTAATTTAAAAATATATATTTCTCCCAATTGGAAGTGTGTCGTTCAAATTAAACTACTGCATCTTGTTCATATAATTGTTTCTAATGAAAAGCTATTATCAGAATCACCATACACGACTTTGCTTAGTAACTGTACTATGACAAACATATGCTAAATGTAAACGGAAAACACTAAAGTTTAAACATAAATTCTCCATAACATAATAAACGATTGTTACGAATCCTTAACATTTTGTTTAAAATACTATTTTTAATACAACGTTTTAAATAACATCAAAAAGGAATCATTCGTTTAGGAATTATACCGTTACAAAAACGGGACAAAATAGTGGGGAAACGAACGAGAAGAATCTTAACGGAGACTAATTTTTAAAATTTATTTCTCCCAAATAGAAGTTTGTCATTTTAATAACGCTAATGCTTCCTGTTTAAATAATCTTTTATAATGAAAAACTATTATCAGAATCACCATACACGACTTAGTTTAGTAACTGAACTATTTCGAACATATGCTTAAGGTAAACACAAAACACTAAAGTGAAAACATTAATTTTGACATAACATAATAAACGATTTTTACGAAACTATTACATTATGTTGACCATACTATTCCGAATACAACGTATTAAATAGTATCAATGAGCAAGCTTTCGTTTAAGGAACTATACCGTTACGAACACGGGACAAATTAGTGGGGAAAGGAACGAGAAGAACCTCAACGGAGACTAATTTTTAAAATTTATTTCTCCCAAATAAAAGTATGTCATTTATATAAAACTACTTCAGCTCGTTCAAGTAATACTTCTAATAACAAAATATAATCAGAATTTAAATAAACGACTTAGTTTAGTAACTGTACTATTCCGAACAGATGAGTAAAATAAACGGAAAAAACTAAAGTGAAAACATTAATTTCTACATAACATAACAAACGATTTTTACGAAACTATCACATTTTGTTAAAAATACTATTCCCAATACATTATTTTAAATAGCATCTATAAGCATACATTGGTTTAGGAACTATACCGTTATGAACACGGGACAAATTAGTGGGGAAAGGAACGTGAAGAAACTCAACGGAGACTATTTTTTAAAAATTTATTTCTCCTAAATGGAAGTATTGCATTCAAATATAACTAATGCATCTCAATTATGTAATCGTTACTAATGAAATACTCTAATCAGAATTAATATACACGACATAGTTTCTTAACTGTACTATTCCGAACAGATGAGTAAAATAAACGGAAAACACTAAAGTTTAAACATTAATATCTCCATACCATAATAAACGATTGTTACGAAAGTATTACATTTTGTTTAAATTCATATCACAGTGCAACGTATTAAAAAGTTACTATAAGCAAACATTCGTTTAGGAACTATATCGTGACGAACATGGGACATATTAGTGGGGAAAGGAACGAGAAGAATCTCAACGGAGATTAATTTTTAAAAATTTATTTCTCCCAAATGGAATTATGTCATTATAACAAAACTACTGCATCACGTTTTTATAACCGTAACTAATGACATGGTATAATCAGTATCACCATACACGACTTTGTTTTGTTACTGTACTATGACGAACGTATGCTAAATGTAAACGGAAAACACTAAAGTTTAAGCATTTATTTCTCCATAACTTCAATAACGATGTTTACGAAACTATAACATTTTGTTAAAAATGCTATTCCTAATACAACGTATTAAATAACATCTATAAATAATACTTTTGTTTAGGAACTATACCGTTACATACACGGGACAAATTTATGGGGAAACGAACGAGAAGACTCTACGCGGAGACTAATTTTTTAAATTTTATTTCTCCTAAATGGTGGTATGTCATTTAAATAAAACTACTGTATCTAGTTGACATAATCGTTCGTAATGACAGGCTTAAATCAGGATCACAGTACACATCTTAGTTTAGTAACTGAACTATTACGAACATATGCTAAAGGTAAACGTGACACACTAAAGTTTAAACATTAATTTCTACATAACATTATAAACGATTTCTACGAATCTATCACATTTTGTTAAAAATACTATTTCAAATACAACGTTCTATAAAGCATCTATAAGAAACCGTCGTTTAGGAACTATACCGTAACGAACACGGGACAAATTAGCGAGGAAAGGAACGAGAAGAATCTCAATGAGGACTAATTTAAAAAAATATATTTCTCCCAAATGGAAGTATTTCATGTAAATGAAACTAATGCATCTCGTTCATGTAATTGTTTGTAATGACAAGCTTTAATCAGAAATAAAATACATGTCTTAGTTTAGTAACTTTACTGTTCGGGCCGGAACAGCCTTATGTTTTTCTTTTCTTTTAAGTTGAATTTCCCTCCTTTCTTCCTTTTTCCCGCCTGCCTTGGTTTTTTGTTTTTTTTGCAACTCTTCGCATATAGAGGGCTCTAGAAGCCAAGGAAGAAGAGTGCATGCCTAACAGGAAGGCATTCGTTCGCCTGTGTCAAGGCGAAGAGGAAGGTATAATTATCTCGCCGAAGTTCTGGCGAGGAACAAGTCGTCGACGGACGCATGGGGTGCAGAGTTCGGCGGAAGCCAAGGTAAGGCGGGAATCCCTTCCTTATTTTCTTCTCCACCCCCTTCATTTCTTCCTTTTCATTTTATTTAAGATTTGGTTTCCAGTCCCTCATTTTTTTTTTCTTTTATTATTTTTCGTTGTAAACGTAAGGCTAAGTTCCGGCCCTGCATGAATTGCATTTCGGGCGGGACACAACGGCCCCGTGACGCGACATTTTTTGGTGCCGAAACCCGGGACCACATTTGGAAATCATTAGGCTTTATTCTATTTTAATTAATTTAGAGCGTTCAGTGCAATTATGACAGAAAGTGTAATAACCACGAGACAGAATTTCGAATCGCGTCTTTCCCTTCTGCGATTCAAACGGGACCAGTCCAAGGCCACTCTTTCGGTCGCGTATGATTTGGCACGTCAGTTGAGTGAATACCAGGGGCAAGTCAGGGAGCATCCTAATGTTGGCGTATTTTCTGCCAGGTGTTCTAGTCTAAAGGAGGTTTATCGTGGTTTTTTAGATGAAAATTTGGCAATTTTTGAGCACTGCAATAATTGCAATCGCGCGGACGTGCATAAGATAGATTCCGTTTTGGCAAAGGAGTTCGAGGAGAAGTATTATTTTATTTTGTCTGTTTCTGATGGATTGAGGGCGTCCACGAGTGATGTGGACGGGGAAGCCCCTGTGCCATTTCAAAAATGTAAACTCCCAGCCATTGATGTTCCGAAGTTTTCGGGGTCGTTTTCTGAATGGCCAGCTTTTCGTGATATATTTAAATCGGTGGTGCATTACCGGAATGATATATCCGCAATTGAAAAATTTTCCTATCTTAAATCCTCTCTCCAAGGCAAGGCATTGGCAATAATTGCCTCTGTACCTTTTGGCGAAGCTCATTATGCATCCGCCTGGAGAGAATTAAACGATTTTTATGATAATCCTCGCATTCTTGGGTTTTCATTTTTGGATAAAATGTTGTCGTTTCCGGAAATTTCTAATAATCAAGCAGAGTTACAACAATTCGTGACAACGTTTGCAGAAATGTATGCGGCCTTAGGGACCCTGAATATTCCAGATTTGGGAGAATTTATTTTATTCCGCTTAGCCGCTCGAGTTTTGAATTCAGAGATATTATCCCAGTTTGAAGGATCGCTGAGTGGAAACATGTTCCCTTCTGTAACAAATCTAATTGATTTTGTAAAGAAAAGAATTAAAATTCTGCAAACATCAAGTGGAACGGTTTCTAAATTTACCTCCACAAATTCTCGAGGTATATTTAAATTTTCTCTGCCAGTTTCAGCCAACGAAGCCTCTTCAAGGATGTCTAATTACTCAGAGAAACGTGATAATTGTCCATTGTGTTCTTCTTTGCATCCTTTATTTAAATGTCCACGTTACATTGAAATGAGTTGTCATCAACGTTCAACCTTTGTGCGTTCAAAAGGGCTATGTCTCAATTGCCTAAGGCCGGGGCATTGGGCTCCCAAGTGTCAAGCGCGAGGTATGCGCTGTCAAAGATGTAAACGCTATCACCACACGTCTTTACATAATTCTGCCGAAGACGGGAACTCAGTCGGCGCGAAGGACGCAGGAAAGGTTTCCACCGGATTGCGTGACGATAGTCAAGAGGGTATTTCCTTGTCAAAAACATCTACCACCTCACCCATACCCCCTGCTATCATATCGTCATGCACTCGGAGTGATCGGCAGCATTCGACTATTCTAGGCACAGCGGTTGCCTTGATTCAGGCTGGTAATGGGGCGTGGGAACGCATTAGAATTCTAATTGATCCTGGCTCGCAGTTATCTATTATCTCATCCTCGGCTGTAAGGCGATTATCCTTACCCATATCTGCTTACGAGGGCGAGCTATTTGGCTTAGCTCATGTTCCACTGCAGCAACCCCATGGTCAAGTTTTATGCTCTTTATCTCCAAGACATACGTCAACTCCAGTACTCACTACGAAGTCGGTTGTAGTATCAGAGGTCCTAAATGAACTTCCAACAACTCCTCTCCCGCTCTATATTTTCAAAAAATTTTCACATTTGCGTCTCGCAGATCCCGAGTTCGATAGACCGGCCCCTGTAGAAATGTTATTGGGTATGGATTTATTTCCTAGGATTCTTCTTGGAGGGCGGAAATCATTGTCTTACGCAAATGTGATAGCTATGAATTCTGTGTTCGGTTGGGTTATAATGGGAAGTTATCCAATCACTGCCCCCCAGAATCCTTCTCAGGTAATTTCGCTGGCTATTTGTAAGAGGGAGACACTTCTTCTCAATCAACTGAAAGGGTTTTGGGAGGTGGAAGAAGTGGAGGTCGAAATTCGACCGAGACCTGAAGACGTGCAATGCGAAGTGGGGTTTCAAAATACGCATCGTCGTATGCCAGACGGTAGATATCAGGTTATGTTGCCATTTAAGGCATATCCTCCCACTCTGGGAGATTCTCATGGATATGCTATCACGCGCTGGATGAACACGGAGCGCAGATTGTCAAGGAACTCGCGGTTAAAAGGCGAGTACCATAAATTCATGAGCGAGTACGAATCGCTGGGACATATGTCCAGGTCTACGAGTCCCGGATCGTATTATTTGCCCCATCATGCCGTGTTTAAGGATGCTTCCCAGTGCGGTCAAATACGTGTTGTTTTCGATGCCTCGGCGAAGACATCACTCGGTAATTCACTAAATGACGTCTTAGAAACTGGTCCCAAACTTCAAAGGGACATTTTTGACCTTTTAATTGGATTTAGGACGCATAAGATCGCGTTTATTACCGACATTGCGAAAATGTATCGACAAATATCGTTACATCCCGACCATTGCACCTATCAACACGTTGTCTTCCGAGAGGATCCATCGTCCTCATTAGTGGATTATGAATTGAATACGGTGACCTACGGAGTTGTTTCTTCACCTTTTCTAGCGATCAGAACTCTACATCAGCTCGCCAGTGATGAAGGACAAAATTTCCCTTTAGGCTCAAAGGTGCTTCTTCATGACACATATGTTGATGACATCGTCACGGGAGCGAGCTCGATTTCAGAGGCACTAAATTTGCAAAAGCAATTAATTTCCTTGCTTTTATCAGGAGGCTTTTCTCTTGGAAAATGGGCAAGCAATGCTCCGGAATTATTAAGTCATATTCCCGAGGAGAAACGGGTATCAATTTTAAATTTTGATTCGAGCGATGTTTGCCTTTTAAAAGTTTTGGGAATGTACTGGTCACCAAAATCCGATACTTTTTCCTACCATGTCAATTTTGATGCTGTGGTCAATTCAAAAAGAAAGCTGCTTTCGAACATTGCCAGAATTTTTGACCCGATTGGGGCTTTGTCTCCCGTAACTTTATGGGCTAAAGTTTTGATGCAATCCCTGTGGAATGAAAAATTATCTTGGGATGATTCCCTTCCAGAAGGCATTAGGAATCAATGGGATAATTTTGTCTCGCAGAGTCAGTTGTTGCAGCAGATAAAGTTTCCTCGATATATATTTCCCCGGTCTTCTTCAGAGGCGCAGCTGATCGGATTCTGTGATGCATCGGAGCGCGGCTACGGTGCGGTGGTGTATATAAGAACGGTCGCAGAATCAGAAATTAATGTTCATCTAGTTGCGGCTAAAAGTAAAGTTGCTCCCTTGAAAACTTTATCTATTCCAAGGCTTGAGTTATTGGGAGCGTACTTATTATCTAAGCTTCTATCCCGTTTGTCATCTTTTTTGGACAAAAGATTTCAGATCCTCAAAATATACGCTTGGACCGATTCTCAGATTGTGTTGGCGTGGTTGCGAATGTCACCTCATTCATTAAAGACCTTTGTTGCTAACAGAATCACCCACATTACGGCTTCAATTCCCAGTTCTTCGTGGAGACACATTGAATCATCCAACAATCCCGCGGATTGTGTCTCGAGGGGAATGATGCCAAATCAGTTACTGCTATGTGACTTATATTGGTCCGGTCCGGAATTTCTAAGGGAGGATGAATCAAAGTGGCCCTCTATACCTTCGGAAAGTAAATATGCCAATGATCTACCGGAGGTGAAGATTCAATCGCAATGGGCAGGGGCCATCCAAGATGAAAAGGGATGTTCATGTCATTGGATGAAGGCGTATTCCTGCTACTTGAAATTAATACGAACAGTTGTATTTGTGCGTAGATTTATCTCTGGTTGTAAGGGAGTGCAGCGACCATCCAATCTTCTTATTTTGGAATCTGAATGGACCGAATCTCTTAACCTCATCATAAAACTGGTTCAGAAATGTCATTTCAAGGATGTCCTCCATTCGATTTCTCGAAACAAGTGTCTTCATTCGACTTTTGCCCGTCTCTCTCCTATTATTGATGATCAAGGGATCCTCAGGGTGGGCGGCAGGCTCATTAATTCCGCATTGCCTCAATCACAAAAACAACCTGTTTTGTTGCCTAAAGAGAGTCATCTCTCTAGATTGATTGTGCGGCATTATCACTTTGCATCTCTGCACGGGGGACCTCGAATGGTAGAGGCATTAATCGTCAAAAAATTTTGGATTATATTTGGTAGAGCACTTGTGAGATCGGATGTAAGATTGTTTTTTTTTCGCTAGTTGCGCGATAGTTTCGGTTTTAACATTCTTATTCCTTCTAATTCCCTATCCATGGCCTAACCTGTATCCCGTAGTCAGTCTTCCAGATGGGCCTCTGGAAGTGAAGCTGTAGCATCCCAAACCAAACTCTTAGGATAGGACTTAGAATACAGCTTATTTCAGTTTTCTTTATAAGGAGATGAATTTTTTCTAAATTCAGGTGGGCGGTATGTTCGGGCCGGAACAGCCTTATGTTTTTCTTTTCTTTTAAGTTGAATTTCCCTCCTTTCTTCCTTTTTCCCGCCTGCCTTGGTTTTTTGTTTTTTTTGCAACTCTTCGCATATAGAGGGCTCTAGAAGCCAAGGAAGAAGAGTGCATGCCTAACAGGAAGGCATTCGTTCGCCTGTGTCAAGGCGAAGAGGAAGGTATAATTATCTCGCCGAAGTTCTGGCGAGGAACAAGTCGTCGACGGACGCATGGGGTGCAGAGTTCGGCGGAAGCCAAGGTAAGGCGGGAATCCCTTCCTTATTTTCTTCTCCACCCCCTTCATTTCTTCCTTTTCATTTTATTTAAGATTTGGTTTCCAGTCCCTCATTTTTTTTTTCTTTTATTATTTTTCGTTGTAAACGTAAGGCTAAGTTCCGGCCCTGCATGAATTGCATTTCGGGCGGGACACAACGGCCCCGTGACGCGACATTTACTATTCCGAACAGATGAGTAAAGTAAAAGGAAAACACTAAAGTTTAAACATTAATTTCTCCATAACATAATAAATGATTTTTACGAAACTATCACATTTTGTTAAAAATACTATTTCCAATACAAGGTATTAAATAGCATCTATAAACAAACATTCGTTTAAGAACCATACCGTTACAACGTTTAAATTCATTGAATAGGTAAAAGTATATTTCATAATTTTAATAAGTTTTATATAGAAATGATTGATGGATTAGGAGATAATAATGTTTTAATTGGTGCGTAACCCGTTACTGTTGGCAGCACTGCCGATTTCATTTAGTGGGAAAAAAAGTTAGTGGGCCAAGTTAGCCTCGCTCCGTCTATGGTGGAAAAGAATGGGAAGGATTCCTGAATTCACAGCTTGCTTGCAGAGGGCTGGAAATAGACGAAATAGCTATCCTATTAATTGACGATAACACCTATCGCTCGGTGTTAGGAGATCTGAACATACAAGTATGAAAATGTCCAGTCCTTTGGTACGACCGACTATCAATGAGTTTTCTAGTCACATCTTTTCCAGCCGGGCTACCGTGTACAAGAGAGTAACAAATTATTTGACCCAATGTGCCCAACTTACAACAAAAAACGTTTTGTCGTATGTCCTCTCTGAATACTACAGTTTCCAACCATGTACTCAACAAAGCCGACTATAAGGTGTATGGCATGGGCTGTGAGGGCATAACACGGTGCAAATTTTGATGATACCGGGACTAGCCGCGGTATTGCTTTCTCGAAGTCACCCCGAATTGCATGTCAGTACGAAATTCCACCGATGAAATATTACTCACTCTGACGGCTTGAGTAGAAACTACCGAAACAACAACCATATTGTTAAACTCTGTTCTTTCCTTACTCTCTTATGGATAGCACGACCGAACGAACGAATAAGCGAATTTATAGCAAGAATGTCAAACATATGATCGAAACATAGGGCAAGTAACTCTTGAAACATATTTTGGCTGCGGAGTCCTCCTCATTTTTACAATAGATTTCATCGGAAATGCGGGTTATTATGAATTGAAGTAAATAAACAAAATACGAAAAGAGATTATGCATTAAGAGGTCAGAGCATGGTAATTTCTACTTAGTTATCAATGAAAAACATACTAATATTGCAAAATTAGTGTTTAGCCCGCAAGCGCCATTGAAAAATGAGGCTCAACGAAGATGGCGGACTAGCATTAGCTTCTAGCATTGGTCAAGGTCCTTATACATTAGGTCATAATACTTACATATACAAAAGGGTATAAGGATTTGGTCAACAGAGCTAACTCCCTCTCCACATACTTTTATGAGTAAAAATGATACATTAGGTGGAGTACGTCTCGGAGGCTTTATTGACTAAAGCACTCCGTGTGCCATCGAGGGCTCCGGGTTCGATTCCTGGTTTAAGCGAATAATTTCATTTTTTCATGATTTCGCAGTTAAAGTTCCATTAATGATGATTGCATTATTTTGAGTCATTATTCCTGGCTGCGGTAGGAATTTTGGTTAATGACCAGCCTGGAAAAAGTCGCCTGTCGCACGGGCTTTGATTTGGTTGTTGTACAATAATGAAGGTGATATGCCTTAGTGCACGATTTTACGTCAGCAGTAGCAAGTCTGTACACCCAATTTTAAGATTTTGACTACAATGAAAATGCGTTTAACAAGCGAGGAATGCTTCTTTTCATTACTCTCCAGGTACCTAGAGAGTTTGACATGGGATGTTTAGACGACAGCTGTTGTTTTTATGGTAAAAGTAGCATTCAATTTTTGCATTGTCAATCGTATTTTAAAAACAAAATGCTCGGACCTCTTGCCAATCTAAAATGCCCGTAGTAGTTATTTTGGCAGCCACCTTTTCTCACAATTTCATGAGAACTTAGAAATTGTTTTGTTGCCAACTTTATCTCATACTGCCCTATAGTAATTCATTGATATTTATGATATTTTTGCCTCAATACACCGTCATAAAAATTCACCAAATGTAATTGTAATTTAGGATGTGTTCGCATTTTCTTGTTTTTTGTTAATATTTTGCAGTGGTGAGGAATTTTTTCAATGAAATTTTGCCTAGTTGCTATTTCAAATATTTGTTGATAAACCGTTCAAGTAAAATATGTTTTCGCTTAGTAAAAGTTCACCAGTTTATAATCCAGTACATCTTTTTCACGGGAGCCACCAGATTATGGCAATAAGAACAATATCGCAACACATGTGCATGAAGTAATAACAAGTAAGATGTATTACGCATATTGAAAAACATTTGTGAAATAGCGTAGAAAACAAGCATTATGATACAATGATACAGTTTCAGTGAAATTTTTTAACGACCATGAGACACCAATTTGAATATACTTAACACGCTCGGACATCAAGTATTTGCAGAGCATTTTCCGCAAATTAATTTTTTGCATATGCGCATTAAATACCTATAACTATACTCCTATTTCACTAGCATGGTTTCTAAATTTAGCAAAAACTTCCTTTCTCGTTGTTTTTTGCCTGCAATAGCTATAGTATATCCCCTTGAAAAATACGCCAAGATGCCATTGTGTAAGACTCTACATGCTCATCTTCTAACTTCCTTATCAATTCCATACGTGATACTTCATATAAGGTATCATACCTATGCACGAGTCACACATTTATAGCTAAAATATCTTATGCAATGTGAAATGAATGAATAGGCCGTCACCAAGTGCCAGTGCGGACAGTGCAAATCCTTTCTCCAGAATTATTACTCATTTTCCTTCATTACTATTTCAGGTGTTACCTCCCGTTTTCGAATGAAGCTTGCCTCTTCCTCATACGCCACTGGGATGGGTGAATAAAATACATCTCCTTTTCTACCATATCTTACTCCGCTTTGTTCGCCCCTCTCGCTGCACAATTCACTCTCTCCTTCCTTCTCGATACCCACATCTCAAACGCCTTCAGTCTATGTGCATCATCCCTTCGCAATTCACGTCTACCGCCCATATAGCGCCACGCTCTATAAATGACGTTTCACCATCCTTTTTTTCGTGTATCCACTCACTCCCCGCACATCAATTCCCTCCCCTTTTATCACTCTTCTTAAAAAAGGAAAATTCTACATCTAATGTCCCACAGCTATACCCATTTTTCTCCAAGTTTCTACCCTCATACTGCTCCATTTATTATTATTCGAATACACGTCGGCGTCGAATATACGGCGTAATTGAATTTCCCTTAAGAAAAAATCTAGTTTTTAGTTTGATTACTTTTTAAAAATTTTAATCTCTATTGGTCCGCGAGAATCTAGCCTACGGTTAATTCTTTATTTGATTCCCCAGATCTTTCTTCTCGCTATCCATTCCTTCTTTACAATCAGCCCCGTCAACTTGCTTCTAGAGAATCTCATCATTTTCGTCTTCATCTCGTTTCTCTTCATCCCAGACCTTTCGCACAGCACATCAAACTCATTCTTTGGTGACTGTAATCCCTTGTATGACTGATAAACCATTGCTCCAAATCACAATCCAAAGCACAAAAAAATCACAATGGAAGGATAACGCCATAGTAGCGTAACTGGCTAAATCAAACAGCGCAAACATAGAAGTATCCAGGTTCGAGTCCCGGTTGATGCGAATGACTATCCCTTTCCTATTTCCTTCCACATGAAATTACTGCTTTATGATCCTCAGCCTCACCAAAACTGTTGTAAACAGTCTCGTCGTATGATCTGATGTGAAATTCAATTTCACTATTACTATTTATGACACATCAACCTATTGATCGATTGATTGAGAGACTGGGATTGAACACTCGTGCCAATTGCAGTAATCCTCCAACTCAACCGGTCGGTCCCGCATTCACGCGCATATATACCTACGGCAGGCCAATACGGCCGACCTAGGCATGTAATCACGCGAGTACGCTCCTCGATGGACGGTCGGCGAAGTTGGCTGCCGTGGGCACGAATCTCCAGGACGCGGTGCGCGTCCCGATTTACTGCCAAGTTATGCGGCTTTCACTTCACTATTCCACTTAAGCGATATAATATAATTATCTGCCCATTCGATGAGAAGAGTATCACATTCTCATAACTCAACTGCCCACATTGCCTATCAAAAAAGAAATTTGTAACACTCATTGTAATGAATACCGCAGAAGAGTTTTGCGAGTACGCCAGAGAATTCACTGCTGCGCACAGCACTGTGAATCGCGAGGAGATTCGCGCAAGGCAAAAGAGAGGAAGCGACTGGCCCATGTTCAAGGCACGGAATCAACATCAGCTTTTGTTTACTGTTTAATACCCCAGCCAAAAATGAGTTTATCCCCTCCATCCGGTCAATAGGCCACTTCACCCTTGAAAGGGTCCACTGAGAGTCTATGTCATAACAGACTCGGCGTGAGACCGAAAGACGCGTTAATAGTCTGGGCAATAACTTTCCTCGAATATCCGCGAAGTAGATAGCTCAAAGAGAGTTTCCAGGAAATTATAAGGATATCACCTAAAGATTGGAAGCGATTCTCATCGTAGAGTAAAATTCTAACTTCAGACACAAAAAGCGAAATTTTTACCTCTATAATCGGAATAAGTAGAGAAACTACGTTTATAATTAAAATAAATTGTGGATCCCCTTCAATGTAAATTGAATGCCAGTAAGCGTTGCATAAAAAACTGGTACCCCAAATACGTCGGGCGCCCTTGTTGTAGAAAATCGATCAGATTGATAACGATTTCCTCAACCCATAATTTTCATTACCCTTCACACTCTCGGCCGGCAATTGTTTAACTATCTCCAGGCAATGAATTACCCTCTTCTTACTGCAAACTCAAAATGATATGGAATTTTTTTTCCGATAAATTAGTGCAAGTCACTATTGTTGAACGACCAAATGCCTTTCGAGTTTTCCCTCCGTACGTCTACAAATGTATCGAAAAATCTAATGCTAATATTAAATCAAATTAAAGAGAGTAGTACAATAAGATCTTTTACAAGCTCATTGCTCAATTTGCATGCAACGCCTCTGGGATTAGAAGAAGAAATTATGTCAATAATCGATTATTCTTCATTATTTGATGCTCTTTCATATCCAATTTATTGCAGATGAATACAGTTTGAGATGAGGTTTTGAATGGTTTCCCTGGGATCATCCAGGATACTTGTAGCCGCGTGGGATTATTCTATTCCTATATTCCTACTGTAACGACAACATAGCTTAATGCATAGACTTTGATTTATCATCGATCACAGTAGAACTATATCCCTTTAATTGTACATGCTTTCGAGGAATAGTCGAAGTCCTACTTTTCTCACAAAAAGTCAGCTGAAAACTAAAATAAAGTCTAAAAAGGAAGACCAAAAGAAAAAAAATAAGAAAATACTAAATAGTTGAGATCTCTTCGATTTAGTATTAAAGAAATAAAAACTGAACTCCACAAAATGCACTCCCTTAATACACGTATCCATTTCACCTCCAAAAACGTTATCTATTACATCCTTACACGGTTGGTGTCCTGACACACCCTGCCACATCCCCATGCGGCAAATTGCAGGGTTATATGTAGATTTAGACACAGATGAATATATTGACAAAAATGAATAGGAAAATTTTAAGAAGTCATTTATTTCTTCCGTCCGAATACGTCTTGAAAAAGATATTCCGGGGGCAAATAATCTCGTGAAAAATCCTTTTAATGTAATTTTTCTTGTGTGTTTCAATTATCTAAGCTCTTACGATGAGACTCCTCTTTAAGTATCTGAAAAAAAATTCAAAAGTAATTTTCTGCTCTCAAGTAATCGATTTGTTAGATTAGATAAATAATTAGATAAAGTCAGGTATGAAGATGAACCATCAACTCGCATTTTCTTACAGACGTATTGAACGTTTAACCTCTTGGGTCGCCTGTCTGGGCAATCACTATATGCCGCAAAGCCTTGAGACTTAACCGAAAGAAAACCTTATAAAGCTTTCAATTGGTGATGACCAATGACCTTCTCCTGCTGAAATTAAGCCGCGGTTATTTGTAACATTCTTGGAAATGATGACTACACCGTTTGCTATGAAAGTTTAGATTTCGAGAGTGAGGCGCAAATTAGAAGCACTTGGGAGGAAATGGATGAGCTAAGAGGTTTAATTTCTATACATACTCACGGGAGAATCGATGGACGGACAGTCTCCGGAGTTCCTGTGATACTGGCTCTCCCAGGGCGTCGGAGCACGCTCTTCCTTGCTGGATCCTTGTCCCGGGATACACCCGCGAATATTTTCATATCTCCGGGCGCGGGAGGTCCATCCCCAGACTGGTCTGTCTCTAGGCGTCACCCTCCCCTCCGATAACTCTCTCTCCGGAGTCTGATCTCCGGGGTGCGCTTCTCCCGGAGATATCTCCCGAGAGGTGCTGACCTCGTCTGATTCCTTTCCCGGAGTCTGGATGTCAATTCTTCGAACTGCCTTTAACTCAATATCATAGAGAATAGGCCCAGGTTCGGCCGGTATCACGGTGACAGAGCCGTCCTCCACCTGAATCGTCCACTTGCCCTCGAATTTCATCTTCCCCTCGCTAATAAACACGCGCTGCGCCATGGCCGAAGATGTAGCTCTGGGTAAGTCACGGTTGTCAATGAGACTCCACACTGCTCGCTTTGGGCGGAAACGACAAGTGTGTTTTCCTATTGTTAACCGACTCCACCCCCGCATACACCGCCCGCCCGCACCCCCATTTCCCCCTCCAGCGCCTCACGGGCCCTAAGGAGGCGAGGGAAGCGGTGCACAATGCTTCGCGGTTGGTCTTCGAGGCGTATGTGCCGTCACTCTACCGCTCGCACCCTTATTTAGACTGCGGACATTTCCAGACACCCTTATTTAGTCTGCTACCGTTTCTCAAAATTCCCTGGCGAGGTACGTGTTGCCATTTTTCTTTTTCGGTAGTTTTCATCACCCCATAGGAATTGCAGTTCGGTCGTTCGTGAATCTCCGAAATTTCAAAGTTGTCCTCTCGTCTTTTTCCCGGACACTTATTCTTCTGCTATAAGTTCAATGAAGTCGTTGCATAAAATGAGGCAATCAAAAAGTCATTTGTATGATTCTAAAAGGGCAGATTTGTATTTTTTTATCGGCTTGATCAAAAGCTTATCACTCCGGGAGTGTACATATTTCTAGCCCTTCTATTTTAAATGAACAGTAAGGATTTTTCTTAGTTAATTAAAATTTGAAAAAAACTATGCCTTTCTTATGTAAAAAATTTCCTCACAACGACCCACGATTTCCGCTCCAGTCAACTTCAGTATCGTATTAGATGTTTATTTAGAGCAATAGTAACATCCAATTCTTCTTATTGTTTTCAAGTCAATGGATACCTAAGATTTTTCATAACAATGGATACATTTTCGTTCTTTTCGTCTTGTAGCTTAGTGCGTTATTGTGCTCATTACCTGCAATCGATGAAATAGGAGGCCTTTGCATATATGCCTGTTGAGCGACCTCTAAATGTTAACGAATTTCATTTCCCGTGCTTTACGAGACTTTACTGGGAACATCATAACCGAACTGCTCAGATCAAAAAGTTATGTATTCAATACGCACATTTCGTTATTCCTCTATAACTACTTGGACATGAACCTCATAAAGCTGGTCAGAAAAGACGCAGTTGCCCGTCTTCTATACCATTTTTATTAGAACTTTAAAAATTTTTAAATTAATGAATGGAGGGCGTATTTATAGAAGAAGTTTTAGAACTGCAGTGCGATGGAAAAACGGATAATGCAAGTGTTTTTCTACGATGTCATGGGGAAGAAAGGGTGCAAGCCGATGATATTTCGGGCAGTTTTATTGCAAGTGTCTGGCACTGGATACAGGGCAAGATCCGGTGTTTTAAGGCGCACAGCTTGAGTGGGAAGGCTAAAGATAACCGTTCGAGAAGAGGGGTTGTAGGGCCTCACTTTAGCAAAACGGAAGTGAAACCTTTAAATGCGGTTTAAACTGAAAATGTAGAGGTGAGGCGCAAAAGACTATGCCGTGGGTTGGACTTTAAACCCTATACTACTATTCTAAGGGTTGAATTAGAAGGACCTAAAGGAATATTATGAAAACTGGGAGTAAAACGTCAGATTATTTGATAATAAATGGTATTTTAAATGCTGCGTCAGAAGGCATATTTACCCGAGCCTAGCGGGTTTAACAATTATTCCAATTAAAATTTTTGCTTGGATAATAGCAATTTAAAGCGGCACTGATGGTACTGGTTACAATTCAAGATGTACATTAGTAAATCATGGTCAATCTTTTCCACAACCTTTGTCGCCGTTCGTAGAATCTGACTGGCCGAAACCGAGTCATGTGACAATCCGCCATTGTTGGCTCCAGACCGTAATGTGAGATGCGTCTAAAAATTCGAAGATTATTGTGCTCAATTTGAATAAGGTCGTTTTTAGCCGCTTCTGGGCCTCAGTGCTAATTCTACGGCTGTTTCACGCGGCCAGTAGAGTGGGGACAAATTTTTCTCGCTCTCCAACTGATGCAAGAACCGAAGAAAGGAGAAAAATGTCTCTATAAATTGAGCTGGCTATATGAACTCACGATCAAGATGCAAATATCTGTGCCGTGTATATCTTTCTTACTCGTGCCTTGAGATTGCGAAGTGTTGTTACAAATAGTTAAAGTTATTCTTGCGATAGTATTTAATACTTTCGTAAGCTGACAATTGCATATATGTACTTACTATTTCAAATATAGACTCTCTGCATAATATTTCATTGAATTATTCTTTCGATAAAATTGCCAAACGGACTGTGATTTTCCTCCATTGCTGCGTATTTGATAAATAACCACGGCAGTAAGTCCCTGGGTGACAAATGAAATGGAAGACATCACTGTATTTTGGACCTTATTTACTATATATACCGATTTTTCGTAATACCTGGAAATTCTTAAATAAACATACCGTTTTATAAATCCTTTAATAAATCTGAATGAGAATGAAAGAGGTTCAAAAAAGTATGTTTACATTACATTATTATACACTTCTTTTCATTTCTGATACATAAACGCCCCCTGCCACGCGCCCATGCGGCGGCTCGCAGGGTAGTATGTTGATCTAGATACAACGTTGCGCGTCGTTTGTAGGAATTAGTAACGCTGCATAGTGGTGACTCCCGGAACTCAGTGTAAGTGGAGAGGAACTCTGATGGGAGTTATAGAGGCTTCCGATGGTGTTAGACAGTGTTGTTGTACACGAGGTCGAGCGAAAAGCCACGACATGGGCACAAAGTCGCTCAGTCAGCGAGCCGAGTGACGATACGATTGCTCGAGGAGAGTTCATTGAGTGATGATGGATCGAAGAAGTGAGATCCCTCGGGCAGAGGAGGTCGCAGAAGACCCAGAAAGTGGAGCATTGGTTGAAATGGTTGAGGAAAATTTGAATATAGATGAGAACAATCGATCAACTGTGAACCCACCCTCATCACGAAACGCGGAAAGTGTAAAGAAAGTGAGGGAACGAGAATTCCAGGTCAATTGATGGCGACAGCACCGGAAAGGGGAAAGAGCGTTTTAACCGTACGAAACACTGTGTCCCGAGATGAATCCCTAAAATTTGGGAGATGAAAAATTTGGTGAGTGTGATGTATTTTCTATGTTTGTCATATATTTCCATTGTATCCGCCGTCCCGTAGGCTGCAGCGAATCAAATCGTTGTGTAGCCGTCCTACGATGGAAGAGACGTCATGCGGCCATCATGTCGTCAAACATACGTAAAGCGGCATCCGCAATCATGATGCTGGTGAGAGATTGAAGCTAATTACTTCGAAAAAAATGCTTCCTGCTCTTATACGACTATTTAGAAGGCAGTATTATTTTTTAAATCTCATTGCCCATGAACAAAATAATTCGTATTTTTTCATAATATGGTGGATAATAACTATGCTTTAATTGCTAGGGGCTGCTAAGCTGCCGCTCATATAAAAAGAAACAAAACCGAAGCATCAGTCATCCTCTGTTTCTTTTTAAACTATGTCTGAATATGCCGAAAAGTGTAGCCCTGCGTTCCTGCAGTAGACTCTAGATGGGATTGTCATAATATACCAATAGTGTGCATTGTAAGGTATTGCAGGGTTAAATGTATTTGAATGGCTAGTTATGATGGCACAAATATATCTAAATTATCCAAATAATTCAAACGCTTACACATGTTTGATCTCATTTCCATAAAACCAGGAAAAATTTACCGAAGTCTCCTACAAGCAAGGACGTGATATCGAATCAGACGCAAATTGAAACCACGTAAATCTAGAACTTACTCTGTCTCAACCTTCACCGCCGACTCATATTCCTCCCCTCTGACTCGGTAGTCAACATCCCTTCACTTCTTATTTCCTGATCCAACTACCGAGGGAAGTCTTCGAGATCAGTTCATTTGCTTCATTGCCCGTCTTGAATTCGGCTTCCGTGGTATGGTATCAGGCCGTGCGTATCCTGACTTGTATATCTCCGCAAATTAAGCCGCACAAAATTGATACGGGATAGAAAGCTCCACAGATTGGCGTATACTATTCGAATGCCGAAGCGAGCCGCTCGAGGGAAGCGAAACGATAGGTTCTGTTTAAGGTTTCCGCGACGAGCAGGTTATCTTTCCATTCTTCTTTCGGGATTCAGCCGCGTCTTTGTTTTTCTGACGTTTCTTCTCCTATCCTGGAGGCATCTTCAGGATGCAGCGCTTCTTTTTGGTCCGGCTTATATAGTAGAGTCAATCGCTTCTGATTGCCTGTCGGTTTTGGGGCCAGGACCCATTTTGGGGCCATGTTTCATCTTCCTCTCTCTGATTGGTGCTAGCACTCTTTTCCATGTTGTCGCTAAGTGGTAGCCGTCTTCCCTGTTCATGTTGTTGGGGTGTTTAGTGATTTTGATAGCTTCCCTGATGAGTCGTGGAAAGTATCTATTTTCACCGCTCAGGACCGGTTTATTTGAAGCAGATTGAGTGCCCAGGTGCGTCAGATCACAACAGTGCGGTCCTTCTCAGGGCCATGGACATTTGGGTGTTGGTCTTCATAGAGCCTCGTGAACTTTTTCAGCTGAATGGCTCGCGTCGAAAGGAAGGTGCAGATAGCAGACTGGTGTGTTATCTTATCAATGTTTTTCCAGTCTGCCTTCTCCAACTTGTTACTCAGCTCCAAATGTAAGTAGTAGTGTTCCTTTGACACTCGGTGGAGTTCAAATCGAGCGTTATGGACCCGCTCACTAAGGAGCGAGAAACTGTCAGTGAGAAGGATTCGCTTGAGCTCTACTGGTCCAAATGTGGTGCTTCATCATGACAAAGTTCGGAAGTGTGTCCGTCTCTCTGCAGCACTGGAGGAACGCTAAGGAAGGACCATGAACTGAGCGAAGCCACATCTTCAGTCCTCGCTAAGGGACTCAACTTCGCCGTTGCTCCCAACATAATCCCGACGGAGCGTATCATAACGGGAGTCGAGGCAGCTATTCGGAAGATACCGAAAAACCAACCAGACGAGATCAGAGAAGACGTTGCTAGAATCCTTCGGAAGGCTAAGCCACCCAGACCCCACACTACAGAAGCTGAACGAAGGGCATCGACTGCATTTCGGAACTCCGGGGAACTCCTAATATTACCAGCCGACAAGAGAAATACCACTGTCATAATACGAAAAGAGGGTTATGAAAATAAGATCCATTCTTGTCTCAGGGAAGGCAATACATACAAAGAAGTCAATAAGTACCCTACCGGACGACTGAAGAGACTCACAAAAGAAAATATCAAACGATCATCAATATCCAATGAAGACCAAAAGAAGCTTTTACCATCTGCTGCCACTCCACCGCGTCTTTATGGACTACCCAAGATCCACAAATAAGGCGCACCAATTGTAAGCAATATCGGCGCTCCGACATACAATTTGGCTCAATACATTGCTAGAGCACTTCAGCCTTTTACCTACCGGACGGACACGTTTCTGCAGAACTCGGCACATTTCATCCGCATTCTAAAATATATCCACATCAAAGAAGGAGACTTGATGGTGAGCTTCGATGTGGTCTCCCTATTCACAAATGTACCAGTTGAAGACGCTATCATTCTAATTAAAGAAATGACTTAGAGAGGCCTTCCCGAGGACTTTCCAGACCTAGCGGAGTTTTGCCTCGAGAATTCTTACTTCATCTGGGACGAAAAATGCTACAATCAAAGCGAAGGTACTGCCATGGGATCTCCCCTCACCCCTGTTGTCGCCAACATATATATGGACGATTTTGAACAGAAGGCCTTGCAGAGGTATACGAAGAAACCTGCCAAATGGGTCATATATGTAGACAACACGTTTTTAATTTGGCATCACGAAAGAGAGGAACTCAACCTTTTTCTAAACCTCCTCAATTCCCAACACCCTGCCATAAAATTTACAATGGAGATCGAAGAACTGGGAAAGATATCATTCCTGGATGGGTTGGTCAGCAGGGGATACGATGGGAAGATAGCTCATACATTCTACCGGAAAAGAACGAATACGGACCGATATCTAAATGCGGATTCTCACCACTATTCTGCAGAAAAAATGTCATGAATTGACACTTTGTTGCATAGAGCCTACAGCATTGCAGATAAAAAATCACTCCCGGCCGAGAAAATGAAATTGACAGAAGCCCTTGAGAAGAATGTCTATTCCGGAACGATGGTCCTGAAAAGGACACCTGGGCACTCAATCTGCTTCAAATAAACCGGTCCTGAGCGGTGAAAATAGATACTTTCCACGACTCATCAGGGAAGCTATCAAAATCACTAAACATCCCAACAACATGAACAGGGAAGACGGCTACCACTTAGCGACAACATGGAAAAGAGTGTAAGCACCAATCAGAGAGAGGAAGATGAAAAATGGCGCCAAAAATGGTCTAGGCCCCAAAACCGACAGGCAATCAGAAGCGATTGACTCTACTATATAAACCGGACCAAAAAGAAGCGCTGCATCTTCGACCTGAAGACGCCTCCAGGATAGGAGGAGAAACGTTGTCAGAAAAACAAAGACGCGGCTGAATCCCGAAAGAAGAATGGAAAGAATACGAAACAATAGGTGACGAAACGAGGTGAAAGAGATTTGTCCTTCGACATGGGCGCCTCCCCGCCCAGGGGGAATATTCGTACCAGAGATAATTATTATGGTATTGAACTACTTTTTATGGTTAAAATCAAAATACGTAAAATAATTGTTTATTTTTTACAGACGCCGGCCATAATTTCTTTACACAATATACTTTTTATTTCCGCGACCTCATTCACCTCCTCCTTCTTTTCGTAAGTTAACCATCCACGTTTTCTCACAACAGCCACGTAATCCGTTAATCTCCTCAGAGGTTATTCTTAAGACATTTTCATTGAATCCGACTTGTAATTTTTAAGAAAACGAAAAATTTGATAAGGGAGAAATGACCCAGATGGATAGGAGACGTGTGACGCTTTCCTGTTTCTCTTCCTCATTTGAAAACTACATCATTTCATATTTTTTCCCTCCATTTCTGTTCTGTTCTTTTTCAAACTGTCCATGATTTCAATCAGTTGAGTGCCTAGCTCAGCATACATTTTTAAACTATGTTTTCCTAATTTGTTGTCCTATCTTCTTTGACCAGGGCAGTTGTCTCTTTAACATGAACGTTTTTTTTTCATAGGCTTTTTTTGCGTATTTTTCATGACGGAGGAGATACGCTTCCGCCTGAGTATTTTTCATAATTCTCCCATGCATGTTCGTAAGCGCCTGAATACGGACAAACTAACGATACCCATATACTTTACACGGCAAACGGCGAATTAATCTCCAAATTGCCAATAATTGCAATAATTTATCTCCATTATGCCTCATATATTCTCCCTCTTCCTCTCAATTTCTTCTCCGCTAATCCTCAAATAATTCTCTTTCAACTAATTGATTGCGATGTTCATACACAAAAATAATCATTCATATCCAATGAAATCGTTCTGCGCTCCGATATATCTTTATCTCTATTCCACGTGTAGTGCTTCATCCTCACACAAGTTACTATTCTCCAATTTCAAATTTAATTCGTTTTAATTTGATATAAAAAGAGTTTTATTTGCCAATTAACCATGCTGCACTCGTAAAAATTTTTCTCTTTTAATATTTATAAATGCCTGTCTACTCGCGCCTCAATCCTGCACGTACCCTAGAATGGTTCTTCGTCTTTCGTCTCCAGGCATTCTTCGTTCCTCATGTTGTCCTCCTCTATTTCTCATTCAATACTCCTCCGTTACACCAATCTATCCTCTGCAGTACTCTAAAAAGTACAGCTCCATTCCTGATTGAATGTCCCCACATTCCCTATATTACATGTATCCCTTTATGTTTTCTCCTCTTAATGCCTCATGGATCCCCATGTCATTCTCTTATCTTTTCCTTACCTTCTATTCCGAATTTGATCCTCCTCCACTCAATATTTCACCCTCCTACATTATCCATAATGTGTATATGCGTTTCTAATCCTATTATTGTTCCTCTAATCCTAAGATTGGTAGACTAGAGTCCTCTTTCATTCCCTCTTTAATGCTTGTTCCCTTTCATCCTGGTAGATCTTCCTATGTACTTTTATTTTTATTCGGTCCATGAACATATTCCCGGGTATTCCTCTCGGGAATTTTACCCTCCACTCCGTCTTTCTTCAATTGTTTTCCTTCCTAAAACCCAATGTACCTCAGAGTGTGTCCAATCCATCTGCTCCTTTTCTGTATAGTGTTCCATGTGGTCCTTTCCTCTTCTACTCTTCTCTAAACTTCATCATTTCTTATTTTTTGTGTTCATTTGATCTTCTGAATCCTTCTCCTGCATCTTTTTTCTAAGGGTTCTGGTCTGGTTTTCCAATTATCCATGGATATCACGCTCTACTTGAATACTTTTACATTCTGTTTCCTAGGTAGTAATCCTATCGTTTTGGAAGGCTGCTTTTGCATTTTCAACATGAACGCATTGTTGGCTTGGTCTGTTCTATTGATAGCTATTGTGGTTCTTCCGTCCCACGGGACGGTTCTTCCGAGATAAGTGATGCATTGCACTGACTCAAGTTTTAATCCTTTCATTGCGACTTTTGCATTCAGATTTTCCCTTCCACGTGCTAGGATTTTAGTCTCCGTCTTCTTGATTTCAGGCTGTATTCTTGGAGAACTTGGTCCATTACCTTTAGTGGTAATCGAAGATGGACGACATTTCCTGCGATGACTGCAATATTGTCTGCGACTTGGGGTGTGTTTATTTCTTCTTACTTAATTATTAGCGTCGTTTCCGGCCCTCTCTGGAGAATTAGGGGCGCCCGCATCTGAAGCACATACTCGTTCTATCACTACGATGCGGTTGGAAGGCATTCGCGCGATACGCCAAGTTACGCGGCGCGACGGTAGCCCTAGCCTGACGTCCTCGTTTCCAGGCCGTTCAGCAAATGGATCTTTGCCACCACTTGGAAGTCCGAAAGGTCCAGCAGCTGAACTAGGTTGACCAACTAGTTCAGTTTCGTCTGCATTGTTTTGACCTGAAGTGGGAGGCTGTGCATTGGAGGAGGAGCGGCCCATCCTTTGGCGCCGATGGTAATTGCTCCTCATGGTACGGCGGAACCCCTTGCCCGTTTGGGGGGTCTCCTCAACCTGGGCGTCGTCTGGTCGTCTGACCTCTAATGAAACGCAATACAGATACGAGTGAGAAGATCCCCGCGTCCGTCCACGTGCCGTGTTCAGCGCATCATTCACTGACTCGTCACCGAATATTTCCAAACATGGGATTAGTTATTTATCTAGAGACGCGACACAATTCCTGCAGTATATGGAGTAACATCGTCTGTAGTTGTTCATGTCGAACTTAATAAAATCGAAACAGCAGCAAATCCTCTACTGCACGTCCACCCACGCAGAGATCACAAGCTGATACGTTGTGTTGCCAGAGTAATTAAATACACTCGAAGAGTGAGGATGAATAAAATATAGGTTAGAATATAAGTAGCTGGGTAATAATTTTCTAGGTTTTTACATTTGCACGCCCTTTGCCCACCTGTATTTCTTTTTCATCCTCAAGTGCGTCCTTCCCATCTTAATCCCATCCATAAAACCCGTCCTCTTTTTTCCTCTTCCCATTTTTCCCATCCATTCCATCCCAATTCCAATTTCGAATCCCAATTTCCATCACCGACCTGACCTACCCTACGATGCTTATCACTCCTGGCAGCCTCCTCCTGATTTCATCCAGAACCTTCCACTCCATAAGCACCATACCAAGGCCTTCCTCGTTTCTCTACCTTTCCGTGTCCTGAACCTTCCCTATCCTCCTCCAACCCAACATCTCGAAAGCATTCTATTTATATTCATCGTCTTTCTTGAAGTCACTCTTCCCCATGAGAACCCGAACTCTTTATAAAGATTCCATATCATTACCCAGCCTCTTTTCCATATTATTACTCTAGTTCCCCATCACCTCCCATTTATTACCAAATCTTTCCTCCGCTTACGATATTCTCCTACTAATTTCTTTGCTTCAAATATTTTCTTGAATTAATCTCTCTAAATGCCTTATTTATTTTATGTTGAGTATCACGGTGCCAGGGTTATCCTTCTATACTACTCTCTCATTCCCTATATAAATTGTAAAATAGGTCTGTTACCCCTGTAATAGTAATTGTAATTGTTATGAACAACACTATACGAAAGCTATAATATCTTTTCCCTCAGTTTCAGCCCAATAAATTTTCACTCTTGTGTAAAGCCTATCAACCGTCCCTTCTCCCTGAAACTTGTTTTTCTCGCATTTCCTCGCATTTCTCCTTTCCGCCAGTTTTCATTCCGAATGATTTCACGCCTGAGTTGACGTGTTTCCGTCTCATTTTCTCTTCAGTTTATGTAAAGAGTTCTTCAATGATCCATTCCTTCTTCATTGTCGTTGTTTACATTTTTCATTTTTCTCTCCTTGTCGCTCCTAATGTCTCTGTATTCCTGCTCACCCGCCTTTCCTCATATAGTCCCTTAAGTTTTCCCTTGCCTATTTTAATTTTTACTTGATCCTTCTTTTCCCTTCTTTTTATAAATTTAAATACTTTCACGTTTAAATCTCAATATCCACCCACTTAATCCACACCCATTTAATTAAACAGCATATTCTATGAGAAAAATGCAATGATCTAAGTCCTCATTCGTAATTAGAAATATAACTAATTCTTGTCGGGTTCCACTGAATACTATGTGTTGTCCAATGACCGCTGTAGTAGCCTATATTTTGGGTCACAGGGTGCAATACAAATAAAACTTTCCAAACTTCCTCATCGAAAGTAAAAGAAATAACTTTTGGCATGCTTTTATCGATGTTGGTCCACTGTGCGGTGGTACACAACGGTGCTCATGTCACCACACTGGCACGCAAAGGTTAACTCTTGAACTTTAATCTTGGACTTAAGACCTTAGTCTCGGACTTAACCTCCTCAGTCCCGAGACATATCCAGCATTTTTTTTGGAAAATTCTTCATACTTACGTTTTGCGTTGTAAGCCATGTTTGTTGAGTCAATATCTCTGCCACTCAATCTTCTTAATGATGCTGCCGCTTATTAGCAAGTGCCATTGCTAATATTTTGGGTTACTGAGCGGAAAAAAATTCAAACCTCTGTGTATTGTATACAATACGCCAGGACCGAGGAGGTTAAGATGCAGAAGTAAAATTTCGGACTTTAAGATGTAGAGGGATACATGACGGCTAATGTCAGCTCCTTCAATGGCCCATGCTAATCAATGTATCCATAGAAACATCCATGCACGGGCTTATCATTTTGCGCTTTGCGAATGTTCGTTTCTAATTCCTGGATGTAAATCGCTAGACTCCTGTATATCAAGTTACACTGAAAACTATTCGTCACATCATTCCATTTTTGAAGACACATAGATAAGATATTTTCTGTTGTTTTGAAAGTGCTCTCTAGTACCACTTTGAATAGACTCTTCTATGCTCAACGGTTTTCTACAATTATCCTCTATTCTACTGCTTCCCGTTACCTGAATTTGCACTCGTGGCGTTGGTGGGATCTAAGGTTCATTTCCAAAGGCTGCTTCTAATTTCTGACACGTTAAAGTCACCAACACTTGCGCCGAATAGGAGTATCCAGTGGTTATATTAACGGTGGGAAATAAAATGGAAATTACCCAATGACTCTCTGAGCATTGGGGTATATGCAGAGGGATACATGACTTCATCGAACCTTAAGCTGAAAATAAAAATATCCAAAACTTTACTTCTCCTTGCTATTTCATTTCCAGCCTTCAGGTGAAACGGACAACTGGATGCATAAAAGGATTTTAAGCAAGAATAAATAAATACCTTTCGGAGATAATTATGGTAAATGAAATTTGAAATACAGCCTAGTCGCGTTAAAGCTCAACCTGACATGAGAGAAATTAGAGGAAGGGGATTCTTTCAACTATTTCGGAAGTACCGTCCTACGAATCGGTTATGTGGTTCATGGTAAAAGTAGACCAGAACGGACTAAAAGTCCCCAAAACCTGGTGATGGAGGAGGATAGCACTACTATTCCAGGCAGTTGAGGACACTCGTCCTTCCCTTCTTCCAAATCCTCTCTCCCCCTCCCCCTCTGGCAGTTGAGGACAATTTCACCCTTCCCATTCCCCCTCTCCATCAGGCAGTTGGGGATACTTCCCCCTCTCTCTCCCTCCCAATAGGCACTTGCATTAGAAATTATTTGGTTAGAATCCCATTTACCCTTTTTTATTAGAGTTATATTAAAATTATCAATCGACATTTTATTACATTACACCAAGTCGGATTCATAATTGAATAATTTCGTCAAACCCTTGTATACCAATGAATCATTAACATATTTGATAAGGTACGTAAGTTGGAAAGGTATCAAATAAAACCCATAAAGACTTGCAACTCATTTATTTTATATTATTGCTCGAAGTAACTTCAGATTACAATTTAATGTCAGTTAACACAAATTAATTACTTGATGACTTAATCGCTTGGATAATGCATGTTCCGATAATAATATATCAGTGCTCAAGTTAATGAGATATCATGCCTTGATATCACAATTTTCCATGTTCCACTTTATTTTCCTTCTTTCACAATTTACTTCCACAATTTTTCACTTTACAGTCAGTCACACTGTTTGAGACTATTGTCCTCCGCGAGGAATGCCTTTCCATCGCGCGTACATAAAATGGTTTTTATTTATTCCGAGAGTGCCGGTACATTCAGGTAAGGTGGTATGTGTTGAAGCTCGCTAAAATTTATTTGAGCACTGGACACTTGTTCCCAAGGAACGCACTTCCGAATATCATCAGCTTCTACCTCCTCATCGTAAGTGCGAAGCACCGGTATCAAATATTGATTCATAATTTTTTGAGCGTATGGAGACTAATCACACCACTCCTCATATCGTATTCGAACACATTTGGCGTAGTCTAAGAGTCCGAGCCATGTCGGTTTAGCGAGGTATACAGTGCTAGGTTCACGTTCATGATTCGCTTCCTCCAATACCAACGACTTGGTATTGTATATAGTTTTGAATTTAAGGATAGAATTTCCAATTGGAATGCTATGAGGCATCACGTTTTTGAGAAAGTATGATGCGACCAGTATCTCATTTATGAATATTTCGCGCCAATCCGCGTGTTCCAGTCTCACACGCAAACCACCGACCTTGCCAATGGTGATGTAAGGTAGACAGCTATTTCTCACATCCACTCTGTAATTTTTTTCGTATCCCTAGAATTCACTTTGTATGAGTACTTAAGGATTGTTATGGGATCGCGACGGTGGAATTGTGAAGATTGCCGCCTCCTCAGCCATGGGGCAGCTCTCAATGGGAGGTTCATAAGCCAGCAGGTGGTACTTCCCACTGGTCGGAAGGCGGGGGGATAAGGGTCGCGGTACACGGGCTCTGCCTTTGACGACTCTCTTGCCGGCTCTCCGGGGAAAATCTTCTCCTTTCACTTCCAGGCGGAGAGGGTCGATGGTGGGGGTGGACAAGATGGCGACTTCCTAAAACTTTCCAGGATAAAAGTCCTCTGCGTATTATGTTTGCTTTTTCCTGTTTGCACGACCAATACGTTGTTGTTCACAATAACAGACCTGCAACATCTCCCAAATATTTTATTGTAAAGATTTATAATAATTTAATCGTTTTTCTGAGAGTTCCTCGCGTTAAAGCTTTTTGAAAATGCGCTTAGTGGAAGTCCTCTATATTGAAAGGCTAGGAACACAGAAGCATAATTACCACACGTGGTATGTCCAACCCTGAAGTTTCTTACATTTACTTTTGTACCGCCACGAGGGGCACACTGTTCTTTAACATGTGGTGATTTTCCATAGCTATCGAAACAATTCGCCTCTTCTGTTTTTATCGATAAATATACCGATCCAATGCGACCCTGATTACCTTGCCGGATCGGTGTGAACTACACTGGCGGATGGATGATGACACATTTGCGGAATATTGTCAGCCGCATTAATGTTAAAAAATTTCGGGTTTCATCGCAACTGCTGAGCGCATGTGTCAGCTGGAGAGAATTCATTGCTGGGTGGGCAGTAGTTTTTTTAATACTAATTCGATCTTATTTTATTCCTATTTATGTAAAGCGGATCGTTGTTAGGAGTGATTCTGACAAAAGGAAAATAGGGGTTCCAACGTTTATGTTCCTTATTATGGTTGTCCCATGGGTCCCACAAATTAAAGGAAATACCACATATGCAACAAGCCACAACGTCCCATCTGCCTGTATAAAAAAATCCCAGCCTCTGCCAAGCGTTCTGTACTCAAATAAAATTCTTGCGAAGCGCCCCTGTATGAATTCAGATGGAACTCGGTTGATGTTAACTTCTCCCAGCCCTCTTTTCTAAACTATTCGAGTAAAGTTGAGTAATTTCTGAATACAAGTTCATATCTACCGTGTCTGTGAAGTTTTATTAGGAAAATTTTGTGTGATGCAAATTTTAATTTTCCCAGAGACGGTAATTCTAAAACTGCCGTATATATCACATCCCTGTACTTAAGAATCTTTTTTGGAAAATCACACTTTTCCATTCCTTTCGCGAAAATAAACAAGTAGGCTACCGTATATGAGGGAGGAATGTAATGCAAGTCCGTATATTTGCTCTAACCGTCGTTCAATGACAATCCATGTTAATATTGCGCAGCCATCGTTCTTGTTCCAATGACATCTAAGGTCTATCGCCACTTGGGTAAAGGAGCTTGAAAAGCCTCGTTTCAACTTTGGATGACTCAGTAGTGCCCACGGAGAGTTATTGTATAAAATTAAAATTATCTTTCAATTTTATCGTGAAAAATGAAAAGTAGTGCAACTACAAAAACAAGCATAAAATGTAAATTTTTCTCTCAGACATCCAAATGTAAAGATAAATATTGCTTTACATGTAAAACCAATCGAGATGTATTAACCCTCTCTGTTCAATTTCTTCCTAATACGGATGGATATTCAACAGAGAGCCGCCTACTCTCGAGTGGGAGACGATGGAATTTACCATGCTGTGATGAACATTCGTTGCGAATGGTCAAATAGTTCTTGAATTGCTCGAAGATGAATGGGAGCTGTCGATAGTCCTCCTCAAGGGAGCTGAGATGTCAGGGGAGGAGATAAGAAAAATTAATTCTGGAGAAAGTGTAATTTTTGTACTGATGTTCCGTGACAGTAAAAAAAATATTTTAGTCTGTCACACTTTATTTACAGTCCTATGGACATAAATGCAGTGATTTACTTTGAAATTACCGCTGCTTTTCAACAAGTAATAGTCAATAGTCATTTTGGGTAACAAGTAACTGATCAACACAAAATACAGCCCACACAGGATTAATGCAGGGTAAGGTACATGATATGTAGTCAGGACGGAGTTGATCGGTGAGGAGGGTTAGCTCTTAGGATAAGGCTGATCGTCTTAAGCTTGACTATCTAATATTTTCAAGTATTAACTTCCATTTGTTCAGACTAGAATATTTCTTCCCATTAAACTTTTAAAACGATGATAATTGTGATTGATATTAGGATCTCAGTTTGAGAACTTTTTCTTAATAGTTAGATGTTAACGCTTCTTCAGTCAGACTTAAATGATTCGCTTAATTAACGTGTATTGGTTTAGTTTCTTTGCTAAATCTAGCACATATTTCACTTTTATGTATTTTTGAAAAATACAAATATTTTTTTCTATTCAAAAACTCATAATGGCGATATTTTCATTATTCCATTCTGAATCCGACATGGTCTAATGTTATAAAATGTCGATTGAGAATTTTAATGTAACTCTTTAACTGGATTGTATCCAACTAATTTCTAATGGGAATGCCTAGAGAAGATGGGTGAAGGAGAGGGGAAAGTTTCTTCAACTGCCTGTGAGGGATGGAGGGGAGAGGAAGAGTCCTCAACTGCCTGAGGGGCGGAAGTTTGGGAGAGAGGGATGGGAAAGGGTTCTCAGCTGCCTAAGAGGGAGTGTCTTCAACTGCCTGTGGGGGAGGGAGAGAGGAGGAGGGAGAAAATGTCCTGACCTGCCTGAGAGGGAGGGGGAGATGGGAAAAGTTTCCTCAACTGTATGTGGGGGATGGGTAGAGGTGGAGGGGGGGAAGTGTCCTCAACTGCCTGAGGGGGACGTAGTGAGATAGGGAGAGGGGAAAAATGTCCTAAACTGCCCTGATGGGGTGGGGGAGTGGGAGCGGGGGAGGGGAAAGTATCGGTAACTGCCAGAGGGGGAAGGGAAAGTGTTCTCTACTGCCTGGATTTGTAGTGACGGATAATATAAAATGGCAGACAAAATAGTAAATAGAAGTTTACAGAACTGAAAGGGAGGAGAGGACCATATGAAACAATATTCAGAAAAGAAGAACCGGATCGATTCGACCCACTCTGAGGCACAATAGGAAATATGAGAACACAATTTAATGTGAAATAGAGGAAAGTTTCACCATAGGAAGACCAAGGAATAAGGCTATGGACCAAAAGAAGATGGAAGTACATAGTAAGAGCTACCTGAAAGTAGAGGAACTAACATTAGATAGAAAAGGATCTAGGGGTACAGTCAACCAATAATTAGCATTATTGGAATTGAAGTACCAATGAATAAATGAATAAACGTAAGTAAACATTGAAAATAAATATCTCGTACGTTGTGTTGTGATACAATAAGTTTGAAGATGCGGAAATGGCACCCAGGGAAGGAAGAGCTGAAGAGAAACATTTTTCTACTGTCCATATTTTCAGTGAGACTTCAAACGTATTTCTTCCAAAATTTAAGCGTCAGAATTTGAACACTAAAGAGAATTGGCGTGAACTACAGAGGCGGACTGGCCACGACCCCTTTCACCTCCAAAAAAGGGCTAGTATAGGAAGCATCATGTCATTCCACCAACAGGCGTAGTGAATTAGAAAGGCGAAGACAGAGGCTAGGTTGACTCGGATAAAGGCTTCTAAGTATGTTCATTCATACTTAATCATCGGGAGTCTAGCAAACTAATGCTGTATTGCGAAATGAAAAATGAATTCCATGAAATGTTTTTTCGTAGGACTTGTTATTGAACTCCATTCCAGAGAATATTCATCTTAGAAGTTTTTAGTTATACACTACATGGATATTTTAAGGGATAAGAAGTTAACAGGTGAACATCAATCCTGAAAACTCATATGTAGTTGCTCAGGGAAATATAGAATCTCATATATCAATTGTAGTTGACTGACCTTTCAACATTTAAAGGAGAGGATTTTTTCTTTGAGCTTCGTCTTGTTTAATAGAGTAACCTGATTGATCAGTAAAAGAGCCTAAGAGTAGATTCAAATTTATGAGATACAAAAACGTGAAAATCGGAAAAAAAGTGGTTCTCCTTCCAAAGAAATGGGCATATGAATTTTTTGCCAGCTTCTGCTCGAATCTATCGCATTATAATTATTTTCGGCATTTTTAACCTTCATTTTTTATCTGGTTCCTGTATTTTTGGTATTTAAAGACGATCCTATCTAGAATTTACTCCAGACCGCCAGACACAACTTTTCAGCATCTTTGACCAAAGAATTCAACAAAACACGGGATGATGGTTGCTTGGGTGTTTTTTTCTATTTATGTGTATCTTATATTTATGTAATTATTCCATCACTTTCCAGTTTTATATTTTGGCTCCTCGAAGTACAACAGTGGTTGATTTAGAAGGTATGGTCTGTAATTCCAAATAATCGCCCAACTTGCTACCTTAAGGTAATATTTGGTGCTATAAAGTATAATAATATACTAAATAATAGTTTTATTGATACTCAGTTAAACAGACGTTTATTGTTTATTGAAAGGGCTATGCTGTAATTCGAAACTAGTTTTCCTCTTTATCATAATCATTATTCCATTATTGCCTCTATTTCTCAATGCTCGAGTCAAAACACCTGTTGCCAAGCGCCTAGTAGTCATGCACTATACATTGTTACCATGCTCAACATCGAAATTAATCTCTATCGTATATTTTTTTGCCATGGTCACCACGATCATAACACCAAAATAATTTTTTCCCTTGGAACATATCAAACAAATTTTTATGACACTTTGGTTTCATCCTTCGAATTATAAATTCCTCGAAGTAGAAAATTTTAGAAACTGCCAAAAACTTTGGAGGTTTTAAGACTCAAATTTTGTTTTTGCAATATGTTTTCGTTCAAATTAGTATTTGCTGTTAATTTTTGTCATTAAATTACGAAAGTATTGTCAATTGTTATGATTTTTTATCGGTGATTAAAGTTCCAAAATACCAAAATCCAAAATTTATGGTGGCGATGGAGTAAAGTCCTCACCTACTTATCCAAGGGCTGCGGGTTCGTGTCCCGTCTACGTGGATTTTCCATGGCTCTGAGGCGTGGGTACGTGTACTCGTCTGTTATTGTCCTCCATACGTCAGATGTAAAATATGGTGCCCGATAGTTTGCTTCTCATGATGGTGGGAATAAATAAAAAACTATGTAACTGGAGACTGCTCCATTCCTGCCTTAATATCCTCTGAATTTTGGCTCTTTTACTTGAACACATCAATCCACATAAATGCATTAAAATACGACCTTAGGGGTCATTCAAGCATTATGTAAGACGTTTTTGGCGGTAGGTTAGTTGGGATCATCTTACGATGTCTTAAGTAGGGGGCAGAGGGCCTGGGATCAATTTACGTAAGATTTTTTCCCGCCTTGTAACACTGTGTCGATTCCGAGTGAATTTTAGAAGTGACATGGAGCATCCGCTCGTTAATGGCGTATTTTCCGTAATCTCACCGCCACACCAAATATCCTATCCTGTCGCCTGACTTGCTAACTACATTACCTCCATCCTCAACCAGGGCGACCGTTAAACGAAGAGTAGATTCAAATATCTAACGTCTTACGTAAGACTAAGAGGGAAGGGGAGGGTTGGGAAAGTCTTACATAGCCTTAGATAGGGGAGAACAAATATGGCAAAAATCGTCTTACGTAATACGTGAACATTAGTGTTGATGTTCACAAGACGAAGAATATGCAGTCTCACAAAAAGGGGGAGGGAGAGTAGGAGCGGAAGAGTTGGGGAGGGTGGAAGAGGTAGGTTTTGGAAAAGAAGGGGAGGAAGCTTTAGGGGCTATGCGGTGAACACTTATGACGACGTGCTTCGTCCAAACCTAGGTCATTTTTCAATGAATGTCCGAGTACCAACTTAGTTGCTCTTATCATTTAAAAATTTAAAATAGCACTAAATTGCCAGCAAACCAGCGGTGTAACAGGAAATTGATTTAACTTATGTCTGAGGATATTACTAATGAAAGCACGCATGCAAAGATTCACTCATAACTATTTTCATAAACGGAAATCACTCCAAGCACTTCAATGATAACCGTGGCCGCGGTAGAGTGTGTCTACGTTGGTAAGAATCGCAACTCATAAGAATCCAAACTCAACGCGTTCGAAAAATCATATAGAGTAGGATTCTTGACTGTGTGAGAAATATCGACTCAGGAAATCTGCACGATATAAGCATGGGATATACACCGAGGAATGTTAATCGCCATGACAAATAGTAATTAGACCCTGACCAGGAATCGAACCCAAATCTTCAAATTGCCGGTCCACAGTGTTAGCAAGTCACACCACCGGTGGTGTAACTGGCGACCTTAGCAAGTCAAATGATTATATTCAATTTCATTCCTCGGTGGCCAAATTTATTGCGCGTGACTTCGTTCTACATCATTTATGCATCAATGATAGCAAGGAAACCATGGGAGTTGGAGCTATTAAATCTTCGAAATGTACATCTACCTGGAAATAACACCTAATTTTTTGGCAGAACATATTGTTTTATTATTCTCTAAAAATCCCCGTTTCCTGAGGAGTGGAGGTAACGGGCCTTGCATAGGGGTCACATTCTTGCCTCTCCTACCTTCTGCGCAAAGCGCCATCGTAATACGCGGAGTGAATGGATTGGATTGGATATTTGAGGAGGCGACCGACAGCTAAGATCGTTTTGCGGCATATGGGACAGTTAAGGGAGGAAGGGTGAATAGAAACTCAGCATCGGCAGTAACCTGCTTTTAATGAAAGGCGCCAAGGGGATCACGACTTAACGTCTCATCCGACGGACGAAACACTGCAATTGAGGTGCCCTTCACAAGACACTCAGGCAGGGATCAGGTTATCTCTGAAAGAAACATCCTTCTCTGCAGGGATTTGAACCTTGGCCGTCCATATTGTAAGCCAATACTCTAGACACCACACCAACCCGATACCCACCACGGGATAATTTCTTGCCGCAAAAACTGAGATGGGCTCCTGAGTCAGAGGTATTCGGACACTGTAGCGCATGGCTTTTACGTAAAAACAGCGGCTATTATGATTATTATTTTTATTAATGGCCGCATTTTATAATATGCTCTTCATCGCATTCCCTTTATACGGGACAAAAACGGGAAATATTTCATCTAGCTCGAAAGGATCTACGTTAAGTACGTTGCCATTTCTCGGGGAGGAGGAAAAATTTACTGTTCCCACGATTGATGGTGTAAGGTAAACTAAAAGCGTCCTATAACTCGATGCAGTGCTATATGGTCTTGGAGTTTCATGTGTGACCAGGTGTGTAGTCTCATGTTTCATGTATTATAAATCGCTGCGAAAACAGTTCCAGCGTGTCATCCTAAACCGTTCCATGCCTGGAGATCCGTGTGAGAAAGGAGCGGATGCAAACGTCCCTGATTTCGAATTCACGGCGTTGCCATTTTGCTAGGAGATATTGCACCCGTCAACCCTGACGATGAAGCTTAAACCTGAGATCGTGAGCTGGAGCGAGATGCTCTAAGAATTGTGGCCAGAACACGTTAGTATTTTACCCGTGACGGACGGACGTTTCATTCATGGAGGTGGCGTTGACGTTTTCACTGCTTACCTTGATGATAGTTATCATAAGGCAGTTAGGAGAACAAATAGTTAAAGAGTTGTTCTGTCCGAATTACACCTCCTCCAATCTTTCTTGTTCCTAGACCCGATCCAACGTTCATGGAAAAGACGAACTTGTATGCCACACTAGTTTTCGATGATGAGTTCAATATCTGGTGAAAGAATTAATTACTGGAGTCCCATTTTCAGTTGCGGTGGGGAAAATTCTTCACCTTTCGACATATGAGTCGTAGGCTCTATTCCCACCAGGATGGAGATTTGGAGCTGAGAGGAATTATTTTCCAGAGTGAGAAGCAATGAGTATAACATTGATGTTTGAAGCGGCGACCAAAAGGCCGCAGAATTATGGTTCCTGGAATTACTCACGCGATAAGCGATCCCGCAGAGGTAATAAAAGGCTGCAAAGATTCCTCGCGAGGTGGAGTGAGGGCGGGTGTTGTGAGCAGTCGGGAGGAGGGTTTTTAAAGGAGGGGGCGGGAGTGGAAAGGGGAAGAGGGAGAGACGGTGACAATGAGTGGCTCATGTACGTCAAGTCTTTGGGACCTATATCGCGAGGACAATGAAAAATGAAATCACGCATCATATGCACCAAGATCAGGAAAATCACCTTACCAAATTTAAATTTCCAGGCTGAAAAATTAATTATAGGAACTTTGGCATGATATTTTTTAATTTAGTCCACTGTGAGGCGCAATTCTATCCAGATTATTTACCTGGATTATTCAGAGACCAACTCTTACAATACTTGGACTGATTGTAGAAATGCGAAAGAAATTAAACTATGAACGTTTCGAAAATTTTTACTATTTCAAGTACATGTACACGTAAATCAAAATAATCACAATTGAATTCTTATTGAGTCAAATATCAGAATTTGAAAAGTAAGGATATTGTACATGGGTACAAGAAGTACAATCCTCGCTAAGAAGAAGTATGTACTGCCACCTCTGACAAGCAAAATTCCACAAAAAATGGAAAATGTCAATTGTAGAAGTTGCACACTCTTACCGCCCACGCACAAAGAGAACGACACAACGATATTTCACAGGATATACGATTGAATACAAGTGGTGAACTTTCCACTAAATAAAACTAATATTACAGAGCGATACAAATAAAAATGATTGACCAACTATGTGAATGGTGGGCTGAGGGTATGGATGCGGCCCTTTCCGCTCTCGTCACACCGACGATGGTTTTTTGCGGTCTGGTCGTTGAAATCCTGTTAAG
This sequence comes from Ceriagrion tenellum, assembly GCA_963169105.1. Taxonomy (NCBI): domain Eukaryota; kingdom Metazoa; phylum Arthropoda; class Insecta; order Odonata; family Coenagrionidae; genus Ceriagrion; species Ceriagrion tenellum. The sequence goes on from OY720638.1 coordinate 16,140,873, forward strand.
GCAAGATAACAAAAAAATATATCGTTAGTGAACTGTAATCAAGACCCCATAAAAATGCTATTTGAAATAATAATTTGATTCTATTTTGAATCGATTAACACGAAAAGGTTTTTAATGCATTCGTAATTGCGTCCGAATCGATGGCAGTAGATTAATTCCACAAGTTTTAGCATCTATATATTTGGATATTTTAATTTTAATGCTCAGAATAATGTTATTTTAGCGGTTGTTTGACGGTAAAATTTCTTAAATGACATAGCATAATGATTCGATAATGGCTCGATGAAAGTATAATTCTCATAACATTAAGTTGACTATATAATCAGTCACAGTTTCTCATATCCGTGAAAAGAGCAAATTATGAAACAAGATATCATCAAAGTTGGCCATTTTCTATTAATTTGTGCAGTTTCAACTGCATCCAAGACCTTCATAAAATGAAAATTAAATCATAATTATTATCCTTAAGATCATGGTGATGTGATCCACCTAAAACTAATCGATTCCGAGGGAGTAGAATCTATTTACATCAATTGCTATTGAATCCAACACCTCTACGGCAGTGAAACCTTCAGGTTTTAATGAAAATGTGATCCTTAGTTGAATAGCATTAATTGAATTTCAGTAGCCACTCATTGATTTCAGAGAAAATTCTTCTAATTTTTGAAATTGTGTTGAGCTCGGTTGTTAGTCAGTTGTCACATAGTCACGATTAAACATACCGTGACAACTAAAATCCTTCATTTCCAGCCTTCTCGGGAGACTCAGGGCCGTCCACATCCGTGACACGTACTCGTCCCATCGATGTTAGGCGGGAAGATTGCGACCGCTCAAGTCGCCAAATTGCACGGCGCGACGAATACCCTTGCGCGACGCCTTCCTCTCTAGGGGTTTCAGCAGCTCTAGTAGGCCCAGACGGATCTTCGCCATCATTCGAAAGTCCGGAACGCCCAGCAGCAGGGCATGATTGACAGCCGAGTTCGGTTTCGCCAGCATTGTTTTGTCCTGGAGTGGGAGACTGTTCGTTGGAGGAGCGGCCCATTCTTTGGCGCCGATGACGTGTTTTCCGCATGACACGCCGGTACCTGTTGTCCGTTTGGGGGGTCTCCTCAACGCTGGCATCGTCTGGTCGTCTGACCTGTGATGAAATGCAAACCAGACACGACTGAGAAGATCTTCGCGCCCGTCCACGTGCCGCGTTCAGCATATCATTTAATGACTCGTCACTTTCCGATCTTTCCAGTAATTGGAGAGGCGATTTATTTAGGAATGCGCCACAATTCATTCATGGTGATCTCATTGATGTGTTCGAGATGGACAACCTCATTCATTTTTGGGAACTCGTTCACGGTGGACCGTTCCTTTTTTGGGACCCGTTCCTTTTTACTCGATTAGCGTTACTTTATTTCTCCAATCATTCATCTTTCTTTTCAACGCGTTCTGAACATTGAAAAAAGACAAAATAAGAAACTAGAAGTAATTTGTTCGCCATTATAACCGCGTTCTACAATATAAAATGATTGATAACAAAACTCAAACAAGCAACTTATGTATAATAATTAATTTAAACATTCATTAATGCACCATAAGGAATTTATTTCTGAGGAGAGAGGTCCGAGGGGAAAAAGTATGAAATAAAAAATCGATTATGGTAATATTGGAAAAAAATAGAAAATAAGATGGAACGTAGATTGCCAGCCCTAAACCAAATAGGAAAGAATCCAACTGATGAAATATGCCTTATAAGACTTGGGTAAACAGTAGCCAGAAAGTTTTTGTTGCGCTTTTCTATCCCAGTGGACGTATAGCCCTTTAAAGGACTACCCCCAAAAGTTCGATTGTTGGTTGGTCTATAACATTTGCATAAATATTTGTTTACACTCGTGACATAGGACAAGAAGCATTCTATATTAAATGTATTTGTGGAAATCCAGGAACAAGGGAGTAAAAAAGGAACTGTTTAGGTAAATAAGCTCTTTGGACTCTATTTTAATTTTAGGCGGGAAAGTAATTTAAAACATGATGAAAAAAGAAGAAAAATATTACAAAGTGCAAACGAATTTCACTCTAAAACGATTAATAAATATTCCTCGATTGATGTGGAATAGATTTGCAATACAAAATCTAAAAAATTACACTAGCACTTGCTTATAACGCCATGATTTGTTTGACTCTGGAAATACTAACTTACTTATTCGCTCTTCCTCCAGGGGCCACTCAAATCCAAGCTGATTTTGGCCTCGCCTACAAGTTGCCTCCAGACTTTTTTGTTTTCCGCCATCTCAATGTCATCTCCCAGTATTCTCACATCATTGGCTACTTGGTCATCCCATCTCATTCTTGGCCTTCCTGGTGGGCGTCTTCCTTCTGGGTGTCCCCTCCACACACTTCGTATGGCTGTATCCTCTTCTCTTCTTCTGACATGACCAAGCCATCTTTTATCCTTCTGCTTCTAACCAAGGCCACAATATCAGGTCTTCTGTATTAATCTCTGAGTTCTCTGTTTTTCTTCATTCTCCATGGTCCTGCTTCAAGGTTTGGTCCATATATTCTTCTTAATATCTTGTTTTCATAAGTTAAAAACTTTTTCTCTGTGCACTTTGTCAGGGACCACACTTCTGACCCATACAAGAGAACAGGTTGTATAATCTCGCTTGGTATATCCTAATTCTTGTATTTCTTGACAGAAGCCTGCTCTTCAACAGTTTTGACAAACCCAGTAGCACCTACTGGCTACATTTAATCTAACTTGTATTTCCTGGTCCATCTTGTTTTGACTGGTGATAGTAACTCCCAGATACTAGAAATCTTCAGTAACTGAAAATTTGAGACCCCTGACTTCTAGCATTGAGTTGATTGGCTCTGCTTCTCTTTCTATTTTCATATATTTAGTTTTTCCTTAGTTTACGTGTAAACCTCTTTGCCTGCTTCTTCTAAGAAGACTTCAGCTAGTGCTTTTTGGTCTGTTTCATTATCAGCTATTAGGGCTACATCGTCTGCAAATGCTAGTACATTGATTCGTCCTTCAAAGTTTGGTCCCCCTGGCAGGGCTTTTGTTGTCTTCAAAGCTTTTACAAGGGCGAAGTTGAACAAAATTGGAGACAACCCATCTCCTTGTCTTATCCCTGAGTCTAATTTATACACTTTTTGTGGAGCGGTACGGTCACTGCCTCCTTTAACTCCTTTGGCATTTCTTCCAGTTTCCAGATTCTCATTATCATCTTGTAGAGAACCAGTACCAGTGGTCTACCTCCATTTTTTATTTATTAAATAGATTTATTTTACTCTGGAAATGCGTGCTTCAAATTTTCCATTTGATTAAATTGGCCTCAGCTGTAAGCCTGGCAGAAAGAAGCGAGCCAACTTGCGCCGCAATAAAGATAACAAAGTATAAGTCATCAGTCCGAAAGCAACCACAGGAGAATTTTTGGGGTTCTCCATTCCACCTGACCCCTTCTCCTCCCGCTCCACGAAGTGACATTACTTTAAAAAACATGTTTTATATAGTAAAAAGACGTTTTTACAATCTCTATTAATTTGGTTTATTTTCAACCAATACATTTTACTTGAAAAAGTTTGTCCAGCCAGATCGGCCGCAAGGACCACTGGGTGAACCTAAAATCACGACAAAATGGCACGATATCTCGTCGATATACAAAAGTCAACGAAAAGAGTGACGCTAAATAAACTAGTCGTTGCGTTATCGTTCACCAGCCTTGTTAACGCAACTACTAGCGCATTACTTTAAATCAAAATAATGAAATTGTTTAAAAAAATAAATAAAGTGTGCATTAAAATATATCTGGAGCACTCTAGTTCCTATGTGTATACAAAAAATAGCGATATGAAAAATCGACTAGTTTTCTTTAGTTTTCGGAACTAAAATAAATTCAAATGTTCCAACATTAACTTTGAAAAACTTTTCCATAACGTTAAGGAATTAACAAACCTTTGTAAGTCTTACGCAGAATGTTTATCGGACAGTCCAATAAATATTCCACGTAAATTTTTCAAAGATTTCGTTAATCACTGAATGTTGCTAAAATAAGTGTTTGAATACAAATACATGGCCAAATTTTTATACCTAATATTATTACAAAATTTCAAAATTTTGTTGTTTTTCGTATTAGTTTAACTTCTGTATCTATGTGCAAACTTAAGACATATATTGATATTTAAAAAAATAATATTCTAGAATTTATAGGAACAAGACGTTAACTCCTTTTCCGTCCGTGGACCGAAAGGAACGATGGATCGAAAACCGATGGACCGAAAAGAACGAGTGGCCGGAAGGAACGAGGGACCTCAAGGAAATATGCCCCAAGAGTAACGAGAACCGAAAAGAACAGGGACCGATGGGAACAAAAGGGCCGAAAGAGCCGGTCGTTCCGAAGAAATCGGTCCTTTCCTTTAATCTATGGACCCGTTCCTCCGGGAACGACCCAACTTTTATGGCGGGAGTGACGGACAGAGGGACGCGGGGGGACTAAAGTTGACGCATCTGCACAGTCGCATTACCTTGGTGTTACAATCGCGTGACATCTGCCAATCATCTGCTGCTGGCAAAGATTAAAAATTTTCCAATACCCATTTGTAAACATGCCTTCTGCCGTAGGTTGTAGTAAGCGTTTTGCAATTAATACTATAAATGACAAAAGTCTTGTGAGATTGTGTTTTTCGGAGGGAATCGATGTTTTTAGTTCATTTCTAACCTGTTATCATTGTGTGTGTTCTAGTTATGTTTTTTTAGTAAAACATATTGTGTTAAATTGCTTTCATTTTTGATTGGATTGGATTTTTGGGAGGCGACTGTAAACTGAGATCATTTGCATCAGACAGCTGCGGTCATGAGGGACACGTAAGGAAGGATGGGTGGATAGAAACCCGGTGTCGGCATTAGCCTGCTATTGAGGAAAGGCGTCAAGGGGACCTCGGTTTAACGTCACATTCGAAAGAAATGGATCGAAGAAAAAGCGTGGATGATTAATGTAAATGTTTGCCCATTTTCGTAGTAGTAATGTATAAGTTATAAGTTGTGAGTCGTTATAAGTGGATTATGAATCCGTATTATTCGTAAAGAGGTGGTTGATTATGTTTTGATGGGGATGGAACTCGGTACCCAATCATGATTCAAATTATTCATTCCAGTGATTGGGATATGTATTTGGTACATTTTAAAATAAATCTGGTATATTTGTGTCTGGGAAATGGCAAAACAAATATTTTCAGTGTTATTTTTTATCTTATATAAAGCAAATTTTAGAATTTATTATATTATGAGCTTTCTGGGGTTAAGGAAATCAAAAGGGATTTTGATTTAATTGGTTTGATTGGGTTGAGTAATCTCCGCACTTAATGTTCACCTCATGATAATTAGCTCATGCAAAACATTTACGCGCCACCATTGACGTAGCCAGGAGTCATATCATTGGGGTGGACATCATCCTGTTCTGCTTCGTACAGCAGATTGGTCATGAAATGCCTCGTCTTTTGGGGGGGGGGGGCAGCTACACTCCCTCTGGCTGCGCTCTCATTCGCACCATTCTTTTTCTAGCTCCGTATAAAATCGTGTGCGGCCTTAAGTTTCAATTGACATTTATTGGAACTTGAATACTGGTGATTACTGTACCAAATGAATTTCACGCTGAGAAATGAAAAATGTCCTCGGATGGCATTAAAAGTATTCTTTTGTTGCTACGAGAGAAATGCATGTATTTTCGGAGTCATTAATCACATGAGACATCACTACCTAAATAGGTCAAAATGATGAATACATCATAATTCCTCTGTTCTATTACATATAAAACCAATCGGTTTTGCAACAGAGTTACATATTCACGTGCTACACGGTTTCCTCTTTGGCTGAAGAGTCCGCGTAGTTGAGACAACTTAGTCTCCTCTTCATGTAATTCTTCTTTTTGTGTTGTCTTGTTCTAGTTTTTGCGTTAATAGATACACTACTAAAAATTGGTTTAAATGATAGTGACTGAGTAAAAGTTCTCTCGATTTGTTTTTATTTGCACGCCAATGTCCATCTATATTTCTTTTTTCATCCCGAAATGCGTCCTGGGGATCGGGTTGGTGTGGTGGCTAGAGTACTCGCCTACCACTCGGGCGGCACGGATTCAAATCTATGAAGAGGAGGATGTTTTTCAGAGGGAACCCGGTCCCTACTTGGGTGTCTTTTGGAGGACACTCAATTGCAGTACTCCGTCTGTCGGATGAGACGTTAAACCGTGGTCTCCTTTGCGCCTTTTGTTGTAAGCAGGCTAATGCCGACGGCGGGTTTCTATCCACCCTTCCTCCCTTACCTATCCCTTATGGCGCAAATTATCTTAACCGTCGGTCGCCTCCCCAAATATCTAATCCAATCCAAGTTCGTCCCACCCTACTTCATCCTGTTCATAATACCTATTCTTCCCTTTCGCTCTTGTCCACATCCTTCCCCACCTATGTGTTCAACCGATCACTCCCCATCAAACCTGGCAACCTACTCCCCTGCCTTTTCCTTTTCTCAACCAAAAGCCTCCTCTCCATACCATCCCAAGCCCACCCTCATTTGTCTTCTTTTCCGTCCTCTGATCCTTTTCCATCCTCCTCCACTGTAACATCCGATTCATACTCGTCGTCCTTTTTTAATGTCGCTCTGCCCCATAAAAAGCCAATTTCCGAATTCTAATCATCTAGTGGTACAAAAATTCTAATCACCGGATGTTACTCTAGCCATATCAGATGGTATTTCCTCAGCGCTTGCGTCATCATGGTGCTGGATATTTAAAAGGTGAGGGGGTTGGAGTTAGCTCTGAAATGTTTAGAGTCATGACCGGTGTACCACAAGGAAGCGTAATAGGCTCCGTTTTATTCATTATTTATATAATGGACCTATATTCTCGAGTTAGCAATAAAGTAAGATATTTTGTAGATGATGCGGTCATCTACTGCGAACTTGTTGGAGAAGCGGCCTTAAAATACCTACCATCGGACTTAAAGTTCATCCTTGCTGTAATGAGTGAACTCTATAATTGATTCAAAAATTGCACCTCTGTGCACATCTTATGGAAGTTTTCACGTCAAATCTATATCTACACAGCGTTTGGAGTAAATATACTGTCTTTGGATAAAGTCCTGTACCTTGGAAGTACCATCAGACATAATATAAACAGAATAACATAGACACACAGAACTCACATTAGACATATTGTGTGGAAAACACATTCAAAACATATGCAGCACAACCCCCCTCCTCATTTAACACTTTATCACCATGGTTTTGCAAACGCTGAGGAAAACAGGAAAGTTGTCGCTCTCTTAGAGTACCCGCTAATAATTCTCCGTCCGTAATCTCCATAGACGATGAGATAATTAACTTAGAGAAGGAAGTTAATACGTAAATGAATTCATTCGAATAGTTGAATTTGATCCATTCATGTCTTCCGCTACAAACGGCGAGCATGTACGAAACATTTAAACAAGAAATTTGCTTCCAACTGTAGTTTTATAGGCTTCGGTGAAGACGAAAATTATTGAAGAACAAAAAAAATTGACATTTGCTGCCATATTGTCTCAATAATGACGCGAAAATATGAAGTTATTTGGTGGTATGAACGATGATTTTGTCATCTTCCCAGAAGTATATTCTGCCACTAGATGAGTGGACCCGTTGGAGGGATATTGTCGACGGATTGGGTCAGGTCTCGTGTCCAAACCATCGGAACTTCCCCAATCCAAAACTGTCCGTCTAGACGAACTCTGAGCTCCATTTAATACTTGCCATCTCCTCACTGCTGAGGAGCAAAAAAAATCACTTTTCCCAAACTATATTGCAAGGATTTCGTGGCATACGTATTTGAATCCCAGTGAACGACTATTTCCATATTTTATATGGGAATTTCTATTAAACATTATATCTCTGCAGTCGAGTTAAGGCTTTGTCGGCCAGTTCCCGTGTCAGTTCATTCAACAGGTGACTTTATTTACGGATTTCCAGGAATTAGTGGAGCACTATGCCCTACATCAGTCCGCTAAAATATGCCTGGCGTTTTGGTTCCTGGCCCTGACAACGATTGCGTTCTCTACCAAAAACGAGGTTATGAGGAAATTACACCTATATCTACATACTATCCTGCAGGCCGCCACAGGCGTATGGTAGTAGATGTTAGATCACAACCCTGTAAAGTTGAAAAATTTTGGGAGGTGTAATTGTTACGTGTATAATAGGAGTGTATTGATTGGAGCTCAGTTTTTATTGTGGCCGCTTATTGTGCTCGAATGGAACGAGTTTTTGTACCTATCTGTTTGGCTATTATTAAATTATTATATTAATGTATTATTAAAGTAACTGTTTTATCCACTTATTTCTCATAATTAAGACGGTAAATAGTACGGATGGTTTAAATAGATAGCATACTACCGTGAGCCATGAAAGGCACTAAGGGATGGATATGGCGAAAAGCCATATGATTTGAATAAACATCGTAATTACAAGATTATTTTGATAAATCTCAAACTCACGTGGCATATAGTGATTGCTAAGACGGCGATCTAAGAGATTAAATGTTCAATACGTCAGTTGTAAGATCCGAGATGATAGTTCATCTACATACCTGACTTTATCTTATTCTTTATCTAATCTAAAAGTCGATTTCTTGAGAGAAGAAAATTACTTTTGAATTTTTTTTCAGATACTTAAAGAGGAGTCTCATCGTAAGAGCTTAGATAATTGAAACACACAAGAAAAATTACATTAAAAGGATTTTTCACGAGATTATTTGCCCCCGGAATATCTTTTTCAAGACGTATTCGGACGGAAGAAATAAATGACTTCTTAAAATTTTCCTATTCATTTTTGTCAATATATTCATCTGTGTCTAAATCTACATATTACCCTGCAAGTTGCCGCATGGGGATGTGGCAGGGTGTGTCAGGACACCAACCGTGTAAGGATGTAAGAGATGTTTTTGGAGGTGAAATGGATACGCGTATTAAGGGAGTGCAATTTGTGGAGCTCAGTTTTTATTTTGGTCGCTCATTGTCCACAGATTTGAACGAGTTTTTGTACCGATCTATTCGTCAACGTATCTCTCTTATGTTTCGCTTTTGTCAGACCTAGAGATGTAGTGAGGCTTAATGATAATATTAACTGTGTCGCCCTGAAACACACTAGTTATGAATTTCTCAAGCAAGCTAAGTCGAGCATTCAGCCTCCAAGTCTGTATTGGTCAATTGCGTTTTCGTACATTTGTCAGGAATACAGAAGAATCAATGAAATTGAATTCCCTAGGGAAAAACAGCACTTACGCATTACCTTGATAAGTATAAAGAAAAAAATTGCGCATTGATGCGTAGAAATTGCCATGAGAATTATGTAGCTTGTCTTATATTGCGGTTTCCGCACGGGCAAATGCCTTCCCAGATGGATTTTTTTCTAGATACAATTTCTAAACGCACGCTCTAGGTATGTATTTAAGGGTATAGAGTAATATCCTCCATTTCAACCTAAATCTCAAGTGATCTGGACAAGTCAATCAGTATCAGCTGCTTTGTAACCTAATTTACTAACAGCCTTTATACATTGTTCTTCCGTCAGCTGTGTTATGATCAATGATTCGGAGTAATAATCAAGTAATAGAGGACTTAACGTTGTGTATCAAGAAGTTTTCCTTTTCGGTGGGTTCAAATCGTCATGGTGTACTCAAGTTGTGGCCTGAAAACGGCGGTATCGAAAAAATGCTTGAAATGAATTTTTCGACGCAGTCTTTAGGACTAAACTTCCTCTGGGATAAAAAACAGAAATGAAAGCATTCTAGCTACTGTTCACTCAAGTCGCATACGGCATACTTTTTCAGTTTTATAGTTTCCTATTTGACTTAGGTTTCGCAATTTACGTTCCATCTTATTTTTCATTCTTTCCCAAAAAATTTTCCCATGAACGATTTTGTATTTCATATTTTTTTTCTTCTCGGACCTCTCGCTTCAGGAATAAATTCCATATGGTGCATTAGTGAACATTTATATGAATTATTATTATTTGAGAGTCGCTAATTTGAAGATTATTATTATTCATATAATATTGAACAACTCGATTATTGCGGTATACAAGTTATTTCTAGTTTCTCATTTTGTTTTTTTTTCAAGTGCTAAGTACGCGTTGAAAGTATAAATAAATGATCATCAATAAAAAAGGATCGGTTAACGAGTAAAAAGGAAGAAGTCACAAAAAGCACCTGTCCATGGCGAACGAGTCCGCAGAGATGAACGAGTTTGCCCACCTCTCCCCGGCACCACCCACTTCCCGCCAGCCGCTAGCCAATGGGGTGACAGCAATGGCGGTGATTGGCTGCCTCTATGGGAGGGGGGCGAGATCGAGGGGATGGGGTCGTGTAAACGCCGCTTGCCGCGACACGAAAACTTGTCTTGGCCGTACGGGAGAGATAAGAGAAAAGTGGAGAGGGGTTGGGGAAGAAGTAGGGGAGGCACGCAGAGTGTATCGGAATGCAGCCTCCGCTCATTGTCACTGTGAAGATTGGGTGTGAAATTCCATATTTACTCTGAAAGCCTTCGAAGTATACCGAGCACAACACTCCCGCTACTTCTCTGTAGCAGAACTACGAAAAGGGGATCGGGTTAGAGTGGTGGCTAGAGTACTGGATAATCATACGGGCGGCCAGGGTTCAAATCCCTGCGGTGGTGGATGTCAACGGGGTGTTTTCATGGGAAAACCGATACCTACCTGAGATTTTTATGGAGGGTACTACAAGCATAGTACTCCGTCTGTCGGATGAGACGTTAAACCGTTGTCCCCTTGGCGCCTTTCGTCAAGAGTAGGACAAATGCCGACGCCAGGTTTCTACCCACCCTTCCTCCCTTACCTGTCCCCTATGGCGCAAACGACCTTAGCTGTCTGTCGTCTCCCCAAAATCCAATCCAGAACTATGAAAAGCGCGGGAAATGCGTTAGGTTCCATCTTCTTAAGGGCAGGATATCAAACAGTTTTCTCGCCGCACGCCACAACATTATGGTTACTTCATTTTTAATGACTCTATATACCTTTTGAGAAGGAGTTAGCCCTATTAAGGCGAGGAAATCCGGACAATTATTCGAAGAACTTTAAAAGTTTTGACTGTACGTCCACAAAAATTTCCATCAATTAACCCGTTTAGAATAAAAAAATTGACAAAAAATATGAAAATAGATGATGGAGACCTGCGTCATTGTCATTAGGTATATGAGTTTAATAAGAGTTAAAGTCCTTGATTGAATACGGTAGGACTCAATTAAAAAAATATATTCCACCGGTAAAGGTAGGTCGAATGTCAGACAATCTCTTTCCGGTTTTCTACGTATATAGAGGCCTATTTCTCTCTATTGTATCTTTTTTGCCTCTGCGACCATCAAACATTCTTCATCCCGTTCATGAAACCTTTTCTCTTTCTTCCCCTTCCCCGCTTGCCCAACATCCTTCTCTCTAATACACTATTCAGCAATCCATCACCCTTTACTACATCCTTCAGCCATCTACCACCACAAATCTGGCTATCCCAGATTTCATTCAGAAGCTTCCTTTCCTCGCCCACCATCTCAATCACTTAAAACTCAATGGCTGCCAATTGATCTATAAGCTTCATACCTGTTTAAGTGATTTTATTCCCAACCGACCTCCTTTTTCATGATACAAAAGTTGCTTTAACTGTTTTAGAGGCATGTGATCCAGATCAGTCGCAAAATAATATTTTCCATTCAAATTGGCGACCTGAATTCATGTGTCCTTTCTCTGTTATAACAGCGCATGCGACTGTTTGAAAAATATCCGCAGCTATGATAAGAGATAATTTTTATACAATTTAAAGTTAATTTAAGGGACTAGCCAGGTCTTGTATGTCATAATATTCTCCTATTCCGTTTTTTCCCTTGCTTGGGAAGAAAAAAAAGGGGAAAATTCAGGACTAATTCTTATAAACAGCTGATGATCGTAATTCGAGCACTCATGCCTATCCATTCGGGAGGCTACTCAACGGCGAGGTCCTTATATCCGAAATAACAACTATATTTTTAACCCTGTTCTTTCTTTACTTTCTCACGAATTGCACACCGGAATAGACGAATTAGCGGATGTGAAGCAAGGATATAAACCTTTTTTTTAATTTAGATAAAGTAAATCTTGAAACATATTTTGGCTGCGTAATGCTAAAGTGAGGTCCGTATAAGTTCCTTGCTCTTCGGCCTTGAAAGGGTTGCTCTCAGTCGGAGGGGAAGTGTCCGTCTATGGTGGAAAAGAATGGGAAGGATTCCTGAATTCACTGCTTGCTTGCAGAGGGCTGGAAATAGAAGAAATAGCTATTCTATTAATTGACGATAACACCTATCGCTCGGTGTTAGGAGATCTGAACATACAAGTATGAAAATGTCCAGTCCTTTGGTACGACCGACAATCAATGAGTTTTCTAGTCAGATCTTTTCCAGCCCGGCTACCTTGTACAAGAGAGTAACAAATTATTTGACCCAATGTGCCCAACTTATAACACAAAACGTTCTGTCGTATGTCCTCTCTGAATACTCCAGTTTCCAACCATATACTCAACAAAGCCGACTATAAGGTGTATGGCATGGGCTGTGAGAGCATAACACGGGGCAAATTTTGATGATACCGGGACTAGCCGCGGTATTGCTTTCTGGAAGTCAACCCGAAGTGCGTATTAGTACGTAATTCCAGCGAGGATATAATTATATCACTCTAAATTTCTAATCTAATCGCTAATCACTCTGAAGGTTTGAGAAAAAACAACTGAAATAACAACCATATTGTTTAACCATACTCTTTGCTTACTTTCCTATGGATAGCACGACGGAATGGACGAATTAGAGAATGTATAACAAGAATGTCAGACATATGTTCGAAACATATGTCTGACATTCTTGTGAGCAAGTAACTCTTGAAACATAAATTGGCTGCGTAGTCCTCATATTTACCATAGACTTCATCGGAAATGCGGGTAATGAAGAATGTAAATAAATAAACAAAAAACGAAAGGAAATTATATATTAAGAGGTAAGTGCATGGTAATTTCTACTTAGTTATCAATGAAAAACATACTAATATTGCAAAATTAGTGTTTAGCCCGCAAGCGCCGTTGAAAAATGAGGCTCAACGAAGATGGCGGACTAGCATTAGCTTCTAGCATTGGTCAAGGTCCTTATACATTAGGTCATAATACTTACATATACAAAAGGGTATAAGGATTTGGTCAACAGAGCTAACTCCCTCTCCACATACTTTTATGAGTAAAAATGATACATTAGGTGGAGTACGTCTCGGAGGCTTTATTGACTAAAGCACTCCGTGTGCCATCGAGGGCTCCGGGTTCGATTCCTGGTTTAAGCGAATAATTTCATTTTTTCATGATTTCGCAGTTAAAGTTCCATTAATGATGATTGCATTATTTTGAGTCATTATTCCTGGCTGCGGTAGGAATTTTGGTTAATGACCAGCCTGGAAAAAGTCGCCTGTCGCACGGGCTTTGATTTGGTTGTTGTACAATAATGAAGGTGATATGCCTTAGTGCACGATTTTACGTCAGCAGTAGCAAGTCTGTACACCCAATTTTAAGATTTTGACTACAATGAAAATGCGTTTAACAAGCGAGGAATGCTTCTTTTCATTACTCTCCAGGTACCTAGAGAGTTTGACATGGGATGTTTAGACGACAGCTGTTGTTTTTATGGTAAAAGTAGCATTCAATTTTTGCATTGTCAATCGTATTTTAAAAACAAAATGCTCGGACCTCTTGCCAATCTAAAATGCCCGTAGTAGTTATTTTGGCAGCCACCTTTTCTCACAATTTCATGAGAACTTAGAAATTGTTTTGTTGCCAACTTTATCTCATACTGCCCTATAGTAATTCATTGATATTTATGATATTTTTGCCTCAATACACCGTCATAAAAATTCACCAAATGTAATTGTAATTTAGGATGTGTTCGCATTTTCTTGTTTTTTGTTAATATTTTGCAGTGGTGAGGAATTTTTTCAATGAAATTTTGCCTAGTTGCTATTTCAAATATTTGTTGATAAACCGTTCAAGTAAAATATGTTTTCGCTTAGTAAAAGTTCACCAGTTTATAATCCAGTACACCTTTTTCACGGGAGCAACAAGATTATAGCAATAAGAACAATATCGCAACACCTGTGCATGAAATAAGAACAAGTAAGATTTATTACGCATATTGAAAAACATTTGTGAAGTAGCGTAGAAAACGAGCATTATGATACAATGATACAGTTTCAGTGAAATTTTTTAACGAACATGGAACGCCAATCTGAATAAACTACACACGCTAGGACAGCGAGAGTGCTTGCAGAGCATTTTCCGCAAATTAATCTTTTTCATACACGTATTAAATACCTAAACTATGCTCCTATTTCACTAGCATGGTTTCTAAATTTAGCAAGAACTTTCTTTGAATAGCGTTGTTTTTTGTCTGTGGAGCCTATAATATATCATCTTGAAAAATACGCCAAGATGCCTTTGTGTAAGAGACTGCATGCTCATCTGCTAACTTTCTTATCAATTCCATACGTGGTACTTCATATAAGGTCTCATATCTAGGTACAAGTCACTCATTTATAGCTAACATATGTTATGCAATGTGAAATGAATGAATAGGCCGTCACCAAGTGCCAGTGCGGACAGTGCAAATCCTTTCTCCAGAATTATTACTCATTATCCTTCATTACTATTTCAGGTGTTTTTTTCTTGCTACCAATGTTGCCCTCATCGATTAGAATGCTAGGAAAACACATTTACGAGTAAGCAGCTGAGAATATGCGCGTTCTTATTTCGATATCCATGGTACATTATAGAAAGTGCCAAAATCATCATTTCAAAAATCTTTTGTCCAATCCAATGTTTCCTTCATACCTATGACTCCTTTGTAACTTCTCTTGTTAGACTACTCACAGCCCTCGACACCCAACATCGTAGTAACAGCGTTCTAATTTACCTCCCGTTTTCGAATGAAGCTTGCCTCTTCCTCATGCGCCACTGGGATGGGTGAATAAAATACATCTCCTTTCCTACCATATCTTACTCCGCTTTGTTCGCCCCTCTCGCCTCACAATTCACTCTCTCCTTCCTTCTCGATACCCACATCTCAAACGCCTTCAGTCTATGTGCATCATCCCTTCGCAATTCACGTCTACCGCCCATATAGCGCCACGTTCTATAAATGACGTTTCACCATCCTACCATCCAAAGGGAAATTCTACATCTAATGTCCCTACAGCTATACCCATTTTTCTCCAAGTTTCTACCCACATACTGCTCCATTTATTATTATTCGAATACACAGGCGTAATTGAATTTCCCATAAGAAAAAAATCTAGTTTTTAGTTTAATTACTATTTTTTATTTTAATCTCTATTGGTCCGCGAGAATCTAGCCCACGGTTAATTCTTTATTTGATTCCCCAGATCTTCCTTCTCGCTATAAATTCCTCCTTTAAATTCAGCCCCGTCTTCGTGCTTCTAGAAAATATCTTCATTTTCGTCCTAATCTCGTTTCTCTTCATCCTAGACCTATCGCACATGACATCAAACTCATTCTTTGTCGACTGTAATCCCTTGTCTGACTGAAAAACCATTGCTCCAAAATACAATACAAACCAAAATTTAAGGCTCAAAAAACCTACAAGGAAGGAGGTCGCCTTAGTAGCGTAACCGACTAAATCAAACAGCGCAAATATAGAAGTATCCAGGTTCTTGTCCCGATCAAAGCGAATGACGATCCCTTTGTAAAATTCCACACACGTGTATTTCCGGGTGACTGCGAATGGTCAACACCGTGGCTTATTCCCGTATACATTGAATTGGTAACCATCTGTGAATATTTAACTGCAGGCTGAAGCGTAGTATCTGCCAAAGCTTGCAATGAAAGAAGTGCCCACCTAATTCATCCGTTTCTATGGTGCAAATCTGGATTTAGGTGAGTATCTTATAACTTGCGTAGGTTTTCAATGCAACAATATTTAAGTTTTGTAACCTAAATATATCTCTTTGTTTCATACAGATACGTATATCAGATAGTAAATTAAAGATAAATAGAGAGTTAGTATTGATTGATTAGAAGAGGATAAAATTTGATGGAAAAGTACTTACAAATGACAGTCGTAATCCGTGCTATTTCTTTTATTCCCAAGATTAACTTGAAATTTTACGTTTGATGTAATTAATTATTTCCTTCCACATGAAATTACTGTTTTATGATCCTCAGCGTCACCAAAACTGTTATAAATAATCTCGGCTTATGATCGGATGTGAAATTTTTTCAATTACCCGATTACTATTTATGACACATCAACTTATTGATCGATTGACTGAGAGACTGGGATTGAGCACTCGTACCAATAGCAGTCATCCTCCAATTCAACCGGTCGGTCCCGCATTCACGCGCATATATACCTACGGCAGGCCAATACGGCCGACCTAGGCATGTAATCACGCGAGTACGCTCCTCAATGGACGGTCGGCGAAGTTGGATGCCGTGGGCACGAATCTCCAGGACGCGGTGCGCGTCCCGATTTACTGCCAAGTTATGCGGCTTTCACTTCACTATTCCACTTAAGCGATATAATATAATTATCTGCCCATTCGATGAGAAGAGTATCACATTCTCATAACTCAACTGCCCACATTGCCTATCAAAAAAGAAATTTGTAACACTCATTGTAATGAATACCGCAGAAGAGTTTTGCGAGTACGCCAGAGAATTCACTGCTGCGCACATCACTGTGAATCGCGAGGAGATTCGCGCAAGGCAAAAGAGAGGAAGCGACTGGCCCATGTTCAAGGCACGGAATCAACATCAGCTTTTGTTTACTGTTTAATACCCCAGCCAAAAATGAGTTTATCCCCTCCATCCGGTCAATAGGCCACTTCACCCTTGAAAGGGTCCACTGAGAGTCTATGTCATAACAGACTCGGCGTGAGACCGAAAGACGCGTTAATAGTCTGGGCAATAACTTTCCTCGAATATCCGCGAAGTAGATAGCTCAAAGAGAGTTTCCAAGAAATTATAAGAATTTGACCTCAATATTCGAAGCGATTCTCGTCGGAGATTAAAACTCTATCTGTAGACACAAAAAGTGTGGAAAGAAATGAAATTCATAAAGTCTAAGAAAATATTACCTCTATAATTGGGATAAGTAGAGAGACGACGCTTATAATTAAAATAATTTATGGGTCCTCTTTAAGCCAATTCGATTTTTCGTAATGGACTTTTACCATGCTAAGCCTGAAACAATCGGATCAAGTATTTTTACTAATTTATGGAAGTAAAACGCCTTCAACCCCAACCCTCTTCCCCCTTCCTAAATTCTTCCTTACCCGCCCACTCTCCTAGCCTCTCCCCCTTTGCAAGGTGTCTCTCAAAAATGAACACTTCTGTCATGGTAATTATACATTAGGTCGTGGCGCTAAATAATTAGTTTTATTACCTCCGTCAACACCCTTAGGTTGGAAAGCTGAGTCACTTAGCGCTCCAGCGCATACTTTGGTTTGATATTCTATCAAACAATAAACCGGAGAGTTGAAAGCGATTCATATTTAATGAAGACAGCCGGATGAGAATTTGATAATATCGAAAACATGAAACCCCTCAATGTAACCATTTTTACACTTGCACTTCACACAACACCATGCATCACTCATTGTAAAATAAATTTGTTGTATTTGATGTATTGTTGTATTTATTTAAAGGCGATTAAGTTAAAAACTATTTAGCAGGTAATTGCTTGATTAAAAAATAGCACCATCCAATAAATTAGCGCAAGTCACTATTGTTGAACGACCAAATGCCTTTCGAGTTTGCCGTGCGTACGTCTACAAATATATCGAAAAATCTCATGCTAATATTTATTCAAATTAAAGAGAGTAGAACAATAAGATCTTATATATGCTCATCGCTCACTTTGAATGCAGCGTCTCCAGGATTAGAAGAAGAAAATAAGATAACAATCGATTCTTCTTCATTATTAGATGCTCTTTTCCCATCCAATTTTAATGCAGATGAATAAAATTTTAGATGAGGCTTTGAAAGGTTTCCCTGGTATCATCCAGGATACAAGTAGCCGCGTGGGATTATTCTATTCCTATATTCCTACTGAGCGCCAGCTTATTAGCCCGTAGTATTGTATGCAAACTGTAACGACAACATAGCTTAACGCAGAGATTTTGATTTATCATCGATCACAGTAGAACTATATCCCTTTAATTGTATATGCTTTCGAAGAATAGTTGAAGTCCCGCTTTTCTCACAAAAAGCCAGCTTAAAACTAAAAGAAAGTCTAAAGAGGAAGATTAAAAGAAATAAATAAGAAAATACTAAATCGAAGAGATTTATGAATAATGATATAAAGCTTTCACTTGGTGACGACCAATGAGCTTCTCCTGCTGAAATTAAGCCGCGGTTATTTGTAACATTCTTGGAAATGACGAATACACCGTTTGCTATGAAAGTTTAGATTTCGAGAGTGAGGCGCACATTAGAAGCACTTGGGAGGAAATGGATGAGCTAAGAGGTTTAATTTCTATACATACTCACGGGAGATTCGATGGACGGACAGTCTCCGCAGTTCCTATGACACTGGCTCTCCCAGGGCGTCGGAGCACGCTCTTCCTTACTGGATCCTTGTCCCGGGATACACCCGCGAATATTTTCATATCTCCGGGCGCGGGAGGTCCATCCCCAGACTGGTCTGTCTCTAGGCGTCACCCTCCCCTCCGATAACTCTCTCTCCGGAGTCTGATCTCCGGGGTGCGCTTCTCCCGGAGATATCTCCCGAGAGGTGCTGACCTCGTCTGATTCCTTTCCCGGAGTCTGGATGTCAATTCGTCGAACTGCCTTTAACTCGATATCATAGAGAATAGGCCCAGGTTCGGCCGGTATCACGGTGAAAGAGCCGTCCTCCACCTGAATCGTCCACTTGCCCTCGAATTTCATCTTCCCCTCGCTAATAAACACGCGCTGCGCCATGGCCGAAGATGTAGCTCTGGGTAAGTCACGGGTTTCAATGAGACTCCACGCTGCTCGCTTTGGGCGGAAACGACAAGTGTGTTTTCCTATTGTTAACCGACTCCACCACCGCATACACCGCACGCCCGCACCCCCATTCCCCCCTCCAGCGCCTCACGGGCTCTTTGGAGGCGAGGGAAGCAGTGCACAACGCTTCGCGGTTGGTCTTCGAGGCGTACGTGCCGTCACTCTACCGCTTGCACCCTTATTTAGACTGCGGGCATTTCCAGACACCCTTATTTAGTCTGCTACCGTTTCTCAAAATTCCCTGGCGAGGTACCTGTTCCCATTTTTCTTTTTCGGTAGTTTTCATCACCCCATAGGAATTGCAGTTCGGTCGTTCATGAATCTCCAAAATTTCAAAGATGTCCTCTCGTCTTCTTCCCGGACGCTTATCCTTCTGCTACGAGTTCAATGAAGTCGTCACATTATCGTCGTATAATAAGACGACCACAGAGCCATATGTTTGAAGTGAAAAGGGTAGATTCGAATTTTTTGGATTGGCTTGATCAAAAGCTTATTACTCCGGGAGTATACATATTTCAAGTCCTTCTATTTCAAAAGTGCAGTTAGGATTTTTCTTAGTTGATTAAAAGTTGAAAAATCTACACCTTTCGTATATAAAAATTTGCACTCAACGACCCACGATTACCGCTCCAGCCAAATTCAGTATCGTATTAGAACTTAATTTAGAGCGAAAGTAACTTCCAATCCCCCGAACTATTTCCCAGCCGAGTGATACCTAAAATTTTTCATAACAATGGAGTAAATTTTCATTCCTTTCGTCATGCAGCTTGGGTTTTTTTCCCGTGCTTTTTACCTGCAATTGATAAAATCGAAGGCCATGGCATATATGTCTCTTGAGCGACTCCTAAATGTTTACGAATTAAATTTCCCATGCATTACAAGACTTTACTGGGAACATAGTAACCGAACTGCTCAGAACAAAAACTTTTGCTATCACTCCGCACATCTCGTTATTCCTCTATAACTATTAATACATGAATCTCATGAAGCTGGTCAGAAGAGAAGTTGACGCTGGTCTTCAATGCCATAATTATTATATCTTTAAAATTTTTTAAATCAATGAATGGAGGGCGTATTTATAGAAGTTTTAGAACTGCAGTGCGAGGGAAACGGATAATACAAGTGTTTTTGTAAGATGTCATAAGGAAGAGAGGGTGCAAGCTGATGATATTTCGGGCGGTTTTATTGCGAGTGTCTGGCGCTGGATACTGGGCAAGATACGGTGTTTGAAGGCGCACAGCGTGAATGGGAAGGCTAAAGATAATCGTTCGGGAAGAGGGGTTGTAGGGCCTCACTTTAACAAAACGGAAATGAAACCTTTACACCATGCGGTTTAAACTGAAAATGTAAGGGGTGGGGCGCAAAAGACCATGCCTTCAGGTCAGATCTAAAATCCTATACTACTATTTTAACGGTTGGATTAGAGGGACCTATAGGAACATTAAAAACGGGGCGTAAAACATCAGATTATTTGATGATTAATTATATTATGAATGCTTCGCCAGAAGGCATATTTATCCGAGCCCAGCGGGTTTTACCATTATTACAATAAAAATTTTGCTTGGATAATAGCAATTTAAAGCGGCACTGATGGTACTGGTTACAATTCAAGAAGTACATTAGTAAATGATGGTCATCCTTTTTTATATCCTTTGTCGGCGTTCGTAGAACCTGATTGGCCGAAACAGTCATGTGACAAATCCGCCATTGTTGGCTCCAGACCGTAATGTGAGATGCATTAGTAAATTCGAAGATTTTGTGGTCACTTGAAATTAAGTCATTTTTAGCTTCTGGTGGGCCTCGGTGCTCTCCCTTGGGCTTCCTCACGCGGCCAGTAGATTGATTGTATGTCGCTCTCCAACTGATGCAAGAACCGATGAGAGGAGAAAAATGTCTCTTTAAATTGAGTTGGCGTGACGGACTCTCGATGAAGATACAAATATCTGTGCCGTGTATATCTTTCTTATTCGTGCCTTGAGATTGCGAAGTGTTGTTACAAATAGTTAAAGTTATTCTTGCGATAGCATTTAATACTTGCGTATGTTGTCAAGTGCATATGCTTGCAATTTCGAATATCTGCATTATAGTTTCGAGTTTCTGCATTGTATTTCAGTGAATCATTCTATCGATAAATTTGCCGGACGAACTGTGATTTTCCTCCATTGCTGCTTATTTGATAAATAGCCACGGATATTAGTCACTGGACGACGAGTGAAATGCATGACATCGCTGTTTTGGAGTTTCATTGTTTTAAATACCGATCTATCGTAATACCTGGAAATTCGTGAATTAAATATACCGCTAAATGAATCCTTAAATAATACTAAATGAGAATGAAAGAGATTTAAAAAAAGTAGGTCTTGAATTTCCCGATACAATGGTGGTGCTGAGATATCAACTACCTCATGAGGCAATGCATGTGTGGATGTGGATGGCTCCGCTGCGCCGCGACACGGTCGGAGCTCGAATCACGGTAAGATTTTTCTTGAGTTGGGCCCGCGTGAAGGAATCACGTCGTAGTCATGGTGATCGGGTGGGGGGCGTAAAACGGTGGAGGTGGGGGAGGGGAAGTGACGGACGCGAGAGAGGTTCGTCCCAAAGAGCAAACTGAATGGGACTGCGGCCTTCCAAACTGGTTGAATCACGACAAAAATTCTTGTGAGAAGAGAGACCAAGGAAGACGGAATATGAGTCTTTAACCAGCTAGCACGAATCGCCCAGTACGCAAAGAAAGAAACGCTGAAAAGAAATGAGTGATATTGTGGTGTATATTTTTATCAATCGATACCGCTGTGAGCATTTATATATATATAAAGAAAGATAGTTGAGCAGTGATGTCTTCTGCTTCATGCTCCGGTCCTCCGCATTTTCCCTTGCTCGCTACACACATTGAGAAACGGTATTTGGATGAACACCAAAATTTCTGGTACCATCTTGTATGGAATGGCCGCCTGTTACCATATCAACTATTTGCCCCCTTAAAGATACCAAGGTTTCGCTCTTATTTCCTCTCGGCATTTTCGTAGGCTAACTTGAGAAATTGGCGAATAGGTCGCCAAGTGCTGGCTGCAATCTAAAACGCAGTGTCCAAAGTGGTGCTTGGCTAAGTTGGGATCGTATACAATCCAGACGGTGCGTAGGTCGATCAGGGTCGTAGAGAAGCCAGACGGTGTGTACTCAAGACAGTAATAATCCGGAAACAGCCGAAGGAAGAAGCAAGCAAACACGCTAAGGGAATCTACACGGCGCTAATGAAGGTTACGATTCTTCCAGCACTATATAGGAGAAATATGTGCCTTGAAATTCAAATTGTGTCGCCTTTCCAAAATACCAGCTCATTTAATAGTATTTAACTCGATCATGGGAAGGTATTTTTCTATGTGCCCTGCGGAATGCTTCTTCCACATGTCTAAAGGGAGAACTCCTTCCAAGATTAGAGGTGAAATTATCAAATAAGTCAATTAAAATTGGATATCCACATGGTATGATTGATAAACTTAAATTCGGCAATAACGTCTTTTTGAGAATAAGCATTTTTGAAAGAACAAGGCTTTAGGGAGGCTCAAGGGATTCGGGGTTTTGACCTTTTTCTCTCTAATCTCCACCAATCCCTCCTTCGCAGAGGCTACCCTGAGCGTCTTCTTCAGAAATAAATCCTACAACGACCCTCTTCTTCTAAATCTCTCTCTCTCAATAAGTTTCCTCATGATCAAATCTCCCTCTGTACTACCTATTTCCCGGGAGTTCACTCCATCCGTCGCATAATCAAAAACCTATACCCCATCCTCTCTGACAACCTTACCACTTCCAAAATTTTCCTCCGCTGTCCTTCTCTCACCTTTAGACGCCCCCCCAACCTCTCCACCCTCTTTAAAATTACTAAACCTCTTTCCAAATCTATCTCCAGCACTACTAAATCCCTTCCGACGCCTTGCAATCGCCCTCGTTGCAAAACTTGCGGCATCCTTCTCACCCAGCCTCTGCCTGATAAATTCCTTGCCGTTCATCTTCCTTCCGTCCCCTCACTCTCTTGCGTTTCCCATAATGTTGTTTATATCCTCCTTTGCCAATTATGCCCTAGTTTTTACATTGGTTTGACTACCACTCCTCTTAACATCCGCATGAATGGCCACCGCTCTAGTTGCAATGAACCACCTTCTATTTCTGTTTCCCTCCCTGTCGCCACCCACGTTTCTTCCCACAACTCCACCTTTAATAATATTTTTAAGGTCGGTATTCTCGCCTCCCTTCCCCCCTCCTCCTCCCCACTTCAAATCAAAGATCTTGGGTCCTCTTGCATTTATTTTTTCCAGGCTTTCTCTCCGCCAGGACTCAATAAATCCCACTAACTTCTTCTATCACTTCTGCCCATACTACTTCTTCCTTTCGAATTTCTTCCACTTCCCGCTTCCCACCCCCACCTCTCCTCTCCCTCCCCCTCCTCCCCTTCCCCTGTCCCTCCCCTCCCTCCCTTAATTCCACCTCAGTCTTCCCTTCCTTCTCAGTCTTCTACGCTCTTGAGAACAAGGTGCTAGTGGCACCGAAATATCAAGAAACTTTGTGTGTTCATTTTTTTGATTCACTGTGTTTAGCGTCTGCCTTTCTCTGGCAAACTGTTTATATATATATATATATATATATATATATATATATATATATATATATATATATATATATATATATATATGAATTGTTATGTCCGCTATCGGCTCGTTAAAGTCAGGAATGTCTAAATCGTGAATTTTGTCACCCTTAGAGAATACACTTTCGAAGCGATATTTATATAGTTTATTATTAGATTAAAGGTTTAATAAATTGGCTTTGTCGATACTATTGGTGACCACTTGCCGTTTGTATCCAGTGAAGACTTCACTATCGAAGATTCGCCCTAGAGCTTTCTCGCGTGATACCAGAATGACTTGGAATTTCATCTAGCAATCACTGAGGAATTTTTCTTTAAGTTTCGCAGAGTAGAACGCAAATGTTCTTCGTTTATACGCGTTGAGCAACGAATAATCCACTCGGCGCAAGTTCCATTGCTTTTTACTTAACTTAATAGAACTTTTATATAGATTGAGTGATATTCTTGGTCGCCTGAGCTTCCGCCTGATTTAATGGTCATATCATCGAGGTTCTTTACTCTCACGTTTAAATTTGTATGGAATATGTTCATCGATTCCATTACGTAGTATTTTCAAAAAAATATCTCCATGATAATTCGGTGCTCTCGATTTTCTTCGTGGCAACAAATATCGTGAATGAAGCTTTTTAAGTCCCTCCGAATTTTACATAATCGCATTTTTCAAATAAGTAGACTTTACGTTTGGGTGTTACAGTAGAATCTACTGTTGTTTCCAAAGTCGTAAAAATTACTTAATGATCACTTATGCCTTCGGAAATATTGACGTGTTTAATCATTGTAGGGTGACCATCAGCTAAAAGGTCTAATATTTTATTACCCCTCGTAAGTTTCTTTACTATTTGAGTAAGAGAGCGGTGTGTGTATTAATTAAGGCCTCGCTAATAATACGCCTACATGAACTTGGTTCAACGCTATTGGTTTTCCAATTTATAGGCGGGAGGTTGAAATTCCCACCGATAATTACCACGCTTTTGTTAACTTTCGAGGTGAATGATGTTAATTGAGTTTCTAAATTATACAAAACGCCGATTTTTGAATCCGGTGGCCAGTAATGTGAGCATATATGCATATAGCTTTTGTTTTGTTGCTTAATGGTACACCAAACGCTCTCTATTCCAATGTCGTCTAATATGTTTCCGGTACTATTCAAATACGATTTAACTGCAATGAATACTCCGCCGCAATTCCTCTCTGGTCGATCACGTAGATAGATTTTATATCCCGTCGGAAAAACTTCGCTATCGTTAATATCCTCTGCAAGCCAGCTCTCTGTTCCAATTACTATATCTGCGTTTTCAAGTATATGCTCAACTTCGGCGCGTTTGTTCTTTAATCTATGGAAATTTACTATTACTAAATTTATATCACATTTAGTTTGATTAATGTAGGTTCGAGGTTTTTGGTAATTCTGTGTGCTATCTTTTTCAGGTTCGTCGAAACCACTGAGAAGCGCGTTTTTCTTTGAAGTTTCGCAGCTATCTTGAGAGCGCATGTTGAAATTATTTTCGCTATGCAAGTGACATTTACTTATTAGTTCTTCCCTTAATTTTTTTCGGCAATCAAGGCCTACGTTTCACAGATTTACTTGGAGGCTTGTTACGGGTCTATACTTTTGAATCCCACTGATTGGGACCTACTCTCTAGCCTAAAAATACCTACCGTGCTAAAAAGTCCTCTGAGCCACCCGTTCTGACATCTGGGCGGAGTATTGCACTCCAGAACAGTTGAGGGGAGGACGGCACAATCCGAGAACCGGTCGAAGATCTACGAATTCTGCTCCTATGCCTACACAGAATTCCCACAGTCTCCTGTTCAGGCAGTCAATTCTGCTCCAAACATGGTGACCGCGGTCGGTCCGTGGGACAACACTACAGATGGTCAGCCCCCAATCGGCACCAGACGCCCTCCGGACGGGTTCCACCTCTGAGTTTAAATCCCTGAAGGAATTTAATATCTCATCAGCTCCACGCTCGGACGCATCGTTGATGCCGACATCGGCCACTACCCGCAGCCTGGAGCAGACGCTATCTCCAACCGCTGCTCGTATCACAGCCGTGGCGTTGGGTGCCTATCCTCCTGGTATACACCAGGAGGTGACCCGTTGGTCCGTTTCGTCTCTCCTTGCCCTCTTCCGCGATGAGTGCACAATCCACCGGACGTTAGAACTCCTTATTAATAAAATTCTCGCCCTCCCTGCCCGGCTAACCTCGGGAGCAGCGTCCCTCGAGTCAGGAAGTGCGCTCACGTCCTCGTAAACAGGCGTCACGGGGCCATCCTCCGACAGCACCGCGCAGCTGTTGCGCACAGGGATAGGGGCAGCCTCCGCTCCCGCCTCTCCCCGATTCGATCGCGCCGCTGCTCCCGACCCTGGGGCACCACTATCCACTCCGGCTTCGAGATGGGCTTCGACTCCAGGCTCAGGGGCTGTACCGCCACCCCCTCGACCGCCCCACCTGCATTTACACCCGAGCGAGCTCGGGGCACCACTTAGGTGCTGTTAAGGGTCCTAGAGGAAGCGCTATGATCCCCGGCACCTGCGCTGCCCGCACAATCCGTCATTCTCGAGCGAGTCTCTGCAACCATCCTCTCCAGCTCGGGGACTCTGGCCTCCAGGAGGTCGCTCTTCGCCCTGCTGTTGAGGCTAGCCATAAACCCGCGGTAAGCCATTCTATGCTACTGGCTTTACAAAAGAACGATGCTACGATATGATACTTTTACGATACAATATGTTTGTCTGGATGAGTTTCTTATAGGAAGTCAAATGGCACGGGTATCCTACATGGAAATATAAACGAAGTTCCGCAATATGGTTGTGACGTTAATGGAAACGCTTGAGTGAGCAAGTAAACCCTCGCAGTAGGGAGTGGAGGAAAAGATGAGGGGAAAGTGAATGTAGAATGTAGAAAGAGTTGGAACGATTATATTAGTGACGAGAGGTTAGGAATTCACCGCAAAACACTAGTAAGTTTAAGTAATAGATGAACAAATGAATAATGTAGTAAAATAAAATAAGCACTTCCATGGAAAGATAAATACAGCGGAAGGTCAACAGATTACTGCAATAGAATAAGTTAAGAATAAAAGGGAAAAATTCTGGGAGCGTCTACTTATCCGGTTCACTTCACCATGACGGTACACCAGACGCTAGGAGGACAGATTGAGTCGCCGGTTCTCCGGATTCACGCACATACACACACAATGATAATACTAAAAATTCTGCTAGATATACACTAGGTATCACTATACTACAGCCACAATCACTATACACAACACAACACTATGGGTCGAAGCTTTTAGGCACTTAAAAAACGCTGAAGGTCAGTGACGTCACCGTTCCAGTTCCAAGAGCGCTCAGCTGGCACAACCTCACCCTTCGAGAGCAGTCGCAAGAACTTGCGCTGATTTATAGGGAAATACAGTGCCTCTAGGGAAGCCAAGGTATTGAAGGCGTTGCATCGTGGATCGTGCGTCGCCTCGGTGCACACGTGCTGCCGAGGCTGCCCCCTGCACAGATGCTGGTCGCGGTATTGTGCTCGCCCGAATTTTCTGCGCATGGGCCGCGTTCCTTCAAACAAGCTGTATATAGGTCGTGGCGGAGCAATACAACGGCCTGCACGACGGCTTTATGCCAACCAGTTGGCTCGTATGCAATTCGCATTTAATTAGCAGAGAAATAGGAGTGGAATAATTCAGTGTGGAGAGGAGAAAATAGTATCGACAATAAATGAACACAGTGCACTTGCGGTGTGTGATTCGGTGTCCGGATACCATCCATGTGGGGTCCGTTGGGGAAAGGGGGAGATATCGGGGGAAGTGGTCATGTTACTCGAGCTTAGGAAGGAAGGAATGGTGGAGAGCATAGAATTTGCCGAGGAATCGAGGCCTCCACTGAAGAGCGGTTCACTGGTCCGTTTCCAATCCTAATCGCGTATGCTTTGTGTAGAATAAAATATCTGCAAATTCACTACAGTTCACTTCCTGCGAAAGTCATCACAAAAATGCCCTACCTATACTGTGGGTGGAGTAAAAAAAATCTTCTGATACATTAAATATCTTGAAATTACCTTAACATCTTATATATCGTGGGCATTACACATACAGAACATATGTCGGTTTGGTCGGCGAGTAAAGTCCTCGCCTGCTAACCCAAGGGTCGCGGGTTCGAGTTCCGCCTGGGTAGAATACTCACTGCCCAGGACATGGGTGTTTGTGTTCGTCAAAGATATATTAAAACACTTGTAATTGGGGATACCGGTAAGTGTTAAATAAATTATTATTATTAAATGTGGCACAGTATTAAAGAAACTAGGTTTTGTATAACGTATCATAGGAAGGTACTTAAATGAAAAATTGATAGAGATATGTTATTTTGCTCTGGTTAGGCCACACTTCGCCTTGAGCATTTGGGACCCTGGTCAAAAAGATTTAACCAAAAACATTAATGAAATATAAAGGAAAGCAGAGCACTTTGTTAAAAACTGCTACGAGCGTACATATAGTGTCTCACAACTTTTAGAGGGATTAAGGTGGGAGCCCCTAGAGACTCGGAGGCTATACGCCAGGCTTAGGTTGCTTAATAAATTCAGAACTGATATTTTTCAGAGCGATGTAGAGAATATTACCATGACTCCTCACTACATCTCTAGGTCTGACAGATGCGATAAAATAAGAGAGATACTCTGCCGAACAGATAGGTACAAAAACTCGTTCTTTCCGCGAACGATAAGTGGCCACAATAAAAACTGAGCTCCACTAAATACACTCCTATAATACATGTCACCATTTCATCTTTAAAATAAACGTACACCTTTACACGGCTGGTGACCTTATAACCCCCTGCCACACGTGCACACGCCCAAGCGGCGGCTTGCGGGGTATTGTGTAGATGTAGACGTACCCCGTGCTGTATTTGCGTTCTTCATTATATCATTGGTCCTTCGACTCTGGACTGGACTCTGACTAGGCAAAATAGGATTTTGCTTTTGTGCTGAATATCTTAACTTTCTTATTAGCTACTAACCTCGCATGTAATTTGCCGCATTATATAGTTCTTGAATGATTTAGTACCTTGTGGTACTATTATTCTGCCGTAGTAATTATAATCAGTAGTCGTATCTCAAGTATTGTGCTGTATGGTAGCATGTTCTTGTATGTAGCACCATAAAGTAAGTATATACAGAGTGACAAAGCTATGCTAAAAAGTTGGATATAAATTTTTGAGAGCTTTGGGAAGAATTTCTTAGGTGGCACCGCACCGGGAAGTAAGAATTTTGGCTTATGGAGAAGGCCACTTGCAGGCGCTAGTGGTACTCGATGATTTTGCACTAATTTACAGAGGTGGATTTACCATGGCTGTTGTGTGCTTTTAATCGAGTATCAATTGTTTCGCTGTTGTTATGATTCATGGATAAACAGTTGACTCCGCGTTTGGTTATCGCGTGTCTTATCATATATCAAGTTTTATTCTGATGTACTTAACTAAAGAAGAAATGTAATTTGCTGAAATTGGTTTTTCTCTGTAAGATTTTCAGTGTTTAATATTTAATGATATTTCATTGCAAACTATTAATTTTCATGTTTTTTTATCTAAGAATACTAAAAATTACCCCAATATAACTAACTACCCTGGCAAGTTTCTTTTAAATGGGTCAGAATTATTTCTGAGAAGAAAAAATACTTGGGTTAAATGGTAGATTGGATGGCTAAATCTGAGTGCCCTAAAAACGTTTATAATATACTAAAGGGATTATAAATGAGTAATAGTTTAAGGCATCGGATAGTAGATTTATGTACCTAAGGTACCAAGCCGTCGACGAGAAAAATCTCGAGAACGTCGCGAAATAAATAAATGACACGGAAGGCGTACAGCATTAGGTGATGTGATCGGTGGATTCGTATACCGAATTCCACCCTAAAATTTCTAATTTATGATGTAAGGTAAGGGAACAGAGTGCATTGACATAATAATTAATGCAATTAATACGAAAGCTAGTACATTTCCGTTTATTCGATGCCAATTTACATATTCCGAAACCTCCGCTGGCGAAATCAGCTGATGTGGTTGGTCAAACTTGCGAATAGAATCTTTGCAAGTTTGTGTTTCCGGCGGGCTAGATATGAAAACAAGGTTATTGTATGTCCTCGGGAGGAAAATGTAGCTCACACACCCGATCCTCCTTCCCTAGGACTTTATTCTTTCGAGGAATAGTCTTCCTCCATTTTTGAAATTGAGACTCCGACTGATAAATAATTTCGAATAAATAGAAAAACATCACGATTGTAATACGTTCATGAGATTAATAGTGCTAAAGATTCACAATTCTATGTGACCATGCGATAAGGGCAACAACGCCACCCAGGTCAACTTAAATTAGCCTTAAACAAGCTTCTGTTCTTTACGCCGAGATTCTTGTTCCTCCTCCTTGTATTCCCGTACCCTGTAGAGCACCCCGGCATAAAATAACACCGCAGACCCATTTTTAACCAAATTATCGTCGTTTTTCCGCACGTATACACTACGGACTCCCTTTACTACAATGCAATACTCATTGTCAACAAGGATCTATTTGGTAACTGAGCCACCTATCGAAGGGTTCTGGAACGCTATTAACCTGCGACAGTAATTTTAGCGCAAACGGTCGAAAGTGCATCAAGAGTCGCGTCCTTATGCAGTATTCTTGGAATAGACAACAGGGCTGACGGAATAGGAGGGAAAAGGGAATAACAAACCCAAATCGTAAACAACGCATCCTGGAGGAAGAGGTTGATGGTTTTACCTAGTGCGGCGCGAACATTGAAATCATTGCAGTCCGCATTCTTTCTCGTGCTTGCGGCTCGTGAGTGTTTTCGGGAGCTTTATTGCACGTTTTTGTTTACGCAGAAGCTGTGTTGAGGAAAAATGAACTCTAGATGCTTCGTTCCTGAGTGTGCCAGTGTCAACAAGTCCAACGTTTGGAAGAATAAGTGTTAGAGGCTTGACAAATGTAAGCATTTTCAGGGCACCTTAGGTAAGTACAACTTTCGATGCGTGGTGTATTTTTTTTTGGTCGGTGCTGACTCTTTGTGGCAAATTTGAATGCAGGGGTAATCAACATTCGTTGTAATATTTCAGTATGAGTATTTAATGTGTTATTTTCCGTTAAAAGTCGTTTGGCGACAGTAAAGGAAGCGTGGTCAAGCGGGGTTTGTTGTGCACACTTATATGATCACTCGTCAACGCTTATCCAATCAGACTCTAAAACCGATGGATTAAAATGCCATCGTTTTCACGTAAAATAAGAGACCATGATAGCTTAGATAAATCAGCTCTATAATAACTCGACCCTTAATAGGAAAAGTAGATTTTGCGCTATCGCTAAATTTCTTGACATCGTTAGAAAAAACTCTCTCCAAATGAAGTTTATGGCATGATTTATCTTTTGCATCATTATCTTGCAGCACAATTTTTCAGTCGCGTAAAATATACCAACCAGTATTTTTATCTTAAAGATTGTAATGCATGGTTGCATGTTCGTCTACGTAGTACTCTCCTGATCGTTTCTGGTCTGACCACGAATTATTATCGTGAATGCTTTACGACTGCGCCTAGCGACTGGGGGAAGGTGCTAGGTAATTTTTTGAGTTGAATGAGTGGTGCATGCCTGTAGGGCGATTACGGAACTCATAACGTCCCTAAATCGACGTTACTGAACGCCCGTCGGGAGGCATAACGTCGGTCGCGATTACTGATCGGATGTTTTCTCTTCGCCGGCGGTGCACAAGGCCAGCCGTGTTGTGGACCGCTCGGAGCGATTACGGAACTTTGAATGATCGCTGCATAACGTCGCAAACGGGACGTGACACACCACAAGCTAGGGACCCGGTCTTTCACAACGCCTAGTATTTTGGTAGTATGATTATGTGCTTTTATGCGCCAGTGGCTTAATATTTCGCATTCTAACATAGAAGTTATATGCAATCGCTACTCTGGAAAACTGTCATTCGAGAAATTTCAGTCCAAAATGTTTATTTTTGATAAATTTTACAATTTCTTCGAGACGTCACCTCGAATATTCAATCTGCTGTGGAGTTGTAATTTTTGCACGACCCGGCATTACTCCTACACGTTAATAATGGCCAAGGTTGGCAGTTTGCTTGAGTAAAATTTCATTAAAAGTAAGCGATGTTTAATGTTCGACTAAAATTAGAGGATGTAAATGTCAGGTGAACAGTTAAGTACCTTGAAGTACACATCTCAGTGGTCTCTTTGGATGGCATTTGCAAATTAGCAAAGTGTACTGAAGATAATTTTATTTACGTTAGTGTTTTGTTGTGCTATAGTTTTTGTTCCGGAGAGATAACGTTGTGTTGCGTTGGTTGTGTTCTTAAGCAATGTGCAAGCATAGTGCGTATTGGAATCCTTAACTGTGGAGTAAAATCATGATTACCACTTATCAGAGATTTTGTCATACACATGTGCCATGTCAAGTGGAAGCTCGTCTTGTATGTACAGATTCCGTGACAACGGAGTGATATGTGGCTGCTATTTGATTTCACGGTGTTCTGGTGATTCTTTGGATACTTTTTACGAAATAATACTTTGGGTGTAGTGTTTTCTGAAAAGGCGATAAGGCAGAACTTGATGGAGGCTTAGGAAGTGCTAGAATTCTATGCAGACTTTTAATTATGTAAGATTACGGAATCGTGCTATTTTTATCCCTCGTTTGAGGTGAATTAAGCAGTTGAAATAGGTAAATTTGAGTCGTTGAAACAGGTAAAGTATAGTAATTACTGCCAATTGGGTTCACTCCTATGAATGTGTATTCAATTTTTGTCGTTAACTTTGGTTTAGATTGTCACAATAAAATTTCTCAGTGGTACGCTACTCTTGTCTTCTTGTCCACAATCCACAATTCCACAATCTCCTTACGATATTGGGCAACATAAGTTATTGACTTTTTATTCAATGTTACATTGGTACAACGGTGTGTTTAATAACTAAAATCTGACAATTCGCTGGCGAGCAGAAGTATAATTTCCGTAAATGTCATGCCTAAGATGACATTTTACCCTTGAGTAATGTATCGGGAACGCTTTTCAGTTAATGGGGATGGTGTAATCTAGAAAAATAGTGCATTTCATGCAAGATATACCCTCTGATCCTGCCACCCTCTCAACAACATCATGCTCTTGTTTGCACTTTAGCCTATATGGACGTTCCCAAGATCTACAAGAGAGCAATGAGACAGAATAAGTATCCTAATGCACCCCTGCGGGTAGGGGGATGGAGAATACTCCCGCAGTATCCCTGCTTGTCGTAAGAGGCGACTAAAAGGGCGGGGAGGCGAAACCCCGAAAACAAACCCAGAGCCAACAAGGGTTGAGCCCGGACAGTCTTGCGGGTCAGCTGTCTGTGCGCGGCCACACCACCTGGCCTGCGATCCACCCGCATGTTTGCCGCGTGCGGAGACCCGTAAGGAGGAGAAGGGGAACCTGGAGGGTGAGGTCTGTGGTTCCCAGCCGGGGATCGGATGCTCGGTATGGACCAGGGGCCAATACCCCTCTTCGGCCCCGGATTCTGTGTAAACGGGCGGCCGGGAGCTAGCCACTCCCGGTCAATCGGCTTCCGTGGTTCTATGCCTTACGGTGGCGAGTGCCAGGGAGGTGGGGGTCTGCGTAGGGCGGTCGGAGATGTACGGGTTTGGTGGGCCCGTGCATCGAAGATCCAACCCGAAACAGACAACCACCTCTAGGGTGCTATATCCCCTCGGGTAGCCCTGGCGACCGCACCGGTTTGCGGTGCGGCGTCCCGAATGTGTGGCTCCATGGTGGGTGGGGAGCCCGGGGGATGAATCAAGTTTAGGCATGGTGGATGATATCCTTCCACCACCTAAAAGATTCCGTCCGGAAACGGGCGGGGGAGGTAATGTTCCTGGCGCTAGTCTGCGCTATTTAGTGATGAGGTGCCAGAAGGAAGGGGAGAGCCTGAAGAAGGTGTCTCCCTTCCTTATTCGAAAACTATTGTCTAGTTCAGTTCCTGGGGAACTAAGATCTGCAAAGAAACTTCGAGACGGCACACTGCTCATCGAAACGGCAACGAGGGCTCAAAGCGATAAACTATTGCATTTAGAAAAGTTAGGCGAAATACCCGTTAAAGTCGAGGTGCACCGCACCTTGAACACCTGTCGGGGAGTGATCAGTCACTATGCCCTTTTGTATGTTGAGATCGACGAGATCAAGCGGGAGATGGCCTCTCAGGGGGTCACCGATGCTCGTCGACTCACTACAAAGCGCAACGGAGAAAGGGTCAACACGACGTCTGTTGTTCTCACGTTCACGCTTGATCAGCTCCCCGACAAGGTGTTTGTCGGCTATGAATCGGTGCTAGTGCGGCCGTTCATACCGGCACCCATGCGATGCTTCCAGTGCCAGCGATTCGGCCACATGGCCACACGGTGCGAGGGCCAGGCCACCTGTCCCCGCTGCGGCCTGGAGAAGCATGAGGGTGCGGAATGCACAGGTGACCCACTTTGTGTCAATTGCGAGGGTGCACATCCGGTGTACTCACGTGATTGCCCAAAGATGATCGAGGAGCGCAAAGTAATGGAGATTAAGACGGTAGAAAAAATCCCGTACTGTGAGTCTCGGAAAAAGTACAGAGCACAAGTTGCTCCTACTTTTTCCAAATCATTCGCCCATGTCGCTTCTCCTCGAACATCCAAGGTCACCATTTCCACACAGACGGAAGACACTGACGGAGCCCAACAACTGTTGCCTCTGCACAGAAATCGGCCACGCCGGCTAAGGCCGCAAATCCGGCAAAAAGTACAAAAACCACCGGTCCGGGTTCTCCTAGGAAGAACCCCACCAAAACCACCGCCGGGGCCACGCAAACAAAGCGTGGTAACTCAACATCCCCCGGTCCTTCAGGTAAGGAAAAAATGCTTCCACAGGAAGCCATGGAGGAAGATTTCTGTATCTCAGATACAGAAATCGAAATAATTAGAAAAAAGGGAAGGAAGCAGCGCCTCAAGCGCTGATCACTCCTTAGCCCGGACTTAGGCTGCTCCTTTTTTCTTGTTATTTTTAACTATTTTTAGGTCTTTTATTTATTTATATATTTATTTGTATATTTTTAAATTTTATGACCTCTATCTTACAGTGGAACTGCAATGGATTTTATAGGCATAAGGAGGAGCTGGCCATTTTAATCCGAGATTTTAACCCTTCTGTTATATGTCTCCAGGAGACGCATCTTAAGGCGAGGGACAGTGGAATTTTAAGGGGATACAAGGTCAAAAGACTAGATGACCTTACTGGTCATAGAGCCCATGGCGGGGTGGCGATTGCTGTTCGGGAGGCCCTTTACACCTCTCGAGTACGGATTGACACCCCGTTTCAGGCTGTGGCCATAACCTTGTTTACCCCGCAAAATAAAACGTTATGCAACGTTTATATGCCGGAGGGTGCACCGTTAACTCGTTACAACCTAGAGAGACTTGTCCAGCAGTTGCCTAAGCCATTTATATTATTGGGTGATTTTAACGCCCATGACCCCTTGTGGGGAAGCTCAAGAGGCCAAAACACAAGGAGGGGACGGATTTTAGCCAGTTTCATCCTCGATTTTAACCTTTTATTACTTAACAACGGTGAGAAAACCCGTTTTATTGTTTTTAATGGAGAATACTCCTGTATAGATTTAACTATGGCAACGAGCAGTCTTTTAACGAGTTTAATTTGACCGTGCACACAGGTCTCTGTGGCAGTGATCACTTCCCCATTTTAATAAATTCTGAACCAAGTTTTAACACTGATTTTATCCGACCTGATTGGATTGTCCGTAAAGCGGACTGGCAGAATTTTAGAGACATTTTTAATTTTAAACACAATTGTAATTGTGATGCCACACACAATGAGGAGGTTTTAACAAGGTGCTTGATCGAAGGAGCGAATTGCAGCGTCCCACGGTCATCGGGTAACGTCCCACGGCCAGCGGTTCCTTGGTGGAACAAGGTGTGCGCCGAGGCAATTCGTCTTCGAAAACGTGCGCTTCGTCTTTTTAAAAAGTACCCAACCGCAACGAACCTTTCGTCCTTCCGTCGACTGCGAGCGAAAGCCCGACGAGTCGTGAAGGAGGCAAAAAGGGTCTCCTGGATGGAATTCGTCAATAGCATTAACCGCAGGACACCACTTGCACAGGCGTGGAATAAGGTGAGATGCATCTCGGGCTCCCGCAGGGAGTACGGCGTCTCTTGCTTGAGAATAAATGGCCAAATCGTGAGCTCCCCTCGCGATGTAGCCGAGGCCTTTGGCGAGTCACTAGCGAATATAAGCAGTGACAGGAGTTACTCGGAAGCGTTCTTGGCCATCAAGGAACGCTTCCAGAGAACTCCCCTTTGCTTTGCTGAGACGTCCGTAATCGCGGAGTACAACGACCCGTTCTCGCTGTGTGAACTTCGGTCAGCCATCGCGGATTCCAAGGACACCTCTCCGGGACTGGACGGAATCCACAACGTTTTCCTTCGAAATCTTTCGGGGGAAGCGTTGATGGAGATCCTGAGCACCTTCAACCAGTTATGGTTCGAGGGTAGCTTCCCATCTTCCTGGAGGGAATCTGCGGTGGTTCCGATCCCTAAACAGGGAAAGGACAGAGCGGACCCGAGTAACTACAGGCCCATCTCCCTTACCTGTCTGTGCAAGGTAATGGAAATGATGGTAAACCGTCGGCTCGTTTGGTGGTTGGAGTGGCGGAATCTTCTGTCGAATATCCAGTGTGGTTTCCGGCGAGGTCGATCAACCATTGATCACCTCGTTCGGAGCGACAATTTCATCCAGGAGGCCTTTCTGATGCGCCAGCACGTCATCGCGGTCTTCTTTGACCTGGAGAAGGCGTATGACAGGGTCTGGCGTCAGAAGATTTTAAACACGTTGCATGGCTGGGGTTTTAGGGGAAATCTTCCCTTTTTTATTAAAAAATTTTTATCGGACCGAGTTTTTAGAATCAGAATAGGTAAACACCTTTCCGAACCCTATATGCAGGAAAATGGAGGGCCTCAAGGATCAGTCCTTAGTGTGACATTGTTCGCTATTGCGATCAATGACGCTGTCGACTGCATCACGGGACCTGTCATTGGATCATTGTTTGTGGATGACCTGGCTATTCTCTGCCGGTCATCCAAACTAGTAACCGCGTCCAGACAGATACAACTCTGTTTTAATAAACTGGACGGCTGGTCCCAAAAGAACGGCTTCCGCTCCTCGGCGGAAAAGACAAAATGCGTACATTTTCATCGTTGCAGGGGCAACCACGTACCACCAGAGTTACGTCTCGGTGGTAGGGTTTTACCATACGCTGATTTGGTTCGTTTTCTCGGGATGGTGTTCGATTCCAAGCTTAATTGGAAGGAACACATCCGGATTCTTAAAGAAAAATGTTTTAACGTTTTAAATATTTTATGTGTTTTATCCAACACTACATGGGGCGCCGACAGGACCACCATGCTTTCATTTTACAGGGCAATGGTGCGTTCCAAGTTGGACTACGGCTGTTTCGTCTACTCCTCGGGCCGCAAAAGCTACCTGAAACCGCTGGCAACGGTTCACAACGCCGGGCTACGTTTGGCGACCGGAGCGTTCAGGACGTCTCCCGTCTTAAGCGTATACTCGGATGCCGGAGAGCCCCCGCTGGATACCCGGAGGAACATCTTAATGGCCAACTACGTCGCAAAACTTTTATCCATGAGGACTCACCCGTGTTTCGACGTAATTTTTAATCCCAGGTTTTTAAACATTTTTAACAGGCGGACAAGGGCCACCAGACCCCTGAGCGTCGGTTTTAAAAATTTTATGGAAGGATCAGATGTGAGACTTTCAGAAGTGTACGGCCATGGATATTCCGGCCACCCACCATGGCGAGTGCCCTTTCCGAAGTGTAGTTTTACCCTACGAACTGGCCAGAAAGGTTCCACGACGCCTATGGAGTACCAACAACTTTTTAGGGAAGAGCTGTGCCGCCACTCCGATTTCACTCCCGTGTTTACGGATGGTTCGAAATCTGATTCGGCATGCGCATGCGCGGTGGTCTCGTCCCACCATGGAGTCATCGGGGTGAAGCTAAGCCCGCTGTGCAGCATCACACGGCGGAGCTTTTTGCCATAAAGATGGCTCTTGGTGGTATTAGGGGCAATTGTGGCGCATACATGGTCTGTAGTGACTCTATGAGTGCGCTGCAGGCCATTTCCGCTTATTCCCAGATGCACCCACTTGTCCAGGAGATTCAGAACCATCTTCTATCCCTTTCTAAGAAGGGAATCGTTATCCGTTTTCTGTGGGTACCTGGACACGTGGGAATAGCCGGTAACGAGATGGCCGACTCGGCAGCGAAGAAGGCTCTTCAAGACGAACACATTTCGTCAGTATTGGTACCGTACCAAGACTTAAAGACTACGCTGAGAAACGTAGCCTTAGGACAGTGGAAGGAAACCTGGCACTCCGTGACAGAGAATAAGTTGCGCACCATCAAGCCGGTAGTATCAGTGTGGGCCACATCAGTCGGGAGGACTCGCAGGGAAGAGGTCGCAATCACACGGTTGAGGATAGGGCACTGTGCCCTCACTCACTCTTACCTCTTCACCGAAGAGAAGATCCCTCCCTACTGTGAGGATTGCGACTCTCCCATAACTGTGAGACACCTTCTGACGGTGTGTGATAGGTACCGTGCTCTGCGTATCCGGCTGAACATCAGGGGAGACCTAGGACACGTCCTAGGAGACGATCCTGATTGTGTCAGTCGGATAATGTTATTTTTAAAAGAGTCTGGGTTTTTTAACTGTTTGTGACCAACCATTATGTGGTGCTTTATCTCACGCCCATTTTAATGTGAGCTGCGTCGCTTTTATTTATTTATATATTTAACTATTTATTTTAAATAACATGACATGGTGATTTTAGGCTGACGTGGTGGGAATGACCTCAGTCGTCGAAGCACCCTATTCACCTAAATATTACTACTAGCATCCTAATGATCTTGTTTTTCATTTAACATCACGTGGAATGGTAGGTTGGAAATAATAATGCTAACTTATTATGCCTAATCAAAGGTAAAAACATCAATTCCGTAGGAAAACACCTCGAATTAACCATCTGCCCGCCGCTATTCTCAATCACATACTATGATCATGCATCGTCGTTTTTCCACATACAATGTCATCGGGTTCATTTGAGTCAGAAAGTTAAATGCCACACCATATATTTAAAATTTTGCATTGGTATATTCTTCCTCGACTTCCTTTCTCGTCTTCTGCTTTCGAAGCTCAGTCACGTGACTATTTATTCTCATTCGGATTGTATAGAACGATTCGAACAAGGGATGGGTCGAGTGAAATAAATCTGCAATATAAGTTTCTCATACTTTCTGTAGCGCCACGATAACGGCGACGTTGAGGTCTTCGCCTGAAGATCCGTAATCGCTGGGGTCGAAGTTTTCTGGCGTTTCAGACCGCGGCGGTGTGTAACGCCAGATTTTCTGTAATCACCCTACTGGTGTGGAACCATCCCTTGCCATTCACCCTAGTGGTGGCCTGCGCGGCTTTCAGTAGACATAGATCCATATCAATTTTCCAGCCATATTTTGAAGGAATGTTTATCGTGACATTATATCTTCATCAACATATCACACAGCAAGTAACCTCAAGTGTGTTAGGCAGATTTATCTCCAACAAAAACTATAGTGTAAAAATAAACTTTCATCAACATGCACTACACTATAGGTATGCTTCCTATGTTACAGAAACTATTTGAACCACTCTTAATTGCTCTACGTAAACGTGATACAAGAGCCATGAAGGGAACATGTACAAAATGATGTCAGCACAACACGATAGATTTAAAAACACGTATTAGGTAGCACATCAATCAGCTCCACTAAAAACAATTAACAATATTCAAATACTATAGGCGACCATTATGCTCTCTTGTTCACGGGAAAAATTGCATTTTGAAGATATCTGTTCTACATCTGTTTCCTTGACTTTATTCTTATTATATGATCTACCTTAGTTTGTTGGAGTTCGTAAGATATTAACAACTTCGTTGGAAAATAAATTGGTTTTCAAATGCATAAATGATTGAGTCTAACTTTCAATCGATAGTCTACAAGCAATTCCCATCCCAGTTATTGCAAGAAATCAGTGAAACAAACAAGGCTATCATAACGGCCTTTTACGTATTTTGTTGATTGCATTGCGTTTGCTAGGTTTTTGATCCGTACAATTTCGTCGCGATTTGACTTCGATGAATAGATGGTTTTAGTTTGCAATATTTCCTTTTTAACAGAAATTAGTCTAGATGATTATTCTCCAGCGTTATTATCACCATATATACAAGAATACTGAAAAATGACCATTATTTCTAATCATCTGCGGAAGATAGTTTTGAAAGTTATTCTCGGAAACCCTATTCACGAAAAGTCCACACAAAATTCACATCCTCCAAAGCTAAAGAGTTGATGTTTGGGAAAGGAGTAAGGATAAGGACAAATTCTGGTGCCAAGCGTTCACAAAGTCAAATCCGACGCAGGAATCTATAACAAGTAGTTTGAAAAGGAATGGAGCTACTATTCTGCTTGAACTATTTTCAACATCGAAGGACAATCTTTTTAAACGGTCCAGTTCCGAAACTAAACATTATAATTCTCCTGGCAGTCTCTTCCACTGGTGCTAGGGAGTTTAAGATGCCATTCTTGACCCTATTTAGACTTTAAGGAGAATGATCCTCTTTCATATGATTTTCCACATGCTTTTTTGCTGTTCCCTCATTCATTATTTGCATAGATGGCTGGGCCATAAGTGGGTCCACAGATTCAGCTGTTTTCTTGCCATAATAAAATATGGAATTATTAAGCGTTTTTCCAGGATCACAAAGTATATTCTTAAGAGCATTACTATTAATCTCCATTGATTACCTATCGCTTTGAATTTCATTGCTTATGTCCTCGTTTGGTAGCACAACTCCTTTCAGCACCTGAGAATTTGGAGCTAGACGAATGGACAAAACAGTCTTTTTGGTTGCCTGGGGGAGCTCTAGAGTCAATATTACCTTGTCAAAAAGCAAGGAAGTCCGAGGAAAGCGAGGAAGTGGAAGACAAGTAGAGTAGGAGCATAAATGACTCAGGGGTCGAGAGAAAGAAGCAAACGGCTAGTAGTGATCTTATAAGCTCCAGGCAGATATGAAGCCGCCTCCCGGAAGTAATACATGTACTTTTTAATGTCATCTCTTAAAATGATCAATTGATGACGGTGAAATTTTCCGTTCAGAGCAGCGAGAGCAACCTGAACACGAAACAGGTGTATTGAAGTGTCCTACTTAGTATAAAAAGCGGCTAGGGATATGAGCTGCTAGATGCAATAGTATTTTATGTATGCCGTGCTATGATACTTATAGAAAGTAAAAATACGAGAGGAGCCCACGGCTTTCATAAGGTAATATTTGATTGCTTAAAGAGGAAGTTAGGTGGTCTTTCAGCAGGAGAAAGACGTAGTAAACTACATGTAAATGCGTAATACTGGCAAATGCTGGTTTTTGCATGTAATTTTTGAAATTATATTTGTTGTCTGAGATCAGACAAAGCTGAGTGATCATTTGAGTAAGCGTGTATGAGTAAGCGTGGTGAACGACACATGGAAAGGGTTCTTGCTCGGAAGCACCGTTTTGCAGTCTACTCTCTTGGCGACATTCAAGGAAGTTAAAATATACAGGATTGTGTCATCTTTCTTATACTTAACCATTTGCTCATCTGCATATTCATACTACTCTGCGAGCCGCATGGGCCTGTTCCAGGGGTCGGCAGGGTGTCATCCGATTGCAAGTAACAGAAATGAAGCGGTACCTGAAAGCACTTTCAAATGTCCTAGAAAATCTAACCACAAAGGTGCAGTATTGTACAACCCTCAGCACCGTACATTTTACAACATGATGCGCAGTATTGCCATCTTTTACGCACAGATGACGTTCCTTCACCCATTTTGCTGTGTTTACTACGGTTCTTCTAGCAATTCATATTATATAAGTTTCTAATTTACGAAATGCAGGAGATATCCCAAGCCCAAGCGGCATCAGTACTACTATGGACCCTTGTATGGTAACACGAATAAGGCCTCCTGCACCTATGGGCGTCCCTTTGATTAAATGAAACACAGCATTCGTACCCTACGTCAGCTTGAGCACCAGAATGCCTCAAAATCAACACAATCAATCCTCTTGCTAGACAGATTGAATCTTGTTAGGTCACCATTTTAATATTTTTTACTTTTACAAAAGTCACTGAACGACAAAGTATTATGGTATTAAAACATACTCTCTTTACTCACAAGCCAGATTACATGATGTATTGTTAAATGTAAATGATCCAAAATTAAATAAACTTCATTGCTCTGTGCAAATTTTGAGAAAGTGTCGAACTCAACATTGTTATAGAGTTCATCAGCACTCCTGAAAGATATACTTATGGTCTTCTCTGTTGAAACCTCGGTAGATATCGTCAACCTTAGTCTATCTCTATCGCTCACATTCTTTCACAGTAAATACTTGTCACTCATGGTCTCCTCCAACCATACCAACGGTGAAACATTTGGGGGCATTCCTTCAACCTAAACCTGAGTAACCTACCGACAGTATTGAAAATTTTTACAATTTTTTCTTTCTCTTCTAAAAGCGAAAAATTATCTTCGTCACCCGAGTCTGTTTCTTCATGGTCATCATTACTTACTTTTGTTGCATTAAGGCATTTGAAAAATGTCTTAGAAGTTATTATAAACATTTAAATAAGCTTACCGTTTGTCGATGCATGCATCCCGGCATCCTTGAGCAGGAGTGTTGGTTCGAGAACACCTTCGTCGGACACTTCAGCAGTTAAGACATTCGATTTTTGGTGCTAAAATTATTTGCTTTCCGTATTTTAACTGGACAATTTTATAATTTATTGAACATGATTGGATAAATTTCATTATTAACCCACCGCATTTTTCGCACCCTTTTCTGATTCTTCTTCTCCTCGGATATCGATTATTTTTCCATCTCGTCTTCCGAATTATCCTTTTGTGGACCTCTCTCCCTCTCTTTTCTAGCTCAGCAGAACCTTAAATTGCCAATTAATCAGTTAAATTTAGAATAACAATGCTACTCTAAGTTATTTATTACCATCATCATTGGTCGTAAAATCCTAAGATTGGTTGAATGCAGCCCTCCACCCTTCCCTATCTAATGCTGGTTATCATACCTCCTGGTATCTCATCCTATGTACTTTCCTCTTTATTTGGTCCATAAACTTATTACTAGGTCTTCCTCTCGGGACATCTTTCTCTATTTTACCTTCAGTTATGTTCCTCACAAACCCATTGTGTCTTAAGGTGTGTCCAATCCATCTGGTTCTTCTTTCCTCTATGGTGTTCTACATGGTCCTTTCCTCTTCTACTCTTCTGTACACTTTATCATTTCTTATTTTGTCCATGTTGCATTGAGGAAACCACATTAACAGCCCTATTTCTCTCAGGAACATGGGAAAATAGAGTCATTTTAGCCGAGAACCCATACAGTGAAGAGCTCACTATACGTCCTTTACATGGCCGGAACTCACTAGATCAAAATTACTTAACTAGCTTATCAAAGTATTGTAATCCTTTGAAAAAAATTCCTTTGCAAACATGTG
Source organism: Ceriagrion tenellum (assembly GCA_963169105.1). NCBI lineage: Eukaryota > Metazoa > Arthropoda > Insecta > Odonata > Coenagrionidae > Ceriagrion > Ceriagrion tenellum. The sequence continues at coordinate 16,184,287 of OY720638.1, forward strand.
CACGACCTCGATACTCCTGATTCATGATCCTCCTCATGCCACTCCTATGGCGTCTGAAGCCGATCTACATCCACGAAATATCGTACCAGCTACTTCTAGGGTATGTGGTGCGGGGTGATTCCACATCAGGCGTGCAGCACTCATCAAGTTAACATTGAGCCACGCTCTTTCCATCGGCCGATAGGTGCAAGCCAGAGCCAGTCAGGATAATTATGCTCTATCAGATCGTAATCTAGGAGAGTGCTACGTACACGAACAAGCTATCACTCAGAACTAGTATTGATATAACTAATGGTTACTTTTTTAAAACCGAATGATAAGTAGCCTTATAAGGTTCTAAACCATACAGACTGCTAAATCACGCCGTAAATGTCATGCGCGGTGAGCTGTTAGTGACTGGTAAGATATTAAACACAACTACAAAAACTACTCTAATGAATATAAGTTAGTTTCAGTCATAACTTTGTGGAAACGTGACACATAAAATAATTTGTCGCTTTGTACATTCCACACTTTTTTTATTTTTACCGAACATTTCCAAAGGCGTTCAGCTCAACCAGTAATTTCGACTGTGGAACTTAATCAAAGGCTTTTTTGAAATCTTAATGAATTATTCTCTTGGACGACCCTTTCTCCAAAGAAAAGAATATCGTGATAAAAGAGGTCCGGCCAGGTTTCGCGAGTCTTGCCTATCTGGAGTCCAAGCTAGTCTTGAATTTATTTACAACTTTTGACTAACTAAATACACCACAATTGGCCTAACGATTATGTTCCAATATCATGCGAGATATATACGTGATGGAGATCGGTCTGTAGAAAAGAGTCTCTTCCTTATCACTGCTCTTAAAGATAGATACAACGTTCGCAATTTTCCAATCATAAAGGACACAATGGTCAGCGAGAGATTTTTAAAATATTGTTTTCTAGCACGGTGCGATTTCTGACGCTAAGCCTATGTGAACTCAGAAGCGATTTTTATCTGGTCCAGGTGATTTCTTGTAGCAAATGCATTTTAGGTGAATATCTATGTCGCGACAAGAAATTTAATTAGACTGAAGTGGATTTCTGTAGAGGCTAGGTAGTAAGGCGGTGTTTTTCTGATTGCATTCCGTAAAGACGTGTTGAACAAAAGACTATGGATATCCGCTTTTTCTCATTTGTTTCTTTAAAACCCGCGCAGCCTGTAGGGCACGGCAAATTTTTGAAGAGCCACCAAAATTCTCATCCATCATCATCGCAACGAGTGATCTATTCGAAGCAATCCTAACACTAATCGTAATGAACTTCCCATCAAGAAAGTTAACCTAATGAAATATGGATATATTCTGAAGAACCTAACGCTCTTAAACTCTGTATCAATGAAATAGCACTGTACTGGAGAGTTAACCGACGGAGAAAAGAGAAATATAGAGTTAAAAAGGGCAATGGTATGATAAGTTTCACATACTCCGACTTAAACTATCAAAACTACCACTTACTACTGTGATCGAGTTGTTACAATGACAAATAAGACAAGGAGTTAATATCACTACAAAATAGCTAGATTACTAACCTCACTCCTGGCAAAGCACTAACAAAACAACAAGACAACTAAAAACATAAACTGCTTTAGCACAATAAGAAATATGGTTAAATGAAATCTACTTATCACTCCACAGACTTGGCAAATACGGTGATGATATAGCTGATGAAAAATGCAGGTGCAATGCGCACGAAGAAAAATGGGTCTGCCTCGCTGAGGGAATAAACCATTTCCAGGGAGAGGTCTGCCAGGCACGTCCTTCGCTCCGAGAGTCGGGAGTAGAAAATTGCTATCCAGGTGAGTACACATAGAGGAAAAAGATTAGCAGTAACCCTAAGACAAACAGAACGAATGTGGGCTATGAGAGCAAAACGTCCTCGCAAAGACTTTTGAAAGTTGGTAATATCCCTCTCTTAATCCCTTCGAACCCTTACGAAGGGAATCATGATTCAGACTCATCAACTCTCTCCGAGCCACTCGCCTCGCGTCCATTGTCCTACAAGTACGGTCATCCTTCCATATCCTCTTACCTACGGTGCCCACATGCTTGCATGCTACTATGTACTTCCCAACTGTCCATATAACTATCTACGTTGCTATATCATTCCCTACTCTGTACAGTGTGCAACCCATTGTCACCGTGAAAAAAACGTTGCTGTCAGTCGCGTTTTCACCTAAAAATTCAGTGCGACAAAGGTTTTTCCGATAAAAAAGTGTTCTCAGACACCTAAAGCTAGAAGTAAAAAGTTTCGGCGAAGAAAACTGAATTGGAGGGACGCAAGAACTTATGAAGACGTGATAAGGATATTGCCACCAACATTATAGACTTCTTTAACAGTCATAAGTCTGGTGATTTGGTTGCTGATGATAAAGAATGCAGCAATGTTTGCAGTCTCGAGTGAGAAAATAGTCCTCAATATCATAAAGGTAATGCGAGAATATTTGAGAGTCTTTGCAGAAAAAAAGCCGAAAAAGGGGCGCTATTGGATTGTGCTTGACGAGTAAAAATATTGACATTAAACTGCAATGAGAATGAATAAAATTGAAGAAAATACATTATAATTTAGCCTTATTAATGCCTTAAACCTTTATGGATTTTAGCATTCAAACAGACTCAGATATAAACTTTTCAAAGCCCTGCGGCACATCATCTTGACGCCGACAGTAGTGTCAGAATCGGCAGTAGGTACGTACCACTCTAGTTTATTATTTCTGGGAAAATATGACTAAACTCTTTGCCACCTATCTCTGTACACGTTGCCACGACCCCTTATGGCCTGCGTTCAGATTCAAATTTCCACTGTGTCTCTCAGTCAGCATCTTGATACATAAGCGAAAAGTGGTGATTGTTTTGTCACACAAGTAATATAAACCATACAATTATTTTAAAATATTTACTAGGCTTTTACATTATTGAATATTTACCGTCAATGTCTTCAGTTACAACAAAGTATCCTGTCCCCAGCGAAGTATAGTTTTATTCGTAAGCAGAAGGTTCGTTAGTGTGCGAGACTGCGTTGCCCATCCGGATAAGAGACCGGCAAAGAGTAAGGGTCATTGTCTTTTTGAAGTTAAAAAAATTCCCACTAGGTAATCATTATTCATTAATATAGCATTCCACGTTTCAATTGACATCTCCATGGCTGAATTCAGCTACGTGGATCGGTCACAAGTAACTTACTCGCAAAATATAATTATGCTTCATTACTTAACCGCATTTATGCTTTTACACAGATATTATCTTCTCACGAGACAGTAACGGTTTTTTAGTGTCAAGTGTCGTCCTGACGTAATTGCATTGCATTCTCTGTAAATAGTTAGAATGCAAAGTAGATGAAGACAATCATGTGATGCTCATTTTGTTATAAAAATATTATTGATGCATCGTAAAAATGGATAAACGTAAGATTGTACGTTTGATGAAAAGTTAGGGTAGCAACGAGGCACTTATTGATTCCTTCTAAACTCTTAGCATGTTTTTATCATCTAAGAAAGTCGTTGCGGTATAACTTTCCCTCCCTAGAATTTCGTTGCTTAAGTTGTTCTTCAATGTTTATTGTTCTCTTGACACGAATTCTGAAAATCAAATTTCCGTTTACACAATTCTGATGGTTAATAGCTTTGAGAGGTAACTGGTTCATATTTACAGGGTGAGGGTCTCCTTACGAAGGGTGCAAAAGCCATTCCCAGGAAAGATCGGCTTTTAAGGAGCATTGATATTGTGAGCTCTTTGCACTTATTGGAGGACGATATTAAATAGTGTAATGAAACCAAGTTGCCGGTGAAATTATTCACCGAATTTTCAGACCTAAGCTGCAGAAAGATGCGATTCCATTCATATTTCCCAGTCTTCCATCCCATATGACGAAGGTTACGAAGTCTTCATCTGACTCTCGACGAGTGCGGAAGTGTGTTGATAGTATTGGTCTTTGTTATGTGCGCCAGCTGTGTGTGTTATATTATTATTATTTTAGGGGTGGTGTCCATTCTAACTATTTTTCGTCAACTCCTCTCTTTCTTCATTCCTTTTTCTTTTCAAAGCATCATCGTTTCATTCTGTTTCGGGGAATGTGTCCACAGACAGCCGCACGTTGTGAGGGACCGCCATAGGGGTTGGGTACCGCAACTTTGGCCCCTTATCCCTCCGTGCATGAGACCGCTGCAGCCAAACTCTCGCGATCCACCGCCCCTTCGTCGTACAAGTATTTGCTTAGCACGAGTAACCGGTTTTCCCCTTCTAGCTGGCAAAAAACTTTTCTGTGGCACCAGTAATTTTTGAACTTTTTTCAGTCACCGGTAGCCGTTGGTAGGCGTATTCTCTCAGATTACGTAGTTATATTTATTTAGTGAATTACTCGATGTAATTTGGATGATTTCTCTCTCCTTTTTCTACTACTGTGAAGCATTTATAAATAGCGCTTTTCCCATGGTTAACATGTCATTCATTAGTGTTTTTTCCTTCTTTGTGTCTTTTTCTTGGTATGGTTCCCTAGTAGATGTCTTCCAATATTAATGTTTCCTTCCGGGATAGTATTGTAGGGGATCGGGTTGATGTGGTGGCTAGAGTACTGGCTAACGATACGGACGGCCAGGGTTCAAATACCTGCTGAGGAAGATGTTTTTCAGAGGAAACCCGATCCCTACTTGAGTGTCTTGTGGAGGGGACTTCAAGTACAGTACCCAGACAGTCAGATGAGACGTTAAACCGTGGTCCCCTTTGCTCCTTTCGTTAGAAGTAGGCTAATGCCGACGCCGGGTTTCTATCCACCCTTCCTCCCTTACCTATCCCCTATGGCGAAAATGACCTTAGCTGTCGGTCGCCCCCCCAAAATCCAATCCGATAGTAATCTAATGAAACGTTTCTGATACTTCCATGGTTTTTTGTCTCTTCACACTGGAACGCTATTTGCCATGCCGTATCCTGCTCGCCGACGCACCCCTAGCATAGGTCTGTTTCGCGGATATCTGACCGGTGTAGAAAACTCCATCCGCCCACCTATCATGTGCGAGGCACCAAGCTGCCTCAGCCTCTCATCCATAGTTCGGCGTACCCCAGAATGTTATCCAGTATGTTTTCACCATTGCGTCTGCCTTTCATTGACCACGTTGAGAGGCCTCTCCTACTTTGTTTCGCGCCGAAAAATTTCTTTCGGAGATTGGGAGTCTTATTGATGTTTTCTTGTCTTCAATCTGGACGTATGATTCCGTTATGGCGTCTACGTTTGGTAGCCGTCCATCTGGCTCTTGTTGCAATGATCCGCCTTCCCTCTGCATTTCCCTCCCAGTCGCCACCCACGACTCTTCCCACAACTCAACTTTTAACAATACTTTTAAGGTCGGTTTTTATGCCTCCCTTCTCCCTTCCTCCTCTCCCCTCTAGCTCAAAGATCTTGAGTCCTCTGGCATTTGCTTTTTTCCAGCTTTCTCTCAGCCAATACACACACATACTTATGCATATATACTGGCGTAAGTTTAAAAGGTAAAAAAAAATATATAAATATATAGCAGTGAGAAGACGGGAAAAATGGAGAGACATTGGAGGGCAATTTGGCAATTGCAGCCGTATTTGTTGCTCTCTGCGGTGTCGTGTATTTTCCCACTCTCCAGGCTATTTTTGCGACGAAGGGACTTAATTATTCTATTAATACGGGTGTCTAAAGCCGGGTCTTTGACTATATCCTCATCGGTAAGTCTGGTTAGCGAGCTTCTGAGTGGATCTATGTCCTCGAATAAAAGCTTTGCTATCCCCTTAACGTCTTTTTGGCCTTTAACCTGCCTCAGGAAAGTAACTACATCCTTCATTGGTATCGGTCATTTCAAATTCTTCTCAAGGAGATCAGCTTGTATCTCCCGGTACGCTTTTTCATCAAATTCGTCATCTCTTTTCTTGGTCGCTCCCTTCTTCCTCTGAGGAGATATCCCCGGACCATTATTCACCCCCTCCACCGACATCTTCCCCTTCGCCCTACCTCTCATAGAATTATTACATTCCACTGCTAACATTGAAGAATCGGTTTTTTCCAAGATCTCCCTCTGATGATAATCCTCCAACGATAAACCATCTTCGTTATTTAGTTTAGTTGCTGTTTCCGTCTCAGATGTTGTCGCTTCCCGCATCCTCGATTCCTGACTTGCCTCTATACATTCCCTCTCATCCATGTTTTTAAATCGTTCGTTGGCCGTCGCCGAGCTGGTAGCGGTTCGGTTGGGGGAGAAGAGGGCGGGAATGGACGAAGGCTGAGTTTGTGCGAGTTGATCTGCCTAATCAGTCTCTTGAGCAGGGAAAGGAGAGAAGATAGCGATGTGGGCTTCGGTTTGCCTGTCCTCTGTCTCCTGGCAAGGTCGTGGAGTAGGTGCAACCGTGGGCGAGGGGATGGTGTATTTTTCCACGGCATTATCGTCGTCTTTTTTACGATTTTACGATGTCCCTGTCTTCGGTCTTTCATTATCTCTATTTTGTTCGGAGTTATGCATGACGCCTACTTGCGGCGATGTTATCGCCGTCTGTTCCACCTCTGGAATCTCGGCCTCCGTTCGTCCTTCCTCCAGTTGGGCTGTGCATACATTGGCGAAATGGCTTTCCCTACTGCATCTGAAACATTTTGGATCGTCGAAATTAAAACATATATACGCATCTTGCCCGTTCCCAATTCTAAAAATAACGACTCCGGAATAGTCACTCCTCTTCTTATTATGAAACTGTTTCCTACATGACTGTATGCGTGACAGGTCAGTTCTTCGTAATCCCACCGTCAAGGTGGCAACTGGGCTTACTATTCTGCCTATTTGGCTAATTATTTCCAACAGGTCACGCGGCGGGAATTCCGGTAGGACGTCAGATATAACGAGTCTCTCTACATTCCTGACCATCTTTTTTGCTACCAGAAAGGTGTCATTGATTGTAATTCCTCCTGTGTTACACGTGAACCCGTTCAGTATTTCTTCGTTCCTCAGGTATATGCTCACTCAATCCCCTGGTAGTATAATTGCGTGTGTTATTCCCCTCCTGCCTACCTCTTTCGCAACCGCGTTCATATATGTCGCGAGTTGGATTCCCGGGAGACCATTGAAGATAAATCCCCATTTTCCTGGAAGGGCCACTGACTAACGGCGCGATTTTTGTGGTTCAAATCTTAGCGTGTTTGCTGGTATTTCATTGTAATTCAGGCTATTTCTATATCTTCTCCCCCCCGTACCCCCCCTGATCCTTGCCCAATTTAGTTTGGTGACCGTTTGCTCGGAGCGCGAGGGTGACATGATTCCCTCTCCTTTTGTTAGTGTTGAAGTGAGGTGCTCCGCTCTTGATCTGTGAATACTCGTCCCGCTCGCCAAGGCCTCTCGCGTCTGAAGTGGGGGAAAAGATGATAAGGACCAAATAAGGACGAAGGAACATGACGAGAGTCGGCCCTCGCCAAAGAAGGTGGATTTTCGTAATGGTTTTGCTCTTTGCTACGCTCGTTTGCGCGATTTGAACGAAGAGGGACGCTGCTCCCGAGGCTATAGTTGGGCAGGGAGGGCGGGAATTTTATTGATAGGGAGTTCGAACGTCCGGCGGATTGTGCCCTCATTGCGGAAGAGGGCAAGGAGAGACGGAGCGGACCAACGGGTCACCTCCTGGTGTATACCAGGAGGATTGATACCCAACACCACGGCTGCGATACGAGCAGCGGTGAGAGATATGGGCTGCTCCAGGCTGCGGTGGTGGCACATGTCGGCACTAATGATGCGTCTGAGCGTGGAGATGATGCGATTTTGAATTCCTTCAGGGATTTTAACTCGGAGGTGAAACGCGTCCGAGGCTTAAGAATGATGAATTATAGCAAGTAAAATGCTAAATTTTGAGTTGCAAACTATGTAGTTCTAACATTTCATGTATGATATTTAAACTTATCAAGGGTGTGGGGAAAGGAATAATGTAATTCATCACTACACTGTTAAAGTTGTTTTTAAGAGCTCAAGATGAAGACTTTCAAGGCCTTTATAAATATTGATTTAGACCTCCCTCAAAATATAGATAGCTTTAATCCTCACTAAGTCTAAAATCAGTGGTCTGGTGGTGTTTAGTTAAGGATTAACTTGTATGATAATTAAAAGCTGAGCTCCCTTTCCCAGAATGATACAATTTCAGTCCTGGTGTGGGGAGGGTTTGAGATGCCAAACCCAACAGGCATGGTCTTTTACACACATCTTTGTGCATCACTAGCCGTTGATTTTTCTAAATCAATATTTGTCAAAATACCTGTGAGTACAAATACATGGTATTTTTACTGAATTTCCTTTCAAATACAAAAATAAAATGGAGTCCTTAATAATTTATATCAAAGTGTTTTTTTAATGTAAAAATCACTAACATACATGAAAACAATACAAAGTCACATGGTGACGAGTACATTTTGTACACAATAATGAGAAAAACTAAATTTTCAAAACCAAGCAATGAGCACTTTTATATTTATCATCCAATCAAAAATTTAAATTCAAGTATCTCTAGCTTAACCCTTTTGAGTGCCACCAATTTTTTGGTGGGTACTCCCAGAAGTGCCATGGGTATTTTGATATATTTGTAGGCCTTTATTCATAAAATTATTATTTGTTAATTACAGCCAATTAATTATTATATTTTTAAATATTTAAACATGATCATTTCTGTATTTGAAAGTGAATACTATTTTCCTAATGAACATGAAAAAAATAATTTTTTTTTAAAGACTCATTGTTTTAACAGGTCTCCTCATAGACAATGATATATCGTCGTTGGCACTTCTGGCACATTCTGCAAACGACGATATATCGTCGTGTGGCACTCAAAGGGTTAACACAAATTAAACGAATACAACATTCTCAGTAGCACATAATACCAAAATATAGTCACAAAGCATGATCAAATTTCACATTTTGGTTAATAATTGCTGAAATTTATGATTAGGAAGATTAACTCCAGTTATTATTCACTATAGATACCAATATAGAATAATCAGCATTTGATGTAGAAACAACCCAAGTTATCTTCATTGGACAATTTAAAGTCATTGAGATATCTCTGCAATATTGTGCTCTCAGGGAATAGGATAGAGTTGTCTCTAGTTTAACATTGATAAATATTGACATGTCAATATTTCTCAATGTTAAACTTACTGCAGTAAGTAATGACATTGTGAGGATGTGACAGGGTTTTTCAAATCCTCAGCATATGCCCATGGTAGCAGTATTAAGTTGGTAAATTAAATTCCTTTCACCTTTGTCGACATGACAGCAAAATTCAAATGGCCAAGAGTGACTAGCCAAGAAAAAGACTTAGAAAACCATATTATTGGGAAAAAAGTGGAGGTAATTCAACTCTTATACTGCTATGCGAGGTATTGCAGAAAGGTATCAAATTAAAATAGCTGCAGAGCAGGTTAACTTCTCATAAAACCTCTCTTAAAAAAGCTGAATTTTCAGAGTGCACGTTTCATCAAGGAGAGCTCATCTGATACAAGTAGGTATTAGTTACTGCTTCTAAGCACTCCAATGTCACTCTTAAGGCTATGCATGCCTCATTCATGCTGTGCCTTTGTTTTTCAGTGTTATTTCTCAACTAGAGAATTTTGTCATGCTTCCTTCTTCCTACTGATATTTGCAAGCAGAAGAACTTTCACTTATGGTATCTATGTTTACTTCCATGCCAATCTAAATCTAATCTTTATAAACCATGCTTTTGGATAAAATTCCACCATATTAAATTGCTAAAGATGTTGACTATTCATTTTATTGCATTACTAGAGATAATTTGCAGTTTAGCACTGTTTATTGAAGTGAAGCATGCACATGTTGCTCTGCATTTGCAAAAAATGCCAATTTATTCTTTATATTCATGCATTTTAGTTTTTAGCATAAAGCCATATATAAAGTAATGAGTATTATGATTAACATGGTCCAAATCTATTATTTCTTGTGCTCACCCCTCATGGATACTCATTTTATTATAGCTATAGTATATTCACTTGGCACAAATTCTCTTAGTACAAAAGTTTTTTAAATAGGTCTCTTGTGTTAAGCAGGAGACACATGTACAAGGTTGAATGTAATGCCTTAGATTCCTATTCATATCCACTTAGGGTAACTTATTTTATGATGAAATTTTCAATGAAAGTTATGAGCATTTTTCCATATGGACATGGACAGACATAGAACCCATTCTTCCGCTTATACTTCAAAACTATCATTATTTATTTGGCACGATTATTCACAATCACACACCTATGATGAAAAAATCAAAAAAATATCCAGGCACACAGAAAAGTCATTAATTTTGGCAACTTTGTGTCAAGGTCATGTTCATCAAGGACTCATATTAACATTGACAGTCACCCTTTGACCTACTTAAAAATGCAAACCACAATAATAAATTTTTGGTTTCAGCCTCAGCTCACTTCAGGTTCCTGTTATTGTTCTCCACTGTTAAAACAGTTGATACATAAACATGAAAATATCTCACAGTATGAAACATCTGTAGAACTTGAAGACATACTCTCATTGAACAATAAAAACGTAGATTAAGTGTATTGTTGCAGCACCTAATACTTGATAATACGTAGATCACTTTGAGCTCAACTTGGTTCTGATACTGTTCTCAATAAAGAATTACCTGTACAATATTCATGCTTTTCACAATAGCAGATTAATTTGTGATGTGGATTACATGGACTAGCAGTAAGCCTCATTGGACTTTATGATGTGGTACTTCAACTTACGAGGAATACCAATTGGAAAACAATAAGGAAAACAATTTTCTTTTTAATGAAACATAATTGGTTGAGAGTTGAACCATGCTCAATATTTGATTCACACATTTCTTTGGCATAGAAAACTATTTAGCTATAAAAGGTCTATAACAACTTCACAAGAGTGAAAACTATAAGGATTATCACAGAATTAAATCTTAACAGTTCTCATCTCAGGAGAACTCCAACGGACCAATTGGTTTGGTAAGGTTTTGATGGTGACTAGCCTATTGTATCATAAAAAAGGCTTGACTAAGAATGTTTTCAGGTGGTATGTATGTCATAAATTACTAACAAGGACATTGCCTGGAAATCACTTCCTAAGCAATGGTAACTTTGATTTATTGCATTCCTGTCTGTCTAAGAAAAATTTCCCTGACTGGCATTTTAAGTGGTAATGCATGGTACTGATTAAAAAGTTGGTAAATTGTCACTCATCTCTGAGGATTTACTATGTTTTGTTTCTCAACTGACTTCTTTGATTCATTGAAATTGGTAAAATACCACATTCACAAATTTCCATGCTCACAATTGTAATGAATCACAGAAATTTAAAGTTCTGTCATTATGTACTGACGCATAGGTCATTTGCAATGACGCAGACTACTATTCTCTTCATATTTGGCCCTGTTTACGACTCTTTGTTTGACTGCAGAAGCCTTCTTCACTTGGGTTGGAATGTTTTGTATTGATGTTTGGGAACAAACTCATTAAGTTCATCCTTTTAAAGGATGAATCAATAATATCCAAGTGCATAGGCATTTTTCGCCACCGCCATCATTACCTAGCCACTTGAAAATACTTGAAAATGCATGATATTATAGCAGCAACAAATACAAGGTGGAAGTCACATGAAATGACAAATGAGGAGCTAGCCACTAAACGAACTACACTAGCAGTTGTTAAGGTACTTAATGGCACTTCACTGAGTATGCGGGGGCTTCTTCCTTGAACCATGCGAGCTAGCTTTTCAGCTTCAGCAACACATGATTCCATTTGCAGCTCTGATGGGGAATGGACTAAACCATCACCAGGATTCACCCCATTCCTGGCTTTGACAAGGACATAAATGTCCATCTCAATGCTGAGCATGCCATACACGGAGCACTCTGCCACTTGTATGTGCCTCTCCAGGTGCCTTAGCATTGATTCAACAGTCATGATGCGATCCCTCACTTTTGGCTGCACACTGGCCATGGCAAACAGTCCTCGCTCCACCTGCTTCTGGCTGTACAGGAGGCGAAATGCACCAGCGCAAATGGGGCAGCAGGAACCAGGGGGTATTGAGGCAAGGCAATCCACCCGAGGGAGAGGGGGGCATTTCACAGCTGGATCACACACTGTCTTCCAGTGATTCCTTCCAAAATAATCGCCAATGCCCTCAGTTATTCTTCCAACAGAAATACATGGCCCGTAATAATCCACAACGACTCGATCTGCTAATGCAGCACATTCAGAGGCGTATGTATCTCCATTTATTCCGCAAACCTCACCATGAATTTGGCAGTTAGACTAAAAGAAGAAAGAAAAGGCAAAAATTTCTTTCAGAGAACAAAAATTCATCAGTGAAGTCACCACCTTATCCACAAGCATTCCATCAGTCAGAGTACTTATCCAAAAAATATGACCTTCAACAACAGTAAGTACCAGAGTAGGTAACATATGATATTAAGACATTTTTGATGAAGAGCACTGATAAACTCAAAGGTAAGGATACCACGAGGAAACTAAGAAATTATGGCTTTGACCATTATTAAACACAAGGTGTTTAAGGATCGATTTTATTTATCTCTCATGAACCTTCTCATAATAGTGCACGTCGGCTGTAACATGGCTATAACTTTATCCCCATGACCCTCGTTAAAACTAGATTTTAATATACGTATTATAATTTACCATACAAGCACATCATTGAAAACTGACCAAGTTTTCATGAATGAGCTACCTTTCTACATTAATTGATCTCCTAAAATGAAGTTGTGCACAAAAGTATCATAGAAGCACACATTAGTGGAACCTTAACTCCTATCAGAAAACACAGACTGTCCACACTTCTATGGGGCATTTGTACAATTTTTCAGGAGAACATATTTAGATTCTACACGATGTCCAGAACAAATAAGCCTGAGTTAGTCCTTACAGCAATTTAGCCTCCCTATAATGGTTTTTGATGTCACTTACTCCTATCCCTGGACCCACGCAACAAATTAATGTTCGCAGAATGTTCACTGGCCACCTGTTGCACTTCTGCCGCAATGTAACGTTCGGAGAATATAAAGGTTTGAACCTAGTGTTAGAATATTAGCCCCATCTATCGCAACAAAAAACAGAATGCTATTGAGGGGTACTATGGGAAGTTCTGAAACCTGATAAAGTTGTATCCATATTCTTTGATGTGTTTCTTAGTGAGCAATGGCAGACTTCGTACCGAATCAAGCATATTTTTAACTCTCCCATGAACAAAGGGAAGTGACTCGTGGCAAGAACTTATCGTTGGTGAACAAGTATGTTTCAGGCACGCAAATGTCCTAAGCTAGCAGTTGTACTGGTCAAACAGAATTGAGATCATTTCTTACTCTCCAATGAACGCATGTGACTCTTTACAATAAGTTATAGTTCATGACTTGTGTATATGTAAGGTGGTTGTGTACTGCAGAAATATTAAAACCAGTGAGTTTTCTCCATTTCCTGTGTTCCAATGTGTGTGCTGGTCTCATCTGTGACATATTTTTTATACTATTTTGTTCACCATGTGATTTTTCATCATTCCATTATATAGGCATTACATTATTATATAGTTATTTTATTAAAATATCTCTTTTTGGATAAGTGGCCTAATTATTTGTTTGAATTTATGTACCTATTTAGGTGTCTGTATATTTACCTACCCAGATGATAATTTCACTCCTAAACATGTGCATGTGGAGAGCAGTTTTCTTTCTGTTAGCGCTGCAAACATCTGTACTACTTTCAGGCCGGGCAACATTGCAACAGTTTGGGAAAGTTCATCGGGTTACTTTCTGTAACATTCCCTAGGTTCTGAATGAATGTTTATGTGCTGTGTGGGTACACTCCTCATAATAAAAGCTGAAATCTTGTTGCCTGCCAATGCCTGCAAATTTGCCTGCAAAACCTGCCACTGTGGCTATGGGTAAATTAGGTCTCTGAGCACATTTACCTCCAGTAGAATCTTCAGAGTTGTCACAATTTTCTTCATAATGATACGATAATACAGTGTATTTTACACCAGAGAAACTCATATATTTCTTATTCCTCATTCAATTCTCAACACAATGGTATGATTTTTTCGAGAAAAATATATACTCACAATACAAGGGCCTCGATAGGCCAGAGTTTTCCCAGCTTGTGCCAAAAAACAGGAGTTTTGATGCTCTTCACCATCAGAGTCGCATACAGGATTGATTTCCACATCAGAGCATTTCGTATGCTTATCAACTGAAATTGGAAATGAAAAGAGAAATTAACTCAAAACAGTAATTAGGTGGAAGGAAATAATATTTCATAATTAACTGAATTGCTTCCCAAGTAAATTCGGTGAGCTGATGATTCTGACAGTGAGTACAGATAAATAATTACCCTTTGCAACACAATCAAAGGAATAGGTTTTAGTCAACAATCTGGATAAATCATCTAAAATATCAAAATGAATGAAAAGAAAAAATAACAATGGGTAAAATCTCATTAAAACTTAGCAATCAAGTTTTCCTGTTAAAATATAAGTCCAGAGAAAGCACTTCAGCAATAGTTAGGTTGTTAATTTACTCAATAAAGTGACATCTGTTTCACCTTCAGAATAGTTATGCATTCATGTATATTGAACCCAATTTTCATGAATATTGATTATGCAACCAGATATTTATATAATGAGAGAGATGCCATTAATTTTTATGATGATTCATTGATAATTTCTTAACAGAGAACAATGAACAGAGTACCTACATTTGGCATAATGATAAGTGATGAAACTGTACATCCGATATGATGAAGAGAAATTCATTTTAATCAACCAATCATTTTAGTCTTTCATACATACATATGTACATACCAATCATGCTGTTCCCTTCTGGGGTAGGCACAGTCACTAAGTTTCACTCATAAATATATATATTTGAACTCCTACCTTTGCTTCAATAATAATTTCTCCATACTGACCTGTACTTGCAAACCTCTTTTGCCTCATTTATCCCCATACACTGCTTCATACATGCCCTCCTGTTTTTCAGACCCCTAATATTCCTCCTCCTAAGAATTTCCTCAACCACATTCAACCTCAACTTTCTCAGCCTACCTCTCCCTCTCGCACCATTCATTTTAATCTTATATACATATCTGTTTTGTTATTCAACTCTCATCCATTCTCTCAACATGGCCAAACCAACGAAGCACACTCCTTTCATATATGTCCATTACTGGAGTATCTAACCCACATTCATTTATTACTCACTCATTCCTGACCCTGTCCATCCTACTTTTGCCGCAAACACTCCTCAGATAACTCTTACCCGTGGCGTTTTGTCTACTCACATGTTTATCCTGATATACCCATGTTTCACTACCATACAACAAAGTGGGGAGAAGTTTACTTTAGTGTACTGCAATTTTTGCTTCCTTAGACAGGCACTTATTCCTAAATATGCTCTGCATGCTGCCTACCACTTTCCTTCCAGCATTCGCATGTCTCTTTATCTCCTCATCTATCTATCCCTCTTTTGCAAACATCTTACGTAAGTACACAAAATCATCCACTTGTTCAATTACTTCACCATTCGCCCTCATCATACAGTTATTCTCCCCATTCTCTTTATCAAAAACTACTACTTTAGTCTTGCACACATTTACCCTCAATTCCATTCGCTCTGTTGATTCATAAAACTTATGCACAAGCTTCTGTAATCTGTGTCGGCTCTCTGAGATCAAAACAGCATCATCTACATATAGTAGAACTTGCACATTTGCATTTACAATCAAAACACCATTGTTTTCCCTCCATGCATCTATTACACATTCATCCATAAATACATTAAACAGCCATGGTGACATTATGCATCCTTGCTTTATGCCCTGTTTTATTTCAAACCAATCACTCAGAACTGTGTTAATTCTCACATCATGCAGAAATATTCTTCCACTTGATCCACTTATCATTATGCTAATTTCATGGTCATTTTTAATTCTGGATTTTTTCCATAAACCAATATTTTGACTTTATTTATAGTCAGACCTCAATTTCACTCTGCCAGAATTGCCATGACATAAGCAAAGTTTGGCATGCTGAATGTTTCTCCATTCCAATAATCTGAGTATTCTGGTGTTTAAGGTTTTCATGAGATTTCTTTTTTGCTTTTCAGTTTTGGTTACAATTTAATATGATATCATTTCATTACTATCTCTTAAATTCTCCTTAGATTTTTCCTGCAACAGTGAGGAGACATACAGGGGACAAGCCTTGGAGATTAGAGCTTTCTTCTCCTTAGAGACCCTTGCACAAGCAAGGAAATTCTTCACCACAGAATCCATCCTAATGTCTTCAATGAAGGTCTCTTTAAGATTTATCTCTCTCTCCATTTATCTCCATTTTGGTGGAGGTATGTCTTCCATCAAACCTTCTTCCTCTTAATTTTTCTCAAATTTTTGAAAAAATATTCTGAAAACACAATTTAGGCACTGATTTTTGGATGGCATTGATCTCAACTGTGTACCACTCTAAAATTAAGCCAATCAATGTTTAAGTTGTAAGTACTCACCACATTCAAACTGAGGACATGGCCGGTGTGATAGGCTCAGACACACCCGTCGGTGTGGGACACAGACTTGGTCATCATCACATGTACTGCCATCACATGGATCAATACTCAAGCAGGATCCATACTCAAAGTCACCATCACCCAAACCGGCACACCTAGGTTACGAATGAGATGAATGGGAGAGAAACAGTATTAATGTCAATCCAAGAAAAATGAAGGCACTAACATTTAGCGATCAACATTCACATCTCTACTCAGAGGGTTTCTCAAAGTGGGTTGGAATCAGGGAGGTGAGGAGGCACTGAGGCCATTTGCACCATTTATCATGTAAGAGTAGGAGGGGCAAGGAAAGGATTATATGGGTGATAGAGGAGAGGAAGAGAGAAACTGTGCTTCAGTGCCTACTCTTAGCAAAAGGTGACCTCAGTTTATCCTTAATGTGATCATCTTTGGACAGTCATTTTATTTTAAAATAAGTCATTCTCAATGCATACAAGTAAGTTTGGTAATTGTAATGAAATTCCCCATGCTGTGCTCAGATTCTTGACAAATGAGAAATCGTGAGAAAAAATGTTGATAATCAAACTCCATTCAGTGTTTGCAAACTGGAGCCAAATTCACATGATTCCATGACAGTTAATATCCCCTCAGATGGACAGAAGAATTTACTTGAAGTGTTCCCCAGATGGCACACAGAGAGAAGTTGAGTATCCACTAAACATTTCTGGTATTGCCAGGATTTAAGCTCCCAGCTTTGGGATGGAAACTCAGTATTCCAGCACCAATTGGAATTGAAAAAGAGCAATTGTGCCTATGACTGGGCTAAAATTCATCTCATACAGTTGCTTTCAAAATTTGCATCTCACATTGAATGGTGCATATTGCTTTAGTGTCTGCAATTGGAAGGTCTGGAGCAAGAGGAAGACTGTTTGATGAAGATGGTGGAGGGTGTAACTGAATAATGAACATTTCATCAGATACACCAGGGTTGAAATTCGCCATGAAAAAATCATTTGACTTGACAGGGATTCGATCCCGGATCTCCCAATTGCCAGTCAGGTGTGTTAGCCAGTTACACCAAGCCATCTTCCTTCAAAGCGAATTTCGAGGGGGGTTTATGCAAACTAGATCATGTGCTACTAGCTGTGCACACACCTGACCAGCAATTGAGAGATCCGGGTTCGAATCCCGGTCAAGTCAAATGATTTGTTCATGGCGAATTTCAACCCTGGTGTATATGCACCCATGCAAGTGACTTCGTACCAAATCATTTGTTAAATGCAATGATTGGTAATTTCATCAGATAATCAAGCTTCAAGGTAACAGTTTAGGCCTTCGGGGTGAGATACTTTCATTTTGACAAGAATGGGATTTCAAAACGGTATTGTTGAATACCATGTATATGATAAAGCTACACTGATCTTGAAGTGTTCCCCAGTCATTCTTGCATTCACCCTTTTTACAGAAACTTATTCATGTATCATTCATGAGGATATTACCTCAGGAACTATTGTATAATTCGCCAGATACCTGTGGTACACTCTTTCTCAAGGTATTTTCTGCATGCTAAATCAGTTTGATGCATCAGTGCTTCTGAGGAATATAGCACAAGATGCATGCTTAATGAAAAGTTAAATGTATTTTTGATATTTGATTATTGGTCTTTCAACTTTCCAGCCAGACATAGCAGTTTATCATGCATAATTACCTAAATACTTATGCCAATATCATTAAAATTCCTGCTACATACATAAAGCTACCAGAAGCATCACCATCTACATATGAGGTAAATTAATTTACTTCAATATCTTTACTATGTCTTTCCCATGGCTGAGGTCAGCTAATGCAATGAAGATAACTGTTGAATAGAGATGAAATGAAATGGCAGAGGCAGTAATTCAGGTTAAAATGTGTTTGACTTAAAGGTACATTTTTATAGGACTAATTGGCAGGGTTATATCATTCATAAATTAATTAAGATCTGTAAAAATCTGGCTGGATGGAAGAATTTCGGTCAAATATATTGCGAGGCATTGATTATTCCCTGATAGTTACTTTGCAAGGCAGGAGCTGGGGTAAGTTCTGCCATTTCGGCCACATGTTGGGGAATAGTGAGGAGGACAGTTGCATGGCAGAGCAATCAAATCCAGCTCTTTCCCCGAATCAGCTTCATCCAAGAGACCCTTCAGGCTCATGCTCTGCGATGCCTCCACGCCCCACATTTCTCCACACTGGCGCTTGCTACATGTCTTTTCTCCTGCATAGCAACTACACAGGTTACAATCCACATAAAACCATGATCCATGCTCTGCAAAAATACATGAATCATACAATTAAAATAAAATCTAGAAATTCACTCAAAATACTAAAATGTAAGTCTCAAAGGATATAGAAATACTCTAGAAATTAAGTCTGAGAAATCTAGAAAATAAGTATGTCTTCATGTATACAAGTAAATTTTAGCAACTAAAAGCACTTAGTAGTTTCAATAAGACTTGAATGATTTTTCTCAAACAATTTCTTCCTTCATATCATTGATTTTGGTTGGTACAAATATGCTTATCATGTTTTTGGTATGTTACATCACACCCCTTTGTATTATTCTTTTACATATTTTTGTGCACTCTTGGGAGTCAATATTCCTTTTTGCGCAGCAAACATATATGCAGTGTATTAAGTTTATTAATTAATATGCCAGACTCTCCCTCATTCCTAAAATGTCAAGTTGGGAGAAAAAGCCCAAAGGTAAATCACTTGGGACTCAAAAAGTATTTGAAGCAGAATTGTAATCGAGCAGCGATAATTTTTTATTCACCCAAACAATTTCAAACAGAATTCTCCTGCTTACAGGATTTTGTGAAGATTCATCTTTTGGGCCTGCTGCATTTGTCAGCATTGAAGCAATAACAGTTTCTTCCCCATTACATGTCAGGAGTCACCTTCAAGTCAAAGTGACACGAGGCATCTTTGACCTGAAGATGCCTCCTGAGATGAAGAAGAATCTGTTGTCACTTCAAAGCTGACAGAAGCTGACTTAAGCGTAACCAGAAACCATAACTGCAAAATTTTGTGAGCTTTCTGCTCAGAGTTATGCAATTCAGATTGGTTTTAGAAAATAGACAAAGAGCTACAAACCTATTTTCCTACTCCCTATCCAACATGAGTCAAGCGGAAAGCATGACAGGGGCTGACAGTGACCTACAATAGCAACCTCACGCACTCCTTTTGTTGTGATGGAAGCCATTCCCCCAGGAGGTAAAGGAGAGCTACATTGGCATACTTTGTAACAGCCACGCTCCTTCATGTTTGCAGACACTGGTATATGCATGAAAGAGCCTTTTGGAACCACATATTTCGACAGCTCTCCAAGCCTGCAACCTAGAAGAAAGAGAGAGGAAGAAATTATAGGGTCAATGTACATGTAAAATGTCTATGGCTTATTCTTAATGAAGCATTTAATGTACAAACCTGAGTGAGCTATGTCAGTACTTAAGCAGTATATAATTCACAATGCATAATTTTTTATTATAGCAGGAAAAGAAAATATTTTACTGACACTTCGCTTCCCAAGTAAATACAAAATGAAAAGATGACAAAACTATTTTCATCCAGTCCATTGTGTCACTATAGAACATATTTTTAGGTATGATGTCTAAATCATGTCTCATCATACACCATTTTATGAAACGACATTAGGTAGCCGGCAAATAAAATCAGTTTAACTAATAATAACTCTCTCCTCTGGATGAGAAGCTGACAATCACAAAAGGACAATGCAGATGTAGGGGATAGTTTTAGGCCTAAAAGGGTTTATCTTCCAAAGGAAAAACAGTCTTAGTAGTTGATAAAGTCATAACTACAATGGTGCACGCTATTGCTGACCCCCACAAGGAATTCCATTACCCAAAGTTAACACAGCAATTCACCCCCCCTCAAAGAAAAGATAATTTGTAAGAAAACGAGTTATTTACATAACCATTAGAAAAATTTGAGAATATAGAGTAATAATAAAAGAGAAGTGATGAGGAAACTACATCCCACCTATTGTACAAAGCCCAAATAACTGCAAACACTTGGAATAGGTACCTGGACCTCTTGACGACTAATGGGTATCAGAGATCTGTCCATTTGGAACATCCTGGCCTTTAGCATATATGTATAAGCATATATTTTGTACACATTTTCAATGCAATGGTTTTTCTGTTTGTAAAACTAAAAATATTAATTTTCAACAAAATTCAACAACTTTTGGCCTAATGCAAGAAATCACTATCGCAAGCAAATTTTACTCATATTTTTCCTGAGGTATCAGGAAATGTAATTGAAGTACTTTCATGCCGTTAGAATTCAAGAAACTAGATCCAAAAATTTGAGCACTAAGGTAACACCTATTAGAATTATTTGTCAGTTTTTCAAATTTCAAGCACTTTGGAGGAACTGAAGATGAAAAAGAAATTTTTTCGATAATTTTTGCTCATTAGCATGCCCCTATGCAACTTTTCCACTTAATTTGCATTTCTATGCACAAAATTTGCTTTCTTTGACCTACTCTTGGCATCACATCTTCTAATTAGACATAGGTACCAGAAACTCTCATTACACCGCTGATCAACTGTCTGTCTTTATTTACTTTTGAATGGCAGAAAAGAAAATCACTGTCCAGAATAAAAGTACTTTGAAACCTACTGTGAGTCATGTGTTTTAAATCTTTATGTCTAAGAAGTAACATTATTTTGCAACTTGGCATATTGTATTGGAATCAATGCAAATACCTTTACAGACTAATATTACTCATATTACCTGGAACACAGGAGTAGGGCTGGCATGGCTTTCCTGGAACGCAGCTTCTGTTAACTATGCAAACTTCTGAAATGTCACATGTGTTTATCTTGCATGGTGCAGTGACCCTGTCTATCATTTGGGTCAGCCTCTGCTGCTCATCACTCTGGGTCTGCTTGGATTGCTGCTGGTGCTGAACTGGCGTGGGAGGCAAGGAATCCACTGCAGCACCCTCGTAGTATGGCCGTTTGCTCGGAGAAAGGAATGGCCAAAGAGAAATACATCCAGAGATCTGTAGGGACGGAGGTGAGAGGCGTGCACATATGGATGCTGGAGTGAGGTGATGATCCTTTGGCATCTGGGACCAATCTGTGCATTGGGAGACTAGTTCAAGGCAATCCTCACTGAAAGAAAAATTATGAGTTGCAAAAATATTGGTTTACGAGCCATTTTAGCAAATATAATTTGGCATAATTTGGTGAAAAAGACTCATGCTGATAGAAAATAAAAGTAGCTTTGTAAACACAACAAAAATATTAATCACAGAGCACAAGTGGTTTCACCCATTGGGCATCGACAGAGGGAACCTTTTACTGCACTCACTGATTACACCTTAATGAGTGAAACGTGTGTGCAGTGACTAAAAATGTTTGTGTAATGCACAAAGTTTCTTGCGCTTTCTCTCTCACATGACATTGATTATTGTTATGATGACAATAATTTTATTCATCCTGGAGACACTTAGCCTTCCACCCCAATGAATCTGTAGCTGATGTTTGGTTTGGTCAGCTAGAGATTGAAGAGACTTGTGTTAAGTTTCACTGTTGTTTATTGTTCCGATGTCAATACAAGACTGGCTCGTAGGGCCAAGGGCTTCAGTATTTATACTGAGAGCAACCATTCAAGAATATGCTATATAATTTCCAGAAAATGCCAGAACAATGTTCTAGAACAGTTGAAAAAGTGAGAGAAAAAAGCATTAACAACTAATGAACTCTGAGACTGGGAATCGAACCCAGGCTGCCCGCTTGACAGGCAAGCAAGCTAGCCCTGAGCCACTGCGCTGGTCAGCCTGGCAGGAAGCAAGAGTGCTACTTGTTTTGTTGGAATTTGGGTGGTGTGGAAGGACAGCAGTTGATGGGTTTGCCACAAATCAGAGGCTGTGGCTGAATTTTTCATGGACCCTAATCAACTTCAAAAATCATCTTACCTGCTCTTCCCAATCCCCCAGCCTCATATTTCCATTGACTGGAATGATTACAGCAAATATTAGGCTCAGCAATGAGGTGGCTCAAGCCACCTCCTACCATCACTCCTCAATCACCACTCCCCATCCTCCTGGGTCTCCTACTTTCTTTTGTGGTGGAACACTGAGGAATGTCAATGAGGGACGACTTGCAGAGCTCATCTCTAAGGGGACTGGGATAGTGTGATGGCTGGAGTATTGGCTTCCTATCTCAAAGACCCAGGTTCCATTCCCAATAGTGGTGGAGAGTTTTCAGGGGATCCATCCAGGCGATCCAGGGTGCTATATAGAGAGCACTCCAAGTTCAATACTCTGACCACCTGTTAACCTTCCAGTGGGTGTGTGTGAGCAGAAATTTGTCTGCCTTTAAATAAAAAACCCATGCCCCACTGTTGAAGGGGCTCACAGCCTGAAAAGACTCTAGGTATTCTCCAACAACCCAAATTGATTTAAGAATGCCTTGTCATCATGTGGCAAAATAGTACATGAACAGTGCTAGTCAGTATCAAAGTTGACAAGTCTGAGAAAAGGACGCCTGCTGGAAGTTTATTTGGTGACTCCCTAAATAACTTTTGGGAAGGGAAGAGAATACCAATGCAATATTTCTCTCTACCCTTTCACTTCTCCTCAATCCTTACCCAACCAACCAACCATCCTGAAAGGTAAAAATACCTCAGCTACTTCCACAAGTAAGCCATTAACCAAAGTTTACTTCCCTCTTGCAATGACCACATTTGTTTTGTCATGTTTACAAAGCTACTTTTACTTTCTATCAGCATGAATCATTTTCACCAAGCTATACTGTGTTACATGTATGAGACCGTTATAACATTCTACAACTTCGGCAAATTTCTAAGGAAGCATTGTTCAAGCAAAACTATGATTTGGTCACTTATTTCCTTCCAACTTCATTTCAATGGTATTTATATTTAACAAAAGGATTAGATTTAAAATTTAAGAATATGGCAACTTACATGCAAATACGACTATCGTGTGATGTTGGGTGACAAGGGTTAAGTTGTAATGCACAGGCCACAGCTTTCCACGTCAAGGGTGAGCAACTGAGGGTGAAAGGAGATGTTGCCCCTGAGGATGAGAGTTGAGCAATGGTGCTAGTGTTGCGAAGAGGGATTCCTGGGATTCCAAGCCCTTGAGGCAAGAACAGACGGCCAGTATCTTCCCACAAGGCCACCAAGTGACGAGCTGCCATATCAGATTCTGGATCACACGAGCGAAACAACTCAGTGGGACGGTTGTTGAAATTGGTGCAGTAGTTTAACCCCTCACAGCCAAGCTCACATGGCTTGTCGACTGTCAAAGGAAACATAAGTATGTTTCAGTCAATGAAAAGTAGCTAGTAAATAATGGGAAAAGCATGCATCAATTTGGCAAGTAAACATTCAAAACCAACTACATATAATCATTTGATGATCAAGGCAAGGATTTGTTCCTGTTATCAGGTATACTAATGTATTTCAAATGTTCATCCCACACTTGACGATAAAACTACCGCACACATTCTAATACAAGTTGCACCTTGTATCACTAAAAAATAGCATGGTGTCTTTTAATAGCAATGTGTTTATTAGTGTTCTGTATTATGAAAGATCTTATACAACCCATCATGCTAAAAAGTCCAATTTTTCCAATCATTGGAAGAATGGAGGACCTCATTAACAAAGAAGTAAAAAAGTCAGTTAAGGGTAACTTTCATTTCTGATGGTAGAGATGTAGTTTTCATGTGTAGCTATTATTAGGTTAGTGAATATATATTTCCTATTTTCTAGTTTAAATTGTTTGTAGCATGAGTGACAGGTATTTAATGAGGAGAAATGAATTTTCCCCAAAGAGAAGGAGTTGAAGAGAAAAAGATTGAATTGATTTGTGATTTGGCAACTTAAGGCATGAAATTGCAACATTTGTGTGTAGTGTAGCATCATGTAAACATAAAATTATCCCTATGTCTTCTGACCTTCATCAATGCAGTGAGCCAAGTTCACTTCGGTGACGGACTGAAGGCATTCTTGATGGAATGTGTCCCAGCCTCTGGCCCATTCATTCGAGTATGTCACGGCACATAAGCGTCGGCACGATGGATTCACTGCTCTGCCACAGCACTGAAGTTTGGCTGAGTCCATCCCCAATCTTTCTATTCTTGATGTTGATGTGGAATATCCTGAGTTATCCGATGGATCTCCACCACTGGAACTGGAGCCCCCCAAGCCTCCTGAGTCTGCACCTCTCAAGAAGCACTGCCACATCTTGTCCTGCAAGAATTTTTAGTGTCTTAAGGCCTATTTACACAATGCATGTACCTCTGTGAGCTCATTTGTGACCTTTTGCATTGAAACAATCACCAAATCAGAATGAGGGCTAATTTCTGGACACGACCTCATGCATTCGTGCAAGTTGTTGTGTTTACATGATGCATTTTTAAAAGAACCTGCATTCATGCATGAACCCACGTGGTTGTGTGCACCATGCAAGAGTCCCTTATAAAAAGAACACATGCCGTGTATACTCGGATATATGTCTATAAATATCTCCCTTTTTTCAGCCGATTGCTATCTTCAACTAGCAGCCGAGTTGCTAAATCAGGTGACTTTTTTGCTGTCAATGTTTTTGCGTCTGGGCTGCATAAAACCATGTGTATCTCTAAGACTCATAAGCTACAATGAATTTTTCCGTGCATTGCACAAGATTCAGGTTTTAAGGATCAAATTAGAACCTACCATTGTCAGATACACTTGGTAGGTACTTCCGCTTTTTGATATTAATGCATCCCTCAATGACCCTTTGGTTGCACAAATATGGCTGAATCAGCACAAAAACATTGGGAATTCCCAGTTAACCATGTGCCACGGGCCATAAATATACTGCTCGATAACTTGCATATGCTTTATACTATTGGTGAAATCAGTTTGACAAAATGAAATTAAGCACCCTGAGTATTTATCAATGTAATGAAATGAAACGAAAAAAGTCGACTTTGATACAAAAAATCTGGAATCGCTCAGCTTCCGTGCTTCCCAGTGCACAGATGGCCAAATAAGTCAGTTAAGATCCTTTGCTAGCTTCATGAGTCCCGTAGTATATATTTCTTTTCAAGACCTGAATGTGTGGAAAGATACCCCTCTTCTGGAAAACAAGTATTCACCTTCCAATAGCCATCTTCTTAAAGGGCACCTTCCCAAGGGAGGATGTATGTATGTACAGGCAGCTTATCCGAATTGCGAAAAATTCCAAATAATCACCACATCTAATTTAACTTCGCTTTTTGTCTCTTCGTTACATGTTGGGATACCCAATTGAGCACAAAATCTCTTTCTGGAATAAATATAGTTGAACCTGCATAAGTGAGAACTAGATTAGCAAGAAAACTCGATAAGTGACACAAATCGCCGGTCCCATCTTTTTCACCTCCGAGAAACTCATGTGAGAATGTAAAAATCTCAACAAGCGATAGTCGTTTTTCCCATCCAGACCTCTGTAAGTAGGACCGCCTTGCCCTACACATCGCCGGGCTTACTTTGCTTGAGAAATTTTGAATGTGTTTGTTTTAGTCTACAATATATATATCTAGATCCAATAGAAGCGATAAAATAGAGAGATACATTGCCGAGCAGAGAGGCAAAATAATTAATTCTTCCCACGCACAATAGGTGGCCATAATAAAAACGGAGATCCACTCCGAACACTCAATTTTACCAGCATACACTTGATGATTTCACCTCCCAATAACGTTCTACTTGCTCCTAACATGACTGGTGTTCTATCATGATGGTGACCCTCTACCACAAAGCAATACGCTGGCTTGCAGGGTAGAATATAGGAGTAGGTATAAGTGAGAGAGTCTTCCAGAAAATTCAACAAATTGTATACTTTGACAGGTCATACAAACACACTGTAATACAGTACAGTACGAACAAAGTTTTGTTGGGCAATACGTGTCGATCGCTGAGGGAGGTGCATCGAGTCCTCAGGGTGTCTAAATAAAATATTTAAGTGTATTGTAGAGTGACAAACTTAACATTTCTTTGTTACACTGACAATAAGTATTTCTTTATTCCCTGTGCATTTATCATCCAGTTTCCCTTGTTTAGACTTCAGTAAGTAGGAGAAGCAGGTGCTAGACCTTGATTTTAAGTGAGATACCTCAACAAGCTAGAAAAGATCTCCCTCCCCTGGACTCGTGCTTATCCAGGTTCGACTGTATTTTATTTTCTGTCTATGTTAAACACCGCCAGTGTATAACATCACCTCTATTGTTAACGACCAGATTTTTTTCCTCCAGCATTACCAAGACTTGCGCTGTGAACACTAAGTGTTCAACAGCCAATATCAGAAAAAGGGTTGACGATTATGATCCCCACATTCTCCTCAACAAAGACGAATACGATGACATAACTTCTTCATCACGCAATAACGTGGGCACCCGCCTCGAAGGACGCTGTGGACAAATAATCAGCTGATTTTGTAGCAGCTCAAGATAGTATCAATAAATTTATTAGAAGTTTTTCTTTTTTAAATTTTGGTTGCTCTTTGCTTCAATACTCATCTGTGCACCTTAAACGGTTTCGCTGTTTCAACCATGAAACAAGGAAATAAAAGTTTTTTCATGACAGACTCCTGAGTTGTCTGTGCTCGGAGGACAACGCAGCATGCTTTCTGACAATCTGGATTTGTTGACTCATTGCAGCAGTAAAGATCTGTAAATTTAAAAACTGCCTCATACATGGGTGACGGATTTTAGTCAATATTTCCAGCTGAAAAGGAGACTTAGACTCATACTCAAAGATAAACGGTATCTAGTTTAGCCAAAGGCTTGGCAGAACTTTTAAGGCAATAAATAAATTTCATATCTATAAGCCGCTGTTACAAGAAATTGCCACCCATTGAAGACCAGACGTAGAAACTTGTGTAAAGGCTGCTTTACACGGTACATTTTATTGTACAAACGAATTTATTAATTCTTTCATGAGGAAAATTGTATCGTGTAAAGTGGTGATTTGTATGATTGCCTGAATGACTGCACGGGAAATTGAACATGCTCTAAAGCCATTCATTTTATTGAACAATCTGTGATACATTCGTTTGTGCAATAAATGTGCCATGAAAAGTGGCCTAAAAACTTATTCAATTGAGCTTAAGCATAAACCTACATTATCCGAGAATAGTTTCAATAATTTACAAGTAATTCCTCAAAGTACAACCACATTACTTTAGAGGTCTTACTTTTGAAGTGTATGCATTTAATCAGACCGCACTGAAAGGCATGGAAACATGTTTTTGATTCCTTACAATTGGGTGTGGGGGTCCGCAACCACCGGCCACCAAACCCTCGACGACAGACTCCTGCGTTGTTTGTGTTCGGAGGACGACGCGGCATGCTTCCTGACAATCTGGATTTGTTGCCTCATTGCAGCAGTGAAGATCTGTAAATTAAAAATTCCCACATGGGATGAAGAGAGACTTTAAAAAAATAAACATATATCTTGTAGCATTCTTTACCTGTTTTTAGAGACAAATTTTGAAACAAATATATAAAAATATTTAAAGACATGTATACACAAATTTAAATATTTTGTTAGCTGAGAAAAGCTGGAATGGAATGAAGGGTTGCATTTATATGAATGTTGAATTCCACATTAATGTGGAATAACAACATTACTTTCATTTACAATGTTGAGTACATTCCACGAAGTCACGCCTGAGACAACAATGTATGATAAATGGAGTCAATTAATTATTATTGTTGCAAAATACATCTACATACTACCCCGCGAACCGCCGCATAAGTATGTGGCGGGGGGTGGTAGGTCCCCAGCCGTGTAAAGATGTAAAATTTTTGGAGGTGAAATGGTAACATATCTTATGGGAGTGTATTTAGAGGAGCTCACCCAGGAAACACAATAAGTTGCAGAAACGTTGCAAAAAGGTTACCCCAGGTTGCGTAGGTTGCAAGTTGTTTTGCAACGTTTCCGCAATGTCGTAATTACGTCGCCATGAAACTTGTTCAGTCAGAAAAAATTAAAGTAGAAAATAGTTGAGAATGAGGATTTAGGGAGTAAATATGGTTTCTTCGTCTTCTGAAAACAATGTTGATAGTTGTGAGTGGGATATTCACAAAGTGTTACAAAAATATTGCAGCATGTTGCAGGTTGCACAGCAACATTCTTGCAATGTTATTGGCTACAGCACACTTAGAAAACTATTTAAGTAGGAAATAGGCAAAAAAGCATTGGTAACAAATCATCTGGGTCTTAATGCTTGTCATCCAAGTAAATGATAGTCAGTGGATACACTATTTTTTTTGTAACTGTGAACATTGAAAATTTTTCCAAACAAAGGAGTTAGTTAGACAAGGAGGAAACAATGTGACGGAGGGTGTGTTTGGAATGATGTATTATATCTTCTGAAACAGTGTCGGGATGCAGTTTTCCTTCCGGGGGAACTTGAGAGCAGGCGTAAAAAAAGGCAGTTTAGTGCCACACGAAGTTGTGCCTGTGTTATTGGTGAGATATATTTAAGGTTTACATAGAATACCTATGTACTGATTTGAGGAAATAATGATTTCGTCATCCTGGTGTACAA
Source organism: Ceriagrion tenellum (assembly GCA_963169105.1). Taxonomy (NCBI): domain Eukaryota; kingdom Metazoa; phylum Arthropoda; class Insecta; order Odonata; family Coenagrionidae; genus Ceriagrion; species Ceriagrion tenellum. Next base: position 16,213,456 of record OY720638.1, read on the forward strand.
AATGAAAGTTATCATTTCAGATGCTTTTAGATCCAAGCCAACTTTGGCTTCTTATGACTATAAGGAGGTGAAAGAGAAAATCATCGAATGGCTCAGACATGCAAATACTAGGTGTCAGAGGCAAGAGCACAAAGGTGGAAATAAGTGAATTAAAATTTTGTAATAAATATTTGAGATAAAAGCACATCTTGAATATTATATATAAAGGGTTGCATGAGTGTTGCAAATATGCTTCCCAGAGGTTGCGATAATGTTTCCATGTAGGTTGCTATTACGTTGCAGTTACGTTGCAGGAACATGGTAGAGAGGACTTTTGGCTGCTTTTGTGACGTTACCAGAACGTTTCAGCAACTCCACAAAGGTTGCAGTGCAACGTTTCTGTCACATTTTCACAACTCATTTGGTTTACAGGGCAGTTTTTATTGTGGTGGCTTATCGTGCATGGAAAGAACGAGTTTTTGTACCTATCTGTTTGGCAGAGTATCTCTCTTATTCTATTGCATCTGTCAGACCTAGAAATGTTGTGAGGCGTGATGATAATATTCTCTGTGTCACTCTGAAAAACACCAGTTCTGAATTTCTCAAGCAGCCCAAGCCTAGCGTGCAGTCTCCGAGTCTCTAGGGGCTCCCACCTTAATCCCTCTAACAGTTGTGTGACACTATATATTCGTATGTAGCAGTTTTTAATGAAGCTTGCTGCTTTTCTTTGTATTTTGTTATTTTTTTGGGTAAAATCTTTAAGACCAGGGCCCCAAATGCTCACGGCATATTCGAGGTGTGGCCTAGCTAGAGCGAAGTAACATCTCTCTTTTACTTTTTCATCCGAGGACCTTCCTATTATATGCTTATCAAAGCCTAGTTTCTTTAATGCTGTGCTGCTTATGTTTTGTTTGTGTTCCCCACGATATATCTCTACACTCAAATCATAAAATTGGTATTCAGTCATTACCCACATAGCATGCAAGGTTGCAGCAAGTTTGCATGAATTTAGCGTATAGCATGCCAAGATTGGCAATCTTAATGCAGGCCTGCCGCAAAATTGCGGTTTCATTCTTGTCATGACAAGGTGCTGCAAGGTCACCACAGGTTTCATTCTTGTCATGACAAGATGCTGCTAGGTTACGGCAGGTTTCATTCTTGCTTGAAGCTTGCACAGGACTTGCGTGCAACTTGTAGTACAAGTTTGCAGCAAGCTTGTGGCAGGTGCAGTAGTCGGATTGTAGCAAGCTTGCTGCAAGCTTACATTTTCCCAATGCAAACTTGCTATCTTGCAATGACAAGCTTGCTGCAGGCCTGCCGCAAGCTTGCTGCAGGCCTGCCGCAAGCTTGCTTTGCTCTCTGGGTAGGGGGATACAACTTCATTTCAAATAAATTAATAGGGGAAATGGGAAAAATTCGCCAATCAAGGCTTCCTGCAACACGGATGCTAATTCACACTGGTTCTAATCAATCAACCAAGCTTCGCCATGCGAAGATTCAACGCGTCTTTCCTGAGTTTCTCACGTCATGGGAGAATTTATCTTCGCATGATATCGCTAAAATGCAGTTATTTCTTACGAACTCTTTGCAGTGCCTATTATTAATTCCGATATAATTTTCTCCGCCATCCATTAGTCTATCCGTAAACATTTTCTATGCAGCACTGATTAAAGGCGTGTTTATACACATACGTGTATACACGATTCATGTACTCGCGGAAGCACATGGTTGAACAAATGCTTCAAATTAGAGGGACTATTTCATGGCCAAGCGTTCGTGTATTTGTGGAATTTTGGTTATTTACACTGAGCAATTTTATAGGTGAATGTTTTCATGTATCTACTCGCGTGGGTATATCGTGTTAACACGGCTGAATGTAAATGTACCACGCGGTGTTAAAAATAAATGTAGACAGTACCGCAACATGTTTGGCCGCACTGAGTGCCCTACAATGCAATGTATGCAGAATTTTGAGCATACTCGATGGATAAACAAGACGGACTCATGCGCAGCATTCTCACCGTAAGGCGGCAGGAACGAACTGTTTTGCCGGAGAAAATTCGACTTCGTTAAGTAACGTAGATATGTCAGAAATAGACTGTAAGAGGAATTTTAATGCACAGTTCAACGGTGAGGTTTGTGACACACAGTAAATCACATACAAGCGTTTCCTGATGAGATGTTTCGCTCGCGGCGCGCACATCCAGACGCTCCCACAACTTCTCATGCAGACATCTCCCGCAGGGCTATGAACACTATTACGCTTGACGCTCTTTACCCTTCTTCCACTTGAATAAATCGAATAGATTTCCAAAGCAGTATAACAAGGCAAGAAATATCAAATGATTAGAGGTAGAAAAGTACACGAAAAAATTGAAATATTTCATTTGACTAATGTTCTGTGCACTTCAGTGGATGAAAAATGGATACTTAGTCCTGCATAGAAAGGATTCTATTTCGTGAACAAATCCTCTTATTGAGAGACGAAGAAATACAATTTTGACATGATAATATTCGTAGTAAGTTTGCGTAGAGGCGTTGTGTAGCATTTGGGCTTCCAGGCGAGATTCGTTTTAAAATGTCCTATTGAATTCAGTGAGAGAATAGTGCAATAGATTGTTTGGCACAGAAAAAATCTGGAATCCATTTTTGGTGTATCACTCCACCAGCAGCTCCACTGTACTTTTTCAACGGCAATTTACAGGTGAAGGTAATAAAATGGCGGTAGAATATTTTGAGTGAACAACCACTGATAATTCTGACGAGTAACCCAAAATATGGCTTCTTTTTCTAAAAGGTACGAGTAGCTTCATATTTTTGAGTATTCTACCGCACAATATAGGGTTTTTGAAAGTTTGAAAGTTGAAAGAAAGAAAGTAGGAGTAACTCCTCCAGATTTCTTTACTTTCATGGTCCTATCTACGTCTACTGTTTCCGTTATTGCCTCGCCATACCAATACTATCCACTCTTCTCCATCTCGGCCAGAAAACATATTCTCCCTCTTCCCCTTCTTCAACACTTGTGTGCAATTGTTTTAATTCCCCTTACCCAAGCTATCACCGGTCAGTTCCCCTGCTTTCCTACACAATACTTCTGCCCTTCCTAATTTTTTAAAATGAGAAGTCGATCTGTTACCTCCACCATGCCCTTGCTATCTTTGTTTCTATTCTTAGTCTATTTAAGTTCCCGGGACATCATACTTCCCATCTCTGAATCAATGCTCTTCCCTTTCCCTGCCTTTTGCATCCCCATCATCATTTTCTTTGCAACCAACCGTTTTCTAATCTTAGTGGCCCTTACCACACCTACCGTAGATTTCGCCACTAACTCAATTCCTTTTTCCAAACTTCCTCATTCATCTTCTATTGACTTCACTCCTTGATCCCCTCCAGAACTTCATTGGTCTACTATTGATACTTTTCCTTCTTCATCGTCCCAGTAAATACGCCTGTCTTCCGCTTTCACACCCTTCATGTTTCCTGGCTTCTTTCAAGTAAACCTACTTCGAGGCTGACACCTGAACCATGTATTTATGATCACAGGGTTAATTTTTCTGACGAAACTCCACTTCACTTGTGTAACATCTATATTTTTACATTCGAGTAATTTATATAAATTTTTAATTTTTGTTGTATTTATGGTATGAATTTTACGTATCATGGACTTATGTTTCTATGTCGCCAGGTGGCATTAAGAATTCATTCATTTTTATTAGAATAATTAAAACTAGAATTTTCGATCTTTGTTTCTCACAATGCCTTGGCTGTACTTCATAAAATATTTAATATATTCAGAAAATGCGTATTATTTGAACAGCGATATCACTTACTCGTAGTGCACTGCTAACGGAAACATTTTTCTGTCCTTTTATGAACCATAAGGAAAGAATGATTTCACGTCAAATGATCACCCGACTCGTTTGCATGCTATTTTTAAGAATGAATTCACACCAACGAAAATAAATAAATATTGGCTGGAAGCTGGAAATTATCTAACCTACGAATTTTTCCCAGTATACGGGGCCTCTCCCTCCGCTGTGCACCGTTGACAGCTCGAAACTCGCCGCAGAGATGACCAAAGCTGAATTAGTCATTGATGGTAAGAGATAAATTGACGGTCGGCATCAACATGCCAACATCTAGCGAAATAAACCATGTTTTGACCAGCCCTCAAGTGAAACGTCCTGAATATCTAAGAGTATACGTCGAAGTCTCCTTTTCGGGCCGAAAATGTCGACTAAAATCCGTGACTTGAGTATTAATTAAATTAAAATAAAATGCTTAATTTCTTTGCTCCACGATCAAAAAAGCCAACCATTAAAAGTGCATGGGTGAATATTTAAGCAAAGAGCAGAAATAGTTGGAAAAATACAGAATTTCGATTATTTTTTAAATCATAAATACCGAAAGCGATATGTAAATTTATCGAGAATCGCTCCGACAAAATCAGCCGTGTAGATCAGCCGTCTACGGCGTCTTTTAGCACTTTCCTTAGCATTATTGTGTTGAGGCAAGTGCATCATCGCTGTTGTCTTGGCTGAGTGTATTAGCATATTCCGCACCAACCGCCATGGCTATCGCACCCGCAGTGTTGACAACTCGATAGTTGGAAGTGCTGAGGCAAAAAACGGTAGAACTCTCAGTCCTTGTCTTCTTCGGTATCGAAATTATTACGCTCCTTTGGAAGCCCTATGGAAGTGTTCCGCTTTGGTGGCTAATTTTGATTATCTCGTACAAGTTATCTTTGGCTATACTTCCGAACGCTTTGATGATTTCTCCGTTTTTGCTGCCTGCTCCGGGGTCTCTATTTTTCTTGATGTCTTCAATTGCTCAATCGAATTTACTTCTCAGTATGGGTTGGCCCCGATCTTCCTCGTCATCCTCGCTTTCATAGTTTAATAGGTTTTCCTCCAGCGGCGTCGGCCCTTGGTAGAGTTCTTCAATATATGACTTCCATCTCTCCCCAATGTCTTCATCCTCAATCAATATATTCCCATTCGCATCCCTGATGTTGTTGCTTCTAGTTGTCCTCTATCCGAAGTGTTTCTTGTCTAGCTTGTATGCTGTTTCAGTGTTTCCCTTCTTTATGTTTTTTATGCTGTTTCGGTGTTTCCCATTCTTAATGTTTTCGTTGACTTCCTCGCAGCAGCTTTCTATCCAATCCTCCCCACGTGACGAGTGATTTCGGAGTAAAATGTTGCCATTGGCAAGGCACCTTTGAGGGGATGCCTAGGGAAAGGTAAATACTTGGTGGGAGAGATGGATATACTTAAACATTTGGGGCTCAGATAGGAAGATTTCACTGGGAATCATGAAGCCTATGGCGAGTCATAATTGACTCAGTTGGCTGTCTGAGCGCGTAGTGTATTGGGAAGCACAGAAGCCGGACTGCTCCCGATTTCGTAACGAAAGGTGGACATTTATTCTTGGTTTATTCTCAGTAAAATGTTCCAAATCCAAGAGATTAAATGTTATATTTGTCAAAGTTAAACCCGCCGACGGTATGTGAAAAATAAGCAACGTATCAATCATTACTACCTTCACGGATATTTACGGCACTAGCACTACCTGTATTGGGATATCCAAGTTGTTTGTTGGTTAAATAATATTTGTACGATACAAGTGAGAAAGGTTTGCATTGTCTGAGAAAAGGAAGAAATTTCTCGACCTCTACTCGAATATACCCAATAGTTATAATTTTCCACGGCTTATCTCACTATTCGCGCAATGATTCCATCCAAAGACTGGAAAGAAACTGCGGATGGTCATCGGCTTATCCCTGCCGTGACTCTTCACGTGTAATCAGCCACCGTGTGATGTGCAGTATAGTTTTTTGGCAGGATTAATTGATTGTGTTAATTGTAATTCGAGACGTATGTTTTGCGGCATCATCATTACAGCAATTTGGTCTACATGAATCGACGATAAGAAACATAAAAAGGCCAAGTAAAACACGTTATAATGTCCAGATATTCGCTGCGAATGATAATCAACGCGTATTTCAAGATTTTATGTTTTTTGAGCTGCAAAACAATAGTTAAAAGTTATTTCTACTATATTTGATTAGTATATATCCCTATTAATGATCAAAGACAGCATGACAGCTTGCTTTCTTGGGAGTATTAAGAGACCTATAATGAGATCTTAACAAGGACTCTCAAAATCTTAGTGTACTTGATAAGTTATTTATTTTCATAAACAAAAAAGTGTTAACTTAATTGTCAGACCTCACTTTTTGAACTTAATTCACGAAAATACATAATAGTTTTTGAAAAAACGCCAAAAGGTGCATTTTTTATCCACTTTTCAGCAAAACCCGTTCCATACAGTTTGTCACTGCTTTCACAGAGATGATCTGAACTCAGACAGATCAAAAAGTTCTGATTAACAGATTCAGATCACCTGGCTTACAAACACGGAATAAAAAAGGCGAAATTATTTTAATTTCTTTCGCTTCTTTCAACCGCGGTTATTTCGCTGTCATTTCTCTTCCTATCCCAAAACAAATGACGCCGCGAAAGACATTTTTTTCCGTGGAAGACATTTTTTCCGGTGTTTTTGGATCTCAGGCTGTCTGCAAAAGCGGGCTGACTCAATTCGCTTCTGCCATACAGTGATCAGGCTATGCTATTCCATTTACCATGCCGAGCTGTCCCGGATAGATTAACGTGAGATCGATTTGTAAACGAAGTGAATGATTCCTCATACGCGGATTTAGGAAACGTGTCACAATCAAGTTACGGGACCCTCGCGTTCGGGGAAGTTTCAATTTATAGTTACTTGGTTATTCTTGTGATTTTTTTAAAATCTAGAGCAAGTAAAATGAGCAAACTTGTGGAGCTCTGAGATTGGCCATTATGAAAATCTCCAAGGTTATTTTGACAAATTACCTGCTATTTTTCGCAATTTTTCGCTACTGCTGAAAATTACGCTAATTTTCAGGAGAGTCACCTTTTTTCCAGTATTCCAGTAAAAGGTTGGTTTTGTTGAATGCCAGAGAAAATCCTCCCGGTTTTCTACACTACAAGGTCCTATCCATTTGTAGGGGGCTGAGGTGGTCTAGTGGTAGCGTATTCGACTCCCGTTCCGAGGGTCGCACATACAAGGCCGAGTGATAGAATCCCATCCCAGCAGAAGCCATTGATGGCACAGATCAAAAAGATCGGACCTGTATGAACAGTAACAGCTTCGGGCGAGAGTTTAGTTCACGGACGGCAACGGGGAAACCCCCAAATTAACAATCTGTCCACTGCATTCCACCAATCTAGAAGGACTAATGAAGATAATAATCTATCTCTAACATTTATTTTTCTACCTCGACATACGATCTACCCTTCTTCACCCCATCAATAAAACCTATTCTCTTTCTTTCTCTTCCCCGCTCGCCCAAAATCCTTCTATCACAGTCTTGAGAAACTTATCGCCATTTACTACTTCCTCCAGCCACCTACCCTGCCTCGTTTCAATCAGAAGTTTTTTCCCCGCCCACCATTTCAAGCACTTCCTCGTTCGTCTTCCTTTTCGTCCACCTCACCTCCATCCTTCTCCACACCCACTTTTCAAACGCCAGCATCCAATTCACTCCCTCCCTTCTTCATGTCCACAAGTTTCCGCAATGCAACGCTCTTTGCCAGTCTCCTCTTCACATCCTTACCCAAGGTGCTCGCAATCAGTCCCCTTCTACTGCCAAATGCTTTCCTTGGCTAACGCTATTCCCCTCGATATCTTTGCTACTTTACCCACTCTCGTTTAGCGTACTGCTTAAGTCATTAAAATGCTCTACTTGCTCAAGTTTGTGCCCTCCAAATTTTATCACCAGCCCCGCTTTCTTTATCGTATACAATCTTAATACTTTTGTTTTCATATGATATGTCTTTAGTCCGAATTTCCTGCAGTTAATTTCTAAAGCATCTACAAAATCTTGTAATCCCTTCTAAGAATGACTAATCAGAGCCTGACCGTCCGCGAACCTATTCGACTATATCAGCTGCTCTCCTACCTAGATTTCTACATTTAGATCTTCCCTTGCCTCTCTTACCGTTTCCTCGGCATGAATGTTAAAAAGCACAGGCGACAACCTCTTGCCTTACCCCGCGATCTATGGTTGCCCATCCTGATTCACTGTCAGCCACCCTCGCCTGTGCCCATTTGGCTATGTATAAGTATAGGATTAGTCCTCTGTCTCTGTATCTGAATTCGTTTATCCCTATTCGACCCGTTAAATGCCTTTTCAAAATCCACAAAGCAAGCAAACACATCCTGGCTATACTCTTGTTTCTTTCTATACGGGTTCTCATCTCCGCAATTACATCTCGAGTTGACTTCCCTTCCGGAACCCAAACTGTTCATCGCCCATGTAGTACTTTGCCCTACTATCCAATCTTTTACTTATTATTCTGAGCAAAACTTTGGCTTTGTGTGATATAAAGCTTATTGTTCTGTATGCCTCGGATTCCGACGCTTTCTTCCTCTTCGGTATAGGAATCAGGACTGTTTTGACGAAGTCCTCTGGCCATACTCCTTCCTCGTAGCCAAGTTCTAAAAAGGGTTGTCTCCCTTTATTACCCAAATTCCTAATCGAGTCTGTGGGTATGCGATCTATTCCCACAGTTTTTATTTGCTTCATCTCTTTCAATGCTTTCTCTATTTCGTTGTCGAGTAAATTTGGTCCGAGATGATCCTCATCGAGTGTTCCCTCATCCTCTATATCTAGACTACCTGGTCAACTTTTGCAGTCATCTAGCCCCTCCACGCATTATCTCCGCCTATCATGAATGTCTTCTTTCTCGATTAATAACCAATCTGTTTTGCTCTTAATCTTTGGTACCGTTTGCCCGTATACCGCATATCAAAAAAATAATTCTTGCATCATGCTTATGACTACGCTTATGGTTATTCCCACAGTTTAAACAGATGTTGTAAGCATACTTCGGTCCAAAAATTTGTTTTAGCATACTCGAGAAGTCATGAAAATGTTTGCTCGGTGAAGTAACATCTGACGCTTTCCCGGTGTGATGTGTTAAGTAGTTATATTCGGGAAGTCCATCGGGCGAGACCCTTCATGAATGCCGACGTTTCGGTGGACGACTCGGCCATCGAAACGTCGGAACTTATTGAGTCTCTCATCCGGTGGACTTCCAGAATAGAGCTACTTAGTCCGCTCAGGGACTCACGATTATCGCTCCAGCCACCTTAATGGAAAAGGTGTCGGCCGGAAAGCCTCCCATTGTCACTTGAGACCGACTCACTTTTTTCCAAGTTCGTCACCGGAGTGAGCCGAGTGTAGTTCTTGACGCACTGCAGGACTTTGGGCGAGCGGTTGGTGCACGTCTCGATTACGGCATCCCTCGCTGCTCGGCTGGCGCTCACGCCCACGCGAAACACGCTGCGGCAAGCACGGGCGCAGTCGGGTGTCTGCGCGTGGCCGCAGCACCTCTCTCCGGCCTGTGAACACGAGGAAAAGTCAGTTAGGCGGGCATCATCGCGGGAGAATACATGTCTCTTGGTTGTTGGTGATTTCTGCGAGCGATGGCGAAGATTCTCTTTGACTCCTTGAAGTTCTGTAAAACCTCCATTATCATACCAAGAACCATCCTCGATAGCGATTTAAGTTGGCTACTTATCATCAATAAAAAAATAACGCATTTATTCCACTCCAGCCTCTATACGTACAAAAATATACACAAAACAAGTGGAATTAGCCTCCCCTGATGAAGAGTTCTTATGATGGAGCTGCCATTCCTTGATATGGCAGAGAACGACAGACACAAAAAATAAAAACTTGAAAAAAGGCTATTTAACTTCAAATGCCAAGAGCGACTGTTGCATTGCTTAGCAATTGCATCGTTAATGCACTCATATGCAGGTTATCACAGTTACAACGAATGACGTACAAAAATATTGAATATGGTCCATAAGACCCAACTAGAGGATAAAGGAATATTTTTTTCAATATATATTTTCACACCATTCAGTAAAAATGACCAATTACACAATTTCTTTTTGAACAATACTCAGTATTTATAAAAGTATATTCCTCATGATAGGTGAGTACGTATATTCTCGTTGCTAGAAAAGTAGAAAAATATTTGTATACCTAAATTTTAGGAATTGAATTACATTTTTTCTCCTCAGCTTTGAAGCTGGAGGACAAGGTTGCCTGACTGGAAGTATTTATAACTAGGAAAACAATGAAAATGAAGATTCAGTCCGTGGAGTTCCTAAAATCACCCGTAAGAATCCCGGAATCAGCTAAAGTATGGTAAGTGGTCGGGGAATTGCAAGACCAATAGTAGAAATCGGTTTTCCCTAAAGCCCCACAATCATTTCTTAACCTTAAAACACTGAACAACTGAGCAGGTTCTCCTCAATCGAAATTCTTATACACTAGCTTTAATGTAGAAATAAACTGATCCGGGAATCCAATTTCTCGTCATAACTCATAATTACATCTTACATCATAATTACATCTCTTGTATTACAACTTGTATGGTTATTTATACAATTACATATATGTACTTAAGTGCAGTGTGTTTGAAGAATTTTTTTCGACTTACTTGAACGGTTATTAAAATACCTATGAACGAAATGACTCACGAATCGCGCTCCAAGCACCTTAAAAGCCGATGATGGGTGAACCAGGTGCAAATACGTAGAAGTCCAGGATTCCCAATACGTCCGAAGGAGAAGGCGAGAAAGAGAATGTGGAAAGAACGAAACCCTCAGTGGACCCCCCTCTGATTCCCCATTTTATTCCACCCAGTCATACGTCCCAGCGGCTCATAAATTAGTTTTTAAAGAGTATATTCATATATCAAAAAGAGATTATAAGAACTGTTATCAATACTACATTCTTCTTCTTCAGTGTTCAACCCTGAGGTTGGTTTGCAGCAGTACCTCATTCCTCTCTTCTGTCTGCCATTCTCTTCATTTCTGTGTATGTGGTGCAACCCATATCATTCACAATCTGCCGCATGAATGACATCCTTGGTCGTCCCCGGCGATTCCTCTCCTCTACAGCTCTGCTATTGTTCTAACGATGTTGTCGTGTCTTAGAATGTGCCCTACGAGTTTGTCTCTTCTCGTTTGGATATGCCTCCACAGGGATCTGGTTTCCTGAACTCTTCTCAGTACCTCTTCATTCGTGACTCTATCTCTCCAGCTGAGATTCAAGAGCTCCTTCTGTAGAGCCACATCTCCAGGTCTTCTAGCCGCCTTATCCCTTGTTTTCTTACTACCCATGTTTCGCTCTCATATAGGGCCACACTCCAAACAAATACTATCATCATCCGTTTCCTTATTTTCAAACTAACGTTCTTTTTGGTGAGTAGGTTCTTTCTTAGATAGAATGCAATTTTTGGCCTGATATATTCTCCTCACAATTTCTTTCTGGCTTCTACCATCTCTTGTTATTCTGCTTCCCAAGTAGGCAAATTCCTCCATTACTTCTAGCTTCTCTCCTCCAATTCTTATTATTGGAGGTTCATATTGTTCTTCATTACTGCAAACCATCACTTTGGTTTTGCGTTTGTTTATCCTCATGCCACACTGATTACAGAAAATCCTACCCTATGTGTTGATCATCCTTTGTAGATCTTCTTTCGCCTCCGTGATCACAGCAATATCATCTGCGTAACGCAGCATATCTATCTTCTGTCCATTAATTTTAATCCCCACCTCAGTAGTTTCGCGAGCTTGGTCTATAGCTTCCTGGATGTAAGCATTGAATATAAGAGGAGAGAGCACATCCTTGTCTCAGGCCTTTTCTAACTTTTGCTTCCTGCTTTTGATGAAAATTCCTTATCACAGCCATTTCGTTCTCATATAAGCTGAGTATCACCCGCAGGTCAGATAACATTGTCAAATGCCTTTTCCATGTCAATGAAGGCAACATAAGTAGTTTTATTTCTCTGCATTTGTTTTTCAATAAGAAGCTTCAATGCCAGAATCGCCTCTCTTGTTCTCGATCCTCTTCTAAATCCAAGCTGATCTTCTCTCAGCATATCCTCTATCTTTTCTTCAATTCTCCTCAGGATTATCTTTATGAGGATTTTCGATGCATACGATATTAGGCTTAAGGTTCGGTACTGTTCGCATTTTGTAGCTACCGCCTTCTTCGGTACAGGAACCATGATGCATTTCTGGAAGTCGGTTGGTATCTCTCCTGTGTCATATATGGAGCTAATCATTTTCAGCAGCATCATTTTCATATTTTCACCAGCATTCTTGATTAGTTCTGAAGAAATCTCATCAATACCCGTTGCTTTGTTCTCCTGTAGGTCTTTAGAGCTTTGTCAAATTCTTCAAGCAGGATGTCGTCTCCTTTGTCAACTTCGTTAACTTCCTCTTCCTTTCCTATTACACGTTCTGATAGAGAAGGTCCGTCATATAATTTCTCAATTTACTCTTTGCACCTCTTCCCCACGTCTTCACCAAACAACATTTTCCCCTCTTTGTCTTCTATTGTGCCCGGGATTGTTGTATTCCGCTCGTTAAAAAATTTGTTAGCTGTCCTGTAGGCTATATCAGTTTTTCCTTTCTGCATATTTTCTTTCACTTTCCTGCACATTTCCTGAAGAAAACCTTCTTTTGCTTTCCTAGCTTCTCTGTTGACTAAGTTCCTCAGTCTTCTGTATCCAGCTTTTCCTGGTTCGTCAATGGCGTTTTTGTATAGTCTTCTGATTTCAATAAGCTGAATAATATCTACTGTAATCCATTTCTTTTTGTTGTTGGATTTAGTTTTCCCAACTATCTTATCTGCTGCCTTGTATATACCGAATTTAATTTGCTCCCATTCTTCTTTTACGCTGCCATGTTGGAAATTGTTAGCAAGGTCGTCCGTTTCCTGTGCGTACTGTCTGGCGAGTCCCTCAGTTTTCAGTTTTTCTATTTCTCATTTCTGTTTTACCTCCTTTCTCCTAAGACATTTAAATCTGAGTGAGCTTTTCGCCAGGACCAGGTTGTGGTCGCTATCTGTGTCTTCAGATGGATAGCTCCTGCAGTCTTTCACTTGGTTCCTAAAACGTGATTTCACTAAAATGTAATCAACCTGTTGTCTTCTTAAGTCTCCAGGGGCCTTCCAGGTGTATCTTCTTCTCTTGTGATGCTGAAAAAGTGTTTGCAACAACTAGTTGATGTCTCGAGCAGAACTTGATTAGTCGGGTTCCTCTTTCATTTCTTCTTCCAAGTCCATAGCTGCCGACAATCCCTTCTTCTGGTTTTTCACCCACACTCGCATTCCAGTCCCCCATGACAATCAGGTTTTCATCTCCCTTAGCATGTCTGATCGCATTACTTATTTCTTCGTATATTTCGTCAACTACCGCATCCGCTTCTTTGGACGTAGGCATATACACTTGTATTACTAGTGTCTTTTGGTTTAGTTTCCAATTTAACTAATATTATCCTGGAGCTATATTGCACATATCCCTTGACACGTGATCCAATGTTTTTTCTTAAAATTACTCTAGTTCCTCCCGCTCCTGGTCTGTCTTGATCAGTTTCGGTGTGAATGACTCTGTATTTTCCCGACCAGAAGTCTCCTGATTGGGGCCATCTCATTTCTGATATGCCAAGGATACCAATTTCCAGTCGTTCCATTTCAAGTTTCAGGTTTTCTAGTTTGCTGCACTGCAGCAGGGAACTCATATTCCAAGTAGCTATTTTAAAATTGTTTTTCTTCACCTTGTTTATATCTTTTGCAGTCCCCACCCGGAGATCCGATTGGGGGACTATTTTACCTCCGGAAAATTTTACAAAAGGTACAGACATGGTTTACTGTATTACTATAATAATATTATACATACATACAATACAATCTGCCATTGTTACTATCTCCTATTAAATCTATCTATTATTGTCAGTTACCGTTGTTTTTGTTTTTTTTAATTTGGTGGCCTGACGGTGGTTTTGCTTTTTTTTCACCATCCTTGGCCAAATGCTGGGACCAGACCGCTCTCGTACGTGTAAATGTTAAGTCCAGTGGTATGATCCCAGTATAGTGAAGAGACGGGGACCCGGACGCCTATGGCGGGGTCCGTACTCACTTTTGTGTATCCTTTGCGTAATTGTTTGAGCGCGGAATAAACATTTACTAATTTGACTAGAGCAAGTTCAAGTTAAATCAATCAACCATGAAGATAGGGAGCTTTAGGTAACCTAGAAAGAGAACCTTTATTGAGGTTTCCATCATATAAGCAAATAAAAAAGAGCATTAATAGTTATTTAACATGAAAAAATATAGCAACATTTTAAAAATAATTCCTTAGCAAAATATGTCTTCAATATTTTGATCGTTAAATAACCAATATTTTACATTTTTAAATATGCGATTAGGTGTGCTGCATTTTTGCAAGTATACGGGAGTAAATTGTACGCTTTTGGTCAAATTTATGAAAAACTTCGCCTGAACAAGAAAAATTTGGGCCTGGGCAAAGTTTGCTCCACTGTACCTACCTAGGTTCTACAGGCGTGGCCAATTTGGAACTGGTATTTTTGCACCACCCCTTAAAGGGAAAAGTCTTAGCACTTTACATACATAAAAATGCCTAAGTGGGAGCAATTTGAAATATTTAAACAGCAAAAAGACTTGTAACTCTTCTTTTTAACTATTGCCCTGACACGGACGGCATACCTGCTGCCGGTCGAGGCACGAGAAGAAGGCGATCTCGTCGCTCTCGCGGCACGACGCCTCGAGGTCCTTGCGACTTCCGGCGGACACGCACGCCATGCGGCAAGCCTCGGACTGCGGCAGGGGGCAGCACGATCGGCCGCTCCAGCCCTCACCCCGGCTCACCTCTGCGGGCGAAAAGGAAAAGAAAAAACAAATGAGTCACTTGCCATTGAGCAGAGAGGTCGACAATGAATGACATATCCCCTAATTCCCAGGAAAATTCATGTTTTTAAAGGATATATCTCAAGTTAATTCCGAAAGTCCTGCTTCATTTTAGGATCCATCGGGTTTTAATGTAAATGTAAATTTATTGCTTTCAACAACAGTAACTTGAAACGTTGAATTTACGTTTCATCCAAATGAAAGTTGGGTTGCCTCAAAGGAATACCTGTGCTGATGCAATCCTCATCAAAAACATATACATTGCCAAGATAAAACATGATATGGTACATAATATTAAACATAATCCTCTTATACATCAAAAAAGTAATTGAATCAATAATACAATAATGATAGTGCCATTAACTTTACTAAGTAGCACTAAGTTTAAAATAAGAATAGTATATAATATTTTAGAAAAATCTAACAATATCTTCCTCAGCCAGTATCCAGAACTTGGCCAACTGTTGAAGTACTTTACCACTTTTCGCATTTTTTATTGTATCAGGCAATATATTATAAACTTTTGGACCTATATAAACAAAGGATCGCTTGAAAATGGTTAAGTTTGGCATGATTAATTGAACATGTCCCCTTCTCAAATTAAACTTAAGAGTGCGGTCAGAAACAGTTGGCATATTACCACTCATAATTTAAAATAATTTCATTACCTTGGACAAATAACATTTCTGAATTGCAAGTAATCTCAAATATAAAAATAAAGGGTACGAGTATTTCATTCTATTTTTTAAAGTCACGCTTCTAATAATCTTTTATTGAAGGATTAAAGCAGACATATTGAATGATCTGTGCTCCAAATATCATTTTAAAATTATTTCTCATTGAATATACCAGTTATAAATACTCATTTGTTCAAGTCAATCTAATTTTAATGCATTCTACAAGCAGTAGTTACTTCAAAGTGATTCGTATCGTTATTTTTTATTGTATCATCCTAATTGTTTACAAGATGACCCCCGGATTTAAAGTAAAATTTTCATTGAGTTCTTCCTTTAATAATAGGAACCCTTAATCGAATCTTACGATCTACGGAGCACCAATTCCAGTGACTGTGACTTTCAAAGTGCACAACTCAAAATACAATGACCTGAAGAAATAATTGGGTATAAGATTAAAGTGCCAGATGCTCAGGGGCGGAGTCGGGAGAGGGAAAATGTAACTATTCAAATTTTTTTTGTAAAAGCATTTATGGATTGCCAAGGTATAGTTTTCGGGATATTGACTAATGGCTAGATGCAGGAGCATTTAGTTATGGAACCAATAGTTAAGTGATCCATGAAGTTATAGATCACATGAAAATATTCTGGTTGCAGATACACATCTATTAGTTACATAACTTATTTGCCAATAGTTAATAGCTTCGAATTTTTTAAATCTAATCTTCTGCCACCGGATAAAATTTATAGACGTTAAACCTAAGGATAGTTAATAATTCACATGATAATTAGTCAACGAGAGTAAATTAACTCATTTGTCTCAAAACAACTCTTTTATCAATTAATTAAGTCTCAAGGTGGCTCATTGCGCATTCGCCATCTTTGCTACTTCTGGAACTCGTAACTCCATGCCATATGGTCATGTCATAAAACCACATATAGGTAAGTCATGAAACCAATAAATTTATCGACTGTTTCTGCAACACATATTGAATGGTTGACATGGCTTATGAATCCTATTACTTTATAAAATAGATGTGTATCATTCCTGCAACTGGCCATAAAGTGCGTAGAAATAATGAAAATATCAGTTTCAGTCGATTTCGGGATCGAGTATTTGGTTAACTTTTACAACACTTTTTCTACAATAAATTTTCACTTGCAACACAATTGATTAACATTGATAAAATTGGCTTTGGGATGACCTCGCTTCAATATGAGCCGCACACGATATCAGTACAAGTAATATTTAAGAAAACTTACTGAGAAAATACAATATAAGACACAATTAATTCTCAGAATGGTCCTAGTGTTATTTGCTTTAGGTGAACTATTATCCATGCACCATCAATATCGAAGACCCGAGGGAGCAATTGTTTTCCGAATAGAGTTAGAATGACGATAGTGGTGAATTATTATTGAAAATTAAAGATTCCGAAAAATTACATACTGTGTTTTGTCTTTGATCTCAATAAAAGTAAAAATCAATCCCATTACGGGGGGACACTGTCACTGATACTGATTAACTGTACTATGTTCCAAGGGATGCCAAGTCCTTGAACAATACATGTATATAATTAACGTTTACTATTCTGTTGAACCCTTTATTATTTGATAGTTCCCCAAATTCCCATTTCAATCGCAAGCTGGGCAGAAAGCCATTTAAAGCTATCCAAACGTTCGAATGAACTTCGAACGATCGAAATTCGTAATCGTACTAAACATGAGCAGAAAGTACAGTTCATAGTGTGAAGCACAGGCAAAGATAAACGATTCAATAAATTGTGATAAATATATAAGTGTAAAAGGATAGAGACGATATATCGGCACTCGTCAAAATACAATCCACCGACTCATCCGAGTGCTCTCGCCCCTGTCCGCACGCGGCAGACAGTATGTGCGGAATGACATCGGCGAAGTTTAAGTTAAATTCTACCATTGCTCATACAGGTACTACGTCTACTACGGAACTGTATCGTTTCTCACCATGGGGTTACATCGTCCCCTTCGAAAAATACCCTTCCAAAGTTCTCAAGAAGTCTACAAGATACAATTTATTATCAAAAAGGAATTTTGCAGGACGTTACATCAGCGACAGGTTGGTCTATTTCACTGAAATGCGCATTAAAAGCCGTTCAATGAGGAAATAAACTCAACAAACACGTTTGGCTACCGGGACATGCGATCCCTTTCACCTCAGTTCTAAATATCGCCACCACACGTCAGCCACTGTTACTGCAATCGCTGAATGATGCGGGGAAGACTTTATTATTTGACATGAAGTTCATCATCATGCATTTTTGCTACTTTATTTTTCTCATACAGTACCTAGACTACATGACGATAAAATTAAACAAAATTTTCCGTCTTGGTTACCGTTTAAATTACAAATGCAATCCCCTCACTCGGCTAAAAACAGCTCCAGAGTGTGCAGCACAACTGATCTACATCTGTATAATAGCCCGCGAGCCGCCAGATGGGCGTGTGGCAGGGGGTGTTAGGTCACCAGTCGTGTAAAGGTGTGAGTGTATGGAGATGAAATGGTGATATGAATTATAGGAGAGTATTTAGTGGAGCTTAATTTTTATTGTGGTCGCTTATTGCTCGCGGGAAGAATGAGTCTTTGTACGGATTTGTTGGGTAGTGTCTCTCTCTTATTTTATCGCATCCTGTCAGACCTAGAGATGTAGTGAGGCGTCATGATAATATTCTCTAAGTCGCTCTAAAAATATCAGTTCTGAATATATCAAGCAACCTAAGCCTAGCGCCTGATAGATGGATTAGATTTTGGAGCCATTAGAGAATCGGAGACTACACGCTAAGCCATAATTGCTTCAAAACTTTGATCGTCTTGGTTCCATTGTGACATGGAGTATATTTTAAACTCATCATTACATTTCTGAAATTCCAGGAGCGATAAACTTAAGAGCTTTTCTGGCGAGCAGAGGGATACAAATATGTCAATAAGATATGATTTTCCATTAAATAGGAATTTTGCAGGGCTTTACATCAATGCGACTAGTTGAACCCTGTCACTTAAATGCATATTAAAAGCCGTACAATGCGGCAATTAATTCATGGATAATAGCTCACCTTAAACAAAAAACACTGGAACCATGTTAGGAAAAAATTAGATGACTTATGGTTTGAATTTGTGAATAATTACTTCATTATTTTCTCAAAATTTTGACATAAATCCTCACATTGTATTTTCTCGTTAAGTGTCCTTGAATACTTATTACACAGCTAATGTGTATGGCTTAAACAGAGTGACAACTTTTAGAGGGATTAGGTGAGAACCCCTAGAGAGACTCGGAGGCTACGCGCTAGCCTTAGGTTTCTTGAGAAATTCAGAACTGATATTTTTCAGAGCGAAATAGAGAATATTATCATGACTCCTCACTACATCTCTAGGTCTGAAAGATGCGATAAAATAAGAGAGATACTCTGTCGAACAGATTGGTACAAGAATTCGTTCTTTCCGTGAACAATTAGCGACCACAATAAAAATTGAGCTCCACTAAATACACTCCTATAATACATGTCACCATTCCATCTCCAAAAACTTACACCTTTACACGGCTGGTGACCTAACACCCCCCGCCACACGCCCATGCGGCGGCTCGCGGGGTATTGTGTAGATGTAGATTGTGAATATTGAAGCGAGGCCTTTTTCAAAGTCAATTTTATCAGTGTAAATTAATTGTGTTTCATTTACTTTATTAGGAATTTATTGTTGAAAAAGTGTTGCATAAAATTTTAAAAATTCTTCCTATAAACCATTATAAACGACATAAAAACAGAATGAGAAACTACTACGACTCACATCTTTTTAATCTCCGTATTTTTTCCCTTTCAGCACTTTATGTTCCCTTCTTGGCTCACGTCCTCACAACCCCTGCCACACCCCTCTTGGGCACCTCGCGGGATTTGTGGTGGTTTGTTTCCCGGCAAATGTCCGTATCATCGAATAATGATCTAATTTATTCCTACTTTTGGAATTGGTGTAATTGATAAGAGTGCGGGTTTGTTCGCGACTCACCACGCATCATCCGGGGACACGGAGGATATCCGTCTTAACCGGAACAGCCGCCGTCAAACATAATATTTTGGGTGACGGTTAGACGTAAGTCATGTGTCCGGTTCACTGCGTCCTCTCCGTAACACTAGAATGACGCATGGATATTTTTATAGCATCGTATGTTCATCGAGAAGTAGCTTACCTCGTGCAGGCCCCTTTCCGTATATCCCCGCTTTTTTCCTCTCCATTTTTCCTGAATTGAGGATTTCGCGACGAATAGTGAATTTCGAATTTCAGAAGGTCTATTTTCCCCTGAAGCCATGGTGATAGTTATTAAAGACGTTCTTATTTCCAGAAAACACATAGCGTTATTACTAATTCCAAGTTGAAGAAGTATTCCTAAAACAGTTGTTAGCGTTATCCCCCCGTAATGGGATTGGTTTTTACTTTCATTGAGATCAAAGACGAAACACAGCATGCAATTTTTCAGAATCTATAATTTTCAATTATAATTATTCACAACTAACGTCATTCTTACTCTATTTAGAAAATAATTATTTCCTCCGGTCTTCGATATTGCTGGTGCATGGATAATAGTTCACCTTAAGCAAATAACATTAGGATCATATTTAGAAAAAAATCATGTCTTTTATTGTATTTTCTCGGGAATTTTTCTTAAATATTAGTTGTACAGATATTGTGTACAGCTCATATTGAAGCGAGGTCTTCCCAAAGTCAATTTTATCAATGTTTATCAATTGTGTTTCATTCACTTTATAGATTTATGTGAAATTTTATTGTTGAAAAAGTGTTGTATAAAGTAGGAAATTGTTTTTAGGCATAGTAGTCAAACGAAAGTATGTAGGTAATGCGGTCGTCTGAAGACCTCGATTCAAGCGTGTAACAGGAAGGTCATCCGTTGAATAAGTAAAAGAAAGGTGCTTCCCCGGTCTGGTTAGGTCACGCCTCTAATACTTGTGCCGTGAGCACTTGGGACCCTTGACAGAAAGATTTAACAAAAAAAAATAAAATACAAAGAAAAGCAGCGTGCTTTGTTAAAATCTGCTACGAGCGAACATATAATGTGTCCCGACTTTTAGAGGGATTAAATTGGGAGCCCCTAGAGACTCGGAGGCTAATCGCTAGGCTTAGTTTGCTCGCGACATTCGAAAAACTCGTTCTTTCCACGCAAAATAAGTGACCACAATAAAAACTGAGCTCCACACAATACACTTCAGTAGTACAAGTCACCATTTCACCTCCTAGAACCTTATATTTTACATCTTTACACGACTGATGACCTAGCACACTCTGCCGCAAGCCCATGCGGCGGTTTTCAAGGTGGTATAGCCTTCGAACCTATCGCGGGAAGATTGAGCCTTCACACGTGATTCCGGGCTGCAAGAGAAACGAAGGAGACTCTGAAGCGTTTCTGTTCCTCCTCTCTACACTCTCCCGAGGTCACGCATGAGCACGTTTAAGGGTTGAGGGTCAAGCGATCGGGATTGTCTGTCCAATTGGAGGTGTCAAACCCTTAATGCTGACTAATAACATTTTCGACCGGGACTGAGAAAGTTTGCCCTTTGCTTCCTATTATACAATCATTCATATTCTTCATATTATCGTTTGACCGCAGTATGATACTGAAAAAGAGTGGGTCATTTTGGCACTTTTTACTCGGAGCAAAATGCAATACCCGGCAAAATTAGCACCCCCAATGACGTAACAGGTATACATTTTTTTCGAAATCGGAAAACACAGGCCTACAAGTAAAGATTTTTTTGGTGTCTGGGATTTTAGAACTGATTTTAGCTATATTTGGGGCGCTAAATCTAAATGTGAAATCAGTTTTTCTGTACCAGCTCTACTTTTTTTTAGATACATCCACTTATCTATCAATATTTTTTCCATTCAGCACATTCAAGTATGGATGATTTAATCCTACTAAAGGAAAAGTCTGAAATTCGACACAGTGATGGTTTGGAAAGAACCCAAAAACCACTTTGATGACTGTTATTTCTGCCAGGCAAATATCAATGGAATCAATTAATACAATCGTAGCAAGTGAACCAATCCTGATTTAGTCTCTGCAAGACCCTCAATCAAAGGATGTGCCGATCCCAAAGTTCCACCAACTAGCAGAGCTCTGTAAGGACGAGTATTATCCCTCTGATCAGCCTGCTGGTACTAATGAAGGAGACAATGATTATGAGGAGATGTCATCAATTTCTCAACGTTTCAACCAGGATGAACTTGACTAAACTACTTCACCAGAGATCTCAACCTGTCAAAAGAAGCTTCTGAATTACTTGCTTTCAGGTTGAACGACAAAAATTTGCTGGAACAAGTAACTGAAATTACTTTTTATCGTACAAGAGAAATGGATCTGTTACCCTTCTTCTTTAGCTTTAGTCCTGGAGAGGATAGAGTATCATGAATACCAATGGATAATTTGTGTGGACTTGAAAATGATAAACTTTCTCCACGGACAGCAAAAAGGCTACACCAAATTTCCATGCTTCATGTGCCTCTGGGATAGCAGAGACAAAGCATACCACTGGTTAAAAAAAAGAGTTGCCTAAGAGAGAAAACATGTACATTGGGATAAAGAATGGCATTAATGTCCCCTTAGTTAAACGAGAGAAAAATCATCTTTCCTCCACTACATATCAAGCTGGGCCTAATGAAGAAGGTTGTAAAGACTCTTGATAAGAACGAATAATGTTTTGCATAAAAAGGGAAAAAATGCCTAAGTTCATTACGAAAAAATAATGCAGGAATATTTTACGGCCCACAAATAAGACAACTCATTACGGATCCTACCTTTGTAAATTCCATGTACGAGGCTGAGCAAAAATCCTGGATTTTATTTGAGGCAGTTGTCGAAAATTTTCTGGGCAAACGCAAAGCTGAAAACTGTGTTGAACTGGTAAACGAGATGCTAAACAGTTTTAGATCCCTTGGATGTAACATGAGCATTACGGTGAACTATTTACGCAGCCTCAGACTGTTCTCCTGAAAATTTAGTAGACACCAGTGAGGAACAAGGTGAAAGATTTCTCCAGGATATTAAAGCAATGGAGAACCGCTACCAAGGAAGATGGGATACTTATGGGACGATGGCACATTACTACTGGAGTTTGAAAGGGACTGTTCCAAAATACATTCGAAAATGTCACGGAAAAGATGGTACCGAAGTGTTCAGTGAGTAGTTGGTTTCATCGATGACTTTTTCCTCTTTTTTGCTCTTTGTAATTAGATCTCTACTACTGCATATTCTCTATGATTTTTATGTTCCTTTAACATTTTTTCAAAATATGGTAATAAAAAATTCCGTGTTTAGTTTTTTGATCCATGGATATAACTTAAAATAGTGTAACGCATATATCATCAAAATATTATATCTTTGAAATTTGAGCTTATTGGAAAAAACTAATGCCATATTTAAATTTAGGGCATCAGATTCATATAAAACCAGCTCCAAATACCTGGGCATCAAAACCACTGTTGGTCTGTGTAATATCTTCGGTGAAAATGTTTTCATCAAATTTTCGAAATTTCGACTGATTGCCATTAAATTTAGTACGGTTAATGCGGCCATAATTTTGGGTGACGAGATATCACTTTCGATGAAAATTGACATTCAACAATTATTTTATTGAAATGCCCCTGGGGGGGCAGATTACAGATTTAGCACCTCTGGGGCCGGAAAAGGGCGCAAATTCCGTTCAATTAAGCGGCTGTGTTGATTCTTGCTCGCATGACTTGCGACGCTTGCCGAGCGACCAGCCATCCCGGGCCCTCCCTGAGTTTTCTGATTTTGGTGTTTTCAGTCGAAAGAAATTTAGAAAATTTGATGCAAAAATTCTTACATATATTATTATTCGATTTGGAAAAAGATGATATCTGTTATGTCCTTGGGGGTGGAGCATTTTTGCCGGAAATTACATTTCGCTCCGAGAAAAAGTGTCAAAATGACCCACCCTGGTACTATAATCGACGGGAGTAGTGTGGAGAAAGTTAGAACAATGGCAAAATAAGTTTAAGAAGGTTCAATGGTTAAAATTTTATAATTTATATCTATGGTATGCTAAGATAAATACTATACGGTTTAGAGAGACGCAAAATAAGTGTACTAATGCCCAGATTAGTGTAGGAGAAACAGAAAGACTATAGAAAACAGGCATCATGACGTGAAAAGGCATAATTTTTGGAAATGGATGACCCAAAGGTAAGGAAGACAAAATTAGTTGCGAACTACTGAGCAAGAAAATAAGCTGAATACCAACTCTTAGCCTTATTGGAATCCTCATTTGTACCAGGACTAACTTAACTGTCGTAAACGACGAGTATTAGCCTTCGCTGTGCCACTATTCAATTCCTAATACCATGCATTCTCGGACCAATCTTCCCTTGTTAGAAGACAGGGTGAATTCTTGGAGCGTCAAGTATTATGAAGATAGATCACAGGCATTACGGGAAACTACTATATTAGAACTATTATGCCTAAAGAACATTTTCCCTCTATTTTTCATCAAATTAATCGGTATAGAGAAACATAACTAAAGCGTGGAATGCCAATTCAATGGAAGATACTTTAAAAAATCACTAGCTATTGCATTTCCATAACGACCACGTTCTCCTGCATGCGGGATAAGGGGAAGGCTGGATCGCGGGGGTCCACCGCCTGCCGTTTTTCTGCCTGCGATCAATTGGGTAAAAATTCCATGAACACAGAGTGGCGGCTAAAAATGAGGCTGCCGTAGCCAAAAGATTTAAAGGAGAATTTAAGGTGGCTGCAGCGGTATTCGTGTATCATTGAGTGCACATTTTGAAAACTTAAGTCAGTCGAAAAAAATTCTCGGACCACACTTCACTTGAGTACTCTATTTATACGTTGAAAATAACCGTACGTGTTGTGAAATAAATGCAGCAAGAATTGCATTTTATAATGTCGTCTCAGTTAAAGCATTGCTATGACTTTGGTCATAGTAATAATAGTAATAGCAATGCTTTAACTTTTAGGAAGCTGTATTCAAAATTTAAGCAAATATCATATGAAAATAGATGTTTTTTTATCGGCATGATACCGTAATATTTATTAGGAAATATTACAATAATATTTAACTTATTCTTTCGTGTTTAGGAGAAAATCTGTATATATTTCATCGAATTATTTTGAAATACATGTCGAGTGCCATACGGATACGTGTTAAAACAATATTGAAATTCCAAAAACCAAACTGGTAGCATTCAATTTTGTCGATTTTATCTGCACATTGCTAATTAGTTCACGTTTTCGAAGTTTCACGCGAATCTGTGCATAAACAAAAATCGCTCCAACCACCGTTACATGAGCAGGTTGCTTTGACTCTAGGGCATGGATGGTACGACACGATCGGCATTGTATTAATCATTGCTCATCTTTGGAGCATTATGACACTCTCCACAGGGGTAATACATCATACATTTTATTCACTCATCGGTCGTTCAATCCAAAGATTGGTTGACTGCAGCCCTCCACCCTTCCCTATCTAACACCAGTTCCCTTACCACCTGGCATCGCTTTCTATGTACTTTCCTCGTCATTTGGTCAATTAACTTATTCCTTGGTCTTCTCTGGGGACTTTTCCCTCTCTTTTGCCTTCAATTATGTTCTTCACCAACCCATTGTGTCTCAGGGTGTGCCCAATCTACCTTATCCTTCTTTTTTCTAAGGTGTCCCATATGGTCCTTGCCTCTTCTACTCTTCTGTACACTTCATCATTTCTTATTTTGTCCGTCCATTTTATCTTTTGCATCCACCTCTAGCACCAGGTTTCGAAGGCTTTCAGTCTGTTCTGGCCAGCTTTTCTAATGGTCCATGCTTCCGAGCCATAGAGTGCTACGCTCCACATGAATGTTTTCACATAGTGCTTCCTGGTTTGTAGTCCTATCTTTTTTGAGCACAGCATTAGTCTTTTTCTTCTTAACTCGAGCTTAACTCCTCCTTACCTTGAGCTATTCTTCGCTTGATGTCCGTTGTACATCTTCCGTCCTACGTGATGGTACTTCCGAGATAGGCGAAGGAATCCACTTGCTCTAATTTCTCTCCTCTCAGGGTGACTTCTACCTTCAGCTTCTCTCTTCCGCATACTCGGATTTTTTAGTCTTCCTCTTACTTATTTCCATGTTGTATTCTTGGAGAACTTGGTCCATGACGTTTAGTGACCTTTGAATATCAATGTATACTTTATTGTAAGCTTAAAATTATCATTATATTTCCGCTCCTCAAAACTGATATTTCGAAGCCGCAGAGGTAATCTTAGATTCTTAATTCTAAGAAGTCGTGCCACCAGTCATGGAATAGCTTGTAAGATGCCATGAGCAGAGTAGCACAGGAAAGTGAGGCATGCTACGAGAAGTAGAGTCTTTAAACAGCTGTAAACTCAGGCTTGGGTATTAGGTAAAACTAGTAAGACGGGCGCATTGAGCTTGCAATGATTTAACAGTCTGGTTTGAGCGATAACTGCAGCAGGAGTCAGCAATTGAAGCGCATTGTCACCGAAGAGTGATGGTAACCAAACAGACCGGGAGGATTACCAATTTTTGAGTCCGAAGAAGAGTCGGAGAAAAATTTGACCAAAAGTCGTCGAAGTTACAACCCCTGAGCACGTTCTGCGACACGAAAGTCTCTTAAAAATAGTAACGGCTGCATAAATGAACGGGAAGATTTATCGAGGATGTTCAAGATGAAGTACTTAAAGTAGATTAAATTACTTGAACTAAAATATAGGTAATAGCAAACTAACGTAAAGATAAACTCCGTCCTCGATCGAAGATTTGTATTATGGGATGAGTTACCCGAGGAACTATTTAAGTATTTACCTATTCTGTCATTAAATTTAAAAGGAAGTTTTAACATTGTTTAAAATAATTGGTTGGAATATTTGTGTTTATTATTATGTGTGAGAATAAATTTATATATTCTTTGGATATAAATATACATATGTGTCATTTCAGTTACATTTAAGAAAGGTAAATTAACAATTTTTAAACTTAATGAAAAGAAAATAGGATTTCAAAGAAATCAATTTTAAATAGTATGGCTGTCTTTGCTTAAGAAACTTACACAACGAAATATGTATATCGTTGCTCTGCGATGATTAGAATCCGAGATATATGTAAAACATGATTCAAGGCACGCATTTCTAGCAAAAGTGTGAAAAAAATGAAGTAGGTACGTAGAAATCATACAAAACTTTTTTCGAAAAACTGTTTCAGATCACTTCTTTTGAGGTCAGACGCTACTCACAGAATAAGTTTGAGCAAAATCTGAGACCCCAACGGACAATCGTTAGTTGAATTAAAGTGGAATTACCCTCATGTATTGGATATATTTAGGGCGTTATAGATATATTTAGTAATAATCATTACCACCAGACCGGCACTTTGTTTTAATGCCTACAAATAAAATAAATAAACATGAGGGGCGTCAAAATTATGACTTTATTTTTCACTACACTAAAGATAGCGCTTTTTTATTTTGCCTAACTAAGTTAGAACTATATTTGAGAAAACCACACGGAAACGTGAATTATTGCAAGCAGGAAAACCGTTCCGTGGCGTCATCCGCCGAGCTCTCGATGGCGCAGCATTTCGCATTCCAGCGTTTGATTTATGCCGATCCCAAGAAAAGGAGAGCCGCGGTCAACTAATGTGCGAATTCAAGACTGCCAATGAAGATGTTGCCAATGGGCTGAAAAAATAACGCATGATTCCCAACTGTCTCTTCTGATCTGAAGGGCAGACCATACTCAATGCTTCGTATTTTTCCTTCGTTTTTATGTCACGACGCAGATGCGAGTTGAACCCTGCTCAGCAGGAAGGAGAGAACGGACTGCGAGGTGAATGATATGTTGTGACATTCCCAGTGGCTTTTGCCTAGTCACAGGTGACCAGAATCCTCACCACTCACGGGCACAAGGCACTAATGTGACATCTTTTACCCTACTTTAGTGACGAGAATTATTGGGCCATGGGGGGTGACAACGGTCTCTAGGACCGAATAGGACTTTGGAGTTTTAGAAAGATGAAGTCTGTTTTTTCTTGAATGATCTCAAAACATCATCATTCAAACGTGAATGTAAAAATATTCATATAAAATATTCAAAACAAAAATAGATGGTACTTACTCTTTTATTCAATCTAGGTTACATAGTTGAACGGTTAGATTAGGGCATTTTTCTCTTTATTAGAGCCAAATAACCATTGCAAGGTATTGATTTATATAAAAGAATTCATAGCCATAATATACCATTCATTAGTCATCCACAATTTTAGCAGATTACCGTTTAAATAGCACCATAAAATACGTAGTATTTAAAAACACTATTGGTGACGCACTGTTTCTGGGACCGAAAGTAGCTCTACAGTAGCGATATACTTACACAAAGTGATTTTTGGCTTGTATATCGGAGAAGCAGTATGAAACAGGAAGCTAATAAAGAGAATTAGGTGCAACAGTTCGTAATTCGCCTGCGTCACCAGAACGATTATATTGTCGGTCTGAGAGAACGGGTGTCACCACTCTAGGGTTAACAATGTAACTTCAAATAAACTTGATGGATTAATTTAATAGAAAAATTCATCTTACAGTGTCTACTTTGTTTTTATAGGATAAAGGCAGGAGAGACCACAAATTGCATTTGTTATCAATCATGATATTCTATCCCTACCCCATACAACCAGGGTAATTTGTGGGCAAAAAATTCCAGCCAATTAGTTCTTTGATGGTAATCCCATATTTACGTTCAAAACAAACTGATACATATTTATGTACTTTTTTAAAGACCATTTTTTCAGAGTCGAAGGATGAAAACTCATAATTACAATCCTTCCAATGATCATTACTCTCTCTACTCTTTTTATATGTGGATCATGTTAAAAGAAACAATCGCTGAGACGGACAGAATTTGTTGATGAGAGATATATGAGAGCCCCCAATGTTGTATCCTGGGCATGTTTTTCGGTCGTAACATACATCGTTGCTGATGTTTTAAATACACTCGTGTGAATGTGTTCAAAATACAGGTTCGGGTTTCAGGATTGAGTGAATGAGACACTTAGAAATTCCGACATAGACCTGCTAGGTAAGAATGTGAATCGATGAAAGCCTTTTGTTTGGTATGATCATGGTATTATTGGCTCTTCTACTCTCAATTATTATCTCTTCCACTCCAATACATCTTTTACGAAGGACGCATGTATTCACTACTTGTTCGGTCGAACGCTTTATCATTTGATTGTTCCCCAAATACCAATAACAATTGCCCGCTTGGCGGAAATGCATTTCAAGTTATCCGAATGGGTTCTATCACGTCTAATGGGTATGGGAATTAGGACTAGTTTCCGATATAGATCGAATACAGCCGAGGGCAGCTAGATTTGTAAAAATTGTTATGATAAACATAGTACTGTTAAAAAATTGTTGAGGGAATTAGGGTGGGGACCTCTATCCGATCGAAGCGAGAAATATAGGTTAAATCTTTTATGAAAATTTGACGTAGACTATTTTTTGCCAGACGTTCAAAATATTTTGCTAGAGCCAAACTATTATGGTAGAAACGATCACAGGAATAAGATTAAGGAAATAGACTGCAGAACCAATAGGTTTAAGATGTCATTTTTTCCGCGTGCCATAAGGGACCAAAACAGTTTTGATAGATCAGTTCTAGGACACTGACTTGGTTAAATAGGTTTTTCAGTAGTGTTCAGTATCCAAACGTGAATTGTAGATACTAATTTCGCATGCGATCTCCAGCAATCTTGCATGTCTTAACACCTTGTAGTGCTATTTATTTGTCGCATCAATAATAGTAACTAGTTGTTATATCTTGAGTAGTGTGCTGCATGGTAGCATGTTTTTCTACGTATCACTCTCCTGGTTTGTGGTCTGACTGCATGCCGTTGCCCTGACTGATTTTGGCCTGCGCCTAGCATTCGAGGGAACGTGCGCGGTTCTGATTTGAACTGGGATGAGTGCTGCATGCCTGGTGTGGAATCACCCCGTGCCACATACCCTAGTGGTGGCTTGCACGGTAATTCGTAGATGTAGATGCATCATGATAGAACTTCAATAGCACATAATCACAATGCATATACGTCGAACTTACGGTTTACAGCATCAAACATGGGCAAAAATGATGTAATAGTTCAATAATAAGTGACAAAAATGTGATTGTAAAATGATAGAGACGCGATACCGACATTCATTAACAACCAGTGAAAACTGCATTAAGCGGCCACCACCGATACAGCGGCCGATAAGATGATGACCGCTGAAGAGAGGAAAAATTTACGTTTCTTATATACATGGGAAATTCATTCCGTCCCCGAAAAAAATCGGCCGCTAAGAGAGGTGACCGCTTAACAGAGGCGGCTGTGAAGGCAGATTTCATCGTATGTACTATCCTCCGTTTCTTGCGAGCGATCTCGCCCCGTCTGTACGTGACCAACAGTATGTGCGAAATGACATTAGCCGTTGACGACGTTTAAATTGAAATATTCATATCACTCATATCGATACTACAGCTACTAAGGCATCGTTCCGTTTCTCAACAAGGGAATATATCTCTTATCTCCAAAACACTCCACCAAAGTTCTCCGGAAGTCCACAATATATTTTATAATTTCAAATTAAAGAGGATATGAGTAAGACGTTACATCAACACGACTGGTTTAATTGGTTCACTGAAATATTGAGTACCGGGGGACCAAGCTTCGCATAATATACTGCATGTGAGATATAGATTTAAGGTAGGGAGATATAGGTGAGAAAAACCTCCATGTTAGTAAGATAGGTACTCTCGTGCAAAACGCTGGTATCGTTATCGGAGTTGTTTCCATAACAGCCCGTTGCCATACTAGTTTCATTGTGATAATGGTCCCGTTTTAATATTAGTAGCTTGCATGTTCTTCGCTAATGAATCCCTACGTAATTGGTAGTTTCTTACAAACAACGCTTTCACGATAGTAATAACTGACTCAATGAATTTCTCGAGCTATAAACCCCTAAATACCCACTTTCAGGTTCCATATTTGTCCTCATGTATAAGAGAAGACATAAAATGCCTGGGCCAAATATCCCGTTATAGCTATTGCTCAGGTTGTCAAGGATATATTTATTTTTGAAATCGAAGAAAAATGCACAATTTTGTCATTGAAAACGTAATTTTTAAGCTACAACGAAGTATATAACAAAGTCGATTGCAAGAATTGAATACTTCATTCTTTTTGCAATTCAATAGTGAAAATTTTAACCATATCTCTTGAATGCGAATAATTTAAAAAAGCAAAAAAAGGAACCTCTGCATTGATTTCGAGTAAAATCGGGACCCCTTTTGGGAAACTTGGTGCCTTTGCAGCCGTATGGCCTTTAGTCCAATGGTTTCCTCGTACTCGAAAACCCGTAAATACCGACTTTCAGGAGAATAGGTTCATTGGTTTTCGAGAAAATATTTACATACCTATATAAATATATACATAAATACATACATAAATATAAACAAGAATTGCTCGTTTAGTAGTATGAGATATTAACCGCCGTCCAGCGAAGCAATAAACTCAATATGCACGATAGGCTACCGGGACATTTGAATCTTTTTACCTCAGTTCTAACTATCGCCACTACACGTCAGCTATTGTAATTAAAATCGCTGAAGGATACGGGATAGATCTTATTTCTCATTCAAGAAGTGCATCATTTTGCATCTTTACTTCTTAATTTTCCTCGCAAGTACCTATATTACATGACGATAAAATTAAACAAAATGGTCTGTCTTGGTTGCCGTTTAAATTACAAATTAAGTCCCCTCACTCGACTAAAAACAGATCCGAACGGAGTGTGCAGCATAACTGATACATGGATTACATTTTGTAGCCATTAAACATACAGAGACTACACGTTAAGCCACATTTGCTTGAACAATTTGATCATCTTGGCTCCATGGTGACATGGAGTGTATTTTAAACTCATCATTACATTTCCAGAAATGCCAGGAGCGATAAACAAAGAGATTCTCTGGCGAGCAGAGGGATACAAAGATGTCTACAAGATATGATTCTTCATTAAAGAGGAATTTTGCAGGACGTTACATCAACGCGACTGGTTGAACTATGTCACTTAAATGCATATTAAAAGCCTTTCAACGAGGCAATTAATGCGTGGATAGTAGTACACCTTAAACAGAAAACACAAGGACCATACTGGTTGCTGTTTAAAATACAAGTGAAACCCCTCCCTCAACTAAAAACAGCTCCGAACGAACAGAGTGCGGCACAACTGATAGATGGATTTGGCTTGGGAACCACTAGAGCATCAAAAACTACACGCTAAGCTGCATTTGCTTGAAAATTTTGTTCATCCTAGTTTCATGATGACATGGAGCATGTTTCTGACTCAGCATTAAATCTTCCGATTAACAGAAGCGATAAACTACGAGAGATGCACTGTCGAACATATAGGTACAAATTCTTCTTCCCACATACCATTAGTAAAAATAGCAAAAAAGAGTGAGAAACTAATAGAACTCGCATAATTTCTCTTCCCATCTTTTCGCCCTTACAGCACTCTAACTTCCCTTCATGGCTCACATCTTCACACCCTCTGCCACTCACTTCTGGGGCGCCTCGCGGGACTTTCGTGGGTTTTTCCCCCGCAATTGACCGCATCATCGTACGACGACCTAATTCGACTCTAATTTTGGAATTTGTGCAATTGACAAGGGTGGGGGATTGACCAATCACACTTCCTCCGGGTACGCTGAGGGTATTCATCGTCACCGGAACTGCTTCCGTCAAATTATATATTTTTGGCGACAGTTTGGTATAATCAGGTTTTGATACTTTTCGCAACATGAATATCGAAGCTATAAGTATTCAAGTTATCTTGATTTCCCGGGGGTACATATGACATTAACTTCACCCTTCCGAAGTGACGACGGAGACAATATGCGGCCATCATCTCGTTAACTAAACAAAAATGAACGTACAGACTCATAACTAAGTTTAATAATGAAATTAAATTGCGACTCTGAAATCCTTTCTATTCTCCCACGAGAATTCGGATGGCTGCTTTTGTTGTAAAACCTTTCGACTTTGAGGAATGAATAATCATGTTTTGAATGCATGGGATTAAAACAAACGCCCAGTTAACTGCTAAAAAAGACATTCATCCTCCCGTCATCCAATTTACGTGTTATGCTGAATTCATTGCCACCTCAATAAATTGACACACTTGTTTTTATCTGCTGATCAAGGTTTCAATGCATTAGTGTCATTATTTACCCTACGGTAGTGACGTGAACTATCGGGAAATCCATAGTTACGTCGCTCTTCTGGACTAGAGGTGGGCTGAACGGAAGGACCGAGGACCGACTTCTATGCAATGGGACGACCGCTCCGACCGGTCTTTTCGTTCCGACCGGGCATTCGTTCCTTTCGGTCCTCGGACGGAAAAGGAGTCTTTTTCCTCTAAATTCGGGAAAATATCAATATACATTTTGAGTTTTCACATAGAACCTGAAGTTAAAAAAAATACGAAAAGCAACAAAATAGTAAAATGTTGTAAAGATGTTAAGAATAAAAATTTGGCGATGTATTTGTATGCAAACACTTATTTTAGTAACATCCGGGAATTAGCAAAAGCTTTGTAATTTTACGTAGAATATTTATTGAACTGTCCAATAAATATTCTACGCAAAACTTACAAAGCTTTTGTGAATTCCTGAACATAATGAAAAAGTTTTACAAAGTTAATGCTGAAACTATTGAACTAATTTTAGTTCCCAAAACTATAGACAACTAGTCAATACTTCATATCGCTAATTTTTGGTACACACGGGGCCTAAAGTTCTCCAGATAAGTATCCTTTGATTCAATCCTTTGTGATTGTTGAAAACAATATTTTTATTTTGATATAAAGTAATGCGCTGGTAATTGCGCTATAGCTACTAGTGAACGATAACGTAACGACTAGTTTATTTAGTGTCATTCTCTTTGTTGACTTTTGTATATCGACGAAATATCGTGCCATCATGTCGTGACTTCAGGTCCGCCGCCCCGCCCAGTGGTTCTTGCGTTTGATCTGGCAGGAAAAACTTTTTTCAGATAAAAAGTATTGGTTAAAAATAATCCAAAATAATACAGATTATAAATAGTCTTTTTACAAAGTTGTAACACGTTTTTCGACAATAATGTCTCTTTGTGGAGCAGGGGGCCCTCTAAATGCGGGGAATGTCATTGATTATCATGAATCTCAGGTTTTTTCTCAGAGTGACGCCCCAAGTTTTTATATCCGCCAGGTGGTGTTAAGGTTACGATGTAATCATTAAGTTACTCTCTGTGCTCCCAAGAGTCAACGTACATTTATGTACAAATATGTTTTCATCTGATTGATGCATCAGCCCTCAGTAGACTAACCCCGCAAGAACTATTGGCAAAGAGTGCTATTGCCAGACTGCAGCTTTTTGACAACGGAGACAAGACTACTTCTTGGTTACGCACGAATTCGCACCATTCCCTTGAGTTTTCTTTGTTTTTCTCTTCCGGATAACTCGTATTTCTTTCCCATCCACCCCTTCTTTTAATGAGCTAGAATTTGAAAGAGTAACTTCTTCGCTATTTTCTAAATTGAACTTTAATGAGTAGAGGTAGTTTTATGAATTATTTTCTGGGAGTAAGATCCACTTTTCAGCTTTCTTTTCACAATTGACGATGTCCCGATTTCAGAAAGAGTTTGACTAATTATTCATAGGATCGCTTTCTTAGACGAACGCATGGCATCACTGCTCTCTTTCTCGTCACCTGTTGTAGTCATTGCTGAAGCTGACCTATAGTTCCAGATGTCGAACCTTTGGGGTTTTCAAACACAATGATCAAGGATGAGGTAAAACTTTTTCACTCAGATTTAACCCTACGTACGAGTAATATCTAATGTGACACTGGTAAGAAATAATCTTTCGGATATTGGCTGGTAACCTCGCAGCATCATATTTTCCCGTTTGATTGGTTACAGTTACACACAGCATTGATGGCATCATCTCCCACCCTCTACGGTGGACAGTACACGAGCCCTTTATGGTGGTGGGAGCGATTTTCTTTTTTGAGTACATTTGCATGAAACTTTTCTTACATGTTATAACTAGTAAGATTACTAGATAAAAGTGTAAAAAATTGGATGTTACAGATTCGGTTTCTTGGCAATTAAATGCTACTTCAACAAGTAGCCTAAAGGCACTTGACTTATACTTGGCATTTCGAAGTAATTCGATTTAATGTGTACAGAAATAATAAACACAAGTGTGTGTGAGCAAAAATCAAGGCTTCATATCAATTACAAACACGTACAGATGATTTTTGCTTAAATTTTGAATTCCGAGCCGTAAAAAAGTCATGACTGTGTTCTAATTAAGACGAAATTAAAAAATATAATTCTTGCATCTTTTATATTGCTACATGTATGGTGTTTTAACAGTATAAACATTTTTGCGGGACTGGAGTGATCCATGAATTATTTTCAAGGTGTTTGAAAAGTTATTAAAATGTGGACTTAATGCTCAACAATTACGGCTCCAACACCCTGATATGGATTCTAGTTCAACCCTAATTTTTCATAGGTTAGCAGCTTGGATACTGCTATCTAGAGCCTATGGATTGCAGCATTGAGTTTTTCGTAGAGAACAGAAAACTGAGAAGATTTCTTAAGGTTAACACACACACAGGTTCACACCCTTGAATACCCCCTCACACAGTATTCACACCTATGAATTGCACGAACTGCTATGAACAAGTTGACTGCTCGAGCAGCTTTCCTTTGACTTAGAATAGGGAGCGATACGCCATTCACAGCTCATTACTCAATTAGCGAACCGTTAAGCCTTCTGCAATCCTTAGTTACATGGAGAACGGACCTCCTGAGGAATCGCGTAATTAGGTTTTGAAGAGAAAATGGGAAAATTCATAAACATCTCGATCGGAACGAAACATCTCGTGAGAGAAAAACATGTATCACTCCAAGAGATGCTACAGAGGAAAAGTCAATTAGCTAAATGCAAGTGAAGTTACGACACCGAAGGGGAGGGATCGTTGGCGGATTTTAAAAGATCTGCATGAACAAAAAAATTTCTATAATAATAATAAATTCTTCACATTGAAAAAATATTAGAATTTAATGGATATATACAGATGTTTGATTGAGTTCTTGTTTAATGAATGTTTCGCCGAAAGAATTTCATAAAAATGAAGTTATTTTTCTCTGTAGTGGCACTTTTCAGGCTAAATGAACAACCAATCGCATTAAATGTAATCAATATTCAATGGAGATGAGCTAAACCCTGCGTATTAAAAATCTGAGTTGATCTCCCGTTATTGTATCTCAAAATGCTTTTAGCTAACCTCATAAGTAAACAGTATTCACTGATGGTAGTTTATTACAGAGATTATAGTACAAAATATTTTCAAAATATGTTGCATGAAATCTTGATGCCCATGGCAACGAACGGAGGAATAATACAAATGTTGCAATATATTTTAGTGAGATTGGGCTGGCGTACAAATTATTTTTTTTAAAATTCTGCTACCTATAAAGCAATGAGCATGAAAAACTTTTATTTTCAAATTATATTTTAAAACAGGTTACTTTCATTAGCTTTAACATCGCAAAAAAGTAAGACATTTCTATCATTCTTTTTTTAAAGTAAGTTTTCATAAAATTTTATCCGTCATTACTCTTCGGTTATTTACAGGAGAGTGATAAGAAATAGTACCATTCGGCGAAAGGATTTTTGGTAAATTTGTGAATCAGTTTAAATTCATATATATCACGAAAAAACTCGAAATTTTTTTCAAACATTTTGCTCGGGCTTACCTAGTGCCCTTGTAACAAATTTCGAACGGAATCAGAGGCCAATAAGGGAAAGACATTTGTTTAATTGAGGTGGAGTGACCCGCTTACTTTCTTTTTCCGAACAATCACAATTGGAATTACTTGCCTATGGTACATATATAATTAACCGTTTCTATTTACCTAACTGCACGATTAGGACCAAATAATATTGGAATAGACATTTGGTGCTCCCTCACTAACAGGGTATTGGTACCAGTAAATATTTTACTCGAGGAGTAGCCAGAGCATTAGGCTAGAGCGGAGGTCTTGGGGTTGAATCAGAGCAAGAAATCAGGGCGCACACGAAAACAGATAAATTTACCCTGTAATATAAAATATTGAGGTCCTTTAAGATTTCCAGCGCAAACATTAGTGATGTATAGGAGGTGGGAGATTGAATTAAGAGCAGACAATCAACACATACGAACACATTCTTAATATTTGGAAAAATGCAGATTTATGAATAGAAGTGCTTAAATAGAAAAAAACTTAGAAAATAATGTGAGAAATTCCTCTTAAAACAGCATAGAATGAAAACCATTAATAGATATGAGACATACATATAGTAATAAAGGCATTAAAATCATGGCATTCATACATCATAACGCAGCTAAAATTTTTAACTTGTCCCCGGTGATGAATTGCTGCATCATTGAAGGTTGCAATTAATGCTTACTTGTGATACCAACCTGCTGTGTCGGTTTTATCTTACCGCGAAGCCTAATTTAATTATTGGAATCCTTTCTTATAATAAGAGTGAATAAAAGGTTCTTCTACCGGTTTTGACTTGAAATATATGACTACGGCTCAAGGTATGTAGAATTTGGACCCAGAATCTTTCGTAGGCTAAGGACGCACACTTTTACCTTAATAAATACTTTTATTTAACGCTAATCAGCAGACCAATAAGTTGATATTTTTGACGGTTCGTTTATTTAGAAAATGAAGGTGCTCAAAATCTATAGAGCAGCTTTACCTGACAATATCAACTCAAAAGTAATAATGCAATATTTTTTGCTCAAAAATGAATGTAATCATTATAATATAGAGAAATGATGTGACAGAAAATATCGCGGCTCATTGCAAACAAAATGGTCTCCACATTATAAGACTGCAAAAGCACCACAATTATTAATAGTGATGTAAAACAAAAGGTAGAGAAGAAAAAAACAGTTAATTGTGACTGATTGTTTTCATAACTGAATAAATGTTGCTATTTATAGATGATTAAAATAAAGTGAAGCACATACCTTCCAAGGTCGCGTTGACACACTTCCAAAACGAAGTCTGAAAATAATAAAGAAATAGTTTTTAGGCGATAATTCAATAGCACAACATCACACAATGATAAATATTGAAAACATTGTGACACAGTCAATAAATGGAGAAATTTTGACTCAACTTTGACTTCATTATCTTTATCAAATGTCTCCGGGGCTAAGAGTTAGTCCTAAAATTTGTGGGGGCGGGCGCCTTTCGGGCGAGTCCGGAACTATTCAAAGGGCTCCGCTGGCGGGTGGCGGGAAACTGCCACCGAGAGAAGAGGGTTCTTGCTCGACGTTGCCGAGATTATTATCCCGAATCCGGGAAAACCGCGAGGTCATAATGAAAGAGGCCCAGCAGTGATGAGGTTTGGCAACACAGCGAGCATAATCAGGAAGTTCACACAACGGAGGTCGTAGAGAACCTGAATTTCCGAGGCTCAACACATACCCTCTGTACCCTGATTGGCTCCGGGAAAGTCACATGACGAGCAACTTCCTCTTCGCTCACCCCCCGAAATTTTAGCTCTGCCTGCTTGCCCCTAGACATTTGAAATGATAATAGTAGCAAGAATGAGGGCCTCAAACTATTTACGTTGAAGTTACCGGTGTTACTAAGTTGTCATCTCACACCGTTTCATCATCCATCAATTTTATAAAAAAAAACATTTACACATAATTTTAATTAGCATTTAGAAATAAAGTTGTATATAATTTATCTCTTTGAAGCAATTTCAGAGATATTTTATGGTGGCTCTGGCCTCAGGGTCACTTATTCCAGAAATTCCAAAAACTTAAATATACCATTTTTGAAGTGTGTTTTATAAACTGAAGTGAACAAAAAAACAGGTCGTCCAAGCTAGTTTAATTATAAGTCAGCCTTAAATGTGGAGATTTCAATATAGACTGTAGAAAGAGAACCCAGATTACAGTAGAAAAAAGCCTATTTGAACAAAAAAGAATGTTCAAGCTTATTATCAAGAATATATCTAATATCAAACTAATTTCAAGAATATTATAACTGTACATTAGTGGAACGTATTGGAATTTGAATAGAGATAAAATGTAGCTATATTAACAACAGTTTTTTATTTGATATAGAATTACTGCCGTAATTGAAGTAAATTTGGCAATTCCATAAAAATGGCGCAGCCGTGGCTCCTATGGCTGGACAAAAGTAGTCATAAAAATATATTTGTGGAGAATTTTGCATATTTTGTTCTATAATTTTGGTTTTTACAAGTTTGCCAGTTTCAACAGCAAAAGCAGGGTTTTTAAACCCAAAAATAAAAATGGATGATTGAGTATCTGTTTTGACTCACATAGTCAGTCCAGAGCTTCCTTAAGGCAACCACCAATAGATACTGAGGTCAACTAATTAAAATCTACCCTTAAAATAATTGTGGAAGCATTTTCAGGTTAGTGAGCTGGTGGGTGATTGGTGCGGAGATTCACAGCAAACGCCTTTGCACACCCTTCCATTCGCAGAATTTGACGCCAGGTGTGCAACCTCGCGTCAACATTTGTCTTACTTCTAACGAGAGGAGCCTATGGGCCCATAGCTGAACGTCCTATCCGTCGAGTAATTTTCAGGTAAACAGTGGATTTCGTAGCGCCTCTTGTTATGAGTACATCAAATTCGGCGCCGGGTTTCTCATCACTCTTCCCCCAACATTCCTTTTCTTACCCATCAACCCCACATATCCACAATGGCGCAAATGAATCCAGTTGTCGGTCGCCACTCTGAATAACCAAACGGCAACCAACAAGATCGACAGACGTATCAGAAAAAATACGCAAACAATCCATGATAATTGTACTGCTGAGCATCTAAAATATAATGCAACCCACAATCATCCGTTCTGGAATTTCCCGAAGAATTTTGGGTCATCATTAGATATTTGAGAAAATTTGAGGACAGGCCGTAGAGCCAATCGCCAATACTCCTCATTAACAACCATTTGCCTTCATAAATTTCAAAATGAATAGAAAGAAATGATAAGACTGAACGCGTCAGTTTTCCACTGTCTTCTGTTTACGAGCAGTACGTAGCTGCTACTATGGAAACCGGGAGTGTGCGCGTGTAAGCTATTGACGCAAAACGAGGCGGAAAAACGGCTGCAAGAAAACGTAGGTTAAGAGTTCTAGACCAAAGTACGTACAAAGGGCGCATTGTTCCTCCATGAGAGGATGCTTCCAGGAATACGCCAGATATGGAATTCGCATGGCGAAACCCAAATCAATGTGACACCAAGGAATGAACGGAAATTTTATTGATCAGGATGAGTTATTACGCATGTGAGAGCACATTGCAAAATGATTTGTATTTGGAAATCACATTCTGAATGATATTTTAGATTAAGGATGCTGAGTCAGACTGAGAAGAGCTTGCGACTAGGTGACTAACGGAATCGCTGATCTCGGTGGCAGCAGAGTTAAGTCCCTCATCACGGGGTCCAGGGTACGAGTACCGCCTCGTTGGAATTTTCACCACCTATGGTAGAGTAGGCTAAAACTGTGGTGATGAAGAAGGTGACAAGTATTTGCGTAAAAAGTTAATATAAATAGAGTTTGGGATGAAAGTGTTGTGAAATAATTTAGAATCAATGATTTGGTAATGATTTGGCTACATTGAGTCGACTAAAAATGATGATAGAGAAGTGAGTAGTGTGAGGGAAAGCCACAAAAGCAATGGTTCAGTGTGGTGGACGATGCCTTAAACAGAAGGCACGTTAGGTATCATAAGGTAGTTTGAGCGAGATAGTTTCCAAGTCATAATGGAGACTATAATCGAATTATACGTTCTAATTTCAGTAGCTGAAGCAAGCGTGAATTAAATATTGAATTATTAATGGTGGAATAAAATATTTATATATAATCAAAATTATAAGCATTTAGATAATAATATCTATGTATGTCCTTAATAGGACCCATTTTCTTCACGCGGTACGTTTAAAATTCCTTCCTAAAGAAAGGCTTGTTTCTGTAATTTGAAAAATTACTGCGGTGACCTTCTCAGTAATCACCCCACATCGCAGTATTTTTTTTCAGGGTTAAAAAAAAACTTTTGCTATGAAGGAGTATTTAACGTGCCGCGTGAAAAAAAATGAGTCAAGTTTAAGACTTATATAGATACTTCTATTTGATTACTTAGAATTATAGTCATATATAAGTCATATATAAGTCATATAAAAGTATATTATTGCGCCATTAGTAATGCAATATTCAATTGATACTTGCATTAGCTGCTGAAATTAAAACGTATAATTTGCCATTATTACTAGGGAACTATCTCGCTCAAACTACGCTAACTGCTGACAGTTTAAAAATTTCAAAGAAAGGTTTTAAAGATAATTCCACATGCATAAGAAAGAGACAAATGATTCAGGCAATTCCATTCTTAAATTATCCCTAAGAAAATTCTCAGCAAATATACATAAGGATTATGCATATCACCTTATCTTCGATAATCTTTTAAATAATGGTGTGCAATAATTTGCATCCGACATATATCTATAAAAATTCATACAATTTGATACGCCCATGAGACAGACTCGTAACCCATATATTTTCTGTTTCATTTCTCATTGCATACTGTGGGGAAAATATCCATACAGACTGATGTGGGCCGCAAATATCCTCATTCAAGATTTGTTTCACTGTTATAAACAAGGCTATAAAAATTGCTTGAAGACATGGTCACCTTATATTTCTGTCCATAAGGTCTTCCAACACGAGATGTGTAATTATAGCATATTATTTTGCTAATTTCTTAAAGCTTTCCTTTGATTTTGAAAATATTTT
Source organism: Ceriagrion tenellum (assembly GCA_963169105.1). NCBI lineage: Eukaryota > Metazoa > Arthropoda > Insecta > Odonata > Coenagrionidae > Ceriagrion > Ceriagrion tenellum. The sequence goes on from OY720638.1 coordinate 16,254,953, forward strand.
TTCGCTGGGTATATCATTCATGATAAAATATTTTTTTGATTACGAAACCAAGGAGCGACAGGTTTGATGAAAAACATCTCCTCGCGCCTCTCTTGTCATCTACGGCCGTCCTCAGCACCACACCTTGGCCCCTTTCCGGAAATAGAGATCTCGGCATGTGCGCACGTCTTTTTTTACACTTCTTTTGATATCGGCGCGCGGTTTTTACGTGGGAATCGTGCCTTTACTTCGCTCCGCTAAAGCGGCTCCCAAGTTTTTACAAAGATATCAAAGGAACACCGCCAAATGTCCACCGCTCATATTTTAAGAACCCTCGCATGTTGAAATGAAGAGGAATATCCGCCCCCCCCCCCCCAAAGCGCGTGGCCCCACCTGACTAAACTTCCCAGGAGCGACGGTCTTCACATCCTTTACAGCGGACACGATTGTTCGAGCTCGCTCGGTACTGGCCCTATATGACTGGTAGAGACAGTATTTTTGGAGATGGGTGTCCTAGTCGGCTTGCGGTCATTTTGCACCACCCGAAATCTTTTGCAAAACCCAGATACTACGCTACTAATTTGAAAATTTTAACCATCGCACGTCATTATAGACAAGTATTAAGGCCGTTTTACACGGGGCATGTAATTGCACGAGCTACTGTATGTGCAATCGTGAATTTCAAAATGCACCGTGTAAAGCGGCGAAATTCAAGAACGCATGCACGAATGCATGAATGCGAGACGTCAGAATAGCCCCTGCTCTAATTCGGTGGTCGCATTCTTGCAATTTGTACGAATAGCACTCCATCTAGCGGTCGCAGAATTAACGACATCAAGTTCACGGGAATTTGACTGACGAAAAGGTTCGATAACCTGAGCGATCGGTGTTTACAGTAGGGAGTGTGAAGAAGTCATCTCTCATCTTTGTGTGGGAGGATATTTGCAGTTACTTATATTGTTATTTATTTAGATAGATATTTTACAGCTCGTTAAATTGTTCCTCTGTCATCCGCATAAAACTGCGATAGCCATTCCTGTCTTCTACAGTCGGCTCCTGTTGGGCCATATTAAGAATGCCCGTTCCCTCCTCTCGCTTACGGATTCACTCCTGCATCCAAAGTGCTCTTCTGGCTATTCTCCTACAGTTACGACTTTCTATGAGCTCTGCGGCCCCGATCATAATTCCCACTGCTGCTAGCTCTGTAGCAATCAATGCAGCCTCCTCCTGATCCATTATTTTTCTCAAAGAGAGAGAGAGTGACTCAATGTCAATATATCAGAATCCCACAATCACCACAACCTTATTTTTCACTGAATGTCAACAAAGTCGCGTACAGAATATCGTATCTCTCCTGTTTGAACAAAACTCTCGCTCATAGCGTACTTATCAGACGACTGGAATTCACGAATGAATGCATGCTTACGACCACCGTGTAAAGCAGTCACGCATTCGTTTTCGCAATAATTATTGCACGGCGGATTGCGGAATTAATGCAGTGTTGAGTTGTGCAATTTCGTGCCCCGTGTAAAACGGCCTTTACAAGACGCGCACTTTTCAATGATTGCAACGAATTGTCACGCTACTCATGATCCACTTTTTAGCAGTCCAGTATGAAGGAAAGGGGAGTAAATATTATTTTCGAAAAGGAGAGGAACTCATACACTCCAATGTAACTGTATATGGCTAAGCATAATGGGGAGGAAAATAATCATCCGGGCGTCCACCAACGTGGCATTTCCGCAGATATATTTCACAACTTCTAGGAAATTAATACATCCATTTGGTCCATTAAATTAAAAGTATTGTCATGAATACTATCTCAGGGACCACCGTTGCTAAAATCACAAGGTAGGTATAATTGAAATTTCCGACCCTATAGCATACTTATATCGCCAAAAGCATCCAAATGCGATCAACATTATGATGGCTATGGAACCAGTATGACGCGAGGGAATTGCTCGTCATTTTTAAGGTTATGTAACAGGAATTCAGGATTTTCATTTGGGATGATTTTCAGTTTTCATTACATGAGTAGTAGGACGCTTTAGCACCAGATGCCTGAGCTGCTTATGTGGCGTTACTTTTAATGCTGTTACCTCCAGTGGCACTGAGATATAAAAAATAGTAACTAATTACACCTATTGCAAGTACTTTTTCCCATCTAGTGGTGGCACCAACAGGCAGTTATTAAACAATTGTTAAGAGTTGCAAAGGTAAGAATATTTTTGTCAGCAGCTGAAATAAAAATACCGAGACGGTTTCACTCCACGGATCCAATTTCCATTGCACTATTTACAGCGTGAAGTCTAATTGCTTATAATTTTGGATCAATTTAATTTTAATTGTATTCCAAAGAAAAATCCTTTATTCTAACAAGGATAGTATTATTTTTATTTGAAATACTGCTCTAAATTCCAAAATCCGTCCCTCACTGTCGCTATTAAACCCTTCCGAACGTACCAAATCCCTCTCCTTTCACGTGTTGCACCGACAGATTCAATGCTTCATGGTAGTTTGAGGAAAATATTCTTTAACTCAGAAACAACCATCAATTCTATTAAAATCAGACTAATTTCGTTCGAGATTTGAAAAGAATAATATCTCAGCCTTTAAAAATATCAAAATATCAGCTCCTTACCGAACTACTTTCCGAGATTTTCGAAGGAAAATACGTGCCCTTTTACTTGGGAAATGGTTCGTGTATGCACTCTAGACAGACCTAATTTCAAAGAATGGGGATTTCTACCACCTAGATATCGTCACTAAATTGACAGTGAATAGTTTGTATGTTTTCACTACTTTTTTTAAATAAAACATAACACTGTAGTAATTTTTTATGATGACAAAAAAGTTTCTGTTGTGATGGGTTTCAAACGTGCCACACGAAAATAATGAGTCAAGTTAAAGATTTAGGTGGGTATTCGTATACATTTACTGAGGATTTCAGTCTTTTATAAGTATATTATAGCATGATTATTATTAGAATATTGACTTCATGCTTCCTTCAGCTGCTGAAACGTATTATTTGAATATGGTCTCCATTGTGACTAGGACTCTATCTCGCTCACACTAACTTAAGTCGGAATAACACGGCGGATGAGGCCGCTGGTGAAATGGCACCTCGAAACGGTTTGTGATTTAACAGGAGCGCACCACGAGCATGTGGCTCGGCTGTGGTGATTAAGATCGTAAAAGGTATTCATGTATATCCAAGATGTATTATCCATAACCACTGATTCGTACTCCTTTACAAAAGTTATGTCATCAAGAACACCATACATGTTTTATAAAACTCTCCTAGCATTCAAGTTTTTTTAGGCTTCATTCCATAATAGAAAGCTATTTCCGCATTCAAGTATAAGATATTCAATTCTCAGGTTTCGAACTTGTCTGAGCTTAACAACGGCTTCCCAAAGCGGTGGGAAATCCTCATACAATACTGTGTCAGCAAATACAATTTCTAAATGGAAAATATCATTGCGTTTTAGGTCTTAATCTCAAGTCTGGCCCCGGTTCGGAGTCAGAACCAATATCACCTCTCGCCGGATGGTTATTCTTGGTGACAATGGGCCTGACAGCCGAAAGTCATTTGCGCTCTTGAAGACAGTTGGGCAGGACGACAATGACGAAACCATTTGGTGAATGGAGGGAGGGCGGAGAGAAACCTGGTGTCTTAATTATCCCTCTCCTAAAGTGGTTGAAGCGAATTTTTTTGCGTGAATATTTTCGTGACACTTGCCACCCGAGTTCTTCTAATTGATATCTACAGAAAAATAGTGAAAGGATAAAAATTTTCCGATTTGGTTGCTTGACGATTCAATGTTATTTAAACACGTAGCCTTATGGTTTATTGCATATATCTCGTGATAATTCTAATGCACATGATAAGATCTTCTTCTACTTGCGAGATATATCACGGAGTACTCTCCTCGGAGTACAGGGAGTACGGGGTGGCCCAACGGTCGCGTCCAATCCGAGGGTGCCGGGTTCGAGAACAGGTGACGGAAAATATTTCCCTAATTAGGGAAATATACAGAATGGGCCAATATAATCAACACACTGAAATCCAATAACTACTAGGGAATTGGATCTGCCGTCTCTAGCGTCGTTCACATCCGAATACTGAGTCGCGATAGCTCGTGACAGCATTGTCGCGGAGAACTGACGACGTTTTACGCATTGCCACGGAGAACTGGAGTGCACAATTTGTCTGTTTTTACCCTCTTCAATGGCTGCAATGGGTCATTTGCGTGTTCTGGAGTTGTTTCTCAGCAATAAATTGTATAAAAACGTGTTTTGTGTGCTCTCAAGCAATATCAGCAGGTGTCCGTTCTGCATAACATTTGAAATGGTGTACGTTCACAGCAACGAAAAACTGGATACATGTTGATCAAAACTTTTCCATTATTAAACACTCAATGAACGACTCAATTATTAACACTTCTGAAATAAAATAGTTTTCATTTTTTTTAATTCTTCTTGACCTTGAAGGTGTGTCTCGTGGCCATATTCGTAATTACCCGTGGGTGGCCCCCTTGGTACCCGATTTCTTGTGCATGTAACATTTTTCCCTATCTCGTGCCCCTTAAGAGGTATTGCAGTGCGTCGAATAAAATGGATCAACCAGTGTAACAGTGGAAAAAATCATTCACTCTTCCTGAAATGAGGCATTACCCTACCTGCGAGGCCATACCCAAGCTGGAATGCGGACTCGACCATCAAGTGACCTAAGTGACCTCCGTCTCCCCTTTCTCTGTTCGCTGCTTCATCCACTCTTCCTCCCATCCGGTTGATGTCCCACTTGACTCCGTCCCACCATCTTCCTCTCGGTCATCCAGAAGGTCTTCCGCCCGATCTTCCCAGGCTTCCTTCCTTTCGCAGAGTACCCAGCTCACTTCGCATCACGTGGCCAGCCCATCTCATTCCCTTTGCTCTTGCGCATGCAACTATGTCATGGTCCTTATAAGGATCTCTCATTTCCTTGTTGTGCAGGATTCTTCATGTTCCGTTATCATTTGTCGAGCCCAAGACTTTTCTTATGATTTGTTTTCAAAAACGGTTTTCTTCCTTGCTTCTTGTTCATTATCCATATTTCTGCATCGTACAGGATCAATGGGCTAATTATGTTGCTGGTAAATTCTTATTTTTGTCGTCTGAATAACGTCTTTGATATTTGTATCTTGTTTTACGCATACAAATTTTTACTGGCTAAATTTATTCTACTGGCTATTTCAGTTCCTTCGCTATTTGTTGTTTGATTGGCGAAGAATATACAGGTACAAAAATAATTGAGGATGGGGGATGTGGGAGAGGCAGGAGGAAGGTGGGTGGAGGTAGAAAGCATAAGGTGCGGTGCCTTTCCCTCCCCCTCCTACCTCTTCCTCCCCCAATTATTTGTGGCTATACAGTCTGCATTTCGTTTTCTGTGAAAAGTGTACCTGATGATGATGTACGACAGTGAAACTGAAGTCGCTTTTTGATATATTTAAGCAGAATAACCTAGTCAACCTTATCATTTACAAGGTTAAGTAAAGTCCATCAAGCCACGACTGGGACGACTGAATTCACATGGCTGCTAACGCTACCATGCTGTGGTATCACCTCAAGTCAAAGTTACGAAAAAATACGCATTTGAATATTGCTTTTGCTTACATTTTGAATACCTCAACGATAGTCCTAGTCATAGCCTATTTTAATTAAGGAAAAAGATATAAGGTAAAATTCTTATTCCATTTCCATTATTGCATTCATGGGTGCTCACTCACACCGATATACTTGAGAGAAAAGCGTCCCTAGAATTTTTTATTTATTTAAAAAATACTAAGATGTACCACCAATGACCCATGATTACGGCTGAAGTCATATTTACAAAATGTGCCAATGTGCTGAAATAGGACAGATTTTCAGGCGTAATTAGGTATATATCCAAGAACTAAAGATTTTTGCGGCACGAAAATCTCTGATTTGACATCCGCACTATTTATTCGGACGGAAGGAGGACTACCAATGGTTTTTGCTCCACAAAGCAGTCAAATAGGAATTAGGACTCCACTGCATGGTCGCCTCCACCGCCGGGATCAGATCCCGGAACCTAAGGATAGGAGGTCAGAACCCTGACCTGTACAAGAGCCCTATCACATCCTCTCTCTTCCCTTCGGTCAACTCCAAATGGTGCCGTCGATTGCACTCATATTTATATCCTTATCGAAATGAAAGGCAGATGTCAATCCCAGCCGCATCTCCTACGACACAGGCTATGTTTAGATAGAAATATCATTTAAAAAGATTCCTTCATGGTACCCTAAAATCAGGTTGAGCCGTGCCTCACACTGAGGGAATCCTAAACGGTGGATCACTCGGCTCGTGGATTGATGAAGGACGCAGCAAACTGAGCGTCGAATTGTGAACTGCAGGACACATGAACATCGACGCTTCGAACGCACATTGCAGCCCACGAATTCTGTTCCCGAGCTACGCTTGGTTGAGGGCTTCCCGGTCAATAGGGGCCGATCATACCTGGTGGCAAATGGGCCCCAGGTATAAATAGGATCGTTGTTCCGCGAGCGGCGGGCATTGCTTTGCTGAGGCTCGCGTCGATTGTTCGACGCCTATTAGAGCTGCTCCCGAGAGACGGACGCACGGCACCTTTTTGAGGCCACCGCTACCTCCCGCAGCCAAGGTATACAACTTACCTAAAAATTCCTAGCTCCTCTTATCCCGAGTCTGCCCTTTTTTTTACCAGCCAGGTCACAATTCTGGGGGGGGATTATTTTTAACGACCGTTGTTGTCTTTTTTTTCTGGTAAATAAATTACTTTTTTTTTTCCAACCTGGTTTTTTCTGTCTGCGTTTAAAAACTCCACCGCACCTCCCGGCCCTGTGAGGCACGTTTCAAGGTGAATCAAAATAGCAAGTCGACGAGATATTTCTTGATTTCTAAAAGGCATTCGACAGCGTTCCTCAGAAAAACTCGTATATAAATTGCATTCATACGGAGTTAAAAAAAATTGTGAATTGAATAAGGGACTTTCTCAGTGATCGAAAAAAAGTAGTTATTGATGGTTTCAACTCTGATATGGTCGGAGTCACATCCGGTGTTCCACACGGAAGCGTAACCACCTCTCTTTTATTCATTGCTTATATAAATGGCCTAAATTTGGGAGTTAGCCGTAAATTAAGATTATTTACTGATGATACAATTATATACCGTGAAATAAGCAAAGACGCGGACTTAGAAGTTCTGTCATCGGACCTTGACAACATTCATTTGTGGTGCCAGGAGTGGGGGTTAGAACTAAATCTTAGTAAATGCACCACATTTCTCTTCCTGCGAAAGTCATCACACAAATGCCGTACCTATACATAAAATGGGTGGAATAAACATAAAATCTTCAGATAAAGTTAAATATCTTGGTATTGCCTCAACTTCTGATGTATCAATGGGGAGCTCATATAGAAAACATATGCGGCAAATCACTAAAGAAACTAGGTTTTGTTAAGCGTATAATTGGAAGGTCCTCGGATGAAAAAGTAAAAGAGAGATGCTACTTCGCTCTGGTTGGACCACACTTCAAATACGCCGCGAGTATTTGGGACCGTGGTCATGACCTTGACCCTAAGACGCGTTGACCCTTGGGATCATGGTCTTGGTGGTTCGGGACCAAACATTTAACCATAAAAACGAATAAAATACAAAGGACCCGTTAGGCACGATCCGTTAAAAACTGCTACGAGCGAGCACACAGTGTTCCTCAGCTTTTAGATGGATTAGGTTTAGAGCCGCTAGAGACTCGAAGGCTGCGCTCTAGCCTTATTTCGCTTGAGAAATTCAGAACAGGAGTGTTTCAGAGTGACACGGAGAATATCATTCGACGCCACACTGCATTTCTAGGTCCGACAGAAGCGATGAAATGAGAGAGATACATTGCCGAACAGATAGGTACTAAAATTCGTTCTTTCCACGCCCAGTGAGTGACCGTAATAAAACCGAAGCTCCGCTTAAAACTAACCCATAATACACTTCACCATTTTACCTCCCAAAACATTACATCTTTACACGGCTAGTGACCTAGCACCCCCTGCCACACACCCATGCGGCGGCTCGCAGGGTAGAATGTAGATGTAGAAAGCTAGGCAACTTCCATGGCAACGCAATCCGCGTTCAAGATCTCACATGTGCTTGGCCCCGCAGTGTCCGGCAACCTAAAAACGGCTGCATGAAATGTTGCTTTGGGGCGGGCTTCACACTTAGTGTGCCATGGATACCTCGACTTCTGGGGGAAAACACGGAAAATACGCTTAGAATTTTCAGATAATTGTCAGAAAAATTGTAAAAGTTTCCAGGGGTTGATCAACAACATGTAAGTGAAATGGCAGGCGTGTTTCTGGAGGAACGTTCAGGTTTGAAACTTATGGATCGTTTTAGAAGAAAGATTTTGAAATATCAGAGAAGGACAACATAAGTCTAAAATCTCTAAAAAAGTCTAAAAAGTAAAAAAAACACCAACGCCCTCGTCGGTAAGGGCCGGCGCACGTCCACCTCGGCGGTAGGATGCCGTCAACCATTGAGGTGTGGGCCGGACGTCATCGGTGCGGGCACGACGCGCAAAATGCACCGTAAGCGGGGCCCCTCTGGGTTCCGGCCGCCGGACAAATTCGCACCGCACTTCGCATGCCCGTGCACCTGCGACGCGGGCGTGGCGGGCGATCGCGATAACGAGGAGGCACTTGGCATTCCCGAGCGCCGCCGACAAAGACTAATTGATCACGCGCGCTTGCTGCGCGCGGGCCTGCGCTCCGACGGAATACAGCCGACCCGAACTTTGACAAGAGCGACGACCTCGGAGCGGATCGCATTCATGTGCGGCAATTGACGAATTGACATGAAGAAATGGAATAGAAATAGAAAATCAAATTGATTATTCCGGGACAAGTGTGTCCCTTAGGAACATATATGATTATGAGTCAAACAAATATTACAATAGCATGATATACAAGATATATTAATGTCACAGAATCCAAAATAATATTCAACAAAACGGCAAAATTATAAAAATACATAGGACAAACATCAGATTTTGTACAGTGTAGCGCAATATTTAGTCACGATGTTTAGTTCACTTGAAGTAATGTTTCATGATATTTCCTTTGGAACTTATTCACATTTTCAGATTTTTTTACGTCTTCTGACATTTGATTCCATACTACGCCAGAGGATACATGGGAATACCTACCGTATGCAGGTGTTCGATAGTGTGGTACATAAAATTCATCCATGTGGCGTGTTGGACGTTCATTTGTTCTAGCATTGCACTGCACATTCCGGTATAAATATGTGGTAAGTTCTGTTGTTATCAACTTGTACATGAATATTGGCTTATTAAGTAAGCGCCTATGTTGTATTTTTAGCCATCTGAGTTTTTTTTTTAATATGGCGTCACGTGTTCATCATATGTGATGTCAAAGATATACCTCACTCAGGACTTCTCAATCCTCTGGAGTTTCAGATTCAGTTCGTTTGTTTGGTCAGAGTACATCACACAGCAGTTGTCTATGAGTGGGAAAACCAGTGAATCCACTAATTTTTGACAAAGGGAGACAGGAATAAGATATCCAAATTGTTTTAACTGGTATTAAGTCTTAAACACCCTATGAGAAATGAATGTTGTGTTCATTCCATGGCAATGTCTTATTTAGAGTAACTCCTAAGTTAGTTACACTACTAGAATAAAATTTAGACACCATTTTTATATTTATTTTTGGCATCAACTATAATTCAATCAATAAAAATAGAGATGAAAAGAATTTATATTTTTATTTTTTTTGTTTGCCGGATGATTTTGTTGACCCGTATGTCCCTGGAATCCCGATTGGCTGCTAAGCCTGTCATCAGGTTTTCCAGGGACCGTACCAACAGAACTTTACATACATACATGCCCTAGGTGGTGAAAAATCCACCCAGGTGAGACTCGAAACCGCGACCCTCAATTTAGTTGGCGAGGACTTCGCTTCGCGAAAATTCAGAGACTGGAAGGAGACGAACGTATTTTGAACACATTCTGCGACACACGGAACTCTTAATAAACAGTAATGGATGAGATATGGATGGAATTATAAATGAGAAAGACTGAGTTAAGAATACAATAAGCAAGTTATGAATGTCGTTTCATCGAAGAATTATTATTAATTATTATTAATTACTTCGCAGTAAAGAGGTAATCGGAGTAGGTAATGTGGTTGAGAGCTGCGGGACACAAGGTGGCTCTGGCCTTGTGGTCACTTATTCCAGATTTTCTGAAAACTTGAATATAGCATCTGTGAAGTGCGTTTTATAAACTGAGATTAAAATAAAATGGGGTTTTCAAGCTAGTTTTACAGTAATTCAGCCTCTATAGTGGAAATTTGAACTTCCACATGCTACCCTGCAAGCCGGCGCATGGGCGTTGGAAGGGGGTGTTAGGACACCAGCCGCGTAAAGATGTAAGGAATTAAGTTTTGGGAGGTGAAATGGTGACATGTATTACAGGAGTGTATTTAGTGGAGCTCTTTTTTATCGTGGTCACATATTGTATGCGGAAAGGACAATTTTTTGTACCTATTACTTCGACAATGTATCTCTCCTCTTGTATAGCTTCTGTCAGACCTAGAGATGTTATGAGGCGTCATGATATTATCCTATGTGTCGCTCTGAAACACACCAGTTCTGAATTTCTCAAGCAAACTAAGCCTAGCGTGTAGCCTCCAAGACTCTAGGGGCTCCCACCTTAATCCCTGTAAAAGTAGTGAGACACTATATGTTCGCTCGCAGCAGTTTTTAACGAAGCGAGTAGCTTTTTACATAGGCTCTTATGGAGATATCTCAGATTACATAAATACCAAGTTTAACGAGAAATCATATTTAAGTTTTTGATTAAAACTGTTAATAAGAAGCAAAAATTTCCGGGAAATTAAAAAAATATAATATCGTAATCTTCCCACCGATTCTTTTAAGTTATTAGCGAAATGCCGTGTCGATTGGAGCGAAAATGCGGTAGTTAAATTCAAGTGGCGCTGAAGTCGGCTCCTATGGTTTAACAAATTAAAAATAAATTCGTGGGATATCTGCATAGTTTGTACCTTAACCCTCAATGGACGAGCGAGTCAAATTTGTTACGTTTCAAAATAGTTGAAATATCCGCTTTCTAAAGAGGCTCTTCCATTTAAATGCTGCGCTAGACAGAATAGTAACCCTCCGGATGAAGTGTGCGGAAAGTTGCGTTTCTTTTGGCGGTTTGTCAGGCAATTTGAATTGATGAGGGTGTGACGCTATTCAAGGACGATGGCGTGCCTGGTTGAGCTCTGAAATAAATAGTTTTATCTGTCATGTGGAGCAAAAATTGGGAAAGTTTAAAAAAGGTACGTTATCAAAGTAATGTTGAAGTACACCTAGTGTAAGTATTATTATGTAAGGTACTATTTTAAATTAAATATATGCAATAGAATACGTCACATTTCAAAATGAATGTTATCATCAAATCAATGGCAATTATTTTGAAAAATGCTTAAAAAAGCACTTTTTAAAACCAATATAGTAGCAGTATTTTTTTCATGCTGATGTTTCATAATTCGGTCCATAGAGGGTTAATATATTTCTTCAATAGTAACCCATTTCATCCGCGAAAGTGGGATGTTTTAGACAGAATATGTAAAAATGTGTTACTAAGTAGTTTTTTTGACCCACATAGTGAAGCCGGACCCACCTTAAGGTGGCTGGAGCGATTTTCCTTTATGTACGGATTTTCTTGATCCTTTGCATACGTGTTCTTTTTAGCAATGTGAATAGATAGAAGTGAAAAATTATATGTTGCCAATTTTTTTTCGAAATTGAATGCTATCATAAACACGTAGCCTTATAGCACCTGGCATGTACTTCCAAATAATACGATTCCGTACGGAGAGATTTCTCCAAAACGCGAAATATATCTCATTATTTAAAAAGTGGCTAGCAAATGCCAAGGTTACATGCCGAGTTAAAAACACGCATTCACAAATACTTTTCACTTAAATTTTAAGTTCCGCACCTTACATCCAAGTCTTAATTGTGTTGTAATTAAGACGAACGTTTTTTAATGTTATCCTTGCCCTATTTATATTGCTACCTGCATGGATATTTAACCGTATTTATAGATGAACTTAAGTGGGGGGTGATTCAAGAATTTTTCCCGACGTTCCTGAAAAGATAGTGTATTGTGTACTCGAGCCCACACGATTATCGCTCCAACCACCTGGAGTCCTCGTCTCTCAATCCTGGGGTCGTGTGTTCGAGCCTCACTTCTCTGGGTCTTTACCAACGCGTGCAAGGGCGTAGGTGTGTGTATTTATGGCTGATCTTTAACTTACGGGTGTAAAAAGGCCTTGACGTGCTCTATTCAGGCCAGATGCACAGTAAACAATTGTAACCATTAGCTTAACGTGCAATGACAGCTGGGGGCTTTTCGAACACGATGACGAGGTCAAATACAATCGTGACGGATTCAACGGTCAACCATCGCAACGCTACTCGATTGACGGACGTGCTCCCATAGAGCCACTGCGCGCAAATTCACCATGAGAAGGGGATGACGCAAGAGATGTGGATTTATCATCTTTTTCAAATATCTTTGGAGCTAGGAGGAAGGACTGAAATTTACGGGAGTCAGTGAAGAGAAACCTACTCGTCACGTCACTTTCCCAGAGCCAATCAGATTACAGTAGGCGTGGCGTACAGCCTTTTCTCTTTGTGTCACCTTAAAAATTCAGTTGCTCTCAGACGTCCGTTGTGTGAACTTCCTGATCATGCTTCCTGTGTTGCTAAACCTAATTGCCACAGGGCCTCATCACCACAGTCCTATAATAACCACGCAGTTTTACCGGCTGAGGGTTAATAATCTCGGCAACGTCGAGCTAGAACCCTCCCTCTCCTAGATGCTAGAAGAAATAAACTTCCAACACGCCGCATGGAAAAACTTGATAGACCACACTATTGAATATCTGCATACGCTAGGTCTTTCCACGTCACCTATTGCGCAGTATAGAATCCATTGTCAGAAGACGTAAAAATCTAAAAATGCAAATCAATTCAAAAGGAAATATCATAAAATATTACTTCAAGTGAACTAAAAATCGCAATGAACTAAATATTGTGTTACACTGTACAAAATCTGATGTGTTTTAATGTATTTTGATAATTTTGCCACATTGTTAAATATTATGTCGGATTCTGTGATATTAATATATATCTTGTACATCTTGCTATTGTAATATTTGTTTGACTCTAAAGATATGTACACTCACATATGCTCCTAAGGGACACATTTGCCCCGGAATAATAAATTTAATTTTCTATTTCAATTTCCCCTCACGGTGGTAGTTCCCCGCCCCCCGGCAGCGGAGGCCTTGGAACAGTTCCGGGCTCGCATGACAAGAGCCCGGCCCCAAAAATTTTGGGCCAGCCTCCTAGCCCCCAAGGCATTTGAAAAGCATAATATTACCGGCCTCATAATTCCGGGGCCCGGGGTTCGACTTCCGGTAGCGGCGGAGATCACTCTGTGAATTCCCGATTTGGTTTATGTTTGGAGAGTGCTTCTAGTGTAGCACTCCTTCCCTCGAGTGGGATGCTATCCTATAGCATCTATATATAGTGGGTGATCTCCCTTCCATCATCTTTCATCATCTTTCATCATCGTCAGGGGCATATTTCGTTGATAGTGTGAACTTGATAATTTCGGGTGGTCTCTGATGCCTCCATAAGAAATGAATAGAGCCTATCTTGAAATTAGGTTATACGCATAGGGCCGAAGTTGCAATTGCATTTTGTAGATGTGTTGTCGTTACAGTTTAGAGGGCACTTAGCTGTTCTTATCAGAGACATTCATCAAATGTACCAAAAATTATATTTAGTGAAACTCATGACTTCCAGCGCGTGTTTTGGCCTGCAAGATTTTCTGCTTGGCAAGTATACTCGGGCAACCGTAGACCAGGAGATGAAAATCACCACGAAAAAACTGTTTGACTTGACCTGGAGTCCCCAGTTGTCGGTCGATTTTTTAGCCAGGTATATCACTAAGCCATCTCCCTTCAAGGCGAATTCCGACTGGAGTTTAAGCAAAACAGATGTTGGCGTCCCAAGTCCACATTGTAGCACAGGAGACGATGGTCATGCTTACTAAGCAACAGTGGCGGTAGACACTTAGTTCGCTCAAGCCCCCGTCGATATTCGCCTTGAAGAATGATGGCATGATGAAAAAACTGGCTACCACACCCGACCGGCAATTGGTAGATCCGGGTTCATATACTAATCAAGTAAAGTGATATTTTCAGGATGATTTTGTCGCTTGTTGAGTATGCATCCGCGCGAGTGACTGTGCACCCCATTATTTGCATATTAAATTTAACAACAGTAGTTAACGGCGTTCCACCATTTTGGTAATCAAAGCGGTGAACATTTTGGGGACGATGATGGAGCTGCTTACCTGGCAGCATCGAAAGAATTTTGCATTTCAAAGACCATGTTAACATCGTGGTGAGCCTACATGACATAGTTTCACCAATGAATTCATCGGAAGAGGCAGTAAAGTTACGAGATGACTTGACAAAGCTGTCTCTGGGTGAATTTCTGCGGCTAAAATGGGTGGTAAAGTGTTTTGCAGTTTTTGAGGATATTCCTTCGGAGCATAATAGTAATAAAAATAAATTTATTTCTCCATTTAATCAACCTTACATGCACACCTTAACATTTAAAATAAAAAAGATACATTAGGAATCCCTTTTAGGCGTTGCCTGTACTTGAATACCTTAAAAACAATTTACATTTCGAATAATCGAGAAATGAATAAACTAAGACCAGATACGCAACAGAAATATATGCCTATGAAAGATAAAAATATTTTGTTTAATCTCAACCTGTTGTACATATAGATTATAGTTATTGTTAACCATAATATTGACATAAAAACTCATCTAGATTTTCTACCTCAAATAACCAACTCCGTACTAAGATGACATTAAACTAATAGTACCTCTCATATCATCTGACAGTCAAAAAAATCATTTTGGCTCTATATAGATAAATGAGCGTATAAACAGAGACAAATTGAAATAAGGCCCAAAATGTTGATTTTTTTGTTCGAAGAAAACTCCGAGGGCTATGCTGGAAAAATATTTAATTTGATTTGGTGGACGACCTTCATGTTTAGCATTCAGAATGACCTTTGGGCCATTACAAAATGAACTATTTCATCCGAAATGCCATTACTCTATGACCCGCTGGGATTTTTACGCCGGTTTAAGTCTGTAGGAAAACGTATTTATCAGCATCTGTGGCGCATTAGGCGTAGGATTGGATGAAGTCCCACTGGATGACTCTTTAAAAACATGGGAAGCATTTTGCCGAGACATTCCAACGATCTGTAAGTTTACTCTAACGAGATGCTAGAGGGTTGATTCGGCTGTGAATGTTCAAATGGTTCAAATTCATGGCTTCGCCGACAGCTCCAAGGCTCTACGCCGCATTTATGCACTCCAGAGCAGAGAAGTGGTAACAGACTTACTGATGGCGAAAACAAGAGTGTCACCACTGAGAAGGGTGACGTAACCTCGTCTTGAAGTTTGCGGCGGCTTATTGACTGTGATTTTGATCGCGGTCAATAAGCCACCGCAGATTTGGATCGCATATATATATATATTTTTTTTCTTATCTTGATTGATAGATTCTCTAACTTTATGGTGTGAGTCTTAATTTTTTTAGTATTCCACCGGTTAAAGGTAGATTTTGTTGAAAGTCAGGGTAACTCCTTCCGATTTTCAGCACTTTTAGGGTCCCATCTACATTTATCATTTCTTTTTTCGCCTCGATCCGCCTTTGCATATGATCTACCCTTCTTCATACCATCAATAAAACCTTTTCTTTTCCTTCCTCTTCCCCGTTTGCCCAACATCCTACCCTCTATGACACTCATAAGCAACCCATCGCCCCTTATTACATCCTCCAGCCACCTCTCCTGCCTATCACGGATTTCATTCAGTTTCCTTTTCCTCGCCAATCATGTTAAGCAGTTCCTCGTTTGTCTTCCTTTCCGTCCACCGCACCATCTCCATCCTTCTCCACACCCACATTTCTAACGCCTACCGCCTATTATCGTCCCGTTCTTCCGGTCCACGTTGCTGCACCATGCAACGGTACGCTTCATATCAAGCTTTGTATCAAGCCAGAATCTTCTTTGTATCCTTACTCAAGGTTCCCGTTATCAGCTCCCCTCTATTACCACGGCAACTCTCAATTGGATCCGATAGTTGGATTGGATTAGATTTAGGGGAGGTGACCAACAGCTAAGGTTATTTGTGCCTTATGGGACAGGTAAGGGATTAAGGGTGGATAGAAACCTGGCGTCGGTATTAGCCTGATCTTAGCGAAAGGCGCCAAGGGGGCCGTGGTTCAACGTCTCATCCGACAGACAATGTACTGTACTTGAAGTGCCCTCCTCAAGACACTCAAGTGGATATTGAGTTTCCTCTTAAAAATATCCTCCTCTGCAGGAGGTTTATACCGAAGAGTATTACATATATTGTCTAGAGATCAAATGAAATTCCACGTTTGGTTTCTCCTCAACGCCAAGCATCAAATGCGTGAGTATATCCTGTGAGTCCTCCAAATTCAACCCAGCAGGCTGCGTTTCGAAGAGTACGTTGCCCTCTGAATTACTGGATTTAAAACTTTAGATGGAAGGCCCACCCTGGTGGCCGGATCGAGTTTCGGATTGGCAATCAAAAAGTGCAATTATCGACCCCTATGTCATTTCTTGGAACTTTTAGTAAAATTTATCATGTTTTTTCCATTTTTCTAAGCCGCTAGTGGTCGATGATGATGAGATTGAGATGTTGAATAAATGTTCGTCATTTTCGAAGCTACGGATAGAGAAGTCCTTCAGCTCGAGTGGGAGGGAGGACTTTTCGTCTACATACTCATGTGTGGGTGACTTTCCATGTGTACACTTATTAGTAATTTGTACCGATAGAAGCGAAAAAAATGTATGCCACCGATTTGGTTTCTTGGCAATTTAATGCTATTTTAACACGTAGCCTTTAGTCACTTGACGTACATTTCGATATAATTTCGATATTGTATGAATAAATTTCCTCCAAAATGCAAATCAATACATTTCTCATCATTTAAATGAAGGCTAGCAAATCTCCCTCCGAGTTAACCCTCTATGGACAGAATTATGAAATATCAGAATGAAAAAAATACTGCTATTAGGTATATACGTTTTTTAAAAAGTGCTATTTAAGCATTTTCAAAAATAAATCCTAATTAATTAGATAATAACGGTTCACTTCGAAATGTGACGTATTTGAATTGTATATATTTAATTTTAAATAATACTTTACATAATAATATTTACACTAGGTATACATTTACACTACCTTCATAACGTGCCGTTTTTTAAACTTTCCCAGTTTTTTCTTTATTTGACAGCTGAAACTCTTTATTTCAGAGCTCCACAAGGCACACCATTGCCAGTGAATAGCGTCACACATTCATCTCTTCAATATGTTCGACAAACCGCCGAAAGAGACGCAACTGTCCATACACTTAACCCGAAGCGTTATAATTCTGTCTAGCGCAGCAATTAAATGGAAAAGCCTCTCAGAAAGCAGATATTTCAACTATTTTGAAACGTAACATATTTGACTCGCTTGCCCATAGAGGTTTAAGACCACGTATTCATAAAAGATATTTGCTTAAATTTTGGATTCCGCACTTTACATCCAAGTCTTAATTGTGTAGTAATTAAGACGAAAATTTTAAAAAGAAATTCTTGCGTCATTCATATTACTACATGAATATTCAACCAAACATATTTCATCGTACAAACAGATGTATGTACATCGTACATCGTACAAATGAAGTGTCGTCAAAGAAAATATTTGTCGACTTTCTTGAAAAGTTATATAAATGTTCACTCAACGACTCACTATTAGCGATCAAACCACCTTTTGTACGATTGTGACGATTGTTACGATTTGTTTTAAATCGCCACAATCCAAAGGGTCGCCTTTGTGGTATAATTCCGCCAAGGATTTGCGTTGGTTTGGATTAAGCGGATCCAGAACTAGGAATTCCGGCAGGAGCTAAATATTAAGAAAAGGATATGTGCCAACCTCCCGATTAAGGAAGTTAAGACCATTGACAGATTCAGAAGTGGGTTAAAGGATGGGCGGTAGGTTATTGCATTCATCCTTACCAAATGGGGTTGGGCATCCAGTTTCAATGGGTCACCATCAATTTTCAAAATTGAACGTATATTTTTACTACGAAATTTCACAAAATTTGTCTCCATCTGGGTCGTGAAATCTACAACCTAGTATAATAGATATTTTCTTTATTACTGAGTGACATGATACTCTATTTCTGCACCCTAATTACTACAGTGATTACTTCATGCTCCTTACGGCTGCTGAAATAAAAAAATAAAATTTGAATATCTGGTCGACACCGATTCACTCTCTTATATTTCGCTCTATTTGAAGCCTCATTGCTATCATTTCCTGCGTTCCCCGTTCACCCTGGACCGAGTTACATAAACGGTGAAGAGAGGAGATACGTCAAGGCTGCTTTTATTAAACAAGTTACACTGGTTGAAGTCATGGACTTTCATTGGAAAGGAAATTTTGCGAGTTGTTCCTAAAACTATTAAAGAGAGAGAAATAAGATCTGAGGCTTTCCCGGCGTGAGAAGTTAAGTAGCTCTATTCGGGAAGTCCACTGGGTCAGAGACTCCATGAGTGCCGACGTTTCGATGGCCGAGTCGTCCATCGTCTTCAGGGCAGACGTACGAGAAGTACAAGAAGTACCGCCTTGAAACCGATGCTCAGAAGGATCCGAGAGATCAGAAAAAGTCGGGAAGATTCTGACTATTCAGGAGCTTCCTGACCCGCCTGCCTGGCCTATATATTTCGGAACTAAGAAAGTCACGCCATTCTGACCTGAAGATGATGGACGTCTTCGACATCTAAACGTCGGCACTCATGTAGTCTCTCACCCGGCGGACTTCCCGATTGGAACTACTAAACATATCACGCCGGGAAAGCCATAGATCTTATTTCTGAATCTTTCACAGTTTATGGAGCAACTCGCAAGGTTTCCTTTCGAATGAAAGTCCATGACTTCTACTAATGTAACTTGTTTAATAAAAACAGCCTTGACGTATCTCCTCTCTCCACCGTTTATGTAACTCGGTCCAGGGTGAACGGGGACCGCCCGCAATGATGGCATTGGAAAGAGTAGCCAGAGGAGACGACGGGATGGTCCTGCCATCCAAAGGAGTCGAAAGTCAACAGAAGTGCAAAGTGCTCTCAAACAACCCCAGAGGAAATATACAATATTTCCACACTTGCACGCCCATCCCATCGGAGCAAACTAAAATTTCCGCGTGCATATGTAATCTCGTGTATATTAAAACGTTGCACTCACCAGTTCCAGTCTGCAGAAGTTCCGTAGCTGCGTTAGTTTAGTTTCCCGTACTTCAGTGTCCGTGGCGATGTCAACTAGGGAAACCTGAAATTTTGAGGAAAGAACTTATTTAGAATAGGCTAAATATGACTAATGTATCAGAATTTTATGGTAGTTTTAATGAATGCTGCTACCAGCAAATGGTATAAATTGAAATAATAGATTTAGTGACACATATTTCTCAGTCATTACGACCCAGTACTTGACCCCGAAAGCGAATCATGATGACGAAAAGCACACCAACACGCAAGTACGCAAAGTTTTCATGAAGAGAATTTGCTCTTTAAATCAGTTCCAAGAGCCGAACCGTATTGCGCACTAAATGGAAATTACTGTTAAAATATTTGCACCAAAAAATATTCTTTAACCTACATATACTAATAATTTGTCCTCAAGGATGCGAAAAAAGGTAGATATTTGAAATAGTATTTGAAATATTGACTGACGTTCGGTGCAGACGAATCGCAGACAAAGGTCATGTAACACAGTGTGACATTCAATATTAATTCCATTTTACAGGGCAGATAACTGGGAAATGACAAAGAAAATAATGAGACTGGTCCATCATAGCGTAACAAATTCCTACACGTTTCGGAACCCTGGGAGTTTCCAGGCCACGCTCTGTGTAGGATAGCGATCACTTCAAACGGCTTACGCTGGGCCCGTCTGGAAAAATGTTTCATCAATGCTAACTTAAAGTTTGTATAATTTGGACAATAACTTGGACGTCAAATCCGTTTTAACTAACCCTTCTTAAGGTCGATGGAACTACCATAAATTTTCCATTGTAAAACATGGTGTTCTTCGCACATAATTAGAAATTACTATTGTTTTAAACCAATTTTCTTGCGATAAAAAGATTGTGAGATAAGGTTTCTCCAACACCTCACCTCATAATCAACCAAATATCTTTCATAGCATACAATCACCTGTATCATTCCAATTAATTTATTTCCCCATGGTCATTCTTGAGTTCAGGGAAAACAAATTTCGATTTTTTTTCATCTTTACCTGTCCAGCACCGCCGGATCAATTGAGAGCCGTTAAGACGTCTGACAGATCACAACTAGTACGCCCCACGATGATGCAGATAGCGTCATAAGTAAGCCTATAACCTTCAACCACCGAAACCATTACTCATATCGTAAACTACATAGTGTCTCGCTTAGTTCAGAGGATATATCGACCAGATATTTTGCATACAGTCAGCTTTATGTTAACTGATTCCCTAGAAACGCAATATGGGGATGGATTAGTAAGACACAAGAAAAATCACGTGAAGTCAGCAATTCAAACAACTTTGGCAAACGTTACCTTAAAAACACTACCTAGAGATTTCCAGAACGATCTGTATTCTTGTTTCCTGGGCTTGAGCCCATTTGATTTTACTTAGTTGCTAGATTAACCGATAGGTTAATGACTCAAAATGTTCATGAAGGATATCTAATATGTACTTTTGCAGGGACAAATGACATTCGCATCGATTTTGAGATATGAAGGTAGTATAAGCGAAATATCATTTTACCTAAAAATCAATGAATTTGATCTCATTTAAAGTTAAAATATCTCACCCTTATGATGACACCAAACATTTTACCCCTTACCACATTACTTTCGGAGTTATTTGCCAAAATACCAGCCCATTTACATGGGAAATGGTACATGTATGCACTCTAGAGAGACAGTTTTTACAATATAAGGAATTTATAACACTTAGATGTCATAAAAAAACTAACGGCGAGTATTTTGTATGCTTTCTCAACTATTTTTAAAAGTTAATCATATGGTCACCGCAGTTTGCTCTTGGGTATCACGAAAAACCTTCCGTTTTGAAGGAGTTTGAAACGTACTGCGCGAAAAAAATGAGTCAAGTTAACGACTTATTTAGATATTTTCATTTAATAAATTACCATTTCTGTTATACAAAACTATAATTTTTCACCATTAGTAATGCAATATCTAATTCATGAGTCCTACAGCTGGTGAAATAAAAACGTATAGTTCGAATATTGTCTCTATTATGACTAGGGAACTATCTCGCTCGGACTACCTTAAAAACACTCCCTAGATATTTCCAGAACGTTCTGCATTCCTGTTTTCTGGGCTTGAACCCATTTGATTCTACTTAGTTGCTAGATTAACTGGTAGGTTAATAACTCTGAATGTTCATGAAGGATATTTCATTCGTACTCTCGCAGAGACACATGACATCCGTATCGATTTTGAGATATTAAGTTGGTTGCAGCAATTTTACTTCATTTTCAGGTTTGCGAGAAACTTTTTATACGTTACTTACTAGTACTACGTAAAGATAAAAGCGAAAAAATATATTATACCGATTTGGTATCTTGGTAATTTATTGCCATTTTAATACGTAGTCTTATAGCACTTGACGTGTATTTCGAAATAATTCAATGACGTAGTTACCAATTTTTCCCTAAACGCGAAAACATACGTTTCGGATTATAATACATTTAAGTTATGAATATCGGGGCATCATGCCAAATAAAAATCACTTATTTATACATGAGTTTAGCTTAAATTTCGAAATATATGTCACAGCAATGCTTTCACTGAGACGAAAATTTTAAAATATCATTGTTTTATACTTTATATGAAGACAAGTTTGGCTATTTTGGACATACAAATAGATGTACTTACGAGAAATGTGTTCCAAGAATTGTTTTCGACTGACTTAAAAATCATTTGAAAGTTTGCATTCAAAGACTCATGATTAGTGCTTCAGCCACCCTAATAGTCGTAGTCATTCTACAACAGTTGTAGCGTACAGTGCGGTACATTTTGGTGAAACTCGCCCCTTGCCACACGCTCTTCAAGTGGCCGGCATGGTACTACAAAAAGTATTGTAATGTCAAAACGTTTACAATGTCGCAGGTTCAACAACATTTGCGGCGTATAGTGTGGTATATGTTGGTGAAATTCATTCGTTGCCATACGCTCTTCGGCCGGCCGGCAGGGTACTATGAAAAGCAATTGTAATGGTAAAACATTTACAATGGCTATCAAACACTCACACACTAGAAAGTGTCGAATTTATCGTCATGTACAGACGTATAATATCGTTTCAAAACCATGTGATGCCTCTCTGGTAGAGCCCCGGCAGATAATTATGTCCGCAACGTCCAGAATCGGAAATACCTCAGTCTGAATTTAGTCCCTGGATTCGGAATGATTGCGAGGGCTTTCCAAAAGCTCGGCATCGTCCTCGATTCCCCGTGCAACTCACGTCGATGCATAAGCCTCGCCGCTTCAAATGCTCCTCCGGCGTCAACACACTCGATCGCGGATGAAGGAAATATTTGCCGCACAGTGATCGTAAAGCTGTCGAGGCCTGCGCTTGCGAGCGTCACGGGAATCCAACCGCCGCGTGTCGGACCTACGGAATGCGATTCCGTGGCGTGGTCGATGCTTTATGATGGGCTTTGGAGAACCATCGCGCGATGAAGGCATTTCATTGCTGGAAACATGCAACGCATTTTAGCCTCGGACGCGTAGATGTGCGGATTTTTTCAAGCCAAAGGTTGCTGCTGATTAATTTGCGACTGCTTTCGTCAGGTTGGCTATTATGGAAGCTACAGACGGCTGAGATCAAGGAGGTGACTAAACCCTAAATGAAAATAACTTTAAACAGTCTGACAACGTTAACGGGATGAGCTAGAGAAACTTTTCACCCACTGGCAGCTCAATTCAGCAGTTAAAACATGGTTATGTAAATATAATAATATTTATTCTGTCTCTGGCACATTGCAATGAATGCTCGGAAATTGTTTGTAGTTTAGAAAAAAATACATTCAGAGGCAGTTAATTAACAGGAAATAAGAAAACTTTTTCTTCATCGCTAAAAAGAAAACGCAAGAGAAAAAGTGACTCTATTAATGTGATTGAAGTAATTCTCGTTTATGTACAGATTGGCACGAAACTTTGAATTCTCATTCTTATCAGTATCTTGATGACAACAAAAAAATTCCATGTCACTGATTTGGTTTCCTGGCAATGTCATTTTATTTTGATTCGTAGTCTTATGGTAATTGAAATATGAATGCATCCCATTCCTTGCCTATGCTGTGGTTTCCAAATACATAAAATATTCTATTGTTGAAGTACCTACTGCAAAAATGTAAGATTTTCGAGCTTAAAAATCCAATTTAAGGAAAAAGCAAAACGTATACGAAAATCGAATGCAAAAATGAAAAAAGCAAACATAGAAACCACTGCACTAAATCTTATTCTACGTACAAAAAAATTGCGCACCTTTTAACACAAATTATGTCTCACTGATACAATTCTGATGCACGTCATTGAGCAACTCGTAAACGATCTGCTTCGTTGTTGCTTATCGTTCCTCACCTGTTTGAGAAGCTTCCGTGCAAACACTCATTTATTGAAAGGACTCGCGCTCCACCTATTGTACAACGGATTTAATAATTTAGAAACCTTCGCGGGCGCGCGCACAAAAACTCTTCACATTTTCATCGTAATCGGATGAAAGGTATTGGAACGCATTGAAGACGAACATGAAAACATTCATTTTTACACATCAGATAAAGTTATGGGACCCATAAGCCGTAGCAACTATTCAAGAAGTGCTGCAGAAACATTAGATAAATTTATAGGTTTCATAACTTATGGCATGGAATTATGAGTTCCATAAGTAGCCAACATGGTGGATGCGCGATGAACAGCTAGGAGACTTAATTACTTGATAAAAAGAGTTGTTTTGAGATCAATGACCGGTTAATTTACTCTTACTGACTAATTATTATATGCATTAGCAAATATTCATATACTTTCATAAATTTTACACGGCGGTTGAAGATTAGATCGTATATTCGTAGCTATTGACTATTGGTAAAAAAAGGTTACGTAACCAGTAGATGTGTTCCTGCAATCCGAATATTTTTATGAGATCTATAACTTTATGGATCTCATAACTAGTGATTCCATAACTAAATGTTCTTGCAACCGGCCATGAGTCGTGGCCAGATTCTTTAGAGGAGCTGGAAGTACATATACTTTAATCCAAAGAACTGCGAAACTAGCCGCGCAGGAACTTTTACGGCGACAAACCCTAGTGGTCAGACTCACGTCTGAAATTCACAGTGAAAAATCAGTCACCTGTAATGGGATTCGAACCCAGTCCCCTCAGTTTCGCGAGAGGGGTTTGCACTCGAGCCCCTGTTTAGGCAATTTTTTTTTCGCTGGGAATTTCACGCTAGTGAGTGGATTATGCAATTTGATAGAAATAGCATTAGGACCCAAAGAACAAACTTTTACGTTTTGTTGCTGGACTTCTAAATCTCCAGTCTGTCTGGTGTTGTGATTACGACGGAAAATGCTCAAATCAACTCATACGCAGCGGAAAATTAGGTAATGCTCTGGTAAACACGGCCGATGGAAACTATATTTGATGAATACGGAGAAAGGGCGAGAGACATGCAGTGAATGTGTTCATCAGTCGAGGAATGGTCATTAGAGGAAGAGAGGAAACCCAAATGAGAATCAATCAATCAATGACTCATACTTTCATTTCCAACTCAGCACTTTTGATACTGAGCAAGTCTTAAATTCGATGAATTACTCTATCGATAATTTTTTCTCGATAATATTAGGTTGTCATGCGAATAGTCTTCTAACATATCTATCTACATCTACGAAATACCGTGCTTTACACCACTTTGGTGTGTGGCATGGGGTGATTCCACACCAGACATGCAAAGCTCATCCCAGTTCATCTACATCAATATCTACATACTGCCCTGCGAGCCGCCGCATGGGCGTGTGGCAGGGGGTGTTAGGACACCAGCCGTGTAAAAATGTAAGGGATAAGGTTTAGGGAGGTGAAATGGAGACGTGTATTAAGGGAGTTAATTTAGTGGAGCTCAGTTTTTACTGCAGTCGCTTAATGTGCGCAGAAAGAAAGTTCGAATCAGAATCGCGCACCTTTCCCTGGTAGCTACCAAGATCCTTATACCCAGGTTATGACACGCACTTCTATAAGGACCTTGGTTGTTACTATCCGCTGCAAAATTCCGTCACCCGAGTTTGAAGACTAATATCTCAAAGACGGCTCAATGAATTTTAAAATGAGGTTAACCAAATCAAAGCTTGATTATTTCTGCGTTTATAGATGGTACATAAAACATTTCCGTTCATCTTGATTTCAGTGTATGCTGAAAACAGAATGTTAGCGCATTTTTCCCGGTACCGGACGGATGTATCGAATTTACGGCTTCGTATTAACAATACGGATCAAGATATCAGAATTTCCTTTACAATTATTGTAGAAAAGATTTTTTTTATAATTCTACGAGGTTTCATATTATTTAGTTCATTAGTATTTTAGTTACTTTGAAATTTCAAGACAAATGAAATTTCAAGACTGCGTTATTTTCCGTTCCGAGCATCCCTGAAAACCGCCTTATTTATGTGACTGAAGAAAAACATAGTGAGGCTCAAAGAACTGATCTATCGCTACTATTATGGTCTCTTGTAGTTTGCGGAAAAAATGCCATTCTAAATATATCGGTTCTGCGGTCTATGTCCCTAATTTTATGCCTTCGATCGTTTCTACCATAATAGTTTGGCTTTAGCAAACTATGTTGAACGTCCAATAAATAATAGTCGAAGTCAAACTTTCGTAAAAGATTTAATCCATGTTTTCCCCTTTGATCAGATAAAGGCTTCCGCCCTAATTCCTTCAACAATTCAGTAAATGTGCTTTGCATATCGAAACAATTTTCCACAAAACTTCTGTTCTCCACCGTATTCGATCGATTTCTGAAACTAGTCCTACTTCGTAAGGGTCCCGTATACTAGCGGCGTACTCCAAGTGAGTTAAACTATATATTATTGATGCGGTTCTCTCAATTGTTTTTCCCATTTTCATTGTGAGTAGTTTGTTACAAGCCTCGTCTTCCGTGCGAAGTTGGTGAACAATCGTATTCAGCATCACTGGTCGTTTGAACCTATGATTGCAAGACTGCAGCCTTGCACCCTTCCCGATCTAATACTAGGTCCCTCACCCTTTGGTGGCTCATCCTACGTACTTTCAGCGTCATTTGGTCAAGGAACTTATCCCTGGGTCTTCCTCTGGGGACTTTTCCCTCCATTTTACCTTTAATTATGTTCTTCACAAACCCATTGTGTCTTAGAGTGTGTCCTATCCATCGTGATCTTCTTTTTTCTATGATATACCGTATGGTTTTTTCTTCTTCTACTCTTCTGTACACTTCATCATTTCCTATTTTGTCCGTCCATTTGATCTTCATTATCCTCCTCCAGCACAAGGTTTCAAAGGCTTCTAGTCCATATAGGACAGCCTTCA
The DNA here is from genome assembly GCA_963169105.1 of Ceriagrion tenellum. Classification (NCBI taxonomy): domain Eukaryota; kingdom Metazoa; phylum Arthropoda; class Insecta; order Odonata; family Coenagrionidae; genus Ceriagrion; species Ceriagrion tenellum. The sequence goes on from OY720638.1 coordinate 16,281,806, forward strand.
CTTTCCAATTCTTCCAACCAATTGAGTTCCACGCTCCTACCGAATGTTTTTTCCATACGCTTTCCTAGTTTGTAGTCTCATGCTACTTAAAGACAGCATTTTTCTCATTACTAGGAACGCTTTCTTAGCTTGAACAAGCCTCGCTTGATGTCCCTGGTACTTCTTCCGTCTCACGTGATGGTACTTCTGGGATAGGTGAAGGAATTCACTTGCTTTAAATTTCCCTCTCAGTGTGATATCAGCATTCAGCTTTTCCCTTCCGTACACAAGGATTTTAGTCTTCGTCTTACCTATTTTTATTTTATATTCTCGGAGAATTAGTCCACTACGTCCTTTGAAAATTATCCAAAAATCGTACTATTCTTTTAAAATATACTTTTTGCACGAGTATGCCTCAGCTTTTTCGTTATTTTCTAAAGAATTCCGTATATATATATATATGGACTTTTAACTGAGCAATACGGTTCATTGCATCATACGGACGATGTCTTATAGATTTCAAAGGTCTGACCCTAAATCATGTGAAACACTGTCTCAACAGGAACAACATCCAGAGTTTCATCAGATTCCGAATAGTGACGGTGTTGGTTAACAGAATGAAAAATAAATAAAGCTGCGCACCGCCCACCAGTGTCTTTCAAACCTGCACCAGCCCTCGAATAAATGTCCTGCGTCATGTGCAGAAAGAAACAGACGGATACGTTCCAAATCTCCTCCACGGATACGTTCTAGTCTTAAGTCGACTTCTCCCGTACAGCCCCTGCGCGGGAAATTTTCTCTTTCTTTTTTTAATAACGCGCGCGTTTCACAAGAGAGCGCTCGGTTCTCGCGCATTATGGCAGCTACACGTGGTGGCAGTCGCGGCAGTTTCGTGGGTGAAGCGAGACGTCAACGAGGGGAAGACGTGCGCGGAAGGTGTTTGCAAAACAACGGAGGGGAGAATGGCAGGCGACACAGACAATATAATTGTTTTAAATGAAGATATTTTTTCTCTTCTGCCGAAGCCAGCGATGAAATATCTTCATCAAAAATCCACCAGGGCCGGGAATCTAATCTTACATCTCATTCCCTTAAATCCTTCCAAATATTTCCTTGAATACGAGGAATCTTAGGTGGCGTGGAATGTCTACGCATTATTACGACAAATCAAGGGCCGTTGTTTCGGTTACCTTTCCAGATGGATTTTTTCTCAAAGGCAACTTCTACATGAATGCAATTATTAAGAGGGTGGGCCAAGGTCCTTGGGTATTTTTAATTGAAAGTACTTTGTGGGTCCTAAATCCAATCATAGTACGCCGAAAGGGTTCAAAACTTATGGGAGAATTCTATTTAAACAATTGGATTGAGTTCCAAAAAGAGAATGACAGTTAATATGAGTAATAGAATGAGTATTTTGAGGTAGGTAAGGCTGGCTCGCGACGTCGGGAACCGTGGTCAAACGCAGAGACTTTATTTCTCCCCTATGCGAATACAGCAAGTTGTAAATGGACACTTCCTCTTTAAAGAGTCTTCTGGGCAACTGCCACCACTAATAAGCGTCGTTTCAGGCGTGATCTGGTGGAATATCGTAATTAAATTAAAGAAAAGTGACAATTTTCCACAATATAAACCTTAATGCTTCCCTTGCAATTCTGTATGTTTACTGGACCATGAGTTATACTTGTTAACTGATGTTGACGTAGTACATCGAAACCCGTTGCATCAAAGTTTACATAGTGGAAAATTCCCAATTTTCTTTAATTAAACTGCCCACGTCTGACAACCACATCAAAGCCGGGCAGGCGCGTATCAACAGCGACACGAGCTCCTGAAAATCAAATATGCCTCTTTGATGCCACAGGCACGACCAATGGCAATTTGAAACCTGCTTAGTAATAAATTTTATGAGCCGATGGAGGTACGCCGGAAGCAATCAGCAGCTTCGACTCATCGACGAAGGCCGACGAGTATGTGCCGGCGCCCAAGTGGTCGACTCCACGCTCGCATTGGGCATTTGAACTTCGCCCTCGAGTCGGCTCCTTGCTCTCGGCGGTGCCGCGGCAGCCTTCTAATGAGAGGGCGCAGAATGATCCTTGGCCCTGCAAACCTCGAGTAGTCAGTATAAAACACCTTCAATGCTGGCTCTCATTGAAAGCGAGACGAGAAGAATTTTTGTTTTCTGCTAACTGTCATACATGCATGTATAACGGTTTGAAGAATACAAAAAGTCTTTCTTGTCCGCCTGTCTTAAATTCAACATGGGTCTACCTCGCTGTTAGACCAGGGCTGGCGTAAATTCAACATGGGTCTATCTTACAACCAGTACCACTTGGTTCGACATTCAGCTCTGCATCTACCATATTCTTAGACTAGGAAATGACTATGAAATTCAACTGACTCTGCCTTAAAAATTAGTTCTCTTTTTTGTCTTAAATCAGATCGACTTTTTACTGTGTGCCATTGTCTTTAAAATACGGAATTTGAGTTTTAGCGCACGTAGTTTGAATGAGATTTCCCACCATATGAACTACTGATTCGACAATTATAATATATATCATATATCATAGCCGAAAATTGGAATTTTTTGCGCACACAGATGACGTATTCTGTAGAGCAACACACTCCGAGATACTTTACAGATATATGTTTTTAGGGAATTAATTCAGCAGCATGAATTTAGTTTTTTGTAATAACATTTACCGCTTTGCGTTCTCCGCAAGTTGCTTCGTCAGCGGTAAAAACTAAGATACTATATATGTAGTAATATTAGTCAGCTATGACACCGGCAGGACAGCTGGTGGAACTATTGCCTATTTAAAAAAAACTTGCTCACGCGGAAGAAATTATAGTAGAAACGATCACAGGAATAAAGTTAAGGAAATAGACAGCTGAACAGAGAGATTTTAAATGTCATATTTCCACGAGCAATAATAGTTGCGATTGATCAGTTCTATAAAACTTTGACCCTAACTAAGTACAGTAGTTTTTGTACTAGTAATTAATAGCCAATTGTTTGCACTCAAGGGAGACCTATTAATATGATGCTCTTCTAAGACCAAATTCTGTGAAAAAAATTATCAGTGGGTAGTTTGTATGCTTATTCAAACATTTTTAAGAATAAATCGCAGTCACCGCTGTATTTTTTTCAGAATCACAAAAAACATACTTTTTTGAAGGAGTTTTAAACAAACGGCGAGAATAAAATGAGTCAAGTTAAAGACATTCGCAGGTATTTGTATTTATACTGAAAATTTTAGTCTTTTTATAGTATATCATAGCACCATTATTACTAGAAAATTAACTATATGCCTCCTACAGCTGCTGAAATTAAAATGTAATATTTGAATATGGCCAAACGAATATGTTGGCCATGTTGAGAAAATGGATGAGAGTAGAATAACGAAACAGATATATGAGAGTGAAATGAATGTTGCGAGAGGGAGAGGTAGGCCGAGAAAGTTGTGATTGAATGTGGTTGAGGAAATTCTTAGGAGGAGGAATATTAGGAGTCTTAAAAACAGGAGGCCGTGTATGAAGCAGTGTATGTGGGTAAATGAGGCAAATGAGGTTTGCAAGTATGGAGGAAATTATTGAAGCAGAGTTAGGTGTAAAAATATGTATTTGTGAGTGAAATTTTGTGACTGTGCATACCCCGGAAGGGAACGGCGTGATTGGTATGTATGTATGTATGTATATTTGGAAATGGCCTCCGTTATGACTATGGATCTATCTCGCTCAAAATGCCTTAACCACGACCATCGTTCCTTTAAGGCCAAGGGAGTTGGTGCGAATCTTCCTCGCAAGATGGCACGATAATGGAAACCGCAAGCGCCAACTCCTAAGATATATTTCCGCGTCAAAATGATGTTCCCTGTGTTGCTCTGAAGCACACCTGTTCTTCATTCCTCACGCAAACCAAGTCTAGTGTGTAGCCTACTGTTTCATTTCGCAGGGTACCCTTTAAATGTGAAGCTTTTCTACAATGTAATGCAGTTGTTGGTGGAGCGCTTCCAGCTTTGCCCGCGAGCCCACGCCGTAGGGAGGAGGGCCGCAACTGTGGTGCTGCCACCGTTCGGCCCTCACCGTGTACCCTAAGCGCGGGAGTCGGATCCCTTTTTAGGATGGGCTCGCGATTGAGGAAGTGGCATTCGCCCCACGGCACGCTATTGTACCTTAACCCTTCGCCTCCCCCATTCTCTCCCCCCACTCAATCAGCGAAACTCGACCTCATTAAGTCCCCGCTGTTTCCTTTCGAATGACTCGCATCCCGGGGCGGAGGCGGACCCCGCGTCGGCCACTCGGAGTATGCAACACTAGAATTGCAACTTTTGCGCAGAACTGCATTACGATCGGTTAATATTAGCGTAATTCATTCCTGAAGATGTTTCTACTGTAAATTGTCTTTGATTCCATTATAATCACACTCTCGCTCCCGGTAGAAAAATGTCTTTTGATTGATGCGAACGAAAAATCCCATCTTTCAGTGCAATTATCATGCATATCGATCTTAAAGTTACATGATTTTACATGCAAGAATGAGTGAAACACGGGGAAAATTATATTTTTATACCTAACGCATGATTGCCATTTTTGCGAAAAACTTTTCATGAGACGCAAGTTGGACTTCAGGAGGGGACTTCAGCCGTTTAGTCCCACCTCTCCTTCCGTGCATTCCTCTCACTGACGTCATGCTCTTCAGATGCGAGTGCCACCGAGCCTTGCTACATACATCTACATCTACACACTACCCCACGAGTCGCCGTATGGGCGTGTGGCAGGGGGTGGCAGGTCACCAGCCGTGTAAAGATGTAAAATTTTTTGAAGGTGAAATGGTGACATGTCCTATGGGAATGTATTTGGTGGAGCTCAGTTTTTATTGTGGTCGCTCATTGTGCGCGGAAAGAACGAGTTTTTGTACCTATCTGTTCGGCAGTGTATCTCTCTAATTTTATCGCATGTCGGACCTAGAAATGTCGTGAGGCGTCATGATAATATTCTCTGTGTCACTCTGAAACACACCAGTTCTGAATATCTCAAGCAGTCTAAGCCTAGCGTGCAGCCTCCGAGTCTCTAGGGGCTCCCACCTTAATCCCTCTATCAGTTATGTAACACTATATGTTTGTTCTTAGCACTTTTTAACGAAGCGTGCTGCTTTTCTTTGTATTTTGCTAATTTTGTTGGTTAAATCTTCATTACCAGGGTCCCAAATACTTACACTATACTTGCTTCCTATATATTTCAGTTTCTCTCTCTCTCTTCACCAAGCGTTTATTTTCTCAACATGAAATCTTTCAAATGGCACCGATGTGGCCAAGATTATGAAGTACTGCATGGGCACTTTGTGGGGATTAGGATATTCTGCCTTGATTCGCTTCCACTACTGGACCGGTTGAGTTTCGAGAGCGCACACACCATGTACGTACGCACTACAGCACGGGTCCAAAGTTGAATTCAGTCTAAAATCGAGTTTTTCGGAATGATTCTCATCCCTAGTTGCTCCAATGAGGTAAATTGACTTGTTGAGGCTGCCTCGCTGAGGCAAAGACGGTGTACGGTCTATAGTGCGTCTGTCGTCATCCTGTCAACTATACGGTCCCACCTGGGGCAATTATCACTTCTCCCGTCAGAATAGCTCTACTTGGGCTCCGGAGAGACGAAGATCTGCCTTCCACGTCAATGTTGAGGCCAATGCCAATAGGGTGCTGTGTACCCACGCTATTACATTTTTGAAAAGCGTTGCACGGAAATGTATAAATATTTTCAGAGATAGTGTCTGTATTTTCCATCAGTATAACTAACATAAAATGAAGTAAAACTATATTTACATAATTTTTATCGAGCGTAGTCTTCATGCAATGCATGTGCCATTGACGCGCTCGTCGGACAAGTCAAGTCAATACATTTTTATTTCCGCACTCGGGCAACATACAAAATATCAAATAGGAATGACGAATGGGGACTCTGTTTTAGGCTCTTTCCTCTTCAGGGATCTAAGATCTCTTACTTCCACTGGGTCTTTCACTGGATGAATGTTTTCACTGGTCGATCCTGGCTCAGGCCTCTCATCTATCTATTTCGTAAAGCAACACCTTGTCGATGCAGCCCGAAGTCTCCTGCTGCCCTCTTCAATTCCACATAACTTCGGAAACCCATTTGGCTCTTTATTTCATCTATATATTTATTTTTTTCCGCGGCCTTTCTTTCCTTTCCCTTCCTTTCCCTGTCCTAGGAGTTGCACTCATAAAATTCTTGTGAAAATGGCTTGTCTTATCAAGTGATCAACAAAAGTATACTTCCTTCTTTCCATGCATTCTAGTTTCGTAGTCATGGTTCAAGCCATCGGAGAGAAATGTTAGTCAGCGAATCGTTTTCGCCCCGCAACGCCGTTTCACGAATGTGAATGTCGTTGTAGCTGAGGAGGAAAAATGATGAGGAAGAGATCTCAGTGACATTGCCGACGGCAGTAGTGATAGCTCATTGAAGCGGAATAAGCAGCGACAGGCATGGTCATCCACCTGGGATTCGGTTTCATGTATGAGATGAGTTTTCACCTAAAATTTCGTGTACATGAATCACAGTAAACTGTTTTATGAAACAAAGTATACGTCGGACTTAGTTCAAAGAGTTTTTTTTTCTAGAATGCGAAAATTTTCCATCAGGCACGCTGAATTTATTATCCAACTACAGAGGAGCCGAATGGATCTATTCTTTACGAAACACCATCGTTGTTTCAATTGGCATTTGATAGTGAAAACATAGGTTTCAGATTTAAAAAGAGAGCTAGGCGAGAAAATATCCGTAGGACGTCATAATCTGTCAAAAATACTCGCCCAACTTACATCTACATCTGCGAAATACCGTTCAAGCCACCACTAGGGTGTGTGGCACGGGGTGATTCCACACCAGGCATGCAGATCTCATCGCAGTTCAAATCAGAACCGCGCACGTTCCCTCGAATGCCAGGCGCACGCCAAAAGCAGTCAGGACAACAGTACGCAGTCAGATCACAAACCAGGAAAGTGATCCTTAGAGGGACATGCTACCATGCAGCACACTACTCAAGATACAACTACTGGTTAATATTATTAATGCGACAAATGAATAGCACTACAAGGTACTAAGGCATGCAAGAGTATATCATGCCGGAGATTGCATGCGAAGTTAGTATCTACAATTCATGTTAAGATACTGAGTGCTACTGAAAAAATCTATTTAACCTAGTCAGTATCCTAGAACTGATCTATCACTACTACAATGATCCTTTATTGTACGTGGAAAAAATGACATCTTAAATCTATCGGTTTTGCGGTCTATTTCCTTAATCTTATTCCTATGATCGTTCCTCCCATTCTAGTTTGGCCCTAGCAAAATATTTTTAAAGTCTGGCAAAAAATAGCCTACATCAAACTTTCGTAAAAGATTTATCCTAATTATTCTTCGATCGGATAGAGGTTCCCTCCAATTCCCTCTACAATTTTTTAACACTACTATGTAGTACATCTGGTAGGTTCATTTGTCAGAGTAGAAGTAGGAGCAGTCTAAGATGACAAACAACGTTTGCAGGAAGATGAGAGGCTTTGCGAATGTCAAGAATCGGATAAAAACTGCTTGTTAAAGCCTTAGAAGCCTATATATCCGGTTCTATCCGCAAACTTGTACATGCATCCTAAACTAAAATGTTCAAGTCCATTTACCGAGACTCTGTGCTGATCTATCAGTCGGTTATATTTTGGTTTAAAGGAAAATGGATCAGTCGGAAAGCCAGCACAGAAGTTATTGAAAGTGGGTGGCGTATACATTTTTGAGAACAAACTTCACTCATTATGTTAAAAAATGTTGACTAAAAAGTGGTCAGATGATAGATTCACCTACACAACTTAACGTTAATTTTGTTCTGACCAAAGTGAATGACAAAATTGACGCCATCATCTGCAAGAAACTCAAAAAAGCACGTTTTATGTTTATTTTAAGGACATATTAACGGACACATTTTAAAGGAATATCAAGTAAAAGGTCGAAGTTCGATTAAAGTGGACTTAAACTTTCCAATCCCTGGAAGTATCCTCTACGGGTGATTGTGCACTTGAAAAATTACTCCTGAGGAGGGGGACGAGAAATTATATGAGCTCTGAGTAATAAATTCTACACTCTCAATCGTCTCCAAGCCAAGGTTTCAACGGACAAGATTATTATATAAGTAATTAAACCATGCCAAGCCCGAATGTATAATCAGTTAAAATTATATTGCAAGCATTTGAGGTTCTGACATTTCAGCGCGGGTTCCCTCTCGCTGCGACAGTCCAGTCCGCATGGGCTGTGACTACAAAAAACGTTTCGTATAAGAATTGTTGCGAGCAGAAGCCTATCTGAAGAGTTCCTCCCTTCGACCTGATCCCACTAGGCTAACATGACCTATTTAAGTTCCTAAAATATTGACATATTTTTGTATTTTGCTTTTCAATAGTAGAAACACGCTATTGGCGAAAGGAATACTTTTTAAACGACATACACAAAAGGTGGACCTATTAATTCCTTTTGGCTAAGCGAGCCGCATGGGAAACTTAACTATTTCAGGACAGCCGCAGGTGAGAATTTTGTGTCATCAAGTTCTAGAGAGTAGGTTGGTGTATGTAATATGTTCGAATGGAGGATGGCTGGAGGAAAGCCCGACGTCGGCATTAGCATCCCATTGGCGATAGGGGCCATGGGGCAGATTTTTACGCCCCTCCTCCCCCCGATAGAATGCTGTGTTTAGCAAGTAGCCACATACACGCGATTTCACAGACTGCCTTAATTTTAACATAGCTCTTTTCCATCACTGCCTCACTTTTCATTTTGATAAGATGTAGTGCCTTCAAATTAGTAGGGGTGAGCCGATACCGATAACGGATAAATATATCGGCCGATATCAGCATTTTGCAACATCGGTATCGGAATTTATATTACTAGGAACATGTGTAAGTATTCATATTTCGCTCCACGTGATTTCCGAATTTCACTTGTTTTAGCGCAAACGATTGATATCAGAGTACCACAAGGAGGCGTTGAGTATGGTTGAGTAATTCACGGAGGAATGGAGTGGCATTTGTTGAGTTAAAACTTCAGTGGAAAAGCTTTTATCTGTTCATAATAAATAGCCATCTATCTAACCGTGATCACCTGGAAGAAGATAGCATCATGTCAGATGTTTGGAAGTATTTTGAAAAGAACTTGCGAGACCCTAGTCGTGCGTCTTGCCAAATATGTGTCATGCTTGTGCCTCTTGGTGGGAATAGTTCCCGTTTGTATACCGCGACAAATCTAAAAATTCATCTTCAGAATTTTCATTCAAAAGAAAATGAGGAACAGCAAAGTTTTTGGTCTCAACCTGGAGCACCAATATCCCACTCTACGCCTCTGTCTCCGATATCAACTTGCACGTCTTGGAATGAAGAACTATTGGATGACCCTCAGCCTTTATCTTCAACTTGTAGCAGTAATTCTGTAGAATCAGTGCCTTCCTCATCATCTGCGGAAACTCCTTCCACGACAGTAAAAAAAATGCGACATCAAACAACTCTGGAAGAATGCTGGGAAAATGCCGTTTCCTCTTTTCCTACCAGGTTTCATAGATTTGATCACATATTTGGAGCCAAGATTTACTGTCCCGTGTAGACAGACGTTTTCCCGGTCAGTGATACCAGAAAAGTATAGCAGGACATGGAAAAATGTAATGCAAAAAATTAAGGAGGCAGACACCATAACATTTACAACTGATTCATGCTCATCTCACTGTTGTGATGATTATTTATCCTTGACTGGACATTTCATCACCAAGGACTATGTTAAGACAAATTTGTGTTTAGAAGTTATTCCTTTAAGACCAGTATATCATACAAGTGAGAACATAGCAGAGTTTTTGATGGAAACCCTTGAGTCTTGCGGTAATGCGAAAGAGAAAGTTCACCTTTTTATCAGGGGCAATGCTTTTAACATGTGGCAGGGGCATTTAATTTTTGTGAGCTTCCCAGTGTAGGATGTGCAGTTCATACACTACAGTTGGTAGTTAGAGAATCTGTGCTCAATCAAACCCAGATTGCAAATTTTTGTGCAAAAGTTAGAAGAGTGGTGGGTCATTTTAAACATTCATTAAGTGCTAACAAACTTCGCAAGACTTGCCCAGAAAATAATCATTTGCCAAAACAAACTGATTCAAGACCAAAATACAAGATGGGATAGCACATTCCTCATGCTTGAAAGATTTCTTGAGCAAAAGAAATTGATATGTGGTCTAGGGCGCAATTTAAGCATTGCTGACCTACAAAATCGTCAAGAATGGGAGCTCTTAGAGAATATTGTGCTTATCCTGAGGCTATTCCGATCTGCAGCACTGGAAATGAGTGATGAGAGTTCCAAAATGTCTATTACCAATATAATCCCCTTAATTCGCAGTTTAATTGTGAATATCAGTTCGATGACTTGCCACCGTACAACCCCATTTAAATCCCTTTGTCAATCTTTGTTACACAACTTGCGTAAAGGATTCCATGAAGTTGAAACTGCGCTAAATTATGCAATTGCCACACTTCTAGCTGCCCGTTTTAAAGACAGTATATTCCAACCCCGAATCCGGAGAAAATGCCAAAAAAAACTTCTTGGAAATGTTGATAGTCTATGACTATGGTAGATAGTTAATAGACTATGAAACCTGCAGAGCAGAGGAGATGGCAAATGTTGGATCTAGTGGCAAGGCATTTCCTGTTACTACCAATTTATCCAGTCTCTGTTTTTACAGTGCAATCCTTCCTCAAGGAATGCAGTCTATAAAAACGTCAAATGGTTATTTAACGAGTTATTTAATGGAACCACTGATTACAATAGAAAATGTTCCTTTAGAAGATTGGAAAAATAAAAAAGAGTATGCTGAGTATGAGAAAGAGAACTTGCAAGAAGGTACCTTGCAGCACCACCTGGATCATTAGCCTCTGAACCTTTGTTCAGCACGGCATCTTTGACTTCCTCAAAATCAAGGGGATCTCTTAATCCAGAAAAGGTGAAACAGCTTGTTTTCTTGCACAAGAACATGTATTTAAAATAATTTGTGTATAATAACTTAAATAAATTACTTGGTTGTTCTAGATATTTTGATTTTTTTGTGTACCATGAATATGGGATTACATTTTGCACCAATTTGTCCTATTCCATTGAATTTTTTTTCATTTGATACCCCAAAAGCAAATTTTAAATATTTTTAAGTACTACATAAAATCAGTGTAAATAATAAATTCCATTTTGCCATTGTATCTGTCTCTAGAATAATCTATGTTATCACCCATTAGTGACTATTTTATCACTTTGCAAAGAAAATAGGGATGTCAGTAATCATTATCGGATTATTGGTAGGGCATTATCGGTAAATCGGATATCGGAATATTCTGATATCGGCTCACCCCTAAAAATTAGATAGTATTTATAGGGATTTATCGACACAAATTATGTTTCCTGCGACTGGTTTTCGAGCAAATAAGTTTTAAAGTTATCCTGTGGTCTGTCAGACCGCATGTCTGAGATTACATACTTATTCATTACCCCATTCCGAAAACATAAAAATTTTATAAAATATTTCCGCTTATATCCATTTCATTGGACCATCATATGTGTTTAATAGTTAATATACTAAAGAAATATTTTTTGTAACCAAAATATTTCGTAGTAAATAACGTTCGGTAAGTAATAAGGTTCGGTAAGCACAACATAGGACTTCAATTCGGAGCATTCTTTATGGTAGTGAGGCATGGACGATGACAGCAGCAGAGAAATCAAGGTTGGAAGCTTTCGAAATGTGGTGTTACAGAAGAATGAAGAAGATCAAATGGATAGATCGTGTGGTTAACGTGGAAGTTTTAAGAAGAGTTTGAGAGAAGAGAAGTCTCTTGAAAACCTTGGGAAGATGACTAGACAACTTAATCGGCCACATCATGAGACACGATGGTCTGATGAGAATAATCGTTGAGGAACTGGTGGGAGGGAAGAAGGGCAGAGACAGGCCTCGGATGAGATACATTGAGCAGGTGATGAAGTACGTAAAACAGAAGAGCTATGTAGGTGTTAAAAGACTAGATGATAGGAGAATTGAGTGGAGAGCTGCGTCAAACCAATCTTCGGATTCCTGACTGATGAAAAAGCACAGCATATTTTGGACTAAACAATACATCGCTATTTCACATGGGTTAGGCAATCTGGCAAATTTGAGTTTAATTTAAACAAGATCCAGTAAATTAACAGAATGTATTTATTCAACGAAGCATTAGGAAATGACGACAAGCGGTCTGAGACCGCATATCTGTGTTAACGTTGTAAAAAAGGGTGCTGGTGGTTACAGGCGAAGATGGCTTCATGAAACACTGAATTTCTGGATGGGAACTCGGCTGAAGAATCGCCACCACCACCGGGAATCAAACCCTTGGCCTCGGATTTGGTTGCGAGTACTCTAGCCTCCACACTAACGTAACAAAGCTAGTCATTTCAATATTATCTCTACACTAACCTCAAGCTATGTACAATTTAATATAAAATAATTATGCATTACATTAATGTAGTTTACACCTTTTACTCACACGTGTGCTATTTTGGCCCTTCTATAACCGCTTCATTAATTTGCGCGTCGTTCTAGCTCGTCTTGTGACCAAATATTTAACCGCACGGGCCCAATCCCAACGCGTTCTTCAGAGACTTGAAGAGGAAATTCTATAATATGCCATCATGACGCGAACGTTTCTGTTGGACTTCTGAATTTCGAGCAAGGAGGGGATAACGCTTTCTCTGAGGCACTTATTTACTCTTCGCTGGTAGTTTCGTCGTGGCCGGAGTGACGTAAATTAGCCGGAGCAGGGACGGGAGCCAAGCCATCTTTTAATCCTCTCCGCCGGCACCCGGTTAAGCGTTCCCTCGGAAAGAGAGATCCCTCAAGTGCTCCGAAGGGGATCTATGATGCCAGTCGCGAGCGTGGCCGAGCCTATAATTCCTTTGGATGCGCGCTTCGATTCCCTGCGAACTTGCTTTGAGCGTCCACGGAGATAAAGTGAAGATGGCCTCGACTTCTCCTCCCTCGTCAGGCCTCATTAAGAACACGAGAATCGGGTCGGTGTAGTGACTAGACGACTGTGCTCCCATCTAGAGAGCCCCAGTTTTAATACCGACTGTGGCGGAGATTTTTTAGGGAAATCCACTGCTTGGGTACAATGTTGAGGGTATTTCAGGTATAGAATTTGGCGCCTTTCGCAAAAAATAGGCTAATGGCTACGACAGGTTCCTTTCCATAAATATCTCAATACTCAAATAAACTTATCGTTACTTACCGATCCGCGGTCATTCGAGCACTATGGAGATGCAATTCCTAATATATGATTTACTCTATATGCACTAACTTTCACGGAATATGCTCTCCACGTTTACGTACATTACTATCACATGGTTAAATTGATAGCAATTCAACCAATACCAACGTTGGTAGGCAACACTTTCATAAACCTTGAGCAAGGAACAATCATTCTTCCTCTAATTACTTTAGGGCGCATGAAGCTACTCGGGAAAAATAAAACAGTGTAAGTATTCTGAGGATCTCGGAGCTAAATAGAGCTCCATGAGAGACGTCGAGCGGAGGGATACTTATCCAATCGTCTACTGCAGTGTTTGTCTGCCTCAGACGTCTATACTGTGAAATACTATTCGATGCCTGTTCATGTATTTCCTACACTTGTGATATCGCCACAGCAGACGTTGGCAGACGGGGAACGTGTGATCACGTGCTTGCACTGCATTCTGTGAAATCAAGTTTCCCCAAATGGCCGAGTTATATCTTCATTTTACTCGACGCTTCGAAGTAACCCTAACTTTAACACGAGCACTTCGAAGGCTCCGGCCAATCTCGGAAAAGCTCCGGCCTTCCAACCCGGAAAGGGATGAGGGTCGAGCGTGGATGCTTTTCTCCACCGCAGTCGCTCGTGAAAACGTAGACAAACGCTTCCCGCAGCTAAAATGATAAGGAGTGATAACGTGAAAGTGAGGTGGTTTTTGATGGATTCCAAGTCATTGAACCAGTAATTAGAGCTGTCTTGTCATGTTGATACCTGACAACCATTCCCATTCTACCGAATCGAGGGATAGGGATATACCACGTCAAGAGTTTTAATCAATCCTTTACGCGAAAAATATTCCAAAAGAGTTATTTTTATCACGGACTTGGCTTCCGATGGTTCCAATCAGTTGACAACAACGTTGAAAGTGTCTGAATTGAAAATCAGACATTATTTTTAGAAGAAATGGTTAATCAAATACCTCTCACCGCACAGAACAAAACAGTCGTTGAGGACCGTAGATAAAATATCGCCTCCCATATGTTGACGGTTCTTTTTTCGGTAGTTTACGGCTTAGAGACGCCTATTGAAAGTAATCTTTGAACGTGATATATTAAACCCGTTGAGGATTAGTCTCCATAACAATGAATGCTATTCATACTAGCATAGCAAAAGCATCAGAGATGCAAGGGATTCAAAATGTCCACTAGTCCATGTGCTATCGCCGAATTTGCTCGTGCTGCTTCTAACGGTAAATCACTGCATATATGTGCCCATCTGAGTTGAGCTCTCGTCGCAAAATCACCCCGCTCACGTCCGTTGTAGATTGAGTGTCGTAAAGACGAATGCTCGCCGTCAACTTTCAAGCGAAAAAAAAACTGTGAAGCGAAATACGTCGTGACGACGGATATGTACTAGATCATAAAATATCGATGTAATTTATTGTTATAGCGTTCTGTAAATCTTTTATCCATGTAACGAAAGGTAAACTTAAAATGACCGCTTTTTCCATTGTCTATTTAACTGTTGACGACCTTGATTTCGTCGCAAGGTAACATCATCGGGTGATATCGCTTAGAAAAGTAGCGCCAGATGTCAATTTTCAACTAAGCTATCCATGTCATCAGTAGATAACATGAAGTAAAATGCAATATCTTAACCCTCTATGGACGAGCGAGTCAAATTTGTTACGTTTGAAAATCATTGAAAGATCCGCTTTCTTAGAGGCTTTTCCATTCAGTTGCTGCGCTAGACAGAAATGTAACCCTCCGGATTAAGTGTGTGGAAAGTTGCGTCTCTTTCGGTGGTTTGTCGAACAGTTTGAATTGATGAATGCGTGACGCTATTCACTGGCAATGGTGGAGCTCTGAAATAAATAGTTTCAGCTGTCATATGAAGAAAAAATTTGGAGAGTTTAAAGAAAAGGTACGCTTTGAAGGTAATGTTGAAGTATACCTTGTGTAAGTATTATTATGTAAAGTATTATTTTAAATTAAATATATATAATACAAATACGTCAATTTTCAAAATAAATGTTATTATCAAATCAATTGTAATTTTTTTGAAAAATGCTTAACCAGCTCTATTAAAAAATAATATAGTA
This sequence comes from Ceriagrion tenellum, assembly GCA_963169105.1. Taxonomy (NCBI): domain Eukaryota; kingdom Metazoa; phylum Arthropoda; class Insecta; order Odonata; family Coenagrionidae; genus Ceriagrion; species Ceriagrion tenellum. The sequence goes on from OY720638.1 coordinate 16,297,223, forward strand.
ACAGTATTTTTTTCATGCTTATGTTTCATAATTCTGTCCATAGAGGTTTAAGTTGACCTTTTGTTCCCCTAACTATAGTTTACGGTATATAGACGATCATTGGATATAACCTGTCGAAGAACACGCCTTCGTTATTACGCCTCGCGTTCATTCTGGAATGATCTCGACTCGACTGCTGGCCGTTCAGCAATGGAGCAATTGCTACCACTTCACTTTGAAGCGCTGGTCACGGCCCTTGACCGCCCTCTGCAGCCCGCATCCTGGTACTTACGTCACTCAACGCTGCCCTTTTCGAGGTGGAGGATGTCTGCTTCGCAAAACAACGAACCGAGCCACTCCAAATGACAGATTGGTCACTACATTATGCATACCCTGCGTGAAGTCCATTTTGCTCGAGGCATTCCCTGCCGAGGGCTGCGAGTGTGTGTAGGTACTAGTGATAAACATTTCGTTGCGTCGGCATGGATGTCATTTTACTCCACGTTTATATAATTAGGTTTTCCATTGTCAATTTTGCTCACTAATGAGCAGTTGCAGGAACGACACGCAGGAGTTCTATAAAGTTATGAGACCCATAAACCATGGAAACCATTCAATTGGTGTCGCAGAAACATTCGATAAATGTATTGGTTTCATAACTTATGGAGGTATGAGTTCCATAAGGAGCCAAGATGGCGGATGCTCATTGAACCGGTTTGAGACTTAATTACTTGATCAAAGAGTTATTTGAGACAAATTACCGGTTAATTTACTCTGACTAATCATTATGTGCATTTGCAATTATTCACAGGCTAAATTTTCATAATTTTTGTGCGGTGGTAAAAGATTAGATCGAATATGATTTAGTCGACCTGACCTTTTTGGCGCGAAAACGGCTAGGCATATAAGGAGGCACCTTTCTCGATACTGACATGCCCTGAGGACGATGGCGGTGGTAGCTATCGAAACGTCGGCCCACAACGACCTGACCCGGTGGAAAACCCGAGAAGATTTCACCAGCATTAGATCGAATATTCCAAGCTATGAAGTATCGGTAAATAATGTATGTAACTTGTAGATGTGTTATTGCTACCCGAAAATTTCTGGCATGATGCAGTAGTTATTCTGGCTTGTAGTAGTTATTTATCAGTCGTATTAATTATGCTGACCAGTAGTTTTATCCTAAATTGTGTACTGCATGGTAGCGTGTTCGTCTACGTAACACTCTCCTAGTTTCTAGTCTGACCGCGTATTGTAATCCTGGCCACTTTCTGCCTGCATCTAGCGGGAAAGTGCGCAGTTCTGATTAGAGCTGGGACTAGTGCTACATCCTGGTGTGGAATCACCCCGTGCCACACACTCTAGGGGTGGCTAGCACGGTATTTCGTAGATGGAGATGAAACCTATTTCCGCGGCCACTTCCCTATGGCGATCACCTTTCTAAACGGCCATTATCCCATGGGTCCAGTGGTAGGCACTTAATACAGGTTTCATTGCATTCTTTTTATTTTACAATTTAGGTAATCTCTTTAGGTAGGATCGTAAATGCTCGCTCCTTGCTCGGGATGCAGAACTAACAAAGCGAAGTAATATCTCCGCTTCAATTTTTTATCTGAGGACCTTCACACTATTCCCTCGTTTAAAACTAAACTCTTCATGAAAATGTTTGGATTGTCTTTGCCCCATTATAGGCCTGAAGGCAAGATCATTCCTAGGAGTACGACTTTATCCTTTTCATTGATTTTTTTCTCGCCCTACTTCATAGGCATGATGATGGTGCAATTCCTTCAGTTAGAAGTGTATTGCAGGAAGCTTATGAATTTTCAACGTACCACGGAACTAGCCGCGTGGTTACTTCAACGGAGTCACCCACTAGTGATCACACAATTGTGTGAAATTCACAGTGGAAACATCTTTCACCTGGTTCGGGAATCGAACCCAGATCCTCGATTTCTGCCGAGTGCTCTAACCAATTAAGCAATCCAGGCGTCCTATTCCACTGGGAATCTCATGGGGGCCACCTCAAGTTGTCCTCACAGGTACCGTTCATATGATGCCAGAGGTAACTGTATGCGAGTGCTAAGCGTTACAGTCCACGGGGTAAAGAAGTCAATTGGTTAGAGCACTCGGCGCGAAGGCGCGAGGGATCTGGGTTCGATTCCCAGTTCAGGCGAATGATTTTTCCACCGTGAATTTCACATAATTGCACTCATGAATATTAATTTTGAGGCACCACAAGTCATGTTTGTTGTGATCACATGAGAGATTCTCAAAGTCCACTTTTGTCGCAAATTGTCGATAGGTTTCTCGACCGTACGCGATCTTATTTCAGGGTTATATCCGTCCTCGGGATAGGACTTGCCTGCCAACCCGAAAGTCGCGGGTTCGAATCCGTCTTGGTTGGTTTTAGGCCATCTAAAACATGGTTGAGGGTTCGTCTTCAGTGAAACCTGTATTAAACGGCCACCACCGGACCAGTGAAATGATGGCCTCTTTATATGGATGGGTAATTCATTCCGTTTCCGAAAAAATAGGCCGCTTAGAGAGGTGACCGCGGAGACAGATTTCTCTGTATTTGCATTAATTAGATAGTAATTGGCGAGCATTATTAACTGACATATAATGAAATCACTATTATTGTTATTATGTCGAAAGCTAATTCCGCCACTCAAGGGAATGTGCGTTTAGGAATAATAGACCATGCGTAAAAAGATGGTGAGATTCTATGAAGACTTAATAACACTGGGCCCCTACTTCACTGATATTTTCCTCTCACTATTCGCAAATACCATGCTAACCTTCTCGATCTAGCCCGCCAGGTGGAGGATCGCTCGCATTGTGCATTGACATACTACACTGCTAGCTGCCGCATGGGCGTGTGGTAGGAGGTGTTAGGTCACCAGCCGTGTAAAGATGTAAGGTTTTGGGAGGTGAAATGGTGACCTGTATAACGGGAGTGCATTGAGTGAAGCTCCGTTTTTATTGTGGTCACTTGTTGTGCGCGGGAAGAACAAGCTCTTGTACCAATCTGTTCGGCAATGTATCTCTCTTATTTTATCGCTTCTCTCAGACCTAGAGATGTAGTGAGCCGTCATGATGATATTCTCTGTGTCGCTCTGAAACACTCCAGTTCTGAATTTCTCAAGCAATCTAAGCCTAGCGTGCAGCCTTCGAGTCTCTAGGGGCTCCCAAATGACGATGGCTTTGGGGTGCGTCGCGACGCCGAACGCCTGTCTAAAAGGAGTCGGGCAGCGCATCGACGGGGAATGTCTCCCTGCGTCGAAACGCAATGGCGGCGAGGCGCGCTTTGTCCCCAACTGTTACCCTAACCACTCACCCACTCAGCAACGTCCTAGGCGCCCCCCCATACATCTCCCTCCCTCACACATTCCCCCTCAAATTAATAGCGGACGTGAATATTATATTGTATCTGATTTTTATGTATAAATATATTATGCTTTATATATTGTATAAGTTCTTGTTGCAATTGATGTTTTTTTATTTCATTTATATAATTGTAAATTTTTTATGATTCTTTATTAATCGTCTGGACGCATGAATATTGTATTAAAATGATTTGCTGGGACGTATGTAAATTGTAAATATGAGAAATAAGTGTCTGCCTCTGTTAATATAATTTGATGGTAACCCCAAAATCGGATAATATCTGCTGGGGTACCTAATTCCACATTCGATTTGAAAATTGAAATATTGTTTCATTTGTGTCACTGATGGTGGAAAAAAGATTTAGTATTATTTATTATTACTTTCTTTAACGGCCGAATATTTTTTTATAGGCAAAAGAACTTCAATATTCACATTCATGAAGAAAAGCTTTATTTCACCTAGTAATAACATATTAAAATTCTGCATAAGCAGAGTGATAATAAGTGACGAATAAGACATAAGAATCTCCGTTTAACTATCCAGCCCTAAAGCTGATGGCTTCCGGCGATACTTTGTGGAATTTGCTAAACATTATGAATGAACAGGGTAAACTTTGTTTTTCCACAATGAATTTAATGACTTACGACCATGGTTTCGACGATGAACGTCATCATCAGGTGAAGACACATCTTGGTGCAACAACTTATATAGTAGAGAGAGTGGGGAGGGGACGGTAGAGGTGTGAGGGAGGAAGGTGGAGGGTTGAAGGGAGCGGTTGAGTAGGGTTGGGTGTGGGCTTCCCAAGAGGGTGAGCCGAGGGTGTGCGAAGGTAGGGGGGTTAATGAAAGAGGGAGAGGTTGAGGAGGGGAGAGCGAGAAGTATACAATAGATCATTTACAATGTCACAATTAGCATTCACAGATTTCAAAATTTCAACTTGCTTCTGAGCGTCTGGCCGGGGGCCTTTACTTTCAAAACGTAATATTTGTAAGGAGAAATCACTTCTGTGACCCTTGTCCAACCGGTGTTTTGCGAAGTTATAATTTGAATGAAAATGTTTATAGCAAACAATTAGTTCTTGCAATCCTACCTCCCCCACACCTCTACATTCGCCTCCCCACTCTCTCTAGTATATAAGTTATTGCATCAAAGGTATCTTCAACTGATGATGACGTTACTCGTCGAAACTATAGTTGTAAGTCATTAAATTCATTGTGGAAAAACAAAGTTTACCCCATTCATTCAAAATATCCCGCCCTAATTGAAAATCAACATGACACCAAAAAATATTATCGAGCACGTATGGTAGTTCTTTACTTCGGAGGCGCACCTTCAGCGGAAATTAACTCCAGACTTGTGCTGTGTGCGCTGCCTTGTGAACAGATCCTAAAACAACTGAAGCTGAGCTGTTTGATGTGAGCGGTAAAAAAAGCGATTGGAAAGTCCCCTATGCCAACGGTCGCAAACGTATGGGGATATTTTCAGCAATTGATTTACCCTTGCCTTATTTTTCAGCATGAGTCAGAATGTGAGAAAAAAACTATGGTCCACTCGCAAATGATTCATTAACCCATCTATATCTACTTATTACCCTGCAAGCCACCACAAGGGCATTTGGCAGGACACATAAACAAAATGAACTACAGTGAAGAAATTAGTTTTCACCAGCATGCACTTCATAATTGGTATTCTACAGAAACTAGTAAAATAATCTATGATATAACTATGTAAACGTGACACAAGGGAACATGCAAAACATGGTGTTAGCACTACTTGGAAGATTTAGAAACATGCATTAAGGAGCTTATGAATTAATCAGCTACACTACCTGTCAACGAACCACCTTCAAAGTCTTAACCCAGCCATTATGGTCCCTTATTGATCGTGGGAATAGCGACATTTTAAATAGTTCTGTTCTACAATCCATTTCGCTTATTTTATTATCATAATCTGATGTACCATAGTGTGTTTGATTTCGTAACACTGTAATAATGCAACGTAAAACTGTAATTCTGTAATCAGAAAATGAATTGGTGTTTAAATTTATATAAAATTAAGTCTAATTTTCAATCGACGGTCTGAAAGCGATTCCAATCCCAGTTGTTGCAAGAGGTCAGTAACACTAAACCACTCTGTCCTAATAAGTCAAGGCTGGAGATGTTTCACCTATTTTATGCAAATGAGCCGCAAGACCTGTATTTTTATTGTCAGCAGGAAGAGGGTTTTCTGTGTCAGTTATCAAATAGTGGTCCTTGGAGCGCCATCTCGGATGGACCACTAATATACTTTACAAATAATTCCAAAACATCGTCCGAAAATTGCTTTTGGAGTAAGCAATCTTACGGCAGGGGTTTGAGCATTTTCTCATCATACTATCTCTCTTTGAGATTTTAACATAAATAAATAATTCTTCCTACCAGTTTAAAAACTATGTACTCCGATTGCGATTTGCAGTATTATAAAATAGAAAATGCGATTCTGAAAATTTTATCCTCAAATTAAACCTAAACAGAGAGAATCATTTGAGGGTAAATGTGTGCAAGACTAAAGTAGTAGTTTTTGATAAGGAGAATGGGGAGAATAACTGTATGATGAGGATGAATGGTGAAGTAATTGAAAAAGTTGGTGATTTTGTGTACTTAGGTAAAATGTTTACGAAAGATGTACGGGTAGAGGAGGAGATTAAGAGACGTGCAAATGCGGGAAGGAAAATGGTAGGTAGCATGTGGAGCATATCAAGGAGTTGGTGCCTGTCTAAGGAAGCAAAAATCGCCGTGTACAAAAGTCTACTTTTCCGCACTCTGTTGAATGGTAGTGAAACATGGGTATATCAGGATAAACAGGTCAGTAGACTAAACGCCGTGGGTATGAGTTATCTGAGGAGTATTTGCGGCAAAATTAGGATTTATAAGGTCAGGAATGAGTGGGTATTAAGTGAATGTGGGTTTGTGCTCCAGTAATGGACATATATGTGCTTCGTTGATTTGACCATGTTGAGTGAATGGATGAGAGTCGAATAACGAAACATAAACAAGAGTGAAATGAATGTTGCGAGAGGGAGAGGTTGGCCGAGATAGTTGTGATTGAATGTGGTTGAGGAATTTCTTAGGAGGAGGAATATCAGGAGTCTTAAAAGCAGGAGGGCGTGTATGAAGCAGTTTATGGGAGTAAATGAGGCTAAGAAGGTCTGCACGGATAGGTTAGTATGGAGGAAATTATTTAAGCAGAGTTAGGTGTACAAATATGTATTCATGATAGAAACTTTGTGACTGTGCCTACCCCGGAAGGAAAGGCGTGATTGGTATGTATGTATGTAAATTAAAACTATTATTTTTGGTATTTATTTAACATCGGTAACTTAAAAAAACTTCATTATTCATCCTCATCATTATATTTATAGACAAAATATGTTTCGAGCTCCTGAGAAAATCAGTTTGGTACTTTTTGAAATGAAAAATAGAGACGGTTAGTCAGTTGTATGTGGACTGTACATCTTTCCATTTTCAGGAGCCGGACGATAGAGCCCTGGATTTAGGGAAAAGCATCTCACAATGGATGATCTGATGGATGGGGGAATCGCCGACTTGAGGACGACAGTCTGCAGCCTTGAAAGAAATGGTTGCTCGAAACGGCCCATCATTCCGAAACATGCCAGTTCCCGCAAAGGATGATAAGAAAAACTATGAGTTCCAGGATCCGACAAGAAGGCGCCCAGGCAAGATTTTTTACGTTTTATTTTGAAGCGATCTCATTGGCATCAGAAGACTGGGAACCTATCCTCTCTCTCTCTCCTTCTTCCAAATATTTTCGTGTGAACGCACTTGTCTACATGGCATCTTTGTGGAAATAGTATCAAGCAGCTGGATTCAGACCAACGGTCCCAACCTTAAAGGTAACATCTGCATCTACGAAATACCATGCAAGCCACCCCTAGGGTATGTAGCACGGGGTTATTCGACTCCAGGCATGCAGCACTCCTCCAAGCTCAAATCAGAGCCGCGCACCTTTCCACAGCCGCTAGGCACAGGCCAAAAACAGTCAGGATAATAATGCAGGTTGAGACCAGAGTCTAGAAGAGCGCTACGTAGACGAACATGCCGCCATGCAGTACACTATTTAAGATACAACTACTGGTTAGTATTATTAATTCGACTGATAAATAGTACTACGAAGTACTAAATCATGTTTATGGTTTCCGGTGTGACTCAGTGGAATTTACTGATCATTTTGAATGAAAAAGTAATGCTTTGTTTTCTCACATAAATTTAATATAGTACGACTATGATTTCGACTTTACGTCATCTTCAGGCCCTGAAGATGACGTAAAGTCGAAAATTGGTCGTACTATATTAAATTTATGTGAGAAAACAAAGCATATTTCAACAGTCTATTTCCTTGCAAAACCTACTTTACCTAGTGAGGGTCAAATATCAGAGAGTTCATCTATCGCAACTATTATCGTCCCTTATTTCCTATGGAAAAAATGACACTCTAAATCTAACGGTTCTGCAGTCTATTTCCTTAATCCTTCCCTGTCACTTTCACTGGGTGATTTGAATAGTGGGACCATGTTATTGCAGTGGTTGGAGTACCGCTTTCCCATGTGTTCGGCCCGGGTCCGATATTCGGTGGGTGTGGGGATTTTTCGTAGGACGCCCGATCCTTACCGGGAAGAGCTTCTTCTACTTCGTCCGTCGGATGGGTCTCTTAACAGTGGTTCCGTTGGATCCTTTCGTTGAGACAAGTGTAATGGAAATCTCCTCACCCCTCCTGCGTGCCCCACACCAAACATTGATCAACAGTACACACACCTCACTGCAACCGGAGATTCACACGACCTCACTTGTCGCTCGTCTCCCCCAAAAAATCAGTCAATAATAGAACAGTACTAAGGGTCTAAAACTTCACGGAGGATCACACGAGTGACGACGTATAGATATAAAAATGCCACAGAGAGGCAGACAAAAATTACAGAAACACAAACGAAAAAACACTTACAAGAAAGCTCCTAATACTTCGACGAGCCGTGCGCCTTTTTCACAGGAAAATTGAGAACAAACCTTAGGTTATAATAGCAGGCAGCGAATTTCAATAACATTATATTTAAAAATTTTCATCATTATATGTATTAGAGGACTAGTACAATTACAGATGGTTTCCGAGTATAATGAACGGAATCTTAATGCAGTCAACAGCCTATTCCATGAATGAGACAGGTGCCTATTTTTTTTAGCTTTAATTCATAAGCAGGAAAATTTTTAGGTCTCAAACATCCCCATTTTGTTCCGTGGATTTATCTTTGCCTCATCAGTAAGGTACTTGGACCAGAATCTTCATTTCTTGGCCCATTAAGTTTAGGAGCTTGTAATGGAGTCATTTCTCTGATGTCGTTATGAGGAGAGATTCCGCCATCTCCTTGCAATATATTCGAGGGTGCAAACTTAATTTCTCGGTGCCCACGGTGCCAAGGATATATCTCACCGTCCGACTTAAAACCTAGAGCCTAGGACAAACACAACCGTTAAACACCATTCAGGATTCAAACCCGCAACATAATAGTTTCCAGTTTTCCGGTAATTAGGTTTTTTCAGTGCTAGAAGGATATAATAAATATGAAGATTGCTGCAATGCATAAATTAAAGTAGTTGAAAATTTCCACATACTTAACTCTAAGGGATAACTCTTTACGATAATTTCGACAGATTAAGGCGAGATATCGTGAAAGTTCGTCATATTATAGCAGAAGAAACAACTGCACTTTTCCAGGGGATATTTTAATGAGTACGACGCGCTTCAGCTAACGGAGCCATCATCAGGTACAAGACCTGACTTGACTGACTGACTTGAGTACGCGTCGTACTCGTTAAAATACCCTGATGAAAAGTGCACTTGCAGTTTCTGTTATAATCTTTACGATAAGTTCACTATGAAAAGAGAAGCGAAGGATTTGTTTGGCAAAGGAAGCACTCCCGAAAAAGACGAAATCCGTGGCTAGTCATGGTATTCAAATTCGGAGTTTGTGTGGTCTTCTACGTTGCGGAAGGAAGATATCCGTCGACGGAAGGGCTTCAGCTAGAGTCGCAGGGATGGAAAACGAGATGGAAAAGTGGACGACGGAAAAACGGAAGCCAATCACAGGCCGTTGGAAAACTTGGGGGCTTAGGGTGACGGAACATACGGATGGTATTTTTTTTATATTTTCCGCTTTCCGCGAGCGGAATGTGTTTCGGAACAAGACAGTCTATAATGCACAAACTCTTGGCATGCTAAAATAAATTTAATGATTCAACTTATGATTCTATTTACATTCATGAAAGGATGACCTTTATTATTTGTTGCCACTAACTTTTACTCAATAAACTTTACGACCCCGTGTAGGAAATCCACACCGGCGAAAATCAATTTATTATTTCAAAATTGGTCCAATATATGGTAAAATGGAGTTATAAAAGTTTACTTTCAACAAGATATTTTCGATATCACGGTGTAAAATGTTAAATTTACCGTCAAAGATAAAGTGAATATTATAAATTATACCGTAATTCCAATGGAATAGCACATAGTAGTCAAAGAAACTGTATATTTACGCCCGTATACATTGACTACAATTATCATTGGCTTATTTAATAGCTCATAATTTTCTGCATGAACAAAATTTGCTGAGAAATTACGCTGAGAATTAAAGCTTTAAGCCTCATTAAAAGTGTTCCCATATTGAGTGGTTTATGCACCTTCATTATAAGTATGAGCAGAAGACATCTTGTGATAACGTTTACTGCAGGGAAAGAGATATTTTGTACATTCATTTTTAAAGCCAATACTTCTTAATCTGGTGTTGTTCCTCAGTGAGTTTTCCTCGATGAGAATGCGCACATCGCCACGTTTACTTGTCGTCTCCCGAATTTCCGTCTTCATGAGGATGAGATTCCCCTTTTCCGCCCGTCTGCTCTCCGCTTACCGTCGCCCGGATTTCCGTCTCCTTATCCGTCCACGTGAATTTAGCTTTAGGGCCGTGGGTGGGGAGAAGGACGGGAAAGCTGATGGGACAAGAAAATGAACGGGGAACGTTCGGGCAGTGGGTGAGGAGGGAAATGGAGGAGCGTTGGTCTCAGTTACCGACAGTCGTTTGAATTCGCAGTTTGCTAGTGAGCGGTAGTTATTATAATCAATGAGTACGATATTTGTTAAAAACTTTATTTTTGGTCTTTTTTACTGCCACGTAATGACCATGTAATTCCAGTACTCGTGACCTTCAGACACAAGTAATAAATTATCACGGGCGATGCGGTCCTTTTTGGTCACTCCTCCTCAGGTTATTAGTAATCGCTAATCAGTTTCAATGCTTTGCGTCACATTATGGAGTTCCTCGTTGGAAGCTCTTGCATATTTGGTTCTGGCTTTGGTTTTAAAATAAACAATCACCGACTTCCATGAGAGTAAATCGACATTTCTTCGTTTTGGGTATTTCCGTTTGCTTTTCTTTCTAACTGTTTTAATGGGTGTCAGTGTTTGTAGGTCTAAGAATCTGATACAACATAATATCACACTTTTATTTCGTATTTTTATAAATTCATTGCCAGATTTGTTAGCTTCATTGGTGTCTACTGTGCTCCACGTCAGTGCAATGAGCCGATGTCGTTCGGGGGCGTGGCACTTTTTTTTTTGGTAATGTATTATTGTGATAAATGCCTTGTCTTGCATTTATAAATATAGATAGCTTAGTAGTTCGTTATTCAAGGGTTACTAATGATTTTTCCATGCAAAAATTTCGTTTCCGGGGCAATTGTATATCGAAATCAGTGTAATAATTACTACGGGGACAGTTCGGTCAGGGGCTTTGCTGGAAGCCCTAGCTCATGGTGGTGCTGTGTTGCGGACTTTTTTAGAATCGTTTCCTTGCTGCTCTCCCCGTCCCAAACTTTCACGATTCCGAGCGTCCTCCTATTTCCTACTCCGTGGGTGGAATGAAAGGAGGATAAACGAGGTAGTGCTCATCTTTTTTGGCGAGAAGAGGAAACTGCAGGAGGCGATGACGTGGTGACAGCGTGCTGGAATGGGTAATGAGGGGATGCTGAAGGTCGCAGCGGGAAGTGGAGACGTTGGGAGGTAGAAGGAGAAAGCGGATGGGATCTTCATCAACGAAATATCGTGCAAACCACCCCTAGGGTGTATGGCACGGGATGATTACACATCAGGCATGCAGCACTCATACCAGCTCAAATCAGAACCGCGCACCTTCACCCGGCCGCTTGGCGCGGGCCAAAAGCTGTAAGGACAACAATGCGCAGACACACCAGAAACTAGGAGAGTGCTACGTAGACGAACATGCTACCATGCAGTAAACTACTTAGGATACAACTGCTGCTGGTATTATTAATGCGATTGATAAAGAGTACTGCAAGGTGCCATATAATGAAAGAGCTAAATCATGCCAGAAATTTCATACGGGGTGAGTTGTTAATAATTATATTAAGATATATTAGAAAAGTGCAAAGCCTACTTTTCCTTGTGCGGATCAAAGCATCATACAACTAATCTTTTGCAACAATTATGGCCCCTTATTTTGCGTAGAAAAAATGACATTCAAAATCTATCGGTTCAGCGACCTATTTCCTTAATCTTATGCCTGTGATCGTCTCTACCATAATAGCTTGGCTCGAGCAGAATATTTTGAACGCCTTGAAAAATCTTTCGAGTTTGGGGTTGAATTGAGTTAGAAGGTAAGCCGAGATGAAGACTGAAACTGTGAATAGAGGTACTGAGAGGCTATTAATTACTGAATAAATGATAGATGTGGTACATATCCATCTACGACTACCTTTATCTGTACACTGCTAACATAATAACGGTATTCATGTACATTTACATATTACTCTGCATGCCGCTTAAATGTCGTGTGGAGGGCGTGAGTTATCACCAGGGACGGGACGGGTTTATAGCTTTTATTTTTCCATTTCATGACCTTTATTCTATGACTTTCATTTACCTGTTTCATGACGTCTATTATTTGAAATTCGGTCATTTCAAGACGCTACAGCTTTAGTATAGCGTTTATTTTAACGTAACGTTTAAACTAATATTATGACCCTTATAGTTACTACAGGGTAGGTGGTTCAAAAGAAAGTATCCAATACTTCATAAAGACAGAGGTATACTTACTCGGATTCCCAACTAATCCCTCCCTTCTTCCTCCTCACTCGCTACACCCCCCCCCCCTGCCCGGAGACCTCTCAACGCCGGAAAATCCCTACCCAGCCTAACGCTGTCCTTTTCTCCATCACCCCTCCCCCTCTGCCTCCTACCCTCAACACCACACTTCAACTCCCGTCCCTTCCCCCTCGTTTCCCCTCTTACACCTAAGCACCTGAATTTCTGTTTACATACGGATGTCAACATGATCAAAGTACCTGGAGATGTAACTACGTGATGTAACCAGGGTCGTAAGAAATAAATCAATTTAGTGAACCATTACAAAGTGTAATTTTTATTTTCCCAGATGGAGAGGTTCCACATAGTTAAGCCTTAAATGATTACTACCATTTTATGACGTTTATTCTGCAAATTTGCATTTCATGACTTTTTGGCAAAAACCGGCTATTTGAAGATAAAAATCTATGACTATGAGGTTTATGACTTTTCCCGTCTCTGATTATCACCAACAGGCACTATTATGTACCAGTAACTTTCACTAACATGCATTACACTACAGGTATGTTAACACTGCTACAACAACTATTTCTGTAAATGTATATTGCAACTACGTGAACGAGATAACAGAGTCATTCTGGAATTGTGCGAAACGTGATGTTGGTACTGCGTGTTGGATTAAGAAACAAAATCCAGTGTCGAGAGAAATCGAGGAACAAAAAAGTATCACATCGATCAACAGTTTACGGGGAGGAATGGCATCGACGACGACTAGGTTAAGCCCTTCCAAGTCATGTCAATGGCCTTCAAGAAGTCCCTCCCACTCGCCCATGGCGTCCAGCGAGCGCCATGCATCCACGTGGGACATAGCTATTTGAGCCGATAGCATCGCGAGTCGCATCTTGCGCTAGCCACTCGCATCGCCGCGTCGCTGCCGTGCGGGGGCGCCCGGGCGCGTCCTTTGGTTGCGACGCCACGCGCACGTAGCTCGCGCCGATGGCGAGCGATACGACACCGCGTGGACGTCACCGCGGCCGCCTCTTGTTCCGGCGATGCTCGGGGGACACAAGCGGGGACATCGCAGGCCATTCCACCCCTGTAACGCGTGCACTGCAAAGCACGCTGGATGCCGAACGAAAATGTCTGTGGCGCACGCATCAAAGTAAGCGATGAAAGATATGTGAGGGGAGGAGTCAAGACATGCCGTTCAACCGCAGCGTAGAATCCACGTGGAGGGAGACAGAAAAAGGCTCTTCTACGTATTAACGATGCATTAGCCTTACCGTTTCCATTCAAACGCAGTTAGCGTACCGGCTCTGGAGAAACTAGAACTGCGGCGTCAAAAGTACTTCGCGAAGTTCAACCATTAGCCGTTACCTCATTTAACGCCTTAGTTAACCCCTTAAATGTAACGTACTGTATTCGTTGTACCCAGACGAGGTATACATAACAATTTGGAATAAGATTTTATTCATTCAAAGGGCCTCCTGCGAAATTATTAACTTTTTGTCGGGAAATAATTTTGATAAATATACTGCACTGATTGCTAAAGAGACCTGTAAGGCTGGTATTAGTGATAGACTCCCAGCGAAGACCGTTGTTATTTCGTGAATCTGACGCCGAATCAATGGAAATACTTAATATTCTCGATTCGATCCAAAATTTGACTTTTCACAGACTCTTAATAATATTTTGTTTTTATTTTTGTGGTCGCCAGCTATTCAGGCCATGGAATGGGAAGCGGCATCCTGTGCAGTTATAAATGGTTTAAGCTCTATTATTTATGGTATCATATGGGGAAAATTTTGTCTCCGGCGGTAGTTTAATGACCCTCTATCCATACGACTCCAAAGTCATCGACAAGGATTTGTTGCCTTACATTCTCCATGCCTATTCTCTTTGTTTTCAGACACATCGCCAGGGATCGCTAATGATAATGTAGCTCTGCTTGAAGAGGACGCGAACGACAGCAGGGTCCTTTGCGCGTGCAAGGGTAGCTGAGAAATCGCCCAAGGGATTGGTTATTCTGGGAGTGGCTAGAGAGAAACCTGGCGATAGCATGGTTATACTACCGTAAAAATACGCACGAAGGATCTCATTTCAACCGTAGATCCGAAAGATGAAGTATTCCGGGCTTATTTCTTCGGCATTAAAACGATCACCGGCCATGCTTCTCTTTGTAACTGACTAGATTTCTTATCAGCGGACTGGGCCTACCGACCTCAATTCAATGGACCGAAGATTCGAAAAAAGTAACATGAGTCTCAACGAGAGTCGGTGAAACATTTTTTTACTTTGGCTGTTGTAATACGTAAACATATCGGTCTGCATCGTAGGTTAAGTGACAAGAGAAACATCATCGTTTCAAAAAAATTAATTAACACGAACGGTTTCGTAACTGTTACATCTTCAGGCGATAAAGTAAGATAATCTCATATATAAAAAAATGAATATTTGTTTGCTCGTCTTCTATGCGTAAGAATACTATTCATCAGAATACGATGAAACTTTGGTGATTTGTTGTACGCGCGCCCGCGAAGGTTTCTGAATTATTAAATTAATTGCACAGTTGGTGGAGCGCGAGTCGTTTCAACAGATGAGTGTTGGAACGCGAGCTTCTCAAACAAGCGAGGAACGACGAGCAAGCAACGAAGTAGATCGTTTCCTAGTTACTCAATCACGTGCAAGACAGAATCATATCAGTGAGACATAATTTGTGTTAAAAGGTATGCAATTTATTTGTGCGTAGAATAAGATTTGCGGCAGTAGTCTCTTTGTTTGCTTCTTTTTTTAATCTTTGCATTCGATTTTCGTATGCACTTCGCTTTTTCCTAAAATTGGATGATTTTTAGCCTGAAAATCTTAAATTTTTGCACCAATTCAATAATAGAGTATTTTATTTACTTAAAACTTCAGCATAGAATTGGAAACTTATGTCTTCATTTGAGCGTTACGAATTCCTGCGGAGGTACGAGGAGTATGTGTTTGCTTTGTATATGTGTGCCTCCTAAGAAAGAAAAACAGGCATTGCAACGCATGCCGGGAACAGCTAGTGTTGTATAAAAGTAATAAATTTTGTAGCTATAAATTGAAGCTTTCCATCAAGTACAGCCAGAGATGTTATCATGCGTCTGTAATAACGCAGATCAGTGGTACGGGCAACGAGAGTTGATATTTTAAGGATTCATACGCAAAGCTACTTCCACGTGGAAACATCCGGGCCTCTCGTCGTTCCTTCGTCATGGCGCGGCGTGAATCAACAACTACCTAGCCAGCAATCAGATTTGGGCCGCGTTCACCGCGAGTAGGAGGCCAATCGACACGGGAGCCAATCTCAGCTCGACTCCGACGGCCTTTGAAGTCAAAGAGTCCCCCGCAGATCCACCCGCGCCAATGCCAAAGAAAAGAGCCCGCGGTTTCGGAAGCCAGTTCTTCACACCCAAGAGAAGGAGAAGTTCTTTGCAGTCAGCCAGCCGCCGTGTCTCGCGTTCCAAAGGCGGACCAATCGGTGGCTTTTGTCTCGAGTGTGCCGCGGCGTCCCTTTGTGGTCGAGCCCCCCCCCCACCCCACCCTCAAGCAGGCCCTGGACGAGATGAAAGCGGGATTGAAATAACGTCGCGCTCACTTCCTCTCGATACGGAAGGCCAAAATTCACCCCGTCGCCACGGGCCTCGGAGCAAGCGGCGTGTTCCGACGGCGTTCCCCAAATTCCCTCGCCCATTCTCCCGGGACTCGTCGCGACGAGGGTAATTAAGGAGCGATTTAAGGGATTGCTGTAGATTACAGATT
Organism: Ceriagrion tenellum; assembly: GCA_963169105.1. NCBI lineage: Eukaryota > Metazoa > Arthropoda > Insecta > Odonata > Coenagrionidae > Ceriagrion > Ceriagrion tenellum. Next base: position 16,313,525 of record OY720638.1, read on the forward strand.
TCCTGCTCGCAAGCCGTTCTCTGCTCTGTCATTTATGGCGCTTGCCAAAGGAATTGGACTGGTGCGGTGGTTGGAGCACTCTATGGTCATGATTTGGAATCTTCTTGCAGAAAGTAAGAGAAACTCTTCCAGATTTTTGGCTCTTTCCTGGTCCTATCTATCCCTTGTATTTCCTTTTTCGCTTTCATAAACCTATTCTATTTCTTCATCTTCCTCACTTGCCCAACATCCGTCCCTCTTTCACAGTCTCGAGCAACCCATCTCCCCCATTTAACTTCCTCCAGCCACCTACCCTGCCTATCATGGGAATCATTCGAAAGTTTCCTTTCCTCGCCCAACATAATAAGCACTTCCACGCTAGTCCTCCTCTCCGTCCACCGCGCCCCATACTCCATCCTCCACACCCACATATCTAAGGCCTGCAGCCTATCCACGTCCTGCTTTCTGAGGGGAAACGTTTCTGCTCCATACAACGCTAAACTTCATATCCAACTCTTCTTTGTATTCTTACCCCAGGTTCCTGTGAACAGCTCTCTTCCATTACTAAACTCTTCCATAGCTATCGCTATTCTCCTCCTGATACTTTGCTATTTTTTTACAATTTCTTCTGGCGTAGTATTCAAGAAATTAGCGACAAAAATATCGACCACTTCTTTTTCCGCCACCTTCCTCTGTGTGTGGAGAGCATGCAGCCCTACTAGCGAAGACATGGGAGCAGTAGTCAGTGAAACCTTAGAAAACAAATCAACCTCTTTCCGTGAGTAGAGGGAAGCGATTAAAAGCAATCAGATGTCATGGCTACGACTTGGTTTAACTTTTATGCAAATTTCATTGAGTTTGCACTCCAAATTTAGTTTCGTAGGTGTTTTTCTACCAATTCTATACAAAATATACAGTACATGTAGGTATAAAAAGTAAAACCATTGATGACTGGTCAAAATAGGCACCGTTAAAATAAGTAGGCAAGTAGTAAGCATAGACCTCGTTTGAGGAACACGCGCCATTCCCTAATTACGATGCAACGAAGGGCCCTGCTCCGGAATGGTACTTAATATGAGAGGAGAGAGTCGTGGAGAGTTGAGCAGTAAGAAAGAGATAAGTGAGAGAGTATTCAAACTTCCTCGGAGAGGTCATGCCATGAAACTCAGACGGTCTGGAAGGGGTAGGAAGGTGATGCTCACAACGATGCTGGTCGTCAGTCGGTCGTAAGCACGTATGCTCTATCTACCCGCTGTGGCATGGGATGCATATTCGCAGGATCAATTATAGGGCATTTGGGAAGTCAAAACTTGTCAAGATGGTTGGAGCGCCAACCGTGAGTCCTTGAAATCAAGAATGAAAATGACTGTAACTTTTCACAAGTATTTTTATTTGTACGACCGGTTTCCTGACCGGTATAAAAATACCTGTGAAAAGTTACTAAGTCATTTTCATTATTGATTTGAAAATGGATTTTCACAAAGTTAAGCCCGAAACCATCGAATTATGTGAGTCCTTGAGTCATTTTAACACTTTTCAAGTCAGTCGAGAAAAAGTTCCTGGCCCACACTTCACTTAAGGGCATCAATTTATGCGGTGGAAATAGCCATACCTGTTGTAATATAAATAAGACAAAAGTTATACTTTGAAACTTTTGTCCGAATTTAAGCATTGTTACTCATGTTTACGGCGCGGAATTCAAGCAAATATCAAATTCAAACACGTATTTTTCATTCTAAATTATGTCTTGAGGTTTATTAGTAATCATTAAAGTAGTACAAAACGTTTTCTTTCACGTTTTGGAGGAAATCTGAACGAATGTCAACGAATTATTTCGAAGTGCCATAAAGCTACGTGCAAAAATATCATCGAGTTGCCATGAAACCGAATCGGTAGTTTGCATTTTTTTCGCTTTTATCTCTGCATATAACTAATGTGTACACATATGCAAAGTTACACGTACATCTGCACATTTACAAAAAACGCTACGACCGCCTTCACACTCAATCTGAAAGGTATCTGGAGAGACAGGTCATGTGAAACCTAGCAGACCCTCTTTCTTCACAATATTCACACCTCGGAGGAAATGCTCGATCGAACCTTTTGATTAAGTTCCTCATTCGAAATTACTCGTAAAGTCAAAAGTTAGTTGAATACACCACGACTTAATATGACGCTGGATAAAAGAGATCTTAGGCGACTACTAACAGAGGATAGTTCAACGTGGAGTTAGTTCAGATGGTGTGAAAGTGACATCTAGTGTTTCAAAGGGAAGTTTATATTAAGTCCCGTATTATACTTTTTGTATATTAATGATGTCACTACCAATTTTACGGGAAAAATTCACCTCTTCTCATACGACACAATATTATATTATATTATATCAACTAGTCTAACGTGGTATGAACGAATGGTACAATACTTGATAGAATAGTAGATACAGTTTGACAAATTCTATGTCGTACATTGTTGGAATGAGAAAAAATCGTCCAACGAAAGGTACACAGTTAATTAAATTGAATTATCAAATGTATTTTCAGTTAAAGACTAAGGAGTGTCATTTACCCAGGACCTGTCTAGGGGGTAACAGATGTGGAGAATTAGTACATAGGCCAAATGTAATCTGGGACTTACTGAACAAATACTAGGAAAATGTGACGATATGGTTGAAAAGCAATATAATTTTTCTCTCATGGGACCTCGCTTGGAGTATCTCGGTATCACCGGGGGCCCATCTCGTTTTTTTGCCTTCATTCCTAGATTTATTAAATTTGAATGGTTATTTATGATAGGATAAATATGTCTAAATACTTAACAATAACTCGGATAATGCGGGGCAGTAAAATACAGTAAGCCCTCAAACAGCGCGGCCTCACAATACCCACCATCCATAAGACGCGGTAAAAAGTCATCCACTCGATTTTACAAGACGCGATCTTCTCGGTACGATGCAGTTTTGGCTGTCACAATCGAAATAAAAGTGTGTGTTACTCTCCATCATCATTTGTTATTTGGTTTTCGGAACTGTTTTAAGTAGAAAACCGGACAAATTAAAGCCAAATTGAGAGCAAATAAGATCGTAGTCCATGACAGCTGGATTGAATGGATTGGATATTTGGGGAGCCGACCGACGTTTAAGATCATTTGCGCCATTGTGGACAGGTCAGGAAGGAAGGGTGGATTGAAACCCGTCATCGGCATTAGCCTGCTCTTAACGAAAGGCGCCAAGGGGACCACGGCTTAACGTCTCATCCGACAGACGGAGTACTTTTACTTGAATTGCCCTCCAAAAGACACTCAAGTAGGGATCGGGTTTCCTCTGACAAACATCCTCCTCTGCATTTGAACCCTGGCCGTCTTTATGGTTAGCCAGTACTCTAGCCACCACACCAACCCGATCCCCTCCATGACAGTTACCACGTGTGTTCATCCCTTTATCACGATAATCTAGTGTTACCTTCTTCTCTGTATTTGCGGCGGCGACTTCCAAATTGAATGCGATCGAAGTTACATTTTGTGCCCTCTCAGCCTATGGGAGTAAATATTATAACAGAAACAACAATTGCCCTTTTTCACTGGATATTTTAATGAGTACGACGCTTTTCAGCTCACAGAACCATTATCAGGAACAAGACACATTGAGCAGAGGGCACATCATGTTTAGTGAGCTGAAACGGTTCGTGCTGATAAAAATATCCTGTGGAAAATGGAATTGTTGTTTCTGTTATAACGTGACGAACTTCCACGATATCTCGCTGGCATCTGTAGAAATCAGTATGGGAGGAAAGACTGGTGTGTGATAGTATTATTGTTACTTCTCTCTCGGTCTCGGCAAGCACGCAGTTTTTTCCGGTCTTTTTGGATTGCCCGTTTTTCACATTTCGTGTTCAGAATGTAAGTCAAAGCCTAGCGTCAACGTACTTCAACAAACGGAAAACGTGTCTACATTTTCTAAACGAAAGCAACATTCTTTTCACGACTCATTTTGGATCGGCATCTAATTCTCGTTATGAATAACGAGCGTTTTCATTTTTCTTACGCGCTGTTCTGTGCTGGCCCAATCAGATTGAGTGTAGTCTTCTTTATAGCCGGTAGATGATCCGTTAGCAGTGATAAAGTCCAGCAAAAGTTCATTTTTAACATGTTATGTTGACGCACTTAACACAGTGGACCTCTTTATAAAGTATTCAAAGTATCCAAATAATTTATGGAAGAACAAACTTATAATTTGCAATAGGGTACACCTATTGATTAAACTGCACGCTTTTTCAAGTAAAACATGGAAAGTCTAAGGTTTAGAACGTGCTAATTTGAAATTATTTCACAGAATACCGGGTTATATGATAGATATAATATTTCGGCCAAAACTAAACATTGAAATGAAAGTTGATATGGAGGGACGAAACCCGGATTTTCCGTCTTGTAATCGTTTCACATTGCGCGATTTTTCAAGACACGACGATTTCATAGAACCTAACTTCGCGCTTGAGACACAATGGATTTAAGAAGAACATAATGGAAGGCAAAATAGAGGGAAAAGCCCCCAGGGGAAGACCAAAGAATCAGTTCCTGGACCAAATAGAGAGAAAAGGACATAGGAAGAGATACCAGGAGGTATGGGAACTAGCATCAGATAGGGAAGGGTGGAGGGCCACAGTCAACCAATCCTAAGATTGAACGACCAACGAATGAACCTCGCGCCATGTGAGGGTTTAATGTGCAATATGTACAATAACATTTTCATCAGAATAAAAAAATTGAGTGAATTTAAAGAATTAGCCAATTCAATGATACTTCCTGCTGCAAAGAACTAGCAACTCTTGTTACGGCGTCGCCTTGCATTCCGGCGACGAACATTGCAACCGTCGCACAGGTCAGGCCTGGAGTGAGATCACCCAGTGCCACAAACCCTTGCGTTGGCTTGCACGGTACTTTGTAGATGTAGATTGATGAGGATATGTCACGATGCAATGCACGAGGCGTGGGAGCGGAGGATGGTCGGATGATGGGGGGGGGGGGCGGCGGGGGCGGGACGGTTTGGTGCGACAGAGGAGGAATGCCCCCGCGCTTCTCCCGGCATGACGGGGGCTATCGAGTGACAGAGCTCGTCAGTCATTCTCAAAATAACGACAGCAGTCGGGGGGAGTCGTCGTGGGGGCAGAGATTTTCGGTTCCCCGTCAAAGCTATGGGAGGCGCGGGGTCCGCTCCCCTTTGCCTCCGCTCTTCCCACGCCCCCGACAACCTCCCCTCCCATCCCTCGACACCCGCGGCTCATCTCTCAAAAAGCCTCCCCATACGAATGCTCTCCCTTCCCCACGCGCTAATTGTTCTCGCCTTTGACTGCGTTTCGCGTGTCCTACGGAGCACGGTACTTGAAGGGAACTCCACGCGTGACGCTGAGCGGAGGGGAAAACCATCCGATCGTTCACAATTACGATGTCATGAATTCTCGGAATGAGAAAAAATCGTCCAACGAAAGGTACACAGTTAATCAAATTGAACTATCAAATATATTTTCAGCAAAATACTTGGAAAGTTGGTGCGAAGGCTTCCGCGGTGCTGTGATGATAAGGGCAGCATTCTTCTGGGTTTTTCCCCCGCGTTGCCATTAACAACAACGCGGTAAAAAACCCCAGAAGAATGCTGCCCTTAAATGCTTGGGAGTATTCCTTACTCAGGACCTGTTTTAAGGGAAACAGGCGTGGAGAATCAGAGTACAGGCCAAACGTAAATTGGGACTTACTGAACGAATACTCGGAAAATGTGGCGATATGGTTGAAGAGCAATGTGATTTTTCTCTCATGAGACCTCGCTTGGAGTATTCCGCTTTCATCTGGGATTAGTCTCAGAAATAGATCAAGTTGAGTGGATGGCAGTTACAGTAAATGATCGAAGGAAACTATATAGGTTAAAGCTTTCATGCAAATTCAAAGCAGAAGATTTTTTACCGAACGTTTAACACGTTTTGCTAGAGCCAACGTATTACGATACAAACGATCACAGGCAAAAGAAAAAGGAAATATGCTGCAGACCCTAAGTATTGAGAATGCAATGTATGAATAAACAATATAGGTTAAAGCTTTCATACAATTTCAAAGATCGCAGGCACAGTACTTGAAGGGAGTTCCACGCGTGACGTCGAGTGGAGGGGTATATTCTCATTTTGTTGCGTAAAATTCGAATGAATTCGAATTCACGTCTTTATGCTGTTATTTAGAGGCCATTCAAGAAAATACTGATATTATCTTTTTATAAAGTCCAGAGTCTTAATCGGTCCAGGAGACCGAAGTCACCATTCATGTCCCAAAAATTCACATCACTAATGCAGAGTCATCGAAAAGGTTGATGAGAACTACGCATGAGACTGTTTTTCTTCCATGCGACCGAGACAATTGATCTTCTGATCAGTATGTTGACCTAAGAATACAGCACAATCTTCGTAAACTTTGAGGTATTCTGTCGCTAAATTTAATTTCTGAGAGGAAAGTTTTACAAACCACGGATAAAGCACTCTTCGTAAATACAAGGGTTTGAATGCATGAGCATCATCATCTAGTAATAAAAATAGTGCAACATCTCCTTCACATGCCCAACAGTGGGTGGAAGGGGGGAAGAGGACATATTTTGGAGAATAGGGGAATGCTAATCTCACAACAGCAGAAAGGATGGGGTAGTTGGCGGGTGACAGACATTCGTTAATGAGAATAAAATCAGGGTCACGGCATCATTTTAAAATTTCCAGCCGCTCCAAAGCATTGAGACCACGTCAGTCACATTTGTAACACACAACAAATTTACTTAAAAATCACTCTTGTGGTCACAATTTAAAAGGTGCTCACCGCTGTCACTCTTTTCGTTATCATTGCTTATAAAAACATTGTAGTGTCCTTTCGTTCTAATCTGAAAATTTCTTGACGTGCGCTCCCCTCAGATCCCCTCACAGTAATTTCAGGATAGGTCATATATTCCTCTTTTGCACATTTGAACCCGGGTCGTGGTGAAGTGTGCCGTCCGTCGTTTGCGAAAGTTTACTCACGGTAATTAACTTAAGGACAGTGTTACTCGCCAATATGCAGTTTAATGACGTCCTCTAATGTGTTTTCTCGGAATAATAACCGACGTTTCATCACCTGCCATCGAAAACGTCCTGGTAAACTAATTATCAGTTTAATTTACTTTCCCAAACCAGAGTTCTTCATTAATATCTCATGCGCCACAAGGCTACATCTCCTAACTATTAAAGCCCAGGCATCTAGCATCCAGTGCAACGACTGGATAGTGCCCAATCACGACACCACAAAGAGCGTTGCTTGCCAGCACTTGACCGTCACGGAAATTTCAACGCTCGAATGAATCATGCAGTTGAGCTGCAATGCCACGGAGCGGTAATCAATAGGCTTCATGCATATTTACATAATCAATAGAGGTAAACGAGAGGCTTACTGTCCACTACCCAATGTTTTCTCTTCAGCCAACAGGGTTGACATAATTTAACGTTTTACGCGTATTCCTAAACATGTCTTTGCAAATACTTACACCAAAGGAAAGGATTGAAGCTCATGAAAGTATAAAATTTTTAATAACTATTGCAGAACTTTCGGAAAAGAAGTGGTCTAATCCATCCTTATTTTAGCAATAGGCGCTCAAGAGTGCATGGTAGGGGTGTTAAGATACCTTAGAGAAGGAAAGTGTTTAGGATAAAGGTTTACATGAGAAATGTGATGAATGAAGTACGTTTTCGTGTAATTTATGTCTCTTCTTCATCCGATCACTTCTTAGTTAGAAATGAAGAGCGGAAAGAAATAATTCCTGTTCGATAGTGGATTCATCTTATTTTTTCGCTTTTTTCTTTTAGAACGGATGGAAGCTGTGACGACTCTTCGGACACAGGGGTGACGGTTACAAACTATCCTTCTCATATCTTCAGTCTGATTGAGACACACCTTTAACCGAGGTGGAGACGGTTAGCGGGGTAAAGATGGTGCAAACACGAAAATTTCAAATCTGGAAGGAATTGGTGGATTGCCGGAAGAGGGCGGTATATTACGGCAGTTGGTTCAACTACTAGGCACTAGTTGGAAAAAGCAGACAGCGCTTGAACCACGATTCAGAATTTCACCTCCTGTTGGTTACATAATCTTTGTCTTCAGTGTTATCACGTTATCACTGCAATATCGTCAAACCTCAGTTGTTGTGCCGTCTGGGTAATTAATATCGCCAAGTAATAATTATTCCCTCCTCCAGAAACTATTTGAGGGTGGAGAAGACGTAAATTTATGTTTTGCAATTTTTTCTTCCCTAAAAGATTTTTAAAAATTCCGTTAGCGGAGTGAATATTATATACATCGAAGTTTTATGTTTTTTCATGTTTTCGTTGTTTTAGTTACTATTTTTATTAATACCACGGACCTACAAAAAAGAGTTGGAGTCCGAAGGCATAGGTGCACGTCATTAGGGGGTGGCTACGTCTGTTAGATGCCCTCTCCCCCATTGTTTTGAAGGGGAAAAGTTTTCGTAATCTTACAAACTCAGAAATACAAAGATCACAGAGAAATCTTTCGTTGCTCTGCTTAATTTATCTCAATGGAGATATTAAATAAAAGTGATTAAATAGAATATAGAAGGGAAAATAGACAATACTTTAAATATACTATAAGTATATTTAAAAATAAATCATTCATTCACCGCTGTAACTTTTCTCAGAATCACAAAAAGCTTTCTGTAATAAACGAGTTTTCAACATACCGCATGACAAATGAGTCAAGTAATAGACGGATATAAATATATTTATTTAAGTAACGAGAATCTCAGTTGTATAAAAGTATATATAGCCTTATTCACATTACAATATTGACTTCATTGCTCCATTGCTATATCGCTTCCTACAGTTGCTGAAATTAAAACGTAACTTTCGGATTTGGTGTCTATTATGAGACTAGGGAAATATCTCGCTCAAACTACCAAAAGGGGGGCTGCAATGGAGCTTTAATGAGGAATGAAGTGCTGAGCCAAATCTCACAAATTGATCTGTGACATAAATGCTCAGAGTGATATATGCTGATGGACTCCAAATAGCCCAAAGAGGGGGCAGTAAAAATAAATGCTCAGAGAAGGGATCATTAACGACACGGCTCATTCTTTGAGCATTTTTAAAACAATCATCTACGGGGTTATAAGGCGGAAAGCGAGAGATTCCGAGATGAGGACCGATTTGGATTCGAGCGGACCAAGGGTGTTCTAGAAGCTATTCCGAGCGATAATTTCTCGTCTACGGAAAGTATATATTTAGCACTAATTGACGAGAATAGACAATCCCATGGGACCAACTTCATGCTCAAATCTTTCTTTTTTCTACAGCTCCTCTTTGTATGGGACGATGTCTTTCAGACAAATCTTCATAAAGGAATTATCACTCCCTGCAACGCGATGGAAATGTGGAACGTCAATTCATTCCGCACACGGCAAACCTGAGAAACTGTTACAGAAGGGTTCGCGTCGTTAAGGTAGTTTGAGCGAGATAGTTCCCTAATCATAATAGAGACCATATTCCATATATACGTTTTAATTTCACCAGCTGTGAGAGATATGAATTAAATATTTTATTATTAATGGTGCAATTATATACCTAGTTTTAAATGACAGAAATTGTAATTAATCAAATGAAAATATCTAAATAAGTCTTTAACTTGACTCATTTTTTTCAGGCGGTACGTTTGAAACTCCATCAAAACGGAAGGTTTATTGTGATTCCGAAGAATTTACTGCGGCGACAACATGGTTAATTTTGTTGATGGTTGAGAAACACACTGTTGATTTTTCGACGAAATCTAAGTATAGGAAATGGCTCATTTTTAATATAAGGTCTCACTGGAGTCCATACACGTACCATTTCCCATGTAAAAGGGCTGGTATTTTTTGGCAAATATCTCGGAAAGTAATGTGGTAAAGAGTTGAATTTTTTCTGTCAATGGAAAGGTGATATATTTTTCTTAAAAATGAGACCAAATTCATTGATTTCTAGGTAAAATGATACTTCGCTTAACCTATCTTAAGGTGGTCGGGAATTCTTCTGGTGGTTTTTCATGCAAGTATGTATAAGTGTACAGATTAATAAAATGTAAATATAAAGCAAAAATAATTGCCTGTAACCATTTTGATTTCTTGGCTATTTACTGCTATTTTGAACGGTATATATTTTCGAAATAACCCAGCTTTCCATGTACAGATTTAACCTTTCCATGTACAGATAAACGTGAAATAACACGATTCGCAATATTATGATGCTGCTAAAAGCAAGGAAACTCGAGCTCTACGGCCTCGTCATGCAACAAAATTAGGCACAAATTTTTTTCCTCCAAAGGCCGTAATTACTGGCAAAACTCATCAATAGAAAGAAAATATTTCGTGTGTTGGTTTAAAGGAAACGCCGTAATTACTGGCAAAACTCATCAATAGAAAGAAAATATTTCGTAATTACTGGCAAAACTCATCAATAGAAAGAAAATATTTCGTGTGTTGGTTTAAAGGAAACGTCAGTGACCAACCAAATACGCGTATCCAACGCACACCCTGGTCTTTTCCTGTTTTGTCTTTCTTGGACCAAGCTCATCTCGAGTCTAATTCTCCCAGAAGTTGTACCCATTTGAATGCGTGAGAGGGTGATATTTCCGAGTGCTTGTGAGTGTGATTGCTCTGTATTTTTCCCTGGCATGGAATTTATATTCCCGAAAACATTCACAGGTAGTGTGTTTGTGGTTTTAACCCAAGAATCCTTAAGGGGGTCTCTTAAGCGCTGTGAAGGATCTCATTTTGACTGAAGTTTGTATGTCTGTGAGTGGTCACTGTAGAGGAATTAACATTCCCGTAAACCACCACGGAGGGGTTTTCTGGTTGAGAGGTTGTGGTTGGTCACTGACCGTATCCGTTAAACCAACACAGTATTTTCTTTCTTTTGACGAGTGTTTCCAATAACTATGGCAATTGGAGGAAAGCTTTTTGCCTAATTTTGTTACATGATGGTCGCTAACAAATGTCAACCGAACAAAAGTTAAGTATTAAAATATGACGTTTGTTTGAAAGTCGAATTCCGCGCCGTAGGTCCCCGAGTAATAACTGTGCTTTCATGAGGACGAAAATTTTAAAATTTAATTATTGCATCATTAATAAAAAGACATACGTAGTCATGTAAATTGTCTACTCAGATGTCATTAAGAGAAATTCGGTGAGAGAATCTTTTGAATTGCTTGGAAATCCATTCATCTTTGCACTCAATGACTACGATTAGCGCTCCAGTAACCTTAAACAGTGAAAATTGTTCAAGCCTTTCACATGTATAGTCTAGATCAGAGGTCACCAAACTTTTTTGCACAGTGGGCCGGATAACTGACAAAATGATGAGCGCGGGCCACATAATCATTATGCACAAATTTTGCAATACGTGTCCCATACGTTTTATCAAGTAAATTCGAGTGCCGTCAGCGGGCCTGATAAATTGGAAAATTTTAAGCTATCCGGGACTAGACACGGAGTTCTACTTTTACGGAGTCACCCGCAATGCACAAATGTGCGAATTTCCACAGAGAAAAAAATCATCCGCCTTGACCGGGATTCCGGTCAAGGCGAATGATTTTTTCTCTGTAGAAATTCGCACTGAGAAATTGGCTTTGTGGGATCCGGCCCGCGGGCCGTAGTTTGGTTACCCCTGGTCTACATCAATGTCTGTATACTAACCTGCGAGCCGCCGCATGAGCGCGTGGCACGGAGTGTTTGGACACCAACCGTGTAAAGATGTAAGGTTTTTGGGAGGTGAAACGGTGACGTGTATTATGAGAGTGTACTTAGTGGATATCATTTTTTATTGTGGTCGCTCATTGTGTGCGGAAAGAACGAGTTTTCGTACCTATCTGTTCGGCAATGTATCTCTCTTATTTTATTGCTTCTGTAAGACCTAGATATGCAGTGTGGCGTCATGATATTATTCTCTGTGTCGCTCTGAAACACACCAGCTCTGAATTTCTCGAGCAAGCCTAGCCAAGCGTGCAGCCTCCGAGTCTCTAGGGGTTCCCACCTTAATCCCTCTAACAGTTATGAAACAATATATGTTCGCTTGTAGTAGTTTTTACCTAAGCCTGTTGCTTTTCTTTGAATTTTATTTATGTTTTGGTTAAATATTTATGACCAGGGTCCCAAATTCTCGCGGCATATCAGCATCTCTCATTGACTTTTTCATCCGAGGTCCTTCCTATTACACACTCAACAAAACCTAGTACCTGTAATGCTGTGCCGCATGTGTTTTCTACACCTACATCTACATAATACCCCGCGAGCCTCCGCATGGGTGTGTGGCAGGGTGTGTTAGGTCACCAGCCGTGTAAAGGTGTAATTTTTTTGGAGATGAATGGTGACATGAAGTATAGGAGTGTATTTAGTGGGAGCTTAATTTTTATTGTGGCCGCTATTGTTCGCGGGAAGAATGAGTTCTGTGTGTTTCCCACTAATTATCAGAAAATACGGTATTTCCAATATATTTAACTGTAACCAAGGTGTTTAACTTGTGTCATCCTTAGTGAGCACACTTTCGAAGTAGTGATTCACTAAGTTGGCTTTGTCAATGCTGTTGGTGACTACTTTGTCGTTGTGTGAAATGATCTTCTGTCCAATGGTGACTGTCGAAGATTCGCTCTGGAGCTCTCTCGTGTAAGACCAGAATGACGGGATTTTCATCTAATAATTCACCGAGGATTTTTTTCTTGAAGTTTCGTTGACTAGTGTGTTGTAGTCATTTTCTTCGTTCATGAGAGTTGAGCAACGTAAAATTCTCTCACCGCATTTCCATAGTTTTGTTACCAGACTTAATAGAATTTTTATACAGGTTGTGAGATTGCCTTTGGTTCCTGAGCTCCCGCCTAATATCGTGTTTATACCAACGAGATTCTTTACTCTCCCGTTTGAATTTGTGTGGAATATATTCATCGATTCCTTTACGTAGTATATCCAAAAAATATCTCCCTGATATTTCCGTGCTCTCGGATTTTCATTGTGGCTACATATTTCATAAATGAAGCTAACGTCTTCCCAAATTTTATGTGATCGCATTTTCAAAATAAGTAGACTATACGTTTTGGTTTTACGGTGGACTCTACTGTTGTTTTCGAATTCGTAAAAATAACTTTATGATCATTTATGCCTTCGAGGATATCGACGTGTTCAATGATTTTGGGTGACTAACAGCTAAAAGATTCTTTATTACCTCTCGCGGGTTCTTTTACTACTTGGGTAAGAGAGTAGTGTGAAAGTTGATGCGTCTACATCTACGTTCAGTGTATAGAATTTAGGAGATTTTTCAGCGCCACCCCGAATCTTAACTAGGAGTCATCCGTGGAATACTTCAAGTGCAGGGTGCTCCGCCTATCGGATGTCACGTAAAACTTTGGTTCCCATGGCGCATTTCAATAAGGGCTTCGTTTATATGACTTTTGGTTTCTCTCGACTCTTTTAACATTACCCAAATAATTCCACCCTCACAATTCTACCCACGCAGACCTTGCATCTGGGATGGTTTCAGTTGTCCGACACCATCTAGAAAAGCCAATGAAATTCTGCCTGCATCGAATTTTTCAATAAAGAATAGAAGTATAGGATGAGGTTCTAAATCCGATTGGAAAAACGAAATCCGATTCAGTTCCGAGGGCACAGCGCAGGGAGTTAGAAGCCAGGCCGCAGATATTTCTCAATTAAATTTCTCAATATCAAATATTTCGTCAGCGAAATATCATTTTACCTAGATATCAAAGAATTTGGTCTCATTTTAAAGAAAATATATCACCCTTCAAATGACAACAAAAATTCAACCCTTTACCACATTGCTTTCGGAGATATTTGCCAAAAATATCAGCTCTTTTTCATGGGAAATGGTATGTGTATGCACTCCAGAGAGACATTATTTACAAAATGAGGATTTTCTAGATGTCTTAAAAAGTGTTTGAGTGTCGTAAAAAGATGAGGAGTTTCTTTTAGATGACGTAAAAAAACTAACAGCGTAGAGTTTTCATCTTTTTTCAACTATTTTTGACAGTAAATCATATTTTCACCGCAATTGGTTTTGGGTATTACAAAAAATCTTCCGTTTTGAAGGAGTTTCAAACGCACCGCCCGAAAAAATGAGTCAAGTTAAAGACTTATTTAGATATTTTCATTTAATTTCTTACCGATCTGTCATATAAAACTATATAACTTCACCATCAATAATGCAGTATTGAATTAATCTGTCCTACAGCTGGTGAAATTAAAATGTGTAATTCGAATATTGTCTCTATTGTGACTAGTGAACTATCTCGCTCGGACTACCTTAAAAACAGGTAGCTATTAATGTGGATGAATAGATTTTCATTCATGTAAAGATTTGCGTGAAACTTTGCACACGTGTACTTATTAATAACATGTAGATATTAGTAAATGCGAAAAAGTGTATTACACAGATTTAGTTCCTTGGCAATTTAATGCTATTTTAACACGTTTCACTATGGCATTTGACGTATATTTAGAAATAATTCGTTGACACATGTATATATTTTCTTCTAAACGCAAAATATAATTTTCATAAAAAATATCAAGAAATCATGCCAAATGGAAAATACGTTAATGTTTAAGTATTGTTTTCGCCTGAACTTCGAATTCCGCGGCGACAACCCAAGTCATAACAATGTTTTAATTTGCAAAGGCTAAAATTTTTCAATATAATGCTGGCGTCTCTTATATTACAACGTGCATGTTTATTGCTGACTATTCAATTGATGTGATAAGTGAAGTGGGGCCTTAGAATTTTTTCCTACTTCCTTAAAAAGTTATGGAATATGCACTCAACGACCCACAACTTGCGCTCCAACCACCGTAAAGCGACCGTCACACGCAAGGAAGACTTACCAACTTAATAATGAGGGAAAAACAACGCCTGGAATGGGGTTTAGATCAGGATTACATATTCAAGATAACAAGGTCGATATTATTCCCCTCATGAAAGAGTCCTTGCCTTCTCTCGCACAATGAAATGTACCGAGTAAAGCGGCCCTCAGAAGATGAACATCACACGATTGTGCGTATTTCGTGGTATTATACATAAAAGACGTGTGTTTTAAGTAAGTACCATTTTGAAATTCGACTAGTGAATTGTTGCGGTCAGCATTTAGCTCATGTGTGCCGTGAACCTACATCTGTTAGGAAGCTACAGACGCCATTACGGAAAAATTCGACCGTGTTTATTTTTTTGTATTTGAAATGCCTCCGCCGGTTGAGAATCCCGCCGACTGTGAAATACGCGCTGTTATTCGTTTTCTTAGCGCTAAAGGCGTAAAAGCGGCTGAAGTTCATCTTCAGATCAGTGAAGCAAATGGAAACAACACTATGAGCGATGGAATGGTATGGACATGGGTTGAAGCCTTTAGGGAATCCAACACAAAATGCGTGGCATTCTGAGTTAGGGGATCGTTTTTCTCCATGACAATGCCCGTCCACACACGGCTATACAAACTCAAGATCGCATCGGATCATTCGACTGGGAATAACATGATCACCCTCCGTACAGTCTCGATCTAGCGCCCAGTGACTGTTTTGCAAATGCAAACACCATCAGTGTTTGCATTTGGAGATGCATCTGGGTGGTCCGCGCCACGACGACGATGATGAGGTCAAAACAACCGTGTTTTAGTGGTTGTCAAATCAGGCGGCAGACTTCTATGAGGATGGGATTCAAAAGCGGGTTCTACGATGCAATAGATGCCATAACACTAGTGACAATTATGTAGACAAGTAGATTAAGGTACAGGTTTTCATGTAAAAATCAAATTGTTAAGAAAAATATACTTGTTTTTTTCATTTCAAAACGGTACTTACTTAAAAAATACACCAGGTAGTTAGAATGTTAGAACTTCTAGTATTTTAAACCTCAATAAAATTAATAGAAGAGGACTCCCGCTAGAGTTAGTAGATAATACACCCGAACAGAAAAAGCGGAATTGAAGTTCGAGCTTGATTCCCCGTCTAATTTATGACGGATGCTTTATAATCTCCATGAGTTTTGAAACTTCTCGTATTAATGACGCCAATTTTAACATCTCCCATCTTTTCTACTTCAATCTTGACGCGAAGTAAGAGCTAGAGCGTTACAATGCCCACCAGAGCTGGGCTGATAAGCGCTATAATACCTGCTCCTGATAGGTCCACCATGTATATCGAGGGGTAGTAGCCAAACGAATGTTTAGTTCTCGAGATTGCGTCACTATGAAAACACCGGTGGGAAGTGGAGAACAGAAAGTCCTCAAGTATCAATTACCCTGAACATGGAATAACATAACAAAGTATTAAATCCGGACAACTCCTGAACGCCGCCTCGCACGGTGGGTGTCCCTACCAGCGTCTACTTCTTTACAGATTTGGTTTGTTAAGCTGTCGCTATGCATCAATTTATGGTCACTTATGGATTTATTTTATTTTACTTCACCACCCGTTCTGCAAAAAATGTGTAATTGACGAATTTCTCTTTCAATATACCCCATTATTCATGATAGATTACAGTTTTTTTTATTGTATCTAGCCTACATTGTTAAATTGTTCTGAAGTAATGTTGCGATTAAAATTCTATTTTTGTGGATATGCTCATTCCTTGTCACATGTTTCGTCAACATCACCGAGAAAAAATGTTTTTGCTATTTTTAAAATAGGATTTTCGGTCACTTTGAATTCCTAAATTAGTAGTAGCCCATAGGTTGTGTTTTAAAATTTTGCATTATGATATTACGACTGTATTAGGATAGGTACGTAACTTAGGCTGGTGTATTTCGATTTAAACCCAAATTCAGGTTATTTCATTGTCGGAGTAAAGAAACTGTGTCGTAACTGTAGGATCCGCCGGTGTTATTCACGGTTTAAGAGTGATTTTATGCCCGTACTATTAGATGGAATGTATCATCTAAGATCACCTGAGATCTGTTTGGTAAACGGTCATCAACCATGGAATTTGAGTCCAATGCGGTGACGGAAGTATAAGTACCTGGATATTTTTTTTCCATTTCAGCAACACAGCGGCACGCCTGTTCAATTCAATGGAGAGGCGACCGATAGCAGAGGTACTTTCATCAATTAGGATAGGATATTAGCGAAGTGTTACTTTGGATATTGAGAAAGGGCGGAGAAGAACCCGGCGTCGGCTTTAGACTTCTCATTGAATTCGACCAGGGGTTCAGAGCGCAATGCCTCGTTTAGACTATAATTGAACGTACCATCGTAGCCTGCATGTATTCGCTCTACTATTATTATCTCAGCGTCACCCTCGCCCCCCACACCAGGGCATCGCGACGAACAAGGAAAGAGCAAGCGAACTACATCAGGCATGTCATATTTCCCTGGCATTTTGGGGCATTCGAAATGCTTTTTCTACTAACCGACACATTTTCATGTTTGTTCATAAAAGAAACATCAACTACTTTACTTCGTTGATTGAATTATTTTATTATTATTCATTTATCATTTCCGGTTTCCGCTTTATCGATGCTACACCAGCGCTTTATCGATGTATAAAGACAGCGTTAGGAACTATCAATTACCATGGTCCGAATGTGCATTCACTCTACGGTTTCAGGTTATTCGTACAGACTATCGTTTGCGCAATTCTGTTACCTTTTTCAAATGTAATGGAGGCTAGGAGGCAGGCCTTAAATTTGTAGGGGCGAGGGACTGAAGTCCGGACGATATATCTAGCAACCGTGTTGTGAAGATCATTTCTTGGTATCGGCCATGATTTTATTGGAGGAAATTTTTTTCTTTGACGATGAGGTTAGCCAATTTTTACTCCCATTCCCAGGGCTGTAATGCTAAACCTTCCTATTTTATCCTTTAATAACTTGTCCCGTAAATAAATATCCTGTAAATTTGGCAATTTCGTGCGTTATTTGGCAAAAAGATTCTCCACAGCTCTTTCCAATTGTAACTATGGTATATACAATAATACAATCGGAGACTAATTCAATTTCGCAGACATATATCCAATATATTGGTCCCAAACATAGAAAAATTATCTGGAACAGCCAGCGGAAAATTCTTCCAAAGATCTATCATTAGAGACCCGAATGAATATTTATTGTAATTTTCCGCTGGTAAAGATTTTATTCCCAAATATTTGTGATACTGCTTTATTGCCTAGGGCTGCGGGCAGCATTTAGCGTTGTATTAGTAATTTAGGAAGCAATGGATTTTGGGAGTTATCTAGAAGGGTTCAGGAAGGGCAGGAGTGAGAAGGGCAAGGGGGCATTAGGTGGGAAAAACGGGAGTATGTGTGATGTCTTTTCTTTTTTCCTCAGTCCCCTTGATACTCTGTTCCAGCTGCGTCTTAACGGGACACTAAAGTGTCTGACACTCAATGTCAGACACCGAGTGTCCCAGTTAAGACAGCTCTGAGAGCTTTGCCGCGACACTCGCGTAGATGTGTCGCGACAATAGTGCCTTTGGCCGCAGCATCTCGTTAAGACGGTCCGGATCCGACCAGTCGCGACACTTCGACACTGCTCTACGAATTTTCGGCACGCTGAATTTTGTGTCGGAGTGTCGCGGCAGCCGGCAGTGTCTCAGGGGCGCGCTAGGTTCGAAGAGAACGACTGCATATTTACTTCTACCTCACAAAGCGTAGAAAAATGTTTAAGCGTGTAAAAAACCCACACACATCTATGAACACGTGCTCTTAAGGAAAAGGAAAAATCACATATATATGCCCTCACGTTGGGCGGCTGCAGTTGTGGCTCCAATTTTAGCACTTAAAAGAAAGATGAAGCAAGAGGAATCGAGGAAGTTATCTACACTCTCAAATAAAGGTTTAATAGGCACCAAAGTCACTTCTTTTTAATGGCCACTCATTTGTGAATCGTTCTTTCTTTATAGCTATTCCCTCTTTCTTTTCAGTGCTAAAATTGAAGCCACTATAGCAGCCACCATATGGGAGGGCATTTTGATTGCCAGAGAGCGCCGTACAGTTGCGCGTACAGTCATATATGCACCGTGCCTCAGCTGTCAGTTCACCACCCAGAAATGACACGTGTCGGCTCGTGGTCCTGCCAAAGTGGTCGGTGACTGATTTTGCCACAACACTTAAAAACGGGTCGACTAAATTATACCCTGAGCTTGCCATTTTATATACTCCCTCCCCCTCCTCTCTCCCCCCTCGGCCTCTTTTCAGACACAGAACAGACTCTGAAGCATGCCGGAGTGCTGCCAGCTATGGGACGCCCCACTCCACCCCCATAAAAACCAAAGGAAGTCCGAATCCTACGGGTGGTCTTCTGGGTGGGAAGGTTTTCGTTTAACCCAGAAAATAATGGTCTTTAGGAAGTGCATCTCTAAAGATAGTGAGCCGGGAAAGACGGTGGTGAGCTATATTTAAAAACTCACGAAATGAAGCACAACAACGAGAAGATAAGTTCCACCCCGCAACGGACAACATAATTCGCCTACTCTTAGAATTGATAGTGAGCCGGGAAAGATGGTGGTGAGCTATTTTTAAAAACTCCCGAAGTCGGGCCCGTATGAAATCAGATGAGTTCCACCCCGCAACGGACAACATAATTCGCCTACTCCAACAATTTTCAGTTATTTTTACTTCCCTTTTCTAAGCCCTCACTATACAATGAATTTTAATATACTATCCGTACAATAAGGTACTAAATTATGTATGTTTCTCAAACGCTACCGAATGAAAAATTTGATAGTGAAACATTCCAAAATTTTCATTTCAGCTTAACAATATTTCAACCATTTAGTTCATTAAATAATGAGCATTAAACATCGATAATACTATAAAATATGTTTGCTGCGTCAATTATATTGATATTTGCCATAAAATACAAAGTATGAAGATAAAGCACACAATTGGGATGCTCGGCATATGCACCCGGCATTTCGTGGCTAGTCCAGGGGACTTATGACGTGATATCACGTCATGAAGTAATATGCATATAATTAATAAATTAAAGCTTTTAAAAAAATTTCAATATTTTTCCTAGCTTATTTGGCATCGGTATTTACGCCCTGCGTAAAAAAAAGAAAGCCGTCCAGGTGTAAAATTATGTTTTGTATATCGGCAGCATTAAGAGGGTTAACACACCTGACCGGCCATTGGGAGATCCGGGTTCGAATCCCGGTCAAGTCAAATGATTTTTTTCATGGTGAATTTCAACCCTTGGTCAGGATTCTCAAATTTTCTGTGTGAGCTTCTTAAGAATGTCCTGGAGCATCTGAATTTTTAATGTGACACAAAGAACAATGGCTCTACGCTTCTCCTACTGCACCCTGATTAGCTCTAGGAAAGTCACGTGACAGGCAAATTTCTCGTCGCTCACCCGCATAAATTTTAGTTCTTCCTAGCCCCCAAGACATTTGAAAAAGATGATCAAGTGAAGGGGGCATAACATTCCTTGCGACGGGCGAGGGTGAACTCTCCTAAGCAGTGCAGTCAGTAGCACGGAAGCAAGGGTGTTCCATTTGCGGGATTTGTGGCCAGTTGCTGGAACAACACGTACGTATTCCATAGAGTTATGGGACCCATAAGCCTTGCAACCATTCAGTAAGCATTGCAGAAAGATTCGATAAACTTGGTGGTTTCCGGCGATACTTTGCGGAATTTGCTAAACATTTTGAATGAATAGGGTAAACTTTGCTTTTCCACAATGAATTTAATGACTTCCGACCATGGTTTTGACGATTAACGTCATCAACAGGTGAAGATACATTTGATGCAACAACTTATATACTAGAGAGAGTCGGGAGGGGACTGTAGAGGTGTGGGGGAGGAAGGTGGAGGGTGGAAGGGAGGGGGGAGATGATAGACTGTATCGGAAGAAAGTGGGAAAAATGGCCATTCAAACCATTTACCGAACCCCCCCCCCCCCAAGTGACAGTCCAGATAAATGGGGGAAATTCCTATACTTAGGAAATATATCCATCCTATCCACCAAGTTCCTCCCGAGACACCATATTAAAACTGCCTTTTACAATAACTTTAACCTAAGAAAATTTTTTCTCCAAATCCAAGGACATCATTCCGAAGCTGGAAAGGAGCGGTGTGTACAGACTTAAGTGCGAATGCTCAGCAGCATATACTGGGCAGACTGGTCGGAAGTTCAAGGAGAGACTGAAAGAACATTGTTTGTATTAAACATGGTCATTCAAATTATAACTTCGCAAAACACCGGTTGGACAAGGGTCACAGAAGTGATTTATTCTTAAAAATATTACATTGTGAAAGTAAAGGTCTCCGGCTAGACGCTCTCGAGCAAATTGATATTTTGAAATCTGTGAATGCTAATTGTGACATTGTAAATGATATACTGTATAATTCCCGCTCTCCCCCTCCTCAACCTCTCCCTCTTCGATCAACCTCCCTACCCTCGCACACCCTCGGCCAACCCTCTTCGGAAGCCCCCACCCCACCCTACTCAGCCGCTCCCTTCCACCCTCCACCTTCCTCCCCCACACCTCTACCGTCCCCTCCCCGCTCTCTCTCGAATATAAGTTGTTGCATCAAATGTATCTTCACCTGATGATGACGTTCATCGTCGAAACCAAGGTCGTATATATTAATTTCATTGTGGAAAAACGAAGTTTACCCTATTCATTCAAAATTCGATAAATTGATTGGTTTAACAAATGGCTTTATGGCTGTGGAATGGCGTTGTGAGCTCCAAAAGTAGCCAAGAAGGTGGACGCGCGATGCACCGCTTGGAGTTTTAAACATTTGAAAAAAATAGTTATTTTGAGACGAATGGCCAGTTTGTTTACTCTTAATGAATCATATGATGAGCATTAGCAATTATATAAAGGATTAACCACTAAATTTCATTGATCAAAGGAATATAAGATGAAACATTCGAAGCAATTAACTATTGGTATATAAGTTATGAAACTGGTAGATGTGTTCCTGCAACCCGAATATTTTGATGAGTTCCATATCTTAATGCATCTCATCATGAACTATTGATTCCATAACTAAACGTTCTTGCAACTGGCCATTAATTTCGAGTTCATGGGGGTGGGAGACCGATTTCCCCACCGCCGTCGCAGTCGCACCTTATCGCCTACTGAACCCGGGTCAACGCAAGTTGTGAGAATCAAAAGGTGACAAGAGTTAGAGGAATCTCAGTCTGTGCAATGATTTTTTTTCAATGACCTTTACATATTACCCTCTAACTTACCTCAATGGTGCTTGACAGTGTGTGTCATCGTCAATACGATCAATTGCGCACTATAAAGTCACATTAACTTTCACAAGCATGCACTATATTACAGATACGCTCCAAATGCTACGGAAACTATTAAATAAATCTTTAATAAAACTACGTAACCGTGATACAAGAGCCATGCAGAGAACATACAAAATATTGTGTTAACAGTACGCGGCAGATTTAGAAACACGCACTAGTGTATCTTTCAACTAACCTTCTTCAAAGTCTTGACGCAGCCATTAAGGACTCTTATTGATCGTGGGAAAAACGACATAGTCAATTTTCCTTGATTTATTCTCGTTATCTGATCAACCGTAGTATGCTGGAGTTCGTAAGATATAAAAAAATTCGTCAGAAAATAAATTGGTTTTGGATTTCTATAAAAGTTTGAGTCTAATATTCATTCGAAATTCTGACTGACAGGGTCCTCAGAAATATTAAATTATTTTTCCCCTGAGTTTTTACGTAAACTGTTGCAATTTCCAATAGTATAGTTGCACTTTCCTCCTTACATATTTTTTTCGAATTTCCCATACAATCTGCATCTATTAACGGGATGAAAAATATAAACATTTGCGGCCTTTATCAGTTTCAAAGATGAGGAAATGAGGTACAGTAATTAAAGAACAATACCAAAGAACAAATAAATGAGAGAGAATATCTGACAGGAAATTGAGGGCCGGATAATAAAACTCCTTACGATGAATGAAATGATGAAAAAGCTAAAAACATTGGGCACGATCGTCCGTAATCTCAAAGTCGATGAGTGACCGACTCCCGACGACCACTGAAACTGAAAAATCTCGACCTTTTTCCCAAAATAAATCGGCTGCTGCGCGATTTCCTGGATTTTTGGGAAAAATAAAAAAATTCTCAAGAGTTCTTCCACAGTTTTCCAGGACACAAACTTTCCCTGAGTTTTCCGGGTTTCCAGATCGCTCGACACTCGGACTGAGAATCTTACACGTTTGCGTACATCACCAGAGCCCATAACATCGAGATTCTCTGCGTGTACAAAGCACTAGATTCCCACACCGAGGCCATGATACAAGATTTATATTTTTAAATTTTCGTCTCAAATCAAGGATTGTTACGACTTGGGCTCACGGCGCGGAATTCTATACCTAAGCGAAAATCGTATGAAAAAATTCGTTTATCACGAAGAATGATGCCTTTGTATTTGTCAGCCACCATCCTAATAATATGAAACGTATCATGTCGTGTTTATGAGGATTTTTTGGGCATATATAATCTAATATTTTCGAAATATATGCCAATTACCATAAGGCTACGTGTTAAAATAGCACTAAACTGCCAAACAACCATATACGTAACATGCATTTTTTTCATTCTTCTCCAAGAATATTACTAATAAGAAGAATTATGCCAAGTTTCACTCAAGTCCGAATATCTACAACGAGCTCTCAGTTATTCTCAGCGATGAATTAGTTTTTCGTTAAATATAATGGGGCTTTTTCAAGGAACCACGGAGCTAGCCGCGCAGTTCCTTCAACGGAGTCACCCGCTAGTGATCACACGATTGTGTGAAATTCACAGTGAAAAAAACATTTCAGTTTGGGAATCCAAATAAGCTACCTAGGCGCCACACTTGAGATTCACAGTGGAAGAGGACGCCTGGATAGCTTAATTGGATAGAGCACTTGGCGCGAAATCGAGATGTCTGGATTCGATTCCCAGTCCAGCGGTATGATATTTTCCAGTGTGAATTTCACACAATTGTGTTAACATTATGGGGCGTCATGTTCGCGATGGAAAGAATTAGTCATAGAGTTGCTGGTCACGTCGTTATTTCCTCCGAAAGCCCTCCGTTCCGCGTTAAGTCTGTTTCGTCGGTAGTTACACTAGTCATACCACTTCCGATTACATTTGTTATACCTTCACCTATTAAAGGGCTGAGAATTTCTAGTAAACTTCGTAAAGACCAGCGTAAATTAATTTCATTGCGAACAAGAAGAATGGATATGGCTGCCGGTGAGTTTATTAGCTGTCATAAGATTATACTTGAAACTTCTCCTCGATCAGCAACGTGACAGAACTATCATTTCCTGAGCGTAAGCAAAAGGTGAGCTAGGTGAGAAGGTGCCACCTTTTAATCCGGAAAACGGGGATCGGGTTGGTGTGGTGGCTAGAGTACTCGCCTACCACACGGGTGGCCAGGGTTCAAATCTCTTCAGAGGCGGATGTTTTTCACAGGGAATCTGATCTCTACTTGAATGTCTTGTGGGGGGCACTTCAAGTACAGTACTCTGTCTGTCGGATGAGACGTTAAACCGTGGTCCCCTCGGCGCCTTTCGTTAAGAGCAGGCTAAAGCCGACGCCGGGTTTCGATCCACCCTTCCTCCCTTTCCTATCCTCTAAGGCGAAAATGACCTTAGCCGTCGGTCGGCCTTCCAAAATATCTACTCTAATTCGGAGAAACGCAATTTTCTCGTTGCAAATCTGAAAATTTGTTTATGAGTGACTCAACTTTTAGAAAAATAAATGGTTACGTGGTTTGTCTACCAGGCATACTTGTCTAGCATTCGGAATGACCCTTGAACCATCCCAGATTCCCACTATTCATTAGGGCATGCAATGACTGGAAATCGAACCATACCTAATTTCGTCTTTGACGGACGCAACATTTTTGCCCGAGGAGGGGTTCGAATACGCAGCTTTTGGATAGCCAGACCAGAGCATTGTCACTATGGCTACTGTGGCCGCAGTAAACACAGCCATGCATCAATATTTATGTAAAAAGGAGCAGTCATGCGTGTTACATGCGGGATTCTGGTGCTTCGTGACACGTCTTTGCCAAGGGAAATCAGGACGGATGGAAGCCCCGGAGCCAATCTCCCGCGAGTGACAACCACCGAGAGCTGAAATGTTTCGAAGGTGTGCAGTGGTTACTGGATGAATCCAAGTTTATTGTTTCGGTGAGAAGGAGCGTAGGGCTCGGGGGCCGGGGGAGGTGGCGGGCGTCGACGACGTGCGCCCCCACCATGTCCCGTGGGCGTGGGGCGGGACGGGGGCAGTCGGGGGCGGGGGCAGTCGAGGGCGGCCGGGGGCCACGCCGCATTCCCACGCGCCCCCCCGAGGTGGCGAGGAGCGAGCGGGCGTCCGCGCGCATGCCAACGAGTGCGGCCCGCGCCTCCCGTCTCCCCCGCCCGTCCCGGGCGCGGCAAGAGCGCTTTCTCCCGCGGCCATCGCGCCCGACCCTCCCTCGGTCACCGTCGACTTCGCCCTCCTTGTTCCAGGGGTGAAGAGCTCTCCACGCGCACAACACCCGCTTACCTGGAATGGAAGGAAATGGAAACGATCAAGAAGTGTCCAGTGCGGGCTTTAAAAATTATGATAACACGAAACGGGCCAGAGTTTCGACAAGTTAAGGTAGTCCGAGCGAGATAGTTCCTTAGTCATAATAGAGACCATATTCGAATGATACGTTTTAATTTCACCAGCTGCAGGACACATCAATTAAATATTGCATTATTAATGGTGCAATAATGTAATTTTATGTGACAGAAATTATAAGTAATTAAATATAAATATCTAAGTCATTAACTTGACTCATTTTTTTCGCGCGGTGCGTCTGAAACTCCTTCAGAACGGAAGGTTTGTGATACCCAAGAATCTAATGCGGTAACAATATGATTTATTTTCAAACATAGTTGAGAAAAAATACAAACTACACGCTGTTAGTTTTTTTACATCTAAAAGAAACTCCTCATCTTTTTACGACACTCAAACACTTTTTAAGACACCTAGCAATACCTCATTTTGTAAATAATGTCTCTCTGGAGTGCATACACGAACCATTTCCCATGTGAAAGGTGTGGTATTTTTGGCAAATATCTCCAAAAGTAATGCGGTAAGGGGTTGAATTTTTAGTGTCATTAGAAGGGTGAGATTATTTTTAAAAATGAGACCAAGTTCATTGATTTCCAAGTAATATGATATTTGGCTCAAACTTCCTTAAGAGAGGTGGGAATTGATGAGTTCTAAGGAGAGACGTAAAGGAAAGGCGGTTCAAAATTGTAATATAGAGCGTGGCGCTGTGCGTGTTGCAGACGTGGACATTGCGAAGGGAGGATGAACGTAGACGTGAGGTGTTTGAGAGGATGTGTGATGATGTGGGCGTGGAGAGGAACGGGAAGTGTGAGCTGGGTGGCGAGAAGGACTAACGAGGAGGTGTAAGATAAGGTGGGAGAGGAGAGGAAGCTGGTAGCGTTCTTTCCGGGAAGGCGGAAGAGATGGATGGAGAAAGTATGGAGAGAAGAGGGAATGTTGAGCAGGGAAATAGGAAGGAGAAGACAGGGAGAGCGCGGAGGAGGATAGGAATTCTGGACGAAGTAAAAAGAGGGAGACGATGCAAGGGATTTAAGGTAGTTAGGGTAGTAGAAGGTAATAAGGCCCATAAATGAGGACGCTAGAATAATTATATACACACATACATACCCATCACGCCAATCCCCACCGGGGTAGGCAGAGTCACTAAGCTTCACTAGTAAATACATATTTGTTCGCCTAACTCTGCTTCAATAATTTCCTCAATACTGACCTATCCTTGCAAACCTCTTTTGCTTCATTTACCTATATACAGGCTTCATACACGATCTCCTGTTTTTAACACTCCTAATATTCCTCCTAAAAATTTCCTCAATCACAACTTTCTCGGACTAATTCTACCTCTCGCACACTGTCCAAAACCTACCACTCAGCTGGTAGATTACTCAAATGAAAACTGTAAATGAAATTAATAAAAAAATGGGATGCATTTCATTTGGCTAAGTCCACTTCCTTCTTAGAAAGCTTCCTTTTCATACAGAACTTTCTGAAGAGCAGTTTCACTTTCAATCAGAACACTTTCAACCAATTGTGAACTGATCGTATAGAGAGTTTTACCTCCGGCATAACAATTGGACATCGTAAATATAATTAGATGAAACTTTGCTCTGTTTATTGATACAGTTTTAGCTGTGATATGCGTGTCAAAGCTTCTGCGTCACCATCAGATACGAATACAGAGATACCATCTCGGCCGGATATTAAGGGATCCGGGTTCGAACCCCGGTCAAGGCGGATGATTTTTTCTCTCTGGAATTTCGCACATAAGTGAAGGTAGAATAGAGGGTAAATTCCTCAGAGAAATAACAAGGAATAAGTTCATGGACCAAATAAAGAGGAAAGTACATAGGAAGAGCAATCAGGAAGAGAGGAACTACCATTAGATAGGGATGGATTGAGGACTGCAGTCAACCAATCTCAGAATTGAACGACCAATGACGACGAGGAAAAGCCTTTACACCGGAATTTTCTTTTTACGATTCTGTAAACATTTCTGCGGTGAGTTTTTAATTTATTTTTTCAGGTAGTTGAGAAAAATATTTCATAAAACATGCAACCTACTCAATGTTATACTTGTGACGAGAACTATGAGCTTGAAATAACTCATTTTTTTTAATGGAAGTTATTATGGAGAGCATACACTAATCATTTCCCAAGTAAAATGCCTGGTATTTGTAGGACAACATCTCGAAAAGTAGTCGTTTAAGTGGTACATGTTTTGGCGTCTTTGGTGAGATTTTTTTCTGTAATCTAACACCAAATCCATTGAATTATAGGTGAAATGATATTTCGCTCAAACTATCCAAATGGAGGCAGACAGCCGACTGAACAGAATATTTATTTCATACATTCATCGACATTTAATCGACGGTTTCCCCTCCCCTCGCTTGACACTCGTGAATCAGTCGAATCCCGCGCAAAATGACGACGGGGCGATGCACGCGTTCACACACGGGCGTGCGGACGGCACGACAGGAGGCGAGCAGCGGCGCCGACAAAGCTCGCCATCGTGTTAGTTGAGAAACAAGGTATCGTACTCCCAGCCAGGATTCCCAGGATCCCTCATGGTGCGGTGGCAACAGTAATGGCTTCCCATGCCAAGTGCGGCGGTTCGAGTCCCGGAAAAGTGGGTTTTATTGACAGGAATCACGTTTCCTCCATTGATCCAATTTATAAGCAAGCATTCCGAAATGTAATACGGTGACTGCTGAGTTTTGCGACTTGGGTGGAGAGGAGACCAATGCCGACGCCGGGTTTCTCTCCGCTCTTCCCCCAATCGTAATTTTTTTCCCACTTATCTTAAAAACGAAGCTGATCTTTGATGACGATCGTCTCCACATGTAGCCAAACAACAAGCCAAGGGTCAGATAATCGATGATCATCACTAGCAGTACCATTTTGACCATCCATTACTTGTGTATTTCCCTGCCATTGCCAATTTTTTGGCTTTTATTTCTTGTAGCAGGAGAATATATTGTAAAAATATGAAACTATACGAAGAAAATATGGGACCAATATTTTTTAAACTAAATTACCTTCTACTTATTAGTACCAGAGGGGTCATTTTGACCCCAGGCTATCTCCCGTTGTATTCGAGTTTTGTCATCATATACTTTAATGTTTTTGCCAATCATTGAAGTATTACACACAGTTCGGCATTTGGACGAGAGGAATACTTCAATGGGTGAAAATTCCATTGGGTGAATCGCCTCATTCATTGCCCGACGGACCCAGACTTCGCATGAGAGCTTGGACACAGAACCGGAGTCCCTCGTCCAATTCCTCTTGCGCCACATTCAATATGATGAAATGGCAAAATAGAGTTAGTTAATATAAAGTATTCGCTCAAAATTATATACTTAAGTAAATAAAAGATATTTTCTCAACAATTTGCACATTATTTCAATTCAAATTTCAAGTTTTCTAAAGCAAACAAAATATTTCTAAGGGGTCAAATTGACCCCTGTGAGTACTATCAGGTATGCGGCTAAGTCCGGTACTTCTAATGTTAAATCTTGATCGGGAATTTTTTACAATAATTATAATAAATGTATTCATCCATTGAATCAACCTTACATGTACACCTCAACATTTCAGATGAAAAAGAATAAATTCGGAATCCCTTTTAGACATTGCCTGTACTTGGGTAACCTAAAAAAAAACAATTTACATTTCGAATAATTAAGAAATGAATAAACTGAGACCAGATACATAACACACATATACATGAAAAAGATAACAATTTTTTGTTTAGTATCAACCTATCGTGCACAGAGTTTGTATTGAGTGTTAATTACTACATACTATTGACAGAAAACAAATCTAGATTTTCCACACCAAATAACCATTTATTTACTCTGTTCAAAAATGAATTAAACTCTTTGTGCCTAGTATATCATCCGACCATCTAAGAAAAAATTTTTGCCCAATATAGATAAATAAGCGTTAAAATAGAGACAAATTGGACTTGGGCAAAATATACATTGTAGTAGATCTTGAGTGATATATGATAAAATTACGGTTATTTTGGGTAATCTACCGGTTGAGGTAGGGCCAATGGAAGTCACTAAAATCCTCCAGAGTTTTGCATGGAAGAAGCTCTATCTCTCAACAAAATTTAACTCCATCCCAGCATAAGTCTTTACTCTTTCCATACAGTCCATAAAACGAATTCTCTCCCTTCGCCCTTCTCACCCAACATCCTCCCCTATATCACGGACTTCAGCATCTATTCGCCTCCCATTGTCTAATCCAACCTCCTACTCTGCCTCCTCCCAATCTCCTCCTGAAGTTTCCTCTTCTCACCCATCATTCCTCGTATGCCTTTATATTCCCCATACCTCAATCGTCTGCAGCCTATTCTCTACTCCCTTCCTCAGAGTCTACGTTCTGCGCCATATAACGCAACTATCTCCGTTAAGTCTGCGCCAGCCTTTTCTTGACATCCTTGAACTTGTTTCCCGTTGTCAGCTCATTCAGATTTGCAGTGCGCCTCTTTTGCCAGTACAATCCTCCTTCTCAAGTCTGTGCTTCTATGCCCAAACAATCGAGGTAACTAAATTACTCTACTTGTTCGGGTTTGTACCCTTCCTGTTCTACTAACAGGTTCCCCTTCTTTGTACTGGGAAATTCCATTCCTTTATCCTGGTGATTTATCTTGTTTCCTAACTTTCACATTGATTTTTTAAGCTGCTTTTCTAGCAGTCTCTTATGGGCGGTTGCAAGAACATTTAGTTATGAAATCAATAGTTATGAGATCCATATAGTTATGATCTCATAAAAATATTCGGGTTGGAGGAACACATCTACTAGTTACGTAATTCATTTACCAATTGCTAACTGCTTCGAATGTTTGGTATAATCTTCCATCGTCGGATAAAATTTACGAAAACTTAGCCTATAAATAATTGCTAATGCACATAATAATTAGTCAGTAAGAGTAAACAAACTGGTCATTCGTATCAAGCAACCCTTTTATTAAGCCATCAAGTCTCCAAGCGGTTCATTGTTCATCCGCTTTCTTGGCTACTTATAGACCTCATAACTTCACCCATAAGTTATGAAACCGATAAATTTATCAAGTGTTTCCTCAACATTGAATGGTTGCTATGGTTTATGGGTCCCATAGCTTTATAGAATACATATGTGTTGTTCCTGCAACTGGCCACTAGACAAGGAAATTTTTATAAATCTCAGTGCGACATGAGAGCGAGCTGAGCGAAATCCACAGTGTTGACCACGGGTGACCATGGTCTGGAATTTCTGGGGAATGAGAGCGGCAGTGATAAGGAATATTAGCGATATCGTTCTTTAAATCACAACTCCTATCCTTGAAATACCTGAAAGTAATCTCATTCGCTTAAATGGAGATACACAGACATTATTTTGTGGACGTTACGCGGTATTCGTCAAGGTTCAAAAGAAAATATTTCATGCCATACGAATTTCATCATCTATATCGTCATTCTAAAGGCACAACGGTCATTTAAAGATCGAAAGTTACAGTACAGTCTTGTGAATCAGCAAATCATTGAGTGAGTATTTCCACGATGCGCTTCATCAGGATCTAGGTAAACGAAGGTTAGACAGTGTAATGTAGTGTTCATCATGCCAGCAGCAGATGCCCATGTGTACGACCATCACTGTATGATGGTTGCAATCGCTAAGTACCAAAAGTTTGGTCTTCAGGTTGGTGTCCCAGTCCGAGTGGCTGCAGTTTAAGTCTGGACATTTTCGAAGATTTATCTGAGGATTCCCGAACTATGCTCATGAGGTCAATGAGGGGTACTTCAAGGATACAGTACTTAATCAGTCGGAAGAGATATTAAAACGAGGATCTCCTAACGGCTATGTTCAAGAGTAGACTAGTGCGGACACGAAGTTTTTCTCCACATTTCATATTCTCCTAATTACTCTTACAATCTCATTAAACCCGCCTATCCTAAATGGCGTGAATGACATCAGTTGTCGGTCGCCCTCCGAAATGGCAAACTTGTATAGCCCTAAATCTCGTTATGATGTGCGCGATCACTTTTGCTGATCTCGACTTATGATTGATGGAAGATTACTCGGTATTATTACACACAACTTTCCATAGACATCGACTGGTTTCGATGTTAGTACGTCATTGGCGGAGCTCCAGTTCTGTGTAATATAGTATGTTGCAGATCGGATGATGATGTGCTCAGAGCAGACGCGGTAGGTGGCTCTCAAATATTGCATGGAATATGACAAAGTGTTCTTCCTTTAATCAACCAATCGAAATCTTCACGTGACCACTCCTAAAGTGCCAAGCCTTAAAATTCTCCCCTCCCCCCCTCCTCCTCCGCTGCTAACACCAGCGTCGGAGACATTCCGAGGCACTTCGGGTCGCTCTCAGGTGCGCGACGCTTCGAGTTGGGCACCGATTCCAACAGGATGCTTCTTCACACGTTCCAAGGAGGTTCCCCAGGCGCCTCCACTCACCCCTCTCCCCCACTATCCCCCCCCCGCGCACCATCGGGCCAACTCCGCGTCGCCGATCGCCACCAGTGTCCGCGACGACGCGATAGCCCTTGGCAACCTCTCAGCGACAATGCCCACATTCTCGTCCTCGACCCGAGGGAGGCATGTGGGGAGCTGTTCTCCATCGCCTGAATCCCATTATTATTATTTATTCAAGATCGTGCCGGGCAAGGTTGTTAAAAGGCAAAGTTACAGTCGGACGTGTTAGTTCTCAGAATCGTTTACGTAAATGTTAATGCTTTGGCAAAGTATTCTTAATGCATGCCAACTTTCTTTCTTTCTGAAATGGACTTTCAGGTTTGCAACGTCGACGTGACTTTCAATACGATAGATCGTTAGATTAGGGTTCCCATATTGTTTTGTCGAACTCTGTATGGCCAGGCTTACTCCATCAAGCCTGAAATGGAGCAAATGATAGCGCTTCTTTGACGCTTCCCCAGTTAACCAAACCATCAAACTGTGTCTAGTCCGAAAGCTGACAACACATTGAACCTCATCCCTGCATTATGTTTTGCGCCAACATGGAATACGAGTCATCTATTCTTTTTACGGATTTCCCACTCACAGCAGTTCACTCAATCAGAAATTGCCGTCTTATGATTGCTATGCACCATTATCCACGCAATATACTCAACGGGGTAGTTGCTCCCGCAAACAAACACCTCGACCGGTGGTCTAAATACGGAGAACCTGGATTTTCTGGTCAGTGCGCAGCGCAATGCCACCCGATTCCCAAAGGAATAGAGATCTTAAGGTAATGCGAGCGAGATAGTTCCCTAATCATAATAGAGACCATATTCGATATATACGTTTTAATTTCACCAGCTGTGAGACATATGAATTAAATATTTTATTATTAATGGTGCAATTATATACCTAGTTTTAAATGACAGAAATTGTAATTAATCAAATTAAAATATCTAAATAAGTCTTTAACTTAACTCATTTTTTTCACGCGGTACGTTTGAAACTCCATCAAAACGGAGAGTTTTCTTGTGATCCCGAAGATTTACTGCGGTGACAATGTGGTTAGTTTTAAAAAATAGTAAAGAAAACACACAAACTACACACTGTTGATATTTTGACGAGATCTAAGTGTAGGAAATGCCTCATTTTTAATATAAGGTGTCTCTGAAGTGCATACGCGTACCGTTTCCTATATAAAATGGCTGGTGTTTTATGGCAAATATCGGAAAGGAACATGGTAAGGGGTTTAATTTTTGGTGTCAAGGGAAGGGTGATATATTTTTATTTAAAATGAGACAAAATTCATTGATTTCTAGGTAAAATGATATTTGGCGCAAACTACCTTAAGGTCATCTGAGCGATATAGTTCCCTAGTCATAATGGAGACCACATTCGAACTATACCTTTCAATTTCAGCAGCTAAAGGAAGCTCATTGCATTGTTAATGCAATATTCACTTTTATACTGATTGCAATTCTAAGTAATTAAATAAAAATATCCATAAAAGTCTTTGATTTGGTTAATTTTTCACGCGGTACGTATAAAACTCCTTCTGATGGATGGTTTTCTGCAATTAAAAAAATATTACGGTGACAATATGATTTATTTTCGCAAATAGTCGAGA
Organism: Ceriagrion tenellum; assembly: GCA_963169105.1. Classification (NCBI taxonomy): domain Eukaryota; kingdom Metazoa; phylum Arthropoda; class Insecta; order Odonata; family Coenagrionidae; genus Ceriagrion; species Ceriagrion tenellum. Next base: position 16,347,207 of record OY720638.1, read on the forward strand.
AATATGCGAATTACACACTTAATTTTTTTACGAAATTTGGTAGTTATAAATTCCTCATTTTGAAAAAATAAGGTCTCTCTGGAGTGCATACATGCGCCATTTTCCAAGTGAAAGGGCTGGTCCATTTCCTCAAAAATCACAGTTAAGAGGTCGGTAAGGGACTGATGTTATTGTATCTTCTGAAGAGTGAACGAATGAAAGAGTTTATGGCGTAACTTTGCGGGAATATGGTACATCCATATTGGTAGATATAAAAGAACTCAGTGGTAATTTCCACACTATTTCAATCAAAACCGACCATGGTTTCGATACTTTATGCCATTATCAAGGGGCAATTGTTTACATTCCGATTCTTATCAGGACAAATGTAGGCGGGGTTTGGTTATGACGGAAGATAGAGTAAGGAAGGGGACAAAGAGAGGTAGGGGGGTTCAAGATGACGAAATAACAATTGAACAATAGTGGGGGGAACGATAAAAAGGGGAATAGAACAAGTGGAGTTGAAGGTGAAAAAACAAAAACTAGATTAGTGAATCATAGGACGTGTAGGGAGACTTAAATTGAAAAGAGGTGATTGAGTCATAAAAACTACACCATTACAAATATTGGCCGGGATAATCACAATTTCATATTTCTCGCAGAAATCCAGTTTTGGCCCTTTGTCATTAAAATGTAAAACATCCCGGTCAAAATTGTTAAAATGATTAAAAATATTCAAGTTTTTTGGTAAAACAAGATTTTTTGTCATAATTTATAAAACTTCCTCTATGTTCTTTAACCCTATCTCTAAATTTTCTGCCAGTTTGGCCGATGTACGTAATATCACAGTCATCACATTTTAATTTGTATGATCTCAGGTTTTCCCGGTGTATCAGTTGCAGGAAGGTTTCTCGGGTTTTCCACCGGTTGATATTCTGCATCTCTCCCGACGTTTCGAACAGCGACTTGCTGTTCATCCTCAGGGGATCTTCTGAATGCCGTATTCTCAAAGTGGTCCGGTATATATACATCCCGTTCATGGTCAGGTGTAATCTGATTGGCTCTCGCGTGTTACGCTTTTCCCGCCATTTTTGTCATATATAAAGGTGTTCACTATTGGTTTCCACGCATTGCTGATTTGAAACCCGGTGTCTCTGTTGATGTTGTTGCGGTTGATGCGGATGTGAATGGCTTCCTTGACGAGGCGGTCCCAGTAGCCATGTGCACGGCAGAGCAGTTTCGTCTCCTTCCATTGTATGGCATGGTCCTCATTGATACTATGCTCTGCCACCGCGGATTTTTCCGGTTACCAGCCGACAAGGGCAACGCTACCGTTCTCATAAAAACCGTGGATTATCATGAGAAGATGCATGAGTTACTCACAAGCAACTCGTACAAGAGAATTCCACGGGACCCCACGGACTCTATAAACAGAAGGACTATCAAGCTCATCAAAGAAGCGGGAATCCCATTTGAGACAGCAAGGTACCTTAGAACAGAAGCACCGGTGCCTCCCAGAATTTACGGATTACCGAAGATACATAAGGAAGGAGTTCCACTTAGACCAATCGTCAGCGCCATAAGCTCGCCAACTTATAATTTGGCTAAACATCTAACCGGCATACTTGCACCACATGTGGGCGTTAGTGACCATCATGTCAAGAACTCGCTGGAATTCGTCAAGACAATAAAGGAGATTCGAGTGGACACTTCTGACATCCTTGTCAGTCTGGACGTGGTATCACTCTTTACCTGTGTACCATTGGCTGACACAATGCGACTCCTGGCAGAAAGATTCGACTCTGACACGGTCAAGCTATTCCATCATGTGCTGACTTCGACCTATTTTTCCTTCGATGGAAAATTCTACGAGCAAACGGAGGGTGTAGCCATGGGTTCGCCGTTATCCCCAGCAATTGCGAATTTTTACATGGAAAACTTCGAAAAGCAGGCCCTCAACTCAGCTCCACTGCAGCCCAAATGCTTTTTTAGATATGTGGACGACACATTTCTGATCTGGCCACACGGAACGGACGCCCTAGACCTGTTCTTCGCCCACATGAATAGCCAGCATCCTAACATTAAATTCACCATGGAAAAAGAGGAAAATGGCCAGCTCCCGTTCCTCGACATTTTAATCCGGAAAAAGGAAGATGGAACCCTGGGACACAGCATATACAGGAAACCGACTCATACGGACCTGTATCTGAGCAATCAGAGTCACCACCACCCATCACAGAAGGAGGCTGTGCTGTCTACCCTATTGCACAGAGCCAAGAACATTCCTGATACCGAGAGCATCCCGAATGAGATAAAACATCTGAAGAAGACGTTTCGGAAAAATGGCTATAGTGAAACTCAAATTTCCATGGCCCTGAAGAGGGCCTTTAGACAGCCCACTGACGGCATACGGGAGCCGCAAGAAGAGCCTATCTCCAAAGCTTTCCTTCCCTATGTCTCCACCATATCGGGAAAAATCCAACGTATCCTTAACAGATACAATATTAAGACCGTTCATTTACCACCTCCAAAACTCAGAGACCAACTAGTAAAAGTGAAGGATCCTCTCGGTCTGAAGACACCAGGAGTTTATGAGATTCCATGTGAGTGCGGGAAGACATACATTGGAGAGACCAGTCGGACAATTGAAACGAGGACGAAAGAACATCAGAGGCATTTGCGACTGGCCCAACCGGAAAAATCCGCGGTGGCAGAGCATAGTATCAATGAGGACCATGCCATACAATGGAAGGAGACGAAACTGCTCTGCCGTGCACATGGCTACTGGGACCGCCTCGTCAAGGAAGCCATTCACATCCGCATCAACCGCAACAACATCAACAGAGACACCGGGTTTCAAATCAGCAATGCGTGGAAACCAATAGTGAACACCTTTATATATGACAAAAATGGCGGGAAAAGCGTAACACGCGAGAGCCAATCAGATTACACCTGACCATGAACGGGATGTATATATACCGGACCACTTTGAGAATACGGCATTCAGAAGATCCCCTGAGGATGAACAGCAAGTCGCTGTTCGAAACGTCGGGAGAGATGCAGAATATCAACCGGTGGAAAACCCGAGAAACCTTCCTGCACATTTTAATTTGTAGACCCCACTTCTGTCCATATTGCCATACTGGTCTTTCGAGTTAAATTAAGGTTTCCAAAGTGTAGCAGGGTTGCGAGCGAGAAATTTTTCTTTAAAATGAGACAAAATTTACTGACTTCTAGGCGATATGATATTTCGCTCCAATTACCATAACGGGATTAGGTGTTAGCATCAAGCCAAGGGTTCGTGGTTCGATGCCCGGTCCATATGATTTTTTCCACGTCAACGTCTACATTTTACAACCCAAAAGCTCCCCTCTGTTCCCTAGCCATGTATTGCTACTCCCGCATCTCCGTCGATGGCAATCTCGAGCGGTGCAGCAGTCAATAGGCTCGGTGCAATCATTCTATCAACAGAGACCCGGAATGGCTATATTTGATAGATTTATTGATTGGATTAATGAAAACAGGAAGATACAAGTCGGATACGTATACGCTATACGCTTGATGTACAATAAACTGTAGACGAAGGTAGCATTGTGCGTTTAATGAAATGATAGTCTTTATTAATCCAGTATCATGAAGACAAAATTAAAAATAGCTACCCTAAAAAACTGGCGATTTCATGTTTATTAAAATTTTTCATCTTTTCTCATTTGAGTAATAAACTCATTAGGAAATATAAACGATGCGTGAATTAGGAATCTAAGGAACTTATTAGGAATATAAAGAAGCGTTCTGCTTTTTATTGTATTGTTTTATTATTCATTTTTATGGTTAAATCTTTATAACAAGGGTCCCAAATTCTCGCGGCGTATAAAACAAATCATGAAAAAATGAGACATTATGAAGAAACGAAGTGGGTTGCTATAAATTGAGCTGAAAATTAATGGAGACCTGCGGTAAACCAATCTTTGGATTGATGACTGCTGATGAAATACAAAAATGTTTCAACATTGTCTAGTAGCGTCTTCTTCTCTACTTGTGAATCCATGAGGATTGGTTTGCGACAGCCCTCCACCTCTCTCTATCCTCTCCCATCCTCTTCATTTCTGAAAACCGTCCACATCGAATGTTCTGCATTATCTGCTACCAATACTCCAGTCTAGGTCTCCCTCTATACCTTTTGCCCTCAATCATCCCTTCTAAAATCACCTTCACCAAATGCCGTTGTATATGACCGATCCATCCGTCCCGTCTTCCGTTAATTTTTCTCCACAAGCTCCATTCTTTCTTCACATTTCTCAGTACCTCTTGGTTCGTTACTCGCTCTGATCATTGGTAGTTTCAGGCGTAACTTTGTGGAATTTGTTAACATTATAATGATAATTCGTAACCTTTTGATTCCATGTATCTTCATTTGGAACGACCGAGGTTTCGACGTTCAACGTCATTTTCAAGTGAAGATGACGTGGTACGTCGTCGTCGAAAGATATTTGAAATCACAAAGTTACGAGTTATCATTATAATCGCTCTGGCCAGCTTATCTTACACATTCTTCTATGACACCTCATCTCAAAAGCCTCGAGATATTTCTTCTCCATTTGTCCTTCAGTATATGTTCCGCTGCCATACAACAACAAATTTCACAAAAAGGTTTTGACTGGATTTTTCTTCCGAAAAATATCAACTGTGTTGGACGTGAAGAGTTTTTTCTAACTATTAAAGACAAGCTTTGTTCTAAGAATTCAACTTCGTATTTCTTTTGTACTCCTTCAGTCAGAGGTTATTTCCTTTCTAAGCATTCAAACTCTTTTACATGTTTTTGCAATTCCACGTCCAATATATTCCTCGCAGTGTGATCTCCTCTTTGTTAGCAACTAGGACTGTTGTCTTCTGCCTAGTACCGTAGTATCAGTAAAATAAATAATCTTAAGAAGGTACCAAAAACAGTTTCAACATACGTCCTTGTCTAAGTGGTTGTTTTAATGAAATTCAAGAAGGAATGTAGCAAAAGTCGAAGCGAGGCCGCAACTAGCGCGGGGCTCCGAGCATTCGCCTACTCATCCAATATCAGAGGCACTGCTTGACTGAGAGTAGTTTCGTTATTCAATTTGATGACAGTTAACATTTATCCCAATAATTTTTGCCGCTACCCAATGTATGTAGGCCTCGTTGGAGGCAAGGGTGAGTGTCATTGCGAGATCGCGGGCTTGAGTCTGGCCTCCGCAAGCAATACACCACCCACGACATCGGTTCAGTTATATCTATTGTCTCAACAATTTCGCCAATGATAAGGCCTAACAACAAAGGGTTTTTTTCAGATATAATGAAAATATATGCATACATATATTTTTAATCACCCAAGTTTATTGTGATTGAATGTGGTCGAGGAAATTCTTAGGACGACATATGTTAGAAGTCTTAAAAATTGGAGGGCGTGTATGAAGCAGTGTATGGGGGTAAATGAAGCATAAGAGGTTTGCAAGGATAGGTCAATATGGAGGAAATAATTGAAGCAGATTCAGGTGTACAAATATGCATTTATGAGTGAAACTTTGTGACTGTGCCTACCCCGGAGGGGAACGGTGTGATTGGTATGTATGCATCTAAGCTGTGAGCCTCCTCCTTAGAAGTTTATAGAAGTTGACATTTGATGCCTAATGAAAAATGCCTAAGTAAGTTTTTCACTGGATGACATCGCAAAAATAACCGCAAGGGTCTTTAACATTATTCTTATATTTCTTTCAATACGTATATTAATATATTTCAAAGCTGTCAATAGTATCATGGGAGGATAACAAAAAAAACGAGGAAAATAACACCCAATTGGTTGTACTCGAGATGAAAGAAGGTGTTGGCGTCTTAAGGCCGGTTTACACGGCATATCGTATTTTATTGTACATATGAATGGATGAACTCATTCATGGTAAAATTGTACCATTTAAAGTCGAAAATTGTATGAACGATAGTTGCGATTGTCCGAGTGACTGAACGGAAAGTAGAACCAGCTCTAATTATTGCACGTTTTATGATAAATACGTTTCTACAACAAAGTATAGGGTTATATGTGTACTTATAGAATATTTGTAGGGCTATCGTTTTAACGGTTTGGTCGAAAAATTCTCATACTATAACAAAATAGCGGCGAATTGTGTGTCAGCTGCCGTATTTGTATATACATTTTATTTTTTTCTAACACATTATTGTATACACCAATAGTAATGGTTTTAATGATGTTAGCACCTCATTATTGCCCCTGGCTTTCCCATTAAATCGTTTATGAGCTTTTAACAGCTGAAAATTAAAAAGGAAAATTACGTTAATTTTACGTGACGAAAATTACGCAAATTTACGGTGATTTTCGGAAATTACCGTAATTTACCTCAGATGGAAATTAACATATTTCGCCAATCTGTAAAGAGACTTTAGAGCGTACTAACAATGCAAATGACTGAGGCAAATCCCTGATGAATAAAGGCATTCGGACTAAGTAGTATTTAACGAACAGTTCTTCGGTCATTCCGTCCGGCGAGTGGGCCGTCGCCCAACGTCGCCGATCGCTCACGAACCCAACCGATTTGCCATTCATCAGTGGCGCCATTCATTATTCTAATACGCGGCCATTTGGGGGAAACATCCGCCGACGCGGTCAGTGAGTTGAATTGAAGATCGGACGCTGATTTGTACGGCCTTCGCCAAAATGGCGCGCTCGAACCGTCCACACACGCCTGACATGTACTCCCGCGCCCGGCGACGGCAGCACTGCGAAAGAGCAGGCCACCTGTACCCGTGCACCACCCTTGGAGGGGTAGACTCGAGTAAGCGCGGCAGGGGTTGTCGGGACAACAACAGGGAGGGAAGAGGGGAAAGGAACGATTACGGTGGATAGTATCGGTTGATTTACTGCCTCGAGTAGCTCTTTCTGTCGTCATGAATGGCGCGCGGAAAAACTGTATCGTTGGTATCGTTTTTCAAACCCTCTCGACAATGGACTCCTCTAATGCTCTCATTATTCCCGTCTCACAGATGTAATGAGAGGGGAAGAGGGTGAATATTGGCTTCCGTTTCCACTGGAAAGTGGAGATATGAACCTAATTTTACAGCAAACTCTAGAGTTGATAAATAATACTGGCACCGTCCCAATCCTCAATCGTGCAAATGCCAAAGTTTGAGAGGAGTTAAGAACAAATATGAAGCATAGTCTTCAACACAAACACAAGTTTTATTGGCGAGAGAATGTAACATGCAAATAGCTTAACGAGGAATTGTTAAAGGTAACAACTGATAATTCACACCATAGGTAAATGGACCACTTACTCTTAACAGCGAGAGCTGTAGTTATACATTAATAGTTAAACTTATATTTTGGAGACTTCACACCGTCCTCATATTAAATGTTAAGTCACATTCGAGAAGAATTTGATATCATCAGCAAGGCCAAGAGTTTAAACATTAAAAGTTAATCCAGATTGTCATAAGCTTCTCTCTACCAGCTAAGCTACCATATAATGAATGGAAGATAAAACTATAGATATTAGGATTTTTTTCTTGAAAGAAAAGGACACAAAAATGCACCAAAAATCACTTCCGACTGAAATGCATGCCTAGCAATATTGAGAAGATAAAGCATAAATTTTACCTAAAACTTCGGATAAAACATCGTCTCAATTTATAATGATTTCATCAGATTCCAGAGAAATATCGCGGAAGTTCGTCGCATTATAACAGACACAACAATTGAACTTTTCCACAGGATATTCTAATGAGTACGACGCGTTTCAGCTCACAGAGCCATCATCAGGTGACGGCTGATGATGGCTCTGACGGCTCTGACCTGATGACGGCTCTGATGAGGTACAAATTTGATGATGGCTCTGAACTGAAACGCGTCGTACTCATAAAAATATCCTGTGGAAAAGTGCAGTTGTAGTTTCTGTTATAATCGTCTCAATTTCATTTAATTGTTTTAATTGTAGTGCTAAGTATCCTCTGCTACGGGTGAATATCCATCACATTTGTAATTCATATGCCATTCATTTGTGAGGAAGAGGCTTTAAAAACATTGATATGAGTTCGATACTTTCTTAGTTTAATTCTAGGGGACTCATGGCGTGCTTCAGAAGAGAAAATCAGCCAAATCGTAGATCGATTATTATGACTTAAATTATTCTGCTCCATTGAGTGAAGCATAGCACATTATAATGCATGCCGTTTCTTATCTGACCCGCAGATGGCAACGAAACGTTTTTCTTTATAATTTCAAGCAAATCACTCCCTCGTTGTACGGAGTCACCCCATTTTACGGCGCAGCGACCAATGTTAGCGCAGGAATGTAGCCCGTCAGGACTAAATCAACGCTTAAATCATTTGTTCGATAAAAGAGCCGTAAAACTTCAATAGACTTGTACGATCCACAATATGAGCACATGCTTATGAGTTTTCGCCTGACGTTCACCTGCATTCGAATTTGTGGCCTCCAGTCATAAGCATATTGATATATCTGCTGGGATACCAATCTGTCCACATCCAAAATTGGAGCATATTGCAAAGTCAATCACGCCGCCCCTTTTTATTGTTGAATTTACAGACTCCTATTTCAGTTGAATAAGATTCTTCATTTTCTAAGAACTATGAAACTAGCCACACAGTAACGTTAACCGAGTCACCCGCAAGTGATCGCACAATTTTGTGAAACTCACAGCGGAAAAACCATTCGCCTGGATTGGGAATGGAACCCAGAGCTCTCGATTTTAGGCCGAGTGCCCTAACTAGCTTATACCCAGGCGCCCTCTTCCACTGTGAATCTCATTTGGGCTATAAGGAACAAGTTGTCCTCACCGGTACCGTGCACGTAATGCCAGAGGAACCCGTATGCGAGCGCAAAGCGCTACATTCCACGGGGTAAACCCCAACTTTAAACGCAAAGGTGTTTACTTTTGACATTTTCAAAGAACCACGGAACTAACCGCGCAGTAACTTTAACGGAGTCACCCGCTAGTGATCACACAAATGTGTGAAATTCACAGTGCTCGCCTGGGTAGCTTAGCTGATTAGAGCACTCGGCGCAAAATCGATGGATCTGGGTTAGATTCCCAGTCCAGGCGAATGATTTTCCACTGTTAATTGCAGACAACTAAATAAGGTTCCCCTGAGTGAGTGACAAATTCAGAACCTTTCGATTGCATTCGTAAAACATACCATCGCTGATCCCATTCCTCAGCTATTGAACAAAAGTGAATTTACAAAAGATGCAGATTAATCGACGAATTTAAATGAACACTCTTGCCAGCCATAGTTGTCGACACCGGCACTATTTTCGGAGAATTGACGCATTTTTTCTTTAGCCATTTCAATAAGTTGCTGGTAACACAAATTATTTTACGATGATGTGCCTAGATTTTATTTATACACATTTCCCGATGTCTCTGTGAACTTTTTAGCTTCTTATGATCAGTTTTTCCCTGTAATGGCATTCACGTTCAACGGAAAATGATGTATTCTCCATCACTGAGGGCATTTATTTGTACACAACGCCATTTAGGGTAGGTTGTTTCAGAGAAATGTCAATTTCGTTAGAATTCAATGAATTTGATCTTCACGAATACACTCTACAGATTCAGGCTTCACTTCATGAATGTTTATCCATACTTAAATAATGCAATTTTATACTTTTTCACATAATTTTAATTTGGATGGTACGACGTGTTTCACCGACTTGCGGCATCATCAGGTGATGCCTGAAAAAAATTCTGTGGAAAATCCTGCCAGCCATACATCGTACCATCCAAAACAAAATTCTATGGAAAAGGGCAAAATTATTTTCTTCAAGTATGGAATTTGATTTTGTATCAAAGAAAAATAACTGACCTTTCCAATGGTACCTAAATATCTGCCACTTACCACCTTAATTTTTGAGATATTAGGCAACAAGCATTTTACATGGGAAATTTATGTAAGTGAGACTCGAGAAACGCTTGATTTTAAAAATGAAGCATTTCTAGCACCTAGATCTCCTAAGAAATTTAACAGAGAGTACCTTGTATATTTTTCAAATGTTTAAAAAATACATTCATAAGTAACGGCAGTAGTTTTTACCAGATCGCAAAAAAAACTTCCAATGTGAAGGCTCTTCCCCTTCCAGTATGAAAGAATGAGTCAAGCTTAAGATATCTGCATTCACATTTTGTTAATTGCAGGGTTTTGCAGTCATAAAAAATAATATCTTTGCGCTGCTGATATATTAAAATATTTACTTCATGCATACAACAGCTACTGAAATAAAAATAATAAAATTCTAAAATGATTACTTTTATGACTCGGGAAAAATCCCGCTCAAACTGCCACAATGGTAGAAATAAGGCACCTCTTTATCCCCTACCTTACCTCAACTTCAAATTCGTTCCGCAAAAACGTAGCGGGGAAAGATGGAATCATACTGTTCACATTAAAGTGAGGACACGTTTTAAATAAGAGATGAGCATATAAATTTAATGACTTTAAATCACTATACAGAGTAATAAATTAATACTCAAGTCACGCACCGATTTAATTATGCTATTACCTCCAAGGTATTGCGTGACACTGCCACGGACAGAAGGAAAATCTGTCTCGCATCGCAAGGCAAGCACACTCGAATGAGCCCATGACCGGATTCGACTGCGTGACCTTGGACGAGCTCATTACCTCGGCCCGCGATGCGGTCACTTCCGCATCGCAATCGCATCTTTTCGATCTTCTGTTCGGTGCAGGCAGTGCACCAAGGTGCATAATGGGCTCGAGAGAGGGAGAAGGTAGGCGCGACCGGAGAGCTGTCTCGTGAGGAACCCTCGTGGCGCACGCGTGCACCGTGGGGCCTTATAATATTGATGCCCTGGAGACGGCCTTGTCATCCCTCCTCTGACCGGGTCTGTACCGATTCTCACAGACCGATAACAGTCCACGTCTCCCCCTCCCAGCGTCCCCTCGCCGAATCTATGGCAGCAGGTGTCATTCGGTGGAATTGGATCATATTCGTGGAAGCAGCTATAATTCTCACGGGAATTTTCTCGATCGCGTCCTGCCTGGCTAAACATTTACTCTGCGGGATCATTATTAACCCATTAATGTCCAGAGAAATTTTTTCCCAGCTTTTTTGCTCAAGATTTGATATGTTGCTATACTGACGTATATTATTATTGAAAAAATAATGAAAAAAATATTTTGCCAGAGGAACATATTTTCATTTCCTGGAAACTTAAGTTGCCACCGGACAGTGGCCATGTCTTTTCTTTTTACCTGATAAATTCTGCCGAAATACATAAAATATTGAAAATAATAATCCAAAAGCTTTTAAAACAATCAGAATAATGGGTGATGTAAGGCAATACCGATTTCCATTTACAGTATTTAATATCATGCTTCAATTTGCGTATGTTATTGCAATTTTTTCTAGTAGAAAAAAGATTTTTTAAATGCTGCATTTATTCAACCTTGCATATGCATATGCCAAAAATATAACCCCGAAATATGCAGAACCTATCACTAGAAGCATGAGTGAACTCTTCAATGTCAAGCTCAGAAACGACCACCGGTGTACCCATCACAAATTTCCCACTTGGGTAACGCTTGGTTATACGTCATAGTAAAACCCAGACCCTTTTCAACGAAGAGAAGGTTAGGAACCTGTAAATAAAGGACTGGGGAAGGTAAGGTGCATATTGCGGGAAATGAGAATATTTTAAAATGTTGGAAAAAATGTTTGGCAAATCATACTGCAAATAGGAATTAATGAACTTTTTAAAAATCATCGCAGATACCAAAATTTTTCACAAGATGGGAATTAATGAGTTTAACACCTGGAAAAATGTAGAAAAGAAATAATCAAGAGATTACATACAACCTTATACAATAGAGACAATAATGCAAATGTACTTATCCGATTGTATTCCCCACCTTAGATTTGGTAGTCTTATTTATTAATAAATTTTAAGTTCCCTATTTCCACGCAACACCTCACGCTTCCCCCAATCCACTGTATACGTTAACTGATTGGTTACAGTGAGCTCCGTTCAACGGGACGGTTCAACATTCGCGTCTCTGGTGCATCTATTCCCTCTTCGACCAATGACATGGAGCATACATCAACTAACCTATATTCTGATGTGTGTAATTCACTGAAGACATAAATATCTACTTTCTTTGGACATCTCGTTAACATAAACACCATATCATCTAACGGCTGAGGTTAACCAGTTCTTGTATAACCTAGTGTCCTATCCACCTATTTTCGATGGCGCGGGGGACTACAGTTGTGGGGATACAACAGGGTGGGATACTTAATGTAGTTTGAGCGAGATAGTTCTGTAGTCATAATGGAGATAATAAACGAATCATACGTTTTAATTTTAGCTGCAGTAGTAAGCATGAATCAAATATTGCATGATTAATGATGTAATATTATATTTCTACACGACTGAAGTTCTAATAAATTAAATAAAAATATCTATGTAAGTCTTGAACTTGATGCATTGTTTTACGAGCGCCACGTTTAAGTCTCCTTCACAATGGATTTTTTTGCGATTCTGAAAAAAAAGCTGCGGTGGCAATATGATTTATTTTCAAAAATAGTAGGCTCACATACAAACTACGCTTTGTAAATTTTTAGACGAGATCTAGGGGTTAGAAATTTCTGTATTGGATTGGATTTTTGGGGAGGCGACCGACAGCTAAGGTCATTTTCGCCTTAGGGGACAGGTAAGGGAGGAAGGGTGGATGGATACCCGGTGTCGGCATTAGCCTACTCTTAAGGAAAGGAGCCAAGGGGACCACGATCTCATCCGACAGACGGAGTCTTTTGTTTCAATTTGAATTGTCCTCCACAAGACACATCAAGTAGGGATCGAGTTTCCTCTAAAAAACATCCTCCTCTGCAGGGATTTGAACCCTTGCCTCCCGTATGGATAGCCAGTACTCTGGCCACCACACCAACCCGATCCCCTATAAATTTCTCATTTTTTAAAGAATGTCTCTGTGGAGTGCATACACTAACCATTTCCCATGACAAGGGCTGTTTTCTCTGGCAATAATCTCGGGAATTTGAGCGGTGAGGCGCTGATGTTTTGATTTCTGTGGGAGGGTGGGATATTTTTCTTTAAATTGAGACTAAATGCATTAATTTCTGGGTGAAATCATATTTAGCTCAAACTGCCTTCAGGCAGTTATAATGTAATAACATTTACATAGAAATCAATTAATTTGGTCTCATTTTAAGGAAAAATATTTCACCCTTCTAATGGCACAAAATATTTAACCCCTAACCACATTACTTTCGGAGTTATTTGCCGAAAAATACCAGCCCTTTTATATGGGAAATGGTACGTGTATGCACTCCAGAGAGATCTTATTTACAAAATGAGAAATTTCTATCACTATGATGTCGTAGAAAACTAACAGCGTGTAGTTAGTATGTTTTCTCAACTATTTTTGAAAATTAATCATATTTTCACCGCTATAAGTTCTTGGGTATCACAAAAAAACCTTGAGTTTCAAACGCACCGCGCAAACAAATGAATCAAATTGAAGAATAATGCTGATATTTTTATTTAATTACTTTCCATTTCTGTCATATAAAACTATATTATTGCGCCATTAATAATGCAATATTTAATTCATGTGTCCTACAGCTGGTGAAAATAAAACGTGTAATTCGAATATGGCCTCTATTGTGACTAGGGAACTATCTCGCTTGGACTACCTGAAGCGACCCTTCAACCAGACTATCTCCCTCGACGGTGTCCCCGCTGCAGCCAGCCGGTGAGGAGGTCCGCGGTGTAGCCTCAGTGAAGAGGGGTCGGGGCGAGAGTTTGTTGGGTGGGGTATCGGTCAGCTTACGTTTGAATGAAACGTGAGCGCGAACGCATCACCGGGGCCGCGTCAGAGCGTCCCGCGGCAAGCGGATCGTCTTCATGTGAGGCTCACTTCCCCGGGGAAGCGTGATTGTCTCGTCGCCTTCGAGTGCCGGACGGCGACGGAAGCGATAAATCCATCGCCGCGGTTGCATCCATCGGGGCGACGCGACGCGACTCGGTAAGCAGTCTCCGAAGACGCCTCCTCCCCCAAACCCCACCGAACGGGCCCAACCCAAGGCTACCGCGCCCCCCCCCCTCGCCCAAAAGTCTTCCTACGACGGATCTCTAGCCACCCATACGGGGATAAATCTTCTGGAAGGCTTTCGGAAGGCTCGAGAGTGAGTTGAACCCCTTTACAGACAGTCGGCTGATTAGTCAGCCCTCGGTGAATGGGCGAAAGGCTCTCCTGGGCATTTCGGTACATGGACGCAGCCAGATGGAGGCTGCGCCCTCCTAGATCACGTGCATAAATGAAAATACTGGACAAAAAAGTAAAAATACGATGTACGCTGGGGAATTTGTAAAAGGAAGTAACTTGGTTCATAATTGGTTTTGGAATCTCTTGAGCCATTTCCGTCCGGAAAAACTTTTGTTACCGATTTTGATGAATTTTTGATATTTTACTCATATGGTCACCTGAAGTAGTAATAAAAATATTTTGGCGATCGTGAGCTTGAGCAATGCAGTGTTGACAAGTTGATTGCGATTAAGTTCGCGGTTTCTCCCACAGAATGTCAGACAATCGGCACGTCAGGGTGTAGCCATATGGCTACGGTGGGCGGAAATGGGTTAAATATAGAAACACATTGATGTACTCGTATGTACCTATGTATTGAATTGACATTAAAGATGTGGATCACTATGCATTTCATGTCCTGCCCCCCTCTAACATAAATCCTGGTTACGCCCATGTGTCGGCAAGCTGTTTTATCAGTAAGAATACAACTAGAAGATCACCATCATCCGGTAATCTACCGGCTGATTGGTTCGATTTTGGACGATCCTTATACTAACCTTCCCCATTTCTAGGGAATATTCTCACTTTTCTGCACACCGCTTGCTGGCAATCAGGGACTTCTTTCTCAGAGTTGTAAGTCCACATATTACCCGTCCACGAATTACAAATCGGAATCATACATTTTTGACTTACAAGTAATTCTCAAACGAGAACTGAGGACTTGTGAATTCTCCAAAACTGAATATATATTGAACAAGTAAAAGTGACAAAGACATTCAGTCCATAGTTAGCTAATATTTGAAGCTTGCAATATTTCCGAGAGTTTCTCTAGGCATTTTCTATTACCAAGAGTCAGTGCCCCGTTGTTTGGTCTCCATTAATGCATGGATACACAATAAACTGCATTTTTTAGTTCATAATTTACTCTAAAATTTCCTAAGGAAGGACGAGTCGTCACAAAAACTTGAATATCACTAGAAAGAGCTGATTTTTCCGTGGTACGATAGGAAATATGAACTGGACATTAAAATTAGAGATAATTATGGCATGCCAAGATGACATGTTTTCGTAGAAAAGTACGTACGACACTATTACTTTATAATGACTGACTGTGTTCCAGATGAAAAAATTCATAGTGATTTATTATTTCAGCAGGTAAATTTATGCTCTGCATTTTTGACTCTCAATGTATGAACCAATGACTTGTCATGTATTTGCCGCTATATTATTTAAGACTAATTAATAGTGCCAGTAAACCTGTGCAAAACTTTCTCATGCCTAACCTTAACTACCCCTAAAAAAATGATTTAGTCCTTATCAAATAAGATAATGAATAACTAGCACGATTTAAAGTAATATACGCGTCCCCTGGCGGCAGTAAATCTTCCTTCGTTGTTTATTCACAATATCTCCATGACAGCGTTCTTGTTTCGTAATGCGCTCGTCTATTGAATGGTTTTTTAGCAATTAGTGCAAAAAAATGTGTTTTAACGCAAATTGAGTACCCAAAATAAGTAGCCACGTAGCAGTAGTAACGAGTAAATTCTACCCGCTGACATCTAATTCATTGCATTTGGATTGATAATGGCAATGCAAAGAACAAGCTAAGGAGACGACATCAAAGTTTATGCTTTCAATTTTAATAAGTTTTCTCGTCATTTTTCAATATAAAATTTGCGAGCGATTCTTCAAGTTAAACTTCGCGCCATCTGTTCAAACAGAGACATATTTACGACAGAAAGCAGTAGATGACATTTGCATCAATATAGGTTTGGAAATGTCGTTTGATGTAACTTTGTGGAGGATTTCTTAAACTTATAGCAGACACAAAACATGGCCTTCAACTTTTTTGAACGTTTGTTATTCCAGTTGTTTTCGGTTCAAATAAAAAATTGCGAGCGTCCCTCCGGACCAACTCCGTTTTCCTATAGATATATATGCCACTCGGCTGGATCAAATCGTTGATTTGTTTAATATTGCTTTTTGTAACTTTCCACGCACCTCATTTTAGTATGTTCATGGTTATTGATTTAATAGTAAATTGGCTTACTTCTATTTAGAATTATTTTATTAATTTACATAATTATTTTATTTTTTAATAATTTAATAGAAATACTTAATTCTATTTAAAATTCTATAATTCATTCTAGTCAGAATTTTTTCCGGCCTATGATTCATCCCCATTAATTAAAAGAGCACACCATGTAAACGGTCAAATTGTACGTGTTCATTTTAATGAGTGGAACCACATGTCCCTGCAGGGCCTCGGTCTGATTCAGATATAATTTTTCCGGTTCTACTGCGGATCAGTGAGCACTCAGAGTTGGCCCAGAAGTCGTGAGCCAAAGATTTACGAAGATACCGTACAATGCTCTCGAAATTTTTCAGTTATCCTACCATTGCGGATACTTTCTGAAGACTGATTTTTACCTCGGACCCATTAATTAGTGCATTAGGTGCGGCATTAGAAATATCGAGGCGTAATAGACTTACCTTAATGAGTGCGTGAACTCGTGGAAGAAAATCAGAGGATCCAGCCGACGAGGGTAAAGAGCTCTATTTTAGAGAATCCCAGTTGCTCAAGTTTGGTAATTCATGTGGATAATTTGTTGCTTGATAAGTTGCTTTTAAATAGACCAACGATCGTGTATTCGAATATCATGTTATTGTTATTTAAGAATAAAATTTGCAGTCATGATTCAGTATTAGACTTCCGTAGTTTACTAAAGTCTGATTTCTTCAGCATTTTCATCTCGTCCAATGCACTCATTCAAATGCTCTTCCGTATCGGCCATATGCTATATTTCTTTCTACTAGAATCTCAGGTTCCGGTTCCTCTCATAACCCAAAATGATTCTCACTCGTTTAACATCTTTGGTATTCTTGCTCTCAAGCCTTCTGTTGATAACTAACCACTTTTTCAGCGAATTATATTACACTTATAGTCAAATAGTATCGACATTAAGTCTTGCCATTCTTTGGTGACGACATTAATGGGTATTGTCGTCAGAAAGCCCTCCAGTACATTTGGGCTCTTTTATGGCAGCGAAGCTGAATGATAACTATAAAAAGGTTGGAAGGAATGGAATAGCCGAATCATTGGGAAAATGACGAAGATCATATGGAAGTGGTCCTACGAAGATATGGAGAGAAAACATTTGTAACGAAAATGCCGGGATGAGGTAGAGACAAACTTATTGGACTTATTGTGAGATACTATATCATCTAGGAAATAGTAATGGACGGAGAAATAAATAGGGAGAATCAACGACAGAAACCAAGGATGGGATAAATTGCGAATGACATGCGGAATATCAAAGGGCTGGAACGATGTAGAATGAAACGCTCAACTGGGAGGAGTGTATATCTGGGTGATTCAGCGAATCAATTATCTGATTGATGACAGTTGCTGGTGTTGATATTTTTAAGTCATTGGTCATAAAATCCTAAGATCGGTTGACTGCAGCCCTCCATCCTTCCCTTCTAATGCTAGTTCCCTTACTTCCTGGTATATCTTCCTATGTACTTTCCTCTTTTTTTGGTCCATGAACTTCCTGGGTCTTTCTATGGGCCCTTTTCCCTCTATTTTACCTTCAGTTATGTTCTTCACAAACCCGTTATGTCTCAGGGCATGTCCAAATCATATTTTCCACTCAGTCATTTTTAAAAATTATCTTGAAACCTATGAATACGATGTCGATGCCGTGCAGACAAGGATTTCAAATCACTGCTATTCTTAAATTCGTTTAACTCTCCTAACTCTTGGCATCCAAAATGGCTGCTCCATGATCCCCGTGCTTTGTACACTATCACTCTTCATTTTACGAAGGAAGTGGTTATCGTGCCAGACCAAGCTTCTTTTCTGATGGGTGATGCAACTAGCGTAATCATATGCTCCTGAGCACGCGTTTGGATCCGTCTTCGCATTCTATTTAACCATATGTTTAGTAATCCACAGATTAGACGGAAAATAATGGGTCCTCATTCACAGCTCGAGCACTTCATTCTTACGCATGCACACAACATGGCCGTATACAGGGTACATTCCTCACAGAGTATGTGTAATCTGGAGAAAGCCGCACAGGGGTGTTTGTGTAGGGTTACAAATAAATGCAATCGTACATTCTGACGTAGTGTCAATTCTTGTGTTTTTATTGTATTTCTTAAAAAAATTTGGTTGCCTAAATCTAAGTTCTGTTCCGGATGCTTTGCTTCGTACCACGTAAATCATTTGGCGAAGAATCCGATGGAAAAATTTCAATAGCTCTATGTCATACACGTTGAAAATGCCTCTGCCCAAGTTGAAACTTATGGCTCACTGAGTTTACATGGACGATTTCAACTCATTTCGAAGCTGGAAACAACTTTTCCTCACAGTAGGGATTCTAACTAAAGCCAGGACTAAGGAAAACACCCTTGACCCGGGTTTAATTCGAAATCTATGAATACGGCTGCCTGAGTACGAGCCAAAATTAACGCATCACTCTGAGGAATGGCTTGAGTGGTTCCGGCGTGGCACTTCCCGACGCCGCCGGGAAACCCGATACTATTCCCCGAGTGAGTCACATGTGCAGCCTCCCAAATCCATCGCCCACCCCATCCGCCGAGCCGAAGCCGCTGCTCAAGCCACGAGGGATGCTCTGCTCGCTAGGGCACACGTGCCTCTGTCACCCTAAACGTGTTCCTCGTCAAGAAAACCCCGCCGTCGAGCCAAGTTTATCCACATTACCGTAGCGGTATGGGTATTTTGAATGGAGGAACACTGCATCACTTATCGTGGTTTTTTAAAGAAAGGCTTGTGACAAATTCACGGGCCATCCAGTTTTTAATAATACTGTATATTCGTGACGATGGTTATTTAATATTAGTATCCATTTGCAAAGAATAACTCGTACTTTTATATTATTATTGAATTTTTACGACGCGTTTTACAGCTTTATTGCATTGACAAGTACAATTGTTTGTATAATATTAATTTATGTAACCCCAAAAGCTCTCGATCTATATCCTCTTCATTGCTTCGGTTCTTTGTAATCCACAGATTGGATCATTTTCATGTACAGACTAGCTGTACGGATCAGCCGCCTTAAGTTCCGCAGAACTTGCAAACTCTTCAGTATAGTATAATGCGCTGTACCAGAGTATACTATTGTTCTCTCTGGATGAATTGAAATTTCCCTTTTCCTTCCGTATTTCCGAGCACCATTCCCTTGGCGCCCACAAGCACTCGTGCGACCGAAGAGACTAACGCTATTTTCTAACTTCACATTCACATGGGTGACTACTATTCAAGTTCGGTCGATCTCCTGGCAATACGAGTAAACATCTTCACTCTTCCGAAGCAATCTACGACAGAGGAGACATCACGCGGCAATCTTCCCGTTGGACGTATGTACATGAATCATCATACACGCATGGAGCTATAATAGAGAATTCAAGCCAGTTATTTCCCTAAAATACATTTCATTCTTATGCGATGATTAAGAGCGCCATTTTATTCACAGAAACAACTCAGCTGGTGCATTAAACATTGCTTTCATGACATATATTTATCATTGCTTCGATTGAAAGGAATAGCAATAGATGGCCAAGCAACTTTACCGCCTAAGTGGAAGATATATCTCGATCCTCACAATCTTTTATCTTAGATCAACGAAGACGCTTTGGACTAAAATTACGAGACAAAAATATACCATACATCCATTTTAATTATGGTATAAATTGATTTGGCTACAACTTCTACGACAGATAACAATTCCTTTTATTGACAATCCTCCAACTTAGAACAAATCGTAATTTAATTACGCAAATATATGCAGTCATTAAAAGGCTATTTCATTTTAATTCTTCCTTCTCTTTTACGATTCCCCGCATATGCCATTCATGCCACGATTATCACTTCATTTCCAGATTATGAAACGTTCTGGAAATTAATGAAATATATCGATTTACTAAAAGTAGAAAAAGTAATATTTCGATCAATTCATGCAGTATAGCCGTACTTTGTACTCGGCTATGTATTTTTACGCCAACGTTCAATTTTATACTCACTTGCTCAAAATAAATACGCGGTCAATCGCCCAGAAATTGCGAGGTTAGCTTTAAATGTGTCTTATCTCTCTTTATGTATTTTTAATGTTTATTTTTTTGTTATCTGTTTCTTCAATATAACTCTTTAGTTATAGGAATTATAGTATTTGAATGTCATTGTTTACCATAGAACGAGGGGTGTAATCTATAATGTAACTATGTAAACGTGACACTGGAGTCATGCAGGGAACATGCAAAACATGTTGTTAGCACTAATCGGCAGATTAGACAAATGCATTAGGGCTCATATGAATCAATCAGCTTCACTACCTGTCTACTAACCTACTTCAAAGTCTAAACGCAGCCATTATGATCTTATATCGATCGTACGAAAAACGACAGTTCAAACCTTTCTGTTTTACTGTCTACTTCCATAACTTGATTCTCATGATCTGATCTCATATACCTGAAGTTCATAAGATATTGAAAACTTCTTCTGAAAATAAATCGGTTTTGAATTTACATAAAAGACTGAGTCTAATTTACAATCAATGGTCTGAAAGCGACTCCCATCCTAGTTTCTGGAAGAGGTCACTAACACTAACGAGACAATCGTAACGGCCTTTCACGTATTCGCAGTAAACGAGTCATTGTACCCAATGCTGCACTCCACCTACAATTTCAATGGTTACTTCGGAATACGGAACGAAACGGCTCGTTTCCCTTCAATCCCTATCCGTGCCAATATTCTTTGCCGCCATTGTCCATCCTCAAAACGCCCCCCCTTTTAAATATGCATATTGGCTATTGAAAGGCGGTTATTTCGGTATGAGGTTTCCAATGCATCAATTTGGAATCAATTGTGAGGCTTAAATTGAGTATACAGGTTTTGACATTTTAAAAGTAATAGATTAAGTAAAGACAAGGAAGAGAATGGGAACGTTGGCGGTAACGAAAGGCTCTCTTCAAAGCGTCAACGTTCCGCGTTTCACGCAGTGCGTTCCAATTCCCCCCCTTCTTACTACCCCCCAATTCTTCCTCCACTTAACCCTTTATGGACAACAATTTTTCTACTCAAGAAATTTTTTTTCCTTCCAAATCCCAATCAAGGGAGATAATTTAAAGCACGCCCATCCATTATTAAAACATTTTTCTCAAAATAGCCCAGAATTTAGGAAAACGTCTCAGTGGGCTATCGTGGAATAACTTACATGGTTACTGAGGCACAACGATTGTGGAAATATGTGCCTAATTCGGCACACCTGACGTTAAAGGGTTAAGGAATGGATTGAGTTTTTCTTTATTTCTCTAACCCTACAGCATGAGGATATAACTGTGTGTTTATCCTTAAATGAAAAAATGAAACGTTGCATACAATGAATTTTCCCATTAACTATGGTGAATTGGTAAAATATACATAGTAGAGTATATATCCTGGTTAGCATGAGCTTAACATGAAAGATTCACACAAATGACCCGTCCAGGTTTTGACTGTGGTATAGGTCAGAATTGTATTCAATATGACTCAGCCATTTGAAATCAACATATTTTCATCAAATTAATAGGGCATGTCCAAAATGTCTATTAAAATTTTCAAGTCGAATTATTAGACGCTTCCTAAAAAAATCGTTGTCCACCTTGTTTACGAAACTGTGTGGTGACGAATTATGAACCCTCCGATAAGAACGCATTCATTAGGACATAGATTCCAATTTTTAAAAATAGTCTCAACAGATTCAGGCGAGATATCGTGGAAGTTCGTCGTATTTTCACAGAAACAACAATTGCACTTTTCCACAGGATATTTTATTGAGTACGACGCGTTTCAGCTCACATAGCCATCTTCAGGTACAAGACCTGATGATGGCTCTTGTATCTGACTATGGCTCTGAGATCTGAAACGCGTCGTAGTCATTAAAATATCCAGTGGAAAGGGCAATTGTTGTTTCTGTTATAGACAAAAATAGTTTATGCACGTGCGGAAAGCAAGTTTAATCGCTAATAGAATGGTTTAAAGAATTCGGGAGCGGAATGGCCGCAGGTGTATTCGCGCAATGTATGATGTCGAAAATGGAAAAGGAAGTCGACAGTGGTTCATGGGACTCACGTCTTAGCCTTAACAGCCGTTCCCGTCACCCTTTCAGAGGATGAGAGCTGATCACCACTAAACAACACGGAATATTTTGAGATTTCTCTTCAAAGACCTAACGACATAAAGCACTCAATAAACACAGTGCGAAAAAATCCTATATGTACCTGGAACACAATGGTATATTTCTTTTAAATCTAGCTAAATCTATACGACCACGGAACTACTTGGTTACCTTGGTCACTCACGTAGCTTCCGGTGAGGTAAAATCTTTCACCGGTTCACACTCTGCCATTGAGTTCGCCAGCACCCCTGCTTTGAAAGCTTGTAAAGAAGAATTCATTGACTGTCATGACAACGGGGCCAACAATATCCCGCATGGCACATTTAAACCTCGTCCCTTCGTGATCCAATTTTCCGCGTAATTCTTCCCTTCGCGTTTCAGATTTCCCCCAGTCTTCAACATCTTATTTCTCCACCATTTCGGCGTTCGAGCCGAACTCGCAGAAGAAAGCGTCTCTTCAGGAGCACGCACAATATCAGCTCACTCGGAGACCTCCGACGGGAAATCTGGGACGGCCAACAAAGGCCAGGGAGAGGTCCTTGAGACTCCTTAGTCCTTTAATTTGAACGGTGTCCCGTGGTCTCACAATGGGCGGGTCGGAAGAAAAGAAGCAATGCGGTCCACTGGAGCGGTGGGCGCACTGAAGAGGCGCTCCTTTTCTACGCGAAGGGACGGGCGGGTCCCGGGGCTATCCCACGCCTCCCCCTCTGGGGGGGGGGGGGGGCGGGCCTCGCGCTAACCCGGCAGCGACACGGAACGGTCGGGTCGGTGTGCCTCGGGGAGGCGGGGAGGAAGTGGGAGTCTCACCTGGTCCCACCTTTTCGGCGCTCGACAACGTCTTATCCAATTTCTGCGCTCACGGCACAATGGGAGACTGCGCTCAAAAGCGCTCAAGGAAAGGAGAAGGGGAGGCTGCTTTCGAGTGAGGGAGAGAGGGGTGGGGGTGGCGAATGGAGGGGGCTGTCAAAACACAACCACCTTCCTCTCTTGAGACTCGGGACGAACAAGAGGGATGTCTTCCCTTGCCGGCGGCGCGCATAATGGAGCGAATCCGACTACTAAACGGCCGGCCGCAGCGGCTCACCCAGACGTTCGCCGGCTTCCGAAAACCGCACCGTGCACCCAGCCATCGCTCAAATGCACGTGCTATTAACGCTGTTCATCACGCACGATAATAAAATAGCACAATTCCCGACATACTGAAGGAAACATACAATCTCCTGATACCTCCTCGGGTCCAGGGCGATACAGAGAATATCATTTTGACGCCACACTACATCTTTAGGTCGGACAGAAGAGATAAAATAGGAGAGGTACAAGGCATAAATAGATAGGTACACAAATTTGCTCTTTCCACGTAGAATAATTGATCATAATAAAAACCGACCTCTATTAAAAAAATCCCATCATACACTTCACCACTTTATCTTCGGAAACGGTTTGCTCATCTCCTTATATGGGTGGTGTACTAACACCCCCTGCCTTACGCCCATGCGGCGGTGTGCAGGGTAGTATGTAGAAGTAGAAGTACAAAGGCTCTGTACAATTGGTATAGCATACCTATAGTGTAGTGCTTGTTGGTGAAAGTTACTTGTACTACACTACCTGCCGACTAACTTACTTCAAAGTCTCATTGGCACCCATTCAGGTCTCTAAGGAGAAAGGAGGGAGGGGCAACGAAACAATGAGAGGCAGGGAAGCGCACTACTTCGCAAATATAGCATCCACGCAAGTGGTTAAAATCACCCACCGCCGCCGTGACCGTCAGGAGTGGGGGTTAGAATTAAATATCAGCAAATGCACCGCTGTTCACTTCCAGCGAAAGTATTCACACAAATGTCATACCTATACTGGGGATGGAGTAAACATGAAATTTTCAGATACAGTAAAATATCTTGGAATTACCTTGACTTCGGATATATCGTGGGGAATACACATACAGAGCATATGCGGCACAGCATGAAAGAAACTATGTTTTATTAAACATATTATAGGAAGGTCCTCGGATGAGAAAGTAAAAGAGAGATGCTACTTCGCTCTGGTTAGGCCACACCTCGAATATGCCGCGAGCATTTGGGACCCTGATCATAAAGATTTAAACAAAAAAAATTATAAAAGAGAAGGGAAAGCAGCGCGTTTCTTTAAAAACTGCTACGAACGAACATATAGTGTTTCACAACTTTTAGAGGGATTAAGGTGGGAGCCCCTAGAGACTCGGAGGCTACACGCTAGCTTAGGTTGGTTGAGAAATTCAAAACTGGTGTGTTTCAGAGCGACACAGAGATTGTTATCATGATGCCTACTACATCTGTACGTCTGACAGAAGCGATAAAATAAGAGAGAGACACTGCCGAACAGATAGGTACAAACACTCCTTCTTTCTGCGCACAATAAGCGACCACAATAAAAACTGAGCTCCACTAAATACACTCCCATAATACACGTCACCATTTCACCTCCCAAAAACTTACATCCTTACACGGGTGGTGACCTAACACCCCCTACCACACGCCCATGTGGCGGCTCGCAGGGCATTGTGTAGATGTAGATATCGACTGTACCAGGGACTCCATCTCGTAGTCTCTCAGTGAAACGAATCGAAGAGGGACTGGAGAAAGTTGTGAGTCAATGCAATTCTTGAAGCGCTTGTGTCAGCATCGATTAGAGACACTTGTCCAAATCGTCCCCTGCCAATCGCTGGGAAAATTTGCGAGGGCGTTATGCCGGACGGCTGTGTACTAGAATATCCACAAACATGAAAATTTTCACATCATGAAAGAATATCCGTATGATTCCTCTGTACTATCCCTTATTTTGGTATAATTATCATTTACTTGGAAATAAAGGTGCAAATTAATTATTTACATCATTCCTCGCCGACATCATTCGCCAACGCTTCGCTAATTTTTTTATGCCTCTTCAGAGCTCAGAGAGAGTTTTCTCTGAAAAATTTTAATCGTATAAAGTTAATTTCGCTCATATTTACAGTGAAATATAACATGAAAAACAATTTAACATTTTATAACAACGAAATAGACATTCTTATATTTTTAAAAACCAGAAGGAACATTAATTGAGCCTTGAATAAGCACTAATAAATATTCTAAACGGTGAAAGAGGAATGAAGTAAATAAGCTATAGTGTATCCATATTTGCTGAAAAAATTATAACTATGAGTTAAGAAGGCGGTTTGGAATGAAATGGTAATTATATGCTACAGCATAATACGTCAAACTGTAATCGTTTTTATATAGACAAACCGGTAGGAGATTTAATATAAGAATTAGGGAGCATAAAAATTCGTTGATTAATCGTGATTACAAGTCTATGTTTGTAAAACACTTAATTGATAATGATCATGTTTCTAATTTTAATCTGAAAGTGTTACATTTTGGGGACAAAAGTGCCCAATTAGATTTTTTGGAAAACTTTGAAATAAGGGCATATCAAAGATTGTACATACAAGGAGAAGATGGTAAACTAAGTTGCTCCTATGATTTCACCTCTTTTGTCTGCTTGAGTTCCCCTCCTTCTACCGAATTGTGTTTTCCAAACACTGACCTTGCTTCCTCCCAGTAAGCTAGCACATACTTTACTTGCCCCTTACTTCCCTCCCAAACCTCTTGTTCTAATCTTCCCCCTCCTCTAGCTCAGGGTATAAATGTGTGAGATTGATGTCCTCGGCGTTTAGTAACCTCTTAAAAATCACGCTATTACGTTGAAACCGGTTGAGGATAGTAAACTACGTGGAAAAGTACAAGGTTATTTCATTCCAAACCATGGAAAAATTCCACAAAGTAAGCCCGTTGAAGAATAATTTAATTTTTTTTAAGAAGGCGGGCCAATTAGGCCATAAATTATCGAAGGTTGCATAAGCCTCAGCATTGATTTTGAAGGAGACCCCGTCTGAGTAGAGATGTACAGAAAAGTTCAGTGAAATCTCTAATATGGAGCTGTATGGGTCGGAGACTTGGTGATTGCGAAGAGAGGATATACGTAGACTTGAGGCGTTTGATATGTTAGTGTGGAGAAGGATGGAGAGGGTGAGCTAGGTGGCGAGAAGGACGAACGATGGAGGTATCGGGTATGGTTGAAGAGGAGAGGAAGCTGGTGGTGTAGGTTCAGAGGAGGCAGATGAGGTGGATGGAGGACATTTTGAAAAGAGAGGGAATGATGAAGTGGGCAAGTGAGGGAAGAACGCAGGGGAAGCGAGGTAGATGAAGGAAGAGGACAGTAATTCTGGATGAAATAAAAAGCGGGAGATGATATGAGGAATCCGAGAGGAGAGATCGGATTGGTGTGGTGGCTAGAGTACTCGCTAACCGTACGGACGGCCAGGGTTCAAATTTCTGCGGAGGAGGATGTTTTGCAGAGGAAACCTGATCCTTACTTTAGTGTCCTGTGGAAGGCACTTCAAGTACAGTGCTTCGCCTGTTGGATGAGACGTTACACTGTGGTCTCCTGGGTGCCTTTCGTTAAGAGCAGGCTAATGCCGACGCCGGGTTTCTATCCAACCTTCCTCCCTGGCCTGTCCCCAATGACACAAATGACCTTAGCTGTCGGTCCCCTCCCCAAAATAAAATACAATCCAATTCAATTCGAGAGGGATCAACTGGTGGGCCACCCATAATGGAGAAAATGGATAAGGATATGTACTGCCCAAAAACCTACCAATCAGCTGGTAGAATACTTGGTGGCCCAGAAAAATTGAAAGGCTACAAACTTTAAACTCCGACCCCCACTTCGATGCCAAATTAGTATGCTATGCATGGACGCTCCTCTATAGTAGGCAATATGAGCGATGACCATTGGTTTTTGCATCTTCCTGGAAACCCTGTGACGGTTGGGATTCGGGGGGCAATGGCTAGGATACATTCCGATGGTTATGAGCCTAGGCCAAAAAATTGTCGCTCAGGAAGTTAGGGAAATGTACATGGATGACGATAATTCATGCATGTGCAAGTTTGACACTTCAATCGGTCGCAGATATGAGTGATAAAATCAGAGCCAATTTAAATTAAATTTCTCTTTAAATCTGATACCTGGGTAGTACATGGAGATGATACATTAACAAGTAAATCGTGGGACAACAAGGGTGTTCTGCGAAGGAGTCATGCAGATACATCAGATATGACTCTGCAATATGGAATGGAACACTCGTACCCTTTATTTGTATATTTGAGATTGCACTCATTGAAGCATTTGTATTTGTTCAAGGTAATGAAATTATTTTATATTATGAGTGATAATGTGTCAAATGTATCTGGCAGCATACATAAGTTTTATTTAAGAAGGGAAAATGTTCAATTAATCAAGCCAAATTAAACCATTTTCAAGCGATCGTTTGTTTAAATAAGCCCAAAAGTTTAAAATATGTTGCCTGATACTACACAAAATACGAAAATTTGTAAAGTATATCTACAGTTGGCCAAGTTTTGGATATTGGCTGAGGAAGATGCTGTTAGATTTTTCTGAAATATTATATATTATTCTTTTCTTAAACTTTTCTTAAACTAGTGCTACTTTGTAAAGTTAATGGCACTATAATTATTTATTAATTATTAATTCAATTACTTTTTTATGATGTGTAAGATAATTTTGTTAAATATTACGTACCATGTCATATTTTATGTTGGAAATGCATACGTTTTTGATAGGGTAGTCTCAGCACAGGTATTCCTTAGTGTCAATATAGCTTTCATGTGGACAAAATGTAAATTCAACGCTTCAGGTTAATGTTGTTGAAAGCAATAATTTTACTTTACTCTACACCCTGAACCTCTAGAAGCTCTAGGGAGAGTTAATCTCTGACTAATACGACTGACGATGCCCTTCACGACTGGAGGGTGCTGGACAAGTTTAAAACCACATCTTCAGCTCATCATCTTATGATACGACCAGCACTGGCCAAAGAGCAGTTCTACACATAAGAAAAAGAGGGTAAAAAATTACGGCAATCGGCCAGATGACATTACGTCAGCAGATATTTGATAAGATACATGAAGAGAACGAGAATACCGTGAGGTGATAAAATGCTCCATTGGAAGCTCATTTGAGATTGCGGGTTAATGTTTGTATGAATGAGGACCATTATCGAACGGAAGAAAAAGGTCAAATTTATTCGCGATTCAAATCAGGACGACTCCATTTTATTTGTGGGAATGTTTGCAAATATATGGAGCAAAAGGTACGCCAACTTAAATGATTTTTGCATAACACTCTTGATATTTTTGGTAGACTCTTCAAGTTAGTCTATTTCATGTATGCTATGCTATAGAGGTCATCCGCTTTAATAACCTCGAGGTGACTGTTGCATACTCCTTGAACTTATCTTAATATTCTTCAGGTAGTTACTTTCACTTCAATAGCTAGTTAGAGCCCTGGGTTACATCTTACTTTTAAGTGAAAGACATAAGTTCTGTTTCTCATTGACAAGAGAATCGATAGTGTTTTTATTTCAGTAACGACACTTTTTTGAGTGTCAGTATTCATTAAAATCGAATTGCCTTAAAGGGAATTTTTTTTCGGGGCATTTTTTTCAGTTGATGCGTCCCTATATTTCTTACGTTAGAGCACAAATAGAAAGACTAGTGGATGAAAGAGAGCTTATGAAGAGTAGATTAGAAGTTTTTTTTGCTTGTCTGTAGTAGGTAAGTGATAGGGTGAAGCGCACTGCCAATGAAATAAATGCTTGGAAATTGTGTATGCTAGAAATTAGTTAGGGGAAACACAGATTTTCACGTTGAGTACTTACACTAAAAGCAGCCTTCTCGTGATGTTAATAAACTCCGGTACCAATGGAAAACACATTTTCAATAGAAATACATAGGTATCTAAGTTTTCCCTGTGAATCTCATGCTGAAAAGTTTACGTTGGCAGTCATAATGCCGAAGAAACGTCCTTGAAATTTCTGCTAGTTCGTAATACGTCATAGCTGCAAATCTGTGCATAAACGACAAGCCTTCCAACCACCTTAAAATGCTTGACAAGCAAATGCATGTATGAATGGTATCTTCGTTCATTGCATTAACTACCAGAGCCACTTTTCTTTTGGCTGACGCTCAGGAGAAAATATATTCGGAATCACCCCACTTCACAGTAGTCGGAAATCGGAATATGTCGGACTAAAGTCCAAAAAGACTTTTTTTTAGCCAAAGACTTGAAACTTGGCACATATACTAAAAAATGATTGCTGATTATGTAATGGTAAGATATTTGCTTGATGTTTTAGCCATTACTTAGATACGGAGGCTTAAAAGTGACCTGATTTCCAAGGAAACGCCCGTTTTCATTTTTTTAATTTTAAAAGTTAAGCAGATGGTGATGTAGTGGAAAAATTTCAATGAAATAAAAAATATTGCCATCTGTTCTGTGGTATCACGTGGTTCTTTATCTTTACTATGCAAAAGTTTCAGGGATATTTGTGCACCACAAAATAGCGGATGCTTTTTTCAGGTAAAATTTTTCATGCAGAAGTCATTATCTTTTTATCAAAAATATGTGCATCGAGATATCTCATCAGGGAATTGAGTGAACGTATTTTAACGTTATTATGCAAAATTCGTGAAAAAAGTTTTTGACGCCGAATGTAAACAAGATTTTTCGATCGCTCGCCGCGGCTCGGTTCCGCGCAGAGGGACCAGTAAATACTGACTCTGTTGGATTGTTGAAGTTGTGTGGACCTAAACTCCTCAAATTCGTCGTTTTCAAGCTACTTGTTTTTTTAAAGATTACCACAGGCTGTCTTGAAGATATGACGATAATATTGCATACTATTGTGCCACAAAATGGTGGACAGTTTCTCAGGAAATATTTTTCACAAAGCAGTCATTATCTTAGTTTTTAGAAATATGTGCAACGAAATATCTCATCAGGAGATTAACTGAACATGTTTTAACATAATTCTGTAAAAATCAGGGAAAAATTTTGCGATGCCTAAAGTAAAATCGATTATTCGATCGCGCGTCGCGGCCCGGCTCCGCGCCGGGACCTGGAAATACGGACTGCGTTGGGTTGTTGGTTCCGATTTCCGACCACTGTGCGCCGATTCTCAGACCTCATAGGATTCCTGGAACGATGAAAAAAACCGATGATCCTCGCAAATGTTTTCTATAGGAGTGCATGCCGAAAATAACAATGAGTTTTGCACAGCCACCTGTGAAAATATTGAGCCCATATAGCGCTAAAAGCGTTTCCTAGTCTTTTTCCATCGAATTTGGGGTAGTGAGGAAAATGTCTATGTTTTTGGACCAAACTTAATGGGCACGCATTTTTATGCCCCCGGCGACGCATGAAAATCAATTGCTCCTTGCCGATTGGCGTTGCTTCTTCGTTGCACTGACAGGCGGAAAGGGTCCCGTGGCGAGAAAAGAATAGGCATTTCCATGCAGAAAGAGACTCGGCATTAATTTCCATTGCACGGCGTTAATTGCTGGTTAATAGGAGTGGAATCGGTCACTGCCCTCATGTCGGCACCCTTTGATGGGCCCAACCATATTAGGAAGGACGATGCTCAGACAGAGATAATTATTCCGTCCCGTGGCCACTACTACACAATCAATGGGTTTTTATAAGCTCTCTATATCTACATACTACCATGCAAGCCACTACATAGGCGTGTGGCAGGGGGTGTTTGAATACCAGCTGTGTAAAGATGTAAGGGATAAGGTTTGTGGGGATGAAACAGTGACACGTATTATGGGAGTGTATTTAGTGAAGCTCAGTTTTTATTGTGGTCGCTTATTGTGCGCAGAAAGAAGGAGTGTTTGTACCTATCTGTTCGGCAGTGTCTCTCTCTTATTTTACCGCTTCTGTCAGGCCTAGAGCTGTAGTGAGGCGTCATGATCATATAGTCTCTGCGTCGCTCTGTAACACACCAGTTCTGAATCTCTCAATCAATCTAAGCCTAGCGTGTAGCCTCCGACTCTTTTGGGGCTCCCACCTTAATCCCTCTAAAAGTTTAAATAAATATATATTAAAGCCCAAACTAATGCACGAAAAGGGCTGAAAGGAGAGCCGAAGTCAGAAAATGGCTTACATGATTGACCAACATGTACAAACTGAACTGTGAGCCACCGTTAGAGTGTGAAGCGCAGGCTTTTCGGAAGAGTCAGCCGTGAAGGAAGGAATGAATGGGGGAAATTGATCGGTTACGGTCAAGGGAGGAGAATAAAATTGAAAATAACCAGCTTTCTTAGTTTATGGTGTAGTACATGGGGAGAGAGGTTTTCAGTAACAGAGCAGAGGGTGTCTCTCCTTTTCCTCTCCACTTCCGTGAGCTCTACCTACGTGTCACCTTGACCCTCCTGCTTGATCTGGAATTTTCAAGTAAACTCAATAGTTTGTCAATGAGTCATAAAGTTTGCACATATGCAAGTTACTTCATCACCCGCGATGATTTTAGCAGTGCAGAATTTTCTCTTTCCAAGGAGACATCGCGTGACGGTTGTTAAGGATGCAGATGAAACAATTTTTATTTGAAACTGGAGCAAAAAGGCCGGAGAAGTGTCACGGCTTTCTGTCCTTAAATCCCGGGTTCGTGAGATATTTCCATTATAATATTTCGTCCCATTCTAATACTCTAAATTTCTATCGCTTTTTTGTTTTCAAACTATTTCCTGCATTTTCAATTAACCCTTTAGAGAGAATTTTCTAGACAATTGTGGTATTCTATGCCTTGCTCGGAAATAGAGTCACAGGCGAAAGGAGTCTATTGGCCGAATATTTTCTGATTTTGATATCCAAGAATACTTTTTGAGGGAAATATGGCTTCAATCGGTAGAGGGACATACTGGAGGGCGTTAACGGAAAACAAATGTGTAAATATTAATCGTAAAGCGATGTGATTACCTTGAATTACTTAGAAATTGTGCTCCAAAGCGGATATTTTTGACTCAATTTTTCCTTCAATCGCGAAGAGATTACTGCCAGGAGAGAGATGAAAACAGGTGCCAAGGTTAAGGTGTTAGAGCAGGTTTTCTACATATGCCAGTCATAGCTGCCAATTGATATTGCCCGGAGATAGAAAGTCTCAAAGCTTTTTGATAGCAGCCAGATGAGTCCTCTGCAGTACAATTTTCTGGGCACACAGTAGCGGAATACTGTTTACTGAGGTATAGACGGATATCCGATGAGTAAGGGCTCCTTTATATTTCTGTTTATGACAAGCTCATCAAATGAACAATCAAAAATAATTTAGAGAAAAATATTACTTAATACATGGTATGTACATTAAATTGTTTCCAAATTTAATTGTTTATTACAAAAAATTTTGGAAGTCATAAAACTTATTGTAAAGCATTTTGGGATGCAATTGAATTTCTTTACTGATATTTCCACAAAATTATTAATGGTTACTTAGTTGATGTGCTTGTCATTCTAGAAATAATGCCAGTTGACCGAAACTCGCTCGACAAAAGAATTTCTATTTGAAATATTAAACAAAAATATGCTTATAATACTTATGAAATGTGTATTAATATACAACTGAAATTAATATACGTACACTGAAAGAAGTATTAGAGGCTGCTTCTAATTACATAAAAATGATGTTCTCCCTCTGACTGAACCTGAGATTGCTTGGTTATGTTGAAATTCCGTTTTTTTTCGGAGGACTATAAAAGGTTTTCAACATCTGTGCGACAAATTTCTATAAGTAATAACCATTGTAACTTTCCTATCGGTAATCAACAACTCGTGTATTTACCTCTATATCTCTTACAACTGCTTTTTGTTTACTTTTATCGATTGGTGCGTCGTCACCTTGGTTACTCGAAAGGCCCATGTGAACAATTTGATTTTTTAAAGTAACTTTTTTATATATAAAATAAATTAACCCCATTATGAGACCTTTATCAATCTTATTTATCGTCCGCATTGATGTAGGTATCCCAATATTTCATGAAAATCTTTAGAGCCGTTCTCGAGATAAAAATCCAGACATGCACATAGAATTATCTCGTTTAATTGTATAAGGTATAAGTGCTCGTAACCATTAGAAATCCGTGTAAATGTCAGCTAATTAAAATATAAGCAAATGAAAATAATCTCTGGATTCACGTGCTTAATGAGGCAAGCTTGTATTTCTATAATGTTCGTTGTTGATATCATCAGATCAGAAAATTTGCAATTTAAGGCGAGTTGGGTGAATGCTGGTCGCTGAAACAAAACCTCGACGTGCATGAAGAAAATGAGCGTCAAAATGCTCATTACAATCAATAAGTTGAATACAACCTCATAAGAGTACTTTAAATCTCACTTCAATTCCTGAAATATATTTATCTAGAGAAGATATGTGAACATGTCCGAATTACGATTTGATTGCCTCGGCAGAGTACGTCGTTAACATTGGAAAATATTTTTGTATTGTTTATTTTTAATTCAATTAGAAAGAAATCTGAAAAGCTCAATGCCTAGCATAGTAAAGTTCGTCTTTGTTTGCTGCCCAAGATGTAAATCTGTATCTTAGATCACCCAACAGGCTGATTTCAGCTCACTTTCAGCCGCGACAACGGAAAGAAATAACGAAATTTATGCAGTGGCATGCACGGGAACACGAGATCAATTCAAGGCTCGGTCAATCAAACAGTTCGGCTTGGATAGCGAATCCTGGCGTTTCGATAGAAGCCATAGACGTCATCCCGAAGCAGATGTAAACCACGAAGACGGTTTTCCATTAAAGGAGCTGATGAATGACGGTTCGGATTTCTGGGCTGGCTAGATAATTCGCTTCCCACCTCGAGTTTCCGAGTTTGAATCCCGGCGGTGGAGTAGACTTCCCAGTACTATCCCGATCAAGCATCCACTTGGGTGCCACGCAGAGAGAACTGAAAGTTTTAAAGTACGTTAAGGTGGTTTGAGCGCTAATAGTGGGAGCGTATTTTTATAACTTTTCAAGTAAGTCGAAACTTCACCTAAATACACTTATTAAATGGAAATAACTATCCATATTGTATTTAAATGGTGGAAGAGTTATATTTAAAAACTTTCGTCTAAATTAAAGCATTATAATGACTTGGGTTTCTGGGGCGGAATTCGAGATTGAAGGGAAAATTGTATGCTAGCACATGTTTTTATTCGGCACAATGCCTTGATGTTCATAAGGAGCCATTATAATAGTATGAAACGTACGCTTTCTCGTTTAGGGAACATCGGTCCGAATTTAATTGAATTATTTAAAAATATATGTTAAGTACCCGAAGGATACGTGTAAAAACAGCAATGAATTCCCAAACAACCAAATCGGTATCATATACATTGTTTCGCTTTTAACTATACATATCACCAATGAGTACACGTGTGCAAAGTGTCAATCAAATTAGTACATACGACAGTCGCTTCAACCTCTTTCAACTGCGGACCCTTTAGCGCCTCACGCAAAGATTTTCCCCTCAACGACTTCCTTTCCGCCATTTCTTCTTTCTCCAAATGCTTTCTCATCGTCTTATATATAAGTACACGTCAGCAAATTTTCACGCAAATCTGCTTCGTTAAAGGCTTTGCCATCTTGGGCATTTTGAGGGCCGAGTCCTCTGTATCAAGGCTTCTTTCTCAAATCACAGCCCACTTTACGAACAGGGTAATCTGATAATTTAATCTGTGCATGTATCAACAACGATATGCATATGTCGAATCCTCAAATATCTTATTAATAGACTTATGCTAGGACTGGCTTATTAATAGCGAACTAGAAACCCATCTTTGTATGCCACAGCTTAAGAAAATTATCAGGATAGTACTTTAATGTCAGCAATAAACTTTACAACTCCAGGCGTTACTTCGTGGAAGAATCGTATATTAGATTCTATATTGAAAAGATGCTTTGTAACTTTGCCACAGCTATTTATTGAGTACAAGCCGTTTCGTTGCTTGCAGCATCGTGAGATGTACTTGTTTTTAAACAATTTCTTTATTGAGCATTAGTATGTTAGTTGGGGAATTTTTTTCGGAAAGGAGTGGGGAGGGGTATCCAAAGCATCCATCTTTAAACCTTTAGGGAGGACAGATTGAAATTATTGGAGAGTCAAGAAACCTTTGCAATGAGTTTCTTTTTCCGCACACCTTCCCGACAAAATTTCCCTCCTCCTAAGGTCCATGTTTCCCTCCCAATAGTTAGTTTGCTCTTCAAAACCCCCCACATAGTCTAAGGTTACTATCACAACAATCAATAAATACATTTTATATAGATTATTGTACCCGACGATGCAACAAGCTGCAAAACGGGTTGTACTCATTAAATAATTGTGGAAATATGCTAAGCATCTTTTAAATATGGATTCTTATACCAACAATATAGTAAAATGCACATTGTAAAGCACTTATCGGTAAATGACTATCCTTACGATGATGATATACGTTGATGTAAATGATAAAATCATAAAATGACGTACGCTGTAGTAACCACGTAAAATTTTGAGTAACGATGTTGTTGAATTAACAAATTGTTGAAATAACGATGTTGTAAAAAATCTGCCAAAAATTATCCTACATCGACGCCCTTGATTTACATAGCCGGAAAAGGAAGTAATTTCAATGAAACAGCTTATGAGAATATTTCAATTTTTAAAATGTATTGGAAAATACATGTCTCTGAATAATGTAGCGGAATTAGCAATTAATACCGTTCGACTTGGCCCTCTCGTGGCACGCCAGGTTGGTGAGTAGGGATTGAGCATTCGTTCATCCCATCCGCAATCCCGACGTTTAATCTTTCGTGATTCGTGGAGTGGCGGATATTAGTCAGTGGAATTGTAATCCTCGCCTGGATGTTGAGCGGAGAGCAATCCATAGAGTCGTGCGCTGCCCGTCGGATGAGATGCTGTAATTTGTGGAACCCTGTGCTCCTTCTGTTGCGAGCATAGCCCAACGCCGACGCCGGGTTTCTCTCCCAACCCTCCAAATTATACTTCCCTTATTAGCATGGCCACCCAACCTTACGACCTTATCAGGCGCCTCCCCTCAAAAACCAACAGATGCTTACAATTACCACCCACCATTAGGGAGACTTGGGCATAGGCGTGATTCAGGGGTGGCAGCTGCCCTCCCAATACTACGAGGTAGAAACATTTAGCGATGTTACCAACTCGGAAATACAAAGTTTACCGACACATTTTTCGTAACTCGGTTTAATATATCTTAAGTGAAGTCATTACATTAGAGAGGATTATATAGAAAATGTAGTGGTTAAACAGAATAGGTAACGAAGAACCATGTGCAATTGGCACTCCTCGAGATACAATGGGCTTGTGAAGAATATAATACAGTGCAATATAGAGGGAAAAGTCCTAAAAAAGGCCGAGGAATGAAAACATTGGACAAATGAAGAAGAAAGTACAAAAGGTGAACGGCCCCGGTGGCGGCGGGGTAAAGTCCTCGCCTGCTAATCCGAGGGTCGCGGGTTCGAGTCCCGCCTGGGTGGGTTTTTCACCACCCAGGGCATGGATGTGTGTCAAGTTCTGTTGGTCCGGTCCCTGGAAAACCTGATGAAAGGCTCAGCAGCCTATCGGGATTCCGGGGACATACGGGCCAACAGAATCGTCCGGCAAGCAAAAAAAAATCAGAGAGTAAGGGAACTAGTACTACATAGGGAAGAATGGAGGGCTGCAGTCATCTTGGGATTGAACGACCAATAATAATGACAATGTTTTTTTAAATTGCAATAAGTTACGGAAAAATAGAGAATATTCAGCGGTCGTAAATTGCTCTACATAGCCTTTAAAATCAACCGTTCGACCCGAATCCCCCAGTGATCTCTGCCCTCCATCTAATTGCACAAATTACTCCCATGGATATGGGTAAATGGATATGTTGGTATATGATCACATGACATAATTTGAGTAACAAACACCCCCATATAATATGTATGTTTGTATTTCAGACAAATTTTGAAGTGTTTCATTGACTGATTATGGACAAAAAGGGAGTAAAGGAACTAGTATTAGATAGGGAAGAACGGAGGGCTGCAGTCAACCAATCTTGGAATTAGACGACAAACAAAAAAAGCAATGTAAAAAATTTTAACGATAAATGTGGAGAATAGGAAATATTAGCAATAATTATGCGGTCGAAAATTGCTCTCAAAAGGCTTGAAAACCTACCAGTCGACCCGGATCCACCGGTAATCTCTGCCCCCATCAAAATACACAAATTACACCCATGGACATGGGTAAATGGACATGTATAAAATCACATACCATAATTTTGGTAACAAACACCCTCATATAATATGTATGTTTGTATTTTGGACAAATTTTGAAGTGTTTGATTGACTGTTTTCGGCCGCTAACTAAAAATATACTTCACTTTCCCCGGCGGTTCTGGAAGAGTCTCAAAAGACGGACTTTTGGGGGCGGGGAGGGGACGTCGTCGTCTCTTCGCCGCCGACTCTGCCCCCCCAACCCCCTTTCCACTCCCCCGCCCCTCTCCAGCCCCCGCAACGCAACTCCTCTCGCCCCCGTCCGTCCCCACGCCGATGTCTCCTTCCTTCCCCCCCACTCCATGCCTCCCCTCCGCGACACCCCCAGCCCCCCTCCGCGACACCTCCCCTCCCGACATCCCCCCCTCTCCCCCTCCCGACCCTCTCGCCGCAACTGTCGCCTCCCTCCCTTTGGGGCCCGAAATCTAAGAATACACCCCCTGGCCAACTAATTCCGGGAGCATGTGGTGCCAGGAATGGTTTTCACCGAGGTTCCGTTTCACACCCAATGAATGGTTCAAGCACCCTCCCTCCGTAAATTCTTCCATTCCCACAGACGGCGGCGGCCACCGCGGGCCGCGGTGCGGGACCGCGGGCCGCGGTGCGGGACCGCGGGCCGCACGAGTTATGCTTTCGGCGAGGGGGTCGGAGAAAAGTGGTCGGAAATCGAAAAAAACCCGGTCAACAGTCCAAAATTCCTTTTTTTTTCTAGATGAAGACTCGAAACTTCGCACACATACTCAAAAATGACAGCTGATTATGGAATTTTCCAAGGTAAGCTATTTTCCAAGACAACTGCTGTACTCAAAGAAGATAGGACTACAAACTAGGAAGCAGTATGTGAAAACATTCGCGTGGAGCGTGGCACTCTGTGGATCGGAAGCATGGACTATCGGAAAATTTGACCAGAACAGACTAGAAGCCTTCGAAACCTGGTGCTGGAGGAGGATGCTGAAGATAAAATGGACGGACAAAATAAGAAATGATGAAGTGTCCAGAAGAGGAGAGGACCATATGGAACACCATACAGAAAATAAGAACAAGATGGATTTGGCACACCCTGAGACACAATTGATTTGTAAAGAGCATCATTGAAGGCAAAATAAAGGGAAAAGTCCCCAGAGAAAGTTTGTGAATAACATAATTAATGGAAGTTACAGAGAAGACCCAGGAATAAGTCCATGGACCAAATAAAGAGGAAAGTACATAGGAAGAGATACCAGGAGGTAAGAGAACTAGCATTAGATAGGGAAGGGTGGAGGGCTGCAGTCAACCAATCTCAGGATTGAACGATCAATGAATGAAATGAAGCCCTTTGCCTTAGGTCTTATCCGCTACTTACAAGGAGACATCTCGTTATGATTGCTAAGGTTTGCTTTAAATTTTCCGATGAAACTTTTTTTTCTGAAACTGAGGAGAGATAATGCCGGAAAGGAGTCGCGGCTTTTATTCCCTTAGGCCCGGGTTCGTGATAAAATTGGCATTTGATATTTCGTCCCGCGGTAATACCTAACATCGCACTTACCCCATCAACGGACGCCGATACCGAGTGCGTTGAGGTGATTGCAGAGGTCTGCTTCATGGGTGCATAGGCTCAAATCCCAATGGAGTATCTTTTTCCGGTCTAGTACGTCTCGAATATAGCTTAAGATTCTTGATCCCGTACATGTACTACAATAACCGCAGCATTTTTTTTGTTCTTAGCCTATTTCCTGGATTTTCAACTGACACTTCTGGAGGAGCATTGCAACTAATTCGCGTTCACACACGTGTCCACGACGAATATTGTTGTAGCAGTGCGATGTTAAGCATTACCGCGAGACAAAATACAGTATGGCAATTTTCTCACGAACCCAGGCCTAATGAAGAGAAAGCCGTGACAATTTTTCCGACATTTTCTCTCCAATTCCAGAAAAAAATGTTTAATCGGCACCCATCGGGCGATGTGTACTTGATAGATACAGAGGATCAGACATGGTCATATTTCCACCCGTTTCAGTTCTCCTGGGAAAAGTTTAAAGTATTCCTAAGATTAGTTGACTGCAGCCCTCCAATCTTTCCTATCTAATGCTAGTTCCCTCACTTCCAGATAGCTCTTCCTACGTACTTTCCACTCCATGTGGTCCATGAACTTATTCCTGTGTCTACCTCAGGGGATATATCCCTCTATTTTTCCATTAATTATGTTATTCACAAACCCATTGTGCCTCAGGGTATGTCCAAGTCATGGTCGAGTTATGGCAGGTTTTTTAAGAGATAAAAACAACCATCACTCAAAAGGGTCTTTTCTCAGTCCTTTGCAAATGCTGCAAAGATTATTGCCAATATTTGTGTGTTGTTGGGTCACAAATTGGCGGACGCTTTCTTCTTGCAAAACTTTACATTAAGTAGTCATTTTATCTGGTATTACGAATATGGGCGCCAAGTTGGTTCCATAGGTTAATAAATGAAGACATTTAAAGGCTACTCCAGTGGAGTTTAGAATGCCCCCACGGTTTGCCCACCTCGTCACGAGCCTCCAATCCATTCAAACGCCGATGAGTGAGCAGATTGGTAGAGCTGCAGCTCGGTGGATTCGGACGCGAGTTCGCTCGATGCCGAGGGAGAGAATTCAATAATGGCGAGGGAAAGATCACCCGGGAAATGCGGGAAAGGCGGAGGGAAGCCCGGTGTCGGCATCGGCCCGCCCTCGAGAGTGAGCGCCGAGTGGTCAGCAATCAGCGGGTCCACGCGACGGACGGAGTGCTGCGCTCGTAGTGCTCTCCGCACAGCACCCAAGCATGGAATCCCGCCGTAAAAATCTCCGGAATCCAAGCTCGGTCCGTCCGAATGGGAACTCAGGGTTACTGCCACCACGGAATCATTCTTCAGGCGAAGATACGGAGAAGATTTTCAGATCACTCATTATATTTTCAGTAGCAGGATTAATTTAAGAATTTAACGGAATGAGAACACTGCGATGTTCGCGGTCAGTTGTGGCTTTGTATATTTCAGCGTTTTTTCTCCCACTTCTACCTACACCTACATATTACCCTACAAACCATTGACCTACCTTACTTTAAACTTTATGTAACTTTCACCAACATACACTACACTAAAGGCATGCTACCACTGCCACATACACTACTGAAATAATGTATGATGTAACTGCGCAAACTTGATATAAGAGTCATGCAGGAATCATACCAAAACATGGTGATGGTACTACGCGGCAGATTTAGACTCATGCATTAGGGTGCATATAAATTAACCAGCAACACTACCTGTCGATTAACCTACTTTAAGGCCTTGTTGGCAACCATTATGATCTCTCATCGATCGCAGAGAATACGACATTTAAAATGCTGTCTGTTCTACAGTCTATTATTTATCCTCATTATCTCATCTACCGTAGTACGTTGGGGTTCGTAAGATATTAATAACTTCGTCGCAAAATAAATTGGTTTTGAATCTACGTAAAAGGTTGAGTTTAATTTTTAAGAATTTAGTCCAATAATAAGATCTTATTTAATTGGTAACTTTCTGTGGGACAACATATCGAATGTCTTTTTTAAGTCAAGAAAAATCCCGTCTATTAGAACGATATGTTCACCGGAGACTAAAATATCGTGAGCAAAGAGTGAAAATTGAGTTTTGTAGGTTCTTCCCCTCCTGACTTTGTGTTGTGGTTTTATTTGCAAGTTCTGTTCGTCGACGTGTTTCATAGACGTGTCGACAAACAACACATGGACATGTCGACGTGTTGCAGCGGGGCGATAATTCCATAAATTGGTTGTCAATTAAATATTTTTAATCCGCTTAGTGCTACCTTCAGCCAGCGGTACTAGCGATGGATTATTTAATGTAAAATAATTTTTCGAAAAATGTTACCAAGGTATTGTTTAAGAATTTTATTTGCTGTTGTTTTAATTGAATATAAATTTAATTCGTTAATAATGGTAGCATTCTTTATATAATCTGAAAAATGAATGTAATTATTTCAGTGCTATATGGTTGAACAATATTTACATATGAAAGCCTACGAGCGTTGCACAAATAGAGTTAAATACAGACATTTCAATAATGGCCCATTCCAATTTACTATTGCAATATCGGAAAATGGGAAATGTGGCAATATACCTACATCTACGTATATAATACTGGATTTTAATATTCTGATGTGTCAGTACTATAAACTAAAAGTCATGATTCAAATTCGCCACAGTGACTTAGCTGTCAACGCGCTCCTGAATAAGCTACACAGATAAATACGTGACATTCGTTCATCGGGTCTAATACCGACGGAGTTTTAAAGAATGTAATCTCCCAATTGCGAAGAAGAAAAAGTCGAGAGACGCGAAGATTTTTGAACAAACATCCTTGAATTACATGCAATGAAATTTATGACCAAAATCACTCGCAGGAGAATGGACCGAAAGATGTAAGAACTTTTGGATGAGAACTAATTCAGTGTCAGGAAAAGTAGGGAGACGAGAGCAGTTTATTTTAGCCCAGAGATTTATCATACAGATGAGGATTCAAAAGGACCATCCAACATATATTAGCTTCATCGACTTAGAGAAAGCACTTGACACCGTGGATTGGAACAAAATGCGGACTACTCTGTAGGAGAGGAATCCGAGACCATATTGACTTAGCGCTTTGTGGGTACGGTATAGAACGAATATTGCATAGAAAAATATGGGCGAAGCATTTCGTGAGCGGTAGAGTAAAACTGTCGGTATTTATTTCATTTTGAATTTATTTGCGATGTATTTTTGTTGGTTAATTTAAACTTTATGACAAAAAAGTATTTTAGTCGTGCATGCTTAATGCATAGCAAGTGAATTCATATGTTCCGCGCGGGCAGGAGGTCAGTAACCATCGTGCCCTTTGGTGTAAAGAACAGCCATTAGCGAATATCATATGCTCCACAACGACAATTACATTCTGAACTATTAGCTCTTGATGTCTCACTAAAAAAGATCCATGACCATCATATTTAGTATACAACTAGGCGCTGTTAGTTGCCGACTAAGTGAGTCGCCATACTATCGTGTTTTAGTCGAAATATATTAATACGGCCGCAGGGATGTCAGCTCTCATTCCACTTTTCTTCCTTCCCTCTTCCGATTCCTTTATTTTGTTCTGATGAATGCCTTCTTCTGGGATGTTCTCGGAATCCCCCTGCCACATGCCCCAGTATCGGCTCACGGGGTTACATTCCCGTCGTCTGCGATGCACCTTGGAGTCGTCCGCGTAAAGAAGGGCATTGTTTCGGAAGGAAGAGAAATGTCTGCCGTTTCAACTACTTTGCTACAACATTCATCATAAGGGACAAAGGGGGGTAAGGAAATTGCCCAGATATCTAGAATGTGGCAGAATTTTCCGAAAGTAGTTCCATTGATGGGATATAATTTACCTCCATGGGGCAAAATGTTTCAGTTTTATTTAGCTTGCTGCATATAGTGGAGGTGGCTCGTAGGATATTATGAAGATTAGTATACATATCTAATTGTTTTTAAGAGAAATTTGTCAAAATAAATAAATGTTTAAATTAGTAGGACTTATATGTTACTAACATGTAAACAGAATTGGAAGAATTGCATAGGTTATATTTAGAGAACTGCTTGATTGTAAATAATGTTGTAATAAGCTTCATTTTTGCTTGAATATTAGGTTTTTATCA
This sequence comes from Ceriagrion tenellum, assembly GCA_963169105.1. NCBI lineage: Eukaryota > Metazoa > Arthropoda > Insecta > Odonata > Coenagrionidae > Ceriagrion > Ceriagrion tenellum. The sequence continues at coordinate 16,390,570 of OY720638.1, forward strand.
ATTACTGTCAATCATTCAACCCTGTCGAAAGTAGAATTTTTCTTCGACAAACTGAAGATTGGCCAAGAGCGGAAAAATTTGATCGGGCTTTTTACGGCTTACAACTTTAGCCTGGTTCTGTTTATCATTGACAGGAGTTAGTAAACTTTACCAAAAATGTAACTCCTACCCGTGTGAAGCCAGGTGGCATAACTAGTAAATTATGAAGATAAGGAGCTTCCGTCGTAAGACCAGCCGGAAGACTTTCAGCTGAGACTTTAAAGCTCGTAAGCTAATTTTTAGTTATGGTTATTAAGTGCGGTGGTTTCTTGTCTCCTCCGTGACATTGTAACAAGCCACTTAATTACCGGCACACTTCATTTCATGAACCTAGAATATATAAGATAGTCTATCAGCCGAGAAAACTGCGTGGCCCATAATGAGAGGCCCCGTGGTGATGAGGTTTGGCAACACAGCAAGCAGAATCACGAAGTATACACAAAAAGGGCCTGAGAGAAACTGAATTTTCCAGGCTCCTTGCCATGCCTACTGTAACCTGATTGACTCTAGGTAAGTCACGTGACGAGCTACTTTCTCGTCACTCGCCCCCACAAATTTCAGTCCTGCCTTCTAGCCTCCAGTACATTTAAAAGAAAAGGACTTTATTGAAGCTACAGTAAAATGGGGTATTTTGCGCACTGATTCCGGAATATAGGACCACCTATGAAACTCTGCGCAGGTCCTTGTGGTTGGATATCTTGAGGAACATGATAAGCAGCACCCCAAATCGATTGTTTCGTACAAAATCCTCATTTCCAACCAACAGTGCTCCATTATTGGTAGATCACAGCATGAAAGTCAAACAAAGAAGAATTAAATTTTGGTCATTCAGCCATATGTCGGTAAAAGTCTTATCGCCGCTGGTATTACTTATTCTTTTTAACCTTAAGGCAAAATTTCCTACGTTGCATTAACGGTTGATTTTAACAGTATTTTGCTTCGGGAAAGAAAATTCTCTCTCGATTCAAACTCGGCTTGCTGTTCGAAGTTTATTGATTGCAGTGGGTGATTACAGGAAAAATCATTGTAGCAAACAATTCTGAGGCCGTCATGTATTTAGAAAGAGCCCAATCGTTTAAATACATAAGTATGAGAGTGAGTTGTAAGGAAGAATTAGCTTAACCTTAGAGTGGTGACACCCGGTCTTTCAGACCGACAATATAATCTTTCTAGTGACGCAGGTAAAGTATGAAATTTTGCAGTTCATGTTCTTCAGGAGCTTCCTTATCTATTCTGCTCCTCCGATGTAGGAGCCAAAAAAATCGCTTCGCGTACGCATATTGCTGCTTATTGGAACATTCGGTCCTACAGACCGTGCATCACCACACTTATTTCCAGGTACTATCTATTTTGTCGAGCTATGTAAAAAATAATCTAAAAACGTTGATTAGTAACTGCGGACGTAAAATGGAAATGAATCCTTTAGTTATATACCAATTCCTTAAAATGGCTATGTTGCTCTAATGAAGAAAAACAATGCTCTAATCTTCCTATATAACTGTATAACCTCCGCCAAATACCCTTTGCGTGGCTTGTAGGGTAATATGTAAATGTAGATAACCAGACTGAATGAAAGCCTAAGTATCTCCTTTTTTATTGTTGAAAATTCGAATGAGTATTTTAAATTCACGCCTTAATGCTGTTATTTAGAGACCATTCAAGAAAAAATTGATATCATCTTTTAAAAAACAAGATTCTAAATCGGTCCAGGACACGGAAGTTAACACTCATGTTCCAAAAATTCACGTCACTAATGTAGACCCTGGCAAAAAATTCTGTATAGTTTCCTTATAAATAGGTACCGAGGCTTCCGCAGCGATTTACTGAAATAAATATTTCTACAGAATTTCTTAAAAATTTCGGTAGATATTCCTTGAAGTATTGAAACTCCATTTTACGGAATTCCCAACGACGTTCTCCAGAGTACCTTAGGATGTTCTGCAGAATACCTTAGGACGTTATGCTGGATTCTCCACGACGTTCTGCAGAATTCCCCACGACGTTCTGCAGTTTTTCTGTATTTCCGTATATTTGCGTGGAGTTGCTGAAGTTCAACAGAACAGCCTGTAAGGAGTTATTTTGCTCTGCAGAAAATAACTCCGCAGAACATATGTTCTGTAGAGTCAGGCTCTCATGTTCTGTACAGATCCTTAGAAAAGGAACTATTTATGAAGAAAAAAGGGTCAATTTCTGTAGAATTCCTTACGTTACTTAGAACAGCTTCTAAGGAATTTTTTAGCAGGGGGGTTAAGGAGATTTGAGTATGATATCACTAAAGATAAATTCGATGAATTTGGCCTCTCAATCAAGGAAAAGACATCATCTTTGTACTACAACAAAATATCGGACACTTACCACTCTACTTTTCGATATCTTTGAAAAAACAAGACCATTCAATTTCCATGGGAAATGGTGCGGCTATGGACTCTGGAGAGACTTATTTAAAAATGAGGAATTCCTTACAGATAGATACAAAAACTCATTCTTTCTGCGGACAATAAGTGACCACAGTAAAAAGTTGAGTTTCCATAATTAAAATCCTATCATGCACGTCACCATTTCAGCTCCCAAAACATTGCATCTTCACACGGCTGGTGTCCTAACACCCCCGCCGCATGTCCATGCGGCGGTTCGCAGAGTAGTATTAAACGTAGACGTACTATATAATGGAAACTAAAAACGTTAGTATCCTGAAACAGTACGCCATACGTTATGGGAGTTGGCGGTCAAGGCTGGTGCACATGTTGGAACGCCTTAAGATACTAGCTTTCTCGCTAGACACCGAAGGTCTCTCGTACAAAGCACACAATAAAATGAATGCAGTAAATGGTTAAAACTCACCTGCTCGCAAGCAGATCGACACGATCCGGTAGCCATTGAGCAACACAGAGGTTCTGAAATAAAGAAATGGAGAACATTAGAAACAATGTATACATATATTGTACTTTTTATGATAGCAATCGTACGGATCTTTTTCCATTATTTATCAAAATTACGACTTTAAAAATCCACGGAAAGGCAACGCATGTCTCTTTTTATTCACAACTAGCTCTGCCCGGCATGCGTTGCAATGCCTCTTTTTCTTTCTAAGTGAACACACATATACAAAGTAGACACATTTACATGTACACAACATATGAAAGAGGATGATTTTTTTGTGTACTAAATTAAATTTTGAAAAAAATTATTCAAGTGCTTTCGGATATGCAATATTTTTGACCTTATCGCCCTCTGCAAAAAGAAAAAAACTTTTCGGCTGTCCCACTCCCGAGCATGCAACATAGAACTGTTCAAGTGAAAAGCATGGATTTTCCAGATTTAATCCACAAACTTAAAGCGATTGACCTCGTGCCTTGTTAAACGATATGCTTCGTTGCTTGCTTGTCGTTCTTAGCTTTTTGAGAGATCGCTTGCGATTATTGATTTGTTGAAACGACTGGCGTTCCACCTATCGTACAATGGATTTAATAATTCAGAAACCGTCGCGGGCGCGCATAACAACTCACCAAAGTTTCATTGTAATCTCATAAATTGTATTGGAATGCATAGAAGACGTACAAAAAACATTCATCTTTATATACAAGATAACGCTCTATACCACACTGCAGAATCATTTTCACTAAATTCTCTTTTCCATCTGAGTATTCATTCTTTCATGGATGCATGGAATGTCACGTCTGTATTATTAAAATGTAGCTCATAATACAGACTACTTAAAATGTGAGCAATAAAAATTTTAAACACAAGCGCAACATAAATTTCTCCTCGTTACACACAAATCGTGACAATAGTTTCCAAAGGCCAAGATATCCAAAGCAAAACTTTGTACTCTAGACCTTCCACGGAAAGTGGCCTTTTAGTCGTTCTTTAAGTGAGAATGTATAAACTTGGACGTTTGGTGAACATTTAATATATGGATGTATTACGGTAAATACTGAAAGCCGTATACCGCCTCATTAGTAATATGTATAGGTAACAGCGAAAAAAAAGCATCTTACCGATTTTCTTTCTGGGAAATTGAATGCTATTTTATCACGTAGCCTTCAGGCACTTGACATATATTTCCCAATCAATCGAATACACATGTACAAATTTTTTTTCTTAAATTAGAACAAAATGCCTTTCTTATTATTGAAATGATTCCAATTAAATATCGAGGTATCATGCCAAATTAACAAATCGTAATTACGTACGATTTTCGCTTAGACTTCAAATCCCACGCCGTATACTCAAGTCATTACAATGCTTTAATAGAGACCAAATTTAAAAAAATATAATTCTTGCATCATTTATATTACAATAAACAAGGTTATTCCCAAAGTATAAAAAACATACATAAGTGAAGGGTGGCATTAGAAAATGTTTTAATCTAACTTGAAAAGTTATTAAAATGTGCACTCAACGGCTCACGATTCGCGGTCCAACCAATTTAAACCAACCTTGAGGTTAAAATAATTAGGAAGCGATCTCTTACGGGCTGTATACAAAAATAAAGATGAAACTCCAATAGCCGTAAACATAAACCTTTCTGGGATAATAATTCGGGGGGAGAGATTACTGATTGAAAGGTTTACAGTGTACAAACCCGCGCCTTGTATGTGTCCGACTAGTCCGACTCTTGAACTAGGATAGCTCCACGTCAGAAAAACACTAGCCGGTAGAGTGTGAGAGAGCACCATTTAGATATTGTGTGAGTGATTGTCATCCTTGTGTGGTGAATCCCATGCGCGGTTTTTTTACACCGCAAATCTCTCAATCTCTAATCCCTTCCTCCCAAATTAATATCCCTGAAAGATTTTTGTTTACGGCTATCGGAGTTACACTTTTATTCTCGAGGTCCAAAAGAGTGAATTTCAATGAAAAAGCAAACGAATCACTCTGAGAACCAAAATGATGGACAATTTTCATGGCACCCGGTACTTTCCGTCCTGGGACGTGCTCTGAGTGGATTATCCGCTTCAATGGCCACATGCCTGAACAAGCCTGGGCTCCCGAACACATGCATCGACGTCGCATGAAAGGAACTGTAGAGTTAAGATACAATGATTCAATACGCTGGTCTCCAGCCTTCCCTAAATTTTGTCATCCTTAAAGAGAGGATTACTTATTTTCTTCCTCTAATTTGCGCCTCTCATTTAGTGTTGCGTGAGAGTAGAGGAGCCTCAGGGGATGGAATTCTAGGCAGGGAATATCTAAAGATCAATTTAATGCGCATGATGATCGGCATCATTAGACAGTTTCTCAGTTTCCTGTGCATTCATTGTGTTCATATACTCATGCACTTTACTCAGAAAGGCGTTAAAGGAGCGGATGGCAGGGTATGTTCGGTTATTGCCCATTGAAAGGGGACAGAAACGGAAAATATGATAATAGGATTTGTGCGGTGAATATTTTGTAATCATGCCTTGAAATCAGCCTCCGTAGATATTTACGATTAAAGTCGTCTCCTAAAGATAATAGAAATATTTTATTCATGAAATACTCTGCGAGCCGCCGCCTGTGCGTGTAGGAGGGGATGCCATGAAAATATGAGAATAGGTTTTGTGCGACGAATAGAGTTTTGGGATACGTCTCAAGTGTTCAAGATCGGATCCAGGTAGAGGATGAGTAATTTTTTCAATGGAATCCAGATAAGTATATGGGTGCTATGGAGACACCACCATAAGTACAATGCTTCATGATGTGACGCCAGAATATGCTATCCTTTTTGCCTTTCGTTAAATATAAGGGTATTTACCACATTGGATTTATCTTCTGTCTTTCCAAATTGAGCTTGATATGATTTCCTGACCAACTGACCCATCTATTCTCTCTTGTTGATAATATTTAGAAAATCCATCAAGGAACATGTAGCACCCAAAGTCCCAACAACTGCCAATGTAACGCCCATACTTAAAAGTGGTGATAAGGGACAGCCAACTAATTACAGAACGATATCCCTGACATCTATCTCATCCAAAGTCTTCGAATGTACAACTGTAAGAACAGTCATGAAACACCTCGATATTCAGAACTTGCAGATGAAATCACAGCACGGGTCCAGGAGAGGAATATTCTGCGATACTCAATTAGCACGGTTTTCCCACGATATATTTATCTCCGGTGAAGATAACGTCACAGTGGACGCTATTAGTCTTGACAATGAAAAAGCATTTGATAAAGTTTCCCACCGAAAATTATGAAATAAACATATAGAAGAAGCAAGATATGATTTCCTGACCAACCGACCCATCTATTCTCAATAGGCAAAATGGCCTCAGTTGCCAATTGTCCTCACCGAATAACCAAACGATGTACAAGAAAGGAGTCAAGAGGGATAGTTGAAGAATCACATCGGCGGGATGAGCTCTAGTACATACATCGGAAATTTGCTGTTTCCGTCGTTGTTGATGACGCATGGAAAATAAGGGGACAGTTAAACGCTCGGAGAAACGGAATATCAACTCAAAGATTCTTAGAAATCATCGCCTCAATTGCTACGGGAGTCTGGAGCCACCATCGGCTAACAAAATATGAGACACTCGCAGGAATGATTACAAAAGAAAATCGACAGAGGATTGAGGAATAAGCAGCATTTAAAATACGTTTGTATGTGAAGTTCTCATTCTTAAGTAAACGGGACAAATTTTTCACACGAAAAACGTCTCGTGAAAATATTTCCCGCTAAAATTTACGATCCCTTAGCGGAGTAAAACGCCGAATTTCTGGAAATCCGGTAAATGAAACAATGGAACGGAATAGTTGCATGAAAAAACGACGCGTTTCCTGGTTTAATTCATTTGGTTTATTGTAATTAAATAGCATTAATAGTATTTCCTTTACTTTAGGATGGCAGTGAACTGGTACGAGATGATCATTTCTCATTATAATATATGCAAGATATGGAAGCTATGTGGTGCGGAGACGTCAAGACATTGTTACGCCTGCATGAAGTCATGACTTGCAGCGTTTCAATGTACTATTTTTAATTCTACCGGTTAATGTAGGTTGTGCTGAATGTCAGAGAATCTCCTCCCGGTTTTATACAATTCCAGGGACCTATATTGCTCTAGTATATCCTTTTTCGCCTCAGCATACGATCTACCCTTCTTCATCCTGTCTATGAAACCTATTCTTCCTCTTCCCCGCTTGCCCAACTTCCTTTCCTCTATCACATTCTTGAGCAACCCATCTCCCCTTATTACATCCTCCAGCCACCTACTCTACAGAATTCGAATTTCAACAAGAAGTTTCCTTTCCTCCCCCATCATCTCAAGCACTTCCTCGTTAGTCGTTACTCTTCCTCTCTGTCCACCTCACCTTCTCCATCCTTCTCCACCCCCAAATCCTAAATGCCTGCATCCTATTCTCGTCCTCCTTTCTGAGGGTCCACGTTTCTGCACCATACAACGCCACGCGCCATATCAAGCTCTTCACCAGCCTCTTCTTCACATCCTTACCAAGTTGGGAGCAAGGAGGGAGCTGATTACGGGGACCTTGGTAAGGTCCCCGTAATCTGCTCCCTTATATTACTAAACGCCTCCTTAGCTAGCGCTATTCTCTTCCCTATGTCTTTGCTACTAAGTCCGTTTTCTTCTAGCGTACTACCTAAGTAATTACTTGCTCGAGTTTGTGTCCTCCAACTTTTATGACCAGCCTCGCTTTCAATCTAAGAGAATATCATTACTTTTGTTTTCTTATGGTTGATCTTAATTCCGAATATCTCGCATTGCATTTCTAAAGCATCGCCAAAACTTTCAACAAAGGCAATTATCAAATTACACCGCTGACGGTCTTACGCAATCGCCACGTGTAATCCAATATTAATAATGAAATTCATGCATGTTCCCCTTAGCCGATACGTTTCCTTCGCACTTCAAGTACGTGTGCTTCCGTTGAAATCCCTTGTCATTATTTCACGAATACAATGCGTGGCGGTTTCCGCTCGCGGCGCGCCGGAGCCTACCTTACCAATTCGGAATTCCTGCAGTTAATCACAAATCTTTTGCCGTGGAGCTGAGTGACGCCGGGCAGTGTTTATTTTACATGCTCCCCCCGAGGAGGTGCTTCCACGTCGCTCTCGTCATTGGTGCGGGAGGCGGACGGGGGGCGTGGAAGAGTGGTGGCGTGGCGTCAGCCGAGTCCCCGCAGTCGCAGCCAATGGCGCGTGATCCGGGTGCCTTATTACCCCGGAGGACAAGGGGTGTGGGTGGGTGAGGCGAGGGATGGTGCGGACGCCCGTGGCGTCGCCGAGGACGCCTCGGGAAGTGAGCAGCGGCGGCGGGAAAATGCCTGACCACGTGGTCGCGGACGCGGCCATCGGCGGAATCGCCCGCCACAGTATCATCGTCGCAAAATTCAGGCCGAACGCACTAAATAAACTTACATTGAATCAGCGATCATGAAGATAAAAAAAAGGGAATTGGATACGTGACTTTCTAAGTGATCGTAAACGAAAGAGAGTAATTGACGGTATCAGCAGCGATATGTTTAGAAAGATGTCCGGGGTTCAACTACGACGAGAGATCCCCCCTTTTATTCATTATGTATATAAATGACCTAAGTTCTTGAGCTAGCAAAAAGTAAGGGTGTTTGCCGACGATGCGGTCATCTAACGCGAAATTAGCGAAGAGACGGACTCAGAAGTTCTATCATCGGACCTAAACAAAGTTCATTCGTGGCGCCAGGAGTGGTAGGTAGACCTAAATCTTAGTAAATACACCACAGTCCACTTCTTGCGGAAATTATCACACCAACGCCATGTGTACACTAAAGGGAAGGGAAGTTCAAGGCAGAAGATCTACAGTTTATCCCCTGAGAAACGATATTGGCGAAGTACTAACAAATAGCTCGGAGAAAGCTAATTAATTAAACACCTTCCTCCAAAGCGTATTCACCAACTCTTCGCAGAACACATCCGTGACGGTCAATGATCGTTACCGGCAAACAATGCCGCCTATTGATATCTGTGGTCGCGGAATACACAATTTGTTCAAGTCGTTCAGTCCAAATACGTCACCTGGTCCTGAAGAAATTCCTTCCCGCGTTTATAGAGAACTAGCTTCAGATAGTGTCCCAAACTTGCTGATAATATTTATAAAATCCATCAATGAACACGTAATACCCAAATTCTGGGCAACTGCCAATGTAACGCCCATACTTATAAGTGGTGATAAGAAACAGCCATCGAATTAAAGACCGATACCCCTGACACCCATCTCATGCAGTCTTTGAATATATCATTATAAGAACAGTCATGACACACCTCGATATGCAGAACATGCTGATGAAAGTACAACACGGATTCAGGAAATGAACACGTTGCGATACTAAAGGAGCACTGTTTGCCCACGATATACATCTCTGGCGAAGATAGCATTAAAGTGGATGCGATTTTTCTTGACTGTAAAAAATCATTTGATAAAAAGTCCAACCGAAAATTATTAAATAAACTAAAATCTTACGGCCTATACGACGGAGTAATTTCCTGTATTAGAGTATTCCCAAGCGATCGCGTACAGGGTAGTATAAGACGGTGCAATCTCCAATGAGTTTTAAGTCACTTCGTGCGTCCTTTATGGGGGTGCTATAGGTCCACATCTATTCCTTCTGTATATTAACGATATTGGTGATGTACTTGACAGTATACTCTTGACTATTTACAGACGATGTAGTAGTGTGCAGGGAAATCCGTTGCAAAATGATAAAGAAGCAATAACGAAAGACCTCCAGGCATTTCGAGCGGGGTGCGACGTTTGGCAGCTAGAATTAAATTTGAAATTCATTTGTTGTAATGAACTCCTAAAAAAGAATAAACTCCCCTCAGTACAGTTATTATATACAAAACACCCAGTTAGATACTGTAGAATCTGTAAAATACCTCAGAGTTAAATTAACTAATGATCTCTCGTGGAGCAAACATATTCGGGAGACAATTGGTCAAACTAATCATACACTGGGATTTGTTAAAATAGTACTCGGAAATTGCGACGATGAAGTCAGAGAAATCAGCGACTTCTCCCTTGTTAGACCCCACTTGGGATACGCTGTCAGTGTTTGGGAGCCATATGAGGTAGGCTTAAAAACAGAGTTGGAACGCGTGCAGAGAAGACCAGCAAGATATGGGAAAGGCCATTATGGTAGTCTTGCTAGTGTTACTGACCTCTTGCAAACAACTTGGAGGGGCATTGCTTTCAGACCATCGATTGAAAATTAGACTCAATCTTTTATGCAAATTCAAAACCAATTTATTTTCCGACAAAGTTATCAATATCATACGAACACCAGCATACTAAGGTAGATCAGATCATGAGAATAAAATGAGGGATATAGATTGTAAAATAGAGAGCTTTAAAATGTCGTATTTTCAGCGATCTGTATGAGACCATCATGAGTGCGTTTACACTTTGAAGTAGGTTACCTGACAGTTAGTGTAGCTGATTAATTGATGTGCCCCCTAATGGATGTTTATAAATTTGCCAAGTAGTGCTAACATCATGTCTTGCATGTTACCTGCATGACTTCTGGGTCACGTTTACATAGTTACATAATAGATTAGTTTAGATTACATTATACTTGGTTCATAGTTTATATTACATTTACAGTTTATATTACATCATAGATTAGTTACATTATAGATTAGTTCATTCTTCTGCTGACTCTCGGAGCGAGCGGACGTGCCTGCCTGACCTCTCTCTGGAACCGGTTAATCCCCTCAGCGAGGCAGACCCTTACCTGCGCTGTGCACCTGCTTTCCCGTTGCCGTAGTTCGTTGTACTGTGTAGTGATAAGTAGACATTGTTCTTATTTATCTCGTAGTTTAGTTAGCTCTTTGCCAGGTGTGAAGCCTGCGTTAAAGTTATTTCGTAGAAGTATTATTGTTACTTTGTTCATTGTTACCAGGTTTAGGATCGCTCAGTTCTTTTGAGTATAGCCATCTTTTTGTAGTTAAGCTTTCTTCCTTGGGAGTTCATTGCGAGTAGTGCTAGGATTTCTTCGAATAGGTCACCTGTTGGGATGATCAAAAACGCCGGCGAGTGTGCGGCTCTCTGAGCCCGCATTGCCGAGTTGGAGAGAATCCTGCGGGAACTCCAGTCTAAGGTCGAAAGAGTGGTTTGCGTCCCGAAGGTGGATGGAAATTTGGGTCGCTCCTCGAAAGTTCGCCGTTCCCTACGGGCCGCACGAGTTCGCTCGATTGCTAACAGCGGCTGGACGATCGAGAGTTTGCCTGAAGGTCCTTCTTCCGATGAAGGGGCAGTACAACTCCGTAAACCGGAGGTCTGGAGGGTCGTGTCTCGGAGGAGTGGAGGTAAGATCACTCTGAAGCGTGGTTCTGGAGATGATTTGGCACCTCCCATTCCCGTTTCGAACAGGTACCAGTTGCCTTTGTATGGAAATTCCGAGGTGCCTGACGTGCCTACTCCCCCTCCGAGGCCGGCACCTAGGAAGAGTCGTTAGAGTGGGAAGGCCCATGTCGGCGTCAACGACGCCATGGACCGTGGATCCGAGGAGATCCTGCGTTCCTTCAGGGAACTGGACACCGAAGTGAAGCGGGTAAGTCGCGACGAGGGGGTTGACATGACGCTTGCAATTTGTACTCTTGTCCCGGGGATCGATCGTGGACCCCTGGTTTGGAGCCGAGTGGAGGATATAAACCAGAGGCTGCGTCGCTTCTGCACGGACGATGGAGCCTCCTTCGTCGACCTTCGGCCGGCAATCCGATCATGTCGGACCCCTCTGAACCGTTCTGGTGTCCATTACTCGGCCGAGGCAGCTAGCTGTGTAGCGAGTAGAATACTCGATCACTGTAGACCTTTTTTAGGATAGAGGGTAGGACAGAGAGTAGGTCAGCTAGTGGGTCGAATCAGGTACCATCGCGAAAAAAAATTAATAGAAAAAATATCCAAGAAAGTGTTAAGTCTAACGAGAACATTAAGAGGCCAGTTTCAAAAAATAGCAGTAATTTAACTTGGAATATACCTAAGAAAGCTAGTTGTAATGAGAATACACTTTCCGGGAATACGCTCAGTGATAAATACTTTTCTGTCGTGGTAGTAAACTGCCGTAGCTTAAGAAATAAAGTAGCTGACTTCTACCATCTAATTGAAACTACTGCCGCAGACTTAATTATAGGGACGGAAAGTTGTTTGTCCAACGAAATCGCAGATAATGAAGTATTCCCGAAAAATTTCACAATTTGTAGAAAAGATAGAGTCGAAAGAACCGGGGGAGGAGTTTTTATTGCAGTGAAGGATTGTTATATTAGTAGGAGGGAGTCATTTTCCGACGACCAGGTAGAAAGCGTATGGTGCTCCATTCAAAATCCTAAAGCAAAAACAATCTATGTTTGCGCATATTACAGACCACCAGATACCCATGTAAGCTCAATATTAGGACTAGAAAGTCAACTCAGTAAGTTAACCACTCAAAAAAACGACTGTCATATTATAACTGGTGGGGATTTCAATCTTCCGTCCATAGACTGGAACACTTACAGTTTTATCACTGGGGGGAAAGACAAAGACCTTTGTGAGTCACTTCTGTATACATTCACATCTCACTCATTGCATCAATTAGTCACTGCTCCAACTAGAGGGAAAAATACACTTGATCTTTTAGCGACAAATATTCCACACATGGTTGTAAACATAGGTACGGATAAGGGAATAAGCGACCACAAGATAGTTAAAGCTAATTTTTCCGTGAACATGATCAAGAAACATAATCGATAAAGAAAAAATCTACTTGTTTAATAAGGCTGACTACGAAGGTATGAAACGAGAGTTGCAGAAGTCATTTACTAATTTAAAAAAAATAAGTATCAACAGTAATACTGAGGTTTTGTGGAATACTTTCCTCAACGTTACACGATAAGTAGTTAGCAAATACATACCAAGTAAATGGAAAAGAGCCAATGCAGAGCCTAGGTGGTATAACGCGGAGGCTAGAAAAACTTTAAAGCACCAGAGAACATGTCATGCTAGGTCAAAAAGGGCAAAAATTAACAAATCCTCCGAAGAACTATACACAGTCACCGAAAATTACAAAATATCCTAACTCTTAGCAAAAAAAGGCGTGCCGAAGGGCGTTACCTGATTTCAAAAGTAAATTACTGGGAGAGCAATTGAACGATTATCCCAAGGCATTTTGGTCGTATGGTGGTGGATTACGCGCAATACTGTCTCCTGTAGAATTCCAAACATTCTGAATGAAAATACCCTTCGCATATCCTTAGGCCAACGATCTGAATACATCATCTTCGCATATCATTTGAATGATTTGAAAGAACGAGCTATTGACGTGGACCAAGTTGAATGAATAAAATCATTGAAATTAACCCACTATGGACAGAATAATGAAACATCAGTATGAAAAAAACTGCTACTATAGTAGCTTTTTAAAGGTGCTATTTAAGCATTTTTCAAAAAAATTGCAACTGATATTATAGGAACATTAATAATAAATATAATAGGAAATTTTGAAATGTGACATATTTATAATGCATTTATTCACTTTTAAATAATACTTTACAAATTATAATATTTAACCGAGGTTTACTTCAACATTACCATCATAACGTAACTTTCATAAACTTTCCCCGTGTTTTCTTCCTATGTCAGCTGAAAAACTATTTATTTCAGAGCTCCACCAGGCACGCCATCGTCAGTGAATAGTGTCACACATTCATCTATTTAAGTTATTTGACAAATAGCCGAATGAGATGCAACTTTCCTCACACTAAATGCGTTACAATTCTGTCAATCGCAGCAACTAAATGGAAAAGCCTCTTAGAATGCAGATCTTTTAATGAATTTGAAACGGAGCAAATGTCATCCATCCAAAGAGGGTTGACCAGTATCCCACCTCTAATCTCAAAATATGTCATTCCTATTGAACTCCGGTGGTCATGGCTGTTCTCGGTGGTATAATTGCTAAAGACATTCCCATTCCCACTCTGACGCATATCATTCAGTCATACTCGCACGTGGTTCGAAGGGAATTTAAGCTTTGTGGTGTGATTCTCAGCGTCAGACGTAACAGACTACCTAAATGGGTGGTATTTTTTGTCCTCGTAAAACACTTTTTTGTTTTCTAGAAAACTAAATGCTCTTATTTCAAATAATTGAGGGCAAAATGAATGTTGTAATTTGTCGCGACGCATTGCTATCCAGAATTTAAATCTTCGTCTTTAACGAACGACATAAATATGCTGACAGAGGTGGCAATATTCAACTCGGAAATATATTTGCACTTCGATGATGACGTATAACACATCAGTGGGTTGGCGTATTGATCTCCAAGGTTCCACTCGTGGAGCCAAGACCACGGAATTGGATATATCAAAGACTTAACGACCCGCAGAGCCCAACCCTTCAATCTTCACCAAATCCATTCGAGTCCCCCCAATTAAAAACCCCCAGGAATTCCAAATGGTTTTAAGTGTGTCCGTCGCCTCGTCCGTCGCACGCGTCAAAGCGAGCCGGGAAGCAAGTCAAGGACCCCTATGTGCTCCACGCATCACGCTGACAAAAAGCCCACGAGGGTGACTAAAAAGCACGTGACGTCACGGAGTACCCCAGCAGACGGAAACCCTTCATTAAATTCCCGAGCGGGCAGGGGAGGCGGCGAGAAACTCCCGCATGATTTTCGCTTCCTGCTCGCAGCACCACGGGCGAGTCGCCGCCTCAGCGGGAGGTGGCGTGGCCGAAGGCTTCGGAGGAAGGCGCGGAGGGCGGCTTCTGTGGAATAGTCAGTGCAACGGCAGGTTTGGTGCACGGTTTAGTTAGGGTGGGTGGAGCGGCAATCGTGAGTGCATATTTTGTACATTTTCAAGTAAGCCGAAAATAAAATTCTGGCCCCATAGCTCGGATTTTTACATGCGTTTTCGCAGTGGAAACAGCCATGCACGTAGAAATACAGGCGATGCCATAATTATATTTTTAAAACTTTTGACTCACTTAAATCATTGCCATGGCTTGGGTTTGCGGCGCGGAATAAGAAATTTAAGCCAAAATTATATAAAAATACGTGTTTTTACTCTGAATCATCACGTACTATTTGTTATCAACCATTGTACTAATAGGAAACGTATCATTTCGCTTCTATGGGAAAATCTGAGGGAATAAATCGGAATATTTTGGTATATATGTCAAGTGTCATAAATAAAATAGCATTGGATTGCCAAGAAACCAAATCGTTAAAAAGAATTTCTCACTTTTATCTCTTCATTTTATGAATTCATACACGCATGCGAAGTGCCGTGTAAATCATCGAAAATTGCTCCAATAACCATTAAGGATCCTCCTCCTCTTGATCTACTAATTAAGAGGATAATAACTATTGATAATGAGGAGGAGGAATGTGCAGTCATTGGCTGCTTGACATTTACGAAAGTTTGTTGAAGAGTATTTTTCGCCGGAAGTTCAGCATATTTTGCTAAAGCCAAATTTTTACTATAGAAACGATCACATACATAATTTTAAGAAACTAGGCTGCCTAACCAATAGATTAAGAATTTTTTTCCACGTACCATAAGGGACAATATTAGTTGCGGTAGGGCAGTTCTATGATACTTAATGTAGGGTTTGCACTCGTGCTAAATATCTTAACATCATTATTTACAACTAAACCCGCATGAAATTCCCGGCATAAAATAGCTTTTGCATGGTTAGGCATCTTATACTACTTAATCAGCCTCTACTATCAGCCTCATTATTTTAAACTAAGTAATTTTTATGAGGATTTTAAGCTTCAGAGTTGATTTTCATTGAAACTATTGCGAGTGCGTCAAGTGCAGAGAGTCCTTGAGGATATGACGAATTTTCCGAAGAAATGAAGCTGTGAAATGGAAAAAAATATATTTTTCACGTCGGTACTCCACATCGATATCCACACGAGTCGCCGCGAAGGCGCGAAGCATGTGGTTTGAGGACGCCAGCCGTGAAGAAGGGACGGAAGCTGGGTACGTGAAGGACAGTTACGATTTTTATTTTTTTCAAATGTCGTTGAAGATAGGAGGCAGGTATCAAATTTGTGGGGGCGGGCGCCTTTCGTGCGAGTCGAGAACTGTTTGAAGGCCTCCTCTGCTGTGGGACGGGGAACTGCCACAGAGAGGGAGGGGGTTTTAGGTCGACGTTGCCGAGATTAGTGTCCCTCAGCCGGGAATACCGTATGTTCATATCAGAGATGCCCTGTGGTGATGAGATTTGGCAACATAGCAAGCAGAATCAGGAAGTTCACACAAAGGAGGTCTAGGTGCAACTGAATTTTCAAGGTGACACGGAGAAAAAATGGCCTAAACCACGACTAATGTACCCTGATTGGCTCCGGGAAAGTCACATGACGAGCTTTCTCCTCGCTAACTCCCACAATTTTAGTCCTGCCTCCTAGCCCCCGAAACATTTGAAAAAGATAATTCTGAAGCGTATTTAGGGAGAATTACTGTCCCAATTTGCTCTCCGACCGAATAGCGCAAAGGGAGAATGTTTTTTTTAACATTCCTTCGCGGCAGTGAATTTTGTCTCACGATGAAACTTTGTCTGTCCAACAGATGTAATCAGAGGGTGGAGGATAAAATAACAGCTATCATTTTGACCTGAAGCTCTAGAGACGTGAATCTAATTTTCCTACTACCACCCAAGGTTTTATGATTCATACAAATCTATCACCTCTCCTCTCAACATTATTCCATCATATGTATTAGCTTTAGCGTTCCTCATTTTTGCTTGAGATTTTCCATCCATGCCTTTCCACAATAGTTCTGACTCATTTCCTGTACACAGTTGTTTCTCCATGAGGCTGCTGTGTCATTGGTTTTGACAAATATGTTAAGTCTCTTCTAGTTTGATTAGTTTTCATTATTTTTTCTCTTCATCTCTTCTTAGAATTTCTCCATTGGTGCTTCTCTCGACCATTTTGATATTCATCATGCTCCGATTAGCGACTCTTTCCCATTGCTTCATACCCAGGGCTTAATTTGAGCAAGAGCGGTCCAGAGTAGAGTATTTCCAAGCAAAATTTGTCCCGTGCCGGTATTACCGGCGCAATATGAAACGTGTACCACTACTTCTGACTGCTTATTTGTATAATTTATTAGCAAATTAACATAAATATGGCATATGACGTTCGGTATATCCGTAAACTGGTAATACTACTGTAGATAACCAGTCATATATATTCAACAATCATTTTTCATTAGCCCTTAGATGAGATAAATCAGTAAATCCCGCGATTAGCTTCATTTCGAACTTCTATAATATCTTGTGCTATGAGGAGTAATATATCAAAGGTAGTTTGATTAATGTCACAGGTTGTAAAGCATATTCAATTTCGATAGAGGTATATCTTTATCCATGACGGACGTAGCTAGGCTAAATTTAATGTGCAACAGCGACAACCAAATAAATTTTTCTCAAGGCGATTGAGACAGACGCGCTCAATGAAACTATGAACAATTTGGCGTTCCAAACTATTGCCATCCAAATTCAACAATTTAAGAACCATGAATCTCATGTTTCATAAAAAATAATTACAAGTTTATAGTACATATAAATCAGTCGCAGATATGATATAATTATCCGAAGTGTTCAACAAACTATGGTCCAAACCTGGCTCGATCTTCTAAATTGTTACGCAGCTTTTTAAGAAAATTTTGTTAAAAGATGTAAAAAAAATTCGCATTTTGTTTCATTTGCCTATTGCAAAGATTCGGTATAATATATTTAAATGTAAGAAAGCAAATATGAAATAATTTTGGAAAAATGATATTAAATTCTACCCTCGAATACAAGACGACAATTCGACATAACGACGTGACATGGGCAATGGTATCAATGAGTTAATTTATTAGTTCATTGATACCATTGGCAGATAAACGTAAATCTGGCATACGTACACTATAGGGCCGACGTTGGCAACCCTAGGCAAACGCGCCAAACGTAGCTTGTCATAGCCTTGTTTCTGGCCCGCAGAAAAAATCATTGCCAAATAAATGTCCAATTTTTACGGGAGACCCTAGAACAGCGGAGACGGTCCCGGCGTGTACAAGCCAGCTAACTTCTGAGACAAACACATTCAATTTCTCATTAGGCTATTAAAGAGGCCCCTAATGACAGTGTATTTCAATTATTTGAATATGTATGACAGCTGTTTGTATACTTGCAGGGTAATAAAACATCTACAAAAAGCTGTATCGTAGAAAAGTTGCCATATTTTTTCATTCAGTCAGTGGCAAATGATTTATGCAATGCCTTACACATGAAATATCAAGATGACAATTAACATGCCCTCAAAAAATTTGCCTAGCACGTGGATGAAATTTTTTGTCAGAGATTTGGCTGATTATGACGCGCACTCCAAAAAAAGTTGCCCCCTCCCACTCTAGGGCCTTCCTCCGTTGGTGGGCACCCGGATTATTCGTTATTTCCAGAGATGGGGATGTATACTTCAAGGCCATCGGCAGGGCTTCGCAAGCATCTCAATTTCTCACTTTCCCATGTTTTCCCCAGTTCACCATCCGGTGAATCCATGACAGTCTTATTTTTGTCCTCTTCTTTCCCAGCCAGGTGTAGGGTGAGAACGCTGAGGTGGCGCTATAGAGCACAGAAGAGGCAGAACAGAGGAAGTCCTCTTTCGAAGCCTCTGTCCCTTCTACGGGTTGATCTCCACCGCCTAGCCTGTCTCTCTACCTGATCGAAAGGGAAAATATAGATTACATCTTTTACGAAAGTTTGATGTAGACTATTTTTATCGGACGTTCAACATATTTTGCTGGGGCCAAACTATTATGGTAGAAGCGCTCGCAGGCTTAAGAATAAGGAAATAGACTGCAGAACCGATAGATTTAGAATGTCATTTTTCCACGCACGGTGTGAGACCATATTAGTTGCGACAGATCAATTCTTTGATACTTTGCCCCTCACCTGGTAAAGTAGGTTTTGCACTTGAGCCAAATATCTCAACATTATTATTAACAACTAACCTCGCATGTAATTTCCGGAATGATTTAGTTTTTGAATGGTTACGCACATAGCAGTACTATTTATCAATCATAAAAAAAATACTAACGAGTGGTCGTATTTCAAATAGTGTTCTGCATGGTAGTATGTTTGTCTACAAAGCACTCTCCTAGTTTCTGGTCTAACTGTGCACTGGCATCCTGACTGCTTTTAGCCTGCGCCTGGCATCTGGGCGAGCGTGCAAGGTTCTAATTTCAGCTGGGATGAGTGTTGCATGCCATGCCTAGTGTAGAATCGCTCCGTGCCACACACCCTTGAGGTGTCTTGCACAGTATGTCGTAGATGTAGACATTCGGTCCCATCAACGACACCGGAGCCTCCAATACTGTCATATGACATCACGGATAGTGCTTTTCTCATCGCCCTCCAACTCGCCGTGTTTGGACTCGCCGTGCACAACACGATGTCTTACTGGAATTATACGTCGCCCTTTTTCGGATTGGTTTCCGATTGGTGCCGTACCTTTTTGTACCGATAATATGACATAATTTTTATTGAATGACCATTGCATATCTCACGTAGATGGCAACAATTTAGTATATTCTGGCTCCACTTAACTTAGTAGCTACTTATTGGTCATTAGATTACTCAAAAGTACCTACTTATTCAAACATCAATGATACGTCCAGCAGGTGAATACTGAATTCTAATATTTAAAAAATAATTCGAAAAAAATATGCATTTTTCAATAGACGAAACTAGGTACCCATTGCTTCAAATGCGGATTCTCGACGCGTTATTCAGGTTTTATAATACCTAATATGTATATAGAGATAAGCAGTCAAATGAAAGTTTTTTAAGTTTTCATTGCATTAACCGTTACTTCAAAATATTTCAGTCATACACGCCACCGCCATTCAACTTTTCACTCAGCTGTACGCTTTCTCACCAGATGGCAGAGCTGCTCTAGTACCGGTTCTTTAAATGCCGATACCTTCAGTGGAAAAGATTTATCAGAGTACCTTGCACTACAGGAAGAGAAAATATTTCACGGCATTAACAAACACCGATATTTCTGCCCGTCCCAAGTCCGGAACGCAGCCTCGGCACTTCCTTCAATACCGCAGTGGAGCTCCACTAGCTTTGAATCGCCAGTGCTTCAGAGCTACAGCACTCCTACACTTCCTGTCTAAACTATTCTGTTAAGCAGCCGGAATCGTTCAAGATTCGCGACTAATGGAGATAGTACAGTCTATAGCAATTTCGAAAGCAAGTCGAAATATTTTGCGATGGGAATGGAAAATTCATTACTTCTCTATTATCTTATCACGGAGAGATTCCACTTAATCCGACCCGAAACAATTTTGAGAGGTTCCATTTAATCCGGCCCGAGACAGCTTTTGCTATCCGTAGGGTGGTTTACGGTCGCTTGCCTCCGAAGCTCTTATGGACACTTTTTCTTGCACCTGGTGAATATAATCCACAGTATTAGATCAGTATTGAAGCGAGAATAAAAATTTTGCACGCTGTTGACGAATGAAATAGGCTAATTCAATTGTGAAAATCTCTTTCTAAAAGAAATAAAGCAAACAATTTTCCGGTTTTTAAAAGTACTGCAGTGATACTCGGGAATATGTTCGGATTTCATTTCTTAAGGTATTTTGAGCGAAATATCATTTCACCTAGAAATCAGTGAAGTTGGTCTCGTTTTCAGGAAATATATCTCACCCTTTCGAAGATATCAAAAACTAGCCCCTTACCCAACTACTTTCCGAGATATTTGATGACAAACGCCTTCCCTTTTACATGGGAACTGGTACGTATATGCATTACAGAGAGACGTTATTTAAAAAATAAGGAATTTCAAACACCTATATCTCATAAAATCTAATAGTTTATAGTAAATATGTTTTCTCTACTATTTTTGCAAATAAATCGTTGTCACCGCCGTATTTTTTTCAGGATCACAAGAAACCTTCCGTAGTGAAGGTGTTTCAAACGTACCGCGCGAAATAAATGAGTCGAGTTAAAGACATATGAGTTTTTTTTAATTAAATTACTTAAAATTTTAGTAATATTAAAGTATTACTGCGCCATTAATGACTCGATATTTATTCATGCCTCCAACAGCTGCACAAAATAAAATTTGCAATTCGAATATGGTATCCATTATGATTTAGGTTCTATCTCACTCAAACTATCTTACGTTTTCGTTTAGGCTCAAGAAACATATTTAGAATGCCTCTGAATCCAAACTTCTCGCTCGGGAACAGCGAAAACGAAGACATACAAAGTAAAGCGATGTCGCATTAGGACGTATATATCAATAATAAGGGTAATTCTTTGCAGTTTTCTACAAAATTTTATGCGTGCGACGTGGTTCACCGTCTAACAGTATCATCAAGTACAGAATATTTGCTAAATTTCGGTTTACTGTGATGACAGTTGCGGATGGAGAGCAGAAAATATACCAACTTTTGGAGAGGGTGGAAAAAGGCAGGGGGGACGTACTTATCGATGATTCGTGAGGCGGGAAAGGCTATTTTTAACAATGAAATGCGATCGGAAAAGAGTGGGAAGTGGTGCGAAATTGATTGATCGTTTTTATGTACAAATCCATAATACAGTGAAATAAAAAAGATGTCACATCATTGCGGGAACGTATGGACATCGATCACTTCTACAAAATGAATGGGCCTAGCTAGGATTTACGTCAGGGATGGGAAGGACATAATCCTCTATCGCTTCGTGTAGCAGATTATGAATGAAATGTCCTCGATCAGGGGGGGCACTTCCCCTCCCTCTGCTTCCCCAGGGCTACGCCTGTACGAAGAGACTCCCTCCGCAGACAAGATTGTCAAGATTATTTGCATTAAAGTACTTTGAGCGAAGTATCATTTTTCCTAGAAATCAATGCATTCGATCTCATTTTAAAGAAAAATATCTTATTCTTCCAAAGATACCAAAGTATAAGCCCCTCACTGAACTACTTTCCGAGATTATTGACAAATAATACCAGCCCTTTTACATGGGAAATAATACGGGCATGCACTCCAGAGAGACATTATTTAAAATATAAGGAATTTCTGATTCCTAGATCTCATCAAAAAATTAAGTTTGTTGTTTGTGTCTCTTCTCGACAATTTTTGAAAATTAATCATATGTTCACGGCATTATTTTCTGTACGATCAAGAAATTCCTTCCGTTTTGAAGGAGTTTTAAACGTACCGCGCGAAAAAAATGGGTCAAGTTGAAGACTTATTTAGATATTTTCATTTAATTACTTAGAATTACTATCTCATTAAACTATATTATTACACGATTAATAGTGCATTAATTTATTCCATGTGTCCCACAGCTGGTGAAATTAAAACGTGCAATTCGAATATGGTCTCTGTTATGACTGGGGAACTATCTCGCTCAAACGACATTAAGGCACATTCTCCCGCGATTCGTACGTCACGTGACCCAGTGACGATGTCACTCACCACCACTCCAGAGCGAGCGTATCCCGTGACATGATGCGCTAAGTTTTCCCGCCGCGACGGTCGGGGGTCGGCCGGTCGGTCATTCTCTGTCTGCAGCGCGTCGTGGAAGAGGAGTAGCTGTTGGCCGGCGGCCCGCATCAAATCCCACCCCACCCGCCCTCGTACCACCCACCCTCGCCTCGACCAAGCACCCCTCTCTTCGCATTCCCCACACCCCACCCCAGTCGGACTTGGCGCGATCACGTGACCAGCAGAGAGAGAGAGATAGAACGCCCACTTGAGGACTGTTTACAAGAGGCATTAGTGCCGGAGAAAGTGGCTCTGGATGATTTCATCCGGCACTATTTGACGCGCGGAGGAAACGGGCCGTGGGGGGACGGAGCCGAGGTCTCTCGCTTGGTTCAGTTCGTGCCGACTCGATCATAGTAACGGATGGGGAAGATCGTTCCCCTTCGGAGTGGTGGCGCTGGCGAGACTGTCACCATCCGTCTGAGAGACCTTTTCGCATCTAAATCACACCGCGAGACCCCGCAAGGACGTGTGGAAGGGGGTGTTGGAAAACCAGCCGTGAAAACGAATGGTTTAAGAAAATGTAAATGAGTTGAGGAAGGCGACGATCAGCGTGGTGTGCTCTGGTGGCATTAGTGTCTCGGTTTGCTACTGTTGTCGACCGGAAGGGCGCGTGGGGAGATCGAATTCTTGGAAATTTTCTGCTCGACGGTCTATCTCTCTTATTTTGTAGCTTTTGTCTACTCCAAAGAAGGGATTTATAAATTTCATCCGTGTCAATATGGAACTCTAGATGAATAACAATGATTATTTATTGGTACAAAAACATTTACATTTCATAGCCGAGGCTACAAGTATATTGGTGTCTCGTCAAAAAAGTTAAAGAATACTTACAAATAAAAGTGTACATTTGTAAATAATATAGAAACAACGAATAGGTAACAAAAGATTGTTGGATATCATCATTTATCACTAACATACTCATAATGTATACACTTATCACAATGTCTTGTAGGTACTAACATTCATCCACAGTGGAAATGCATTTTTCTTCAACTATAGTTTTATTTTGGTAAAAATGTCCCGAGTTAATTCACCATTTCTCTTTTTTATTCTCCCCAATATTCATTTAGAGATTAATTCTCCCACGTAGTAGGGGGAGTTTTCTATAGCTTTCAAACTGTGCATGGGTATATTATTCAAGTGCTTTTTCCTAGTGTCATTCTTACGATCAATTTTATTTAGAAGAATGATTTTTTACGTACCGTCAGTTACTTACGTAAGTGCGTAGCCTTCAAGTGCTTGGCTGTGCCAAGCAGTCTCCTCCTACGGCTCTATTCTATCAATTGTTTTCGTCACGTTGCAAAGAAAAATACATAGGTACGGGCAATTTCACTGTTTTTATTGGACACATTGTTAATAATTCATCATCATTAGTTGTCTGCTTTCGCAGGTTCTTGGTGCCTCCATCTCTCTCTGTCCTCTGCTCACCTCTTCAATTCTCGGTAACTCCCTCCATCCTTCAAGTCATCAATCATCTTTCTTTTCTTTCTTCCTCTTTTGTGGTTTCCATCCACCATTCCTTACATCTCGTAACAAACATTTCCTTCTCAGTACATGTCCCATCCAGCTCTTCTTCCAATCTTCAATGGTCATTAAGAGCTTTCTTCCCTCTTCCATTCTCTCCAACACCTCTTCATTCCTAACCCTACCAGACCACTTGATGTTGAGCACTTTCCTCCAAATCCACAATTATAAACTCTATCCTTTTTATATCCTTTTCTGTTATCGTCCATGTTTCCCCACCATACAAAAACACACTCCAAACAAAACACTTGACGATTCTCTTCTTCAGTTCCAGCTCCATTTTACTAGTTAGTATAGCCTTTTTCTTCCTGAATGCCTCCTTAGCCATACCAATTCTTGTTCTTATCTCCATTTCACTCTTTCAACCCTCCGTCACTTCAGTTCCCAGGTACTTGAATCGTTCTACCTGCTCTAGATGTTCTCCATTCACGTAAATTAAAAATTAAGGTTCGATAAATTGTTTAATACAAATATATTTGAATGAGTAAAATAATATTAATGATCAACATGAAAATTTTTTATAAAGTGTTCCATAAAGTAATTGACTACTTAAAAAGTTTCATTTTTCATTTTTGCAGTCCTCCTGATGTGTACGCCACGCTATATGTTCGTACTTTCCTGGCCGTACCGACATTATTCATTTTTGATTCGTGAATGACAGAAATGTGTGGAAAGAATTATCTCTCTTGTTGGTTGTCCAATCCTAAGATTGGTTGACTGCAGCCCTCCACCCTTCCCTATCCAATGCCAGTTCCCTTACCTCCTGGTATCTCTTCCTATGTACTTTCCTCTTTATTTGGTCCATAAACTTATTCCTGGGTCTTCCATTGGAGACTTTTCCCTCAATTTTGCCTTCAATTATGTTCTTCACAAATCCATTTTGTCTCCGAGTGTGTCCAATCCATCTTGTTCTTCTTTCCCGTATGGTTTTCCATATGGTCCTTTCCTCTTCTACTCTTCTGTACACTTCATCATTTCTAATTTTGTCCGTCCGTTTGATCTCCAGCATCCTTCTCAGGGAATAATTATAAGGTGTAAATCAACGCTTTGACATTACTATTTACAAGGGTGTGCGACTGACCTGGGTGCATTCTGATGAGTATAAAGCTACCTTTACTGATTGTGTGAAATTTACAATGGAATATTCATTTACCTGGACTGGGATTCGATCCCAAACCCTTCCATTTCGCGCCCAGTGCTCCAACCAATTAAAATACTCCAGCGTACTCTTCCACGGTGAATTTCTAAGCGGCTTTAAGAACTGAGTTTTCTTAGCTTTTAGGCATTTCGGAATGAAATAAAAGCCACCAAGAAATTTACGGTAGACGATGACGGCTGGGTAGCTAAATTGGTTTGATTTCTCGGCGGGAAATCAATGGGTATATGTTCGAATCCAAGTCCAGGAGAACGCTTTTTCTAATGTGAACTTCGCGCAGTTGTGTGACCACCAGCGGTTGACACTGCAACTACGCTGCCATTTCCGCAGATATTGGAATGCCAATACTGATATTCATAATCGCTGGCCCTTCCCTCTAATTGTAAGTCACTCCATACAATAAGTATGACTATGCATCGAATTTAGCTTACTCACTCTTTACACGTGTTCCTCATTTAACTCGTCATAAGCCAAATTCCCCTTCACAATAGAATTGAAAATGTGTATTTTCCAACTTCCTCACGATAATGTTTTCTAATAAAAGGATAGGCACTTCTATCAGCCGTAATCAGTCGGAAGAGATTGGTTAACAACAGCGCTCCACTCTCCTTCAACCGTTTCATCCCCCATGGGCGATTCTATCTACATCAACGTATTACCCCGAAATCCACCAAAAGGGTCTTTGTCAGGGTGGGTTGACTTATCACCAACATACAGTACAGGGTAAAAATTAACTTTCGCCAACATGTATCACACAATGGGCGTGCTACAAATACTACAAAAACTACTAATCTATTCTATAATGACATTACACGAAGATAATCCTATTCTAAGAAGATGAAATCGCATCACTGCAAAGATGGACGGACTCCGCACATGTTCTCCATCCTCAAGTCCATTGTAGCTCGTCGAAGTTTGCAAATCGTCTTTGACGTCATCTCAAAACAGATCCGATGACATTATTCTTAGATCTCGACTACGTTTTAGCTCAGATAATGACAGTAATTCTCACCCAAGCTCCAATGATAGCATTTGCATGAACCAGGGATTGATTTTATGTATATTCATACCCGTAGATATTGCTTCCATAATATTGAATTCGAGTTCCAGGACTACATTTTTCTGGTTTGTGTAATGATCACGACTTATCGCGCATTGCTTTTGCAACGATATTTGTCAGCTAAAACGCCCATTCATTGGCTTGTTGCTCAGCGAAGAATTTCCAAATAGGCAATCATAATGTCCATGTTGTTAACAGGTGCAATCGAGACTTGATTCAGCTATGCATTTGGTTGCTTAATCATTGGTTTATAAGCCAGCGGACTGTGGATCATTTTGGAAGATCAATAGAGAAGGGAATTGTCATGCGAATTACTACAGAATTTTCCCCCGATACGTTAAAGCGTGTGAAAACTTGCCAAAGCTTTAATAGGCGTAACTATCCTGATGCATTCATTACAAAGAAATCGATGGCATGAGTACATGTTCCACTAGTGTAGGTGAAATAGTTTGGAGGCTATTACTTGCAGGTGACCTATGCAGGTTATCTTGCAGTACAAAATATATAATAAATGCCAATAGAAGCTATTGACTAAAATCCTTCGAAACATGGTGCTGGAGGAGGATGCTGAAGATAATATGGGCGGACAAAATAAGAAATAATGAAGTTTACGGAAGAGTAGAAGAGGAAAGGACCATGTGGAACACCACAGATAAGAATAACCTGATGGATTGCACACATCCTCTGACACAATGGGTCTGTGAAGAACACAAGTGAAGGAAAAGTCCTCAGAGAAGGACCAAGGAATATACGCATCAAGAGGAAAGACCAACTGAAGAGGAAAGTACATTGCCATACCCACCGGGAAGTAAGGGATCTAGCATTTATAGTGAGGTGGACAGCTGCAGTCAAACAATCTCAGAATTGAACAACCAATGATGAAAGGCTACTCGCATTCAGTCGGTCAACTGACATCTGACGCCTATAGCGTTTGCCGCAGTAAACCATTTCTTCTGCATTTCTGTTGATCTCGGGGGGTGACGGGCTGTATCGCTTACGCGGGCCGAGAGAAGAGCTTATTGGCTGGTCAGCACTTATACGTCACGTTCAATTAATCTTGATTAATTGCTCTTGATAAATAACGACTCGCTGCCAGCTGTATTTCTCGACCGTGGTCACGGCGCACGCCTCGGCCTCATAGTGAAGCATTGCTGTGCTGGAAGCGCGGCTGCGACTCCTTCATCGGGGAGCGCTTGTCCATGGACCGATCCAACCCCCTCTCTCACCATCACGCAAATGCAAGAATCGGAGACGCTCGCCATCGTAAAACCTCGTTCAGACGATTGCACAGGTCTGCAAATTTCAGGGACACTTCCGATGTAATTTTGTGCGCTGAATTCAAATGTACTCACAAAAATTGCCTATTACGTCAGAAGTTTGAAATATTTTAGCTTAAATGGGTCAAAATGGCAATTTTTAGGTCTTTTTGAGATTGAATATCTCTGAAACCAAAAATGATGGAGTAATTGTGCAAACGGATTCGAATTCAGCGTTAAAAATGTATAGAGTACAACTATGATGCCTAGAAAAGTTATTGTTCCCATAGGCTGTACGTTAAATTAAAAATTTGTTCACTCAAAATAATAGTAAAGTTGAATTATAATAAAGTGGTTGATAAATGCCAAGCAACTCAATATGTAAATATAAATTATATGCGAGTGTACTACAATGAAGGTACTCAATTTTCTCATGCTCATAAATTATTTGTTTTCTTCCTATTGATCTACAGTCACAGGCCGAATCGATCACCAACAGAATTAGACTTAGAAACTTTGGTTTAAGAGATATTCAAGCTCAAAATGGCCTCAAAATTGACATTTTGGCCTTTTGAAGTTAGAATATCTCAAAATCCTAATGTGATTGGCAATTTTTGTGTGTAGATTCGGATTCAGTGCACAAAATAACGTTGAAAATGGCCCTAAACATCCATAGCGTATACCCTTGTTGGTTCCGTGCATTTGAAGGTACATACCATCGTAGCAACCCTGCGAGGATTAACACTAATATCGTAAACTTAGTGTTACCCTCACCCCTCTCACTAATGTATCGTGACGGATAAGTGAAGAGCAAAGCGAACAAAATAATTAATATCATATTCCTGATTGTCGCCATAATATTTCTGAGAAGCCTCCGTAATTGTGACCGACAAAGATATGCCGAAATGTGAACTGAGTTCGAAAGTAATCACTCTTCAGCATTTACAACAACGAAATACCTTGCAAGCCACCGCAAGGGTGAGTGGCACGGGGTGATGCCACACCAGGCATGAAGCCCTCATCCCAGCTGAAACCCGAACCGCGCACGTTCCCTGTAATGCCAGGCGCAGGCCAAAAGCAGTCAGGATAGCAGTGCACAGTCAGACCAGAAACTAGGAGAAGTGCCCGTTAAGGGAGGTTTGACTGTAGTATCATCACATTTACTTTAATTATTGACTTTTTTATCGTTATTCTTCATTTCCAGCTTCCGCTCGCAACACCTGCATTGACGAACATGCTACTATGCAGTGCACAACTCGAGATACGACTACTGGTTATAATTACTGCGACAGAAAAATAGTTCTACAAGGAACTAAATCATACAAGAGCTGTATCATGCCGGAAGCTGTATGCGAGGTCAGTAACTAATAATGCTGTTAGGATATTTATCACTAATGAAAATCCTTTTTTTCCTAGTCAGGGTCACAGTATTCTAGAACTGATTTATCGCAATCATTACGGTCCCTTGCTATTCGCGGAGAAATGGCATTTTGAATCTATCGGTTCGGCAGTCTCATTTAACTGTCCGTGTAACGTCTCCTTCAGACTACAATCGTACGTTACATTTTAGCTACTCCGCACGCTTTCACGGTACTTTTGTAAACGCAGAGTGGCTCTTACGAGGGCATTGCGACTGACATGTAAAGAGCAAGCGAACTAAATTAGGAATCCCTTTTTCTTCTGCCGATTTGAGGCTTTCGAAATGTTTTTCTCAGGCAAATGGCACATTTCAAAGCTTATTCGTTAAAGTGCAGTCAAACCTCCCAATAGCGGACACGTCTGGGCCCGGAAAAATCGTCCGCTATGGAAGTGTCCGCTATTGAGAGGGGACCGAAATTACGACACGCTTCTCGATGCAGTAAATACGACGGCACATTAAAATATAAAAGTATTAATACATTTTATTTGTCTTTTACGCGTCAATGTTGATAAATTACACATTTTTACAGAAAATTTGGAGTGAAATCGTTATAAATTTTTCATCCATAGAGCAGCTATAAGCACATTACCATAAACACAAAATTCGAAAACGTGGCCCCTGGAAAAGAGACAATGCATGCCTTGTAGAGTTTAAAATACATTAATTACAGTAACCGAAGTAAAGAAACTCACTAGATAATGAAACAAATCAAATAATATCAGTTAAGGAAGAATGCCGTTCCTCCAAGAAATGACGTTTACTGTTCCGGAGAGAAGACATTTTTACAGAATAGCTGGTCGCGAGTGTCCGTTAATGGAGTTAATTGAAGGAAAAATGTTTCTTGTCTGTTTTCTGCGTCCGTTATTGAGCGTGTCCCCTATTTGGAGATATTATTTCCATAAGTTTCCTTGTTCTACTGCCAGGGATTGAAAAACTGTCCTTTTTTAGGAGGTTTCCGCTATTTGGAGGTGCCCGTTAAGGGAGGTTTGACTGTAGTATCATCACCTTTACTTTAATGATTGACTTTTTATCGTTATTCTTCATTTCCAGCTTCCGCTCACAACACCTGCGCTTTACCAATGTTAAGTGACAGCGTGAAGAACTAAAGATTATCACGGTGGGAACGTGCATTCACACTACAATTTCAGACTCCCCATTGTACATACCAAATACGATAATAGGAGAACGCGGCATCGTCGCCTCAACGCGTTCATCGCAACCACGCCTCTTACACATACTGTCATGACGAATGGCAAATGGACTGAAAAAAGACAGAATTTGGAACCTGCTCGTGTATCAGGGTGAGAATGTTTCACGCCCATCTTCCAAAAATTTTCACATTTTGCTCGTTCCTGAATCCCAGAAAAGCTGGTCGGGAAATCGGGTAAGCTGCCCCTCGTGCTCTCAAAGGACAACCGTTGCTTTCCATTCACTCCAGTGCCTCGCTCACTTCGCAACAAGACAGTACAGTTGCTTCCCGATTGTTTCAGACAATGAGCATTCGGGTGTTGCACCTCGAGCATAGATTTTTTGTTTTTTTTTGTGTAGCTTTTCCTTAAAGGGGTCAAACACGGATAATGTAACTTTTATTACTTGGCGGAAAAAGTCATAGCTGTTGATGGTGGTTGAAGCGATTTTCCTTAGTGAACAAATTAGCGTGGCACTTTACGTACATGTACTCGAGAGAAATAGTACCGGGGGACCGAGCTTTGCTCGGTACGCTGACTGCAATAATTATTATTAAAATATATTAATCATGTTAATTAATTCAATAATACAACCTCTTTTATATTTTATCAAGAATACAAAATGTCATTATTAATGACAGAAATAGTTTTTCCTCGAAAGTAAAGTTGCGAGAGTCACAGCTCTAAAACCTCTAAATACTAACTCTTAAATAAATAGGTTTCGTAGTTTTCGAGAAAATTTTGGCCCACCAATATACTCATTTAACAGAAAAAGCATATAACGCCGGAGCTGAGTTCCCCATTTATAGACATCTCTCAAGTTGCCAAGGAAATATGCTTTTGTTGAACTTGGAGAACAATTTGCAATTTGGTCATTTAAAACGTACTTTTTATGGGAAAACGAAGTATATAACTAAATTGCTTGCAACAATTGAATGTTTCATTACTTTCACGTATTTTCTTACGGTTTTTGCTTATACCTATTTCATATTCTGTGCAATAAATTCAGGTCATTTTAATGCCTTTACTCTCCATGGACGGAATTATGAAACATCAGCATGAAAAAATACTGCTACTATATTAGTTTTTTAAAAGTGCTATTTAAGAAATTTCAAAAAATTGCTATTTATTTAAAAATAACATTTATTTTGAAATGCGACGTATTTGTATTATATACATTTAATTTAAAATAATATTCAATATTATAATATTTACATAATGTATACTTTTACACTACCTTCATAACGTGCCGTTTTTTAAACTTTCTCAGTTTTTTCTTTATTTGACAGCTGAAACTCTATTTCAGAGCTCCATCAGGCACGCCATCGTCAGTGAATAGCGTCACTCATTCATCTCTTCAAATTGTTTGACAAACCGCCGAAAGGGACGCAACTTTCCACACACTTATTCCGAAGTGTTTCAATTCTGTCTAGCGCAGCAACTAAATGGAACATCCTCTTAGAAAGCAGATATTTCAATGATTTTGATACGTAAAAAATTTGACTCGCTCGTCCATAGAGGGTTAATTGAGAAAAAAACTTTTTAATATAATTTTAGAGTTATTAATGATTCAACTAGTAATGTTATTTCCAACGTATTAATAGATGTGAGTACCTGAATTGTGAAGTACATGACTTGTGAAGTACGTGAATTGTTGTCAAAGATTTTTTCTACTAGTTTGAAAAGTTATTAAAATACTCAATGACTTAAGATTAGCATTCCAACCACCTTTAATTATTCTACCTCTACGCATCCGTTCCCTGCTAACAAAACATTTGGTTGTGACTTTGTGTACACTCAGGCAACCCAGTGGCAGACCAACGAGCGTTTAGCCCGCCCTTATCGTTCCATTGGTCATTGTTCGTGTGTTCTGAAGTGCTTTGATAAAGGCTAGCTTAAATAACTTGAACAGAAAGCTCTACATTCTACATAGTTCACTACCTTTCCGAAATATGTTTCGCCTCCACCAATCAATGGATCGTTCCCACCCTTCGGTAACATCTCACGCGCTTTGCCCAAACTAGTTCTCCCTGTCAACGGCTCATATGATCAAATAATGGCTACTATTTACGTCATTTTTGCGGATGATCGAGGGAAATTTAATTTGAAAGTTGACTTCGTAAATTCTCTGAAATTCACAGAATGTCTGTTTCCCCGGTTCCGATTCGCGATGGATTCAACATGTCGGGATTGTGGAAGCCAAACGAGCCTGCTGACGAAAACTTGGCATTTCAATGAAAGAATACGAAACAAAGCATCCTCTAGGGACTGCCGCAGTTTTATTCCTATTAGGCTCATAATAATAAATATACTTAGCTCTCATATGCATAGACCTCTCGTCATTGGAGCACATTTACACAAAAATTAATTAAAGCCTCATCTCTACCTAAAATTCAGCCCCTTAAATAATGATCAACCATCTTCATATACATTTATGCCTTACACATAACTGGGAGGAAAAAGATGATACAAAAGTTTGGCGTCCCTGAAATTCTTCTTCTTAATCAGTCCTCATCTACCTGTTGGCTGTCGAGGTTTTGCAAATAGCGCGCCATTTACTTCTGTTTGTAAGAGCATGGGCAATGATGGTAGAGCATGGCTTCTCAGAATAATAAATGAGGCTTGGAAACAAAAGATGATACCTAAAAAAGGGGAGGTGGCCGTCATTCTATCCATTTTTAAGAAGGGGAATAATATGGAGTGCAATAACCACAGGGGTATATCCAGAGCTTTTTTCAGAAAATGAAGGTGGTTGAACTAAGTTGTCCGTAAGTTGTAATAAAATCCAACTGACCTTAGATTGATTGATACGAGTTTAGGCAATTTACTTCGACCAACAAAAGGTGCCGGAACGCAAATCCGCCATGTACCGCCAGAAAAAAAGTCCGGGGCACTTCTTAGTGCTCCACGGAGGGTATATTCAAGAAAGCTTGACAGTCGTTTAAGAGGGCAGCTCGAAAATCTCTTAGAAGAAAACACGGCATGGGGTTCGAAATCTAAGTGTAATCCGTATGTAAATACGTGTTATTTACTCGGCATGTTATCTTGATATTTAATAGGAACCATTATAAATATAATTAACGTATGTTTACGTGTTTTGGAGGAAATCTGTACATATTTTATTGCATTATTTGGAAATATGTGTCATAATACATGTTTCACTGTACAAATTAAGTCCTACCATACTTAACGGTTTGTGTTGCTGGCTGCCGGCGAAATCTGATGGAATGCCTCCTTAGCTTGCGCGATTCTCTCACTCGGTTCTTCTATCAGTGGTGATCCTGCTTCTCATGGAGCAAAATGCCTCCATTTGCGAAAGGTTTTGAGGCCTGGGTTCGATGGTGATTGTCTCCTTAATTTCTCTGGAGGAGATCTGTTACGTGGCAGAATAACGTGGGCGTCCAAGGAATCGTTGAATAACATTTTCTCCGGGCAATACTCCATTATTTCCTGTGTTTATTTAACCATTACTATTCCTCACGCCGCGAAGTGTGTACGCGCGTAAGTCCATCCATCACACTGCGCAGGAATATCCACCATGTCAGACTGACCTACAAGAGGAAACAGCGACATTAAACCCATTCAGCACGAAAGCAACACTTTTGGTGATGGGAGCGATTTTCGCTGACGAACAAATTTGCGTGAAACTTTTCATATGCGTCCTCTGAGCAATATGTATACACGAGAGTGAAAATAATTGCATGTTACCGATTTGGTTTCTTGGCAATTCAATGCTATTTTAACACGTAGGCTTATGGGACTTGACATATACTTCGACACAATCCGATTTTACGTGCACATAATTTCCTGTAGACGCGAAATAATACGTTTCATATTAGTATAATATTTGATAACAAATATAGAGGTATCATGCCAAGTATATAACACGTATATGCCAAGTATATGACACATGAAAAGTTGCTTAAATTACGTATTCTGCGCCGTAAATCCGTCATCATAGTGCTTTTAATGAGACGAAAATTTTAAAATATGATTCTTGCATCATTTTTCTTACAACACGTTTGGTCATTTTCACCGTATGAATTGATGCACTTAGGTGGAGTGTGGTCAAAGATTTCTCTCGAATTCCTTGAAAAGTCATTCAAATGTGCACTCAACGACTCACGATTCGCACTTCAACAATCTTATACTACGTTTCACAAGCGCCCGCTCATCAAGTGGTCAACGGACAGCGTCGTCATTAATTTAAAGTAATTGACTCGCCGAAGATAGGAAGGGGGCAGAGTGCCACACGGGTTCAAACCTTATAGTTCATTCAATACCTCATCATGTTTTGGTGCTTTCCTCCCAATCACATGAGTTAAAGGACTCAATAATTTTAGCCTTAACTTTATAAAAATTTTCCATGCTCAGGAATTAACAAACCTTTGTAGGTTTTACATAGAGTATTTATTGTACGACCGGTTTCGTCGGATAGTCGACGTCATCAGGTCCTGTGTGATGTCGAATAGCCGACATCATCAGGACCTGATGATGCCAACTATTCGGCGAAACCGGTCGTACTATAAATACTCTTGGTGAAACTTACAAATTTTGGTTAATTCCTTAATTTAAGGATCCCGGTAAACCATCCAACGCATTTAATGTGGTTTCCCGTCGACAGCATGATTCAAAACGAGAGCGAAGTCTCGAAGTATTTTCTTCGCATGAGTACTGCTACAAATGTAAAACTAACTTACTACGGGTAAGGTACCCGCACGCTGTCGATGAGAAACCACATTAAATGCCTTGGGTAGTTTACCGGGATCCTTTAACTCATTTGACAGGGAAGAAGGCACCAGGGTATGATGAGATGTTGAGTGAACTATAAGGTTTGGAGCCGTGTGACGCGCTCCTTAAAACCTCCATGAAATTAGCAGTGGAAGAGGACGCCTCGGTAGCTTAGTTGGTTAAAGCACTCGGCGCGAAATCGAGGGATCTGGGTTCGATTAACAGTCCAGGATTGATATTTCCACTGTGAATTTCACTCAAATAGGTTTGTTTTACAGAGTGGCAGTAAAAATTAAGGTATAACAATTAGTCGAGCTCCCGCCACAATCATAGCCCATATGGACCCAGCACACGACTTCCCCTCGTGACTAATTGTACCAGCAGCTCCGCATTAACGGCCGTTGGCGGGTAAACTGACGAGACGGCTCTAACCGTCGAGACTTCACCAGCGGGGTTGCGTGCTTGATCGAAGAGGAGACGTTGTAGCACCACCATCATATATAGATGATGATGGCATAACGTACCGAATAAAGGCATAACGAGCCGAAACCATAGTCGGTTGCCAGTGAAATGTTCAAGTTTTCAAGCGTTCTTTTTCTTCTGAAGATGCAGATTCACAATTTCCACCATGTTAGTCCCAACGCTGTTTCTGATGATTTTCATGGGCCTAATTTTGATAAATATGGTAGATTAGAGTTCAAGATGTGAGCCGCAAGAAAAAATCACCAGAAATGGTAATCATACGTACAACTGTGGTCTCGAGGCAGTGAAATATTATATGTATTAGTTTTACGTGATTATGTCATAACACGTCTGGGAATATAAAATAAGAGTAGAGACTAAGAAATTTCTCTTATTGATAGGATTAATTATTTTTGATTGGATATTGACGGGTTTTTACTCACTTCATGGAGAAATGCTGATTAATCGCCACATTTAAATCATAAGAAAATTGAATTAAAATATTTTAATTGGTATATTCAAGTGATAAAACGTGGTGAAATGTGCTACTGAATGCTTAAAAAATTGGACGGCAAATTTTAAGAAAATTAGCTACGTTAGAAAATATGTTCAACAAATCAAATTTCAGAAAATGGTGAGGTTTTGCCGCCATAATGGATTTTGAGCATTCATCATTCCAACATGCCACTATCATCTGATGTGAAGAGTTAGTCTGACTGTGCAATAACTTCAACATTGGTAAACCTTAATTAAAAGCTACCACCTGGGACATTTTCTTCATCCGTCTAGTTATTTTGCCTGTATTTTATGCTGTCCTTTCTTCGATATTCCAGAGGTTCCACTGATAAGATCCCCATCGGTAAAGGAGCAGAAGCAATAGTGGCCGCTCCATGTCACAGACTTTGGTGGATGGAATTGGGAATATTACAGCCGAATGACTTTTAAAAAACCTATTGCAGTTGTAAGAGTATATTTTTAGGCGGTTGGAGTGCGAATCGCGAGTCGTCAAGTGCACATTTTAATAACTTTTCAGGAATTGGGAAAAAATTCTTGGGCCACACTTCACTTAAGAACATCAGCGTTGGAAATAACCATGCGTTCTGCAATGTAAATTACGCAAGAATTATACTTAAAAAATTATCGTCTCAATGAAGGCATTGTTATGACTTGAGTTTAAGACACGGCATTTGAAATTTAAGCGTAAACCGCATTATAGCTGTTTTTATTCGATACAATACCTTGGTATTTATTAGGAACCATCATAGTAACACGAAAGGCATTTTTTTGCGTTTAGAAAAAATCTGCACAGATTCCATTTAGTTATTTTGATATGGGTGACAGATACCACTAGGATATATATTACAATATTATATTCCATATAAACCAAATCGGCATCATGCAATTTTTTCGCATTCATTCATACATATATTACTAATTAGTTCACGTACGAAAAGTTTCACGCAAAATCTGTACGTAAACGAAACTCGGCATCAGCTGCATGGGCTCGGTTGCCGCTACCAAAGAAATCACCGAAAGCACCATCGTAAGCAAAACGATAGCTTAATTTACATCCACAATTACTTATTACCGACCATGGTTTCATCAAGTAATTGCCATTTTCAATGCGTCGTAAAGATGTAGACGCGTGCATACATAAATTGGCCAAAATGGAGAGGGGGAGGTGGCGGATATGAGGAGATAAGGAGACTATTACTCGGCGACAGATGTCAATCACTTCCTCACTCTGGTCGGGAGAGTGATGGAGTGACCCGATCAGAGGGGAATGGGCATCGTGTGAACGGTCATTTATTACACATTGGACTAGTTAGGCATTTCAAATATTTTAAAAAAGTCTAATTTCCCTCCTGTGTTTTGTTTGTGTAATACTTTCGGGACGAAACCACTATGACGTCCAGAAGGTAATAACCTTTTACCAAAATTATAAGTCGTATTGCATTTTTCACTGACCTTTTAGTACACTTTGCTCTACTTCTAATTTTTTTCCGGTATTGCTGATGTTCTTTCAAGCACAATTGTTATGGCTATGAGAATAACATATATGTGACCAAAATCCAAGGATCTTGTTTTTTTTATATATGTATCATAAATGGTTGAGAAAGTTACAATTTTCTCAACATTTTCTTGGGCTTCCGTCCGGGTGAGTGGTACATGTTGGCCTTGTTGGTCCTGTTATGCCAACATGGACCCACTCACCCGGACGAAAGCTCGAGAAAATATTGAGAAACTCGCACGCCGGGAAAGCATCAGATCTAAAAGCTATAATTGATTTCGGATAATTTTTGTATGGCTTCTATCGCTGTATGAATGGTGTACAGCATATGTAGAGTAACTTTAATGTGATCTTGGCATTTTTTCGACTTACTTGAAAAATTATGAATATGTCAACTCAATACCCCTCGAATTCCGCTCCAGGTACATTAAAAGAGACGATACCATTTAAACGATGTAATGCACCATGCCGAAGGAAATATGTAATGTACCAAGTCAAATAAATTCATCCGCATACCAGGAACTGAAATGGGCAAAATTTAATATATTTTGTCCAAAATGATCCGTAAATAAATCAGCTATAACTTAAAACAAAGCGGAGCCTATTGTGAGGCAACTTTGACCATAATTATGACAATTTTTTAATAACAATAGCTTAATAAACCATATAATTAACCAAAATATTATATTATTTTATTTGAAACACTATTTTAAAAGATTACGCAAAATATTTATTTCTATTATTTGAGCCAACCAATTTTTAATTGCATTGTTAAGCGACCTAATTGAGCTACATTTTTATAATTGCAATTGGTATTTTGTTAAAGAGCATCGGTCCTAAACACAAAATTAAATCTTAAATATTGACTTATAAACCTCAGGATTCTTGAAATGTAACTAACGTTTCTAACGTTTACTTCTTCTTCTATAAAATGAATTTCAGTTACACTATTCCCGCTTATATTATAGAACACCCTTAACACTTTAAAACAAAAGAAATTGTAAAGGTTGAGTTTTCAATTCAACATAGGATGGGAAAGTGCTTTCTCGAACTGTTTTGCGTAATATTCTTCTCAAAAAATGATTTTGCGTAGTTTTCAGTTTGTTTGTTAATGTTTTAAATGTACCTCCCAAGCAACGTGAGTGTATCAAAGCAAAATGTAGTTAAGTACTTTCTATGATCTCAATTATGTACAGAACTACCTCAGTCAGAGCGAACTAGTAAACTGTGACTTCGATGGTCTTGTTGTGATTAAGAGTAATATGTCATTATAGAACATCAATTTTTCTTGAATTCAGTCCTATTTTTTCAGATAAAACTCGCCTCACAGTTTAGGGAACCAAAGCGACGAATGCGGATTCTTGAAAAATGATCGGTCTGTGCTAATTACGTCTAAATTTATATGATCCCAACAAAATGTTTAAATTTCTTTCCTTTTCGCCTCAGCCTATGAACAATTTTCGCCTTTGTGATAAAAAAAGACCAAGCGTCACAATTGATCCATTTCCCAAGTATCTTAGTGCAAAACAAACTCGCGTGTGCTATAACTAAAAAAGGCGCCAACGTTTGGAATTCGTAACTTAAAGCTATGTGAATGGCTACGTGAGGTTCAAACTGAAGAACGAGTCGCGGATTTTCATATCTTGACGAAGTCTTTTCCACTGACCCAATTTTGTTCGCAAAATTCTCGCCTCGATTTTGTCACCTCTGCCCAGCCAGATTGCCATTCCCGACCACTGTGTACCACATCCTTTCACGGCCGATTTCTGAAACCTCCTCAGTCCACAAGTCTTCATTATCTTCGTCGAGTGAAATCATTTCGCAACAGTAGCATCCATATTACAGAGAATATTTTGTATTTTTCTACAGTTTCCTTAAAGCATCATACTACACCTCCCTAACCCTTTTGAAATATGTAGCAAACGGAAAATACAAACAGGATAGATTATTCAAGTCTGGCATTTACGAAATAAATGCAATAGCTAAAATATATCATTTTAACGTCAAACTGGTCGACATTTAATGACACGCATTAAAGAACCCACCAAAAGTGGAAAAGAAATATGGATTTCACCGCTCAATTTGCCAAACATCTGATTGAAAACAATCATGTAAGCGATTTTAACCAAGACGTTTTACACATCCTCCCGCAAGATGAGAAGATGGATGTTTTAGAACAAATTTAAATTGTAAGACAGGCAAGCAACGTTTCTAATGAACCACTTTTTTCCGCACTCCCCACTCATTTTCAACAGAATTTCTTAGTTAAACAATAGCCTTTCCCACCTCACAAGCCTTTAATCTATGTTCCCCTACCTTCCCACCCAAAAATTAGTATTCCTCCACTACCCTCCACCCCACATAACGTTACCATCACAACAATCAGGGCCGGGCAAAATACAGGCCGAGGAATATTTGAAATACAAAATACTACTCCAAATGTATTTGAAATAAGATACATGTATTCAGGTCGTGTATTTGAACTACAAAATACAATTTTAAATTTTAATTTTAATAAATACAAATATATTTTATAAATATAATACAAGAAATATACATAGTTGTATTAAATAAAAAATTTAATTACTGCAAATTTAAATACGTATTTTAAAATACTTGTATTTTAAATACTGCCCATCCCCAGTAGATCCTAATAATTAAGCTTAAAGTCATGGCTGGGAAAAATACAGGCCAAGGAGTATTTGAAAGACGAAATACTGCTCCAAATGTATTTGAAATACAAAATGCAAGATACATTCAGGTCGTGTTTTTTAAATACAAAATACACATGTATTTCAACATCTCCTTTTAAAATACTTGTATTTGAATTACTGCCCAGCTCTGACAACAATTAATAAACAAACATGTTTTCCAGCCATTGCACCTGGCGATCCAGTAAAGCTGTGAAACGCGCCGTACAAATTAAATAATTGTAAAAAAAGCACAACGAATTCTTTTCCATATGGACACTCGAAAAAGGGCTGAGACTCAGTGTGACAATTCCCAATGCGGAAATCTTTTCTTCTCATCGGGTGGAGAGGGCCATGAACCCCATGAAGGACCCCAATCGGACGGGCACACCCCCCCCCCTCCCTCCCTCAACAGTCGTAAAATCGCCCATCCGTTGGAAGCGAGGAATTACTGCATCCGCAGTTATATCTCCGGCAATGAACCGTCCACCCGGCACCCCAGCCGACTCGGTCGCCGGCCAGCGCGGGATACACAGACGGGTCACTCAAATGGTCGCCGTTAGGGACGCGCTCCGCTGGCGGGAACAGCGGCGCCCCGCCGCGCCAGTAACCCGCTCATTCTCGACGGGGAGTTTTGCTCTCTAAATTCGTAAAAGCACCTCGTTAGGCTATCCGTGCCGAAAATAATATAATATGACGAACGTCACCAAGGCCTAACTGTAACAGCATTACAGACTGTTAAATATGAGTATTTCATGGTATCCGATCGTTGCTTTTTCTTTTGACTAAATCTATCCTTAAAAATGATGCACGATATGTTTTGAAGGACCGTGATTGGAGGCAACATAGTTTCACCTGTCATATAAAGGAATGAACGCAAGCCGAATGAATAACCCGAGAGGAATAAAAACCCTAAGTTGTCGATGCTCACAGACTGGTAGTTACCACGTGGTTGGACGAGTTGTAGCTTCTCCTTTCGAGGACCCGAATCCGAAGCCCGGCAGTGGTGGAAATTTTACATCAGAATTACGATCCTAGATTAGATGCTCCGTAAGGAGAGGTTAAAACGCGGAATAACGGATACACGCGAGATTGTGGACACCACGGCCCTTTCGTGCTTTCGACTTATGAATTAACTGAAATAACCTCAGTTGCCGGACACATGTTCCTCTTTTTTTGATATCATTATGGTGTATATTTCAACTGTGGCTTTAGTTTTTGATTTCCATTCATGCGAGTGATACTTTTAAGAACATGATAAATAAACACGCTGCTTTTTACGTAAAATTCAAAGAGCGACATTCCACATAGTAAAATTCATTTGCCGTGACCGGGACTCGAATCTGGATCCCTTGATATTGCACCAAAAGTTTTAGCTAATAAAGCTACCTAGTTGAAACAACAAGCTTGTCAAAATAAAAGTATCGTCAAAATTTGTTAAAATCCAAAGACTGAGAAAGGATGGCAGCTCCATATTTTTCAGCATGCATCTCTTGTACGTATTGACAGCGGCAAAGGATTGGCGAAAAGTTTGATTGACGTGCTAGATACAATTCAAAGAAGATCCGATGTAGCAGTCAAAAACTTAAGTGAGAGGAAAGTCAATCACTGTCACGGGATTAACACTGGAACGAGGAAAGTTGCCCCTGCATTCACGGAGGCAGCAAGCCTGAATAAGATTTCCACAGCAAGACAAGCAGAGGACGCTCGTCTCATGTCAACGGGAAGAAGAAGAAGAGTGATGTATATGATTAAAAAATCCTCCCCATTAGGATGTGGAAAATGCATTGGCCATGCAACAGTCATTAACCAAAACCGGAGGGTGGAGGGTTGGAATGAAAAATTCCCTATCTAAAAACTAATAGACATTCTCGTATATAATTATCTCTAGTGTAGAGTGCTAGTTGAAATTCATTGCGGAGGAGACAATGCTAAATGCATTATGTGGGAAATCAATAACATTTTTTTAAATTTACTATTTAAGATGTATTATGGATTGATTTGTTGGGGAGGAGAGTATTATAATGGAATAGGGGCTGCAATAATATTACAGAAGAAGATAATTAGATTGATGCTTTTGAAAATGCCGTGGGAGCATACTCCCCCTCTTTTCTCGAGTCTAAGGATGCTTCCTTTAATAAATATGTATCGTTGTAAGGTACTGAAAATTTTTTTATATAAGAAGCGGCAATGCGCCAAAAACTATGGACAGTTACAAAATATTTTATCTTCGTAGAGGCTACTGGATTCCTGTGCCTAAAACATATTTAACTCTATTTAAAGAATACTGTATAATAATAATGTAATAAAGGGACCGAAATTACACTATCAATTATCGAACAAAATAAAAGAGGCAAAAAATTGTAAACATTTCATTAGATTTGTTAAACAGTGGTTTATGCCTTGTTTGTCTGTTAAAAAAATTAAGTTTATCTTTCTGTTAAAAAATTATTTTTTCTCGTGTACGCTCATGTATCTATTCGTATTGTATACATAATATTTTGTATGTTTTACTCAGCAATGCATGTAATATAAACTGATGGTACTCTAAAAAGCAGACCTATTGCCTAGTAGGGTACCTTACTTCTGAAATGGTTCATAAATGTATCAATCTAGTTGTTTCTGTAAGAATGAATTACTATAATTAATAGACAATACCAAGCAACTTAAATACCTCGTCGACAGTTGATAACCGTAATATAAGCAGCAGAGGGTTTTTTGAAATCTTCTTTTCTTGCGTATTATAATCTATTTTTTCTATTCCATTGTATTAACCTATATATATTTGCACACCAAGCCATCAAACTGCCAGAATCGACTCATCATCGTTCACTGAAACCATCAATAGATATTACATGATCAAAGATTGATGAAGCATTTAATTGGTTTCCTGGTTCGTTGTCTGGTCTGGTTTAGTTGGTT
The DNA here is from genome assembly GCA_963169105.1 of Ceriagrion tenellum. Classification (NCBI taxonomy): domain Eukaryota; kingdom Metazoa; phylum Arthropoda; class Insecta; order Odonata; family Coenagrionidae; genus Ceriagrion; species Ceriagrion tenellum. Next base: position 16,433,523 of record OY720638.1, read on the forward strand.
GGTCGGAGTTCACAGCTGCACCACCTTAAACTTTAACGTACAAGTTTTGACTGTATAAGAGTGAAACCCATCGAGGTGAGATGCAAAAATCTTCGCATCAGCCTCTAGATTTGAGTTTGGACGACACCTCTGCCCCGCAATAATTAATTACCACTGAGGCAAATTTAAATAAAGCCAAGGCAATAAAAATGAAACCAATTACTCCGAATTTTGGCTCTATTCGGTGGGAATATTTTGCTATTACGTGATCAATTTTCCCATCTTTTTCATCATATGACGTAGAATACGACCTACAATTAATAATCCTAAGAGTTCGATTGAATTAGCATTCATACTCACCAAACACGACGTTATCACTCGGGGTTGGCCTGATAGAAAGCTTAGTTGATGCTTTCAGGCCTTAGAAATTGGCTCCTTTTCATGATTTCCGCCATAGTTCGCTATCTTTGCACGCCTCTTTCGCTGTTATTTCATTCGAGCATTGCTTTGTGCAGGCTCTCCCTTTCTTAAGACTCTTAACACTACTACTCTTTAAAGTTACTTGAACCTGTATGACCCATGACTCTCGAGTTAACGGTAAATTAAGATTATTTGCACATGATACAGTAATCTACCGTGTAATAAGCGTAGACGCGGACTTTGAAGTTCTGTCTTCGGACCTTAACAACATTCATTCGTGGTGCCAGGAGTGGGGGTTAGAACTGAATATTAGTAAATGCAACACAGTTCACTTCCTACGAAAGTCACCACACAAGTGCTATACCTATACTATGGGTGGAGTAAACGAAAATCTTCAGATAAAGCTAAATATCTTGGAATCACCTAAACTTCTGATATATCGTGGGGAACACACAACCATAACATATGTGGCACAGCGTTAAAGAAAAGATATTTTATTAAGCGTATTATAGGAAGGTTCTAGGATGAAAAAGTACAAGAAAGATGCTACTTTGCTCTGGTCAGGCCATACCTCGAATATGCCGCGAGCATTTGGGACCCTGGTCATAAAGGTTTAACCAAAAAAATTATTAAAGTACAAAGGAAAGCAGCCCGCTTAGTTAAAGGCTGCTGAGAGCGTACGTATAGGGTCTCACAACGTTAAGAGGGATTTAGGTGGAAGCCTACGGCCATAAATACACACTAAAGTCATGATGTTCTGATGAAGGCTTCCGCGGGGCTTTGATGGAGGTTGATTCCTTCTTTCGGGTTTTCCGCCGCGTTGGTTCATGTTGAGGACAATATTTCGCCGGCTGTCCTGCTGGCTTCCTCAGGTCCATGTAACAATTCGGTTCAGGAGGCGTCGTATTATATAGGGTCGTTTTCGCGCCTTTTTTTGTGGTCCTATTCTCTGATTGGTCGGAATCGTTTCTTCTTGGAAAAGTGCTTTCCAAGAAGCGGAGAGTGGGTAACCGTCGTCTCTATTGAAGTTTTCGCGGTTTTTAGCGATTTCCACCGCTTCTCTGATGAGACGGGGGAAATATCTTTTTTCTTTGTGGATGATCGTCGCTTCCGGGAATAATATGTTATGCTGCGGTCCCTCCCAAGCATGTTCCGCAATGGCAGAAAGGTGGAACTGTCTATGTTTGGTGGCTCTCAGATGTTCCTGCATGCGACACTTGAGCGCTCTGCAGGTCTGTCCAAAGTACCTGGAGCCGCAGCTGCTGGGCACGGAATAGATGCCTTCGTTGGCGTCTTTGGGAAGGCGGTCTTTGGCCTTGCAGAGGATGCTGGCTGTCTTCTGCACAGGTTTGAATCTAGATACGACTTTATGCCGTTTTAGGACCCGAGCTATCCTCTCGGCGACGCCGGCCACGTAGGGAATTGTCGCGTAGGCCACAGGTTTTTCACTCCTTCGGTCCTCCTCGACGGTCCTTGTCAACGCCTCCCGAACCGAATTGTTACATGGACCTGAGGAAGCCAGCAGGACAGTCGGCGAAATATTGTCCTCTACATGAACCAACGCGGCGGAAAGCCCGAAAGAAGGAATCAACCTACACACACTTAAGTCAATCTATTTATGGATCTTCACGCCTAGTTTCCGAGGAAGTACGTATAATGGAAATAAAAGACAATGGATGATATTCGAGCTGTAAACACAATTTTAAGGCAAAACGAGAGCGTTTGAGAATATCGAATGAACAAAATAAAATACTACATTTTTTTGAGGAATCTATTATCTTGAGTACAAGTGATTTGAAAAAGCAAAGGAAGAAACATCTGCACCAAATTCTATTTTTTCATCACGGGAGCAAATGTTAAAAATAACACAGGCCTACATATTATAGGGTCTTAAGTACTTTTTTGGTGTGATGAGCCCTTCCCTACGTATTTTGTGCGCTGAAGCCGAATCTATTCAAGAAAACTTGCTATCACGTCAGAATTTTGGGATATTCTAACCTTAAAGGGTCTCCACAACTGGAGCTTATGGACCTAGAGAAATTAGAGCGCTATAGAGGCATGGATCGAGATGAAGCACGAGAGAGGCTGTTAAGAAAATGGAAGGAGCTTTGGAGAAATACGGAGGCAGGAGCATGGACAAAATCACTTATCCCGGATGTGGCCGGATGGGTTAAAAGGAGCCACGGTGAAACAAGCTTCTAGTTAAATTAATTTTTTCCGGCCACGGGGTCTTTCGTAAGTACGCTCATCGCATTAATAAAGCGGAGAAAGCAAATTGCAGGTAATGTGGTGAGGAGGACACAGTAGAACATGTGGTGCTACTATACAGACAGTGGGAACAAGAGAGAAGAAAATGTATCTCAGCTATGGGATGCCTGATATGGGACAACATAATCCACAAATGCCTAGAACGAGAGGAACACTGGAAACTAGTTGAAAAAATTGTGGCCAGGATCCTCAGGGAAAAGGCCGCAAACGAAGAGAACGTTCTACTACAATGAGAAGCCCGAAGACAAAGCCAAGGCAGTAGTAATACTCGAAAGATAAGACCCAGCTTTAGTACAGAAGATAAAGGGGAGTTTTTCAGTCAGTAAAAATCTGACACTACCAATAGGGCTGGTTGGTGTCTTTATAAGATTTGTCTCCTCGTTAAAAAAACTTAAAGGTTTAGATGTTTTTGAGCTTGAATATCTCATATACCAAAGGTGATAGGTTAGTTCTGCAAAATAGATACGAAGTCTGCATTAAAAATATATACAATACATCTATGAAACCTAGAATAACTATATTTACCATTACCTGTATTAACTTTGCAACTACCAACAACTTTATTATAGTTCAACTATACCATGATGTCGAGTGCACCAATTTGATGTATAAGATACAGGTTATAGAAACAATAGCTTTTCTTAGTAGTACAGCCGACGAGAGAAGTGAATCCATATAAGCGTGGGAAATTTTGAGGATATGTCTATGATCTATGATTTGAGGATATGATCATGCGTAGGAATAGGATAAGAGAGGAATTTTGCGAAAAACAATTTTTTTGTGGCTGTTTTCGCGGCATTACACAGACCAATATGCTTATTTGAAGCTATCGGCCGTTGTCGACATTTCATTAGCGGAAGCCAGGTGAGGATTGTGCCCTACGTATGGGGTCACGTCATACGCCTGCGCTCGAGAGGGTATTCGGCGCCCCAAAGCGTTTTGGTTGACAGGAATCGGCAAGAATTCGAAAATTTGCCCAAAACACCTGCTCAGTAGCCTTTAATAAATTTGTTTGCTAGATCGTCATAACCCGTAAGGAAAAGAGCTTTTAGATGGGAATGGAATGCGAGCTCCTTTCTGGTAAATGGGAAAAGATTGTTTTCAATTCAGGAGGGAAATGTAGCGGCCAAATGGTGCGATAATTGATAAGTCTAACCAAACAAAATGATTAAGAGTATGAGAGTGATCCTTAGCCGCATAGCATTTACTGCCGTATTCAGATTCATAGTTCAACACTAGTGGATTAGGTTTTACTTAGTCTTAGTCTACGTACTGCCGAACATATAGGCACAAAAACTCGTCCATTCCGCGCACAATAAGTGACCACAATAAAAATTGAGCTCCGCTAAATCCACTCCTATAATACATGTCACCATTTCATCTCCCAAAAACCTACATCTTTACATGGCTGGTGACCTAACACCCCCTGCCACACGCCCATGCGGCGGCTCGCAGGGTCCATGTAGATATAGATGTACGTATTCCATTATAAGGGCTAAAGAGTTGGAACTTACAATAAAAACAGGACGTCTGACTAAATTAAGTCTTCAGAATTGAATCAATACTTCAAATCCAGACTAATTTAATTGGGGATAACGTTAAGTGAGCTCTAACACAACTCAATGGTTTCCGCTTTAACAGTAGAGCTAGACGAATTTCATGAGACTTAGACCTGGTCAATCACAACTAGAATGCAGTTACATGCAATTAGCGATGAATTTCTTTCCGCATGTGGATTCCAATCCAACGCAGGGAAATATATTCCCACCATTTATCCGCACAGTCCGGCGAATCCGGCAATCCCCAACGTCTAGCCTTTTAGTATGGAGAAGAGTTTGAATGAACTCCTCCAGCGCGCTATTTAAACTGGAAAGACTGATATTTTTGTAACAGGTTTAGCCTTGAATTGGGGGGAGCTCCACTTGGCCACTATGATGCATCACCCCCGCTCGCCGGTCCAGAGGCTGGATGGGCTTACGTCAAAAGCAAAGGTCAAACTGCCTCGGCCTTATCATCCCGTATCGCCTTCCAGCCGCGCAAATGGAGCTCGACAACATCAACCAGCGAGTCAACCGTCGATAAACCCAATATACATTATTTGCCACGCAATGGAGAAACAGGGTTTGCCCACCGTCCGTTACAGAGCGAGTACCTCGTCGTAGAGCATCGACCGTGCCATCCCAGCGGCATCATAGCGGACGTTGAACGGTTCGACGTTCCTCGTCATGAATAAGGGGCATCGCGCGATCAAAACGATTATCATAATAGAAACAACAATTGCACTTTTCCACCGGATGTTTTAATGAGTTCGACGCGTCGTTTCACGCCGCGTTTCGCGACTCTTTTCAGCTCCCGGAGCCATCATCAGGTAAAAGACTTTGACCTGATGATGTACCATTGGAGGTGAGCTGAAAAGCGTCGCACTCATTAAAATATCGTGTGGAAAAGTGCAATTGTTGTTTCTGTTATAATATGGTGAACTTCCACGATATCTCACCTGAATCAGTTGAAATCAATCAAAACGATTGGCTGGAGCATCCTCTTTAAACAAGTACCTGCTAAAATAGTAGATGTTTTGTTTACCAAATCCAGATTTCCCAGACACAAAAACAAGGTGGAGACAACAGGATACCGCGTAAGAGACTATCTGGGATAAATCAATCGCTAAAAAAGAAGAGGCCTGAAAGGAAATCACTCAAAGATACACCATACTACGAAGGAAAGAAAGACCACAGTTTTAATAAAATGTTTGAAACAGAAACCAACATTCTAAAACACAAATTCTTGAGCCGAGGAGCTTGAGTGTGGGATGAGTTACCTGAGGACATCCTCATGATCTTTGCTGAGAGTGTTAACATTTTTCGAAATAAATTAGTATTTTAAAAAAATGTCTCTTCGTTCTCGATCACTCTTTGCTGCTTAGCTATTCACAATGCTAATAAAGTAAAAGCTTAGGCGCCATGTTATCTTATGTGTTCATTGATGATCCACGACAATGGGGTAGCCAGGGCATATTACAACTGTCAAATGGTCAATATTTCTCCCATGTTAACCATTTAGGATTTATCGGCGTAATTGAATGCATGTAGCTGGTTTCTTTCAAAAACATACTTAAAGAGTACAACTAAGTACTTTTCCACAGAATTTTATTTTGGATGGTGCGACGCCTTTCACTGGCTTGCAGCATCATCACTTACAAAATGTTATTCTTTAAGTATGGATACTTTAAGCTTCCACGAAGTGAAGCCTGAATCTGTTGAGAGTACTTTGAATACACATTCTGCTTCGCATTATCTCTCATTCGTGAATTTAACTAAAGAGACTCCAACTCTTAATTTGCATCAAGTGAAAGCATAGGCCGCATAACATAGCGTTTAGCGCAAACTTGACACAATAATACTTGGCCTAAGAGAGCTAAATTATCGAATAAAAACGTACGTCTTGTTACGAGAAAGTCTTTCCTTTTTAACTACTTGCCTCGCGTGGTCGACGCCGCATCGCGTCCGCCGCCGGCGCACCTGAGATGGCCGGCGAGCTGGATGGACGCCTCCGAGGACGCCGCGGTGCGTCCTTAGCCCGCAAACTCTCCAAAACATGGTGGGCTTCCACCACCGGTCTCACGGGTGGGAGTAGATGACTGACAGCCCTTCATCCAATCGACTACCGTAATTATCCACCCTCACCGATGGGCGGACAGAGACCTCTTACCCTTTGCCCTTCGATCACAACGTAAAAGAGTTCAGGGCCGGAGAGGGAGCGGAAGTCGACTAGAAGACTTAAAAGTGTCTCTATCAGTGCTGTACGCGCTTGAATGTACTTCTCGACGAGCGAAGAACAATGCTGCCGCGGGACTGGCTCAACGGTCGACTCGTGCTTCCGTATCTCTCTGATAGCGACCTCAAATACTTCCGTAGTTGATCCTGCGAGATTATCATGTTTAAAAGATAATTAATTTAACGAATCACGGTCAAAGAAAACTTTGAGGAAATATCTATAGCCTTATTCAACTCCACGAGCCACCACTATGGCGTGTGACGGATATGTTAGGACACCAGCAATTTTAAAGGAAGGGCAAAGGAAAAAGGAAGTGGAAGGGGGAAAGACGACAAGTGAAACGACCGTTGATGGAGAGTCTTTATGCCTTGCTTATTTTTTCTGATATCATTATTGATGCCCGGGAAGAAGGAATTTTGTACCTATCAGTACGGATGTGTACCTTTTTGAGTTCTCTCGTGCTATGAGTTCTAGAAGAACAGGGTTAAGATAATGTCCTCCAAGCCACCCTGAAACTCGCGTGATCTGGAAATTCAACAGTAACTTAGCCTCTGCATTTCTTGCGGCTCCAGCGCCGGGATTTTTAGATTCTCTAACTGCTGTGAACGTCGACTATCATAAGAATCGATTCAGACGGGATCCGTACGCGTCACACTGGACTAGTCTGAGCGGCGCGTCACGAGCCCAGCCGCCCACATGGACTTCACTGACATTTCCGTCATAGGACAAAAAGCTAGGCTGATCATGAAAGCTAGGTTATTCACTGTACTAGGGAACGAACTGAAGCAGTTTGTACCCTCGCCCGTTTTAAACGATAAAAGTACCCCTTTTAAACGATAAAGTTACCTGGATAGGATATTGGAATTAATTTGACACAGTAACAGGCAAACTAAGAGTTAAATTGCTTTAGCAAAAATGAGTTATCAAATAGAGGGCAACTGATGACAGGAACCTCGATTATTTGGGAAGAAGACCAACAGCTTGATTCATTTGCGCCGTTAAGGTTTGGAGGACACCTTAACGTAGTTTGAGCGAAATATCATTTCACCTATGAATCAATGATTTTCATCTCATTTTAAAGAAAAAAAGCTCACCTTTCCAATAACATCAAATATTTAGTCCCTTACCGCACTACTTTCCGAGATATTTGCCAAAAATACCAGCCCTTTTACATGGGAAATGGTACGCGTATGCACTCCGGAAAGAGCTTTTTTAAAACATGAGGAATTTCTAACATATTTTCACCGCAGCAAATTCTTCGGTATCAAAAAAAGCCTTCCGTTTTGAAGGAGATTCAAACGCACCGCGCGAATAAAATGAGTCAAGTTAAAGAATTATTTAGATATTTTCATGTAATTACTAGCAATTTCTGTGACATAAAACTATGTTACTGCACTATTAATAATGCAATATTTAATTTGTGTGTCCTCCAGCTGGTGAAATTAAAACGTATAACTCGAATGTGATCTCTATTATAATTAAGGAACTATCTCGCTCAAACTAACTTAAGGTGTTGTTGACCGACAATTAACATAAGGCGCCTTAGGATCCGTAGTTTAACATCGCTTCGGACGGACGGAGTACTACTCACGAAGAGCTCTCCGCTTGGTAAACAAGTGAGGATCAGTGCTCCACTGGAAATCCACTCCTGCCGGTATTCGAAACCGAGTCGTTTGGGGGGGGGGAGGGGTAGGAAGCCAGTACCCCACAGGGGCCTCCACGCCCACTCAATCTGGTCGCCGACCGAGACCATGCGTAAGGATGCGAGGAGAAGTTAGCTGAAGATGCGATGTGTCGCACATAGGGCTGGGCGGTTTTCCAATATATATTGGTTCCAATATCAATAATTTTTAATATTGGGATACCAAAATCACAATTTTGGAACGACCAATACCAATATCCTGTATTGGATATTGGCGGTCGGAAAAACCAATGTTTTTAATTGGAATGTTGTGTATTGAAGAAACAATATTTGCAATTGTAATATTGAATATTGGATTACTAATGTTAAAAATTCAAGTATTGAATATTGGAACCCGGCGAGGAGGGTGGTCGGAGAGCGCCCTAATCATTGAAAACAGACGGCGCGCGTGGCACTCAGTGCAGCACTCTCTTTCCACCATTATCCATAGCAATAACTGGGGAAAAGAAGCTTATATTGGTTTTCTTGTTTTATTAACAGACTTTCACGTATTTAATAAAGTCCCTTTTTCCAAGTAACCCCCCTCCGTTCTAATACACGTCTGCCACATTTTTTTTTGTTTTTTTACCTGTTAATATTGTTATGTTCAATATTTTCCGATATACCAATATTTCACGTTTTCATTATCTCCAATATTACAATATTTCAAATATTCCAATATGTCAATATTTTCCAAGATTAAATAGCCCAATGCATGTTATTGATATCGGTCCATTTTCAATATTTTAAGGCTTTGTATATAGATATTGGCATTCAAATACCTCCCAGCCCTACAAGTCGCACACATTCGACTGCAGTGGAAGGAGGGTGGGAGTGGAGAGTTGGATGTGGAGGGGATGAGAAGAGGTGCGACGGGCGGAGAGGGGGACAAACGACGAAGTGGTCGGGACGGTTGGGGAGGGAGGGGACCGGGAAAAGGCAGCGAGGAAAGATGGAGGAGCGGGAGAGGTGGGGGTGAAGACCGTGATGAGGGACAATAATGAACGGACGGGGGTGAGGATGGAGGCTGAGCGCAGATGAAGGAGGGACTCAGGGTAATGGCAGAAAGAATGGGTTTCTACGGTCATTTCGACGTCAGATGTCACCTCTCCCTCGTCACCTCATCAACACTATCATACTATCATAAAATACCATATAATCATGCCGCTGCAGAACCGTTAGATGTAAAATGTCATTTTTTCCACGCACAATAAGTTACCATAATAGTTGATAGATCAGTTCTAGGATACATTGACTCTGACTAGGTAAAATGGGTTTCCACTTTTGCTAAATATCCTAACATCATTATTAGTTACTTGCCGGAACCTATATTCACACTTATCATGGATTCGCAATGACTTGTATTAGGAATATTTCGACCTCAATTTACTGATCTTCTGGTCTTCTAGATCTTCTAGACCATTCACTCCAATAATCACTGGTTCCTGTGTGCAGCTCGCCATGATTTTCAGAGGTATTCACACATGGCGAAATTCACGGCAGATAGCCAATCAGCATGGAAAAATCCGTACTGGTAAGAATGAAAAGACGATAGTAAATTTCCACACTGTTTTAATAAGCACTGACTATGGTTTCGACACTTTATGTCATTCTCAAGGTATTACTCACATAAAGTGTCGAGACCATGGTCGATGCTTATTACAGTGTGGAAATGATTATAACAGTGTGGAAATTTACTATCGTCTTTTCATTATTACCAGTACGGATATTGAATATTTCCACAAAGTTACGCCTGAAACTCTTTCATGAGCATGGATAAACTTAGGAATATTTTGAGGGAAACGATGCACTAAAAAGCTTCTTTTCCAAACTTACATTGCTCAAGTACCGTTCAGCATCGGCAGCAAGTATACTCATCTGATGATGCTCAGTCACAGCTAAACCGCTGACATGCATTGAAGTTAAAGTGGACTAAATGTCACAGATGAAGCACAAAGAGAGCAAATTACAGGATAACAAGATTAATTACGACCAAGGTTTCTGTGGTTACAGCAGATTTTCATCATCATTCTGATTATGCTGTGACTAGAGAAGCCTAGGTGGTAACAAATATAGTACTCGTGGAATATCCTCAATTTGTGATACACCAGTGATGTATCGTTCCCACACAATTTCGTCTGAATCTTCCGAATTTGACTTAAGTAAATGCCAATCAATAGGTCCTCAGGTGAGAAAGTAAAGGAGAGGTGCTTCTTCGCTCTGGTTAGGCCACACCTCGAATACGCTGCGAGTATTTCGGACCTGGTACAGCAAGATTTAACAAAAAAAATTAGGGAAATGCAGGGGAAAATTGCGCGCTTCTTTGAAAACTTCAACGAGCGAACACATGGTTACCAGTTTCTCAGCTTACCAGTTTTTTCCGCGGAGGGATTAGATTGGGAGACGTTAGAGACTAGGAGGATGCGCGCTAGGCTTGTTGCTTGAGAAATTCAGAACAAGAGTGTTTCAGGTCGACGCAAAGGATATCATTTCGACGCCACACTACATCATTAGATCCGACCATTGTGATAGAATGAGAGAGATGCATTGCCGAACAGATAGGTACAAAAATTCGTTCTTTCCACGCACAATAAGCGACCATAATAAACCGGAGTTCCACGTAAAACACATCCATATACATTTCACCATTTCACCTCCCAAAACCTCATCCTTTACACCTTTACACGGCTGGTGTCCTCACACCCCCGCCACAAGCCCACGCGGTGGATCGCAGGGCAGTGTGTAAATGTTGATGCGAATTCAGATCAATCAATTAACAGCGATTAATATTCAAGTTGAAGCGTATTCCTTGGATATGTGTATGTTTTTATCTTAACTGACGAATCAAGAATTGGAGCCGGGACTAAGGTATTTCCTATGGTGGATGGTATCATATTTTGTTGAATCTTGAGACCAGCTTGGATGGCGAGAGGAGAACAAAGGCGCTGGACCCCGCTCGTTTACATCCGTATGCTACTTGCCAGCCTCCGCAAAGGCGTGTGACAGGAGGCAAGAGGACGCCTGCCATAAAAAGGAAGGGTGTCGGAAAAATGAATTGCGCACGGGAGAGCGACGATTGGCAAGGTGTGCTTAGGTGGAATCAATGTCTCCATCTGCTCCCCTTGTGCTCGCGAACTCTGCGTGGGAAGATAGAGCTCTTGAGTATATCTGTTCGTCTGTGAATTTGTCTTATTTTACCGCTTTTATCTGTCCAACAGACGTGGCGGGCGGGTGAGAATACCCTCAGTGACCTGAAACTCGAGGTATGAATTCATCTAGCAGCATTGTCTTAAAGTGAACCCTTCGAGTCTCTAGCGGCTAGCGACCCAGTCCTTCTAATAGTCATGCCAGCCTTCCTGTATGCTCGTGGAAATTTACAGCCATTGCTCATGAGTCACACATTCAGATGTCATCAAGTGAGCCCAATGTTATTCTATTAGGTGGTAGAAAACGACAGATAATATCATAATTATAAAAGGCGAATACTTTTTCATGGATTGGTAACCCCTTAATAACCATTTCACCATCAACAGAAATACAATCCTACACACATTAATGGTTCCAAATTAATTTTTAAAATATTTAAGTGAGTTATTTATGCCGATGGCCACAGATTACATAAGACAAGCTGAAGCTATTGAGGATATTGGTAAAAATTCAAAGATGAAAGCACCCCCAATCAAGAGGGCCTATTTCAGTTTTAATCATCAATCAAGCAGGCTATGGTTGATGAACTAGAAGAAAACGACCAGACATAATAATACATATTAGAATAGAAATTGACTGATAGATTGGTAAACGTACTGAGCATACATTATCCACTGTTAAAGCTTAAATATTGTACAATGGAATCGAAAGATATCATTTGAGCCCATCCAATGTCCTATCCATACCCTTGCATATCCTGAACACCGCCAAATTACGTGCGTATTCAAGTGATGGCACCTATATGTTATATGGTATGCTGAGCATAATAAATTACCAGTTCAGTTACGTGTGCTCTGGCAGGGTTTAAATTTGAGTAACGGGAGGACTTAGCCGGCCACAATAGCGAAGAAACGTTAACTATGAGCGCAGAAGCTTAAATCAAAAATAACTTTTTTATCATTAAATCAATTCAATCACAACCCAATCCTTATTCAAGGCAACTGGGCAAGGAAAAGGTTATTTTGTAGTCTCACGTATGATCGTCGTCCAGGAAAAAACATAAAATTCTTCGCAATAATCTATTCAGCTGACAAGATGACTCCAAATTACATATTTCTCCGCTGTAATTTACGCTAGCCTAGCGTTTATTTATACATTGACTTAAATTGCGAACTAATTAAAACATATCACTGAGATACAAAATTCTTGTTAATGAATTCTGGCAAATTAAATCAATATCTGGCATCTTTAAATCAATATATCGGTATCTTTCACGTGGTTTCCGTCCTCTAAGTAACTACTGCTAAAACTAAGTAGGCGACAAACGATTGACTACCTTCAAGACCAGTTTAAACGATGCATGTACAAACATACTTATTACGGTAGATTGTCGAGTGTGCTACTTCAAACTTGCATCGTGCAAACACTTCAACTGGCGCGAATGCGCGAACACATGTATATACACAAAACAGCCCCTGTTCCACTTCTGTGAATGTGCTCTCGCAAATGTTCACGCATTCACTCGCGCGGACGCATGCTTCAGTATGTTGGCCCTGCCATGTGCAAAGATTTCATAGGGCACAACATATTCAATAACGTATTTTTAATCCGCGAATATCAACCGGCAGAGAAGCTTGCACGATACCAGTTGTACAACATGACGTGGAAGTGATGGAAATGCGGCGTAGTGACAGTCTCAAACGAACGAGCCCTCCGGAAAGCTGGAGAGAAAGGAAGTATAGTGAATACTCTATGCAGCAGGAGAAGTCAACTCATTGGACGCTCACTCTGACAAAAACCCACTTGAAAACAATAACAAAAAGAACAGTATATAAAAAGAAATACCGGTAGTGACTACGCATGGAATGACTCAGGCGCACAATTAGGGACGTGAAAGTGAAGACAAAGATGAAGCGGGTCGAAGTAAAGACACATGATTCAAGTGTTGCAGCAAACAAACTCTCGCACTGATAACAGCTAACAGTATTGGCGTACTAAACTCTGCATACATCAACGTCTTGTTACGACTATTTTTAAGGCTTATTACTCATCAAATTTCACGGCGGGTGATTATTCAGTACACTTGGTATTTTTTTCCATGACATATTTGTGCAACAACCATCTTATTCATACCTTATAATTTCCACTAAAATCAGTCACGCAAAATTTTCCAGAGTCAGAATGGCAGGACTAAAGACGTTAAGGTGGTTGAAGAGATCTTCGTTAATGTTCAGATTTGCGATTAGCCTTCCATCATGTTCTTCCAATTAATATGTTGAGGTAAACGCGATAAAAACTGCAAGTTACCGATTTTGTTTCTTGGCAATTCAATGCCATTTTAACACTTGGCCATATGACATTTAACATATATTTCTAAATTATCCGATCCAATTTGCGCCGATTTCCCTTAAACGGGAAATAATTTCATATAATTATAGTGGAGACTGACAAATATCGAGGTATCATACCGAGTAAAAAAACACGTATTTTCACTTAATGATTCGCTTAAATTTCGAATTCCACGCAGTAAACCTGAGTCTTAATAATTCCTAAATTAAGGGGAAGAGTTTTAAAATATAAAACTTATAACATTTACATTACCTAATCCATGCACGATGATTTCCACCGAAAAAACAGACATACGTAAGTGGAGTAGCGGTCCAAGAATTTTTTCGATTTCGTTGAAAGGTTATTAAATTGTACACTCATTGACGCAAGATTAAAGCTCCCGCCACCTAAAGAGGCGCGTGACTCCGGCCAATTACACCCGATGAAAAAAGACACGTCTCTGAGGGACGAGTGCGGGAGCAGCAGTCGAATCCGTCTCCGGGGCAAGCGCGGAGATGACATCCCGACTCCACGTCGCGCCAGGCCGTCCACTCCGTCGCATTATCTCGACTCCGCCAACCCCGCGACCCAGCCGCGCAGACAGCGTCCGGTCGGGAACGACGGAGGGCACGCTCGCCACCGGCAAAGGAGGACTTTCCGGAGCATTCGAAGCCGCCATCTCCCCGAGAATAGCATAACGAATGGAGAACGCCTCGTCCGAAAAAAACTAGGCATTTTCTGTCGAACTAATGTACAATTTTGCGACTTTCGAGCTCATTTCATTGATAAGCTATGTAGGCCTCCCGTTTAATTTTCAAGATAGTACAACGGTCCGCCATGGTAGAGAAGTGGTTCCCGCTCGATCACCGTATTTACGTCGAGGTACGTCAAACTGACGTATTACCACCCCGAGGCGTTTTAGTGCAATCAGCATCGAGGGTTTATGATGGTAGTTGAAATTAACCATAGGAAGGTTTTTCATAGGAGGCTTCACTGATTTAATGCTTAAATTATTATTCCATCTTAAAAAAATTTAGTTTACGAGAGCCTCCGTTTTTGCCAGTTAACGAATGCATAGTTACAGGTAAGGATAATGGGGATTGGATGGAATGGGTCAGAAAGAATATAAAATGCACGCTCCGGAATGGCCAGATATGGAAATGGTGTGTTTAATTGATTGTGAATTGATAGGAGAAAGAATTGGTCAATTGGCGAGGTAGACTTAAGATAGAGGAGTGATCGGTGTCATGGAATCCAGTCGGGCGAGACAGTCATGATTGACAGTGGTGGATGAGACTCTTCAGAGGAGGAATATTAAGTCTTAAGAAGAGGAGAACGGAAAAAAACAAAATCGAGATCGTAACTGAAGAAACGTTGTTCGCAGGGTTGAAGCAGTATGGAGGAAATTGTCAAAACAGCCATTTTCCTTGGCTTAATATTTTTTTATGTTTGACTGGGTTTGTCCCAAAAGAGAACAAAGAGATTAGAGTGCATGCTAAATTTAAAAAAATGTTAGACATTAAAGGCGACACTGAATGGCTTTGTACGTCTCCGCCGATCCCAGGAATCCAAAGGCAGGCGAGGGGTTGAATTTTTTTGAAATCATTTACATCTTTTTCTAAGCTGAGAGTAAGTATGCTTGAGTGAATTTGAGCCAGTATTCTAGGCACAACGTCAATGGTCGGGCCTTTTTGACAATGCAGACAACAAAAGGCAGAGGCGAGACGGGTGCGCATGTAAGATAAGTTTTTATAATGTTCACCGATTGATGCGAAATCAGGTGGGCTATTATGCAATTGAAAAGCGTCGAGTATACGACGCGCGATTCCATCGGTTCCCCTCCTTATCTACGCCACGGAAACAAAATGTCAAAGCGTGCTCTCCTCTGGTGGGGGGAGGAAATGAGCTGATTCACCCGTTGGGGGGTTGGGAGTGGAGGCGGGAGTCATCGGAGCGGACGCGGCACCAAGCAACCGACACCAAAACACAACACCACGAGCCTCGGCACCACTAACGACGTCCCCACGGCGTCCATAAGGGAACAACGACGATCATATAAGCTCCCCATCCGTCCCGCGGCGCAGCGGGCATATCAATCAGCCCTCCTCGCCTTTAACATTCGAAATGAGACAGGAGGGGGCGGGTCGAGGGAGGTGGCCGGCGGGGATGCTGAGACCCCGCGCACCACCATGCCACTGCGGCCCGCGCACGCCGAGGAGAAGCCGGGCACCGCCCCCTCCTCGAAAGACCAACGGGAGGAGCGGGACTCGTCCGAGAAGGACTCACCCTGAGCCGCGGCCTCGTGCACCATGAGCAGCAGCGGTGGCAGGAGCATCAGCAAGGGGAGCGGGATGGCGCGAACCGCGCCGCCGGTGGCCATGCCGATCTACCACGTGCACCACTCGCGAAACACTGTCACCACACCGCCGCGACAAACGCACCACTCGCACGGGACCAAGGCGACCCTCGCGTTCCCGACGACCGCAGCTGACTAAAGTTGGCCGCCTTCCCCAGAGAGCCTTCCCTCCACCACTCTGCCTCCCCCCCACCCCACTGTACCCTCCCCGCCTCCATCGCTCCTCAGTAGTGCGCGCGGCCCCCGCGGCCCCCTTCCCGCCCCCTCAGGCGACGGCGGACGACGTGTGGGAAGCTGCCACTGCTTCCCCCGGAGTGCCGGTGGTGGGGGCGGCGGATTTGCTGGAGTGGGCAAGTGTGAAATGATAAGCAGGGTGGATTGGGGGGGCGGGGGGGGGTGGGAGGAGGGGTCAGCGGGCAGGGACGGCCACGGCCGGCGGGGACAAGGCGCGGGCCCTCGGCCTCCCCCGACCCCTTCCTCCGCCATATCGCGCGCGCCGCCTCGCTGCGTTTTTTGTCCGAAATTCTTTTCCGGGCGGATGCTCCCATTGCCGCCGTCGACGTTTCCGGACTGGCACTTCCGACTCCCACCGGGAGGCTGCCTCCCCCCCCCCATTCATCCGACACGCCTCCCCACCCTCCGCTTGCGACGAAAATATGAATTGATTCGATTACTTAATTCTTTTCTTCACCTCCGTCTTTCATATTGCAGCATTGGTGTGTGCATTTTCACTTGCTCTTCGCCAAAAATCATCATCAGATTTCTTTTTTTTTGTTTTTGTTGTTGTAAAAACATTTGGATAATTGCTCTATCATTAGGTTGTCCGCCAGAATCACAGTCTAATTATCCCTGCCATGATATCACAATAGAAGTTTTTGTTCACTTTCCACAGAATTTTATTCACCGACCAAGGTTTCGACTCGAGCTATGTCATTTTCAAGGTACAAATTTTTATTGTGAGATCATGGCATCTGTACTCCATTTCCAAAACATATCGCCTGATACGCCAAACTTAACTAATTATGCTTCTTTTTTCTCGCAAATGATTCTTTAACGACAATAATTCGTGATACTGTATCACAAGTCTCCATATTTAACTGAGTTCGATATGATTCCACGCTTTACTGCACTAACCGATCCATGTTTCAGCATGTTATGCCATTTTTCACATAGTTTCCAACATTATGTGCCATTTTCGCCTTGTAACTGGCATGACATGTGGAAATATGGGTTGGTTTATGTAAGAAAGGGTGCAATCATGCCGAGTACACTGAAGAGAGTGAAAGATTTCCACAGGGTAACGCAGGAGAGTGGCTCATCAATCAGAAAATTAAGAGCGGAAATGTGAATTTCGGACCATAAATTTGTGTCCAAACTTTGCGCTTACCCATTGCAAAAAGAATGTTATTAAAAATTTACGCGTAACTTGCATAGGGATGAGACGGCCATCCCTTAAGTTATTTCAGTTGATTCGTTATGTCCGTGATCCCTATTTCAAACCTTGTGCAAAAGCGCCCAGACCTCTCGTCACAATATGTGAATCTTGGGCAACGCTCAATGAAATTGAGTCCAGCACATGATTTTCTCAACCTGGCGAAGTTCCAATATTTCTCATTGTTTTCCAATCCTCTTTGAAATTTTTAAATCCCTTTTATGATGTTTGTAGCGCTAATTGTGAGTCATCGTGTGCACATTTTAGTAACTTTTCAAGTAAGTCGAAACAAAATTCCTGGACCACTCTTCACGTAAGTGAATTTTTGTATGTGTTGTAAATAACTTTACATGGCGCAAGAATTATATTTTAAAATTGCTCTCTCAATAAAAGCGGTAATAACTTTGGTTTACTGCTCGGAATCGGAAATCTTAGTGGCCGTCAATAAGTAATAACTAAACCGGATGTAGATAGGCGTTTTTATTGTCATGGTACCTTGATATTAATTAGGAACCGTAATAATAATTTGAAACGTATGCTTTCGCTTATTGGGAAATATCGGCACAATGTAATCGAAAAATTTCGAACCATATGTCAAGTTCCATAAGGCTACGTGTTAAAATAGAATTAAATTGCTAAGCAACCACATCGTTGACGTGTATCTTTTTACACTTTTCTCTGCACTTATTACTAATATGAGCACGCATGCTAATTTTCACGCAATTTTGTTCAAAAAAAGGAAAATCGCTCCAGCTACCCGCTTCAGCAAATGGTTTTCTGCCAATGGAATGATTTTTTAATAGTGACAAAACTCAGTCACCGTCCTTCTCCATATGTACCACAGCCGGTCCAAAAATCACGATCAAGTTGCTGCGCTTTAAACTTGACCAGAAATTAAGGTTGGAGCCACATGTTTTAGGTACTCTCGGTAAACTTTCTAAGGCAGTGTATATGTTGCGTAAACTTGAATTATTGATCCCGAAAGAATACCTCACTTCTGTATACTTTGCCTTGTTTCACTGCCATATCATGTACGGCATTGAATTATAGGGTCATTCCTCACCCGCCATAAGTTTATTTAGAATGCAATAAAAGGCTGTTAGAGTCATTTCTTCCCACCCAAGGAACCACTGCAAGCCTCGGTTTATTAAGCTGGGTATTTTGATTATACAGCCTTTATATTCACAAATGCCTATGCAATGTAAAGGAAAATCTTAGTTCCTTTAAGACCAGAGCCAGCAAACATTTTCATTTCACCAGAAACAGGGATACTCTCGATGTGCCTTATTGTCGAGTGTACAAAACCAGTAATTCATTTTATATCTTAAAAATATTTCTTTTCAATCGATTGCCTCCTGAGACGAGTCATCTGAGTGCATCAACATTTAAAACTGTTGTACAATCCTGGCTTCTAGGAAAGTCCCTTCGTTCGATTAATGAACACATTGAGTGTGACAAACTCGAATTACATTGCTCAAGTGTAATGTACTTATTGCCTGTATAGAACTCTGTCTGTACCATCATTTGTTATCGTTTTTCCTTTGCCGTGTATTTATTTTACTTTTTTGTATTTGATGAGGACTATTGCACGACTGTGTTTAACGTCCAACAAGGATTAATATTATTACTTCATTATTCTCGAATCTTTTACCTCCCTCCCTACCATCTGCAATTTCTAGTCCTCATCTACCTCCGTCACACTCCCCCGACATTCAGCCCTCAATCAGTAACCATCACTTCTCGTCCTCCACCCACTCAATTGCCTCCCCCAGTGAATGACCTCACCTACAAAAAAATAATTATTACTGCGAAAAACTACTTCTCATATCATCTTGATGGAGGCTTCCACGGAGTGGTTTTGTTGAAGCAGCTGAATTTCAGGGATATCTTCCCCGTGGTATAATCTTCTTTGTAAATGCCTTAAAACAATAACCAAGGTCCGTCAAACTTACATACCTAATGGACCGGTTTTTTTCATTAAGGTTTCAAACCTTACAATTAAAAAAATTAATTAAGTAACGTACTTAATTCTAAATATACATATCGTTTAT
Organism: Ceriagrion tenellum; assembly: GCA_963169105.1. Taxonomy (NCBI): domain Eukaryota; kingdom Metazoa; phylum Arthropoda; class Insecta; order Odonata; family Coenagrionidae; genus Ceriagrion; species Ceriagrion tenellum. The sequence continues at coordinate 16,452,959 of OY720638.1, forward strand.
TAAATGACGCACGCTAAAATATTGCGCGGGTTCACCTATTATTTTGTAAATTAATGGAAAAGTAGAATAATCGCGCGGAACCGTATCGAGATTTTAAAGTCGAAGATATGAAATCACGAATAAAAACATTTTTATATAACTAGGTGCTTATACGAAATTTATCACGCACAAATATTGTGCTGCTAACGTACTCACTATACGTTAAATTTCCCCATGGATGGGCAACACATTCCCTCTCCTTTCCACTACTAGCCTGTCAGGCGTCTTCGATTGATACCTCCCGCCGCTAAAGAAAAAGAGAAGTATCAGGCTTGGTAGGGTGGAAAGAATTCATCATAACGGATGAGAATTACCTTACTCTCATTCATTATTATCCCGCTATTATCATAATGCATCCCAAGTTACTATCAAAACTAATAATATAAAAAATATATACATACAACTATGAAACTTTTAATAGTTTTAATGTCAGATCACACCTGTCCCTCCTCACACACTGCTACACCTGCAACGGCCGGGGGAAAATTTACATAATAGGAACTTAGAATTTCGAACTACATCTCAAACTAGTCATTTAACCAGACCTATGAGCGCAACAGGCGTGAATATCCATTTCAACTCCATGAAATTGTCTTTAAATTGATATTCCTGCCTAAGTAGCGAGACTCCATTGGTGTAAAGAGAGAAAATGCACGATTTTAGAGCTATAATCGCTATCAAATACTTAATACAATGAAGCGTATAAAAAACTAAATAATGGAGTAGAATAATTGATTCTTCTAGCCGTGCAGAGAGGAAAACTTCCACCAAATATGCTTAGTGCGATAAATTTTCGTAAGCAATCATAGGAAGAAACAAAAGCACCGGATTACATGCTTTTCTTATGTGATTAACATTAACACTAATAAAGGTAAAAGCAACCCCTCACAATTAGATTCCGACAAAATCCTTACTTAGCGCAATCCTTACTTACAATGATAGAATTAGATTTCGATAAAATCCTTACTTAGTGCAATCCTTACAATGATGGGAATATTTCCTAAAAATATCATCTTTGACACCAGCAGTTTAGATTTATGTTGATGTGACATTCAATCAATCAGCCGGCCAGCATATCCACATTTAATAGAAAGATTTACACCCAAGAAGAAAAAGTATTTCTTTTGTGAAGAAACGGTCGGAATAATTTTATTTTACAAATATAACTTAGGATTTTTGTTAGGTGCCCTGAAAAAAATTTGTACTACAAATCTGATAACAATTCTGTAACTTTTTTTTTTTCATATTTTGGCCACCTTTAAGAGTTCTACCCACTGTCGATGTTCCGACGGTAGAGTCGAACATCGTCTTGATAGTATTCATTTTTTCAACCTGACTACGATAGACGACTTGTTCCTCGAAACATCCGCAGAAATAAAATGCTGGACATAGAGGAGAGCCTAATTAGACTTGACTGTAAAGCTACCATTTATGAAACCAGATTTATTAGAGCACTTCGTTTATATAGAAAAATAACAAATATTACTTCATTTATTGATTTCTCAATCATAATATTGATTGAACACAGCCCTCCACCATTTCCTATCTAATCTTGAGTCCCTTACCTTCTGGTATATCTTCCTATGTACTTTCCTCTTTATTTGATCCATGAACTTATTCCTGGGTCTTCCTTTGGGGACTTTTCCTTCTATTTTACCTCCAATTATGTTCTTCAAAAACCCACCCAGTCCAATCCATCTTGTTCTTCTTTCCTCTATGGTGTTCCATATGCTCCTTTCCTCTTCTACTCTTTCTTAAACTTCATCATTTCTTCTTTTAACGTCCATTTTATCTTCAGCATCATGCTTCCGATCCATAGAGTGCCATGATCCACACGAATGTTTTCATACATTGTCTCCTGATTTGCAGTCCTATCTTAGCACAGCACCTAAGCACAGCAGTTATCTTTTGCCTATGAACGCCTTCTTAGGTTGAGCTATTCTCCGCTTGATGTCGGATGAACTTGTGAAGGAATCCATTTTCTCTAATTTCTTTCCTCTCAGGGTGACTTCTGCACTCATCTTCTTTCTTGCGCATGCTAGGATTTTAATCTTCGTCTTACTAATTTTCGTGTTGTATTCTTGGAGTCCATGACGTTTAGTGACCTTTGAAGATCCTCGCGATTCCCAGCTATGACTGCGATATCATCTGCGAAGCGGATCATGTTTATTTCTTCTCCGTTTATCTTTATTCATTATCTCCGTTCATTCCAATTTCTTGTGATGCTCTCATGGCCTCCTACAAGTACACGTTGAACAGTGCTGGTGAGAGATTGCATTCTTGTCTTACTTCTTTGTTAATTTTTGCTTCAATCTGACCTCCGTCTCTCATTTGCATTGTAATGAGTTGCTTCCTGCGTAGTTGGTAAATTATTCTTCTGTCGTTGTAATGCTGTCCGAGTTTTTCCAGTAGTCTGAACATCTCATTCCTCTCAACATTGTCGAAGGCTTTCTCCACGCGCACGAGTGCGACATACAATGGCTTGTCGACATGTATTTTTCTCTCTATCATTACTCACAAGTAGAGTTTGACCTCCGTGATACCCCTGTTCTTCTTAAATCGAAACTGGTTTTCCATAATGTTGTCTCCAATTTTCATTTCTTTTCATCGGCTTATTATTCGTGCGAGTACTTTTGATGCAAGTGACACTAGACCCAAGGTTCGGTGATTCTCTCATCTCTCAGTCCTTGTCTTCTTCGGATCCGCAATCATTGCGTTCCTCTGGAAGTGCTTCGTATTGGTTGATATTTTTTATTATCTCGTTCAAGTCATCCTTGGTTTTATTCCGAACGCTTTAATGATTTCTACGATTATATTGTCTAATCCAGGTGCTATGTTTTATTGAGATCTGCTACAGCTCTACCGTATTCATTCCTCATTATGAATGAGCCCCAGTCTTCCTCATCAACTTCGCTCTCGTCATTCCATAGGCTTTCATCCAGCGGCGACGGTCCCAGGTAGAGTAATCCCATGTATTTCTACCATCTAATCTCGGCATCTTCATCTTCTTGCAATACCTTCACGTTCGCATCCCTGATGTTACTGACACTCGTATTCCTCTCTCTGAATTTTTCTTCACTAGCTTGTATGCTGTTTCGGTATTTCTTCTCTTCATGTTTTCGTTGACCTCTTCGCAGCAGCTTTCGATCCAATCCTCCCTAGCTTTCTTGCATTCTCGGATGACTTCGTTCCTCAGCTCCTTATAGAGGGTTGCCTCACCTTCGTTTTTGGGGTTCTTGTATTTTCTTCTTTCTTCTATTAGTTTCCTAATCTCCGTCGTTATCCATGGCTTCTTCGCGTTAGCCGTCTTACTCACCAGTTGCTCCCCTGCTACTTTCGCGATTTTCCTCTTCACCTCATCTCATTTTTCTCCGTTACCCATTTAATGTATATTTTATAGTTTCTTGTCGACTGCCGTGGTGAGTCTTTCGCTGTTCCCTCCAGCCAGTATTTTTGTGTCCGACCTTGGTTCTCGTTTTGTCTTCTTGATTTGTTTGTATTGATTGGGGCCGTCCATGAGCAGTAGGTTGTGGTCACCGCATGTATCTGCACCGGGATAGCTCTTGTAGTGCTTGAATTTGTTCTTGTTTCTGACTCTGTCAAGTATGTAGTCTATTTTGTGTCTGGGAATATCACCTGGTATCATCCATGTGTACCTCTTACGCGGATGATCCTCGAAGCGAGGGTTAGCTCCTACCATATTCCCCTCATAGCAGGACTCTACCAGTCTTTTTCCCTTGGCATTTCATTTTCCTTGTCCAAAATATGCTACACTATTTCCTTCTTTTCCCTCTCCTACCACTGCGTTCATGTCTCTCATGATAATAAGGCTGTCTTTCCCCTTCACTACCCCGAGGACTTCTCCAATTCTCTCATACGCTTCTTTTATTTCTTCTTCCGTACGGCTAGACTTCGGTATGTAGACCTGTACGATCATTGTGTCCGTCGGTTCTCCTTTCAGCTTCACCATTAGAATCCGTTCGCTCTACTACCAACCTGACTTCACTCTCCGGCCCCTTTCTTTCTTCAGTAGGAATCCTGCACCTGCAATTCTCCGGTCGTCTCCTGAATATATCACTTGGCCAGCCAGAAAATAATTTTTTCCGTCGCTTGTTTCAAACATGCGACCCTTGTAACGGGAGTCGAACATGCTACCACTGGTCCAAACCGGACCTTTATTACTTATCTTTCACGAAGTTTCGATTCGATAGATATTAGCCAATGATGACTCTAAATGAAATTGGAGTGAACTTGAAATATAGAGCGTTAATAAAACGGCTCTACGGTCGAAGAAGATGAGGCTGACGAGATTACTCTTTGATGTTGGTTAGTTAACAGCTAGTGTAGCTGATTAATTCATGTGCAGCCTAATGAATGTTACTAAATCTGCGAACGCCATGTTTTACATGTTCCCTGCACGACCCTTATGTCACGTTTTCATAATTACATTATAGATTTCTTTAGTAGTTTCTGTACTGGTGCACCGCATGGGTGCCAAACACCCTTGTGGTGGCTTTCGGGGTAATAAATAGATGTAGATGTACTTTTTTCCCCTTTCTACTAGCTCTCGTCTCCGAAAATGACAGTTTCATCATCGCTGGAAAGAGAATGAAGAAGGTTAGCCAGGGCAGATGGGCCTTAGTAACCGCAATAACAGGAGTGAGATTACTCAAGAAGGTCTTGGTCAGAGAATCGTCATTTTTTTCGATGGGGTAAACAATCTCCTCTTCCTGAGACCATGGCTGATGTTTTCCGTCTCAAAGAACTCCCTGGAGCTTTCGATTACAGACGGAAATCGTTTCGGATTTAATAGCGCGTGTTTCAAATCCCCTAACCTGGCATGGCACTCTTTGCCGTGGCTCATTTACTGGTCAATTTCTCCATTTAACTGCATATTTTTTATAGTAAAAATGCTGTATTCTATGGGATGTTAATACCAATGTTTCTATCGCAAAATAAGGGCGATAGTCGTATTTTTTAAAAGAAAATTACCATCATAAAACTTATGCTCAACTCATGTTTTCTGATAAATATTTAAAATTAAAATCGAAACTGAAGCTAAACTAAAATGATGTAGAATTATGTACAGTTAAGTAAATGAGGCAAAGTGGAATGCCTGCGACCGTCTTAGTGTATTCCTTTCCTTCTGTTTTACTTCTTCAGGGGCTCGACCGATGCTGAAATACACACGGTCTTCATAAGAGTATTGTTTCATCCGGTTTCCCTTTGGTTTATACTATTGGTTTTGTGGGCGGTTTTTCCTCTGTAGCGTCATTTAATTACTTCGAAGAAATCTATTTTATTCGTAGTGTACCAATAGATATATTTACCATGTATTAAAAAACCTACGACACATTGTGTATGTTTCATGCGGTTTGTTGCTCTGACTTCATTATATGTAGAAAAACACGTCAAACATATGGAATGACTGCTTCGCGAAGTCGTGAATAATGGCACCGTTTGAGGCACATTTTTATTCATATCCATTTACGAGGCAGGTTTTTGTTAAGTAAGTACCGTTTTAAAATAAATAAGAGACAAGTATACTTTTCTAAAAAAAATTTTATAAATGAAAACCAGTACCTTAATCTAATTTTCTACATAATTTTCACTAATATTATGACACCTATTGCACCGTAGATCCCGCTTTTGACTCCCATCCTCATAGAATTCTGCCGCCTGATTCGACAACCACTGCAACATGATCGTTTTGACCTCACCATCGTCGTCGTGGCGCTGACCACCCAGATGCATCTCCAAATGCAAAAACAGGTGGTAGTCACTGGGCGCTAGATCGAGACTGTACGGAGGGTGATCATGTTATTCCCAGCCAAATGATCCGATGAGATCTTGAGTTTGATAAGCCGTGTGTTGATAGGCATTGTCATGGAGCAAAATGATCCCCTTACTCAGCATGCCACGCCTTTTTATGCATTCTCTAAATGCTATAACCAATTTCCGTACCATCCCATCGCTCATAACGATTTTTCCATAAACTTCACTGAACTGACAATGAATTTCAGCCGCTTCCACGCGTTAAGAAAACGAAAAAATATAGCGCGTATTTCACAGTCAGCGGGGTTCTCAATCGGCGGAGGAATTTTAAATACTCACAAACAAATATTAACACGGTCAAGTGTTTCCGTAATGGCGTCTGTGGCTTCCTAACAGATGTAGGTACTCGGCGCTTAGAAAACGGTACTTACTTAAAGAACACGCCTCGTTATAAATACGCAAAAAATAAAAGGGTCTGATAATGATTGAAACGCAGAAAGAATGAAAAAGCTGAAATAAAAAGCTGAAAAAGTCAAAAGAATGAGACGTCCAACCCTTAAAATGTTAAAAAATGTATCAGTTTTCAACATGAATATATTGTTTTTTCATCTCAATGTGTACTCCCCTAGGTTTAGTTGTTTCAATTGTAATGCAGATTGTCAATTTTCACACAAACAGGGTTGATTGATTTAAATCACAATGAGATCTATATGGTTGATTTTTAAGAGTCAAAAAAGGAAACTATACGTTTATAATTTCATTTTTATTTCTTTGTAAATACATAAGAGTATGTATTTATCACAATTATGGATCTTAAAAAGCAAAGATGTTTATAACTGCAGCGCGAAAATAAAACAATCTTGGTTTTCAGTTTGCGAATAGCAAAAAAATTTTGAGTTAAGAAACTCATCATTTAAAATCAATAGATAATAAATTTTACCACAATTTTTGATTACATAATATGTGCCACTAAGAACAAGATGTTGAACTAAATTCTCAGGAAAACTCTATGAACCACGTCAATGTTTACTTGTAGAAATGATTAGCCAGTCTGTCATCACAAAATACACGTGTGGGATAAAGGAAAAAATCTTGCTATTTCTGCTGGTTATGAGTGGAAGGCTGTGCATTATTTGGAGAAGTCATATAAATGAAGGCACAATGAGTGGAAGAAGAAAGCATTCTCTAATTAGATTAGACCGAAATAGTTGCGTTTTTTATTGCGTATTTTACAGCTTGGAGAGAAAATTGGGCACTATACAATTGGTCAATCATAATAATGATGAAATGAATAACATAAGAAGTAAGTAATACAAGATGTTATTGAATACTGTGTGAACATGGATAATGGGTATTTTTATTTTTTATAGGTACATATACGAAAGAAAACTTAACGCATGAATCATATTTTGCTATCAACTCTGTACCTAACGGATGAAGGCACCTGTATTGGATGGCTATCATTTAAATGCTTGTGTAAGAACACTAATTTAGCAGCTTTATTGTTTCCTAATTTATTCCGCAGTTTTGAGTGCAAGTTAAAAGTGGAGAAGACTCTCTCCACTCCAGCTGATGATGCTGGGCAGATGAAAAGCAATTCAATTATTTTTACAATGGAATTTCCTTGGCCTTCAATCAAGGCATTCTCCTGAGACCTCTACCACTGCAATGCAAATACATTATTAAGAACCTCATCTGAAAATATGTATTTTTTTTAAAAGGATCACTTCTGGCCAAATATTTAACTATTATTGGAAGAAATCCCTTTCCTGCATATGCTTCTTCAGCAAAAGCCATGGCCAAATTATTATCCTCATCTGTCAAGCTAAAGTTCTTTTGCTTTGGATCCAAAAGATAAGCCATGTAGTGTGTTGGCGTCATAGCTTGGCGATATCTTTCATTCAGTTTCAACAATGCATTGGGATTGACGAGGTTCCTGGTCAGGCTGTCTTGGAGTTCTTTCCTAACTGCGACGCAGATACCTATTGTACAGCTATCTTGTTGGACTTTGTCTAATGCTATGGCAATGAGCTCCATTACTAAGAGTAAGTCTTCTACACTACGTTTTATGCCTATGATTGATACCTTTTTTTGAACCAGCTTGTCTATTTTAGTCTTTTTTTCAGAAATTTTCATCAATGTTACCCAGTTTTTTACGTAACACTCTAAAGGGTCGCCGTGAAGTGGAAGAGTTTTTTGTGAATCACGTTATCTGGCCACGATCGCGATTCCGCGAGGCTCCGATTCCGCCTCCTCTCAATTGTGCAGAGGCCGTATGCCTCACCCCCGCCGCGCTGCCGCTTACTCCTCGCACCCCCGCTCTTCCCCGCTCACAGCGTGGCAAATCGAGGGAATAATGGCGTCTGGCGGATACGGAGATGCACGTCGACCGCGCCTTTCGGGACGGCTCTGCGTATTATTATTAATATTTAGTTTATTTCCGTGGGCCTCTGGTCCATGAGACAATTACAAATTATTATGACAAATTAACACAATAGTTGAGAAAGAATACTAATTAAACAAAAAAATTACATTCAAAAAGAAAGAAAAAAGCACTTATAGGCAAGAACATTGAGTGCGGACGGTTAACAGATGCAACTAAATAAGGTCAAGTGTTGAATTTTATACAGTGAATCTATACAGTTCATTAGTCAACCATAAAATATATAAATAAAGCATTACACAATACAAAGAATAGGAAGTTCAATGATACATAGATATTTAAAGACATTGAAAGATCTTGAACATTAAGTTTTTTCTCAATAGTTATTTCGTGAGAGAACACCCTTTTGCAGTAGCTTATATACGTTGTTTGTATTGCGTATGGCAGCAACTGTGACACAATCGTGACGCCGAGACTGATTTGCACGCGCCATTCATTTCGGTGACTCTCTCCGTGCCGAGCTCATTACTATCTTGAGGATTGGAGTCACGGAATATGAATTGCTTACTCGCACGTTTTGGAAATACCCTAGGTCCAATGGCCGGGTAAATTCTTTGCCTATTAAGATTTGCGTGCGTTTGGAACGATAACCGAATCACTAACTGCTTATTAACGAGTTTGCCTTAACCAATGTACTACAAGCGGCTGCGTTTTGGTCAGAAATACGTTATTGAGATTTTCATTTTTTATGGCGGATGGTTTGATTCCTTCATCTTTTCAGCAAATTTAGTCCCCGGCCCTAATGGTAAATAGTCCCTGCTACAAAATTCTGCATAGTTTCCTTAATAATACTTCTACAGAATTTCTTAAAAAGTTCTGTAGATATTCCTTAAAGTATTGAAGCGCCAGTTTACGGAATTCCCTATGACGTTCTGCAGAATAGATTAGGATGTTCTGCAAAATACTTTAGGACGTTCTGCAGAATTCCATAGGGCGTTCTGTGGAATTCCCTACGACGTTCTGCAGAATTCCCCACGACGTTCTGCAGAATTCCCAACGACGTTCTGCAGAGTTTCCGTATTTCCGTAGAGTTGCTGAAGTTCTACAGAATAGCTTGTAAGGAGTTATTTTGCTCTGCAGAAAATAACTCTAGTCAGTCTCTCATGTTCCGTACAGATCCTTAGAAAAGGAATAGTTCTGAGGAAAAAGATTCAATTTCTGTAGAATTCCTTACGTTCTACAGAACAGCTTCTAAGGAATTTTTTAGCAAGGGTGTTTCATAGTTCTTTCCCTTCGGGAGATTTTGCAGAAGCTTTAGGGTCAGTTTTTCGAGATGTGAAGAGAACTGCTCAGACCCTGGTGGACTGCTCATAAGCATTTAGTGGAGAATGTTTTTGCAACCTCGCTATGAGTGACATTGATGAGCAATCGCGAATACTTAGTTCGGAGGCTGGACTGATCTAATGATAATGGTGATCTTCACCCCCTGCCACACACCCTCGTGGTGGCTCGCAGGGTATTACGTAGATGTAGATGTAGATGAAGTATCAGCTACTGTGTTCCATCGAACCTCTGTGGAAATAACAAGACAAGACACTGCTTTCCCAGTTTCTAATTTTAATTGTGTTGATGCAAAGTGATTGTTCCTGAAGTACCTAAAGACAAATGTTACATGTTGATACATTATTTTTATGAAGATCTTGACTAAGCAAATTTAGAATATGAGCAGAACAGCCATATGTAATAAGATCTATTGAATTATCATCTAGCAAAGCTTTTCTCATTCTATTCATTTTGGCTGCATTGTCAGTGATAAAACTTCTGACGTGACAGGCAAATTTTATCTCGCACTTATCAATCGTTGTTGATGCTAAATGTTGCGAGTACTCCCAAGTATGGAGATGACCTGACGTATTTACTGAGTCGAGTAAAACAGACGTGCCAATTTCTCCTGAGATAGAGAGACAAACAATTGGCTCTTTGTGGATGTTCGACTAACCATCCATGCTCAGGTTAACAATTTGTCCATTGAGTGGATCAAGCACCTTTTTTTGTTCCTCATTAAAATTTTCCTCTAAAAGTGTTCCACCTACGGAGAGACGTGAGAGAGGGTCATAACCTAGTCTTAACTTAGCGCAAAGTCCTTTTCCTTAACTTGGCTCTATGAAAAGGCGTCAATTTCTATAGAATTCCTTGCATTCTACAGAACAGCGTCTAAGGAATTTTTATCAGAGGCTAAGACGTACACATCAAAATTAAACTTATAACAAATTTAGACAGTGATAATCTACACACGGAAAATAGATTTTTTTTCGGTGGAGAATAAGATGAACAATTGAAAGGTATGTTCCATTTTGTACTGATTAACATCTATTTTACTCTTGCGAGTTTTAAATAACACATTCAAATTCGATCCAATGTTCATTTTAGGGAATAGAATTGTCTTCCTTAGAAGTAAGAGTTGATCTGAGATCTGTTCTCTTGTCTATAGACGGGCACTAGTTTTCTTCCATAATGCCCTTCGACATGGATGGCCAATAATTCACATTTAACCGCCCGCATGACTGTTAGGACTTATGGCTCTTTGAAATATGAGTTGAATTAGTACAAGATTTTCGTGGACTATTGGTTGTAGATGTGGAGCAAGAGCAGTACATGCTGTGTTATGTTCAAGAGCATCGTAAACTAAATCCAGATTGCAAGAGAGAAATATTTTAAAGAAAATATCAACATGTAAACTAACCAAAATGTATTTTAAGGACTATAAAAATATTCATAATTAACAATAATTTAGATGACATAAATTGATCCATAACTTTCACTAGATTTAATCTATAAGACCTATAACCTCTAACATTCGATTGGGCGATTGATTCGACACGGGTTAGTATCATCCTATTGATATAGCATTTCGATTTTAGGTAAATACGATCGATTTTCCATTCCGTTCACTCTATGATGACAAATTGCGTTCTTTCACAGAGAGCAAACCTAGGAGAGGAATAGAGGACTTCCAAAGGCATGCCGATGAAAATGTTCAAAAGATCGTTTATGTACTGAGTGATGACCAAGAATGAAAAGGGAAGCATTGTGATCAGTCATCTCGGTTATTAATTTGATAATTATTATGTTAACTCTATTGTTGTATAGTTTAAATAGAAGATAAAAGTACGAACTTTCAATAGACGGATCCATGCGTTACTCCGTAGAACTTAACATGTTCGACATCAAGGTGAAATGGCCACACTAGCCATTTCGCATTGATGAAGATAATATTGGAATTCACTTCCATCAGTCCCTTTCATAAGTTGGGCGTTGTACCAAGTATTTCTTCTCATTACGATGAGCATTGTTTTTGGCACAGATACCAACAATTTATGATAAATGTGACTGACGGAATAAAGCTATGTCTGCCAAAAACATGAACATCAATCCCTCAATAACAATGGTTATTGGCAAACAGGTGAAATAGCATAGTTTATATGTTAATAATACGCTAATTGAGCAATTGGCGACCTTCAAATACTATAGGGCACTGACAAGTGAAGACTATCACAGCATGTTGGATGCTGAGATTGTCTCGCGTATTCTGGCAGCCGTCAAATAACATGGAGTTATAATCAAAGGGGAGTAACGAAGAGGACTACGCTGGCAGTGTACATGTCAGATATACATACTGATACTCCATCTGGTGATTTATCAGTTTTCATTTGGCCGATCTTATGGAATGGGACTAGTAATGGAGACAAGAGTTCTGGATTCTAATCCTGAAAAAACGAGTTCTAATCCCGGTAACGGTGGGGAAATGTTTGAACTCAAATCGCAATTTCTTCTTCGGTGCTTAGCAGAGAGCACTCCAAGTGTCCGAAAGAAAAAATGTTCAACTTAGGACTCATTGGAACCTTTCCCTTGGTACCCTGATCAGAAAGATTTAACCAAAAAAATTAACCAAATACAAAGAAAAGCAGCATGCTTCGTTAAAAACTGCTACGAACTAACATATAGTGTTACACAACTGTTAGAGTGATTAAGGTGGGTGCCCCTAGAGACTCGGAAGCTGCACGCTAGGCTTAGGCTGCTTGAGATATTCAGAACTGGTGTGTTTCAGAGCGACACAGAATATTATCATGACGCCTCACTACATTTCTAGGACTGACAGATGCGATAAAATTAGATAGATACACTGCCGAACAGATAGGTACAAAAACTCGTTCTTTCCGCACACAATAAGCGACCACAATAGAAACTGAGCTCCTCTAAATACACTCCCATAGTACATGTCACCATTTCATCTCATAAAATTTTACATCTTTTCACTGCTGGTGGCCTACCACCCCCTGCCACACATCCATGCGGCGGCATGCGGGGTAGTACATATGTGGATGTTAAATATTATACAAAGTTTTACATTTTACAACATTTTTCCCCAAATATTATTATTAAACGTTAAAATAATTAATAGTGACAGTTTCTTTGATTAATGAAAATGTTGAATGTGTTCAAATATAGTTGCTGTTCTTTGTATTTTGTTCTTTTTTCTTAAAAGTCCGTTATTCATAACCAAACAAATACAACTTGAAAATTTAAAAATGGTTAAAGGCTGTGTTTTTATGTTTATATTTAATGTAAATTTCTGGTTTTGAATTACTAATGTGAAATTACATCATATCACTGCAGCTTATATGAAGGGAATTTTGCACAAATTGCTGGTGGCTCAGTTCAGGTTTCAACCTTGGAGCCAACCTAGAGCGCTCATTTCTATGTTAAATTTTTATTATATTTCTTAATTTATTGTAATTTAAATGAAATTAAATGAAATTCTATTCTATCATATTCTATGTAGATGTTCCAAAAGAACAAACTTTCACCGACACCGGGTTTCTCTCCCAACGCTCCTCGTTTCCCAAGGAATCCTCATCGAATGAACCAACTATAATTTATTCTACTGAGGTGTTGTGGAACAGCATCTTAAACGACAAATTAATATGATAAACATTGTTAAAGCTTACTCGGGCTTTCCGCCGGGTCAAACTCTCCATCTTGGCCGATGTTTCGATGAACGAGTCGTCCATCGTCATCAGGGCATATCTTGCATCGTCAACTGGTACGAAATATATGCATACCGTCCGGCATATGGTCAGGTATCGCGTGATTGGTCCACTTGTTCCCACCATTTTTCCCTGGTCTCTCGAGCGCATCTCAGCTCTTGGTTCCATGACTGGCCGATGGAGTATCCAGCGTCGCAATATATGGTGTTATTTCATCGAAACGTCGGTCAAGACGGAGAGTATGACCCGGTGGAAAACCCAATTAACCTTTCAGAACATCATACGCCGGAAAAGCCTTATAACTTTCTTCGTGATAAACATTGTTTGCCATTCAATCCAAACATTTTTAACGGCACAGAGAAATTCAGTTGTCGGCTGTACAAATAAAGAACCTAAATCAAAGATTCTTCCAGCGGAGGTGTCGTCCGTCCACCTTCCCTCTACACATGGAATCCAGAGCCGCTTCCCTTTACCGCCCACTACAGTCCCATCCCAAACCTCCTCCTCCTCGACATTTCCCGCATCGTCGCCCACTCGTCCCCATGTGTCACGCGTGTAAAAATTATGTGACTCATATTACGACACTAGGAGGAATTCGCGGTATTTAATTTAGGTGTTTCCGCCATAAAATGAGTTATATGCTACTTGATTCATCTTCTGGCCAATTACAGAAAACATTTTAAAACTCAAAATACACTATAAAAAACTCCGTCGAATGTGAGCAACAAATTCCTAAGTTTCCACGTTATTTTTCTCGACAATTGAACTTGAAGTTGCATGGTTTTCAATGAGAATATAGGAGTAATACAAGGCAAAATCGTCTTTTAAACTAGTGTCATTTTTGCGTAAATTAGAATATAAGAAAAGAGGACTCTCGGGAAATCAAAAACAAGTAAATAAATATATCTTGCCACCCTAAGATTTGAAATATAATCATTATTTATCACACAATTTTGCTCGAAAAATAAACTTGAGATTGTATGCTCATCATTGCAATTATGGGAGTAATTCAGGGGAAATTGCATTTTAAGATTGAAAGTAAATGCCATCATTGCGGAAAATGGAATACAAAAAAGGAGGACTCTCGGGAAATTGAGTAAACAGTAAAAAAATGTTTCTTACCACCATTAGTTTTGAAATATTAACTAATCATAAGTTTCCGCGCCATTTTCATTGAAAACTAAACTTGATATTGTACCGTTATCAATACATTTATGGAGGAATATAGGGAGAAATCGTATTTTTAAATCGAATTTAAATGCTATTTTGTGGAAAATGGGAAATAAGAAATGGGAAATCTCGGGAAATTAAAAATAAAGTAAAAGATATTCCTTCCTCCCTAAGTTTTTAAATATATACTGATCATAAGTTTCCACGCTATGTTCCTCAAAAACTAAGCTTGAAAATTTACGGTTTTCAATGCAATTATGGGAGTAATACAGAGAGACTCGTATTTTTAAATCGAATTCAAATGCCATTTTTGCGGAAAAAAGACAGAAGGACCCTCAGGAAGTTGAAATCAAAATGTAAAAAATGTATCTTACCATCCATAATTGTCAAATGTATATTTATCAGAAGTCACCACGCTATTTGTCTTGAAAATTAAACTTGAATAATACGGTTAACAATGCAATTATGGGAGTAGTAAAGGAAAAATCGTATTTTTAAATGGAATTTAAATGACATTTTTTTAAATTGAGAATAAGAAAGGAGAACTCTCGGGAAATTGAATTAAATCTAAACAGTGCATCTTACAACCTTAAGTTTTGAAATACATACTAATCATAAGTTTCCACGCTATGTTCTTTGTGGACTAAACTTTAAATTTGACGGTAATTAGTGCTGATTAAGGAGTAATACAGGGAGAAATCGTAATTTTTAATCGATTGAAAATTCTGGAAAATGGAAAATGGAACATAAGAAAGGAAGTTCCGCGAGATATTGGAAAAAATTATTTAAAAATATAAAATATATAAAAAATAAATGCAAAACATATTTATAACCAACCTATGTTTTGAAATATTGATTGATCATAAGCTTCCGCGCTGTTTTCTCGAAAATTTAACTTGAAGTATACGATTATCAATGCAAATCTGAGAGTATTACAAGGATTAATCGTATTTTTAAATCAAATGGAAATGCGATTATTTTGTAAATGAAATTTAAGAAAGGAGGACTCTAGGGAAATTTAAAAAAATGTAAAAAATATGACTTACTTCCATAAGTTTTCATATATTTATTAATCATAAGTTTCAACACTATTTTCCTGGAAAAATAACTTGAAATTCTACGGTTATCAACGCAATTGTCGGATTAAAACAGGGAGGCATCGTATTTTTAAATCGAACGTAAATGCCATTTTTGCGGAAAATGTCATACATGAAAGGAGTACTCTCGGGTAATTGAAAATAATGTAACGATTGTATCTTACCATCCTAAGTTTTGAAATATTAATTAATCATAAGTTTTTGCACTATTTGACTTGGAAATTAAACATAAAATTATACGGTTGTCAATGCAATTAAGGGATTACTATTGGGAGAAATCGTAAGTTTAAATCGAATGAACATGCCATATATGCTGAAAATGGAACATAAGAAAGGAAGTCCTCGAGATATTAAAATAATGGAAAAAATATATCTTACCACACTAATTTTTGAAAAATGTACTAATTCTAAGTTTCAACGCTATTTTCATCGATAATTAACTTGAAATTCTACGGTCTTCGATGGAATTGTGGGAATAATACGGGGAGAAATTGTATATTAAAATCGAATGTAAATGTCATTTTTGCGAAAAATGGAATATATAAAAGGAAGACTTTCCGGTAATGGAAAAAAATGTAAAAAATATATTTTATACCTTAAGTTTTGAAACGTTAACTGAACATAAGTTTCTACGCTCTTTTCCTCAAAAATTTAACTTTAAATTTGACGTTATCAACTCAAATATTGGAGTAATACTTGGAGAAATCGTAGTTTTAAATCGAATTTAAATGCCATTTTTGCGATAAATGGAATATAAAAAAGGAGGACTCCCATAAAATTGCAAAAAAAGCAAAATAAAATATATTTTACTAGCCACAAATTTAAAACAATTCCAATAAAAGAGGTTACTCGAGATATAGAAAGCAATTTTTAAAAATATATCATACCACCCTAAGCTTTGGAATATTTACTAATCTTAAGGTTCAACGCTATTTTCGTCGAAAATTAACTTGAAATGGCACGGTAATCAGTGTAAATACAGGAGAAATACAGGGAGAAATGGTATTTTTTAAACGAATGAAAATGCCAATTTTGCGGAAAATAGAAAATAAGAAAGGAGAACTCTCGGGAAATTGAAAAACAATTAATAAAAAATGTATCTTACCACGGTAACTTCTGGAATATATACAAACCTCAAGGTTTCGGGCTGTATTCCTCAAAAAATAGATACTAAATTGAACGGTTGTCAATGTAATTATGGGAGTAATGCCATTTCAGCGGAAAATGGAATATATGAAATGAGGACTCTCAGGTGATTGAAAAATATTTAAAAAATATCTCTTATACTCTAAGTGTTGAAATATTAATAGGGTATAAGTTTCCGCGCTATTTTACAGGAATATTACATTTGATACTTTAAGTAACCAATTCAAAATTGGGAGTTATTCAGGGAGAAATCGTATTTTTAAATCAAATTTACAAGTCATTTTTTGCGGAAAATGGAATATAAAAAGGAGTTTCTTGGAAAAGTGGATAAATAACTAAACAATGCAACTTACAACTGTAAGTTTTGAAAAATTTACTAATCATAATTTTCTATGCTATTTTCCTCGAAAATAAAACTTGAAATATTACCTAATCAATTAAAATATGGCATTAATATAGGGAGAAATCGCATTTTTGTTTCAAACATAACGCCATTTTTGCGGAAAATGGAATATACGGAAGGAGGACTCCTGGAAAATTGAAAAAATATTGAGACAATATATCTCACTACCCAAAGTTTTGAAACATATAAAAATCATAAGTTTGCAGGTTATTTCCTCCAAAACTAAGGATGAAATTCACGGTGTCATTGCAATTATAAGAGGAATACAGGGAGAAATTGTAAATTTCAATTAAATACAAATTCCATTATTGCGGAAAATGGAAACTTGAAAATGGAGAGGAAGTCTCTCGTGAAATTGGATAAAATTAAAAATATAACCTACCACCCTACGTTTTGAAAAATTAACTAATTTAGGTTTCCGCGCCCAATCCTTGAATATGAAATTGGATATTGTACCATTATCAGTGCAAATATGGGAGTAATACAGTGAGAAATCGTATTTTTAAATCGAATTTATATGCCATTTTTGTGGAAATTGTAATATAAGAAATAAGGACTCTCAATAAATTAAACAAAAATGTAAATAATGTATCTTATCACGATAATGGGAGAAATCATATGTTAAAATCGAATGTAATTGCCATTCTTGCGGAAAATTGAATATAAGAAAGGAACACTCTCGGGAAATCGAAAAAAAATCTAAAAAATATGTTAGTTTTGAACTATTATCCAATCGTACGTTTACGCGCTATTTTACACAAAATATGCACTTGAAATTTTACGTAATGAATACAAAAAGGGAGTTATTCAATTGAAATGCCATTTTTGCGGAAAATGGAATATAAGATAGGAGGAAAATCGGGAAATTGAATAAAAACTAAACAATGCATCTTACAACCTTAAGTTTTGAAATACATACAAATCATAGGTTTCCACGCTATTTTCCTCGAAAATTAAACTTGAAATTGTATGTTAACAATTCTATTATGGTAGTTATACAGGGAGACCTCGTTTTTTTAATCGCATATAAATCCCTTTTTGCGGAAAATGGAGTATATAATAGGAGCACTCTCGGAAAAATGAATAAATAACTAAACAACGCAACTTACAACCCTAAGTTTTGACATATTTACTAATCATAAGTTTCTACGCTATTTTTCTCGAAAATAAAATCTGAAATTTTTATTTATCACTACAAGGATGGGAGTAATAAAGGGGAGAATCGCATTTTTAAATAAAATTTAAATGCCATTTTTGCAGAAAATGGATTATATGGTAGGAGGACTCATGGGTTATTGAAAAAATATTGAAACAGTGTATCTTACTACCCAAAGTTTTTAAATATATACAAATCATAAGTTTCCACGATATTTTCTCGAAAACTAAACTTTAAATTTACGGTGTCATTGCAATCATGGGAGTAATACAGGGAGATATCGCATTTTAAAATCATATTTAAATGTCGATTTTGCGTAAATTTGAATTTAAAAATTGAGGACTTTCGGGAAATTAAAAAATATGTAAAAATATATCTTACCACCTAAAGTTTTGAAATATATACATATTATAAGTTTCCACGCCATTTTCTTTCCAAATTTAACTTTAACTTACACGGTCACCTGAGTTAGAGTAAAAATTAACTGGAAACTTTATTTCTTTTTATCCCAGATTGTGAAACGCACTTTAAACATGCTACATTTAAACTTTCCGATTTTTATGGAATTAGCAACCCAGAGAAGATTCCACCAAAAGATATAATCAAACTTTCTGTTCAAAAGATTTTGAAACCTGCGTTTGCTGATGAAATGCGTAAGCAATTGGAAACAGCATTTTCGCTACACTTACGGCATTAACTCCGCAATAAATTTAAAAAATAGTCGGCCATACGCCTATATTTTATTTAATCCAATTTTTGAGGACTTTCCGCTTCTTATAAACAATTTTAATCAAAAGCTTAAATGTGCTTTCTCGTTCAATTGGACGTTTTTCTGCTGTAACCTGAGCAATCTCCATAAGAGCTCTTTTAAAATTTCCACTTTTATGTCTCAATTACAGTAAAACTAGCCGGGAAACCATATTTTTTCATCTTAGTTCATAAAAGATGATTATAATGAGAAAAATACTTTAAAGACGCTATATTTAAGTCTTCAGAAAATCATGAATAAGTAACCCTGAGTCCAGAGCCACTAAAAACAATATAGCCCTAGCAAATAAAAACTGAATGAATAATTATATCTGTAAAATTAACAGTGAATAGAATCTAAGAGCGAACAACAGGACTTAAAGGTCGCTTTTACGGTACATTTTATTGCACAGATGAATGTATCATAGAATATACAAGAAACTGAATGAAAATAGAGCAGGTTCTATTTCCCGTTAAGTCAATCAAACAATCAGCCGACTTGCCGCTTTACACAGTACAATTTTCGTCATGCAAGGGTTCATACATTCGTTTGTACAATAAAATGCACCGAGTAAAGTGGCCTTTAGACTTTGTATTTATAACAGTTTCTGTAAGTCATCTGTTGTATATACGAGGCGTGTTTTTGTACTATATTGTCTCAACTTAAAAAAATATAAACCATGTGGCCACTAGAATATTTTTTCAGTATCACAATAAAACTTTCTTCTTGATGGAATTTTAAATGAACCGCATGGACAAAAGCAGTTAAATTCAAACTGGTTATGTCAGGCGAAACTGCGTGAAGCTTGCTTAACATTGTAAAATAAGAGATTTAGTAACTTAGTAATTTCACAGAAGCTTTGTTAGCGACCTAGATTTCGATCTATGAAGTCATTATCTGGTGCATGAATAAGAAAATCGATGCTGAAAGGTTTATTATGCATGTACCTGATGATAGCTTCATAAGTCGAAACCTAGGTCGCTAATGAAGTTTATGTGGAATTACTAGTTTACAGCTTTAGTCAAGTTCAAGACGTATAGGTTATTGAATTTCATACCTGGGCGCTTAAAAATATTTCATTGAGAACATATTGTTGCCCTAAATTGTATTGATAATACTTCGACTCACAGCGGGCTTAAGTCGACTAAGTCCGACCAGAAATCAAAATGTTCACTGTTTATTATGGGTTCGGAACTTGACCATATAATCATACAATATTCATGTTTCAAATAACTAAAACAGTTCAATTTGTAGATGAACACAGACTGTTTAAGATTAGGAAATATTGACAAAAGAAGAAGTCGCTGGTTTTTCGTGAAAGCATGTTTGTACTTTTTGTTCGGTGGCGTTCATCAGTTTCAAAGGACTACTTCAAATACGCTATTGAAAAGTAACTTTTTTAAAAAGACATTACTGTTATTTTTATGAATTACAATGTGTTAAATAATTGAAATACTCTATTTTTTACATGATTTTTCATAATGCAGGCCAAAACTTTATGGTCGCCGGAAAACGCCTCTGAGACACCCATACTGCAGTAAAGAATCAAGTCTCTACTTAATTCTGCAAAAGTGAAACCTTTATCCAGCTTTTATCGCCTCTACCATGGACTACTTACATCCGTTTAGGAGAGACCACTGTCCATAGCGGAATTGAGACGCAGAAATGTCTCATTTTGTTGTAGTTAACGATGGAAATGCAACGTCACCATGATTTTTACGCTATCAGTCACAGAAAAGTCCCTTTATACATTTCATACAAAGTTTCTCAATTAGCATCATTTGACTCTTTGGGTTTTTTTTTAAATGCATGGTTCGTAGCGCCTACCGTCTGGTCTGTCCTCAGCCTCATTAAGGCCTACTGCGTGGGGATACTTTCTCACTCTCAAGAAACCCACATTTCTATTTCCACAATCATATTTCAGTACTCACATATTCTTGAGTTTTCTCACCATGGTACCCTTCATCTCTTTTATAGGAAAAGGTACAGACTAGACGAGGTCACAATCCAAACGAGCGCAATAATCCTAAATAGCACTTAAACCCCTTACTGACACCTTGCAAATAAGATTTTTAGGGTCCACGGTTGATTGAGATGACATGTGACGATTTATCGATTTACTCTCTCGTTAAATAATAATCTGTTCATGTGTGCCAGAGAAATACTTCTTTTGGACACATGGGTGACCTAGTTTCATAAAATGGCATAAGTTTCTTTCTTCTAGAAAGCGTTTCTCATACACGGAATAAAAGTGTCTTCTCTAAGGCTTTCCTGAGCAAACTAGTCAAATTTTCAATATGAGGGCAAAATATCCTCAGCGAAACAAATTGAAGAGTTCCCAATATTTCAATCATAAACATCGTGGAAGTTCAACCATAGAGTGTTCATTGCACGGACAAAATTTGTTTACCTCAGATCATCGTAGATCAGGTGTGTTCTCCAAGACTAACAACCCAATGATGCTGCGGCAAATGGTACAGCATTTCATTCTCATTGTTGATTCGCTGATGTCGTGATTTACACTCATTTTGTTAGGAAAACAGAAATATGGACTCATCAAAATAACTCGGAAAGGATTAGATCCTGTAATTCTTGGATAGAGTAAGTGAATTCTGCGGAACTACAAGCCCTGAAATGTCTGCATAATGCGTGTAACTAGGCAGAAGATTCAAATATTAAGGAAGTCTGTGGCCTGGCCACGAATTGGAATATTTGCAATGCATACTCCAGCCTTGAATACAATGAAGACTGATCCATGCGTGGCAAAACATTCAAGCTTGGTTAAGGAAAGAGAATATACTACCACTGGGGATGCATAAATATATCCATGAAAATACTGGCCCAGGTTAACACCAATACCGGCCCTGTCATTTCAGTTGCATCCAATCCATTAAAGTGCAATCGACAAATGACTCATGGTTTTTCGGAATTCATTCGTAATGAAAGATCAAAAAAAATAATTGGACTAGTACTTGATCCATGCCAAGGAAAGTAGGGTATTTCATTGGAAAATTCAGCAATGAAGCAAGGGCTAGATAACAACTCTCAAGGAATTACACGCTGAATGGTATTATGCGGTAGTAGAGATATTAAGGAAATGGCTTAATTAACCATTATAAGAAAACAGCTGATGCTGACCAACAGGCTCAATACCAACGTCTCAAGAAGATTTTTCTGGCGTCGTCTCCAGGAAAAAGGTTTTTGCAAATTTAATTACAGCAGTAAGGCCTCGAGTGCTTTTCAATAAATATGGTGATATTTATACTTTCAGCAGCGCAAGAGCTCTCCAGGTACGGATATAAATAGTGACCATAGATAGTAGTTATGGATACCGAACTTAGATACAAGAAAATTGATAAGATAAAAAAATGAGTCAAGATGGGACACAAAACTACTGGCTGGAGGGAACAGTGAAAGATTCGCCGCGGCAGTCGGCAAGAAACTAGAAAATATATGTGAAATTTGTAACGGAGAAAAATGGGCTGAGCTGAAGAGAACAATCGCGAAAAGTAGCAGGGGAGCGGCGGCGGCAACTATAAGTGAGTAAGACGGCGAACGCGAAGAAGCCATGGATAACGACGGAGATCAGGAAACTAATAGAAGAAAATACAAGAACCCCAGAAACGAAGGTGAGGCAACCCTCTACAAGAGGCTAAGCAACCAAGTCAATCGATAATGCCAGAAAACTAGGGAGGATTGGATCGAATGCTGCTCTGAGGAAGTCAACGAAAACATGAAGAAAAGAAACATCGAAACAGCATACAAGCTAGTGAAGAAAAATTCAGAGAGAGGAATACGAGTGTCAGTAACATTAGGGATGCGAACGTGAAGGTATTGAAAGAGGATGAAGATGCCGAGATTAGATGGTAGAAATACATGGAATTACTCTACCTGGGACCGTCGCCACTGGATGAAAGCCTATGGAATGACGAGAGCGAAGTTGATGAGGAAGACCGGGGCTCATTCTTAATGAGGAATGAATACGGTAGAGCTGTAGCAGATCTCAATAAAACATAGCACCTGGAGTAGACAATATAATCGTAGAAATCATTAAAGCGTTCGGAATAAAACCAAGGATGACTTGTACGAGATAATAAAAAATATCAACCAATACGAAGCACTTCCAGAGGAACGCAATGATTGCGGATCCGAAGAAGACAAGGACTGAGAGATGAGAGAATCACCGAACCTTGGGTCTAGTGTCACTTGCATCAAAAGTACTCGCACGAATAATAAGCCGATGAAAAGAAATGAAAATTGGAGACAACATTTTGGAAAACCAGTTTGGATTTAGGAAGAACAGGGGTATCACGGAGGTCAAACTCTACCTGTGAGTAATGATAGAGAGAAAAATACATGTCAACAAGCCATTGTATGTCGCACTCGTGCGCGTGGAGAAAGCCTTCGACAATGTTGAGAGGAATGAGATGTTCAGACTGCTGGAAAAACTCGGACAGCATTACAACGACATAAGAATAATTTACCAACTACGCAGGAAGCAACTCATCACAATGCAAATGAGAGACGGAGGTCAGATTGAAGCAAAAATTAACAAAGAAGTAAGACAAGAATGCAATCTCTCACCAGCACTGTTCAACGTGTACTTGTAGGAGGCCATGAGAGCATCACAAGAAATTGGAATGAACGGAGATAATGAATAAAGATAAACGGAGAAGAAATAAACATGATCCGCTTCGTAGATGATATCGCAGTCATAGCTGGGAATCGAGAGGATCTTCAAAGGTCACTAAACGTCATGGACTCCAAGAATACAACACGAAAATTAGTAAGACGAAGATTAAAATCCTAGCATGCGGAAGAAAGAAAATGAGTGCAGAAGTCACTCTGAGAGGAAAGAAATTAGAGAAAATGGATTCCTTCACAAGTTCATCCGACATCAAGCGGAGAATAGCTCAACCTAAGAAGGCGTTCATAGGCAAAAGATAACTGCTGTGCTCTATTAAGATAGGACTGCAAATCAGGAGACAATGTATGAAAACATTCGTGTGGATCATGGCACTCTATGGATCAGAAGCATGATGCTGAAGATAAAATGGACGTAAAAAGAAGAAATGATGAGGTTTAAGAAAGAGTAGAAGAGGAACGGAGCATATGGAACACCATAGAGGAAAAAAGAACAAGATGGATTGGACTGGGTGGGTTTTTGAAGAACATAATTGGAGGTAAAATAGAAGGAAAAGTTCCCAAAGGAAGACCCAGGAATAAGTTCATGGATCAAGTAAAAAGGAAAGTACATAGGAAGATATACCAGAAGGTAAGGGACTCAAGATTAGATAGGAAATGGTGGAGGGCTGTGTTCAATCAATATTATGATTGAGAAATCAATAAATGAATTAATATTTGTTATTTTTCTATATAAACGAAGTGATCTAATAAATCTGGTTTCATAAATGGTAGCTTTACAGTCAAGTCTAATTAGGCTCTCCTCTATGTCCAGCAATTTATTTCTGCGGATGTTTCGAGGAACGAGTCGTCTATCGTAGTCAGGTTGAAAAAATGAATACTATCAAGACGATGTGCGACTCTACCGTCGGAACATCGACAGTGGGTAGAACTCTTAAAGGTGGCCAAGATATGAAAAAAAAAGTTACAGAATTGTTATCAGATTTGTAGTACAAATGTGTTTCAGAGCACTTAACAAAAATCTGAAGTTATATTTGTAAAATAAAATAATTCTGAGCATTTTTTCACAAAAAAATACCTTTTCTTCTTAGGTGTAAATATTTCTATTAAATTTAGATAAGCTAACCGACTGAGTGATTCATTTTCACATCAACAAAAAGTCTAAACTGCTAGTATCAACGACATGACATTTATAGCGAATATTTCTATCATTGTAAGTAAGGATTGCACTAAGTAAGGATTTTATCGGAATCTAATTGTGTGCGGTTGCTTTTACCCCTATTAGTGGTAATATTACTCCCATAAGAAAACAATGGAATAAGGTGCTATTGTTTCTTCCTTTGACTTTTTTTTAAATTTATCGCACTAAGCATATTTGGTGGAAGTTTTCCTTCCTGCGGGGCTAAAAGAATTCATTATTCTATTCCATTATTTAGTTTTTTATACGCTTCATAGTGTTCAGTATTTAATAGCAATTATAGCTCCAAAATTGTCATTTTCTCTCTTTACAGCAATCGAAGTGCCCTCGCTATCCAGGCAGGAATACCCATTTAAAGACAATTTCATGGACTTAAAATGGATATTCACGCCTATTTCCCTTAAAGGTCTAATGAAATGACTAGTTTCAGATGCAGTTCGAAATTCGAAGTATTGGGTAAATTTTCTAGTAGAAAGCATAGAGTCAGTAATGGGCATATCTTCGCCGTTGGGAACAACAACTTTGAAGGTATTAAGAACTTTACTTATTTGGGTACCAATGTGTCTTCGGACTACGATGAGACCGAGGAAATAAGGAAGCGAATAGATGCAGTAAACCGTACCTACTACTTCCTACTTCCTGTCTTTAAGTCTAGAAGTGAATACAGGGAAACAAAGGTCAAACTCTATAAAACCCTTATACGAACAGTTCTGTCATACGGAAGTGAAACATGGACAAAGACGGCCAAATCTACTGAACTACTGGATTGCCTAGAAAGAAGAACGCAGAGGAGAATCTATCGGCCAGTAAATAGTGAAGGGATATGGAGAATTTGTTAGAACTATGAAATATATGAACTGTACAAAGAACCTTTAATTTCCACACACATTAAGGTAATGAGGCTCCGATGGGCAGGACATGTCCAGCGGATGCCAGAGACGAGGGTGGCAAAAAAAGTCTTCTTGGGGAGTATGGGAGGAAAAAGACCAGTGGGCAAACCAAGGGCAAGGTGGGAAGATAATATAAGCAAGGATACAAGAGATCTACGAAGGATCAGGAACTAGAGAGAACAGTCAAGAGACTGAGATGGATGGAGACGGAAAATTGGAGGTCAAGGCTCGAGGATGGATGGCGGCCAAGGCTCAACTAGGGCTGTAGCGCCATTGGAGAGAGAGAGAGAGAGGTATATTTCTCCCCGGACTTTGCAGGTGTAGCAGTGTGTGAGGAGGGCCAGGTGAGATCTGGAATTAAAACTCTATTAAAAGTTTCATTATTGCGTGTATATATATTTTTTATATTATTCGTTTTGATAGTAATTTGGGATGCATTATGATAATAGCGGGATAAAAAAATGAGAGTAAGGCAATTCTCACCCTTTATGATGAATTCTTTGCACCACATCAAGTCTCATACTTCTCTTTTTGTATATTAGCGGGAGATATCAATCGAAGACGCCTGACAGGCTAGTAGTGGAAAGGAGAGGGAATGTGTTGCCCGTCCATGAGTAAATTTAACGTATAGTGATTACGTAAGCAACACAATGTTTGTGCGTGATAAATTCACATAAGCACCTAGTAAAAGAAAAATGTTTTTATTCATGATCTCAAATCTTCGACTCTAAAATATTGATAAAAATCTCGATACGATTCCGCGCGATTATTCTACTTTTTCATTCATTTACAACATAATAGGTGAACCCGCGCAATATTTTAGGGTGCGTAATTTAATAAACAATAGATATGAATATTTATAATGAAGCACGTTACTTAATTAAATTTTTCAGTCGCAAGGTTCAAAACCTTAATGACCGGTCCATAAGGAATGTGTGTTTTGTTCATTGTTTTTCCCGTACTTTCCTGAAATATAATATTTCTTAAATGCGAATGTTACCATATTAACTTTAAAATGGAATGCCGAAGTAAATGGGACATCAAGATAGCTGCATCTTTTTAGTTACGTCTCTTAACGTGTGATTACCTATATGCAAGGAATGGTTGGACGAAAAATGGCTTAAGAGTCCCTAAGACCTTTTTATAAAGTTTATAGCCGTCTTAGTTTACTCAAATGCCAAAGTGCGAAATTCCGAAATAATTCGTTCGCCAGTTTTTCCATTAAAAGTGAACAGAGGGCATAACAGACAGAAAGAGTGGTATTGTTTTGTCGATTTAGGATAAAGATAGTGAAAACATTGAATGAAATTTTTATTTCAAACATTTACAGATAGAGAAAATTGGCAATCAAATATTATAGCGATGGGCATTTATACAACTCTTACTTCCATTTTGCTGTTTCATTTTTTTTAAATTGACATAGTTACTATTATTAAGGTACCCAACTTACCATTAGACATTAGCTAAATAAGAACATTGATGAGAATTCCCCGGCGAGCTAGGACTTAGCATTCCAAAGTTCTTGCTCGCTGGGTAGTACTTGAAACCTAAATATTAAAAAAACGGAGAAACTCAAACATTCTGAATTACAGTAAGGATTATTATATGGAAGAGGCTGCACATGCAGGTGATCACCCTCTAATGACGGTTATTCGGTATATTCAACTCTGCTTCTAGGACAATGAGCATGGACATCACTGTAAAAGGATCCATTGCGACAACTAATTCATTGCCCGGGGCCTTGTTTTGTCGCAGTGCCAGCTGACATGGCGACACGCACCAATGAGGAAGACTGGCGAAATCTGTATCTTCACCCGGACCGCCGTTCTTTAAACAACAGGGAGGAAGTTTACCAAAAGCGTTCGGAAGTAAAGCTACGGATAACTTGTACGAGATAATCAAAAATATCTACCAATACGAAGCACTTCAAAAGGAGCGTAATGATTACGATACCGAAGAATACAAGGACTGAGAGATGAGAGGAGCAACGAACCCTGATTGTGAGTCTAGCGTCATATGCCTCAGAATACACACACGAGTAATAAGCCGAAGGATGGAGAGGAAAATTTGCAGACAACCTCTCGGAAAACCATTTTGGATATAGGGAGAAGAGAGGTATCAGAGAGGGCATACTCTGCCTGAAAGTGGTGGTAGAGAAAACAATACATATGAAAAACCCATTGAAAGTCACATTGGTGGACCAGGAGAAAGCTTTCAACAATATTTAGTGAAACAAGATGTTCAGACGGCTGGAAATACTCGGACAGGATCACAACGAAAGAGGTATAATCTACCAACTATACTGGGAGCAAGTCGTCACAATGCGAATGGGAGACGGGAGACATATAGAAGCTAAAATCAACAAAAGAGTAAGACAAGGACAATCTCTCTCCAGCACTTTTCAATATGTACTTGAAGGAGGCCATAGGAGAATCACAAGACATTGAACTGAGCAGATTAAGACAAACGGAGAAAAAATAGTATGCACCGCTTCGAAAACGATATCGCAGTGACAGCTGGGAATCGCGATGTTCTTCAAAGGTCACTAAATGCAATAGACCAAGTTCTCCATGAATAAAATATGACAATGAATAAGACGAAGACTAAAATTCTAGTATGCAGATGAGGGAAGCTGAATACAGAAGTCACACAGAGAGGAGAGAAATTAGAGAAAACCTGGTGCTGGAGGGGGATGCTGAAGATAAAATGGACGGACAAAATTAGATGTGAAGAACTTTACAGAAGAGTTGATGAGGAAAGGACCATATGGATCACCATACAGAGGAGAGGAACCAGATGGATTGGACACACACTGAGACTGGGTGTGTGAAGAAATAAATGAAGGAGAAATTGAGGGAGAAGTCCCCAGAAGAAAACCCATGAATTAGTTCATGGACCAAACAAAGAGGAAAATACACTGGAAAAGCTACCGGAAAGTATGGAATTGAATAGGAAAGATTGGAGGGTTGCAGTCAACCAATCTTGGGACTGCATGACCGATGATGATGATGAAATTACGCTTCAGCAATGAGAGAGGGAGATTTTAAATGAAAGTTGCATAGCCAGAAGGTATATCGTGGAGATAATTTAAGGAAAAAAGTTTAAGCAAGCAAGGCGCTTTTCTCTAATGCAAATGCGGCTTTGATGACTTAGTTTGATCGTGTTTTCACTAATATTAGTACAAGCAAAATAGAAATACTACTGACACTAGTGATGAAATCGTAATTGCTACTTCTCATTATCGCTTCGTCTGCTTGATGAAGAGACAGGTAGGCAAACAGGACACAAAAATATGTGAATTCTATCTCGCAAACAACGTCAGTGCTCATTCGAGAAACGTGAGGAATTCTTTACATGATCTCATTCATTTTTTTAAAATAATGAATAACTTTGTGTTTAATTTATCAATTACATATTGAACACTTTAACACATGTTAACGCTACCTCTTGCAATCAAGTCTATTTTTTTACCAGCTATGTTCAATTCAGCTTACCTTGAGGCGCATCGCTGGCTGCATGTCTGCCTTTCGAAAAACAAAATATGGCTCCGCAGAGTACAATGGAGAGACGGGAGGCCGAAGTAATGCAAAGGATTATGACTATCTTTTCGAAGTGACTCAAGTCGTGAGTTCATCGTTTGTCACCAGCCGTCTTGGGAGTTTCCTGTAATCTTCATTCGATAGTTCTTTCTCCTGATCTTAAGAGAAAAGATTCACTTTTGCATCCAGATCCTCCATGTCATTTTAATCTAGGCGAGGGAGCCCGAGAAGGGCACGTGCCTCCGGAAGAACGGGTACGACCGGATGCCCAAGCCATTAGAGTGACGGCGAACTCTAACACGACTGAAATGGCGAACTCGAACACGGATAAAGTAGAGATGTTTTCGGGGTGCACGCGAATAAAAGGTGAATTATATTCAAATGCTCATTAACCACGAATAAGTTAGCGCAAAATAAATCCGGTAGAAATACCAAAGCCGAAGAAATAACGCTCTCGCTCTCCGTAAAAAGTAGCACGGAAAGCGCCTAGCGGAACCGCACGGTACCACGCAAATGTTTCTCATTGTAACTTCCCTATGCATAAATCTGCGACCAAAAACCTGTTAATTTGCATAGACACATCTTTTTAGACTTGGAATCATTGGAAAAACTCATAGATATTGAAATTATTACCAAATAAATTGAAGAAAATCGGAAGGTCTGCACGCAAAAAAATATATTTTTTAGCGAAATTCCACAGAGAAAAAATCATCCGCCTTGACCAGGATTCGAATCCGAATCCCTCGATTTCCGGCCGAGTCTTTTATCGTGATAAAGCATCCGGCCGAGTGATGAAGCTCTCGGCCGGAAATCGAGGGATCCAGGTTCGAATCCCGGTCAAGGCGGATGTTTTTTTCCGTGGAATTTCGCACAATTGTGCATTGCGGGTGACTCCGTAAAAGTGGAACTCCGTGGCTAGTCCCAAATAGCTTAAAATTTGTCTTATATTTTTAGCGTTCATTAAATATACTCCAATTTCAAAGGACTGAAATGCAGTAAAATTTGGAACTACGAAGGCAAAATCTCCGTATTCGTAAGCTGTAATTCATGCAACATGATGTGAAGTCAAAAAAATCCGGTAAAATTTGAGAAATATAAATGAATTTTTTTTTTAGTACACTGCCCACTGGTACCAAACGGTTCCGTAGGGCGTTGGGTTAAATAAATCACATAAACTGTCCTTTAAAAAAATATTGCTTCCATGGAGTGAATTAAATTTGCCCTGAAAAAATCTCGTATCACAATTACACAAATTGAGAGGCTGAATACAAGTATAAAGCATTGCAAGTTCTGAAACAATTAGCTATTTTCAGATTAAATTGATTTGCAAAATCGGTTCAGAAGTCCTCAGAACTGCACGTAATTATTTTTTCTGCAATTGAAACCTTCATTCAGCAATAATTTAGGTGCCTAATAATACGCAAGTTATATCCTCTGAAAGAGTTTGTTTGATTTGTCACTGAGCAGGAAATGGTTGCTTGTGTGGCCCGGAGGTGAGCACGCGCTGGATAAGGTTCGAGCGCCATCCTTCAATGCCCGTGCTTTGAACGATCGCTCGAGACGTGAGATCAGCACGGTTCCTCTTCTACTTCGATGGTGCTACAGCCCAAATCAGGCCTTGACCTCCTCAATATTGACCTTCCTCCATTCCTCTCTATCCTCTGCCACTCTTCTCTAAATTCTCCTCACCCCGAGTAGTTCATGTGCATCCCTGCTGACGTCATCTTTCCACCGAGCTCTGGGTTTTCCCACCGGTCTCTTCCCTCCCATCCGTCCAGTGAACACACTCTTAGCTGCCCTCTCCTCCGGCATTCGCAGGTCATGCCTTGCCCATCGGAGTCTCAATAGTTTGCAGTAGGTGAAAATGCTGGCTTCTTTATATTGGCTATACATCTCGTTGTTATGACGGATTTTCCATGCTCCTCCTGTTACATTCTCCGCAGTACTTTTCTCTCAAATCTGTCTAACAACTCCGCAGATTTGACTCTCATTGTCCAAGATTCACAGCCGTAAGACAGTACTGCACGGATAAGTGTTTTATATAGCCAAATCTTGGTTTTCCTGCGCACATTTTTAGATTTCAGGGTTGAGAGTAGGGAGAAGTAAGTGCGGTTAGCCTCGTCGATTCGTTTTCTCAGATTGTGAGATCAGTAGGCACCGGTGCTTAATCCAAGTTCGACCCTAGCAAATGCATTTGAGTACTCTCCGTGTAAAAGACACACAGAGTTCGTACTGTCAGCGGAAAAAAATCTGGCCATTATTCATACCTTCCACTTTCTAAAATTTTCAATTATAATATCTTCCCAATAATGTATTTCTTGGCTCTTAAGCTCCAAAGTATTAATTAAGTGATATTGAGCCTACAAACCCTAATGGATCCTTAAAAAAGAGCTACGTGGTGGAAACTGCAAAATTATAAAATTCGATTTTGAGAACACCGAGACTAGACGCGGATTAACTACACGCCCATGTAGCACAGACGGTTGGGCCAACGTTGGGAAACGGTGCCACGGTTGGGGAATGGGTTACCTTTAGGCCGTTGGGCCAACGTTGGGAAACGGTGCCATTTGCGTTGTTATTTCTTATCCGTTGGGCCAACGTTGGGAGATGATGAAAGTCGCAATCGAAAGGAGGAACTGCAATCGAGATATCGAGTTGTCACAAAGTAGGTGGATCGGCAGTTCTCATTGAGGTTAAAAAATGGAAGAGGCATGGTCGAAAACACTCATTGGCGAAGACGAATCGAAACCGTGGCTTTTTGCTTCACCTTCGCCTTCACAGTCAGTTTCTGGGAATAGCATTGCTTTTGAGTTTTAAATTGCTTAGTTCTGACGTAAATCAAACTTGACCCCCAGTAACGTGAGCCTGAGTGAGACCTATAGCGTGCCGACCGTAATGGCGGAATCGAGTTATCACAAAGTAGGTGGGTGGCTTAGAGAAAGGGGAAGGTAATTAGCTCGGCACTTGCATATACCAACCAATGTTTTGCCTAATGGCAATGCACATTAATAGAAAAAATGGTTGTATGATCGTTGGTAAATGGTGGGGGAACTGTTGAGCCAACGGATGGGGAACTGTTAGCCAACGGTTGGGGAACTGTTGGGCCATTACAGTTGGATAACGGTTGGCAAAACGGCCATGAATAACGGTTGCCCAACCGTTATTCATGGTGTTACACGGGCGGAGTCACCCCCCTGGCGAAAATGAAGGAGGCGGAGAACGCTGCTGGAGTGCGTTTACAGGTGGTCTTTTAAGGTTCCTGTGCGTTCTTTGGCGTTTTCATAGCATTTGTCGGTGTTCATCCACGTTCATCTGTGTTTCCCTCTCTGTTCTCATGAGTTCGTAAACGCTGTTCGAACGACCCAGTTCAGAAAAGTTCGGAGAACACAGAAGAACGCTGTCCGACAAGGCTGTTATGGAACGCAGATGAACGCTGCCGAGAATATTTTGAAACATTTGGAAGCCATGACACAGTATTACCAATTTAATTGCAAATCCATTGTGAGAATAAACCAACCAAAACAGAGAAAGTCCACCCGCAGTCTCACTCACGATCATATGTGCACTGATGGCCATATCTAACGAAGCGATTACTCTTTATAAAGCATAAAATACACATATTATTTCATGATCCGAAATAGCGTAGTAGTAGAATGTAGGATTATCGAGTGAAAGGACGTAGGTTCCATTCCCCAAGCCAGTAAGAATTTATTTGTCGTCAATGTTCAATGTTATACGAAGGTATTAAAAGATACCTTCAAAGGTTTTTAAGAACACTATATATTTATTATAAAAATAATTTTATTATGACAAAGTCCCAAATCCCAAGATGAGTGCCTAGGTATATATAGAGAGATATCTATGAATAGATATATATAGACAGATAATGGTACATAGATGTCAATGAGGTATCTATGAATAGATGTCTACTAGACTAGATATCTATTGATAGATATCTATGAGATACCTTTAGATAGACATCTATTAGACTAGCTGTCTTTTTGACAATCCTTCTAACCATCAATATCTAATGTACATCTATTAGATATTTTTTCCGTGTGGGTTTGCTGCAAGCATTCATAAATGCACTGGTAAGTGTTCCCACAGCATTCCAGAACAACGCAAAGCACACACTAGCATGTTACATAACGTTGATGAACACTCTCAACACCCTACACAGAATGTTCTGAAATGCAAGTAAACGCTCTGAAATGCTGAAGATAGTGACTGACTTCACGAACACTTGAGAACGTTGCTAAATGCTCTGTAGTGTGTTTGAGAACACTCCAAGGCGTTCATATTTCTGCTCGAGAACACACTGGGATGGTGTTCTTAGCACGTTCTTCACAATTTATGAACACATCCATGGTGCGTTCCTAAATGCTCAGAAAATGCTCACATTTTTGCCAGGGCCGCAATGCTCAAAATGTGAAAAATTCCACAGAGGGACAATCATCTGCCTTGACCGGGACTCTAACCCAGATCTCTCGATTTCTGGCAGATTGCTTCAGCCATTTAGATTCAGGAATTATTTTTTTATGTTTCCTTTGTGAAATTAAAAAAAAAATTCTTCACCATTAGCACACCATGTGCTTACTGTGTTTCTTTATAGCTGGTATAAATAAATAATTAATACTCCAACAGACAGTTGTGCAGACTTCCTTGGAGAGAGGATCCCCCAAAATCTGAAGGACATGCGCCTGCATTAAGAGGTAACAAAACTGAAATGACCACAGTAAACTCATAGTAAGAAAATAAGTTAATATTACTTCAATTGTATTTAATTGCTATCAGTTGATTTTATTTTCTTTGTCTCCATTGAAATAAGGTATGATGGGTACAACCACCTCACCAAACCAACCACCAAGCATTATAGGTGCACTTATGAAAATTGTTCCACCAGGAAATGAATGGAGTGTATGAAATGAGGTTTTATATACTGACTGTTTCACACCATTTTAATGAATGGCAGTGATTAAAGGAAGCCATGACAGAAAATTCTTTGTTTTATTTTTGACTTTGAGTGTTTTTAAAATTAAATATTTCTTTAATAATCTTTTAGGGCAATAGCTCATTTAAATACATTTTAAAATTGTAAATGCAATGATGCATAAAAAATACATAATTAAGTGAAAAAATATGTATCCTCAATATTTTGAAAGGCAAAATTTTGAAGAGTCATCAAAACTTCATTGATAGAAATCAGCTGCCGCACAATTTCCAGAGATTTTTAGAAAAATTAAAAAGCCTCCTAGTGTTCTAGGCCACTGGACACCCTGCATTCCTGTTTTGATGACTTTCTTATTGAACAGTTGATGAATTGTTCATCAGGTGTTGCAGTCTACCCTGAGTTTTTCTAACTGCATGAACATCTTATTCCACCCAATGTCATTGAAGGCATTCTTCAACTCCATGAAAGCCACATACAATCACTCGTTTATGAGTATCATTTCCTACCATTACTCAATGGCAGAGTATGGAGTATTGCCTCCCTGGTTCCTCTGCACTTCCTTAATCCTACTTGGCTTTACAAGATTTTATCTTCAATTTTCCTTTCCATTCATCAGCTAATTATTTGCATGACTATTTTTGTTGCAATTGACATCCAACTTAAGGTTTGATGGTCCTCACATTTCTCAGACCTCATCTTCTTCTGTATTTCAATCACTACAATCCTTTGAAAGTCCTCCACTTTCATAGCTATCTATGATTAATGACTGCACAGATTGGCCATGGCTTCTCTTCCAAATGCCAAGATTATTTCTCCACAGATGATGTCAGCTCCAGGAACTTATGTAATTCCAAGTTCTTTTACTGCTCTTTCTCATTCTCCTCACAGTATGTCTGTGCCCAGCTTTTCCTCGTCCACTCCACTCTAAAGTCTTCTCTTAGGTTTTCTTCCAAAGTCCTCACCCCCTGGTTGATTTCTTCAGTGTATTGGTTTTATCTCTTCCCAATGTCTTCACCCTCTATAAGTATATTCCTGTTCACATTCCTCATGTTGCTGCTTTTCGTTTTTCCCTCTAGGAAGTGTCTCATTGCTACCATGTATGCTGGTTCAGCATTCTCCTTTTTTCTTTTCATTCATTACCTTTCATTCATTCATGTTATCATTAATTACCTTGCGGCAATGTTCTATCCAGTTCTCCTTTCCCTTCTTGCATTCCCAATTGACTTGGTTCTGAAGCTTCTAATAGATGGTTTCCTCACCTTTGTTTCAGGGGTTCTGGTATTATCTTCTTTCTTCAGTAAGTTCCCTTATTCTCATCATGATCTATGTTTTCTTTACATAAGTCCTCTTGCTTATCAGCTACCCTCCACTTACATCTGCAACAGTCCTCTTCAGCTCATCTTACTTCAATGCTCATTTCTCCTCCATGCTCTAGTTGTCTATCATCACATGTGGAAAATCTTTCACTACTACTTCTCACTTCTTTGGTGCATATTTTTTAAATCAGTTGAAAAACAGATGGGAATGAATCAAAAACTTGACATAGGTCCTGTTGTAGCCGACCAACTAGGGTGGCTAACATGCATGCAGTGTGTGTAAGTTAGCTACCCTAGGTATACTCACTTCTGGTGTTTCCGGTATTGCTATACAGTGTATTTGGATGTATTGGCATTCATTAACGTATTAAAAACGTGCAGTGAAAATCTTCGGCTTCTCTCATCGTACACCTGCATCTCCATCGGAGTAACCAAATATAACAGGTACCAACTGGAGAAATCTGAGATTTTATTATACTTCTATTAATACTATGGAAGCTGCGATAAAATCATTTATGTAACCTAAGGAAGTGGTCGTGACATGACACTAATAGTGATAAGTTACAAAAAATCATTCTTATATTCATTTTATATGCAATAAAATAAGTTCTACCATTCAGATGCATTCCTGGAGATTTTAAAATTTTCATTTGTTGTCCCAGTTTTAAGGTAGTTCATAGAGATGTTAAAAAAATTATGAACTGATTGCAAACAAAGTGCAATGCTAAAAGTGTGTTTTTGCTCTCCTCTCTTGAGACATTTTCTTCCAGCCTACTTATGATTTGAAATTATGCCAATGATGCTGGGTATGTATTTTCCTACTAGTCCCTGCCAGTTACCTTCATATGTAAATGGAAAATATAACACTACCAGGGCAACATGGTTTTTCTAAAGGCAAACCCACTCCGACTAATTTATTGTCATTTCATAACAATCTTGTGAGGGCACCTGAAGTGAAAACTCCAGTTGAATCTAGTTAGAAGCAACTGGAGGTGACTTAACATGATTTATCTGGCTTGAACTAGATATTTCAGATATAATAAACTTGGTTATGCCTGATTTTCCTAGGTATTAACTTAACCTCTAAAAGTGGAATTCACAGGGTTCAACCGGTCTCACATATATTTAACTGGACTTACCAGAGCACAGTCAGAGTGCAGTTTGCTTATAATGCATCTGTAATTTTACTAAGAAAACCATTAACCCATTACCGCCCAACAATCTTTTTTTATTTTCTTTCTTAAAGTGATCAGGATACGTTAGAAATGTTCTCTTATGACAGGGAAATTAAGTTTGAGCATGGTGTCATGTTGCGTTACCTTGTGCGTGACTGGGTCGTAAACAACCCATTGGGAGGTTCCCCGAGAAAAGGTTTAATAATGCAAAATTTTATTCATTTTTTGTGTAAAGTATGTATTCACTATTCACAACAGAAATACATATGAATAATACCACTTCACAGCAATTATAACAAAATGTCTGATTTTTGTGACAATAAGTACATTTCATCAGAAATACATTGCAATGTTATGACTGTTTTTCACACACCAATTACTAATACTAGCATTAAATAGGTAACATTAAAGGTGAAATCTATTTTCAGTATGATATAGTATAGAATAATTTAAAGCACATAAATAAAATATAATTGAAATCATTTTTAAAAGTTCACAATAAACAAACCTTTTCCAAATAGGTGAAACATAATTTAAGCAAAAAATCAAATTATGTGTATACAATTTGAAAATTAAAAACAATGGTACAGTGCAAAACAGTTATCATGAAGAGGAACTTTACACCTTTCACAAGATTTTGTAGTTTTATTTTGACATATGCGATATCTTCGCCTAGGCTGTTTTGTAATGAGGATGTGGCTGCCATGATCTTTTCTCTGATGCTCCGCTACAGTATCAAGATAATTGCGAGCAACCAGCTAAGGCGCTGTGCCATACTTCAATGGTATTGCCCATGTCACTTCACAGCAAAACTTAAGTGAAGACATTGTGACTTTGGGATCAATATAGTATCCAAACATTATTCATGCGCACATCAAAAAGCCAGAATATAATTGGAATATACCATTTTTTTCCATGAATTGAAATTCAATAGTCTGCTATATTATGGTCCATTAGATCCACTCTGTCCATGTTGCAGTTATATTGAGGTCAGTTTATTCAGGTTTTTCCTGCATTGCTTCATTTTAATGGCCAACAGTTTCACTAACGTTACAGCTAGAGTCGTCAGGTCCTGAATGAGCAGCAGAGATTCATGCTCCTTTATATACCTAACACCTGAGCCAGTCAGCTAATAAAACTTCAGAAGAAACTTTTCTTACTTTCCTCCTTTTGTATCCAGAATGTGAAATCTCTGTCACTAGCGGTGTTCAGGCAGGAACATCAGTCACAGTGATGGGATCCTCTTCCTCTAGGTCTGCTGTCTGTATAACAATATCTCCTTCCACACAGAGCTGACAACGGCTAATGAGGTCTGGGTCGTTGCAGCCTTCATTGCCCGAGTCACCATCGGTAATTCCACCTCCCTTGTCTGGATGACTGATAAATGCATCAATCTCAGACCAAGGAACTTCTTCAGGAGTATGAAATTGAAGTTCCTCAATGATCTCGGCCACAGTCCGACCACCTAAACTATGAATGAAATTCATCATATTAAGTATAGGTAATGCCCGTAATCATTTGCCGAAGAAAAATAGAATAATATAAATACAAAAAATAAATAAAAAGCACAATTCATCATCAAGAGTATATTACACTTTCATTCTTTTCCTTTTATATGTTGCAGTAAATGTGAGAAAATCTCAATTTTGAACGCGAAGTAAACCAAAAAGACAAATAACAGATGAATATTGTATTTGAGCGTGTAATTTGCGATGAATATACTTTCTCGAGGAAGTACCCAATGGGTCCTTCACAACCCATATTTGACTTTCAATGCCATAAATTGTAAACAAGTTGCGATCGTATCAAACGAATATTTTTATTATATTCCTTGTAATTTTATGAAAATAAATCAAAAATATAATTCACATACCATACATTCTATATCAACAAATACTTACATTTTTTTCTGAAGAGGCTCGGGACAGGTTCCATGTTGACGGAGTGGCATGCTATCATATTATGAAAAGCTCAAATAAGCAGCAGCATGTTTTGTTACGTAGACTATACATTCCCCAGCATTCAAAGAATACATTATATCAGCACTATCTACAATGTCCCACAAACTTAAGTGTATTTATGGATGGGTCGCAAACGACCCCGTTGGGCAGTAATGGGTTAAGAAATAATGGATATTTATCAAAGTTACAGACAATTACAAAGCCATATCAAAAGTTATATAATTTGAAGGGAAAAATAAAGAAATAAAAGAGAGTGCTAGTTCAATAACTTTCATGCCTTACTTGTGGATTCCATTTTACCCTTAAACATACCAACCACCAAATACATATTTCATCCTTACCCTGGCAAAAATCACATCTGGATCAACTATGGTGTAAAAAAAAAGCAAAAGGTCAAAAGTAAGAGTTAAAAACATTTCTCACTCAGTTACATATGAAAGAGGGTCATTGCATGTCAACTCAACCATGATCTCAAGCTAACCATTGCAAATTTCAATACTTTTCCTGTAATTAGTTTCAGCCAAGTTAACAATAATCGTCAATATTTCAGCCAAAATATAAATGCATTCTTTCTAAGATATGAGAACTTGTATACAACCACTGCACTGAGCAAAAATATGCCTGCATGTCAAAATTGCTAATCAGTCATCTCTATAACCCCGTTAAAAAATTAAAATAGGAGAGCGAAGCTAGTAAAACTTTTAGATGCTGTAGGCACGTAACTCAAGTTTTGAAAAATTTTGTCACAAAGATTCTAATATGTAAAATTTTCATTATGAATATTCAACACAGCAGTTTCTACACAATTACAATAAAAAAATGACACCTTCACGCATCTATTCAAATCACATTTAACATGCTCACGCCATTAAAACCTAATTAAGCACAATTGGTTGAGTTGACATTGAATGACTCAAGAGCCTTTTAGCGATATTCAAAAGACAAACTTTGATAACATAAATAAGTTTCTCACCCAAAATGGTGCTTATAAATATTGGACAAACATGTACACCCTGGTAAAATACACCGTTGATGAACTGTTCCACAAGTGTTGCATGAATGGTTGGGAAGCCATTCCCCTAATGTTCATGAAGTGTTGGTGAACCATGCATGAAGCATAGGTCACCTGTTCATGAACTGCATTTTGGCCCAAATGAAGTGAAGTAAATGAAGTGTTACAAACCGTTCACAATGGGATGTTCAGGAACTGTTTCCCATCTAACTAGGTTACAGCTCCTAATGAGACCAACAGCTCATGCAAAAATAGAGGACACTTCAGCGCAATAGTTTATAGACACAAATGCTCACAAAACATTCTGCACCCACTGCACTGCAAAGCACTGTGCCCGAAGCATTGGTGGACTGTGCATTAAGTGTTGGTGAACCATGCAGGTAGCGTTGGTGAACCCTGCAGGAAGTATTGGTGTTCACAAACAGTTCATGTAAACTGTGTGGGAAGTAGGCTAGATATGTTCTGTTCAAGAGCCATTCATGGTTTGCCAGATGGAACTGAGTGCACAGCTCCTGCACGTCTCATGAACAGCCCAGGAAGTTAATGAAGTGTGCACACAGTTTATGCACAGCTCATGAACACTTCAGTGAACAGCCCATTTTCACTAGGGCAGAAAATGGTACTTACACATGAATGTCCTCAATTGGTACCAGTTGCCCTGCTGATGGATCCTCAACCACATCAATAGATCTGGATCGCTAAAATAAAATGGAAAATAGTTAACAAAGAAATTGACTAAGCATAACTTCAATATAATGAATCCCAATAACTCACTCAGCTGGGACCAATTCCTTCCTATTCCGCTGGCAATTGATGTCCCTAGCTATTTGAGAAAGCAAGGGCAGAATGTGCACATTCTATGCAGACTAACTTCTGCATCAGGCCTTGTGCCCCTGAGGAAGTCTTGATATAGGGCTGGAAAGGAAAGGGATAGCGAAAACATGTTCTGATATTGTGTCACTTACCCATGTCTAACTACAGGTGCCTACCAAGTGCCTCCGTTTTGAATTCCTTAGGGAAGAGGAGGAGGTTGGCAGAACCTTGAGTCCACTGATGCTGGCTTGGTAGTTTCTGGTTTCCTTGCCAAACACACCCGCCAACACTGCACTTCACCAGTCACCTTGGTTGTGGACAACATGAAAGACCACAAGGTAACCGAGCATTTTGCTCCATTACCAAGATTGACCGGACATTAAAAAATTGTGTTAATTGAATTAACATTTAGAAAGAAATGGTTTTAGCAGCACTCGCTCAGTGTATATGCAGGAATATCATACCATGTCATACTCAATATGTGGGTCCATTGTGGATGGTGATACCCTACTGCTGTTGGAGAGGCAGGCTTAAGACAGAGCAACAGAAGATGCAGGCATCCTCATTGTCACATTGTTTTCTGTCAGAAGTTGAAATGCATTCATCAGTTTTTGAATAGGCCTATGGATACACTGAGCTTAGCCTGAAGTAGGAGTGGCTAACTAACATACCTGCTTTCTTTCACTTAAGAGAGAGAGGTAAAAATAATGCACTTCTACACGGCAAAAGCCCCTAAAACTGAATACATGCTACTACATGTGATAAATTATTTAAATCACATTTCTTTTCTGTAAAACAACTGCCATAATCATTAGAAAGGTTTAGGAAGTATAGTATTTTTGATTTCGTATTTATTAGTCATAGTATTTTTAATAAGTTTTTTTTTGAAAGTACAACTCTACTAACCAGCAAAATTGTTACAGATGGTTTAAATTTCTTCTACACATCCTAATCCAATTAACTTAGATTTGTACTTATAACCATAGACACCACAATATGTGATTAAAAAATATTACTCATCCATAGACATCATCTGAACACTTACTGAAAAGGAAATGCTCCACTCTCTCTCATTCACTTTTACGATCTCAGCTTTCACTTCTTCCAGCCAAATCTGCTGTGCTATGTTCTTCCAATTGCCAACCTCTCTTACAGCCTCTCAATTTCCTCATCTTTTTCCACCATCATGCTTTCAAATGTTTTTGTCAAAATATATACCCTAGAGTGTAAACTACTATTCAATGAGCAATCTAAGTGTCTGGGCTTGCTGACTGGAGAGTCTACAATGGAGGTTGACGGCAACAGAGCTGCTCGAGTTTTTTTGGAAACATTTGGGCAAATTTCAACTTTATTTTCCTTAATAGGTGATGCTGACCTTCCTGGACAAAATTTATTGTTGGATGGACCATTGAAATGTTCAGGGCCAGTGATCCATTTACTCTTTACTTTTGCATTGCCATCACAGCTTGCATGTAATTTCAGGGGTACAGATTTTAAAAACACGATAAAATCCGCCTCAGCTGCTTCTTTCTTCTTCTTTTTAATAACCGAAGGGTCCTGGTAAAAAATAGAACTTAACGATCACTGTTTTAAGGCAGGCACAACACTAAAAAATAATCAAAGTTAATTTAAAATCATATTCCTAATGTTTCAATCACTCCAAAACCTGCTCCATACATTATTATTATGCATTCTACCGGTAAAGGTAGGTGCTGTTGAATGTCAGAGAATCTCCTTCCGGTCTTTTACACATTCAGGGGCCTATCTCCCTCTAGTATATCCTTTTTTGCCTCTGCATAAGATCTACCCTTCTTCAGCCCGTCCATGAAACCTATTCTCTTTTTTCCCCTTCCCCGCTTGTCCAACATCGTTCCCTCTATCACACTCTTCATCTACCCTGCCTATCCCGGATTTCATTCAAAAGTTTCCTTTCCTCAACCACCATCTCTAGCACTTCCTCGTTAGTCTTCCTTTCCCTCCGCTTAACCTTCTCCATCCTTCTCCACACCCACATCTCAAATGCCTGCAGCCTACTCTCGTCCTCCTTTCTCAGGGTCAACACATCTGCCCTATACAACGCTACGCTCCATATCAAGCTCTTCACCAGCCTCTTCTTCATGTTCTTACCCATTGTCCCCATCATCAACTCTCTTCTATTACTAAATGCCTCCTTAGCTAGTGCTATTCTCTTCCGTATGTCTTTGCTACTATGCCCATTTTCCTCTAGCGTGCTACCTAAGAATTAATTTCATGCAAAAGAACTTTTTGAGGATTTAACCATACTAGCCCTATTTTACTTAAAAGACTAAATATTCAATCATTGGTGAGTAAGTTAAAGTATATGCATCATATCCCAAGTGTTTAGCGACAGCAGTATGGTTCCATCCCAGTATCAGAGCAAGGTTACAATAGTTGGTGCCACAGTACACCTCAAGCACTGTGATGAAGCATAGTTGGAGTACATTTTGAGCTAGAGCTCAGTTCTAGCTTTGTAATGGATCTCAGTTACAGTGCAGTAGGTGGCACATTGAACTTCTAACACTGCATTGAAGTTGCAGTACAGCTAACTCCACAGTACACTTCTAGGGCATATCATCCTAAATTATACCTACCACAATAAAACGCAGCGCAGGCAAGTGGACTATAACTGAGCTAAATGCTGAGTTTAGTACAGATTTTGCTCAGAGTACACTCACTGTGATGCAAATATTTCGATCAAGTGTTTCTGATTTTATCCCTTAAACAATGTTAAAGGGTTAACCCGTGACTAAATTACGATGAAGCTCATTTCAAGAAGACTTTTATTCCGAATATATTGAATATAAGTGTGGAAGAAAGTCATACCTGCGGTCATTCACAAAACACGTTTTTTGACTGACTACATTTTAGACTGACTAATCGCGTTAGGTAAGTATTATACAGATAATGCTAGAGTTCACCCACAAATGATCAGTCCTTTGGTGCTGTATCTGGAACGGTGGAGGAGAGCCGATGTCGTTATATGGATCCTCTAGAATATATTCAGCTAGCCCCTACGCCCAATTTTCTACCTGTGCAATGAAAATGTTTATTTCGCTGAGTATACCTGTGCCATACAATATATATAACAGATAAAACGGTATTAATGGGAGGTAAATAAATAAAACAAAATTTACCACTGTTCTAAACCATAATTCCGACATAGAAATAGCGGGTAAGGGTTAACTCAATGAACATCGAAATGTTACAAGAATTCGAAATGAGAATACCGCGGGCTATTTGTTTTGCAATGTCGCCACCAGATAGCGTGTATTTTCTTTTCGAGTTTTCTTCACTTTCGGAATTCATTTGTGCGCACTTATCCTGCGCAGACCGAAACTGAGTCTTACGCATTTCCTTTTATACCAGCTTTTATGGTGAACAGTGCGAACAGTGATCAAAGTTGTGGTAATTTCGTTTAATACCTAGTGATATGGCGGAAGATTCAGTATCCAACGGAGCTTCAAATGGAGAAGTACCAGAAATCGAATTAATTATTAAGGTAAGGTGTCATTTGTACTTCAATGTCTTAAGCAGTGAAGGTGTAACCAACGTTAAGTAATTCTGTTGGCAATGTTAGGAGACCGACATGGTTTATTATGATGTTACTCTTTGGGGTATGTTTTTATTGCGAATCCACTGCAAGTAATGTATTGAGTCACATGTTGACAGGTTATATTTACTTTTACTGTTTTGTTTGATTGTCAATGGTTTTCCCGCCCTTTGATGTCCTCTATCTTCCTTTTTAATCGTATGCGTTGTTAGTATGAGTTAGTGCAGTGTTGTTAGTTAAATTAGTGCGAATTGGAATCTAATTTCACTTAAATCTCGTACACTATGTAGCATGTCGTTTTATGCCATTCTCGGACATTCTTTCACCTGACTTTCTCCGTTGCCACTCCTTTCTTAGCCTTCCCGTCGTCTCCTATTAGTCTTCGTGGTATATATTGCTGTGGGAAAGTATTTTCCATTCCTCACTCTTTGGACAGGTTTAGGTGTGTTGTCGGAGGAGTGTTGACTTAAAGGAAGGCAGTGTA
This sequence comes from Ceriagrion tenellum, assembly GCA_963169105.1. Taxonomy (NCBI): domain Eukaryota; kingdom Metazoa; phylum Arthropoda; class Insecta; order Odonata; family Coenagrionidae; genus Ceriagrion; species Ceriagrion tenellum. The sequence continues at coordinate 16,497,478 of OY720638.1, forward strand.
CTTTTTCTTAGGCTAGTTCTTAGCATATCTTAGAATTGGCTGCGTGTTGGGGACGTGAGAGTACGTGATGTCGCGGCTCGCCCAAGGATTGTTAATATTAGTTTTCGGGTATTTGGAGTGATGCTTACTTTTTTGTGGAACGGTATCATAAGCGTTATTCGGCCTTCCGATAATTGTGGTTAACGTAATTAATAAAGCGGAAAATGTTGTGAACGTTAGTGGTATTTTGTGTGAATTACCATGGTGGTAATTGTTTCGCACATTGTTTCTCTTCATGTTACCCGTATCATTGAGTATTATTAGCTATAGTCGTATTGTTAGGGTTTCGCGTAAACCCGTTCTATCATAAGGTTCCCTGACCTGTTTCAGACCTTAAGTTTCTCTCACTGGTACCAATCGTTTTCTCCCTCAAGACAATTCATGTTCTGTAAATGTCACTGTGGATACCTCTCACTTGTTCTTGCATCGTGTTCATTTGCTGAATTTCTGGTTTTCACCTCCATTTTTGTCTGTTTTCGGACTGTGATGCATTAATTTGTGTTTGTCATCATATATGCCGCTATGTGGAATCTCGTGATAACTGGAAGAGAAAGATAGAAGAGGAGAATTTCGTCATAATGAAGTCATCTTAGGAGTCGCTTGCTAAAACCTTGGGAGCTGTGACTGCGTTACCTCTGTTTACTCGGCATGGCGAGGTTTGTTCTCTCCCTGAGTATCAGCAGTTCTTAAAAGAGTGTAGGGGGGCCATTTGGGTGTTTCCTCCGAGCTGCCCGCATTAAAGTGACAGGAAATTCTAGCTCTTTTCTTATTTTGCCTAGTAATCCGCTCGTTGCTAGGAACAGAGGTGATACGCTCACGACGTTAGTTATCCTTGCGTTGATTGTGTACTGGCTCTTCCCCGATCATTATTTTCATCCAACAAGCTCGCTAATTAGTAACTTAGCCCTTCGCAGCTGCTCTTTTGATTTCACCTGCTTCCTTTCGCCTTCTTGGGCGTTGTCTGCGCACTTGCCATCGTTTCCTTTGTCATCATCAGTTGTTTATACTTGCGGTGTCTAGGCTGTGGCATTTTTTTGCCGCATGAACTTCCTTCACTTTATCGACAAAGATACCACGTAAAACTTTTCCTGTCATCGTCTAGGTTAACGGAGAAAGTTATAGACCCCGCTGCGGCTGTTTTCTATTCATACCGTCGTCAGTTTTAGATTAGACAGTTGTATTTTAAATTTCGTCATATATGTTGTATTGTGTGAAAAGTTTTTATCACCTTTTAAAGTGCTACATGTAGCATATATTTCTCAACTTGATAATGTCCCCATTGAGTCTCTTCTTGTTCATTTATGGGCAAGGCGAAAGTCAGCAAGCTCATTGTTTGCACTAAGGCCGTACACAGCCTTGTGAAATCAGAGAAATTTTTATCTTTGACTTTTCTCATCGAGTACTCAGTTGTTTTCTTCCGAAATGATTAGAGATTCGTCCTTCATCTCGTCAAGAGGGATAACAAACGGTGGAATCCCTTTGCCCGATATAGATATTTCTCGACATTATCTTTACTTCAGCTGATAGGACCTTGTTGCGTTAAAATTTCGTGCTTTAGTGAAATCATTGTGAAATTTTCTCGGCATGTGGCGCTTTTTGTCCCTTTCATGTGATGTATCCGAGGCAAGTCGTGGGATTCATTCGCACACCTCATCGAGTCATCCCTAATGTTATGCAATCTCGTGGCCTCGCGGTTTTGATATATGGGCTGGTCGTATATTTTCTCAAGTTTGCCTCAACAATTCCCCCGGCGAGAAGGTATGGGGTGACGTCATTCACTGTCGCGAATGGCCTACGCCTTCCCCGCGCGCGCCCCCCCTCGGCCTGTCATCATCTGCACTCGGCGGAGGCCGGCTTGCCTGCCTTGCCTCTGGATGGCTGGGCGCTTGCGCTCGGGCGTTGCAGCGATGAGGAGAAAGGATGTCAGTGGGGCGGGTGCGCCGACCTCACCCCCGCCACACCACGCTTAATTTCGCCTTCAAGACCATGTTATGCACATGTGAGCCTCTGCCTCGTGGGCGGTCCAGTACTTCACTGATTCACGCGAATCCGTCGCAGCGAACTGGAAAGATCAAACCGAAATGACACGCTTCGGCGTTCTCGTGAGCACGGTTCGCATACGTTGACCGAATGCTTTTCCCAGCGTTGGAGCTTTTCGGGTTTACATCTACCTATCCATTAATTTTGCCGTCTTTCCACCTTGATGGCGTGAAATATTTCATCGTCACTCTCGTTTTCGTTGTGCGATAACGAATGTAACGCTTTCTCCCGAGATTAGAATTTGTATTATGAACTCCGGTGATTTTATTTCAATGGCGAATCGCCGGAGTGATGTTAGGTTTGGTTTTGTATAACTTTTTTTTCTCATTTGACTTCGAGAAAATGGAAGAAAAAACAGCTCAATGATAAACGTACTTTTTTATTGGAAATGAAAAGGAATGGCCGGGTTTTGACAATATTTGTGTGCTCTTTGGCGTGCATATATTTGAATTTTTGGAATTTCCTTTTGTCCTGTAATATTATTATCATGTGTATAAAGCCCGGACAAAAAGTCAAAACGGATGGTTAAAAATGGTTGTGGGCGGTGAATGAATCCTGTTTGAAGTCCAAGACTAGTTAAATTCATATTTTACGGTCACTTACTTTCCTCTGTTACTCTTGAAGACAGCACCTAAAACTGATAATGTTTTTTGAGACAGCTTCTTTTCTCAATAATTTGGCTTCCGGTGACCAGATATTTTAGGACTGAAATATTGAAATTTGCCGCTTGGTGTCACCGTGGGTATATGTAAATTTTTCTTTTGTCAATTCTTAGGCGGCAAGGATTTAAGACTAATGTTCATTGGCGTGTGACAGGTTGGGGGGCAAGGGAAGTTAGTGGTTTGCTACTCCCATTCCATTAGGAATAACATTGTGCGAATTTCCACAGAGAAAAAATCATGATTTTTTTTCTCTATAGAAATTCGCACATTTGTGCATTGCGGGTGACTCCGTAAAAGTGTAACTCCGTGGCTAGTCCCGGATAGCTTAAAATTTGTTAAAAATTTGAGGAATAGCATTTGTATGTGGCTGTCAACTAGGTAAATCAGGATTTGTGTGTGCCTGGAAAGGTACATGATGTTCGGGATTATAGAATTACTTGAGCCAAGCTGCAGGAAGTTCGCTTGTTTCCCCTCAGCAGGAGTTGGTTGAGTAAAGGAAACTACTGCTGTCGGAACGAGAAACCTTCGTACTCTGCATTTTTATAATAAAAAAATACTCCATTGATATGTTTTCATACGTTATATTGTTTTAAATTTGTCAATGGCAAGATAACACCCTCCCTCTCTTCAATGGAGTAAAAGGAAGGTCCTATTTCGGCTCAGATGATAGGTGGTTATCTCAAGCCTTATCCGTGTATTGTATCTTGAGAATTTGATCCCAATAACACGTTGGTATTTCGTTCGACGGATTAAAATTCCATTGTGGTGTGCCCATTGTGAATGGGCCGAAGGTGTGCCAAGATTATACTTTCTATAATCGGTTATCGTTACATTTCCTCCGATTAGGTCTGGTTTTCGGTGCAATTTGGACCTTCATGCTTATCTTGCTATAGTGATTGTTTCGTTCGATGAATACCGTGAGACTGTACGATGCTTGTGTCTCATTGCTGACGTAGAGGTACTTCCATAGAGTTCAAAAAAGTAAATGACATACAATGCATCCACTGGTATAACCAGTACGTCCGGTAGCGAGTGTGAGAGTTAGCAGAATCTCGGTCAATTGCCCATGTGATCTACATAGTGTACAAGAATACCGCCATTTCGAGGTCGTCACGTAGGTTCATACACCGTATTGGGTGCTTGCATTTGCCGCTGAAGATCGCTAGAAAATGAAACCGGCCGTTTCGTTGCGATGTAAATTTAAAAGCGAATCCGTGTTAATTCACTCGCGTGGCAGCGCATGCGTCAGTAGCCACCAATGCGATATGTCGGCTTCTCTTTGTATGACGGCATTTTCTTGTCATTTTTCCGTTTTGGCCTCGTTCGTCTGCCTTAAGATTACAGTATTGCTTACTTAGTATGCATTCTTAACAGCCCTACGCAACGCAGAAGCCATTCTGAGCGTAAAGTTACGAAGAAAACCAGATTAGACATAGGTATTTGTCATTGGTCCGGTATGATCATTACCGGGTTTTCGAGTATGCAAAGATTAAAGTACAGTAGGTGGTTGCAGCGATATTTGCCTTTGTACATATTTGCGAGAAACTTCGCATACATGTTCTAATCTGTGATGTATAAAGATGAAGTTGAAAAAAGTTGCATCGTAACAATTTGTTTTTTTTGGCAGTTAAACCACGATTTTAATACACCTCCTTATGGCACATGACATATATTTTTATAATTTGATTACAGATTCCCAGATATTTTTCTAAACGCGGACTAGCATATTTTTCGTAATTTTAAATGATCCTAGCCAGTATTAAGGTGTCGCGCCGAGGGCAGTATTAGGAAACAATATTTCTATATGATTTCGTCCAAATTTTTAATTCTGTGCGGAATACTCGAGTCGTAACATGCCATTCGGGACAAATTTTAAAAGATTATTCTTGTATCAGTTCCATTTCTGCTAGTATGGTGAATTCCAACTCATTATATAGATGCACTTCAATGAAGTGTCCAAATTTTTTTCGACTAATTAAAAATATCGTTAAAATGTGCTCTCTGTGACCCATGATTACCGCTCCAAGCCACCTAAGTTCCGTGAAAAACAGTCGGGCAGGTAGCGGGCCCTTTTTGGAGGTTACCGTTTAATTAAGACATCGTTTCGAGTACGCGTTGCGGATAATGTGGGTGCGCCCACCCGCCTAGAGTCAACTGGTGATGCAACCTTGCGGTTTGCGTACTATGACGAATATTCGAAATCTGGCAAATATTCTGTGGAAAAAGGCGTTGCGCTGCTTTCGGAGAATTCAAACATGACGGAGTCAGGAGTTGAGATTAATGCGCACTTCAGAAATCTCGCCTATTAACGTAGCGTTGAAAGCCGTAGAAGAATATAAAGAAAATAACTGACTTGGACTCTTGTGATTCGTTTTTATTCGACCGGATGCTAAATCTGATCATCTTGATCCAAGAGCTGAAGGATATTATTTAATCACCGAAGTGGTGTGTGTTCTTGTATGCTAGGTCGTAAATTTAAAAGATTGATGATTAAAAATTTATAGGATCCCTTTCTTGATCGCTGCTGTGATGGAGTGTATATTAGAATTGGCCTTATATTAACAACTAAACCTATGTTTACATGTTTCCTTTGGTCATCGAGTATAAATTAGTGGAATTATTAAAACAACATTTTGGCTTGATTGACTTGAGGCATTGATGAGTACTTCTCCATTTAATAGTGTGTGCATATTGTGTAAAGGAATGAGAATCATTAAATGACCACAAAAAGCTTTTTGGATCACCTGCTTTGGTCTTCATCTATAAAGTACTGTTAAAGCCATCTCTAGGGTGTGTGGCATGGGGTGATTCTTGCCCTGGAATGCAACATGCTTACTAGTTGGAGATCTATCCTTGCATGCTGATCTGGGAATATTAAGTAATGTAATTGCTCCAAATGTTTTTGGATGTTGGAGTTAAAAGTAGTTTGGAGACCAATGCTGTGAACAAGGTTTAGTCTGTGAACAAATTAGTTTACATCTCTTCTGAATGAATCTTTGAAAAAAGTTGATTTCTTTGAGCACAGCACCACACCAGTCATTCATACCTTCCTGTGTAAAATCCAGCTGTAAAGTTTTTTTTGCCAATTATTGACTATTTATTGAAATTTTGAAGAAATTTTCGAGAGAAAGAAATAAACGATCAGGATATTTTCTGAATTTCCTCAAGTCATCAGAGTAAAATTTGTGAAAGAAAAAATTGGGTGTGTCTATTTTTTAAGATGAATTTCCAATGAGTAGAAGCCAGCTCTAATCACCTTAAGTTATAAAATTACACCAAGTTATTACAAATCATTTAATCTTTAGGATAAAATTATGGCGAAAACATGATGGAAACTTGCGATCCAATGAAAAAATGACAACTCCATTAGTATTAGACTTAGAACTTCGCTTAAAAGTTGTCAATACTTAGCAAAATACAAAGAATTCATTGAAATGTTAAACATTTTGGAATATTCATCATATATTTATTTAGAAAAACCACCACCCAACAAAATTAACTACAATGGACATAAGCTGAGGGAATGGTCACTGATGGGCTCGTGGGTCGAGTGGAATTGCCCAGGAAAAGGTCTTGCCTCCTGCTGAGTTGGGATGCGAAAGGGTGAGAGAATACCCTTCCCGAATACTTCGGGGGCTGTCATTTTCCCGCCCCTGTTGGCTACTATGGTGGACATTTGTTCTTTTGCGTATGAAAATCCCCATCCACCATAGCTGACACTCGGCGCGAAAGGGTTAAGGAAGTTGTGGGGCAAGTTAGTGTCTTCTGTAGTCCTATGGTTGCCTTTCTGTTTGGTGATCTGTCAGTAAAATAATCATTACCATTTTTCTTTGGTTTTAAAAAGTACAATGCATATAGTGACTTCCCAAGGATGATATATGGTGAATTCATTAATTAAGATTGCCAAGTCTACATGTATGTGTTTGTTTTTCTGTTTGTCAGGGGAGCTCACTTATTTTGTTATTGTTTCAGGCATCCACAATAGATGGGAGGAGAAAGGGTGCATGTCTTTTTTGCCAAGAGTATTTCATGGACTTATACCTCTTGGCCGAACTAAAAACAATTAGCCTAAAGGTTACCACGGTCGACATGCAAAAACCTCCGCCTGATTTTAGGTGAGAATGGTTGATGTGGGACTGAGGACTTTTTTGAGTGCTTGAATCACCTTCAATGTCGTCCACTTTTGATTGCATTCGACGTGAGTGTTGCTATTGTCAACATGAGTTGCATCATGTTGTGAGTAATGCAAGGGGTTGGATGTGCATTCCTGGTTGATTTTATCTTCACTCCAGAATGTTTGGTGGGAGCCGTCTTCAATATGTACTTGCCATATTTTTGGCATATTTGTAGGCTAGTGCAGTAATTATAGTTTTCAATCTCTTGAAAATATTTTACCTAAAAGTGGAAATTAAGGTGATAGATGCATGTCCTATCCTCACTATGTTCTGTTCTTCATTAATATTCAACATCCTAGTGCATTTAATCTTGTAATTTTGATTACTGGCATTGGTACAAGATTTTAGAAACTTGGCTTAACTATCAATAGTTCATAAAGTTTCCCTGACCTAACAATGTGAAGCCATATTAGTTCAGACTGTTACTATTTAAATGGATAGCAGAACTAGATGTTTCTTAGTAACTGAGACCCTTCTGTGACTTTGACATTTTCCCAGGGGGCCTCAGTGCAAGCATCTTTCGGTCTTTTTCTTTTCTTTCTCAATATTTCCTGTGGAGGCTGTCAAAAATATGTTCTGATGACTGCGTGCCCAGGAATATTGGAATATCTTATTTATTTTCTTTGTATTAATGGTTGACAATTTTATCTGAAGTGGCATATATATTTGGAGTTGAACTATGAGTTAAGTTTAGGGAAGTACTTTTAATACTGTGCTTTCAGGGATCAATAAATTAGTTCACTTACTTTGGATGGAAGACTTTTTTATTGTGTTCTTTACTCCATGCTTGTGAATATTGCACTTAAATTGTGGAGATGGATCAGTATTGCTCATTTGAATGCTCTTTTGTTGATTGTTTATAATGGAACATTTTTTCATCAAAATATTCATTTTTCCCTTTTAGGACGAATTTTGAAGCTACGCCTCCACCTATCTTAATAGATAATGGCCTGGCAGTCTTGGAGAATGAAAAGATTGAACGGCACATAATGAAAAATGTACCCGGGGGCCATAATCTTTTTGTACAAGACAAGGAAGTTGCAACCTTGATTGAAAATCTTTATGGTGTAGGTTTTCTCTCCATGTGGCTCTATTCTTTCTATTCACTGGTGTGAAGAACATTTCTTTTGAAACGAATGCACCTTTTTATTACAGAAATTAAAGCTAATGCTGTTGAAGAAGGATGAAACGAAAATGAACAATCTAATGATGCACTTAAGAAAAATCGATGAGCATATGGGCAAAAAGGGGACTCGGTTCCTGACTGGAGACACGATTTGTTGTTTTGACTGTGAGCTGATGCCAAGGTTACAGCACATCAGGGTTGCAGGTAGATTCATTCTCCTTATAGTTTGATGCCATCATGATAAGAATTAGTATTTTGATCAAGTGTGTGTATTTGCTGTGGTTGACTCAACAGATATGGTTGACAGCCTTGTGAGCGAAATGGAAAGTGAATTTGCTTACTACTGCGGATAAAAAATTTGATTCATTCAATGAGGCTCTGGGTAATGGTATCCTTCCCAGCATCAAAGCTCAACTTTTGCATGGTCTTTTTCATATTATGTTGTGTGTGGGTAATGGAAGACCAAATCTATTATGCTAGTGCTTTTCTGCTATTATTTGTCAAATTAGACTATCAAATCATTTATGAGAGTTGTCAAAGGCCGGAAATGCTGTTCATTTTCAACCTCACATTACCCTATCTCTTCTGTTTGTTTTCCGATCCTCCCTGGAAATTTTCATTGATGTCATTCAAACTGTGAACCTGTTTAAATTGTATTTAAAGGGTATGTGCCACGTGAATCTGTTAAGCTTCAAACATTACTTGTTCCTCATTTCTAGGGAAGCTACATTTGATTAGTTTTTTCCATATGTAGTGTCGCACAGCCTCCTAGGTAATCTAACAAGTGGCCTCAGTTTTTGGATCACGAGTTCAATATTGTTTGTTTCGTAGTTTTTATAGTCTCAGTCCTCTAGTTTATGATTTTTCCTGAATTTTTTTCTTTAAGTTGCATTAGATTTCCAGTTTAATATACCTGGAATGAAAATATCAATTTTGTACCTGCCAAAATTTCAGGAAAGCGAAATCAATGACAATTTATAATTATCCTGAGAACTGCGCAGAAAGCACAGAGCACACAATGCAGAAGTTATGTGTAACATCTGCAAGTTTTTTAATACCAATCCTCCCAATGCACCTACGTTTGCAAGCATATCAATGGACTCTGATTTATACAGGCTGATTTCTCTATAGGTGGTTGGAGGGGAATATTGTCTATTCACCGCTAAATTCATTAATGAATATTTGTGAAGAAAAATACTTAACATTCGCAGTTCTGTGAAAGCACTTAAATTGAGGCAATCAAGTCTACAGACCACTTTCTCTTTCTCCCCGTCTTTTCTCTCTTCAGTCCTATCTCACCATGCTATCAGACCCTCAGCGGCATGCTTCAAAAACATGGCATTTCGTCATGGGATTCATTTGCCTGCAGATGCGCCAAAGCTCTCCACCCCTGGACTGGTCAGAATATATTTATTAGTAGGGTTACCGTATGTCAGCATTAGTGCAGACATGTCTTAATTTTCAAAGGAAAGATTTCAGTCTGCATGCAGTTTTTAAAAATTCCCTGTTTCATCTGTATTTTCCATGTTACATTATATTCTCTTAATGTATTTCATACATACCCATGTGTGTCAGTAACAGTCTCGAATGAGGAATGCAGGGGTTGTTTAACCTGGAATCTTAATCAGCTACTGACTATGTATCAATCTGATGGTGTGAATTTTAAAGTTAAAACAATTGTTTTGCATGCATGTGTTGAAAGTTATTGTTTAAAATGAATCAAGCAGGTCTCATCGATGGGCTCCTGAAGGATTTCTTAACATTGAGAAATCAAATATTGCTGTTTTTTAAATTCCATCCCTCTCCATTCTCCCCGAAACACCCATGGTGTCTGCATTTGGCCATTTCAATTTATGAATACCCTATTTGTGAGCTTCACACAATATTATTCTCTTTTTGCAGTCTTTTCTTTTCCATTCTCTTCCCACAAAAACCTGGCTCCCTTTGTAGTCTGTGTCTCTCTTTGCCTGTCCTGTCTTCTCTTCCTCTTGGATATTTTGCTGATCACCTCCCTCTTCGCCAGAGCCCCTTTGACATTCCATGCCACACTTTTCCCCTCTCCAATCTACTGGTAACTTTCCCTGTACTAGAAACTTGTTTTTCTAATATATTTTTGTCCTTTCCTGTTGTCAGTTGCACCTTCTGCCCACTCAACTTTGTCATTTACCTTCGTACTTGCCCGTTTAATTTGTCCTGATATTCACTTGAGAGCTACAAGTGTGGTTGTCTTTTTTTTGTTTTTTGGTGGAATATTCTCATATAAATGTCCTTTTTATACTTAATTAGCTGTTTGAAATTGAGAAACTTGCACCCATCATACTACAGTAACCTCTCGCTTTATTGAAAGGTGAAGCTCTTGGAGACCATCACACTTTGTGAAATCGTGCCGTATGAAACAGATACATAATGAGAATGATAAATTTATTCTCTTATCTCGAAACCTAATGATCAATTTTGTGAGGAATTTCTTGGCTATTTAATAGCTCAGCATTGCAGATAATTTTGTTGTTGTATGTTGTTAACCGACAATTTTTCCATTTTTTTTAACGATGCTGTCCATTGGCTGAAACCAATAAAATTTTGAAAAATAATGTGGTACGTAATGTTGACATGTTAATCTTGTATTATCTCCCTAGGGTTGAGATTTTATGGCCTGCTCACAGTTAATCTAAAATTTCAATTTTCCAGCCTAGTACAATGGCGGTATCCCTCTAAGCCTTTTTGCATCATTTGCATAATTTTGATTCTAGTTAGCCAAATTGCCTTGCATTAGTCTCTCCTTCAAATGCATTCATGCCATTGGTATCTCTTGTGAAACCCTGAAGAAAATTGGATATCAAGCCCTCAAAACAGGAGCAAGTTGACGCTGTATGTATACCATGCAGAAAACGTCACTGCTGGTGGAGGATTCAACATTTCTTTGGTTATTTGTGATGAAATGATGAATGCTTAGAACTCCCAGCTTATATTACACACTTTTTTGATTTGAAAATGTGATGTGAAATCCACTTGCTTCTAATAGGCTGGGGGCATATTAATTGTTTTCTTTAATTTAACCCAAATTATTATGCTGAATCTTGTGGGTTGGGAAATATAGTAAATGAATTGGATTTGTAATTGTCTTTACCCAAAAGGTGCTTTGTATTTGAGTGGCTTACTACTTCAGAAATAACTCCTGATAACTGTGACACATCCTGAAAACTAGACAGATAGTGATCATAGCTTATGACTAACGAGTTTGTTGACTTCTGAAAAAAACATAGTAAGAAGAAAGAATGCAAATCTCGTAAAGGGGGGTTGGCAACTATTTTTGCGGCTTAATAAAATGTCAGTCAGTGAGACTGCACTATTTTTTAATGGAGGGTTTACCTTATCTAACACTTCTCATTTGTGTGACTTAGTAGATTCATGGCCCAACTGTTATTCTTATTCCTACATGTACAAGAAAAACTAATATTGGTACTAGCTCTTCCTTGTCATTAGTTTTCTTTATTTTTTAAGGCCTGATGGCTCAGTGCATATGCCTACTTCATTCATAGATGCATGCCCCTTCCACAATTCATTGTTTAACCATGACAACTTGTGAGAATGTATGGACACATCCAGAAGATCACCCCTTTTCTAATTTGGTGAATGTGTTCATGCTAGTGTTCACGCTTGTACTTGTGTGGCTGCATGCATCATGTAAACAGGCCTTTTCAGCTCTTATTGGCCCAGATTTGATTATTTATTGAAGTACAATCATTGAAAATCATAGGAAATATTTACAGACTTATATGATTAAAACATTGATTACTGGTTAAAGAATTCATTAAAATATGCAGAGGAAATCATTAGAAATTATTTTAATTGCAGCTCTAGGCAAATGGTTCTAAATACCTTCAATTGGATAAAAAATTTATCTATGGTAACATTTTAAAATATAATGAAATAGTGACCATATGTTTTTTATGTCTCCGGGACCAATAAACTACTTATAAACTACTTACTTACTTACTTACAATGCTATCATTCAGCTAATTAAACTAATGACAAAGCCAATTACATGCTATGTGAAATTTCATCCTTTTAATGGCCTCTATGGAGTTAATGTTTTCTTTTGCAGTGCTGAAGTAAAAGAGGCCATTGTATCATTAATCAATTTGAACTTATCTGTGGGTGATTGACGTTGGAGGAATCAAAATAAAGTTTTACCTCATGGCCATAAAGCTCTGGCCATCTTGTCATACTGGCATGCTATGGGAGATGGTTTTCGACTTATCCCAGAAATAAGTTGTTCAATGTATGAGGAAGTTGTATGAGAGGGGCATATGTTTGAATGGCAGACAGGAAGGTGGGAGTGCCTGGCATGGCGAGCCGGCAACGTAAGAGTGTAGACTGCATAGCTCTTAGGTGTCCAACCGGGTGATGGTGGTTTTTGGCACCAACGTTTTGAAAACGTAGTCTGCCATCGTCCTCAGGGTGATCACTAAGCATTCCCCAGAAAAACCTTAAATTTTACAACATAAGAGAGTAGTTGTTTTACTGGGGTGCTTTGTGATACCTCAATGCATCGGAATGAGCTTTTCTTGTAGATGAGTAACATGTGCACAAGTTCACTAGTGCACCATATTCAGTCAGTAGATATCTCTAACTTAAAACTATATAAATAGGAAAAGTATGACAAAATACTACCACATCTACTTATTATTAGTGGGTATATGCTAATTATGGGATGTGCATGTATTTTGCATTGTGTTGAGAGGATTTCAATCTGTGAATCATTAAAAATGGGAGAATGCTGTATCTGAGCCACGCTTTGCATAGGTGTTACTGTATCCAGAAGGAACTGTCAGAATACTGTACCTCTTGAAAAAGAGGTTTACAATGAGCCTGTTGTGACATATCACACATAGTTATCATAAACTTTTTTTAATAGAAAAATTCTGCTTAATGGAGAGGAAGTTCGTACAGTTTGGAATCCAACTGAAAATTTTCGGTGTAATAGGCTATAATAAGTAGTTTCAGGTACATTCATGGAAACAGTATGTTTAGGAACAAATGCCTGATAACAACTAGTGTTTTTACATAAATATGTGATATGCAAGTCTCATTTAAGGTGTCGATCAATATGTATATTCCAAGGCATTTTAAGCTTTCATCGCATTTAAACCCATGTTCGTTAATAGCCGATAGTAGTTCTTACATGATCTTAGCTGAAAAGTTTCTGCTCATTTTTTCTGACAATTCAATCAAACTTCATTGCACAAGTTAAACACATCGAGTGCATGTAAAATATTATTTTTATTCTTGGCTCCTAATATTTTCAGTGCTACTTCTTATATTCCCTGTGCCGTCACTCATGTCAGAGACACACTCAACGAACTAACATTATTGCAGCACCAGAAATCATTAGACTTTTGATTGTTTCTAAGGAAAGAATCCCTGCAAAAGCCTATATTATCAACAACACATGGTACTCTGTGAAGTAATAGCCTTAACGTATAAATTTTCAATTTAATATTAGCAACAATCCTTACTAATGTATAAAAATGTAATGGTGTCTGTCTGTCTCTTGCTCTATGATGCAGAAACTACTGGACCATTTGAGCTGAAATTTAGCATACAGGTAGAAAATATATCTGGTTGTAACTTAGGCTATATTAAAAACCCCTCAGGGTTCCGGAAGGCCTCCCCCTGGTGGTCCATGTGAAGCATTGAGTTAAGTGCAGTGGTTTCATTCTTTTGCTTTTTAAAAGTACTTTCCCTCAAGATAGAAGGCTTGGATTTTTTTATCAGTTGGCTGAATAAATGAGGTGTCTAATTCTCGTAATTAATTATATTCTATGCTTTGTATTTGTATGAAAATCATGTTTTTAGCTGAAAAAGTCGCATTTTATCCAAAATAAACAATAGCATATTTCCTTGACAAGCTGGGATTTGATCCTCAAATGACCATGTTGACAGTATTCTTCAGGCTTTGCGGTTTTCATATGAATTAAGTTCAATGTTTTTCACACCCATTGAATTTCAATGGGTACCTTCTGTTAGTAAGTCATAATATTAATTAGTTCTCCTAATTTACCAGAGGCAATTTTTATGCATTTTTTTCTACCAGGTTAACAGTAATGTGGGCATTTGAAATTTGGAATCTTTTTATATTGGTCATACTGGAAGTAGGTCAAGCAAGCTTGCTAATTGTACTTTTGATGAATGTTATCCATACAGTTGAAAGGAATAAACTGACGATATATTGAAACCTTAGAAAGATTCTGAATGATTTTAAAAAATCACCCAATTTATATTGTTATCGGGAAATGGACGGTATGCAAAGAAGAATTCACTAAATATCATTCAGCTGAGAAACATTCAACTTAGCCCTAAAATTATGCTTTTTTTTGCTGTGCTGAAATGAAATGCAATGGTTCCGCTCAAATTGGTGGAATATACTAAGAATGCATTTATTAGTGTCCTTTAGTTAGGAAGAGAATGAAGATCTTAATTCTGCAAGTCCTATGTAATATCTATTTGAATAATTACATGAAGAAAAATTTGGGTTTGTAATCCCAATTTGTCTAGCCGAACCCATTAACTACCATTAACTTCCTTTTAGTGTGTGTGCCGTGACAGCCATGAATATATTTTGCAAGTTTTAATATTTTAGTTTTACATTAATGAAATAACTACATTAATTTCATCTACTTCTAAGTCTCCTGGAGTAAGTATACATTAGGGTGTGAAGTGGCAAAAGATTTTGGATTTTAAATGCATTTTGAAGGTAATGAAAATAAATTAAATTCTATTTGTGAAATAAATGGCATTCAACATAGTGGGTTGTGGCAGTTTAAGCATAGTCTCAGAGAATAGAAAGCCAATAGATTTGCCTTTAAGCAGCAGAGAGGTGGAAGATTAATGTGAACCATTTGTTGAACCTTTTTCTTTTGTCATGGTCTTTTCAAGCATTTATCTTCCAGAGTATGTTTTTCTGCTCACTTTCATATTTTGAGCACATATTTGATTGACATCACTTCTTAGTGTGGTTAATAAAGACATTTTATATGTTAGTGGTAATCTATTTAGATCAAAGTTTGTGTGTAAATCTGCATTGAGTCTATTTTTTTATTTTATCATTATTACAACCTTAATTTAAGTTTCTCTGTTTTGTGAGAAGAATTTGTCATGTTAATTTCTGTTTACTTTTAGGCAAGTACTTCGTAGACTTTGAGATTCCAGCTGAATTAGTCCATCTTTGGCAATACATGTACCACATGTACCAGTTAGATGCCTTCACACAAAGCTGCCCAGCAGACCAAGATATAATCAATCATTATAAGCTGCAGCAGGTGGGGGTCAGTTCACTTTCTCTTACTAATCCTCCATATGTATAGTTAAAAAAAATGTGTTCGCCAGCAGTCGTTTTCTTGAGCAATACCTGATTACTTGTGCTTATCAAACTAATCGGTGGCTGTTTGCAAGAGTGCATGGAACTGATGAGAGCATTCGAGTACTGTCTCCTGCTGATTTCATGCAAATACAATGTCCTGGTGCCTGAGAGGCAGGAGTGTTATGAAAACATGTGCAGAATTTCCCATGCCAAAATGTCCTGCGAGCTGAGACAGTTGTGTCCAATAGTCTGTGCTGTGCATCCATTTTTGCAGAGGTGCCTCTTGCTCTTGGTGGGCTGATTGCAGCCATTAACTTAAGGTAGCTGGGGATGTCATGCAGTGATGGCCAACAATGTTTCTACCACAAAAGTTTGAAGGAAAGCAATGTATCATAATGGATCCATCAATTGGTGCTGTTTTTAACACTTTTTCACTTTCCAAGTGTTGACAATCGTTGCTATTTATGTTCCTTTGAAATTCATTGGGCCCAATGTACCGTAGAACCATAATAACATGCATTGAAGGGGCAATGAAATGTGCCTTTGTGCTATTACTAATCATGTTATAGCAAGATTTCAGTATAATATTCACCTATAAATTTTGAATGATAGGAAGTGAAGTGGGAGTGTTGTTCTACTGGTTGAGTAAGGTTTGGATGAAATACCTTGGAGGCCATGGGCTGGAATTTTACATGAGTGTTCGTCAATATTAATCCAAGCCCTATTAAAGATTAATTAAGGAGTCTTTTTATTCCAAACAGATTTATGAAAAAATGGGGGAAATTAAACAGAGCTAAGTAATGGGGATAAATGTTTATGTTGCATGAATTTAATAGATTAGTGGTGGTAAATTTAATAGATCATGGTGGGGTCATTACATTCAAGAGCTGACAATCGAATTAGCATATTTTGAAGTTGCAGTTTGAGTCTTTGTGATGTTATTTTGCACAAAATTAGATTTTTTTATCACCCCATCATTCCAATTAATTAATATTTGGAGCTTATGTAATGTGGATTGTTTGTTTGCATCATAATCTTCCTTTGTACGAAAAATCGTGAGAGTCTAAATTTTGAAACCTATGAATGTTCTATTTGGATTGGGTTTGGTGGGAATTGCCCTTAATGCTATGGAATTTAGCACAAGTTTTCACTTTGTTGATAAACTTTTGATTTGCATCATTTGCTTCCATAACATATCAAGTAATGGTGTTTCTTCAGTGTTTAACACTATGTGGAAGCATGTTAAAATATATTCTAAGTCACCCCGTGAAGCTGCAATAGCTTGCAAAATGATTAATTAGAACTGTTAATGTTTTAACTAGGGTATTTTTAAAGATATCCTTGGGTTTTGCCATCAGTGTAATTGATTAAAATGGAAACAGATTCAGTACTAATTGAGGTGGAATGCCGCCAATTTGTAAGCAAAATTTGTAAGCAAAATTTTTAGGATACTTTGTTTGCATGGCATTTTCATCAAGGAATTGCTATATTTTATTGGAAACTATAATTGCTGCTTGCAAACATTTCCTATTTTCAAGCTTATTATATACATTAGAGTCTAAAGGATTACCTAGAACTACACATAGGTTCAACTAAAACTAAAATAGGGAAGTAATATACACTTTTCAAATGTATGGATTTCAAATTAAAGGGGACTGGTTTTCATAAGTTTGGATTTGAGATTCAAAACAAGAGATTTGTATTCCACAAGTTTCTAATTCAACGTGTCTGCTGTTGACATTCTAGAAAGCAGTGTGATAGGAGGGGTACAGTTATTGTGTATTTTCTCTTCTGGTCTGGGGTATTTTTAAAATAAGGCTGATGGAGGCAGAGATTTATGGGAATGTGGTGCGGTAATCAATGCTTGGGAAAACTTGAATGATATAATGTGGAAAATAAGCAGTGTTAGTGTATGGGTAGTGTAAGGAGCTCCAAATTGAAACATTCAGAAAGATTCATTTGTAGGATTGCTTAGCTACTTCTGCGCCTCCTTGTATAGCGTAACAGCATTTTTTTTAGTTGGGGAGGGAGTTTATGGTCTCATCAGGTTGGGTGCAGGCCTCGATTGCTTTTTGCCCGTGGTTGTATCTTATCTCCTGGGTCTGATTGGTGGAAATAAGGTCCTCGGGCTGACTCTTCTGGGGCTTTTTAATGGGGGAATGGCCGAGAAGAGATGAGGTAGCCCAAGTGTTCATAGAATGATGGGCAAGCGGGGGACGAAGCATGGGGTATGAATCTCATATTCCTGATAGCAGTAGTCTGTGTAAAAAATCAGGAAAACTGGATCAAACTGCACAGAAATAACAGTTCAAAAATGTGAGTATTTATATTCTCTTCCTCAATCGTTACTTCACATCATACTTTTCACGTATTTAATATCGTGGTGAACACACATACGAAACATATATGGCACAGCATTAAAAAAACTAAGTTTTGTTAAGTGAGTAATAGGAAGAAAAAGTAAAAGAAATAGGCTACTTTGCTCTGGTTAGGCCACAACTTGAATACGCCGTGAGCATTTGGGACCCTGGTCATAAAGATTGAAACAAAAAATGAACAAAATACAAAGAAAAGCAGCACGCTCTGTTAAAAACTGCTACGAGCGAACATATAGTGTCTCACAACTTTTAGAGGGATTAAAGATGGAGCCCCTAGATACTCGGAGGCCACACACTAGGCTTAGGCTGCTTGAGAAATTCAGAACTGGTGTGTTTCAGAGCAACACAGAGTATGTTATCATGATGCCTCACTACATCTCTAGGTCTGACTAAAGTGAAAAATAAGAGAGGTACCTTGCCGAACAGATAGGTGCAAAAACTCCTCTCTGCATACTATAAGCAACCTCGTTTAAAAATGAGATCCACTAAATACACTCCCATTATACTCATCACCATTTCACCTTCCAAAACCTTACATCTTAACAACTCCCTCAGGGTGTCCACGGGCCCTTGAAAACTGGGAATTTTCCGATCCGTGAAATTTCCGTGAATTATTCGGGAATTTCTGGTAAATCCGGGAATTTTTAAAATTGTCATTTCAAGGCGAAAAAATCCTTATTATATATTTAAATTCAACCACAAAAGCCATAAAATATATGTTGTTTGATAACTGTACATGGGTAATGGACCTAGCATTGGTATTAATATGTAAATCGAAGACCTGAACTTGGTTAGGCTCATTGTAACGTCAGCATCACGTGTCTTTTTACCCTCGTTAACTGCGTATGGGACAATAAGATGCCGTAGTATTCGTCAGTGGCGGCGTCGTGGTGTATTTTTTTGTGCCATGTGGTGGTGCTCCGGTGAGGCATCCATGCCGTTGATATCTACAGTGATAGTTGAGCCATGACGACTGACTCCATGAAATACGAGGTTTAAAACAAAGATTGAGTATGCATCCTAATGCTGAGTAAAATTTGTGAGCTTTACAGTCTGAATTTGACTGTGGAGGGCGAGGTGGCAGTCGCACCGACGAGCAAATTCGGTGGTGCAGTGGTGCATAGTCTAAAATCGGGCTACGGCTAGGAAACGATTCATAAGCAAGTACCTAGCGATATTAAAACCTATACATGTACCCATTATTTTACGGCCGGTGTTTTTTTTCTCCCATTCCGTCAATTTCTCCAAAGCATTTCGCCACCCAACATTATTTTCTATTTCTTACGTGGAGTAAAAATGCTCTCAATTTATGGAACAATCGGAGGTGAACCTTATTCACAGATGTGTTATGCATTCCGTTCCAATGCATTTGCACAAATATTATTATATCTACTTGTGGTATATGGACGTCATTTCAGTTCAGTTGCCATTTAAATTTAAGATCGCAACACATTGAGTGGTGTTTACTCTATGCATATCTCCGTGCGTGTTTAAGCGTGAACGTATTCACTATTTACATTTTTGGGGGTCGCGAGGTTACGGTATGAGCTCCTTTGGGGTGATCCTACTGATTCCTGCCTCCCTCTCGACCTGGGTCGTCGGTGCCTGACACCAGTATAACTACCTTGGGGACAATGAATTACTAGGGAAGAAGTGAGCAAAAAATTGAATAATCTTTCAAAATTGAAATAATATGATGAATGAATGAATGAGGTGATGAAGAGAGAAAAGAGTCGCTTTTAAATTACTCTCAACAATAATAAAATCAAAATTTATCATCATGTAAACATGTAAAATCAAGTAAAACACGAAAGCGTGGCCATGAAAGAGCTTGTGCTCTAATTTGTTGCATTTATTCATAAATCTGTACAGCCACGTAAGTGCGCGAGTACATGCAAATTGTATACACTCCTTCCACTCGTTGTGAGGACATGCAGATCGCCAACTTTTGCTTCACGCTTTATCAACTTCCAAGACTCACTTCAAGATAGCTGGCATGTATCAAGTATTCAACAATTAGAGATCGCACCTCAGGTGTCCCATTTCTTTATGCTAAGCCTGCTCTCAAAGTATCAACCAGGTCACCGGACCAGACCAAGCTTCAAAATAATTTTCAGTCGAGAAGGTAATCGCGGGAAATTTGGCTCTCAACGCAAATCCGTAGGGTGAACGGGTAAAAGAAATCGCGGTGGTCAGCGGTTGGATGGTCTGCAAAGACTGACCACACGTCCAACGGTTCTGACTGTTTTCGTTGGGAGATAGAGTGTGCTTTCGCTTTAGAACTGCGATCGCCAATCGATCTTGCTTTGTTCGGCTCTCCTTATAGCTGAGAGCCAGCCATAGATGGCTATTCCGCTAAATTGAAAACACCGCGGCGTGGCGATCGCCTTCTATCACAGCCTATAGCCGCCTATAGGAATAGAAGCGGACCCAGGGTAGATCCATGAGGTACACCCACATTAGACTTGCAAGGAAAAGATGCATGTCTGACGCCATCAGTGGTTAATGTTACTACTTGAGATATGTTGTTGAGATATGATTTCAGCCACTGAAGCAGAATGCCTCTGATGCCCAATCTTTATAGTTTAAATAAAAGATGATCATGATTTACCAGATCAAAAGCCTTAGTAAAATCAAAAAATTAAGCCAGTGTTTCTTTTTTGTTATCTATAGAGAGCAATATTCTATCTACCGCCTGGTATTTGGCAGAAATGGTAGATTTTCCACGTGTGAACCCATGCTGATCACTAGAGAGAAGATTGTACTTATCCAGATAAGATACTAAACGAGTATATACAATTCTCTCAAAAATTTTTAAAAAGGAATTTTGCAGAGCAATAGGTCTGTAGTTGTTCAAATCATCAATACTCCCTTTGTTTTTATAAAGAGGAACAATTTTAGACGTTTTCAGAGAAGCCAGAAAGATGCCCATTCTCAGAGATTCATTCAATGCAGAAGTGGAATCTTAATCATGCCATAGCTATTACCTATATATAGCTATTATACATAGCATAGAATATTACCTTTGCTGGAATTCCATCTAGACCTTAACTTGAACTGCTTTGGCTGAATTTGGATTTGACAGACTTGAATTCCCTATCATCACTGGGCCTCATAAAAAAAGACATTGGATTCGCCATTGCAGTGTAGGTGGAGTAAGGAACTGAAGAGTTAGGAACTAAAGCAAAATGCTCATTGAATACATCAGCTAGGTCAGAGTAGCATTTTAGAGTTCCAGCATGGAAAACTTGAATATTGGGCCAAGCAGATGCTGTATCGTTATGTTTGGCATTGTTTATGATTTTCCAGGCAGCCTTAGTTTTGTTATTTGCTTTAAATAAAATGTCTTCATTAAAAGTCCTTTTTGCTTTGGTGAGAAGCAACCTGTACTGATTTTTCATATGCTAGATTTTTTAAAAATGATGAATAAAAACGAATATCTTCAGTGACCCAGAATTTTTTTCTGAACTTTTCTAATTCCAAGAGGAAAAGCTACATTAAAATTGTGCAGGAAAATTGAATAAAAACTTTGAAAACTCTCATCATAGGATTTAGCGTTAAAAACGCCTGACCAGTCTTGGGAGCTGAGAGTTGTTCGAAAGTATGACGTATTTAGATCAGAAAAATTTCTAGTTGAATATGTTTTAAGTTTAGGTGTTACAAAAAAGCTAAATTTAGAAATGATAGGCAAGTGATCAGAGTTTTGCTCATCAATAACCCTAGTGCTAACATCCTTGAGGTCAACATTGGTAAGAATATTATCAATCAACGTTTGAGTGGAATGAGTTACTCTGGTGGGCATAAAATTAGTTACTTCGATATTAAAAGCTGCAATGGTATTGAGGAAGTCAATTTTGTCATTTGTCTCTTCTAGTAGATTACAGTTGAAATCACCTGTAATAATTATTTTGGAAAACCTCTTAAAGTTGTGTATCTCCTCAATCAAAAGGTAGAATTTATCCAAAAACACCCATAAATCAGTCTGAGGCGATCTATATACTGACAGAACAATAACATGAGTCTAGTCTTTTATTATTTCTGTGATGTAATGTTCGAAAAGCCTGCCTTCAGCTCTCAGCAATCGCGAACACTTAAGGGGGATAAAATTAAGAGATTCATGAATAAATATCAGAACTCCTTCATTTTTACCGGTTTTACAGCAAAAAACATTGACGATTCGGTATTCTGGAAGATTTATTGAATACTTTTCAGCACTATGTTCATTCAAACAAACAATGTCAGGTTTATGTTCACATACGAGCACTTCCAGTTCCAGCAGTTGTTTTCACAAGCATTGAACGTTAAGGTGTAACACTTGCAACTTTGCAGCAACTAACCCGGTGGGGACTTCTGGATTGCCTTCTGAAAAAAATACCTGTCTACCAACACATTTTCAGGCCATACATCCGGGTTAGTGAGATCACCAATTTCGGCATTCACAGAAACCCGGAAGGAGGCATATTTATCATCCCATACTTCGAGTTTCTCTATTTCCAAGTCATTACACGTTACCTTAGGAATTTTGCCCATGATAAATTTTGACCAGGCATCGACAGTCGTCTCAGGAAGAAACCTCCACACATGCAAATGCATCCTACGGGGAACTCCGGCTAAGGCACTGTCTTTAGCGGACTGCGTACCGATGGCCAGTAGGGCTCTTCTCCAATGTCTTGTTTTCATCTCGATGAAGTTATCACAATCAGTGGAAGAAGACGTTTCACTCATCACCTGAACATTTTCCCGATTTTCCACTGGTTTCCTCTCTCCTACGACGTTGCCCCTCAAATTCAGTGATGGGAGGCTTAGCGAAAGACACACGTTTTGCCATATTATCGGACTTTGAAACACTTGTTTGCTGTCGCGGTAAATCATAATCCACTCGAATCATAGGTGAATTTCTGGATTCTGGCATGACGAACGAGTCGACAGCTGATTCAGGATTCACTCGGATTTGACCTTAAGAATTCGCCAACATGTTTGCGTAAGACAAATTGGCAGATTTGCTGACACTTAATTCACTCTTCAATTTAAAGATTTCAGCTTGATAACTAAGGATAACTGTCTAATGTCTAAATAGCCAATGCTTAACCGTATTTTACTTGTTTGGGACTGCCAGTAGGCATTGCATAAAGTTTCAATCAAACATTTAATGTTTAAATAGAATGATGAACCAACAAAACTTAAATCAAATATTTGCCTTGTGTGTTGGGAGCAATGGCTGTAAAGAGTGCAATAAGACTATTTGTGGCCCTGGGAAAACTCTCTGTCCTACTAATTTGGTGGGTTTGAGGTGGAATCCTATTGAGTGTATTTTCCTCAATGCATTGCATAAATTTTTGCTCAAATTATGTTGAAATGAATAGTGAGAATTATGTCTGAAAGGAGGATTTGGTGAGGATAAGAGATAAGTTTTAGATTGTTGAATATCAAAGAAACATTAAAATATGTAGGTTAAACTTCTATTCTTCCCTTCTAACCAAGTATCTTCAGCTAAACATGCGATGCTAAAGCACAGCTGCATGGAAAAAAATGTCCTTCGTAAGAGGTTCGAGTAGAAGTTGAATGAAACTTAAAAGAAGTGGAACGTGTTGTCTGTGATTATTGTAGCCGACATATGGAACTGATACAGTTGATTCCTATCCTTGATATGGTGGGAATATGGCATCACTTCAAAATGTGTCTTGTCTGCAAAAATTGTAATTGGTAGTATCAGGCGTAACTTTGTGGAATCTGTTAACATTGTAATGATAACACTTAACTTTGTTATTCCACATATCTTTATTTTCTATGACCCGGGTTTCGATGTTCAACGTTATCTTCAGGTCATAGAAAATAAAGATATGTGGAATAACAATGTGGTTAAGTGTTATCATTACAATGCAGAAATCGTGTTGGTTTTGAGCAGGGCCCATCCACCTGCCTGTGCTTGAGGAGGTAGTCACCTCACTAAGCAATTTTTGTAAACTGGGGTTACCAAGGGGCTCCTTGGCAATAAAGGGTGGACAGTGTGTGCTGAACCAGGTGAATATCTTAGCCTACAGAGCATTATGGCAAATTTAGGGAAATTTTGCACTTGTATTAGCTTGTTCTATCACTCTGTGAAACATGAATAAAATTGGCAGCAGACTGTTCATGATTGTACGTGGTAAGTGTAACATGTTGAATGTAAAATGTTCCTAAGTCATCGAGTGGTATTTTCCATGATTTTTTGACAGCTGGTTTTCCTTGGGATGTATATCTAAAGAAAATTTTATTTGCTGGCTGGATGCTCAAGCTCAGGAAAAGACTGTTGGTGAAGGCAGTCATGGTTGATTTTGAGAAGTAACTAATTCTTGTGCTACATTCGTTGGCTTATCTGGCCGAAAACAAGTGGTCGGTTACACTTTCTTGTACATATGGGTTCTTATTATGTAATTGAGGTTGTAGGGGTGGGTAATGTTGCCTATGTATTTATGATGATTATTTGAAGATTCTTTGTGCTGCTAGGAAATGGAGCATTTTGAAGTTTCTATGTAAAAATTGTTTATACATCCTTGGTTAACAATAAGACTGTACAGTTATCCTTGTAAATTTTCCACCTCCACCTGTCTCCTTCCACAGGCTACTGGGCTTATTTTTCCCCTCAAGATTTTTATCGTTCAAAGACTGTTGTAGCTCAGGATAGATAATCTAGTGACATAGTTTGATGAACTCATTAATGAGTTTATTCCTGGGTTTAATTTTGAAAATTCTTATCGCCAGTAGTCCTCTATCTGTAGATTGGGTTACTGCAGATCTAGTTTTTGTTCTCTTTTCTGCTCGTTGTCCACTTCCCTTACCATTCCTCATTTCAACATTGTTCATAATTTGCTCATATATTTGATCCTTGGCTGTCTTTGGCTCTTCTTTCCATTCATTGTTCCTACCTGAACGGTTTTCAAGAAGCTTCATTGGTGATTCTCAGTGTCCATGTGATCTTCATTCACTTTGATGACACTATATTTCTGTTGCTGACGATTTCTTCTGTTCTGCTGCTGTTTTCATCCAGAATTCTCTGTCATGCAGTCACATTGGAAGACGTTGGTGAACGATATTTATGCACTTGATTTGCTCTCGGATAGGCTATACATGCTCTTGTCCATTCCTTGAAGAATAAAGAAGTGGCAGGGTATTAGATAAGGATGGTAGCCAAGGGATCAAGAGTCTAGGGAAGCATACCCTGATTGCCTGTCATGGACTGGTAACTCATCTAGAAGGCAATTCCTGAAGTTGGTTAATAGCCATCTCCTGACTTTTAAATGCTCCCATTTGTCTTAGCATAAATTAATAGCTGTCAATCCAGAAGCTAGATAGAATCTTCCCTTTGTTGTCATATTCCTACGTAGTTCACAGCTACATCTATGTATTAGGATTTTCTTTTGTTTATGATTTGTCAGTCCAATTAAAGTTTATTATGTTTACCTGACAAATCTCTTTCAAATCAAATGGTGATTTTTATCTCTGAGATTTGTGATGCATGCTCAGTGTGTCAACAGTATTCACAAAATACTCATTTTGGGTGGGTGAAATGTGGTAGGAGTGAGTTGCTGCCAGAGAGGCTCATTTCGTGCCCATGGGTATGGTACACTCTCTTCTTTGTGAATTTCCATGGTTGCTCCTGTTGATATTATTGAGTCATTTCTTAAGCTGTTTGGTCAAAACTTAAGTCTTGACTATGCTTGAAATTGTGCATATCGTATGATGTACTCAGAAAGGTACATAAAAGCCATTGTAACTCTCTTTTCTCTCGAGAGAATGGAACTAGGTGTGTGTAGGGTTTATTGTTATTGATAGATCAAAATTCAGGGCATATTTGTAGTGTCTGGAAGGGAAGAACATTCTCCAATCAACCTGTTGAGTGGGAGGCTCTGTAAATAATCTTTTGTCCTGTGGAGGACAGCTGTGGGGAAAAGTCAAGGCATTTCTTATAACATCATTTGGCCATGTTTGCTGTGACCTTCTAAATACATTTGTGCTTTTAGTAATTGATACATCTTTGCATGGCTTCCATTAATTATCAAATTTCAATTTGAGGCTATGTATGTATATTATTGGCTGGAACTCTTTAATGACAGTTGATGTTAACAGATTTCTTTCTCCATTTGTGTGTATGCTATTAACTTAAAAAATTGAATTTGATTGAGAACATTTTCATTAATATGTTTTATACATTCTGACCCAGGGCATGAAAATGAAGAAGCACGAGGAGCTGGAGACACCCACATTTACTACTTCAATCCCCATCGAAGTTTCCATGGACTAGAAAATTGTGTTTATATCCTGTCTTTTAGTTAAACTTTGAACATAAGAAAATGTTTTCGTTCTTTGACTTACAATTGATAAGGTGGGCAACACATGTTTACATGTGATTACACATATGTGATGTGATTTAATGCCTTCTAGTTAACTGATGAAATGTTGTTGGCCAATTGATGTGTCACAATTTGTTTGTGATTGATGGAAGCAGGTTAGCATTGTTTGTTACCATATATGAGGCAGCAGATGCTTCATAGTATTTTGCTTCCATTTAAAGGAATGATTCTTATGCTGTTGTGTACTAATTTACTGATGTTGTGCCAGCAATTTTAGTTCTTACATTCTTTTCTATTTTATAGCATTTATGTGGCCTAACTTATTTTTCCTTCTTCTGTTCTGGTTTAACAACAATATAGTTACAAGGATACTAGGTATATGTTCATTATGTGCTATCATATTCTAGGTTCATTTGATTTCTATTATAAGCCATTGAAATCGTGGCTTACGTATTTTTGAATGTCAATAACATTACATAATTACCATTCATTGTTTATATTATTGAGATGTGATTGTAGTCCTTATTCATTGTAGCTACGCTTTCACCATTGGGAGGCTCTAATTTTGCTAATTTGATTAGTATTTTCATGCCATTAAATTCCAATTGTTCATTGTACTTATGTTTGGTACAGAATTACTTTCTTGAAGGAAGAATTGTTCTCATCTCCAATAATTTCGCTAATTTTATTAGTATTTTATGCCATCTGATTCCAACTATTCATTGTACTTTTGTTCGGTACAGAATTACTTTCTCGATTGAAGATGTTATGGTTTCCAATATTTTGCTAATTTAATTTGTATTTTGATGCCATTAAATTCCAACTGTCCCTTGTACTTAAGTTTGGCACGGAACTACTTTCTTAGGGAAAGAGATGTTTGCTTAGGTTTCAATTTCCAAATTTTTTTTGGCCACTAACATCAATATAATCGAAAATTGGCTAGTGATATAAAATTATAGTTTGTATAATTCATCCTACTTTTGGACCACATGGAATCATTTGAAGGAACAAATATCCATGTTCTCTATATGCATAATCAGTTGTTGTTTTCAACTGTTGAAGGTTACATACGTTTCGTAATGATATTTCCATTTCAAGGTAATTGCAAAACTTCCGAATGCTCAGAATAGAGCTTTATATCTTGCATTCACTAATATCCTGAAGGTAAGGATTTTTTAAATCTGAATATCAAAATTACCTGAGAATTAGCTGGTATATCCTATAAGTTGCCTATGTATTCATATTCCAGCATAAATAATTTATATTGAATTGCAAAAATACATTCTAAATGCAGACATATATCTATTTTCTTACATTAAAGTGAAAATGTTCTTACTTTAAACATTAAAACTATTCTTGTTAGCCAAATAAATTTGCTTGTATGATACATTGTTTATTTTTGCAGCCAAATGGAAGTACATATTTTGGATTAAAGAATATTTTTATACACATTATAAGCTCTTTAGAATGGTGTAGAGGGATTGGCATAACCTTCTTAAGTCACAATATTCTTATCCTACAATGTTTTCCTGATTTTCTGACATCAATTCATGTTAGGAATTCCACAGTGCAAATATCTACCTAGAAGCTTTGTTCCGTGTTGTGTAAGATAAACCTTAAAGTTTCCAGAGTTGCCATGCGCAAGAACTTTAGCCTTTAATAAATATGAAATTATGCTTAAAGTAATTTATCGTAGATTTTTAATGGTAATACCTTTGATAAATGGTCAGAATTGGATAAATGAAATGATCAATGTGGAATGCCATAAAAAATATTTTCCCTCATAATGGAAGAGCAGGCATTACATTTTTGGCAGGGACTCATTTAAAAACATATCCTCGAGCTCTTGAAAATGCCTAATGGAATGAAGATATCGATCTACATTTATATCAAATCTATTGCGCTTCTTGCCTGCTGGCCTATGCTTAGTACAGCACTGCTGTGCTGCCATTATATTGTAATGCTTATGTACTGTGTGCCTGTAAAATGCCCACTCATTAATATTCAATTACCTTAACTGAGAGCAAAGTGTATTTAGGTAACTCCCCTGGAAACTTGGGTTTTCAAAACGATAGTTCTTCTTTATAGCTATTGGACATCTCCATTTCAACTTTTACACAGTAATGGTGTTCCACATCTAAGTCTGGTAAAGGAGTATTATAAGTTTTACTTCATAAAGCTTGATCTTGGTGTGATGAGCTGTTCAATTTTTTTTATCTGGGAGCAAGCTGAAGAGGGCTACTATGAATGCACATGCAATAGCATAAATGATGTTTGGGAGATTGGCCTCTGTCTGGGGCCATGTTACGTTCTTATGAATTTGTCTAAAGTGGTGGTTTGCTTGATTTATGTTTCTTCTACGTACAGTCAACCTCTGATATTACAGCTTGCTAGATGATACATGAGAAAATCCATTATGACTGAAAAAAGTGATAAACAATATCTACCAAAGTAAAGTTTTGTCATCAATATCATTCCTTGGAGTGTATTTTTTGCTTAAGTATGATAGTACATTGATTTATATCCTCTGATACAAGCAGAAAACAAGATATGTATGTAATATATTGATTTCGTTCTTCTAATACAAGTGATACATTTAAAAATTATTCAGAGATTTATAAGTCAAACAATATTTTAAAATAGCCTGTGATGCTCATTTGTTTCTAGGCCAATTCTTTTTCAAAGGTCACTTGCAAATGCAAATTTGAGATACAATCCTGAAAGCATCTATAGCGCCTCTTGTGGTAATACAATGTTGTTCAGTTACTTCATCACAAGTGCCTTTACCATTTTCTTTGTCACTTTCAGTGGTATTCAATTGACCAAACAGAATTAGTGACATCACAGTCAGTTGGGAGATCTTTAGGTGGTTTGGCTTCATTAATGGAGGTTTAATCATTTAAGTTTACACCTACAGGCATGGAAAGGCACCGCCAAATCGCACTCCAGTCAATGTCATCCAAATGCAATGCAGCCATATCGGAAGAGGTTACTGACTTATCTCTCATTTTTTACTGTTCCAAACAGCATTAAAAATATATTATTGTTTTAGTGCTACCATTTTCCAAGCATGACTGAAAATGTGCTAGGAATAAAGGATGTCAAATGAAAATGGCACATTCATCATATGCAGCAAGTCTCTGACACAAATGTTGAGCATGATAATGCTGCTTTCAAGTTTTAGTTATACCTACATCCACTGTTGGAGTTTAAGATGTTGTAATTGACAGTAAAAAAAATTAAGTTTTGGGCTGTTTTAACATGCCTTTGTTTACCAAGTGTCCCAAAATATTATCTAAAATGAAAGCCGCTTTCCCATTTTCAGACCTCATTCTTCTGTTGAATTTGATTAACCATTCCTCAAATAATGCTTAACTGATCTATGCTTTCATAATGGGCCTATATCTTACTGGCAGATTGGACAACTTTTCAAAAGCCTGTGGCTTTATGTTACTCCCTATGGCAAGCTATAGAACCTTGTTAATACTCATACTAGAACAAACTAATGTAGTTATTTTCTACTTTGACCGCATTCCTCCAACACATTTTCATTTTTAGGAGCTAGTGTGATCTGGTAAGCTTTCGCAAAAAATGAGGTCTTGTGGGCAATATAAATGTCACATGGTGAGAAATATTCTAAAATTAACCACACTTTTTGCATTTTCCCTTCATCTATATCCCTTTCACAAGTTGTTGCAGATTCATTACACGTTTTCTTTCGCATAGTATCATGACTGATTTTCCAACAGTCAGTCAAAGCACCTGAAACATCACTACTCTTCCCTAATTCTTTTGCCATACTGTTTGCTCTTACAAGTGGGCCACTTACAGGTAAATCAGGGTTAGCAAAGTGGTGTCTATGTCCTCAAATTTAGCCTTCCTTAGTCTTTTCATGTAAGAGCTAACACCGCTGCTTTCAAAGGAATCTTTGATATTTGTAGACTTGTTAATCATGTCTCCCTGAGTGCTGGTAGAAATTGCAAAGTGCCGAGCTACATCCTTCTGCTATAGGTGCCTGTTGCTCTCCCTAAAAGTATATTTCATATTTCTGGCATAACATAGAGCCTGATGTCGGCACTTTGTGCAACTGTAAAAAGAAATAATTGTGACTTAATCCTGCCTTTTTATTGTTTTCTTTTAATTATGGATTCAAAACACATTCATGGTTCATAATTACTTATAATGTATGTGTCTCATCCAAGACTCATAAAAAATGACAGACTAACTTCTATTGTCTCAGTAAATAAAAATATTGTGCATCTGAAACAAAATTGAATGACCTTCTATTGATTGATGATTTTTGCTTTTGAAAAACATTGACTTCACAAGCCATTCCGTGAAATTCCGATTTCCATGGCCTTTTTACACCACTGTATCATTTCTATAAAATGTCTTGAATCTATCACTGGCGAATATCTGTGAAATTCCATGATGATCACCAGAATTTCTTCTTAACTGCAGCAGATTGCACTCACTAACTACCTCAGAAGACAGAATTCTCTACATAACTAAATTATATCGAGCCAGAGAAAGTTTCATATTTAAATTGTGCATCCAACAGTGACAGAAAAGTTATCGAATGACAGGACTGCTGTGTATGAAACACTTGGTGCAGAAAAAGTTTAAAAAAAACACTTTTGGCAAGCCACGTCAAAATTTCCAGGATTACATGAAAATTGATGCAAAATTGGTGAATCCCAATGTGACAAAATGAAAGGGGATAGAGGATGAGGGTGTAGTGCCATATCTCATATTCAGTTAAAACGAAGGTGTGCATCTTCTGGTATATTTACATTTACCTCATTCCTCACTTCCATTACCAGCATTCTACCTTGGTTATTTTAGTTCTCATTCAAAACTGGAATTCCTAATAGATACATCATAACCTGGTAAGTACCTCATGCAGACTGTAAACAACTAATGGTGATCCTTCAACACTTTGCATGATTCAACTGTAATTCTTTGAATAAATCATGAATACTAAACATGATACAATGAGGAATTAGGGAGTTCAAGAGAGGTGCAGTAAAGGCAAAATATGGCTTATGTGAGGCCGGTGTATCGGAGGCATTTTCTTTGGTAAATCATAGGAATGAGGTTGAGGAGTTGTTAAAAATATGTTTAACCGACTATCTGGTAAAACTGAGGCCAGCGTAAGTGATGTTGACTGTACTATGAAAAGGAAAACACATTTGTAGCTACTTTTTACAGTAGAGATCAGTGCAAATTGTGGCATGGCACTGCTTCCCTCATATATGACTACATTAGGAAGGAAACCATGCAGTGTTGCCAGACATTCAATTGTTTACATTACCTGAACTGCTATCTTGAAGCCATTTGAAGAGACCAGTACTGGTGTGGTAAGTTAACCTAGTTGGAAGGATTAAGTGTTAGTAGTATTCCTCAGAGATTGGTGTTACTATGTCATCTGGAAGCCTGTGTGTGTGTGTCTTATTGAGTCTAGGGATGGGACTTCTTCAACTTCTATGTTCCTAAGAGTAAATGCCATGGACACTGTTGTTAGACTTTGATGGGCTGAGAGGAAAGTGAGAAAGCTCAAGCTATGGAGAGTGTAACGTTTGATATTTAATTATTGATGTTTATGTTGTTAGGGGGTTGTTGATGAGAGGAGAGAGGGGATTGTTGAGAGGGAGAAGAAAAGGGAAGGTGGCTCGAAGTAGTGAGGCAAAATGAAACTATCTTTAAGAAAATAAAGAGGATTTGGAACAAAACAAACGTCTGACGTTACAATAGACTCATGCCAGCAGATAAGGAGATGAAATGAAGGAAGCAATCTTTGCTCTGAATTTCCATCAAAGATGACATAGGTACCTAAATGTCTTCAAAAATTTTGTCAGAAGTTACTGGGTACCCGATGTCTCCCTAGCTTTGGTGAGATCTGGATACCAGAAATGGGCCGCCTAACAGTACCTCTGTAACATTGTCTGTAGTCACACACTTGCCATATTTACACAGTGTGGAGCAAGCATAGTCTTCAGATAAAGTTAAATATCTTGGAATTACCTTAACTTCAGATGTATTTTGGGGAACACTCATACAAAATATATTCAGCACGGCATTAACTCTTTCTCGCCTAGCAACAGCTATAGCCGACGTGAATTTTCCCATGCAAATGAATGAATGTCGGCAATAGCCGACAGAGAAAAACCAATGCAAAAGACCTAATGTCGGCTATAGCTGACGCAAGGGATGTGACCAACACAAGCAATAATCCCAGGCATGCAGTAAGCCCTGTGACACAGCTTAGAACAACCTAGACTCTTTCCAAACATTGCATTTAACAAATGATGTGGCACGAAGTCACTCGCATGGGTGCATATACACCAGGGTTGAAGTTCGCTATGAAAATATCATTT
Source organism: Ceriagrion tenellum (assembly GCA_963169105.1). Taxonomy (NCBI): domain Eukaryota; kingdom Metazoa; phylum Arthropoda; class Insecta; order Odonata; family Coenagrionidae; genus Ceriagrion; species Ceriagrion tenellum. The sequence continues at coordinate 16,529,968 of OY720638.1, forward strand.
GACTTGACCGGGATTCAAACCCGGATCTCCCAATAGCAGGTCAGGTGTGTTAGCCAGTTACACCACCAAGCCATCTTCCTTCAAGGTGAATTTCGAGGTGAGGCCTGAACATCTAGTTCGCATAAACCCCCCTCGAAATATGCCTTGAAGGAAGACGGCTTGGTGGTGTAACTGGCTAACACACCTGACTGGCAATTGGGAGATCCGGGTTCGAATCCCGGTCAAGTCAAATGATTTTTTCATAGCGAATTTCAACCCTGGTGTCTAGACTCTTTCCTCGGCAAGTGAGCTCAACCCTCCCCCTTATTTGTAGCCTTCCTTGCTGCATGAGTCCTCGGCTAATTTATTGTAATTGTAATGGTTTTCCAAGGCAATTATTTTTTGCACTACAAAATTTTTTAAATTAGAAATGAATTATTTGTTTTCTGCGGAGTCTTAGCAAATTTCAAACGAGATTCTAGCATTGATACTAACAGAGTTCTTGTGTGGAACCCTAAATAGTTTGTGTGGACATATGTGAATTAAATTTGTTAATATTAATGCGAGAATTTCATTCGAAATTGTAAAACTCTCAGAATAACATGAGAATTACATTTAAAAGTATACAGATTTGGAGTATACAGCAACATTATTTAAGTAAAACCACTGCTAATACAACAAATTTACAGCGGCCTCCTGCTGAGAGAGTGCCTGGGGTAGGGGCATGGCATCCCACTGAGTGGGGTTCTAAACGGGCGAAAGGCATACCTGAGTGATTCATCACCATGAGAGAGCTACGTAGAGAGGAGTGCTGAAAATTCCCATGCGACTTGTAGCAGGGGAAGCGTTTCCCTTGGAGAGGCTTTGGTGCGAAAAGGGTAAAGAAACTAGGATTTATCAAGCGTATAATATGATGGCCCGTGGATGAAAAAGTAAAAGAGAGATGCTACTTTGCACTGGTTAGGCCACACCTTGCATATGCTGGAAGCATTTGGGACCCTAGGGAGAAAAATTAAATTAAAAAAAATAAATAATATACAAAGGGAAGCTGAATGCTTTGTGAAAAACTGCTACGTGTGAACATATAGTGTTTTTCAACTTTTAGAGGGAATAAGTTGGGAGCCCCTAAAGACTTGGAAGCTATATATTAGGCTTAGTTTCCTTGAAAAATTCAGAACAACACACTATTATTTCGATGCCATACTACATCTTTAGGTCTGACATAAGTGATAAAATAAGAGAGATACATTGCCAAGGGGTACAAAAATTTAGTCTTCCCACACACAATAAGTGGCTATAATAAAAACTGACCTCTACTTGATACACTCCCATGATACTCATAACCATATTACCTCACAAAACCTTATCTGATACATCTTTACATAGCTGGTGTCCCCCTGCCACACACCCATATGGTGGCTCGCTGGGTAGTATGCAGATGTGCAGAAGATATTAGTGGGAACTATCTTTAGGTAAAAATTTGGCTATTCACTAAGTAGTACCTCATAGCATGTTAGATATATACACACCTTGGTGAAGTATTTTCTCCTGGGGTACATCCCATAAACATCTAGTAATGACTTTTGGGCACACAATAGATGTTGGGTCATTCCCAGGGGTGTGAGATGCCATTCTCCATGCAGTTGAGGGGTGTTGTAGTGGTTTGGCCAGACCCTTTCTCTTGCGATCACCAACTATTACCCTCGTGGAGTGAGTACTCACTGGCAGTTCATGTACTATTTCAATTTATTCATCATAGAAATATTTTACATTTGTATCGGCAAAAAAAGTGATAAAATGACAAAAAAGAAAACATATATACTGTTCTCTGATTGTGCAGTGACCATTTGTCATCTGGGCTTTTTGGCTCTCAGGTGCAGGTTCTCTCATCAGTGCACCTCTGCAGCCTGGAGAGTGCAATTAGTTACCTATTTATTTATTTCTGTAAATTACAAAGTAACAGAAATTATCACATGGGTTAGGGCACAATGAAAGAAAAAGAATGCTCACAATGGTGATTAATGATAGGATTTCAGGTATTGTTTGGTATGCAGCAATTGTAAGAAATCCCAAAATTCAATAAGGCTATAATATGGTTGTCAGGAGTTGTTTCAAGTGTTTTTTGAAAAATGAGATGGATAGGAGAAGTTTCAAATTGGCTGGTAAGTTATTGTATATTATTGCAGGTGTATGATGAGAGCCTTTCTGACCACTGGATGGGGAAAACTGATGTATGTGAATATTTTTACTGACACAAGTATTTTGGAACTGAATTTCATTGTTGGTGGGGTAAAGGTGGTGGATTTGTTTAACAAAGATAGAGGAGTTAAGTATTTAAAATGAAGAAAGTGTGAGTATGGCATGCCTTCGAAAAAGGGGCTTCCCTACCTGGGGTATGGAAAGGAAGGCACAACATAGCTTTAAGGCATATTGTCAGCTTCCATGCAGGAAATGTTTCCTTGACACCTTTCTCTTCTTATTACACCACCCCTTTATTCCAAAATTTGAAGTTCTTTTGCAGATTCGACATTATAGCATTTAAGGTATTTAACTTTAGACAGATTTTAGATTAATTGTTGAATGCTTTTTCATGGCCTGAACTATAAGTTGATGCATTTAACCCTTTTGCTGTGCCATGGTCTCCCGATTATGAGGATTACCATGTGGCTGACAAGTGAATTGCCCTCACCTAACTTCCTTGCTTGAGAAAGTCTATGGAAAAAACGCCAGTATAGGCATTTATAATATTTGTTTATAATTACTTGAAGATTATGAAATATTTAAAGAATTATAAGTGCATAGTGCATTGTAAAACATTCAAGGGCTAGTGAGTAACCACGAAGCTCTCAAGGGAGGCCGGGCATAAAAGTAGGTTCACAGTAGTCTGCCGTGTGAACGTACAAGTACGTCTGCAGCAGTGAAAGGGTTAAAAACATTCCAGAGAAGAGAAACATTTCGACTCTAATCAACAGCAGAAATTGTTACTGTTGATGGAACCCATTGAAAACTTTATGTTCCATAAGCTAGGTAAATCTGAGATTAATATACTCTTTAATGGCAAAATATAGTCCATACCTGTAACTCATAAGGGGTTAAGTAGCTGGGATAGAGACAGTGCATTAAGATTTTGGAAGTGTGGAACCAGGTTTTATCAGGGTTGTAACTCATCTATTATGCTAAGATGATTTGTTCCACCTGTGAAGTTGCTGGAGAATAAAGAATATTTCATATGTATACAGAATGCACTCATTATAATAACTCAAGTTAGTATGCATGCTATTAATTTACCCTACTTAGTTTCTAGCATACAGTTGCTACACACATGGCAAACCTGGTGTCATGGCTTATAAGGTGTGAATAAATAAAATGTAACACCTGTATTGACAGATCTGTGATAAATATTACATCTTTATTGACGTATTACTGGAATGTAATACATCTCACCTGTATGTCAGGGAGGTTAAAAACTGGCCTGGAAAAGCCATTGGGAGTAAGAAATTTGCTCTTCCATGTCAAAATATAATTCTTTCCAATAAATTAGCAGTGTTATTCCAGGCACTGTCTGTCGGTGTTTAGACAGGTTTTTATTTCCATGCCTGAATGAGCAGTGGAGTTCTTAATTTGGTGATAAGTAATCCATTATGCCTCGAAGTACTGAGAGAGCAAGATAGGTAAATGTGTTGACTGTTTCAAGTGGACTCATGGTTATTTAATATCTTTTTTTTGGTGGACAGTAAGAAGTTACTGGGCCAGCATGCAGAAGGAAATCTGTCAACTTGGACAATGAATTCACATTACTGTGTATGAATTTTCTTCATCGACCTAAGAATAATATGCCATTAGAAAGGAAGCATATTTCCCCCAGATCAATCAATAGCTAGCGATAGGAAACTTTAACTCCCCATTGTGTATTGGTAACTATGTTGTGCTGCCTTTCCTGTGCCTTCTATGTGATATACCCAAGAAGTGTTGGTTATTTTTGCTCAGAAAAATGAAAATTTTGGCCTGGAAGAGTCCTGGAATCCATAATAAATGGTCTTAGTAGCCCTGTAACATTGTTGAAAAAGCATAATTTTGATTGGGAGCTTTCTGTGATTTGTTTTTGAGAAGGAAAACCTTGTACTGCAAAAAATGTGAGGAATTGATAAATAAGAGAACAGATTATAAGCAAAAATGTGAATAATGCAGAGTCTTATCTTATATACTTGCTAGAGTCTTAACAATGGGGTGGACAAAATGCTGTAGGCAGCAATAAGAAATATGTGCACATTTATACAATCAGTTAAGAAATGCCAAAGAAGATGACTATCAATGATACCAAAGACATTTATTGTACTATGCAGGTATACCTTTCTGTGAGGACTGATGACAGTTGCATCCTTACATAAGCCGATCCAGCACTCCTAAACACCACTAAGATATTCACTACTTCATTGATGAAGAACGTGTAATTATGCACTCTGGTCCACGTATCACAGGTTTAGTTTAAAATGATCCTAGTTGCTTGCTTAAGTAGAATAATAGTGACTAATAGGATACAAAATATAATTATGATATTATGCTCAAGATAGAGCAAACGCATTTCTGCTTGCTCTAATGCACTGCTAACTTCTCAATGCCACAGCACAGTTGCTAAATTTCATTTTATCCTGGCCCTAGACTAAAGCCTGAATCACATGATCATTTGTTCCATCCCTTTTAAGGGATATCTCCAATGATCGCTCGAAAATGATCGTGTGACGTGAACAAAGTCAGGGATGGCTCCAGCGATAATGATCCCTATCGCTTTTTCCATCACTGGGCACGTCCCTTTTTCCATCCCTGGAGGCATTGCTGACTCCACCATTTAGCCAATCAGAGTGCTCAGCCGCAAAGAGCGACTCTAACGCCAGGTTCGGCATTCAATGGAATGAGAGTAGTAAACATAGAAATGATGCGAAAAGGGACGGAAAAAATGATAGAAAAAGGGACGGAAAAAATGACTGTGTGATTCAGAAGATGATTGCTCGAGCTATCATTGTCACGGTCCCTGAAAAGCTATCATTTGAGCTATCCCTCAGAGGGACGGAAAAAATGATCTTGTGATTCAGGCTTAAGCAGGACCATTGAAACCAGTTATGGAATAGACATAACAAGTTCTAAACAGTAAAAGAACTTAATATTAAAAAACACTGCATCTATGATATTTTTTGCACTCGTTTTCAGCCATTACGAATGAATAACCTAAAGTTTTTAATTACCTTTTGATAAAAAGTGCTATTTTTAAGTTAGTACTTAAAACCACTTTGACTCACAAAAAATTAGGTGATCCAAGAGCTGCATAGCTATCGGTGCATATATGGGTTGGTCTATCATGCAGTCCAGCCTCTTTAACAGCACAGGCACAGATCAAAAAGATGTAGACTCCTGCCTGTAGTACTGTGGCATATTCCTCCGAAAGGATTGAGATCCTCCTCGCAAGACTACAACTGTAGATTCCAGATTCTGCTCTTCCTTCCTTCCTGGAGCCATCAAAATTGATCCCACTTGACAAAAGGGAACTTTGCAGATAGGTGGAATATAAATGCTCAGAAAAATGCTGGTCACCTAGACTGCAAAGAAGAATTTAATGGCTGTCTTTAGAAGGTTGAGATTAGGCCTACACTCTAGCTTAAATTTCAGCTTTCACCTAAAGTGGAGCAAGATTCATAGGAGTTTCTAGGGCCAAAGTTGTGGTAGTTATCATTTCCCCTGGAACCCAAATAGGCCATTCTCTTGCATCTCTCCATTTTGTGCTTCAGACAATTAAGTAGTTTGCTTTGTTTCTGACGACTTTTTACTGGATCCTTTTCCACTGCATGATTTTACAGGACAAAAGGCTGCATTTTTCTGCTACAGTATGTAGCCAATTGATGGCTTTTGGCTGAAGTCCATAAATTTTTTGAATCTTACTAGTTGTTGAATAAGCTGAATGTTTTCACAGAAGCTCTCCCAAGAGTCCATTTTAGAATGCTTAATTGTCACTTGATACATCTATTAGGCTGCCTTGTAATAACTCACTCCTTAGGCATTGAAGTCCTCTCTCCTTTGTTGAAGAGTTTCCTGATCTCCTAATAGAGGTTCTATAGTTCTGAACCCTCTTGCGCAATTTTCAAACCTCTCTACTTGTCTTAACAGGACGACTGGCTTCAAAAGATGAGATAATGCCCCCTTGTAGATGACCCACAGCAGCATCTCATCTCATCCTCCTTCATAAATTTCCTTGGCTTGGACTCCTCTCAGATTTTCATGACATAGCCTCCAATTGGTAGTTCTGGGATTCCTGTAAGTTACTTGCCTGTCATTTGATTCTGGGTCTTCTTCTTCTTCAGTGTTCAACCCTGAGGTTGGTTTGCAGCAGTACGCCATTCCTCTCTTCTGTTTGCCTTTCTCTTCATTTCTGTGTATGTGGTGCAACCCATATCATTTACAATCTACTGCATGAATAACATCCTGGGTTGTCCGCGGCGATTCCTTCCCTCTATAGCTCCTCCTGCTATTGTTCTAACGATGTTGTCGTGTCTTAGAATGTGCCCTATGAGTTTGTCTCTTCTCGTATGGATATGCCTCCACAGGGATCTGGTTTCCTGAACTCATCTCAGTACCTCTTCATTTGTGACTCTATCTCTACAGCTGAGCTTCATCATCCTTCTGTAGAGCCACATCTCCAGGGCTTCTAGCCACCTTCTCTCTTCTTTTCTTATTACCCATGTTTCGCTCCCGTATAGGGCCACACTCCAAACAAATGCTTTCATCATCAGTTTCCTTATTTTCAAACTAATGTTCTTGCTGGTGAGTAGGTTCTTTCTTAGATAGAATGCAATTTTGGCCTGATGTATTCTCATCACAATTTCTTTCTGGCTTCTACCATCTCTTGTTGTTCTGCTTCCCAAGTAGGCAAATTCCTCTATTCCCACACGGAAAAAAATATGTAATACATAGATGTACATTAGATATAATGGTTAGAAGGGAATACATCTAATAGAAATCTACTAGATGTATTTTTGTCAAAATGAAATCTAGTCTAGTAGATGTCTATCTAAAGGTATCTTATACATATCTTGGGATTTAGGAATTTCTCATAATAAAATTATTTATTAATAAAAATATAGTTTTCTAAAGACCTTTGAAGTTATTTTTTAATACCTTCGTATAACGGTGAACATTGACGACAATTAATTTCTTACTGGCTTGGGGAATTGAACCTACGACCTTTCACTACCCTACCACTACGCTATTTCGGATCATGAAACTTCACGTGTATTTTATGCTTTATAAAGAATGTAGTCACTTTGTTAGATATGGCTCTCTGCTCTAAGTACGTGATTTCAACATAGCTGACGTTTATTACCTAAGGCTGATGATTTTAAAGCTTCATATCTGACGTCAGGGACGCTTATACGGCTCTTCTTTATAACGCATTATTATTGGCATTCTAATATACATTATTTTGAAGTAGAATTGTCCGAGTTTAGTCCCGGGATGACTTCAGGACATACGGATCCCTGGGACGTCCCACGGATTTATGTGCTGTGTGGGTTGGCACAAAGAAATAGAAGATATGCATTTATTCCCTTATAAGACTACCGGAAAGAAAACGGCTGTGTTTTCAATGAATGCACAGATGAAGATGAACCTCTAAAAAATATCCATTAGATGTCTATTAGATGTTGGTGTTTGAGGATCGGGTGCACTTTTTTATTTCTCAGGAGCTTGAGAGGAAGGGCCTGCGCATTTGCTTGGTAACCGCAGGAAAATAAAAGTCTCTGACCAGTCCTGAAATACCCATTTGTAGAAGAATATCTAATAGATATCTACTAGATGTTGGGTAATGGGACTATATCATTAGCACCACCCAGATGATGGATGTCTATTTTTGGTCTTGTCACATCATAGCTAGATGTAGATCTAATAGATACCTATTAGATGTCTATAATTGGTAGGAGCTTATGATTTGAATGAACTTTGCTAGTTGGCACAAAGAAATAGAAGGTATGCATTTATTCCCATGAAGACTACCGGAAAGAAAACGGCTATGTGTTTTCTAAAAATGAATAGGTGAAGATGAACCTCAAAAACATATCCATTAGATGTCTATTATGTGTTGGTGTTTGAGGGTCGGGTGCGCTTCTGTTATTTCTCAGAAGCTTGAGAGGCAAGGCTTGCACATTTGTGAGGTTACTGCTGGAAAATTAACATCTCTAACCAGTCCTGAAATACCCATTTTGGGAAAAATATTATGTAAACAATGTAAACCTGAATTATACTAATGATTTTTTACTTCTAAGAAATAAGTGCAGCGAGAAATCTGAGGGAGATGGATTTTTGGCTTGTTTCTCATCTGAGTGAATAATTCTCCAGCGCTATAAATTCGCGGTTATTTATTTATGAAAAAGCTGACAAGAGTAATGAGCAGCAGTCAAAGGTATTTGTCATTTGAGCATGTACGCCTCTATAAGCCTCTAGCAGAAACCTCTGATTTCGAAGGAGTGATTCCTTAATTTTCCGCCAGAATTTTCCTCCACAGACATGACTCCTACCAATTATAGACTTCTATTAGGCATCTATTAAATCTACATCTAGGCATAGATGTCACTTGACCAAAAATAGTCATCTATCATTTGAGTGGTGCTAATGCTATAGTCCCATTATCCTCATAATAACTATCATAGACATCTATTAGATATCTATTAGGTGTTCTTATACAGATGGGCATTTCAGGACAGGTTACTGACCAATTATAGACATCTATTAGATCTACACATAGGCATAGATATGACTAGACCAAAAATAGACATCTATTATCTGAGTGGTGCTAATGCTGTAGTCCCATTGTCCTCATAATATCTATCGTAGTCTTTCGTCTCCATGATCACAGCAATATCATCTGCGTAATGCAGCATATCTATCTTCTGTCCATTAATTTTAATCCTCACCTCAGTAGTTTCGCTTACTCACTCACTCAGCTTATATAAGAACGAAATAGCTGTGATAAGGAATTTTCATCAAAAGCAAGAAACAAAAGTTAGAAAAGGTGTGAGACAAGGATGTGCTCTCTCTCCTCTTATATTCAATGCTTACATCCAGGAAGCTATAGACCAAGTTTGCGAAACTACTGAGGTGATTCTGGGTATGTGAAGAGAATGTGCTGGTGGAAGGATAATGTAGTAAAATGTGAAATTCTCCTGACATCAATTTTGTGTTTCAGACAACTGATACAAAATGATATTTCCATCACTCCCTCATACTATTGGCAAAGGTAGCTCACAATCTCTTGCTGAGTGTGAACAACTCAGATGATATAAGATACTCTGAAAGGGCCTCTCCTTATCATCACTAGTGCCTCTGCTCCCCCACACAATGTGGTATGAGGTGGCATCACATCCGATGAGAGGATCGCATAATTTTGGTGTTGCAATAACTCAATAATCTCTCTGGCTCAAGAGAAGATGGTGGGCATGGTGGATTGCAATATAGCAGATAAGAGGAACAGATGACAGACCTTGTCCCCCGAGGGTCAGCAAAGCTCTTGTCTGGTGGTAAATTCTGGTAAATGGATGGCACTTATCCCATAAATATAGATACAAGTAAGAATTAAACTAACTTTGTGGTAGGTACTCCATCACATGATGATTATTCTTAGCCATTGAAACCCAGGTCGTGGTGGAGTTTGAATTTTGCTGTACTCTGGAAAAGTTACACTCGTTAATTAAGTCAGATACTAGTTCTCGGTCTTTCAACATGTTTGCACCACTGCAGTGGTCAAGTCTGCACCACTGGTGATCGGTCTTTCAGCATGTTTGTAGTGGTGCAAACACGTTGAAAGACATGCACTGCAGTGGTGCAAAAGAATATTATACATATTGTCAAATTCAATCCCTTGACTCAGCCGATGAGCTCCAAATTCACGATTATATGCTAATTTATATTAAAAATATGGAATTTGTTCTATTCGTCCAAGATTTTTCATGTGTAAATTCATTTGAAATAAATTGATGGGGAAATCGCAGCAGAGAATATTTATGATTGCAAGGCTGATTTTCTTGGGAAAAGAAAGATGCCGATGCGGTTTTTTTCTCCCTTATTTTGCGCTTCCCAAGAAGGCATTTAATTCTTAAATAGTCTTAAATCATGAATGAATGTGTCAGTGAGTATACTGTTCATTGGATTTAGTAATAAATCAGAATATTTTGATTTAAATTTAAACCTTCGCGGGAACGGTACAGGGATTAGTTCAGTAATTAGCCACTTCGAAAGCTGAGCGCGCATACTTGTAAACAACTACGAATGCGAAGTTCGAGCGTGTAGCGCGTGTAGCTAAGCATCGTTGGACATGGCATGTGATGAGTAAGACGGTCCTTAATTATATCAAATGGTCTTAGCATGAGAAGTGGTGGTAAAAGTTTTGCGTAAGAATGTCTGGCTGCAAGAAGACTTTGTTTCGCTACTCTGACGGAATTCGAGTTACTTCAGCTGTTCGTCCTCACTCAACGGAACTGAAGGAAAAGGTACCGGATGGTGTACGAGGGGCATGGCAGGCAGAGAATGCCTCGAAATCCAGAAGGGCCCTTTCTACCGGGTGTGCAATGAATGAGGTAAGATTCATCTGTAATAGTTGTTTAAGTGATTTTATTTGTATTATTTTTATGGAGCTCACCTATATATTTTACATATTTAGCATCGAAATAGGCAGTCCCTCGTGTGATTTGCTTTGTTTATCTTTGTAGCAACAATTAAGCGGCCCTCAAAGGCGTCGTTGGCATAAAAGGGAAAAGAGTAATAGCCCAGGTGCTTCAGAATTTTATTTTTCCTTTATCAATTAGTGTAGTGTTATTGGCATTTCAGCAAAACTGTGAGCACTGAACTTTTGATGTTCCAATATTCGCCACATATTCGCTGTGGAAAAAAGACGTGATGACGAACAGCTACCTACTGGCATTTCCATTGGGGGATACTTATTTTTTCTGGGGTGGGCCATCCGAATGAAATCTCCTAATTGATGCCCTATCTCATCCAGTGATGTCTTTTCAATGCAAAACTTACTGCTCTGTATTCACATGGCTTTCCCGTAATATATTTCTTACAGAAAACTTTCGAGTCGTACGATCAGCTTCCACTCTCCAAACCTATCTTTAGTTTATAGTTGTGTTTTGTACCCTGCTCCTTGAAATGTTGAGCTATGATCTTTGGGAATCTAGAGGTCTTAATGATGCTTTTAATTTTTATATCCAGGTGACCAAAGGACTGAACATACCGTTCGATGAAGTCGTTTATCAGGATCTGATTTCTTTGAATGACACAAGAAGAAAAATCAAATGTGATCAATTGAGCAAATTTGATGGAAGACCAAGGAAGCCGAGAAAATTGGACCCAACGCCGGAACTGTCAAATGTTTTGAAGCCCAATAAGGTGGAGTTCCTGTTTTGTGATCTTTTGGGCAAGAAATTTGATTTGGAACGAGCAGAGAGTGGGTACAGTAGCTTGACTACTCAGCGGTGTAATGTCGTCGCTGGTGCGTTGAGTGAGAGTAGGAAAATCTCTGCAATGGTAAAATTGGATAAGGCGAATATTGATGCTGATGCATACAACATTAGAAAACTTAAATTACTCCATAAAAATTATGGTTTGGCCCCTCCCAAACCAAAGGCATATTTTGCAGGTTCATCCCTATTTGAGAGAAGTCAGGCTTGGAAAATTAGTGGAAAATCACAATTATTTAACAAGAATTCCGGGCTATTTTATGATTAATGTTATTGCTTTGTGGTATTTATTTGATAAATTTTCACTCTTGAATGACTTCTAAGATGATTACCATATGTTTAAGAAGTAACCCTGAAACTATATTACAATTTCTAAGATATTGCACGTTAATTGTGGAAACCCAAGCAAGAAAATTTCAATATCAAATGTTTTCATTCAAGTAGTTGTGTATGTTTGGGCTTGCTTGTTCTTCATGTCTTATTCTTTTGTGGTCACCTTATTCAAAAAAAGCCTAGTATTAGTGGGTGACACATGAAGTTGGCCGAATGTTATTCAAGTTTTATTATATAACATGTTACGACCTTAATTTAAGTCCATTGCTCCCTTTGTAAAACACAACTTCTTTGGTTTTGGCCATATTCGCCAACACATGTCACCCTTCAGTTACTTACAGAAGTTATCAGGAGCCATTGCATTTCTCATGACCTCTCAACCAACAACCTCTTGCATGGACTCTTGCACCTTTAACCATAAATAAATTTTAAGGCACAAAAATATGGTAATCCTTTTGTTATTCATGTAGATTGTCATAATTTTAAACTGGCCATTCAAGGCCCCACTCTCCCTAACAATTGTCCGACTACTTATTATCATTTGTTGTCTTTCATTTGGTAGGAACTGCTCATTCTCATTCATTGTCTCAATAAATCTTCCCCCACAATATTATTCAACTGTCTCATGCTTTCATCAAAGTCATTATGTCCTTTTGTCCTTGCACCCTAGTATTTTCCAAGGACTTATTGAGGTGCTAACTGCTGATCCATGCATGCCCTGCCAGATCCAAACTTTACTTGTACCTTATGGTTTATAAATTTTCTTCTTTCCTTATCTTTTATAAACCTTTGAGCAATTGTTCCTTTTAGGTCCCAGTTTGCCACTGCACATTAGTATTTGGGCCATCTAAGAATTATTCTGCTATTTCTCAATTACCAAGCTCCTAAACTTAAAAGTTTGTGGGTAACTTTATTATAACCATCAAACTCACCTGTATGCATTCAGAATAGTTTATTAAAAAATTAAATGATGGTTCAAGTACTACCCATGTGGTCACCCAAAGGTTAATGGTAAGCTCTAATCCCAGAAACATTTAACCAAAAACATCAAAGAGGGTAGAATAGGGTAGACCATGCTGCTGTTGACTTCCTATTATTCTCATTTTTCTCGACATGATGTCTACTGCTGAGTATTTCTGGCTTACCAGAAGGAATTCATGGCTGCCTGAAATTGTAGTTTACAGTATCTGAAACCTCCTCATTGTAGGTTTAATTAGAGAGCAGCAGTAATCAAAGTTGTTTGTGATTATCTGGATAGTGAAGCTCTGTCCTACTTAACTGAAGGTTGTGGGCATGAATCCATCCTGTGACATGGCTGTTGTGTTTCCCATCAGTAAAGTGGCCACTCTGTTTGAAAAATTTTCCTTTGTACTTGAAATTATTTGAAGTCAAGGCATGGTGAAAAAGGTTATCTATGTCTCTGTCAAAGCTGGTTTCCAGGAGCCACAGTTTGTTGGCGAGTTCAAATGTTGGCAACCATGAATTTATAACCTGGTGGACATTGCGAATAGTTCCTGGGAAAGTCTCAAATCTTTGGGTTGAATATTACTTATTTTGACACCATGATATTGTTAACAAAAGAAGAATTTAAAGAGTGCTCTCAATTTTTTTCATGTTACATACTGTGTAATTTATAATGCATGCATTAAGAAATCTTTGAAAAATATATGTATGCCTTTGTAAAATTTCACCATTGTTTTCATTTGCGCTTAATGACATCCTTCATCATACTAAAGATTATTGAGCATATTTTGAGAGTATATGATATTTGCATTTCATTATATTATTATCTAGGCATTTTCCTCACTGTCAATGTCAGTAGCGGCATCATTAGGATGGAAACTCGCGGAATGGTTTTGGAAATTATGATCAAAGTTGTTCATCTTTCTCTGACATGTGCCTCATTTGTTCCTTATTGGCAATATATCGATGATGCATATATATTGCAGGTTGAATAATGTTTCCCCAGAGTTGCTATACGAGTGTTAAAATTCCACTGTGGAGAAAGAAACATTTAAAATGCTTCCGAAACACTGAAAAAAATCAGACTGTGTTGATATGGGCAGTTCATGAATGGATACATTTGGCTTTTGTTTGGCACCATTAACCATGAATATTCTGTGTGATTAGCTCCCTTTATCTTCAAAAGTAGCCCTCCCCTCATACTTTTGGTGATGGATATTTGGGGAGCTTTTCATCAGAGATATATGCTAATGGCTGGGTTTGCCATTAGAGATTTTTTTATGAATGCTAATTTATTCTTAACAGTAGTACAAGAAAACCTTCATATAACAAATCTTGTTTGAACAAATTCCTTGTTATAACAAATAAAACCTGTGGTCCTGGTGGTGGGGATGTAAATATTGGAGGACCTTGTCATAACAAATCTGATTTTATGGTCCTAAGAGATTCTATGTATTAAATTTTTACTGTTGCTTCTTTTTCATGCAGAAGGTAAAACAGCTGCAAGCTCTGTTGAATTAATTAAAGACAACATTAACATTTTTTAGCAAGTTTGTGTGTGTCCAGTGGCTATCATCTATTCAATCAATGGATGAATAGCAAACTCCCCCATTTTGAAACTGGGAAAAATTTGAAGTGTTTATTTAACCAAGTGTAATGTCTGTAGTCTAGGGCTGACATGGTGATTTCATTACCTCAGCTATTTGATGATTGAAACTATATGTGAAGGCCTATATTCACTGATGGGATTGCCATTCTCATTTCACTATATTGTTTTTCTTTATTTAGATACTTCACTGTATTATTTATTAATGCAGGTAGATTCTGCCCCTCAAGGTTCTTCATTGGTGAATAGCAGGAATCTATAGGACTCCCAGGCATTAATTTTAGGTTTTCTAAGAACTGCAGAACTAGTTGCGCAGTAACTTTAATGGAGTTACCCATTAGTGATCTCACATTGTGTGAAATTCACAGTGAAAAAATCATTGATCATCATTAACCCATGGACTGTAGAGCTTAGCACTCACATGCTGGTGTATCTGGCATGAGATTCACAGTGGAAGAAGACGCCTGGGTAGTGTAATTGGTTAGGATACTTAGTGTGAAATCAAGGGATCTGGGTTCAATTCCCAGTCCAGGGGAATCATTTTTCCACTGTGAATTTAATACAATTAATTTTAGGCACTGTGAATGAAAAAAGTGTTCATAGTGTACGCATTATGCTGTCCTTAAATTCATTCTTGCGTTGCCATTCTTCTGTTGTGGTCATGAATTGTGCTTGGGAAAAGTAATATTTCAACTGTCCATCATATCTGTTTAAATTTACCAGCGGAATTGCAAGAGACTCAGCTTGCTTATTCTATTAACCCTTTTAGTGTGGCGGGCCGATATATCGGCTCATAGGCAAAATATTGTTTAACTTTTGCACACAAATAAAATTACTATTATTTTTTGTACGAAGTATAAGCGTTTTTTTATTATTACCTAATTCAATGCATATGCAATAAGAAAACTGCATATGGATATTTTAGACAATAACTTCATAATATTTATTTTCCTAGAGTGATACATTTCATTCTAGTTACCCTCCGCATTTCTCACTAGAACTGCTGGCAGGGGTCACCACTAAGAGGGTTAACATTTTAACACCCTAATTATTTTTTTGTAGAAATGTTTCAAGCAATTTTATTTTATCTTCGAAGACTCTCAATCAACCTATAGTCTTTGCAGTATTTATCTTAGGAATATTTTTTAAAAAGTTTTTGGGAAATCAACTGTTATATGTATTTAAAGCTGGGTTTTACTACAATGAATCCTACATAATAAGTTTCAATATGTATTGCATATATTTTGCTATTATTTGACATAATTCTCTAACACATTTGTTGGGTGGGTTTGAGGGGGTGAAGCAAAAAAATTACATTTTTATCATAAAAACTGTAATTAAAATGTCAATTAGACATTGCAACTTGGTCATTCCGTATTAGAACCGCCTTAGTCAAAGATTTTAGGAAAAGCCTGCAGGTACGTTTGACTCATTTTAGGGGACTTTGGAAAAGCTTGTGAAAATTATCAAAATTGTGACCTCTACATTTTACATTCATACTATGACCGGCATTTATCCCTAGTATAATCTTCTACATTCTGTTTACGTCTTGTGATGCAATGTAATATGCATGGTGTACTCTGTGACTCCTCGCATTTTGCATTGTGTTACAGATAGCTGGTTCAGCATTTACTTGACAATACCTCTGCCTGTCCCTTTTCTCAATGGTATGGTCTTTTCAGTCATGTCTTACATCTTCTTAAATGCTAGTTCTTGAAGTTGAAGGAAAACGCAGTGACCCACCTTGTTATAGCTTTCTTCCATGCCCTACTTTAAAATAAGGAATGGCGATGGCCCTCCCGACCATCTTAACCATCAGTATGGAAATACTTAACCATCAGTATATCAGTTCAACAGATATACATTAATGATAGCCATGTCATTTTTTGGTGTAAGTATTCTCCAATTAAATTTCTTGCCCTTGATTGCAATTGTATTCTTTTCAAATTACCAGTCATATCAGTCCATACCACCGAGTTATTAGTTGTGGATGCCCATAAGGTATATTCATCATAAGATTTTTCAATTTTTTCCTAGCACCATCTCAACATGTGCACATCAACATTTGTAGCCATTGGTACTCATATATTTTCTTTCCATCACACATAATTTATTTTACTACTTTCTACAACTTTGTAATCACTGGTTCCTCTGGAACATTATCCTTGACATTTATCCAATGGGTGTCCAATTCTGAATTTTCTAACTGTCCCAGTTGATCTAAATTATTTTTCCCTCAACTTGAACAGCAGGGCTAAAGTTGTAAAAAATAATACATATAACATGACTCAATGGATCATCTATTGATTGGATTGGATCTTTGGGGAGGCGATCTACAGCTATGGTCATTTGCGCCTTAGGGAATACGTAAGGAAAGAAGGGTGAATAGAACCCCAGCGTCGGCATTAGCCTGCTGTTAATGAAAGGCACCAAGGGGACCATGGTTTAATGTCTCATCCGACAGATGGAGTACTGTACTTGAAGTGCCCTCCACAAGACACTCAAGTAGGGATCAGGTTCCCTCTGAAAAGCACCCACCTCTGCAGGGATTTAAACCCTGGCCCGTGTGGTAGGCAAGTACTCTAGCCACCACACCAACCCAATCCCCAGATCATCTATCATAGTAAGTATTTGGTTAATGGATTGAATTCTAAGAGGCATACTTTTATGGGTTCTTATATTCTTTGCCTCGATATAGAGAGTAATTGAAGAAACATCTTCTCTATAACTTCCATATAATTTGACCCTAAAAGGAATCTAATTACTTCTGATGAACTATTTTGAAATATAGTGACCACAATACCCGATGATAACCTTATCAGCTGACTAATTTCTTGTGACGAGTTTTCCATTTACAAAATTTTGTCATTCACTGTGTCTATTAGGGGTCTAATTTTAAAATCCAGTCATTCTGGGTGCATTTGTTTTCTCGTTATATTGAAAATGGAACATACTTTTTCCTTCCATGTGTATCTGGCCGTGGAAATTTGAGCAATTGGTCTAATGAGGTCTTGATCACCCCAGTAACCACAGCCATTTGTCAGTGTGTGGTGACTTGGAAAGATTAGGGATCCAATGAAAATGTTTACACCATTTGCACGAAGGGTAAAAAATGATTTCCTTTTTAACATTTTGCATATCCAATTGTCTCCTCTACAATCTTTGCAAATGCAGTATCACTGCAGGATTCCTTGAACATGTTCACCGGAGTATTTTGCTCTGAACATAGTTTTGCTGTTTCTGAAGTCTCCATAGCCACAGTTCAATCCATAGTGAGAGCAGAAAAAGTTTTTTCACTTTTTCCTATTTGTTGTGAACTTCACATTTCTCTCAGGGTTTTCAGGAGTTGCTGGTTCTCATGTTGGTTCACCTCACCATCCTCTAGCAAAAAAATTTATGCCACCCCAGCGACACCCAACGCAAATGACACTGCCATTATCTACTTCCTCTTCTACATCTACATGCTACCCTGCGAGCCACTGCATGGGCCTGTGGCAGGGGGTGTTATGTCACAAGCCATGTAAAGATATAGGGTTTTGGGAGGTGAAATGTTGACATGTATTATGAGAGTATATTTTGTGGAGCTCAGTTTTTACTGTGGTCGCTTATTGTGAGGGGAAAGAACAAGTTTTTGTATCTATCTGTTCGGCAACATCTCTCTCTCTCTTATTTTATCGCTTGTCAGCCATAGAGATGTAGTGAGGCATCATGATAACATTCTCTCTGTTGCTCTGAAACACCGGTTCTGAATTTCTCAAGCAAGCTAAGCCTAGTGTGTAGCCTCTGAAATCTCTAGGGGCTCCCACCTTAATCCCTCTAAAAGTTGTGTTACATTATATGCTTGCTTGTAGCAGCTTTTAATGAAGCACCGGCTTTTTTGTGTATCATACATTTTTTTGGTTAAATCAATATGACCAAGGTCCCAAATTCTTGCAGTGTATTCGAGGTGTGGCCTAACCAGAGCAAAGTAGCTTCTTCCTTTTACTTTTTCATCCGTGGGCAGTCCTATTATACGCTTAACAAAACCAAGTTTCTTAAATGCTGTGCTGCATATGTTTTGGATGTGTGTTCCCCAGGATACATCAGAAGTTAAGGTAAAATCAAGATCCTAACTGTATTTGAAGATTTTATGTTTACTCCACCCACGGTATATGTATGGCATTTGTGTGATGGCTTTCTCAGGAAGTGAACTGTGGTGTATTGACTAAGATTAAATTCTAACTCCCACTCCTGGCACCACCAATGAACTTTGTTAAGGTCTGAAGATAGAACTTCAAAGTTCACATCCCCACTAATTTCACGGTAGATAACTGTACTGTCTTCAAATAATCTTATTTTACTGCTAACTCTCAAACTGAGATCATTAATATAAATAATGAATAAAAGAGGGCTGTTCATCATGCTTCCTTGAGGAACACTGGATATGACTCGAGAAATCATCATTTCTTAGTTCGTTCGTCGTTCATTTGGGATGAATTTCGCTTATATTGGCTTCTATTTCCATTGAATGTAAATAATTTGATGCCTCCAATAAAGTTAACAAAGTTTATCTTCTCATTACCAGTGCATGTACCAACAATGAAGAGTGTGACTTAAAAAATGAGAATTTATCCAGCATGTCTTAAGCAGAAAATTCAATGCACAGTTTCCTACTTAAAGGAAAGATAAATTCACAGTTTTAGTATCATAAAAACAGGAAGTATTTCTTGAATAAATCCAGTGAATGACTGTGGCGGGGCGTGACAATGTATGGCATGGCGTGAAGTGGCGGTGTATGGGTGGAGGCGACACAGCGTCGCATGAGCCAGGGGGGCAGCCAGTGAGCTCGGGGCTCACGGGCAGCGTGGCGGTCTTGTGGAGACTTTTTGCATGACTATCGCAGTTACAAGCTATTCCAGCCTTTCGACTGTGCGTTCTGGCGTTATATAACTCTGGTGACGGTGAAGATAGAGGATTTAGTGCGTACCGTCAATGGTGAGGGAGATGTCGTTCAGTAGTTAGAGTTGGTGGCAAAGCTGAAGGACATCGGGAACCTGGCGATGGTTATACTGCTGTTCCTGGAGGGGCCAGTGTTCGCCGTGTACATCGAACTGGGGGACAAAGAAAAGAAGAATGCAGAGGAGATCGAGGGTGCTCTGTGTGCTTCGTTTGTCATTAATGCCTTCCAAGCATATGAGCAGTTTGCACAGCGTAGATGGGGCTGTAACAATGACAGTTTTATTCAGTTAACATAATTAAGGGAACTTAGTGAGGAGTCTTAGAATTACATTGTGTCCTGTATGAGAGTTCAGACAAAAACAATTTGTCCAGTCTACCAAATGATCAGAGATCTTTTTATTGTACAGTGATATTAATCATGGAATTTTTCATGAAAAAAGTGGAAACATCACTATAAATTGTAGTAAATATAAGTTGCATTCCTAAACTCTCATGCCCAGTGCAAACTATCAGTGCTTCCTTTTTCAGAATTTTTATACAATATGCCTTGCCTTGCCTTCTAAGTCACTGTGTTATAGGGAAGCAAAGTAATAATTATAATTTGTCCAAAGATATTATTACAGAGTGGATGCACAATGCATGGATATAAGATACACCAGAAAGAGTTAAGTAAACAAAAAATTTCATATTTCCATTTATACGCGTGATGGAGAAAACACAATTAGTTGCAATAAAAATGAATGATTGAGATAATACAATAACAATACAGTACAACGCTCAAACTTTGTCATAAAACTCATGTTAGCTGTTTTTTTACTGGACAATTTTTTAGTTCAGCTTAAGACTTATTTGCAGGAGTAATTTTTGGAGGCACAGCGTTTGGGGGGAGTAAATAAAACATTTTAGAGCCCATAGCAATAGGACTCCTTGAGGCTATTTTTTGTTTATGGAAAGTGACATGCACATAAAAGTGTGATCTTGTCAAGTGATCATGAATATCACTATTGACCTTTAATTTGTGATGGCTAGCCTTAATGAAAACACAAAATATATGTGTATAGGCATTGCACTTTGATCAGCCCCAATTTTACAAATAATGGTCTACAAGAGTGTGTTTTTGATTTTCCCATGATGGTTCTTATTCCCCTCTTTTGTGAAAGAAATACTTTGTTAAGGAGAGTTATAGCCAATCCCCAGAATTCAATTGCATTATTGACTGTTCACAAAGTTACAGTGATATAGTGTCAATGATCCATCATGAGATACTGTATCACTGACAAATCTCATACCATACAAGACTACAGAAATTCCAGGAGCATACAAAAGTCACAGGCCTGAAGCACGGAACAAATGTTAAATAGAATATCTAAGCCAGTCCCTATCTAACTCATGTGGAGCAATACATTATATTTTTGCTCAAATTCCGAGGGAAATCACTGAAAAACCCCATGTTATATAAATTAGATGAAGTGTTGGAGGCAGCTATTCGGCAGTGTACTCAAGAAGCTGACAGGGATGGAGTAAACAGATTCACAAAAAAGAGATAAGCACTTACATTGCTACCTTACAGATGTCATAATCCATCTTCATGGCAATTATGGACAAAAGTGTCGTCCCTTGCACTGAATAATGAGAATGGGGAAAAGGGGAAATAGGCAAGGAGAGAGGGGGAAGGGGTCGAGATTTTTCCCTCTCGGGGTACTTTGAGGTGGAAGAGTGAGGGGGAGGAACAGGTTGCAAAAGGAAATTTTTCCAATTGGTTGTGTCTTTGGCAGAAAAGAGAGGAAAGCCAGTAGGAAAATTCCAACGTGAGGTGGGGGAGAGTACATCTACATAATACCCTGCAAGCCACTGCCTGGGCATGTGGCAGGGGGTGTTAGGTCACCAGCCGTGTAAAGATGTAAGTTTTTGGGAGATGACATAGTGAAATGTATCATAGGAGTGTATTTAGTGGAGCTCAATTTTTATTGTGGTCAATTATTGTGCACGGAAAGAATGAGTTTTTGTAATTATCTGTTTGGCAGTGTATCTCTCTTATTTTGTCGCATCTGTCAGACCTAGAGATGTAGTGAGGAGTAATGATAATATTCTGTGTGTCGCTCTGAAAAATGTCTGTTCTGAATTTATCAAGCAAACTAAGCCTAGCGTGTAGCCTCTGAGTCTCTAGGGGCTCCCTTGCTTAATCCCTCTAAAAGTTTTGTGACGCTATATCTACACTCGTAGCAGTTTTTAACGAAGCGTGCTGCTTTTCTTTGTACTTTGTGAATTTTTTTGGTTAAATCTTTATGACAGAGGGGTCCACCTGGCCTCAACCGTTCCCATTAATTTTTCCCCCACTTTTCGCTACATTGTTTCCTTCTCCCGAACAGGTTTTTGGCTCCTTCCCTCCCCGCCCTTCCCCACCCCTCCTACCTGCTCCTTCCCCTCACCGCCCCTCCTATACGATTCTTCCTCCTCAATCCTCATTCTGTCACTGACGAAGGTGCGGGCGACCCACCGAAAATTTTAAACTCATGAATTTGCTTTTTATATGTTTTATGTTTAGTGTCACCCTGTGACGAAGTTTTATATATATATATATGTATAAAAAATATATATATATAAATATATATATATATATATATATATATAAATATATATATATATATATATATATATATATATATATATATATATATATATATATATATATATATATATATAAATATATTTATATATATATATATATATAAATATATATATATATATATATATATAAATATATATATATATATATATATATATATATATATATATATATATATATATATATATATATATATATATATATATATATATATATATATATATATATATATATATATATATATATATATATATATATATATATCCACTTGGCGAAAAACACTTGTAGTGCACAGATATAAAAAAAGGTCACAGGCGTGACTAGCAGTTACATATAGAGCACAAAAAAAGGTAAAACTCACAGAAATTTTGATATATTTCGGCGGACACAACCGCCTTCGTCAGAATGTTAGAAGGTAGTGACGGGTAAAGGATAGAAGGGAGGGAGAGGTGGGGGAAGGGAAGGAGAGGGAGATTAGTGAGAGACATTGATGCCGGGGGGGAGGAACGCGTGATAGAGCCAAATTAGGGAGAGCTCTACAGAGTTAAGTTCAATAGTGGAAGCAGATGGTGGAAGGGAGTACAAAACTGAAACATTGTAGCAGTTGTCAAAGGATTTCATGTGTTGAGAGGCGTGGATCGCCACGGGAAGGGAAGCAGATTGAGTTGGGTTCTTGCAATTGGCACGGTGATTATTAATCCGTATATTGAGGGGGGTGGAACTTTTTCCTATGTAAAATGAAGGGCATAGCCTACATTGTAGGTGGTAAACAACATTACTGGTGACGCAAGAGGAGGGAAGAGGGTTGGGGAAGGAGGCGATGGAGGAGTTGGGAGGAGGGGAGGAACTGAAGATGGGACATAATTTGCACCGGGGACGATTACAAGGGGAGGAGGTAGGTTTTGAGGCAACAGGGATTTTGGAAAGAGGCGTCGTGGATTTTAATAAATCGGACAAGTTAGGAGGACGCTTGTATGTGATTGAGGGTGGCTGGGAGAAAATTTTTGAAGTGGAGGAGTGGTTTTTGAGAATGGGGAAGAGATCTTTAAGGATAAAATTGATAGACTGAACACCCGGGAAATATGTAGTGCAAATAGAAAGGATGCGGGAGTCTTTCGTGGGATGAGGTTTGGAGGAGGGGCAATTTTTCCTGATTTTTTTGGCGAGAAGGGATTCTGGGTAGCCACGCTTGAGGAGCGAGTGGTGAAGGTTGGTAAGGAATGTATTGAGGGACTCAGGATTATTGCAAATACGATGGCCTCGGATGGATAGTGAGAAGGGAAGAGAGCGTTTGGTATGGGAGGGGTGGCAGCTACTATAGTGAAGATATTGTTGTTTATTCGTGGGTTTGATGTGAACGGAGGTCTGAAAATTCAGGTCTGATAATTTGATGTCAACATCAAGGAAGGTGATATTGGAATTAGAGATAGTTGATGTGAAAGAGACGGAGTGAGAATTGTTGAGATCAGAAAGGAAAGTATTTTGAGAATCGGTGCCATGAGGCCAAAGAAGAAAAATGTCGTCAATGTAGCGGAGCCACAACAGGGGTTTTAAAGGATATCCAGAGAGAAAGGATTGCTCAAGCCGCCCAAGATAGAGGTTAGCATAAGAGGGGCTGAACCTGCTACCCATGGCACAGCCCTTGGTTTGAAGGTAGAATTTTTTACTGAAGGCGAAGGAATTATGAGTGAGGATGATCTCCGTCAATTTAGAGAGGAATTCCGTACTCGGAAGCTGAGGATGTGGGCGTTCGGAGAGGAAAAATCGCAGGGAAGACAAACCTTCAGGGTGAGGAATACTAGTATAGAGTGAGGTGACATCTATTGTGGCCATTAAGATTTGGTTATCAGCAGGGAGGGGGGTAGACTTAAGGATTTGGAGGAAATGGTAGGTGTCTTTCACATAAGACGGTAATGCGCACACCAGCGGTTGGAGGTAATAGTCGACGAATGCCGAAATTCTTTCCGTGGGGGAATTGCGGGAGGAAACAATAGGTCGACCAGGATTGTTAGGTTTGTGGATTTTGGGGAGAATATAAAAGTGAGGAGTTTTCGGATAAGCGGGGGAGAGCAAGGAAATGTCCGCAGAAGATAGACCCTCCGAAGGCCCATTTTCTTGGAGGAAGGAGATAATTTCAACTTGAAAACCGGGATTGGGGTCATTGGGGACTACGGAATAGGAGGACGTATCTGAGAGCTGCCGATTGGCTTCCGAAATGTAGTGGGACGTGTCCAGGACAACGACAGTGGTACCTTTGTCAGCTGAGGTGATGACTATATCCGGGTTGCGGGTTAATTTTTTGAGCGCCAAGGATTCAGGTTGCGAGAGGTTAGATTTTGGATTAAGGGAATTTAAAAAGGAGGAGCTTGAGATTTTGGACAAAAGGAGGTTAATAAAAACTTCGACCGGATGGTTGGCAGCAAGAGATTTGGGTTCATGGGTAGAGGGTGGTCGGAACTTAAGCAAGGCGCTATGAATGGGCTTGGGGAGTGACTGGGCTTGGGTTTGAGAGTCCCAGAAAACTCGCCATCTCAGGTTCCGACAGAAGTGCAGGACATCCTTGAGGAGAGTGACTCTGTTTACAGTTGGGGTGGGAGAGAAAGAGAGGCCTTTACTAAGTAGAGACAATTCATGAGGGTTTAAGGGGATCGAGGATAGGTTAACAACAGCATTCTGAGCTTGGTTTTCCGGGTTATCGGCTCCTAGAGGAGGGTCGCGCGGGAGGTCTCTCTTCTGAGGCACACGTTTAGGAGGGTTCCAAGATGGTGATGGGGGAGGAAGGTTAAAAAGTGTGGCCAGGTCAGGTTTGAAAAGGTACAGGGGAGGAGAGGGTGAAGGGGGGGTAGTTAAGCGGAGAGGAAGGGAAAGACCAGCGCGAAAATGGGAGGCACAAAGAGAGGACAGTTTTTTCAACGACTTAAATCGGCGAAGTTCGAGAGATCGATGAGAAGATTTAAGAATTTTGCTGACGGTGGAAAGCGAATTTGGAGCAGAGGCCGAAATGATGTTGATAAGGGAGTGGATTGATTTTTGATATGAAATGGTCAGCTCATAATATTTGTCTCGGATGAGACAACATAGTAGGAAGGATTGCTGAAAAGAAAAACAATGAAGGGCAGGGTGCAGTTGGGGGGGCAGGCCAGAAAGTGGGACAATGACGCGTAGACCATTAGGGAATATGCCCAAGGATATACAGAAACTGAGAAACTCCGTGTGACAGGTAAATTGGGACAGCTTGAAGGATAGTTTTTTAATACGGCGGATCCACGAGTAAACGGGATCGAAGTCAGTCATGATGGGAGAAAGGGTTAGGGAAAAGTCACTGGTAGAAAGAAAGGAAAAAGGAGATGAACAGTGGTGAAAGGAAGAGGTAAGAACACTGAAAAGGCGGTTGTGACTCACGGCACAGGATCCGAAGGCACAGCCGAAGAAGGGAAGGCACAGGATGATTGCAGCGCAACGATATGTCCACTTGGCGAAAAACACTTGTAGTGCACAGATATAAAAAAAGGTCACAGGCGTGACTAGCAGTTACATATAGAGCACAAGAAAAGGTAAAACTCACAGAAATTTTGATATATTTCGGCGGACACAACCGCCTTCGTCAGAATGTTAGAAGGTAGTGACGGGTAAAGGATAGAAGGGAGGGAGAGGTGGGGGAAGGGGAAAGGGGAAGTAAATACTTTCCTTTCTGATCTCAACAATTCTCACTCCGTCTCTTTCACATCAACTATCTCTAATTCCAATATCACCTTCCTTGATGTTGACATCAAATTATCAGACCTGAATTTTCAGACCTCCGTTCACATCAAACCCACGAATAAACAACAATATCTTCACTATAGTAGCTGCCACCCCTCCCATACCAAACGCTCTCTTCCCTTCTCACTATCCATCAGAGGCCATCGTATTTGCAATAATCCTGAGTCCCTCAATACATTCCTTACCAACCTTCACCACTCGCTCCTCAAGCGTGGCTACCCAGAATCCCTTCTCGCCAAAAAAATCAGGAAAAATTGCCCCTCCTCCAAACCTCATCCCACGAAAGACTCCCGCATCCTTTCTATTTGCACTACATATTTCCCGGGTGTTCAGTCTATCAATTTTATCCTTAAAGATCTCTTCCCCATTCTCAAAAACCACTCCTCCACTTCAAAAATTTTCTCCCAGCCACCCTCAATCACATACAAGCGTCCTCCTAACTTGTCCAATTTATTAAAATCCACGACGCCTCTTTCCAAAATCCCTGTTGCCTCAAAACCTACCTCCTCCCCTTGTAATCGTCCCCGGTGCAAATTATGTCCCATCTTCAGTTCCTCCCCTCCTCCCAACTCCTCCATCGCCTCCTTCCCCAACCCTCTTCCCTCCTCTTGCGTCACCAGTAATGTTGTTTACCACCTACAATGTAGGCTATGCCCTTCATTTTACATAGGAAAAAGTTCCACCCCCCTCAATATACGGATTAATAATCACCGTGCCAATTGCAAGAACCCAACTCAATCTGCTTCCCTTCCCGTGGCGATCCACGCCTCTCAACACATGAAATCCTTTGACAACTGCTACAATGTTTCAGTTTTGTACTCCCTTCCACCATCTGCTTCCACTATTGAACTTAACTCTGTAGAGCTCTCCCTAATTTGGCTCTATCACGCGTTCCTCCCCCCCGGCATCAATGTCTCTCACTAATCTCCCTCTCCTTCCCTTCCCCTTCCCCCACCTCTCCCTCCCTTCTATCCTTTACCCGTCACTACCTTCTAACATTCTGACGAAGGCGGTTGTGTCCGCCGAAATATATCAAAATTTCTGTGAGTTTTACCTTTTTTTGTGCTCTATATGTAACTGCTAGTCACGCCTGTGACCTTTTTTTATATCTGTGCACTACAAGTGTTTTTCGCCAAGTGGATATATATATATATATATATATATATATATATATTTTTTTTTTTTACTAATGATACTTCTCTGGGCGTATAAGTGCCACACCTAGAGGATTTTATTTTATTTACATTTTGACTAGTGTAGACATTTTTACTATTTTTCTCTGGGCATATCTGTGTCTGTAATTTTGCATTTTTTCTACTCCAGCTCCTAAATTATCAGTTCTGAAATTGCCTCGAAACATTTTCATGAAACATATATTCCCTTTGAAGTAAATCTTCTTAGGTTTCCACCCGGTAAGATGCTCCATCTTCTTCTTTGCTGATGTTTAGGTGAAAGACTTTTAATCATCATCAGGGCCATTGATAGTTATTGTCCTGATGATAATGAAAAAGTCTTTCATCAAAACATTGGCAAAGAAGAAGATGGAGCACCTTACCCAGATGGAAACCCGGGAAGAATTTACTTCAATTATTTGCTGGGAGAAAATTAAATCCTACATATATTCCCATTCCTCCCTTCTTCTGCTGGACTCACTCTGGAGAACATGGATTTCTAGAACTTCTTGGTTGGCTAGGGGAGGGTTATTATTACTATTATTATTACAATCAAACAGTTACAAGTAGGCCATTGGCCTGGTGGTAACATTAAAAAACAGCCGAGTGAAAGAATAAACCTTGAAACCTTCTACTTCTATATCCTATTTTTTTAAATACATAATTTTTTTGGAAAGGGTTCAAATATTTTTGCTGGTAGGTCATTCTAGTCCCATATGGTCCTGTTCAAGAAGGAGAACTGTTTTACATTTGTCTTTTGTGAGCAGCATTTTACCTTGAACTGGTGATCATTTTTTCCCACAAAGTTTGGTCTTATTATGTCCTTCGCAAATTCATGCGATGCTTTTTTCTGCACTCACTATTTTGTACATCCCACATAGCCTGCTCCTTTTCCTCCTCACCTGTAAAATCTCCCATCCCATTGCTCTAAGCATTTCTGTTACGCTCTCTGTTTTATTGTGTTTCCATAGCACATTCCTAGCTATTTTTCTTTGAACCTTCTCCAAGTTCATCACCTCTCCTTTCTTGTGTGGTTTCCATACAAGAGATGCATATTCTAGTGTTGGTTGAACCAGGGTTTTATGGGCCTTCTCTTTAGTGGTTGTGCCCTTTGAGGTTTCTCATTACCCAGTGTAACATTTTGAAAGCTTTTTTAACAAAGTGTTGTACGTTTAAACCCCATTCTAAATTCTTAGCTAAATAGACTCCTAAGAATTTACAGCTATCTTATTTTGGAATTGAATTATCAGAGAATTCGATATTTCTTTTTCCAGTATGTTTTCTATCACTGAAGTTCATATATTTGCATCTATTTACATTTATATCCATCCCATTTTTGGATACCCAATTCTTTAATTTGTTCATGTCATCCTGAAGGGCTTCATGATCAATCTGATTTTCAATCTTCTAGTAAATAATGCAATCATCTGCAAAAAGCCTTATGTTAGAGTTTATTTTTTCTGGGAGATCATTTAGGTAAACTAAAAACAATAATGGTCCAAGGACACTTCATTGAGGAACACCAGAAGTTACTTAAGTTGTCTCTGAGCGTTCATCTCCTACCTTAACCCTTTGTGTCCTGCCTTTGAGGAATTCATTGACCCACAAGATCACTCTTTCATCTATTTGCATTGGTAACTGCCTCATCTTAAGCATCAGCCATTCGTGATCAACTTTATCGAAGGCTTTTGACAGATCGACTATAACTGCAACTAATTCTATTCCCGCATCTATAGAGTTGGCAACTTCATGACAAAAAACTAACAGCTGAGTTTCAGGTGAGTGGTCTTTTCTATATCCATGTTGACAATTGAGTATCCAGTTCTCGCACTCCCATAAATCCCAAGGGTAATTTGCTACAATCTTTTCAAACAACTTGTAGACTACGGAAGTCAAGCTTAGCGGTCTATAATTTTCAACAAGATCTTTATCTCTGTCTTTGAAGATTGGTGGTAATTTGGGAATTTAAAAGGTAAAAGTTGACTGTCTTGTTAGGGAATAACCTGGCATGGTGATTCATCAAACTGAGGTACACTGGACTGCTATAATCTTCTTCAGGCTTAGGGGTCTGTAGTGTGGCATACATTTTGTCTTGAATAGGCAGCTCACTGAGGCTACTTGTTCCATAAAATTGGTACATGTCAAACCTCACTGGTATTTCTCTAGATAAAGCTGTAGCCTTACGGCAACTATCAGAGAGGGAGTCCCTTGCACTTTCACCCACTGTACATCCTTGGAAGGAGCCTGGACTCCTTGAATCCAAGTAAATACTTCATATTATATCACTCTGTACAGACCAGCCAATTTATTCTCCATTGTTTACTAGAAAATGCCTCACAAGGCATCAGCTCCTGACTGAGGTGATGGACTTGAACAATCCTTTGTGTGGATTAAGAGTCAGATTAGGCTGTTTCTGGTTTCTTAATCTAATGGAAAAGATTGGCCAAAACGCTAAACCCCTGTGGGAGTGTAATAATAACACTTGACTTTGTTTTTCTACTTATTTTTATTTGAAACAACCCAGGTTTTGAACGTCATCTTCAGGTAGACCTGAAGATGACGTTCAATGTCGAAACCTGGGTTGTTTCAAGTAAAAATATGTGGAAAAACAAAGTCAAGTGTTATCATTACAATGTTAACAGATTCCACCAAGTTACGCCCGATACTGCCAATTATCCCAGTGGGAGGTTGACCAACAGTCTTATTTTATTATTCTTGCATTAATTAAAAATGGGTGAAACCATAAATGCTGTTATTGTGGGTTGCAGCTACCAAGAGTTCCTCTTCTGTTTACATACGGAGAAGTAACATTTTCAATTGACTGTCCCATACCTTGAGTTTTTTATGGGACCAAGTTGTTGACCCAATCTGTGAAGAAGAAGAATGCAACACCCTTTCCCCATCATGGGAGTGCCCATTTAATGTGCCCAAATGTGTGGCCAACTCCATTGCTGGCATTCCATGAAAATGGATATACTTATTATTTCAATGTGAGGGGTGAGGTGGCGGGAAAAGAGGAATTGAGCAATGTGAACCTTGGATGATTTGGGCTTGATGATCAGGGAGCTGAATGCATGGAAACGGTTGTTTGAAGACCCTTGGTGCTGCCTCTTGGAATGGCTGTGCCACTGCATTGTAATGGATTCTCGATTAGCCATTAACCCTTATTGGTTTGCCCTCTTGGGTCAGGTCAATTATCTGACAAATCGTTAGGCTCGCAATACCATCTGCTCTGCTATGCTTTTCCTGAGTTTTGTGGCGCTGCTTGACGTCTCTGGAAACATGCCTTGGTATCTTTCGGGGGCAGTTACATTGTTAAGTTGACCGGCATCAATTTGAGTGAAGATCTGGTTGGTGTGGTGTCTGAGTGCAATGTAATGCCCCGAGTGCAATGTAATGCCCTGAGTGCAAAGAGTGTAATGCCCTTGGTGCAAATCTGGGCGAACCTTCAAAGGCGGAGGTTCTTCATTGAGATTCATGTTCCTACTTTGTTAGATGCTTTGTTGAGTGCGTTTCAAATGCAGTTGTCCGTCCATTGAATGGGACTATACTTAGAGATGGGTAAATGACCGTTTTTTTTTTTTTAGGTAAATTACGGAAGTTTTCGATAATTACCGTAATTTTCCGGTGATTTTTAATTTTCTGCCCGTAATAATTATTAGAGGATTTAATGGAAAATGCAATAGCAACGGAAAGGGTTAACTGCATATAAACAATTACTATTGCTATATTCAGGTAATTGAAATAAAGAAAATTTCGAAACAAACACGTCAGCTCACACGAAATACGGCGTTGTTTTGTTTATGAGAAATTTTCATAATGGCCCAACTCTAACTGTGCACCTTTGAGCTCTAATCGTTGAGAGTGGAGTGGACAGGGAAAATCGCAACACCCTCGGTAGGTCCTAATTCTGAAGAGATAATTGTTCCAGCATAATGCAACTCCCTTTAGGGCGTTACCGCAATTGCCACTCGGGGTCTTTGTGCGGAGCAAAGGTAGTGCTCCTGTTGTATCGATGAAAAGCTTATTATTATTTAATTTTAGATGTAAAAACTGGCTTCTAACGAGAAACACGTTATGTTTTGAATACATTAGTTTAGGTGTAATAATATTAGGTCACTAGAAATTGCACTCCATGGTGAATATTTTGGTGTAGTCGAAGTTACAGTTCTGTTTGTAGCTTACTTAGTCTCGAGCGGTGTTCATCCGCCCAATTGCCTGTCTGGGGCAATGCCAACATCCTGCTTGGGGGAAACGCCGACATATCTGCATTGCCCCGGAGCTTATATAATTAATTATGAAATTTCAGATCGATAACAAATTCCAATAATTCCGAAGCAGTCGAAGGGAAATTAATCGTTTTATACCTGTAAATCCTCGCTGAGTGCTGAGATAGAATACTTTGGTGATTGTAATAGGTTCTACTATTCAATGTTTCTAATTTGTAGGGTATTCATAATTTCAAGCCATAAATAATGTGATTAAATATAAAGCCATAAATAATGATGGGTCTTGTGATTAAAGCTGTTTCCAAAGTACCTACTTAGTTTTTTAAATTAATAATTTTGTTTCCTTTCTTAGTGACGTACGTTGGCATTACCCCTGAGTTATGTCGGAATTACAGCGGCACTTGGGGCAATGCCGACATGTGGTAGAGGTTATGGGAAAAACTAAGTTGCCTATGCCGTATAAATAGTCTTCCAAACCCATACATGCAGTTGATAGCCTACATCATGAAATATTGTTGTGCCGCACAAAAAATTACGCAGCTGTCTTAAAGAAAAATAGAAAAATAAAAATGCTTTTGGTGTCGGCATTTCCCCGATCTAAACTAGGTATACCGTTGCCAATGCCGAGTTTTGCCTCCACTCTTCCTCTATTTTCAAATTATCCTTCACACTCCAGACAAATGATGCATTGTCCTTTACCCTCTTTAAAATTCAACCAGTGGCACTCTGGTGCTGACGAGATATTCAACTTTGAATTTGTCGAAGCCTTTCACTGCTGTTAGTTAGATGTGAAACAGCAGGAACTCCTGCTTGTACTGAAGTATCACCTCTCTTCTCTTGTAATACCATTTTGAAGCTGGTATTTTATGCCCTTTTGGCGGTGATTGCACGATCCGCGGCTAGTTCCTCGTACATATTTTACGAAAAGTGTATTACAGATTCTCAAAACGTTCCGAAATGTGTCACGCTGGAGAAATCACCGACCTAGTGGAAGTGTGAGAATTGTGTTCCTAGATTTATTTAAATGCAACTTCAGGGCGATTTTTAAAGGAAATTCTCATGTATTTACGCGAGTTTTTTTCAGAAAAGATCGATTAACTATTCAAGCTAAGCATTTTTTCATCAAAAAGATCACATTATTATGCATAGTATTGAAAAGTTTGATATTTAATTCTTCCTGTACATCAGGCTATCTCTCATTGCACCCAGAAATGCGAACGAAAATACTATCTTTAGCGCTCAAAGAGATTCTAATCAACTTGAGTAGAAGTAACTTTATCTTTAGACAACTCAAAGAAATACGAAAAACTGGTCTGGTCGATTTTATTTGGCAGGTCGATTTTATTTGGTTCTGGTCGATTTTATTTGGCAGTGGATTTCGCTAGAATGAGTTTTTTCTACAGTCTTCTCTGTCTCTTTATGTCAATTCACTTCAGTCGTACCGCCAAGCCAATGACACAGCTAATCTCCCGTATGGAAGTTCACGTAAAGCATTCACCTTAACCTGGAGGAGAGGCACTTCTTGTGTTTTCTATTCTATTGTCTTCATTAGCTCTTCCAAGTCATTTTCTTCCAACTCTTTTTCAGTGATGAAAAAGTGGCATAACTCCGCAAAAGTTCCTGGCGCAGTCCTAAGCGACTAGGAGAGAAGCGAAAGGACGGAGGGGTAGGCAACGATAGATAGAACAAGGTGGGGAACCAAACTACTTCGCGGAAAAAGCTACGACGTGAGGCTATTATGCAAGTGGTCAAGATCCCCCATCGCCATGACTGTACTGGGAACTAACATTTATGATAATTTCTCAAGAGATAACAGCCTACTCCGATTGCTTTTGAGGTCTTTTTTTTGGGATGAGTCAAAACGGGATGGTAGGTATTTGTGAGTTATCCCTATTCTCGAAGCGTCCGTGTCGGTAGCAATTACAGAGACTTCACACTGAGCAGCGTTCTCCTCCCGTTTCGCTGGACTCTTAGACAATGTCCCGAAATTTTCCTCTGCGCAGCGCCAAGAAATTTCGCGAGAGCTGCACTGAGTAAGCACTGCTGGCTTTCGATGCTCTACAATTTCTTCAATTCATCTTCAATTTCCTTCGCAGACGACGCGGTTGTGTATAGGGATATTACTAATTCCGAAGATAGCGACTCGTTAACAATCGACCTACTTGCTATTCATGCTTGGTGCGAAAAGTGGCAGATGGAACTAAACATAAAAAAGTGCGGAGCAGTCAGCTTTTGGAAAAAAAATATGCCAGGTAGGACTTACAGAATTAATAATACGGAAATAATTAACGCCGAGTCTGTTAAGTACTTAGGGGTCACAATTACTGACGACATATCTTGGGGAAAACATATTCGGGAAATATGCGGTCAAGCATACAGGATAGCTTTATCAAGAGAGTACTCGGAAAATGTGATGAGAAAGTGAAAGAACGTTGTTATTTTTCAATCGTTAGGCCTCATCTGGAATATGCTGTTAGTGTATGGGATCCATACGAAGCGGGGTTGATATCGGAATTAGATCGCGTGCAGCGAAGAGGAGCTGGGTTTGTGAAACGATGCTACGATAAGTTTGCTAGTGTTTATGGACTGTTAGAAGAATTAGGATGGGAATCGCTATCACAGCGTAGATTAAATTATTGGCTTAACCTCCTAACTAGATTTCAGGAAAATCATTTCTCTGACGACGTAAAAAACTACTATAAACCCCCTCGTACTACGGCAGATTAGATCGCGCCAATAAAATTAGAGAGATAGATTGTAGAACCGATAGGTATAAAATATAATTTTTTCCGCGTACCATTCGGGACCATAACAGCTGTGATCGTCGTCATGAATAGTTCGAATAGTGACAAAAGGCAGACAGTAGATCTTTCTCTCTATATTCTCTACGTTCTTATTTATGCAGGATTTTTTGAATCTGAAGTAGTAGTCTTTGTATCCCTTGCATGTTGGAACGATTGACGATAGAATGTTTCTTGGTTAGTGGATTTTTAATTGGCGCTTTGCATGTGTGGTACGCGGGTTTCAATGTAATTTCGGTGTTCTACCGTATCATTCATGCATGCCTGGTGTGGAAGCACCCCCTGCCACACACCCTTTGGGTGGCTTGCAGGGTATGACGTAGATGTAGATGTACAATACATTTGCCTCTCCCCAACCCGTCTGTGTATGGGGAGCATTGGAAGAATGGGAGAAGCCGTAGAAGATTATGCTTCGTTCGCACCTATTTCTCGAGTGACTGCTGGTGAAAACATGACTTATCACACTAGGAGTCGATCGTCGATTTTTTTCTTCTCCTCAGGGTCCTCAGGCACTCTGTAGGTCCTGGTAACCTCAGCGGTGAGTTTTACGCCTCAACGATGAGTGAGGTTACGCATGGATTCGCCATTTGCTCAGTGACAAACTAACGCTTGATCGTCTTCAAGTCTCTCCGATTTTATACCCTGCAACCATCATTCTACCTTTATCTTCCCCATGACTCCCTCTCCAAATCTTTCGTATGACTGTTAAAGAAAGCAATTGTGCTGGAGGGCGCCCCTGAATTACTCCCCATCCTATCTCGGCCCATTCCGATTATCCATCGGCTCCCTTAACCCAAACCGTTTGGTTCACGTACAGATTCCCAATGACACGTATGTCCCTTCAGTCGATCTCTAATTTCTTTTGTTTCGTCCAGTCACCCTATTAAACGCCTTCTAAATGTTACTTAGTAAGCAGAAACTTCCTGGCCATTTTATGAACTTCTTTGGGCTCGTGGGAGACTTTTTAAGGTAGTTTGAGCGAAATATCATTTTACCTAGAAATCCATGAATTAGGTATCATTTTAAATAAAAATGCATCAACCTTCCATTGACACAAAAAATTCAACCCTTTACCTCATTACTTTCCGAGATATTTGCCAAAAAATACCAGCCCTTTTATATGGGAAATGGTCCGTGTATGCATTCCAGAGAGACCTTATATTAAAAATGAGGCATTCCCTACACTTAAATCTCGTCAAAAAATCAATTGTATAGTTTGTGTGTTTTCTCCACAGTTTTTGAAAACTAATCATGTTCTCACCGCAGTTAATTCTTCGGAATCACGATAAACTTTCCGTTTTGATGGAGTTTCAACGTACCGCGTGAAAAAAAATGAGTCAAGTTGAAGACCTATTTAGATATTTTCATTTGATTACTTACAATGTCTTTCATGTAAAACTATATTATTGCACCATTAATAATGCAATATTTAATTCATGTGTCTCACAGCTGGTGAAATCAAAACGTATAATTCGAATATGATCTCTATTATAATTAGGGAACTATCTCTCTCGCACTACCTTAGGTCTTATATTCATTGCATATATTAGTGACCTGAGTTCTCGAGTCAGCAGTAAATTGAGGCTACTTGCAGGCGATACATTTACCTACCGTGAAATAAGCGAAGACGCGGACTTAGAAGTTCTGTCATCGGGCCTTAACATTGTTCATTCTTGGCGCCAGGAGTGAGAGAATGAAATCTTTGTAAATGCACCACAGTTCACTTCCTGCGAAAGTCATCACTAAAATGCTATACCTAAACTGTGGGTGGAGTAAACATAAAATCGTCAGATACTGTGAAAGATTTTGATTTTACCTAACTTCTGATATATTGTGGGGAACACACGTACAAAACATATGCGGCACTAAAGAAAATAACATATAAAACACAGCACTAAAGAAACTAAGTTTTGTTAAGCGTATAATGGGGAGGTCGTCGGATGAAAAAGTAGAAGAGAGAAGCTACTTCGCTCTGGCTAGGTCACACCTCGAATACGCCGCGAGCATTAGGGACCCTGGTCATAAAGATTTAATCAACAAAATTAATAAAATACAAAGAAAAGCTGCGCGCTTCGTTAAAAACTGCTACGAACGAACATATAGTATTGAACAACTGTTAGAGGGATTAAGGTGGGAGCCCCTAGAGACTCAGAGGCTACACGCGTGGCTTAGATTGCTTTAAAAATTCAGAAATGGTGTGTTTCAGAGAATATTATCATGACGCCTCACTTCATATCTCTGTTTGACAGAGGTGATAAAAGAAGAGAGATACATTACAGAACAGTTAGGTACAAAAATTCGTTCTTTCCGTGCTCGAAGGGCGACCACAATAAAAACTGAGCTCCAATAAATACACTCCCATAATACATGTCACCATCTTCCCTCCCAAAACATTACATCTATACACGGCTGGTGTCCTAACACCTCCTGACACACGCCCATATGGTTGAATGCAGGGTAGTATGTAGGTGTACATATTGAGTTTATCGCCCGACGAAAGTCTTAGCACGATTTTTTCTTGTTCTTCGTAGGTTTAGGTATTACAATTATCTTCCTGAATTCTTCTGGCCCCGCTCCGTTCCCTTCAGTCTTGCAATCAGTGCAGAAAGTTTTCCTCTTTCATTCTTCCACGTACTCTTTAGATACTATGTAGTTATGTTAGGTATTCCTACCTTGGTTATGTCAGATATGCCTTATTTCTTTTCATGAATTGTATAGCTCTTTCGATTTCACTATGAAGGAAGCCACGTCATCCTTTCCATGTCGTCTTCACTTTCTATATCTGTCGTACTGGGACTTATTTCCTCTCCAAAAAGGTTTTCAAAATCATCCCTCCCCCTCTCCTCGATCTCTTTTGATTCTACGATCAACTTTCCTGGCTTGTCTGTTGTTGTTGCAATTCCTCTTTCCTTCTCCCAACTTCCTGTCTAATGCATCTGATCTTCCCTCTTTGAAGTTTCTTTGACTCGATCTGTTCTCTCCACCATTCCTCCGCCTTACTTTCTTTATTTCTCTCCCGAGTCTATTTTTGAGTACCCGGTACATGTCTTTGCCTATCTTTAAGTTCAAGCTCTTCCATTTTCTTCTCTTCTGCACCTTCATCATCATCTACTTTGTGATCCACATTTTTACAAATTCTCTCCCTTTCTCTAAACCCATCGTTGCTTTCGCCTATTTCAGCGTTTCATTTTCCAAATCTCTTCACATTTCTTCTGCTGATCTTATCCCCTCACCCGAACCCACGATTTTCTCTTCCTGCTCTGGATATTTCGTTTTCATCACCCTAGTTAACGCATCTCTCCGTATTTCGGTCCGTCCTACCCCTTCAAATCATTTTTAGATAAACGAAGCATTTCATGGCTAATAGGTTGTGAACTAAGTCTGCATCAACCGCTGTACAGGAATACAAGTTTGTGACGGTATTAAAAAAGATTTGGTTGCAGTTACGTTCCATAGTTCTTTGCCAA
Organism: Ceriagrion tenellum; assembly: GCA_963169105.1. NCBI lineage: Eukaryota > Metazoa > Arthropoda > Insecta > Odonata > Coenagrionidae > Ceriagrion > Ceriagrion tenellum. The sequence continues at coordinate 16,567,342 of OY720638.1, forward strand.
ACACCTGCGGGAAGAAAATCACAGCAGCGATTTCTTACCAGATATATTACACCTAGGTAAAAAAGGGAGGAAGATGGACAAAAAGGAGGAGTGGGAAATTAGAAGGAGCTTGAAGAAGGGTCCCTTATTCAATGATATCCTTTTTGAAAAACTCTCCCCCTTCCTGGAAGTGTCTCTATCCCTCACGGAAAGACTGAAACCACTGACCCTCCCACCCCATTCACCACATGCTGATTACCCACCGCTACCTTCATCCCTAAAACCTCGAAGTTCCGCACCACGTCAACCCTCCCCGCCCCTCCAACCCACCCACTCACCACCCACCCACCACTCACGTAGTCTCTCACGGGTTTTCCAGATTCTTAGCCCAACCGCCATGCCTTACCTCCCCCCCCCCCCCGGTTTTCCCTCCTCCGAGAAGACCTCCAGAAAAACTAATCACATCATAACTTTTATTTAATTCTGGGTTATTAAATGGTAAGTTTAAATTTTTAAAATGGGTTTTTTTATATTTTTTTCTTCGGTTGTAATGTAAAAAGTACCGGTTTTTTGACGCTGCTCGAGTAAAGCTCCAACTTTGATAATTCCTAACTCAAACACAAGTATCTCCGTGACAACTGAATTAAAATCAATCGTAGACATAAATATTTGCTATACAGGTTGTAAGTTTCAGCGTTGTAACTTTAACAAAAAAAAGTTGTCAGTAATTTTGTAAAATGATTGCATTTCAAACCTGGGGCGTCGTTCGATTTCGTTCTTGGTCGCGTTGCAATCCGTATGCCCTGAACATTTCCGATATTTATTTGTCCAATATCGCAATAAGCGCGTTAATATTAAATCGATTGGTATTAATGCTGACCGAAGTGCGCAGTCCCGGCGGGCGAACCGCCTCGTTAGAGCGATTCATTGATGCAAAATTATGATTTGATTAGTTTTTCTGTAGGTCTTATCGTAATTTTTTTTATTTGTTCCCAAATTCGAGTGTGTTGGAAGATACGGCAAATTCTCGAAGCGTCGAGTATAATGAAGATAGACCACAGCCATTTAGAGAAACTTGCATATTTAACAGAAGATAGCGAAAGCGCCTGACCACACGTTCCCCGTGTCAATGCGGGCCAACGTCTGCTGTGGCGATATCACAGGTAGAGGTATATATACATGAACAGGGATAAAATATTCCTTCACAGTTAGACGTCCAAGGCGAACGAGCACTTCAGTAAACGATCGGATAGATATCCCTCCACTCGTTTAACACGTGGAACTCCATTTCACTTAAATAGCTCCTTCCAACAAGTGCACATAATTACTTCGCCGACAGTAGATAGTCTTCTTTTGAGATGCCGGGACGGAGAAGTCTTTCCTACATTTGCCAAGGTTAAACCATCGGTTTTAAACCGTGCCCTTCCGAGTCAATGCGTCATTCAGTTGCATTGAAGACATTGGAAAAGTCTCCGTTCAAAATGTCGGCCACCATGGAAGAACCGATCCGACGCGAAGGCCGAGCGCAGTTTATAGCACTTATTTGCCAGGAGGACGTCAAAAATCTTTCACACCTCCTCCATTTCCTCCGGTATATTCTCCAACATTCCAGCTCCTAGCATATACCAGACATTCCCTGTGTCTTATGTTGATTGTAGCGTTCGTCGTCTTACCTTCTTTTTGTCTCTTCCCTCTGTTTCCGAGCAAGGATTCGTGTGATGATGACCGCAGGGGCCGTGCTTGCTATCGGGCACAACATCCGTCAGGGGAGTAATAAGTCCCGTAGTTGCCAGAATTCATTATCATACAAGAGTTGTCCATGAATTCAAGGAGGTTATTTATTTCACCGGAATAAGTTTGTAGCCTTTGGGATGAGCAAATGTAATGTAACGAAATAAAAATCATGGCATCATTAGATTATCCGAAAATAAAATAAATGTGATTAAGAATAGCATTTTAATTTAAAAAAAATATCTTTTCAGGTTTTTAGGTATGGATTAGCAATTACCTTGCAAGTTCAGGTACGGCAAACTTTCTGTTTTGTGATCATTTCATCGTAACGAACACTGATTTTGAGTACGCTGGGGCTAGCCACGGATAACTTTACGGGGTCACCCGCAATGCACAAATGTGCGTAATTCCACAGAGGAAAAATCATCCAATTTGACCGGGACTCGAGCCCAGATCCCTCAATTTCCGGTCGAGTGCTTTAGCAAGATAAGCTGCCGAGGCGAGGAATTCCGCACGTAAGGAACCCTGCTCACGAAAGGTGTTACTACAGGAGCTGCCAGCGGTGCTGGGAAGCCATTATTCCATTACGTACGAACTTTTCAAATTTGTTCTCACTAGGCTTAAAACACACCTGTATCATTAATCACTAAAGATGATATCGGTTAAAGATCATCGTCTCGTACCCATCCTAGACAATTGGGATTATTGAGTAAATGAGCAGACGCTCTGCTATGTAACTGATAGATGGAGTACTCAAATTGACAGCCAGCAGTGTTACAAAAAGAGCTTAGCTACACCGCACAGTGTTCGGAATGACTCGTTTTGCCGGACAAAATACGATTTTGTGAACTATCTCAGATCTTTTCCAAATCGATTGCAGGTTAAAAAACAGTACTCAAACTATTATAAACTATTAGGTTTCTCTCACAGGCGATTTCACCCATCGTCATTATATCCCATAGAAAGCTCGTGTAGCCTGATTTCATTGAGCTCTGCAGCTTAGTATGTTGCATCATTGATATAAGTTTCATTGGACTTTTAACGTTACCTTTTGGTTTTTACTTATGAATACTTGATGTATTTGTTAGTTGTTGCCGTACTCTTGATGTCTCATCTTTATAAACAGTGCTCTTTCAAGAAAGACCCTATAGGATTTCTTTGAAGGCTTCCGCGACTCTTATAATTATTAATGTTGCTCTTTTCAGGTATTTCCGTCGCGTGTTTGGTTTTTTGACACCCTATGGTCCTAGATGTACTAGCAACGCAATACATAACAACGGAAAATAAATAATAACAATTACAAAAATGTCCAACGGACCTGAAGACGCCCCCAGGAAGAGGGGAGAAACTGTGGTCAAAAAAACCAAACTCGCGACGGAAATACCTGAAAAGAGCAACATTAATAACCCTATAAGATTGTTGTAAATCGGAAGGATATGTCAATCATTCATTTATTGTTGTTTAAAAAATTAGATCAATTTTATCTTAGTTTTCTATATTTGTACTCCGAGTAGCTCACGTAGCGATGCGTTAAATAATTAACGGATCTACATAAATCTATTTTCACCAAATTTGAGCCCTCAATATCTTCCCGCAAACGCGAATGTTTTGCATTCTTTTGTTAGGTAATGAAATAATTAATTTCATGTCAAATTACCGCCTAACTTTCGTTTCTTTATGTAATTTTGTTACTTGATACCATCCTTACGAAAAATATTTTAAAATAGTGGATTGTTACTTCAAATTATCCACCCCACGATTTTTTTCCGGCAAACGGGGTCCCATCGTCCACTGTGCACCGGTGTCCCCAGACCCAGAGTAACGTTAAACTTGACATTGTCCATGTTTGATGCTTTCCCTGAAAATCAACACAAAAACAGTCGTGAATGAGGTTTTTTCTTTTAATGCCTAGCGCTCGTTAACTCTGCTCCCGAATTTTTTTAAAAAGCCACGCCTAGTGCGTATACGTTCCTGTAGGTTCTGATATGAATGGAAAACAGGTGCACTGTCACGTTGTGGGCTGAGCAGCTGTGAAGAGATGTCGTTCAAATTTCTGCCTCAACAACTTCCGGAAATTAAATATAATGCTGTGTGGAAAAAAGCTGAACGCTATTTAAGACTTAGCGAATCATAGCATTCTTATTTTTCTTCCTCACATCACGTTGCTCTGTCGACATTCTATTCCTACCACAACCAGCTATAGAAAAATTAATACTCCATTTGGGCAGAAAAATATATCTCCAAACGTTTTTCATTTTTTCGGTATAAGGCTGCTAGAAAAACATGAAGAATATTTCTATATTCTTCATCCGTTTGTTCTGTTTATTACCTCTTGAAAATGACGATATTTCCATGTACCTACCGTCGAATGCGGAAGTCATAACACCAACGCCATATCTACACTGTAGATGGAGCAAACATAGGAGTCTACAGACAAAGTAAAATATCTTGGAAATACCTCAACTTCAGATATCGTGGTGAACACACGTACAAAACATATGCGGCACAGTACTACAGACCCTAGGATATGTCAAGCGTATAATGGAAAGTTCTTCAGATTTAAAAGTGAAAGAGAAATGCTACTTCGCGCTGGTTAGACTACTCCTCGAATACGCCGCGAGAATTTGACCCTCAACTGAAAGATTTAACTCAAATAAATAAAATACGAAGGATAGCTGCGCGCTGCGTCAGAAAAACGTGGAAATATATATTGTTACACAGCTTGGAGAGGGCTTAGGTTGGGGGCCGCTCGCGGCTCGAAGGCTGCACTCAAGGCTTAGTTTGCTCGAGTAATTCAGAACATGTGTGTTTCAGAGCGATGCAAGGAACATCATCTTGACGCCACGTTACATCCCTACATTTAAATACTACACTGCGAGCCGTAGCATGGACGTGTGGCAGGGGGAGTTAGGTCACCAGCCGTGTAAAGATGCAAGGTTTTGAGAGATGAAATGGTGACGTTTATTATGGGAATGTATTAAGTGGAGCACAGATTTTATTGCGGTCATGTATTATGCGTGGAAAGAACGAGTTTTTGTACCTATCTGTTCGGCAATGTTGCTCTCTTATTTTATCACTTATGTCAGACCTAGAGATGTAATATGGCGTCATGATAATATTCTGTGTTGCTCTGAAACATACTATTCTGAATTTTTAAAGCAATCTGAGCCTAGTGTGTAGCCTCCGAGTCTCTAGGGGCTCCTACCTTAATCCCTCTTAAAGTTGTGAGACACTAAATATTCGCTCGTAGCAGTTTTTAACGAAGCTTGCTGCTAAGTCCGACAGAAGCGATCAAATGAGAAAGATCCGTCGCCGAGCAGATTGGTACAAAAATTTTCTTTCCACGCACAACAAGTGACCATAATAAAAAATACCCTACAGTAAAAACTCTCCTACATTACGCTCCACCATTTCACCTCACAAAATGTTATCCGTTACCTACAATGTTACACGGCTGGTGTCCTAAAACACCCTGCCACGCGCTTATGCGGCGGCTTGCAGGGTAGTACGTAAATGTAGAATATTCCCAAGGCAGTCAATGTAACGGCATCTTTCCTAGTGACCCTTTACTTGGAGTGTTCGTTCTAGAAAAACCTTTACGAATTTGCTTATCCATTGATCATTTTCAGAAAATCCCGCTTGCCTCTCAGAAAATATCATTACAAGTTTCAGGTGATGCTGTAACAGAGAAAATCTAGGTCGTAATAAATATTGTACTCTTGAAATTTGCTCTATTGTTTTGATTAATAGGCGATGTGAAGTAATTTTTGTTTCTTCTGACTCCCAAGTTCCCCACACCAGCTATCTCCTTCCCAGTGCAATGTAATTTTAATGTAACTTTCAATGCAATTTCACAATATTGGCTATGTAAACTGCTTCTTTTGCTGTAAGCTGAGTAAATATTACAAAGGATGTCATGCCCACACAATTGCTACTTTTTATCCTATACTTAGCCATCAAGGAAGCTGATAAGGCCTATATAAGCTTATCCTATTCGTGCTCAGAAATAAGTGCCAACCAAGAAGTAATATTACCTCGAGCAATATATTTGTTAAGTGATGGTTGTCATTAAACACTGCATGAAGGAGGTATTTGGTGTAAAAGGAAAGCTTTACGGAACATTGACCTATGGACATTGTATTCGTAACGCACTCAGTGGATATATCGTGCTGTTACACATAATTTAACGACTCTGGGGGAGGAAAGGTTACGAATCACGACCTTGGGTTGGCCCAATAGGTACGCTACAATCGGAGGGTCGAGGCCAGTATATTTCAGCTTTTCGATTTCACTCACAAGATGTGCCACATGAAATCGTATTATTATCCTCTGACGGTGTAGTTGAGTCACAAACTGCGTAATCTAATATATAAAATTAATATTTGTTTGTTCGTCTTTAATGCGTTTCAATACCATTCATCAGATTGCGATGAAAGTTTGGTGAGTTGTTGTCTGCGCCAGCGAAGGTTTCTGAGTTATTAAGTCCATTGTACAATAGGTGGAGCGCGGGTCGTTTCAACAAATGAGTGTTGGCAGGCGAGCTTCTCAAACAAGCGAGGAATGACGGACGAGCAAGCAACGAAGTGGATCGTTTACGAGTTGCTCAATATCGTGCATCAGAATCTTATGAGTGAGACATAATATCGCGTGAACCGGAATCATATATGTGAGACCTAATTGGTGTTAAAAGGTACGTAATTTATTTGTTCGTAGAATGAGATTTGGTGCAGTGGTCTCTTTGTTTGCTTTTTTTGAATTCTTGCATTCGATTTTCGTATACGCATCGCTTTTCCCTAAAATTGAATTTTTAAGCTAAAAAATCTTACATTTTTGCGCTACTTCAATAGAATATTTTATTTACTTGGAAACTCTTGCCATCATTTGTGCGTTACGAATTCCTGTGTAGATACGAAGAATTCGAGGGCGGTAAGACCAAAACTATTGTGTAACCCCAAGCGCTTAGAAAATGTTTTCAAATTTAATTTAACACTCAAAAAATCATGTTCCTTCATTTATTTTGTACACGTCAAGTTGTCTGCTTTGTATATTTCCTTCTTCTTCCCGGACGATTCTGTTGGCCCGTATGTCCCTGGAATCTCAATAGACTGCTAAGCCTGTCATCAGGTTATGTTTGCCAACTTTAAAAGAAAAAGAGGCATTGCAACACATGCCGTGCATATCTTGAAGTCACAATCATGGTTTGAGTATTGGTATTTTTGGGCATATTATAATGAGGAATATGTGGGTGGAACCTATGTCCGAGGGAAAGAGCTTTGAAGTTTTGTGGCCCATCAGCTTTTCTTACAGCTATGATGGATTAAATGGTTAAGAGCAATTAATGAAGAAAACTATTGCTGAAATATGCTAGTACAATTTTCTTTTCCCTGCTAGGCATTTGCGGGCACCTTCATTTCTGCGCCTGTTGCTGCCAAGCTGTATTTTGGTAGAAAATAGCACAACTTGTGAATGGAATGAGCAAATTCCACTGATGATAACCATAATGAACATTTAGAATATTCTGCGCAATACGCATTTTAGGTTTGATTTTTGGAATAATTCCTTAGGGGCAACACCTTACCTCAGGCTCATCAATTAAATTTTTAAACAAAATTTCAAGGGCACAATTAATACTAGAGTTATGTTGTTGACGGAGGACTAAATTATTTCTTACCTTCAACGTGACTTCCGAGGGTGGTTGGTTTACCCGTATATTTGACCATTATTTTGGGCGATATTGAGTCTCTTTCGAGGCCCTCTTCCTTCAATTTCTTTGTCATATGGTAGATTGAGATGGATACAATGTATATAGACGCTGTAACTCTTTTAATTTTTAGGCTTTGAAAACAAAATTTCCAAGTTTGGTAGCTACTGTTAAACTTGTTTGCAAAATAAGGAATGGAGTTCAGCGGTTTAACTTTTGAAAGTCGACATATTTAGACTTAGGGCAAAATGAATTAGTAATGGTAAAATAGAGGTAATTTAGGTTAGGGCTGGGCGGTTTTCCAATATCTTGGTTCCAATATCAATATTTTTTAAATATTGGGATTCCAAAGTCACAATTTTTGTACGACCAATACCAATATCCTTTAGTTTGGTGGTCGGAAACACCAGTATTTGTAATTGGAATATTGTGTATTAAAGAACCAATATTTGCAATTTAAGTATTGAATATTGGATTACCAATAATAAAAATTCAAGTATTGAATATTGGAACCTGGCGAGGAGTGTGGTCGGAGAGAAATCGGAGTGGTCAGTGCAGCACTTCCTTTTCCCCCATTATTCATTGCAATAACTGGGGAAAAGAAGCTTACATTGATTTTCTTGTTTTATTAACAGACTTTTACACAGTTAATAAAGTCCCTTATTCGAAGTAACCCCTATCGGTTCTAATACACTTCTGCCACCGTTTTTTGTTTTTTTTACTTGTTAATTTTACCTCTTAATATTGCTATGTTCAATATTTTCCAATATTTCTTTTTTAATTATTTCCAAATTCCAATATGCCAATATTTGCCAATATTCAATAGTCCAATATTGGTTATTGATAAGGTCCATTTTCAATATTATAAGATATTGGATATTGATATTGGAATTCAAATACCGCCCAGCCCTAGTTAAGGTCACGCCCTAAACGTGAAGGAGGATGGAGTGGATTCAGGATTATCTAATTTAAATACTATTACTGGAAGCATTGAGGGTGTGGCTTTAATCCCTTATTGAGTCTAAGTCTAAGGCGTCGTAGTAATGAAGAGTGGGTTTTATAATGGGAAGTTGCCACTGTACATATAAATGTTTACGACCATGATATCGTCGCAAGTTCTGTATTCGCCATTCATTCTTACTTTAATCCTTAACCACCGCTGGATAATCCCCGAGGAGAAGGAGGTTGCAGATAAAATACGAAACCTTCAGACAGAAAAACTAAATTGTGAACTACAAAATGAACTTTAAGATGTACGTACACGAATTTTGAACATTTAAACTGAAATAAAAAATACAAATGGGTTAACAGCTGAATAAATTTAGTTTGAAGTGGCTGGAATAACTCTCACGTCAACGACTCTTTATGATGGTTTTTGAATTTGAAAACATCGGAGATTTTTGTGATCTTAAGTGATAGTTTTTGTAATAATAAAAACATGGGACATTCTCACGCTGGCGTATTTCTATATTATAGGTGAGAGGTATGTAGCGCAGGTTGCGGACCTCGAGTCAAGAGGGTGGGTCGCATGGTTGATAAAAATCCATTGTCGCCATAAGTGGCAGAAAAACGTCGTGCCGTGTTGCTGTTGCCGCACCGCATAACCGACCTCAGCGGGGTAAACGCCCTCGGCCACCGCTCTGGCAACGGCAGATGGAAATGGCAACCTCCGGTCTATCTGGAGGTTGCTCTTTCGATTCCCGCTTAAATGGGCTTTCCTTCCCCCGACATCGATCCCAGTGTTCATCCTCGACGCTCGCTTCATTGCATTTATTGTGGGTCACGTAATAACGTCTGAATACTACCTTGCGAGCCGCTGCTAGAGCGTGTGGCATGGGGTGTTCGCACTCGACCCATGAAGAAGAAAGGGGATTCGGCAAAGGAATTGGCTTAGGTGAGGATGAAAAATGAAATTTATGTTGAGGATATGTCTCAGTTTACCGCCATTTTTGCATTAGTCATTTATTAGACGAGATAAGAAGATTTTGTTACCTCTCAGATTGGAGGTGTAACTTTCATTTTGTCGCTTCAGTCAGTTCGAGAAAATTATTGTGCGGAAAATATATTTCCTCATTGTCAGCATGAAACAAGCGTGATATGAATTTCTCTAGATCCCACAGCATTCAAGTGTCCAGCAGCTCCTCAACCTGATCGTATCATCGGCTGTGAAAGTTTCGACATTCGCTCGGGGTACTCTTCGACGGAACTGAGGCTTAACTTGGTATCTTATCCAGTTCACGTATTAAATCTTTATGTTCAGGATCTGAAATACTAGCGGCTAAGTCTAGATGCCCTCAATTAAAGAAAGCGAGAGTAAATTTTCCTCTCTGTACCATTGGAGTGGAGACGCACGAAAGTGGAACAGAGTGGTAAGCGAGTTGAAATCTACCATAAATAAAACTAGAGGAAATTTATAGATAGACTAGCTGTGCCCGGCATGCGTTGCAATACCTCTTTTATTTCTAAGTAGGCTCACATTTATGCAAGTCAGACACATTTACACGTACAAAATAAATGCAAGGCAATGATTTTTTGTGCATTAAAGTACATATATTTGAAACAGATTTATTCAAGTTTTTTGGGATGTACAATATTTTTGGTGTTGCCACTCAAATTCTCTCTCACTGATAAGACTCTGATGCACGCGATATTATGTCTCACTGATACAATTCTGATGCTCGTGATTGAGCAACTGGTAAACGATCTGCTTTGTTGCTTGTTTGTCGTTCCTCCTTTGTTTTAGAAGCTCGCGTGCCAACACTCATTTTTTGAAACGACTCGCATTCCACCTTTTGTGCAATGAATTTAATAACTCAGAACTTTGCGGTCGCTCGCGTAACAACTCGCCAAAGTTTCATCGTAATCGGATGATATTGGAACGCATGGAAGACGAACAAACAAATATTAATTTTTATATATTAAATGATAGACGGAACCTAAGGACAGAGTTATGGTACAGGTATGTATGCCTAATTGAGATTACGAGGATGGCAAAGTATGAGACCTGAGTGACCAAATAAAGTAAGTCCTGAGGAATGAAGAAAGGGATGGAAATCTGATTATTCTCGGAGATTGGATGCGGTTGAGGGAGAGGGATTGGCAGTGGGAAGGTGTGGAAGGAGAGTCTGTGGGGAGGAATGGTTTTGGCAAACAAACTATCGGGGAGAGAGGTCGAGGGAAGAGTTCTGCGTACAAAATGGTCTTATCGTCTCAAACACATTGTTGGGCTACCACCCTTGAAGAAGGTGCTCTTGAATAATGTCAGGAGACAGGAGCAGATTCCAAATTGATTGTATGTTATCTTAAAAGCGAATCAGAAATACTTTAACGCTGGGAGTATTGGACTTTACGGAATACCTATTAGTACCGACAGAGGTCAATTTTACCGCTAAGATATAATTTGTTTTCTGCAGGAAATATTACTTTTTCAATTGAAATAATAACAAAAGTATGCGTTTGAGGATGTACCTACAAATGACACTGTGGAATCTCAGCATACTGCATTAAAACGTGCCAAGAAACGCCAGCAGAAATCTGGAGAGACTGAAAGCAGTGCGAGCGAAAAAAATGAGGTTCAATACGCCGGATCGGAAAACAGCGTAGGAGAGTTGTTCAGTGAAGATCAATCCAAAGCTCCAAGCAGTTACCGAGAAGTATCTAGTAAAGTTTAAGATGTAAATCTCATGAACAGTGATTATGTTCTATCCTGGAGCAGAGTAACCAGATAAAATCACTAGCATTACAAAACATAGAACAGTTGTGAGTGCCATGAAAAAAGTTGGGTCATACTGGAAGTGGCCAAAAGAAATAGATTAACTTGAGAATCATTCAGACGATATTCTAGCCAAAATAAAGTCCTCAAGATTAATTTCAAAGAGAGGAATATTTTCAGTGCCAGAATACTCGACTTACGTCACTTCATAGGAAGCTGTAAATATGCATCAGAAGCATTGTAAACATTTTGTTTGTGTGCTTCTTTATTGTGAATTTTGATATTTTTGGAGATTTTTTGTGTTATGAATTTGTATTTTGTTGTTTATTATGCTGTAGTTATCGTTAGTATTTAACTTAGATCAATATTTTCAACCTTTATGTTTTTACTTTTGTAAAAATTTTTTAGAATATTTCCAATGATTTTTGCAAGTCTCTGCCGCTTAAAATTTTCACAAAATCAACATTTCTGTATTTGTCTACAAATTAATAAATGATCCGCGTAAGATAAAACTGTCACGGTATTAGTTTTCTGCTATTTTCTATGGAAAAACTACCTTGACAACCAAACTTAGTATCTAGATACTTGTCTAAACTACTCACTAGATGTAGTTGGCGGTTTCCGACGATGCTTTATGGAATTTGCTAAGCATTTTGAATGAATAGAGTAAACTTTGTTTTTCCACAATGAGTTTAATGACTTAATGACGCTTATCGTCGAAACCATGGTCATAAGTCATTAAACTCAATTTCATCGACCTGATGATGATGTTAATCGTGAAAACGATGGTCGTAAGTCATTAAACTCATTGGGGAAAAACAAAGTTTACTTTATTCATTCAAAATACTCACTATATATTTGTCTGAACTGCCTTAACTAATTACAATGTCACCCCAATTGTGGGGAGAAATTGTGACAGTGAAAAATTAAAAATTACTGCTAAACTGAGGTAACTGAACATTTGATATTTACACAAAAGGTAGCTGAATATTTTGCTATAAAGCACTGTTCTTGTTTCTTCTATATAATCAACGACTTTCCTCCAAAAATAAAAAAAACCTTGAATGTTGTCACAATTTCACCCCGGCTTACGGTAGGTTTAATATAACATAATTATAATAATATAATAAAAGTATTTCGGAAATATCTTTTATTTAATATTTCAAATTGTGTTGAAATATTTAAGGTTTATATCAATGTGCTATAATTTTCTGCTTCAAAATATAGCATATGGCGCATGAGGACTCTCGGGTCTTCATGGGACGATTCATCCTTGAGTATGCACGTCCGGCTACTGAGCTGTCTATAATACTTATACGAAAGGCAATAAAACGCCATTATATGAAGACAAAACTAAAAAAGAATTGGGGAGAGATAGCCTGGGGTCAAAATAACCCCTCTGGTACTAACAAATAGAAGATAATGTGCATTTAAAGCTATTACTGTTATGGGGTTCTCATTTTCACGTAATACTCGTGCTAATAAATAAATGTCAAGAAATATGAAAGCGCTGGAACAATTTTAGTCAGAAGCTAATAGCTATTTCAAAATGATAGAAGGCCAAAATGACCCCTCCGGCACTTCTAGTGCTAAAGCTCACAAGATCCACCCTGGTGCGGACATCCATAAGAATCACATCTTATTCATGATAAAATGCCAACTTAAGTAAAAAAAAAAACTCGAAAGATCTACAAAACATCGATAGCAGGTGGGGGGGGGACTGACGGAAGCAGGAAACCGATTGGCCAATCAAAATAATCTAGACGGAAAGGATGCAAACGATGCCAAGTCTGTAGAAGAGAGATGGCAAGAGATGAAAAACAGGAGTTCTCAATGCTAACGAAGAGAAAGTGGAAAGGTGAAATGCAGAATTGGAAGCGGTGGATTACATGAGAAGAATTTACGTAAAAGCTTATGTAATGAGGAAAAAGGCAAACTTTTGCCATTATTGGTACATCAACGAAGGATGATAGTTTCATTGGTTATTTTGACTAGAAAACACTATCTTTGTTCTTGGTTTGGAGCTAAAGATGCGCACATTTCTTTGCCCAAGCGCATTTCACGGGAAGATGATGGGAATAACAATGGCAAATTTAATTTCCAAAGCATTTTCTCGAGGCAGTATTCAAGGTTAGTACGTGTGGCTCTTGTATTCCGCCAGCTCCACAGGTGGGTAAAAGCGACCTATCCACCGCTTATGGACGATTCCACCGTAATGAGAGGGAAACACCTTTAAAATTAACATGTCGTTTATTTGTATCAAGAGTATTGGGCGTAAGTAAATTTTAAAGAGAGGAGTTAAATCATTGGATGAGGTCCACGAGAACGCGGGGGACGTCTGGAATATCGTCCGAGCACAGGGGGGCGGGAAAAAGGGGCAGCTGAAGGACCCGGTGATTCCGGCCGACCTCCTGCTCGACAGCTTCGCGAGACCCCCCATCGGGAGGCACGGCGACGAAACTCCCACCCGCACCCCTCGAACCGATCGCCTGCCACCATCTTTCGCTTTCGCTCCCATCACCGAGGAGGACGTCGAGACGGCCGTCGGGAAGCTCCATTCCCGGACCCCCGGACCTGACGATATGGCGCCACAAGCAGTACGTCTCCTCCCAGTCTTGAAAGGACCACTGGCGGTGATATATGACGCCAGCATATCGCGCGGCACCTATCCGAGCGCGTGGAAGATTGCACACGTCATTCCTTTGCCCAAGATCGGCAATCCCACCGAATGTCGGCTCTATTTCTGTGGGCAATTGCTTCGGTAAGGTGTTCGACACGATCGTGTTGGGGCAGATCTCCACCTTCGTCGAGGAACGGGGACTATTGAACAACGCCCAGTCGGCTTTCCGCGCGGGACGCAGCCCACAACTCGCCCTTGTCGGAGTCCTCGACCCGGTCCGGGACGCCATGGACCGCAGGCGCCTGACGGTGGTGACTTCGCTGGACCTCGCCAGGGCGTTCGACAGCGTCCGCCACGACACCTTGCTGACGGTCCTGGAGGAGCTGGGGTTCGGGCCAGAGGCGGCGGCTTGGGTCCGGAGTTATCTCAGCGACCGCCGGGGAACGCTGCGAGTCCGCGAAGGCCCGCGGCCACCGGCGTCCTTTCCCCGTCGGGGTCCCCCAGGGCTCCTGCCTGTCTCCGTTGTTTTTTAACCTATATATCGACGGGATCTCCCGGCTACACACACACTGCCGAACAATGTTGTTCGCCGACGATATCATTCTGTTCTCGGACACTGATGGCCCATTCCTGGATGAATGTGTGAACCGAATGAATGAGGATGTCGAATGTGTGAGCGAATGGATAGCAAGTATGGGGATGGCCATCAACCCACTCAAATGCACCGCGACAGTTGTGGGGCACAAACGAATACGAAGTCGCTTCCTCGGCCCTCAAACACCACGCGTGTTAGTGAATGACACACCCCTCACTTTTGTAGACTCCTTTCGCTACCTGGGAGTCACCATTTCGGGCGACCTATCCTGGGGCAAGCAAGTATCCCAGGTCATCTCGCGGATGCACTGGGGCTTACGTTGCCTTAGGGACATGCCTTTCAGACCGGGGAGGAACATCAAATTGACCCTGGTGAAAACCCTCCTGTAACCGATCCTAGACTTTTGCCTCGTCCCATGCAGCGACCTTTCCGGGAGGGACATGTCCCGATTACAGGTCGCCCAAAACGCATGCCTGCGATATGCCCTGCGACCCGGCCCTGCGACCACATAACCCCCCATTATTATAGGGAAGGAATTCTTAAAATGAAAAAAAGGCAAAAATCCCAAATACTTCAGACGGATCAAAGTCTGGGAGCAACGAGTCCCCACATACGTATTCCTGAACTTCACCCTCATGGAAGGGACACACCATTTCGAAACAAGGCACGCATCCCACATATTCAAGATACCACGCCACCGTTCAGCCAGGATGGCCGGTTCTTTCACGGTTTCCCTTGCGAGGGCATACGCCTTGCCCCTCGATTTAAAAAATAACATCAATAACAGGAAGGTTCATAAACACTTGTTAAAGGCATACCGTGACTAAAGTTATATTCATCTAACTTATTGAACGGAATTATTATTTATCAAATTTAACTATTTATCACTTAATTTATTAACCCATCAAACGCCTTTTTACTTAATCACTTTCTCTTTTAATTTTCTACTTACATATTTATTTATTTATTATTTATTTATTTATCAACATCACCACCTATTAGTTTCATTAATCCTAATCTGTTTTTATTATCACGACGATATTTTTGATAAAGAAAACATTTTTAACTTTTGTATTTTATACTTTGTACTCAAGTCATGCTTTTACTAGGAACAGTATTAATTTTTACCTTCCTATGCAAGTTACAAACAATTTTTTATATAAAGAATTTTAACCATTGAAAGTATTTTACCATATTTAACCTATTTCAATCTCTTTAACTCGTTAATTTCTCAGCACTGTTTTCTTTTTTAAATCAACCATACATACCATATCTGTTACCCAAATCTTAAACAAGTTATTTTTACTATGAAATATTATTTTTCTGAAAGCATTTTATTGCATCACATTTTACTCCATTTTATCGTAATTTTACATTAGATTTCTGCACCAAATGTGTAAGATTTTAATGCTTGTCTTTTTTCTTTATCAATGCCTTTCCGAATGATAACCCGGACCCATCTCTTGCGAAGAATAACTGCACCCTCAAAGGCCTGGCGGAGGCAAAGGAAAGGAACTAACAAAAATTAAGACAAGAAACATTTTCCTCTGTTAAATATTCGGCCGAGAGCCACATAGATGTGACATATTGTGATATTGTGTCTGTGATAACAATTTGAACCTGACTCTAAACAAATTCTGTACAGAGCCCTGGGGCAGGGGAAGAGGGGGCCATGTGGCCTCAACTGCCCCAGGTAAAAGAAAATAAAAGTCAAAGTCCAGGACCATGAGTGGGTCCAAAGTGACCCAGCCGTCGTTATAGCCCCATGTGGATTATTAAAGTTAATATTTATATAGGAATTAGTGGATTAGGTGATCACAGAAAGATCGGAAGGAAACCTTGATGTCGAAATGATGAGAGTATTTGCGATTAGTTTATCTCTCGTCTTATTCAAGGCTGATGTTTTGCATTATATTAGTTGCTTTACTTATGTACGCTGACAGTGTAGTCTGTAAAGTGCATTATTTACTGATATTATATCGAAATTCCACGAAGAAAGAAGTTGACGGATTATTTCTACTATCGTCAGACAGCGTCAGTGTTCACATTCCTTCCCGCATTTCTTCTTCTATTCTTCCCACATAGATCCGACTCAATTCTTCCGATATCACCGCATATTTTACGCTTCATTTTCTCCTTAGTTGTACCTTATTTACAAAATACATCTGGGGTCATCGCACTCTCCTCTTCATATCTAATTTTTCTTGTTCTTTTCATTGCTTGGACAATAGATACTATGTGACCATTCTCTATATTTGACCCTCTCAATTATTTTGCAAATCTTGTGTCCCTTCTCCCATGTGTGGGAAGGCACCAATCTGGCTCCCCGTTTCAGCTGGCCTGGCGTGATATAATTTGCCAGGTGGCACTCATGTGATTAAATTTTTTATTTCAAAACGTGGAGTTCAGGAAATATTCGTTATGTTCATCTTTATGCGTTCACTACTCTGGCGATCTGCTGCAGGCAGTAATAGAACACTAACTATAAAAGGTGGAGAGCGGAAAAGTGAATTGCACCATGTAAAGTACGAAGAATATAAGGTGTGTTGACGGGTAGCACTAATGTCTCATTCTGTTTTTGTTGTAGCCCCTAATGTTGAGATTTGTTGTTCAAAAGGCTACGCCTTGTCACTGGCGTTGTATCCATTCGTCTCTCTTTGCAGCCGTTATTTTCATTTCCTTATGCGCACTTATGCGAATATGCACTTTATGATTGACCTTACACTCTTAAGCCAGGCCATTCTAAATCGTCCTCTTGTCTTTTTCCGTAATACCGTTCCCTCCAATATGTTTTTACAGAACTTATTAAGACTGATCATATGCTCCATGTATTTGATTTTTCTGGATTGAATTATTTGGGTAAGCGTTCTTCTTGCTCTTAATTTACCCCAAACTTGTTCATTTGTTTTTCTTACAACCAATTTGTTTTTGTCATTCTTCTCCAGAACCACATTTTGGCCGCTAGGAGTATGTCTTTTTCCCGTTTATCCAAGATATGTGTTTCACTGCCGTAGGTCAGCACGCTTCGCACGAAAATCTTTAAAAAAACTTTTCCTTGAGTAAATTGAGAGGTGGTTATTAACCAAGAGTTCTCGTATCCGATAAAAGGCTTGTTTAAAAGGGTAATACTTTTTTTAACCTCTTTCATATTTTTCTTATGAGTGATGGTGAGTGAGAGGAAAATTTTTTAGGAAATGTACCTATCTCCTTCATTTTGTCACTTTTGTGGCCTAGTTCTTGAGATGTAGCGCAGGGTTCAAATAATATCTTCCGTGTAACCCCGAAGTTCGTGTGATCTGAATTATCCAAGTAATCATAGCACATCGTGTAGCTTCCTAGTCTCCAATTGTTTAACCCTCAGCCTCCACCTGCTCAATACTTTCGCGAAATCCACCTGGGGTCTTTTCTGACCCCATGCTGTAAATTTAAAAACAAATAGTGTTTTTTTCTGGAGTTTTGGAATTACACACACAGAAATAATGATGAAAACATTCGTAAGTAATTTTTATTGTTTTACCAAACAATATTCACATTATGAACTATAATATTAGTTATTATAAAATACTCCACAAAAATTTTTACCAAGGCACTTCTTCGTCAAAATTTTCAGTAACAATACAAGATAAACAAACAATTTTTTTAAAACTAAGCATTGAAATATTAACTTATTCAACTTATATTATTTCACATTTTCTGCAAGATATTATTATTTTTGCATGATCATTGCATACAAAGTCTCCACACTTTTCATACTTCCGATTCACTTTCCGATCAAATTCTCTTGGACAAATTGAACAGCGCCCACTCTTTTTCACTGTCTGTTGGCTATTTCCTTCTACACGGCAGTGAAATAAATTTTGAAATCCTGCAGAGGTAATTGCTTTCCTAATGACTTGCGTTCGAGTTTGAGCATTCTGCAATCGTCTTCTTATTTCTGGTTCTACTAACTCCTTGGCCAAATCAAGACGGTTGGAATCAATAAAAGACGGTTGATACCTCCAATCTGCACTTCCGTGACCTAAAGAAGCCAGCTGCAATGCCGGCGAAACTGTTATCAGCAAAGATGGACACACGTGGTGTATATCCCGGAAACTTTAGAGCTGAATCTTCACCCCACCGTGAAAGCCTACACAAGAATTACCTTTCAGCACCTTTTATCAGTTATATTTATTTAGATATACGCTCTAAAACTTAATGCCTACACAGTCTCCACCTGGGGTCAAATATGACCCCACGCAGGAAAAATGTTCCCATCCATGAATAACTGAAAAAATTAACATTTAAATGGTATGAATGTAAAGAAGAAAGATGTGGGAAGGCATAACTGTAACATGGCAAGATTCTCTCAATTTAGTCAAATATTGGAAGCGTTTTTTCAAGCTTGGGGTCAAAAAAGACCCCAAGTAGAGTCGGAGGGTTAACTAGTTCTTCCTACCGCTATATTACATTCACTTTGCGCTCCAAACAGTTTTATCGTTGATTCATATTAGTTTCAATTTCGAATTTTTCATTATTTAATGGCCACGAGCATCGCTGCGATGTGGCCCAAGGACGCGCAGGAAGAATGCCTGGGTGGAGGAGCGTCACCACGTGGTCTCCGTCTACTCGGAGTGTATCCTTCCGCGGCGCGCGACTCCGAGATCCTTGCGCCCGCTTCGAGGTTTCGCACGGCCCCATCGGGTGTCCGCGACCCTTCGGGGGGCTTGAGGGGGGGGAAGTTGAGGCTTCTTCCCCAGGCCCGCGCCGTGGTGCGGGCGCGGTGCGGGACGGCGGCAGTGGCAGCTTTCCGCTGCTTTCTGGGCCGGCGCTGAGCTGACGTATTTTCCTCGCGCCGGGCGATGACATCATGGCGCTTGATGGTTGTATCCTGTTGCTCGGTGGCAGTGGGGGTGGGCGGTGCGGGGAGTAGAGTTGAGAGGGGGCGCCGGGAGCGGCTGGTTGGGCGGAAGGAGAGGGAAGGGGGGGAGTAGTGTGAAGGGGCTGGGCCACAAAAAAATTGATTGAAGGTACACAAAAAACAAACATGCCAGGCGCGGGATGGGCCCCAGCCTGTGTCCTTGGTCTCTCTTTCCGTTTCTCTTTCAATTATTCCGTGCTATTCCTCGTCAGCTAGCTAGCAAGCTTATGGGAAAAGCGGATATTGTTTTTTACCCCCATAATTTTTATGTTCTCAATTTGGCATAAATTTTCCGCTGTTCTCTTGAATTATGCTCATGGGGTCTCGTTATGTCATAGTCCCACGTTCCCGCCTTTAAGTATGTCATTTGTGACGAGGGTGGGTGCCGCTTTTGGGGTCAGTTTTTGACGCAAAGGCTTTTGGGCTTAGTTCTATTAGGGATAGTGCTTGTCTTGCCGAGGAAACTCGATGTTTTTATTTTAACGAGAAATCCGTCCGGATTTTATGAGCTTTCCGTTTCTGTCCCTTTGGACCATGTGGAATACATTTCATACAGTTGGCCAACCGGAAGAAAAAAGAAAATTCATGCATACATACATGCATACATACCCATCACGCCGTTCCCTTTCGGGGTAGGCACAGTCAAAATGTTTCACTCATTAATACATAATTGTACACCTAACTCTGCTTCAATAATTTCCTCCATTCTGACCTATCCTTGCAAACCTCTTTTGCCTCATTTACCCCCAAACACTATTTCATACACGCCCTCCTGTTTTTAAGACTCCTAATATTCTTCCTCCTAAGGATTTCCTCAACCATATTCAACCACAACTCTCGGCCTACCTGTACCTGTCACACCATTTATTCTACTCTCATATATCTGTTTCGTTATTAGACTCTCATCCATTCTCTCAACTTGGCCAAACCAACGAAGCACACTCCTTTTATACACGTCCATTACTGGAGCATTAAACCCGCATTCGTTCGTGACCCACTCATTCCTGACCCTATCCATCCTACTTTTGCCGCAAATACTCCTCAGATAACTCATACCCACGGCGTTTAGTCTACTCTTATGTCTATCCTGACATACCCATGTTTCACTACCATGTAGAAAAGTGGGAAGAAGTAACTTTTGTACACGGCAATTTTCGCTTCCTTAGACAAGCACTCATTTCTTGATATGCTCCACATGCTACCTACCACTTTCCTTCCAGCATTCGCACGTCTATTTATCTCCTCATCTATTCTTCCATCTTTCGCATACATCTTACCTAAGTTCCCCAAATCAATCACTTGTTCAATTACTTCACCATTCGCCCTCATAATGTAGTTATTCTCCCCATTCTCCTTATCAAAAACTACTACTTTAGTCTTGCACGCATTTACCTTCAATTCCATTCTCTCCGTTGATTCACAAAACTTATCTAGGAGCTTCCGTTAGCCCTGTTGACTTTCTGAGATCAAAACAGCATCATCCGCATACAGAAGAACTCGCAAGTTTACATTTCCAATCAAAACACCGTCGTTTTCCCTACATGCGTCTCTAACACATTTATCCATAAATACATTAAACAGCCATGGAGAAATTACGCATCCTTGTTTTACACCCCGATTTATTTCAAACCAATCACTCAGAGCTCCGTTAACTCTTACACTTGCCTTACTATTGTCATACATCGCCATCATAACATTCAATAACTGCCCATTCACTCCACAGTCTCTCAAAACCTTCCACAACTTCTTTCTATTTACTCTGTCATATGCCTTCTCTAAATCGACAAACGCACAGTACACTTTCTTTCGGACACTCATACATTTTTCTATCACTTGCTGAAGTGCAAAAAGCTGGTCACTACATCCTCTTCCAGGCATAAACCCACACTGCACACCCCATATTCTGTCGGAAGTAATATTCCTCACTCTTTCGATTAATGTTTTACTGAACACTTTTCCCGGGATACTCAATAAACTAATGGCCCGATAATTATTACATTCGGTCTTTCCTCCCTTCCCTTTGTACAACGGAACGATAATAGCATTCTTCCAATCCGCTGGAACAACAGAAACCTGTAAGCATAAATTGTATAGTTCACGCAGCCTACAAATTAGTAATTTACACCCACACTTCAACATTTCACTGGATATTCCATCTATGCCTGCAGCCTTCCCATTTTTCAATATTTTCACAGCCGCTGTGACCTCATTTTCACTGATCTCCTTTTCCATCCTCACATTCTCACATACAGTTTCACAAGGCTCATCCTCAACGCCTGCATTATTATTGTACAATTCTTCAAAATACTCCCTCCAGCAGTCCCTAATATTGCTCTCGTCCCACATGATCTCTCCACTTTTGTTCTTCACCGCATTCATTCCCCTACCTTCACCAATCTTAGCCCTTTTTACCCACTTCCAAAACAGCTTTTTATCACCTTCAAAATCACTCTGCGTCTTGTTAGCTTCATCCGCACGCATTCTATCTTTGCTCTCTTTCACAACGATTTTGCATTCATTCTTTTTCTTTCTGTAAATCTCACATGCTTATGTACGCTCGTCCTCAGATTTGGCAGCAATCATATTCTTGTACGCCTCTTTCTTTTCTCTGACTGCAATTTTCACTTCTTCATTCCACCAAGCATCACCTTTCATTCTTCCTACCACTGCTTTTCCAAATTCATGAATCCAAAAAACGTATTGTAGAAATCTCTCCATAATGAACTAAGATGTCAAGAGGATGTAGTAATTAAGTATAACGTGCATCAATAGTTAGCGGCGTTTTGTACTTATTGTCAGCTAATAGCCATAGCTCACGAGAAGAATAAGATCAGTCCACCGATTTCGAGCCGAATCCAACGGTCATTTGCTTTGGTCATCGAGTAGGCATTTGCTGGTATTCGAAAGGCAATCCAGTACCTCAAAATTCAAGAAAGGCAAGAGAGAACTGGATGAGATGGTGTTGCTAAGACCCAAACGTACACGTGAAGAAGGGAAACTTTGAAATTGCGCCATAACTGGTGAAGAGGCACTTTGTAGAGTGGAAGGTAACGTTCAGAAACACGAGTTTCATGTCAAAACTCATACCTGGAAGAGTAAAACTAGGCGAACAGATGAAATTATCCTTAGAGGGACTTTGCAGTGGGACGGAATCTCTTGAAAAACTGCGCTAGAAGAGGCGTGGCCGTGACGAATGAAGACAAGCGTTTCTCTCACATGACAAAAAGGAAAGTCAAAGGAGCTCGACTTGTAGATCAACGCATGAAAAATACGAGACTTCGTAGCAGAAATAATGCGGACAATTCATTTAGATAGTAGGATTTTAAGCAATTGTTACCATTTATGAAATATTTTAAGATTGCTGTGATGGCATGAGACTCCAGATGGACCACGAGAGAGTATTACATGTTCCAATTCCAAAGAACTTAAGACCGAGAGGTACGAGAAGCCCCGAAATCAGAGCCAACTTCTGCATATTTCTAGAAGCATAACAGAATCGAAAGAAGATAACCGATCGAATTCCCAATATTGGTTCAGAAATAATGTAGGAGAAAGAGAGGTGCCTCATATGCCTCAGCAGAATGACTTTATCAATGTGAAGAAACAACGTGAAGAATACATTCCCTGTCTAAATGCGTATTCTTGGAGAAGGCCTTCGAAAATGCTGGCCGTGACAAGCTGATAAATTTTGGGATATCTGTAGATAGATTACTACGTTACGAGAATTATATAACTAGTCTGCGAAAACTAAGTGGACACGCAATGTATAAAAGGCGGAAGAAACATAGGAATTAAAATAAATAATGGGGTGACAAATGGCAGAAAGATCATACCATTGCTTTTCACCGCATAATTAAGCGGAAGCAAAAGAAGCCGAGGAAAAAGAAGAAAGTAATATTTGAGAATGG
Organism: Ceriagrion tenellum; assembly: GCA_963169105.1. Taxonomy (NCBI): domain Eukaryota; kingdom Metazoa; phylum Arthropoda; class Insecta; order Odonata; family Coenagrionidae; genus Ceriagrion; species Ceriagrion tenellum. The sequence continues at coordinate 16,590,485 of OY720638.1, forward strand.
GGAAGAAAAAAACAATCAATTTCACTGATGATTTCGAAGTCTTAGCAGAGAATCAAGATGATGTACAAACCTCCCTAATACGAAGAAGCAGTGGTGAAAGAGAGCAGACAAATCAACGAGGAGGGAATGAAAATTCTCGTTTGCGGCAGTAGAAAATTTTAAATCACTATTGCTCTATTAGAAGAATAATTACAGCAATTGAACACATTTGCTTACATTTGAAGTTATGCGTCATAGTCTTGAAGAAGTACAACAGATATCAATTAAAGAATAGCTGAGGCCAAGAAGGCATTCATGACGAAGAAACCACCTCTGTTAACCAGTAGGTTAAATCGGTACATACAAACATTGTATGAACACGAAACTTAGACCATCGGAAAAGTTTACCAGAAAAAAATCAGAGCCTTCGAGTTCTTGTGTTGAAGATGGGGGTTGAAAATTGAGTGGGCGGATAAAATGAGAAATGATGAACTATACGGAAGAGAACGGTCCATTTGGATTGCTCAATGGCAGCGTTTCCCGCGCATTTTTGATTTACGAACCTCTTGATTCTGATTCTGAAGTGTGTACCCTTTGTTTTTGAAAGGCGCTCGTTATTTATTTTCGCTTTTCACTCTTAACTCCACCTTTATTGAACCTATTTCGCGTACTCCTTAGTCGTACCACTTTGGTAACGCGTGCCAAAGGTTGGGAATCGATACGTCATGACTAGGAAAAACCAGGTGCGCTGGACACGCTCTAAGACAAGTGCTACAAATATAAAATTAGGAAGAATAGTAGTGATAGTCCCTGGAGGAATACCCGAGATATGAATTGGCTGGGCAAAGAAATTTATGGGAAAGTTTTGCGGTATTCGCAGAAATCTCTGTGAACAGTACTTACGACGGATGAGTGAAAACACTGAAGAAAACCTCGTAAACTGCTAGTAATTAAAATCCATGGTAGAAGTTACTTAATTTAGCGTCTAAAACAAACTCATATATTACCACTTTCTCGGACGTTCATCTAAATAAAGCTCGTGTTATTTCACAGCATTTCATCACGTACATCGATATTTTTCGCATTTATGGGCAACTGGTTAAATAGCTTTAATCATTCAGTTCCTTCTTAACTAATCCTATCCAAAACTGACATATGCTGATATATTTAAATACCCCAGCTGAAATAAAAGGCCTTTATTATAATCGTCCGATCGAGAGCCATTTCATTTTTCGCGTCCTGTGCCTCTATCCCCCAGTGAATTGAAATCAGTTACAAAGAAAGGTGGAGCTACTACCAAATGTACTAATTAAAATAAATATTTTTCTATGGGGCATAATTTTTCTCTCTTAGCATTCTATGGATACAAGAAATTCAACTCTTAACATGGACTTAACTCTCCGCATCGCTTGTCCCCTTGCATAAACGAATCCTTTGTCCGAGTAGAAATAGACAACAAAGCATAACTAAGGATAAAATTTCCGAAAAAAATACAAATTAGCTCGCATCAGCACCAATTAATCTCGGAATATTTTTCCAACATACCTTGCTCCTCATTACAGGGATCTTTGTGCCCACTTAATCATTGAGAAGATTTTTTAAACAAATGTATAGTCTGTGAATACACGTAATGAATATGAACATAAATAAACAACCACTAACTTAATTTACAACAATGTCGCATGCCCTAAGAAATATGTCAAAAGAAAATAATTCATAATAAAATGCATTATGATGCCTGACTTTAATATATATAATAACCATGCGAGAGCTGTAATTATAACAATTAAAATAAAGCTGTTAACTTAGTGACTTTTTAGATTGTTAAGAAATGATATGAATGAAATAGATCACTATTTATGGGTTGATGAAGCAGGTTCCCGGCATATCTCCTCGGAAATACGGAGGTATTGCCGGTTTACGGGTATTCACAGGTAATATGGGTTCGTATTTATCGAACTTCTAGTGCAATAACTTCGAAACTTATGATAGATATTTAAGTATTGGCAATATTTTATAAGAAAAACTTTACACACTTTTGGTAAGTCAATCCCCTTGATAAGGATTCTGATTCAAGTGGTTTCCTGTATTTAGATGTAAATATCGCGAGATTATACGCCCAAATGTAGATTGTAATGTTGATTTTTTGTAGTGGGCATATTGTGAGCAATGGCTGCAACTTTTTTACAGTAATGCAATTCTCGGGGAGGCTAGCATTTAAAATACCACTCGTTTTTGTGGCGATACTTGTATCCCTCAACATTGACTCTCCTTCAGTTCGACATAATTGCGCGGAGACCAGTGGAAGGAAGTCTTACGGCCCGGAGTGGATTGATACATAGACTATAGCTTGGGGCAATGCTCTTCAAATGTATCAGACTTGAATAGGTAATGCTGATGAATGATGCAATGAGAAGTCATTATGCAAGCGAACGAAACGAATATCTAACGCACTTTTCGCCTTTTGGTGACATGGGTTGTGAGCTTTTTTGAAAATCTAAGGTCACTCGCCGTGGCTCTGCTCACTGACGAAGTTCGCATCAATGGAGTTTCTGGTCAACACGACGCATGTTGTTTTACCCCCTCCCTCTCTCCTCATACACGCTTCATTTGAAGAGCACACAAAAGCGACACAAGAAGAAACTCATCGACGAACTGAGAATTCTTTCGTCCCACGCCCCTTTGCTTATTACAAAGCAAAACAAAGCGAGACAATAACTCCACAAAACACGATTCTTTTGTCTCTTTCTTCTTTCAGTCTCCAGTGCATGGCAGGAGGTGCCCTGACACCTCCTACTAAATGCTCTTGCGGAATCTCGCGGAGTAGTATGTGGACGTAGATATAATAACATACATTAATTAACGGGCATTGGGAATCCTTTTTTAGAAGAAAAATAAAATGGAAAGGATAAACAATAGACATCACAAGAAAAACTTTTAAGACATTAAAATATTGCGATAATAAACTAAAATAACATCATAACTTACAAAGACAAAGACTAAGACATTACAAATATATAGCAATACACATTTATATTACAATTCTTTTCATACTATTTAAAAAAATGCTTTTAGGTGAGTGAAAAAAGTCCAAATCACAATATGAGTAACTATCTCATATAAGCATATGCATATCATAAGCATAGTATTTATTTTAAAGGCGTGAGACTTCAGTCATACATTTGTGGTATACAGGTAGCGTCTCCCTTTACATGTACCCTTACAATGATAGCTTCGTAAAGGTGGTATTCTACGCGTGGAACCAGAAAATTTAAATTTAGAATTATCTATCAAACTTGTACAATTTTACCTACCGTTCGCTCAATGATTCCTTTTCTACCTTGAGGTAGCCCATGTTATACATTTGGGGTGGCTTCAACGCGGCTGGAGAGCCGCATGCGGCTCTTTCTTCAATTTATTGCGACTTTTGTCACCTTGGCAATGCTGTATAGTCACAACCTTCTTGTGGGCTTTGTAAAGACACGAATACTCGTTTAAACACATCATGAAAGTAACTGCTTATTTCTAGTTTTTGATTAAAATAATTTTCAATTCAGCTATTTTTAAAATAAAGAGAAGAATAAATATTTTTTCATTGATAAATTAAAAGTGTTTCTTCATTAATGCTAACTATTAGTCTCCAAACAATTCTTCTCGCTTCGAAAGAGTTCCATGAGTTTGCGGTTCCCAAAAGTAAGGTTAGAGGTCCCCACTGTCACTTATTTTGAATCTCTTTCCCAAAGTGTTGACTACGTCTAAAATTATTATTATCGTTTAAGTGTTTTATTTTTTATTATATAATTAAATCACATGCCATAAGAAATATCTAAAATAATACGCTTCTCCCGTGTCACTTGAGAAAACTTTTAACGCGCGAAACGTGTTAAAGTTATATGCCTTGCTTTAAGTGATGTGACGAACATTCAAAGAAAACATGCGTTGAAAGTGTCTCTCGCAGACAAATGAAAGTCTGAAGTGTCTTGAAAGTGTGACTCGCAGACAAATCCCACGAATAGTTACGTTGAGTTTCACCCTTCGACTGTAGTGAACGTTAAATACGGAAGAAAAATAGCTGTCAGGTTTAGAGATGGTCCGTTCTGAAAATTATCGCGGTGATTTTCGTGATATTTAGAACAAAAGAAAGCCAAATTGCGTGTGTGCTGCCTAATTTGTTTTTATATTTTCTTTTTATATGATACATTAATGTTGTCTCGTAGTTTCCCGCGACGTTTTGAATGCGATGATTTCTCCATCTTTCGGATGCAGAATCTTTGACAAAGGAAAAGGAACACCTCGTGACATCCCTGAAGATGAATGGGTACAAGAAAGAAATGGTCCTCAAAAGGGCCGCCATTATAGAAAAACGCCACCAGACGCTAGACCAGGAGGAACGACAACCCGAGAAGTCCGCATCTCATGCCATCATACCATACATCGCCGGCACAAGCGAGAAGATCTCCAGAGTCCTGAAGAAGAAGGATATTGTCACGAGATTCAACTGCGTATCCAAAATAAGCCAAATCATTCCAAGGCCAAAGGACAAGATACCGCCGAATCTCCATGAAGGGATATACCGCATCCCTTGCTCATGCGGGAAATCATATATCGGCGAGACATGCAGGTCCATGAAGATCCGCCTGCAGGAGCACAAGAGGGCGACCCTCAATAAGAAATTTAGCCAGTCAGCAGTCGCCGAGCATGCTTGGAGTGAACCCGGACACGATATTCTTTTCGACAAAGCCAGGATAATTGCAAAAGAAAAAAGATATTATCCCAGGCTGATAAGAGAATCAATTGAAATTGCAAAAACGCCTGGAAATTTCAATAGGGACGATGGATACCACCTGACAAACACATGGAAGAGACTTTTCCCAAAACCGACCAATCACAGCACAGCGCGGGAGCTCGAGGAGCTATATAAGCACGGCCAAAACGCTGACAGCGGCACTTCGACCTGAAGACGCCTGGTGGAATCCGGGCGAAACTGTCGTCAATCATGACAAGCAACGCGGCGAATACCCGAAAGATGGAGAAATCATCGCATGATACATTAATGTAGAGATAGCTATGGTTTGAATATCGCCAACCCCTTGCTATTGCCATAGGGTTCCCCATTAAAGACTATTAGATATTAATTTGAGATAAATAAAAATTGCCACAAAATTACGGAAATTTTCGAAAATTACCGTTATTTACCACGGTGATTCACCTAAATGAAAATTACGGCAATTACCCATTTATAGTCAGGATATGGGGTTGGTATGGTGGGAGGAGTAGTCACCATCCTGAGGGTCTGTGATGGAAACTATGTAGTGCTGAACATTACCAGGTGCAGTTTTCCGATGCATGCTACATCTGTATACTACCCCACGAGCCGCCGCATCGGCGTGTGGCTGGGGATGGCAGGTCACCAGCCGTGTAAAGAAGTTTTTTGGAGGTGAAATCACGACATGTATTATGGGAGTGTATTTAGAGGAGCTCAGTTTTTGCTGTGGCAGCTTATTGTGGGCGGAAAGAACGAGTTTTTGAACCTATCTGTTCGGAAGAGTATCTCTCTTATTTTAACGCATCTGTCAGACCTAGAAGTGTAGTGAAGCGTCATTATGACATTCTCTGTGTGCTAGGGTGCTATGCGGATAGCACTTCAAGTAAAGTCATAAAGATGTGGCACGAAACTAGCATATACTAAGATCGTTCGATATTAACTTTATTATTCCTTCGATATAGGTCTTCACAACCATTTCCACCGCACATTCGTCATTAATGTGCTCACTGAGCATTTACTTCATCTGCAAACCCAGGTAAGCAACGAAAATGCGGCGCAAGTCGTCATTTGGAACACAAATGCATGGTCAAGTACTCAAAATGTTGAACAAATACGGTGTGCTTATGAAGAATACACTATAATAAGCACATTAATGGCGGACCTGTATACTTTGCGAAGACCGGTATCGAAGGAGGAATACAATCGATATTGAACGACCTTGGTATATACGTGTGGTGCAATGAAGAGGTTGTACTTGTACTGGCAAAGTGACCCAGCATAAAGAATGAGAATAAAGGCAATTTTCCACTCTGATCAATTTTATTGGACCTAGGTTCCGATGTACTACGTCATCACCAGGCCTGATGATGATGTAGTACATAGAAACCTAGGTCGAATAAAATTTATGTAAGTGGAAAATTGCCTTTACTCTCATTCTTTATTCTGCATTCTTTCCACCACACAAAGCCTGATACTTCTCTTTTTGTAAGTAACCCAAGTTTTTTCTTTCCTTCTGTGCTGCATCATCACTTTTGGAGACGGTCGTAATTAAATTGTTTGTTATATAAATAAATCATTAGAGATTTGTAATTACATCTATGAGATTACATATTGAGGATGATCTGAAAATAGCTTTTAAATTGAGCTTACCGAAATTTATGTCGTATTTACCTTGTTATTTTAGACGATGAAAATTATAATGATAGCGTAAGTGATTAGAAAAATAATAATTCAGCGACAATGATATATTTGATGATTGAAAAGATAATCATTTAGTGACAATGATAGCTTTGATGATTACAAAAATAATGGTTTAGTGATAATGATAGCTTTGATGATTACAAAATTAATAATTTAATGAGAATGATATCTTTGATGATAAAAAACTTTTTTATGCATTTTACTTATCGGGTCACTTAGGCCCGCGTGTCCACTGGTGGGAATAAAATGTTGCTCTGTTGCAGCCCGGTTCCCGTATTGCATCCACTCGTGGAGTGTGTCTGAGTGCCGAGCACTTGGATCGCGTGTCGTTGGGATGGATGCTTCACGCGCGTGCCCGCTAGGTTACCCGTGAAGTGGCGTGTCACAATGGAACCGTTAAACCGTCAAGCCGCGTTCTCATATTGACGAGTGGGGTCGCTCTTTTAATGCACACCATTGCCACGTAACCTATTCACGGGAGCGTCGCTTTCAATGCACCTCTTGTCACCCGTGCCTGCGTTGACGGAACACTCGCACCGGAAGAGGCAACGTTGACGCCATCGACTGGCCCACCAGTCACAGGTGTCTCTTCCCGTGCCTTCTCGCACGTGAGCTAATCTTTTGGACGGCGCTCCGTCGCCCGGAAGTATCCGGGTCATGTTGGAACAAAAGAGCGTGCGATCATTCCCTTTTAAGGTTAATGGAGCGGCAACCGTGTGTCATTGAGCGTAAACTTCAATATTTTTTTAAGGTAGGCTAAAAAAATTCTCGGGCCACATTTCCTTTAAGAGCATCCATCAATACGCACATATGTTTTTTTTCGAATTTTGAATTCCGCGTGACGCCTTGATATTTGTAAGCAGCAATTATAATCATGAGAAATGTGTTCAGTTATGATCACATTATTACAGATATGTTTAATGTGCCATCAGGCTACATTTGAAGATAGTTTTGAATAGCCTAAGAACCGAATCGGTGCGATTCTATTTTTCTTCACTTGTATTTATAGATATCACCAATGAGAACACGTATGCAAAGTTTCACAAGAGTAAAAAGTGGTTTGCTCGCTTTGAATTCTCCAGATAAAGTGCAAAATATTTCAAGAGCGAATTTTGGTATTCTTCAATGCTGGTAATTTTTATTTGGACGAATTGGTTACATTTTGATCTGTAGTTGCGTGGGAAACTGGAGAATGGGACATCTCGGCGCGGCCGTCTCGGCGCAAGCCATCTCAGCGCAGGCCGTCTCGGCACAGGGACGTATCGGCGAAGGGAGTTTCGGCGTAGGCCGTTTTGGCGCAGCTGGCTTTTCGGTTACCACTCGGATTTAACTATAAGAGGAGAAACGTCATCAGAAAAACATCGACCTGCGTCGAGATGGTCCTGCGCCGAACGGCCGCGCAGAGATGGCTACGCTGATGAGTCCTACACCGAGGAAACTGCCATTTTGACAGGGTTTTTCACTTAAAATCCTGATGGTGGTATTGAAAAAATGTTCTTCATAAATGCAATGTGACTAGCATTACATAAAAAAGGTCAATGCTTGTCTGGAGTTTTGCTCTGCCGAAAAGATAAATACTAAAATTTCTTCTTCCCACGCACTTTTAGTAACAAAAATAAGAGTAATAATATATGACACTGCGTTAACTCAAATTTTGCCCTTTCGCCCTTTTCCACATCCTCCCCGTTTTCCTGATTCCTTCCCTTTACTATGGCTGGTTCCCTGACACCCCCTACCACACAGCCCTGTGGCGGCTAGTAGATTTGCACGTAGATGCCAGATCGGACGATCAAGCAGTAGCCAGCCAATCAAACACGGGATTGCATTCGATGAGTACGTGAGAGGGAATGTCATAATAAGTTATGAATGAAAATTAACTACTGAAATAAAAAAAACACTGGATATTTTCCAGCCATGAGACTAAAATTGATAGTAAGTAGAGATGGGATTAAATTGGGTTGGTGGAATAAGTTGCGCTTCTGGGAAGTGCTGTGGCTAAGTTGGGTTCTGTGGTCAAGACATGAAGCGAAGGAATACTCTGACAACGGTAGCTTTTGCGATATGGAGGGAATTGCTCCAATAATGGCCAGTTACAAGAGTGACAAATATCTATTCAGTACAGTTATATAAGCCACGGCAATTATGGAATATATAAGGCAAAATATGGAACCTATAAGGCTTGGCATTAAAAAAGAGTTGCAGATACAGTCGATAAATTTATTGGTTTCATAAATTGCTCCATTACTTATGGAACGGAGTGATGAGCTCCATAAGAGGCTAAGATGGCGGACGCGCAATGAACCATTTTTGTGAATTAATTACATGATAAAAGAATTGTTTTGAGACAAATGACCGGTTTTTTTACTGTTACTGACAAATTATTTTGTGCATTAGAAATCATATATAAGTTTTCATAAATTTGATCCACCGATAGAGGATTAGATCAAATTTTCGAAGCAATTATTTATTGGTTGATAAGTTATGAAACTAGTAGATGTATTCCTGCAACTCGAATATTTTTATGTGGTTCATGACTTTATGGATCTCATAGCTGTTGATTCTATAACAAAATGTTCATGCAACCATCCATAAGTCAGGAAAAATATTAATGCGGGAACAAGTAGCAGTGTGAAAGTGCTGTATTCGCTGGAGTCTTTCGGTCCGTCTAGAAGGGAGCCTTCACGGTATAAAAGCAAAACAGGCATGTCACTGGCTGTCTCTATAGGAATCTGAGCGATAAGTGTTGTTAAACTGTTCCCACTTTGATTACCAACGTTGTATCTCGGGAGCTCCCTTCTAGCTTGGCGAGCTGGAGTAAGGAGACCTGGTAAATTGTTGGTAGCTTGACAAGTTGATAGCTTTTTGTTTTGGCAGTACTAAACAATTTATATTTTATTTACTTCTGGTTACCATATGGAGTTGTCGGTGATGTTTTTGGTTTTTATTGTAGGATTTGGGGAAGGCTTTAGTTCGGCAGGTATCCTGCATTCAACGACCTTCAACCCCAGAACAGAATAGGACTGAGACAGTCTCATTTCATTGTTAATTTGTTCTACATCTTCCAGTTCTTTGTTGTCCAGGTGTAGATTAATCTCGTTGAAATCTTTTTGAGCAGGGATGCTGTTGGCATGATATCTGAGGGATATTCTTCATTTTTCAATGGCAATGTAACATGTATTCAATAAGGGTATTAAGAGTTCAACGATTTCTCTTAGAGTGAAGCTGATTCACAGTTTACTTAACCCTCTGTGGATGAGCAAGTCAAATTTGTTACGTTTCAAAAATCAATGAAAAATCTGCTTTCTGAGAGGCTTTTACATTTATTTTCTGCACAAGACAGAATTTTAACGCTTCGGTTTAAGCGTGTAGAAAGTTGCGTCTCTTTCAGTGGTTTGTCAAATAATTTGAATAGATGAATGTGCGACGCTATTCACTGACGAACGCGAGCCTAGTGGGGCTCTGAAATAAATAGTTTCAGCTGTCAAATTAAGAAAAAACTGGGAAAGTTTAAAAAAAGGTACGTTATGATGGTAATGCTGAGGTATACCTTGTGTAAATATTATTATGTAAAGTATTAATTTATATTAAATATATGCGATACAAATACGTCACATTTCAAAATACATGTTATTATCAAATAAATTGCATGTGAAAAATGCTTAAATAGCACTTTATAAAACTAATATAGTAACAGTCCTTTTTTCGAGCTAATGTTTCATAATTCTGTCTATAGAGGGTTAAATATCGGCGCTTTAAGTCTTAGCCAATGTTATTTAAGTTTATCTTTAGAATATTTTTAAACACTCCCCTCTTTTACCTGTGCTTATTTCAAATGGGGCGGAGACTGTGTGGCATTCACAGCAAGGCTTACGAGACTGAAGGCGATGCTGGACCACCGATGAAGCTTGATGTCCTTCCACGGTTCGGTGGCGATAAAACAAATGAAAGGTGGTGGGCTTTACAATAATATTGGCATTGCAGCACTTGCATGTCATCAGAAAAAGCGACATTATTTGACTGTAGAGTTGAATTTGTTCGATCAAATGAATGGATCCGTTGAAAAATAAGTTGGTTACTATGCCTTAATGCTAATTTAAGGTCAATAGGTCAATGGTTTGTCTTTAACCATAGGGTCAATCTATAAATGTTGGTAGCTTGACTATTTCAGAAAAAATTATGTATTTCATGTTGATAGCTTTTTGTTTTGGCAGTACTAAAAAACTTATATTTTATTAATTCTGGTTACCATTTGGAGGCTATTTTTTAGTCCCGACACAGAAGATTTTCTGCGTTAGCGAGCGTTGGAAGCAATTTCTTTTTCTCAGCTGTGTTCAGTTCTAAGACAATGAAGAAAAATTGTTATATTAAATGTTTTACGTTACCTGTTAAATGTTTCATATGCCTAATAGTCTGGAATTACTCATGCTTCATAATTAATTTTATAACAAAAATTTGGATATGAAATTCCAAAAACGTCTCTATTCCGGAATTTTTATGAGGATGGAGGGAGAGTGTCAAGTTATTTATATTTATCCCATTGGTGCCCTTGAATCAATGTTCCATGTAGAAATAATATGAAATATTATGCTTGCATAATGTTTATATTACAGTGACGTAAAAATTTAACTTTTGATAATATTTTAACTTTTAAGGGCAAATGTCTCTGATGGGCACATGCTTAAATACTAACATGGATGGAAAAGAAAGGACTCTATAATATGTAACAATGGTAAAAAGTTTGAGAATGTGACTTATCTTGTTATCAAATTACAGCCATGTAAAATATACAAAAACTTCTACGCCCTCAAAATCAATCATTTCTAGACTTATTTTCTCCGTTGCCGAAGCCTTTACAGTATCGTAAGAACAGAACATAAAGATTTGCACAGACACAAAATATAGTTAAAACCACAATTCCGAGATTCATCTCGTAAGAAATTAATGGTGGCAGCCATGTTGCGGGATTTTGATCGAAAATTTCATTAGATGGCGCACTATTTTTAGTGTTACCACCTAAGTGAAATAATTAGAATTTGATTGAATATTAATTAGATTAGATATTAGATTAGATATTAGATTTGACTTTGAAAGTTAAAAAATTCTCAAAGGTACATTTTTACAAATGCAAAAATGCAACATACGCAAAAAATGCAAAGATGCAAAAATAAAACATGTCTGAGGGGAGATGGTGTGGGTGGGGTGGGTTGAAGGAGGGAAGGAGTGGGAGGGGAGGGAGAACTATGTTGTGTCGTCGGTGTGTCATCCTGGGTTGGGAGTAAGGTGACTAAATACAACGGGGAGGGATTAAGGAAGGTGATATTGGGAATTCTGTGTTGGCACAGGAGCAGGATTCGTGGATTCGGCCGGTGCTCGGATCGTGCCGGGCTCCCCTCAACCGTTCTGGGGTGCGATACTCTGCCCAGGCGTCAGAACGGGTGGCTCATGAGATTTTTGAGTATTTGAGGCATCTTTTAGGCTAGAGAGTAGGTCAATCAGTGGGATTCAAAAGTATACATCCGAAAAAAGCCTCCGAGTAAATCCGAGTAACGTTAACCTTATTTTCCGAAGAAAACTTAAGAGAAGCACAAATGAATAAATGTTACTTCCATAGCGAAAACAATTCCAACACGTGCTCTCTAGATAACTGCGAAATTTCAAAGAAAACTTCGCTTCTCAGTGGCTTCAAAGAACATCAAAAATATAATACATAGAATCACAGAAAACAGCGAACCGACAATCATCAAGCTAAATGCGACATAAATTTAGTAATAGTTAATTTCCGCAGCGTAAAGAACAAACTTTCCGAAGTTGAACATATACTTGAAAACGCAGATATAGTAATTGGAACAGAAAGCTGGCTTGCAGAGGATATTAGCGATAGCGTAGTTTTTCCGACAGGATATAAAATCTTTAGACGTGATAGACTAGATAGGACTGGCGGCGGAGTATTTTTATCAGTTAAATCGCATTTGAATAATTTCGAACACAAATTAGACCACAGGAGAGCGTATGGTGTACTATTAAGCGGCAAAACAATGGAAATATACATATATGCTCATTTTACTTTGGGATCGGGTTGGTGTGGTGGTTAGAGTACTCGCCTACCACACGGGCGGCCAGGGTTCAAATCCCTGCAGTGGCGGATGTTTTTCAGAGGAACCCGATCCCTACTTGAGTGTCTTGTGGAGGGCACCTCGAGTAGAGTACTCCGTCTGTCGGATGAGACGTTAAGCCGTGGTCCCCTTGGCGCCTTTCGTTAAGAGCAGGCTAATGCCGACGCCGGGTTTCTATCCACCCTTCCTCACTTACCTCTCCCCTATGGCGCAAATGACCTTAGCCGTCGGTCGCCTCCCCAAAAATCCAATCCAATCCTCATTTTACAGACCACCTGATTCCAAAGTAAACGTTTTGTACAGATTAGAAACTCAGTTACCATAATTTACCTCGAGAGACAATAAAAGCATAATAATTATTGGTGGATATTTCAACATCCCGGCTATAGATAGGAAAAACAATAGCGTTGAAACAAGTACAAGAAAGCGTGATATAAGTGAGGCCTTACTTAATATACTTTCACACCACTCAAGTTGTAAACGAACCAACGAGAGGTAATAAAATATTAGATCTTTTAGCTGTTAGTTACCCTACAATAATTAAACACGTCGATATCCTCGATGGCATAAGTGATCATAAAGTAATTTTTACGACTTTAAAAACAACGGTAGTCCCCTGTAAAATCTAAACGGAAAGTGTACTTATTTGAAAAATGCGATTACATAAAATTTGGAGAGATGTTAGAAGCCTCATTCACAAAATTCGTTGCCACAATGAAGGACGAGAGCACCGATGTATTATGGAGACATTTTTTGGAAATATTACGTAAACGAATCGATAAATGTATTCCACACAAATTCAAACGAGATAGAAAAGAACCTCATTGGTGTAACCACGACGTAAGGTAAGAGCTCAGGAAACAAAGGCAATTACACAACCTATATAAAAATTCTATTAAGTCTGATAACAAAACAATGGAACTTGCAGCGAGAGAAATTTACGTTACCCAACGTTCAAAACGAAGAAAATCGTGCGAAATAGTTTACGAAACTTCCAGAAAAAATCCTAGGTGAATTACTATATGAATATCCCAAGTAATTCTGGTCTTACGCGAGAGAGCTCCAGGGCGAATCTTCGACTGTAGTCTTTATTGGATACAAACGGCAAAATGTAGATCTCTCCATGTTTTCCGGGATTTCTTCCGCGTCAGTTGTTTGTGGGACAACAATTTCGCCGGCAGGCCTGCCAGCGTCTTCAGGTCGAAGTAACTTCACGTCGAAGTGACGTCAGGACAGGGACTTCGACCTGAAGACGCTGGCAGGACTGCCAGCGAAACTGTTGTCCCACAAACTACTGACGCGGAAGAAACCCCGTAAAACATGGAGAGATCTACATTCCAGCTCTGCGGAAACCTTAGAACCAAACGGCAAAATGGTCACCAAAAGCATTGATAAAGTTAACTTATTAAACCACTACTTCGAAAGTGTATGCACTAAGGATGACACAATTCACAATTTAGACATTCCGGATGTTAACGAGCCGATGCCGGACATTACAATTCAGCATGATGGAATAATTAAACAACTACGTCCGATTAAAAGTGACATGTCCCCAGATCCAGAATACCTGCACGCGTCCTGAAGGAGTTGGTGCCACAGATTGCACCATTCTTAGAAATTATATTTAGCAAATCATTATCCAGAGGGATTGTGCCCCAAGACTGGAAAATAGCCAATGTCACACCGATATTTAAAAACGGAAATAGAAGTGTCCCAGGAAATTATAGGCCAATATCGCTAACATCACTTTTATGCAAGATCCTCGAACACATTGTTGTTAGCAATATAATGACATTCCTGGAAAATTGCTACCTCTTAAACAGCAGTCAGCATGGCCTCCGTAAAGGTAGGTCCTGCGAAACACAGTTTGCGCTCTTCCTTCATCATATCCTAAAATCAGACGAATCGAATAAGCAAGTCGTCCCGATATTCCTTCGTTTCAAGAAGGCGTTTGACAAGGTTCCTCACAAAAAACTCGTTTATAAATTGTATTCATGTGGAGTTAATATAAAAAATGTGAACTGGATAAGAGACTATCTCAGTGATCGAAAACAGAAAGTAGTAAATGACGGTTTTAGCTCTGATATGGTTGAAGTCACATCCGGTGCTCCTTAAGGAAGCGTGATTGGCCCTGTTTTATTCATTATTTATATTAATGACCTAAGTTCTTGTGTTAGCAGTAAATTAAGATAATTTGCAGACGATACTGTAATCTACCGTGAAATAAGCAAATACGCGGGCTTTGAAGTTCTGTCATCTGACCTTAACAACGTTTATTCGTGGTTCCAGGAGTGGGGTTTAGAACTAAATATTAGTAAATGCACCACAGTTCACTTCCTACGAAAGTCATCACACAAAAGCCATATTCTGACCATGTTCTATGTCAATTTTCTAACGAACAGAACGATAAATTATATCGTTATTTCTTAGCCTTTGCTTTTTTTGTATACCTTGTGTGTTCTCAGAGATGAATCCTATATGTCCATTACTGGGGCATCAAACCCACGTTCTTTCAAGACCCACTCATTTCTTATCTGCTTCGCACCAGGTATGCAGATGAATTTGCATGGCTAGGAGGAAAGGACCAACATTTCCTGGGAAGGTATCCCTTAGCAAATGCCACTGACAAGTGAGATTTATGATATAGATCGTAAATTGTGAACTGATATTGCCGGCTCAACTACCGAGAAGCACAGCTGTGATATTATCGGGTTTCACTAATGAAAGGGAGGCTAGGGAGGGGAGGGGAATTCATTTTCTTTCCTCTATAGTAGTTCCCTATATTTGCTTGGGTCGCGCGTGACGTCGCGACCGTCCTCCCATCTTTCGAGGGAGATTCACACTAACTCTCTGTCGTATTTAGTCTTAGCGGTTGTAGAATAATGTTGCAATAGCCGCATGGAAGTCTATTTTTGTTTAATACGAGAGAAGTTTCTTTCACATCATCATTAATTCAACTCTAAACAAGTAAAACATGTTGTAGAAGTATTAGTATCGATGAAAAGAACCCTGTGCAAAATTGGAAGATTTCGCTAGCCACCGAAGGGGGTTTTGCTTTTGAAAGGCAACGGTATTTTCCACTTAATGGCTGCGGCTACCGCCGGGGATTTCAATCGCGTCTGGACGAATGCTTTGCGGCGAGTTAGCGCTAGTCAGCAGCTTGGGGGCCTAACGTCATGATTTCTAAATACATAATCTCATTGGCAGAGTTTCGCCGCAGCGCTGCAAGGAATTCATTAATTGTAGTACGGCTGCGGTTTGTGGGCTAAATATTTTACGGAATATTTTATCATTCATGTTAATAGAATGAAAAGGGCTGATGGAAGTGAGATTGTAACGCTAAGGAAGCATTTTTCTTTTGATTAAGATGCTAATCCGACAATGCTCAACGGTAAATCTTCATATGTCTCGCCTTCTCCAGCTAAACGTGGACGGGATCCCGAAAACAAGCGGAGCGAGGCAGGAATAGAAGAGGAAAATGAGTGTCACGAGTGGTGCGTGGAGGACGTACATATCATTTGATGAATTGAAATCTGGATATAAGAAGTACCTCGAGCCAGGTTTGCCACTTCTTTGTGGAAATATATGTCTGGTCTAGACGAATTGTGCGTCGTTGATTCCCCAAGTATAACTGTGAGTATGAAAATTATTGTGTTATTCCTTTTTCATCCTAATTTCACGATTATCTCAGTATAATCCAAAATACTGGATCTGCTTTTCACTTTAGAAAAATTGAAAAGTTAGAATGACGGAATTGGCGGAATAAACGGTCCTATTGGCGGAAAAAAATGCACGCGAAGAATGTACAGCACAGTGTCGCGATCATTGATCCTACGTTGATTGTGTAATCTATAAATCTTCTGGCATCATCTGCATGGAAGAGATGGAAGTTTTAGCGCCTTCGGACCAGTAATTTCATGTGAAATGCCTTCAGTCATTAACCCCCTGGTTGCTCACTCACCCTCCCACTCCGACAGGCAGAAAAGCTTGGGCCGTGCCGTGAGAGGACGACTTTTCATTAGCGACTCTTAAGGCATGGTTTCTAGATACATTAATCTGAGCAAGTTTACGTATGAATGCATTTCCCCTCATCATATCCGGATTTATGTACACTGACGTACAGAAGGTGTGTAAATAAGTGACTACTCGGTGACTTCTTTCGCACAATTTGTCTGAAATTGATTTAGTTTTATTACAAAACGCAACATTAAAACTTCTTAAACTGTCATCGAATATTGGTAGACAGATGCAGAATTCAAAATTTCTCTACTTCACCAATACTAATACAGTCAAAAACGGAATGAATGAAGGGCGCATTATATTGATTTGGGAAATAGTATGCCTTTAATAAGAGCTTGCTTTCCCCTTGTGTTGCGGGCGATACCTTTTCTGCCATAGGTAATGTTTCGGACGCCAGTCGTTTAACTCACAGGAAAGAAGTGGTATTTGACTTATCTTACGCCCTTAAAAGTATTCGACGGGTGCTTCCGATTTTTTCGAAACGCGGCGAGCCTTTTCTTTCTGGTGCAGCAGGTATTTGAAACCTGTGCGGTATTCACAACAACAAACCACCCCGATCATCACCACCCGGACCCGGAACTTGGCTAAGGTTTACTGATGACTACTTCATTGAGACGAGCGTCGATAGACGAACAAGCAGAGCGGACAGCGCAAGCAGAGATATTGTTCAAAGTTTTAGCGGCCTCTCCCTAAATTATTGGAGGAAAAAAAGATCTTATTAGCCTTAAAGTATGCCTCATTTTTCTCCCAGGTGGAGGAATCGGATAGTAGGTTTGTAAAAGGCAAAAACATATGTCGAAAAATTACCCGAAGAGGTGTTGCGCCTTCGACTTTCACCCACTGAACTTTTATTATGTTTAAAAGTAAAAAAAACCTATTTCTCACTACTATCAAACGAAATTCATTAAATTCATGTCCGCTGTAATGAGAACTATGTTTATTCAAATGTTTATCAAAATTCATTTTTCATCCGCGACTAGGAATACTTGCGAGTTCACAAATGTCAAAATTCTAGGAGATGGTTCAATACAAATCATGTAACTTAGATGAAGCGGGCTGCACGGAGCGCAGCGTTCATTATGAAGACAATGCGAGAAACAAACGTTTTTCGACTCCCTCAAAAGAAACAACCCCAAATTAAGATGCAATGAGGAAAAAAAGGAGGAAGAATGGGAAATGAACCTAGTAAGAGGATACCAAAATGTGGACAACTCCAATGTCACAAAGAATTGGTCAGGAAATCGAGAATGAAGGGGGATGGATTGATTATAAGGCTAATAAATACCACATTCTTTATGTAAATGCCAGCATATTTATCGATGATCAATTGCTGTGATCATGTGCACACATAACTCAAATTGAGAAAATTACGCATACATTTTAACCTTTTCCACTCGTTCTAAATAAAGCATTATAGTGTCCCTTTTCAACATCCTTAAAATACATTACCACTAAGAGATGAAATTTATGACCCTGTAAAAAGTCTGTTAATATCTTCATGTGAGGGCACTCATAACTTTAACTTCCATTGAAGCAATAGTATTACGACACATTTGAAGGGAAATAGATTCTTTAGGAACGTAGCAATCGTATAATCTATGATGGTACACATTCCTAATTTGTACTCCATTGACTACTCTGCGGATTTACGAGGAGTGTACAAATGACCATAGGGAAAATATCTAATTACTGCTTAGTCACTACATGGAAAAGATGATTTTTAGTATTTTCTCACTTTCACAGGGGAAGATACGCGATGCATTTTTGTCGGAGTATTACTTACGCTTGGGTATAAAAATGCTCCTCATAAGATTTAACTTCGTAATTTTAGCCAAACATTTTTCACTGCGAATATGTCAAAAGTTATTTAAGTGGTTCATTAATTTCCCTTATCCTCTAAGTATTATCCTCCATCCTATAAGTTGAACTGTTGAACTACACAGCTAATGTATTGCTCATAGCAAACCTAGAAAATAATGCTGGGAAAGCTTCAAAAACCGTTTTAAAGATATTTTGAAGAAAATTCCACACTTGTTTGGTCTCTCACTCAGATAAGTAATCGGCATTAACAAGTTCGGCAGATAAAACCAAACTCTAATTCCTAATAAAAATAATTGTCCTCTTTACTAAATCATTTCAAAGTAATTTAAAGGTGAATGCAGCATCAGGTAAGTTCACTAAATCGAGTAACTGACACAATCAGAGATCCGGTCTATTCCCTCCTTCATGAATAGCTTTTCATCGAGTGGTAAATTCGCGAATGAGTGGAAATGAGCATCATATGACAGGCAGGACGTAGAAATCAAGTGGGGCCGAGTACTCGAGCATGGGAAGTAAACATCTCATTCGACGACCAAGGAGACCGCTCTGATTCTTTTACAAAGCCCGAATATGCGTAAAACTCACACACTCATGGTTGAGGTCAATATCCATTCCCTGGGCCTTCCGCGGATTCCTCCGAAGTTTTGGCTGCATTAAAGTCACATCGCGTAGATTAATTAAAATGGCACTAAAAGAGGCCACGCCAGGATTTGAATCCCAGGCATTCTTGGCCGCAGACGAACGCTCTCCCTCTAGGCTACTTCAAGAGAGATCAAGAGAAATCCGCGTCCAGTGGTTCTTACTATACAACGAAAAAAGGGAATTCTAATGTTTCCTTTAAAAACTGGACCAAATAAAATGTTCTGGATTTTGAAAGTAGTTTTCAGAAAGTAAATAATATTAAGTTAGGAGAAATTAAGAAATTTCAGTGTTTGGGACGACCTGAATGCACGAGGGCGGAAACTTACGTAGGGTTTGAAGGTATTGGAAATACTCATAAATAAAAATTTTCTCCACATGGAAACCATTCTATTCTACCAGATTTTCCATACTTTAACTTGAAATTCACAGGATATTACGCCAAAATGTTAATTTTAACGCATCATATTTCTCGGAAGTAGTTTGAGGCTTACTAGAACGATGTTCATCCACAGCTATTCCCTGCAGGCGGAAATACGTTTTATTGGAAGTGAATTTGATCTGGAGAATAAAAAATTATTGTGTCCCAACAAATAATGCTTTCATCGTATTGTTTCTTAAGTTTCAACCAAGAAATTTGTTTAAACGACCCAAAGCTCTCAAAAAAATATGGTAAGCATCTTTACATAATCAACTACGACTTAGGAACCTCGACTGGGTGCGGGTCGAAGCAAGCTCATCACCTTTATAACTCCCAGACGATCTCGCGAAAGTAAACCTTATTAGTGTGACTATTTATATGACGCGTAAAATCGATATCAATTCATAGAGAGTTTGAAATTCCCGGTTTCCATATGCTGTCTCATTGTTGTCAAGTAGTCGAAGGAAAAGTGATTTCAATTAGCTTCCGTGTACGCCGCATTCAGACGCCAATGAGTTTGCGTTAATTTTTTCCGCCACTGTACATGGTGAGTCATGCATGTGAGTCATGTATAACTTCGTAAAACAAAGAAAAAAAATAATTCCCACGGGAAAGAATTTCAACAACAGCTCCCGCACTCAACGTGTTAAACTACTTCACTTGCATCAATGTTATTCGGGATGATGGGAAAATAGCATGTTTAGGGGTTTCAAGAGAGAAATCGTAAGAAAAAATTACATCATGCTTGTATGGATAATTTCAAATGATTAATTATTAGACCCAAGTACCATCCTAGGTGTATCACTAGTTTCCTTGGCAGATATCAAAATGAGCAGGTAAGTGAAAAGGTATATTTCTGACAACCGTTAAACCTTTGGAATAAAAAGAGTTTTCGTTTCATTAAGTAGTATTCATTTACACTCCTAATGTTACTACGATAATTTTACTCCTCGCTGCTCCGGTCCGACATAATCCGCATCAGCGCTCAGGAAATGCCCTACCAATGCCAATGGAGATTATTCGGACATGCCTTGACAAAACCGGGTTCCATGGCAAAACCTTGATTCCCGCTTAAACGCAAGAAAGGTAAAAATAATTAATATTTTCTTCTGCCGAAACGGATACACAATGCTAACCACAGCGCTCAGCTACACACAAATATGGGAGATGACGTCACGTAGCGAAGAGCCAATGACTGGGCGTTTCAGCCTGCACAATATCGATGCGAAAACAGTGCATGATAAATATTAATAATTTAAATAACGAAGCAACTATTAGTGCAAGCAACCGAGAGATCGATATATTTAGAGATATTATTTACCGAATCCAACAGATTTCGACGGTATTCCCAAAAAATGCAAACACTCCATTATAAGAACCACGATTTTGCAAGAGAGCGCAGAGGGCACCCGAGGAAGGAGATTGCATCTCGCCCCTTTAGCGAGATGCAGTATTCTATTTATTTCATTGGTCTGAGAAATATCAAGGGAGACGGAATGTCATAATGTATAGGGAATGTGAATTTCTCTAATATGTCTTTGAATGCACGAATGGAAACTGTATACGCAACATTCCTAATTTCGTCGGAATGGCAAACCTCAATGTGTTATTTCGAAAGAACTGAATTTTTAGGGGTGTATTTTGTTGTATATTTTTAGCTGAAATTGATCCTGGATTAGGGGCCCGTGGAGGTCCGTTGAAACCAGAGATTACCGTAAAATACTTGACAGTGTCAATAATATTTTTTATTAGTGGTCTGTCGTTACGTACGAATGAGTTGACGAATGCTGTGTATCAAGTAAAGTTGCATTGTTTTGTCAAAATTTTCACGTTGCTAGTCGCTCCAATTTTGATGCAGATTTTTGTCATATATCTTTCAATATTTGAAATCAATGAATGGATTTTAAAAGGGTTGCTAACAGTTAGTTGTATGCCTTCACCAGTCTCATCTGCCGTTGTTCTGATCAAAGCCGTAGGGGAAAATGAAGCAGCTGCTATATTCAACTCCGCATTAGGAAGTATGCTTGCTTTATTTCCTGGGGATGTCAACCTTAGTTCTATTGTCAATCTGTATGTTTCAGCTGGTAATGACAGTATTAATTCTTCTGGCTCTTGGGCAATCAGCAAGGCATTAAGAATTTCGTGGAAAACGACAAATTCACCTCTATAGTGGCGTGATTGGCCAGATCTAACTTCTTTTCATCATTTATTTAACATTTTTGAGCCATTCGCAGCAAGAGAGGAATCTGAAATGAGTGCATACCATGTCCTTTCTGCAATAGTTCTTGTAGTTGCTGTACAGATTTTTCTCCTCTACCTGGCATTTGCTGTGGACTCAAGACTCAAGAGGGTGGTTTACACCACCAGGTGTGGTCGCCATATTATTCTGCTCCACCCATAAATCATTGGCATTAGGAGCTCCTATGCTTAGGGTTCTATTTGGCGGATATTCTCACTTAGCACAGATTTCTCTTCCTCTCCTCATTTGTCATCACACATCTGACACCAGTTGTAAGAACCCAGGGTTCGCCGAGTGCAGAGGGAACGCGAGGAAGGAGATTAAGGAATTGACAAGCTTCCCGTTTCTGTAAACTTATTTTATTCAAACTTCCTACATAGAGTCCCAGCCATCTCACCCACCGTCAAACGATCAACTGCCCGCAGTCCCCAAGAGGCCTCACCAGATACAGAGGGTGGAAAAAAGGAGAAGCGTTGGTTATCTCCCTGCTTCCGAGTGCGGAAATTCGGGTCAGCATCAAGTCGTTGGTTATCTTAACGCTCGCGCATCTTCCGAGTGAGAAGTCAGCATTAAGCATTGGTCATCTGGGAAGCTCCTGACAGTGGGAATGCTAGCCAGCTTTTGTGCACCCTTACACAATATAAGAATCTATCCACATTAATTAATTTCAATGTTCTCTTTTGGTTTCTAAATATCGTGTTTAACAGTGTGTTAGACGCCATTCCCCAAACTGTGATTCCATATCTCAGTATACCCTCAACCATAGCAAAATGAATCACTAATTTTATTTGAAGGATAATGTCTTTGAGCATAAATATTTGATAAGCAACAATTCTAATTTTTTTGTATATTTTATCAATATGGTGTGGAAATTTGAAATAATCATTTATTATCACACCTAGATAAGTATATTTTTCTACCTAATCCAGTTCTGGACAACTGCAAATATCATCAAGATCAATGTTACTATCGTGATTGCAACTTGGGAATGCAGAGTTATATTCACTTCTTTACTCGTTTTATCCATTGAGGATATATGCATAGTTGATGTTTTTCCTTTGTTTGTATTTAACTTATTATAATGCGTCCTGCCACTATCATTGATGTAAACTAATAGTTTCCCTGTCAGAATGTACTTTTTAGTCCTGTGAACATTTGGTGCTGTGGAAATGGGGTATCTGAGAAATTTTGCTGCAAAAGTGGGAGGAGTAGACCTAGAAATGAGTAGGTCATGAAAGAATGTGAATTGAACGCTCCAGTAAAGAACGTATGCAAACTAGGTGTGCTCTCATCATTTAGCCTTCTTAAAAAATCCTAGAGTCTATTACCGAAATATATACAGTGGAAATGCATTGAGGAAATGAGAGGAAAGGATAGGCCAAGGCAGCCGTAGGTGAATTGGGGGTTGGAATCGTTTCGAAAAAGAGTAATTTCGACGTCGTCTTCGAAAGTCGACTAATCGACACAAAAAGTCGAATTTCGTCAACTTTTTCCGACCATAGCTCAAATTCCTAAAAGCCATGTAGCCAAGATAGAGGAGTCGAGGCGCGGGCCATCCGTCCCGTACACCAGTAGCCGCAGCGCTATCTTTCCGTGCCTGTACCCGTAACTTCTCTCCTTCCCGAGACGTGGAAATATTCTTGTTTGGCTATTCGAGACGCACATTTTGGGTTTTTTTATTAATATATAAAATACTAGATTTAAATTAACTTTCATTTTACTTTCAAAACCTCTCTTTGATTATTCGATGCTCTACCCCCAGGGCAAGAATCCCCGATGATAATAATTGTGTTCAAGTCCCGTCCCGCATACTCGACCCTCAGGGCACAACAGAAATAGTAAAGAAGGCAGTTTCAGCGAAATGTCAATTTACCTAGAAATCAATGAATTCAGGCTCATTTTTATGGAAAATAAATCACCTTTCCAAAGATATCAAAATATCAGCCGCTTACCGCACTAATTTCCGAGATATTTGACGAAATATACCCGCCACTTTGCATTAGAAATGGTACGTGTATGCACTCCAAAGAGACCTTATTGAAAAAATGAGGAATTTCTAACACCTAGATTTCGTCAAAAGCTAACAGCCTGTATTATCTTAGTTTTCTGAACCATTTTTGAAAATTAATCATACTGTCACCGCATTAATATTTTCCGAGTCACAAAATTCCTTCTGTTGTGAAGGAGTTTTAAAACGTACCGCGCAAAAAGTATGAGTCAAGTGAAAGACTTATGGAGATATTTTAATTTAATTTATTAGAACTTCAGACGTGTATAAGGAAAATATTGCACCATTTATAATGCAATATTTATTTCATGCTTCCCACAGGAGCTGAAATTAAAACGTATAATTCGAATACGGGCTCCATGATGACTAGGGAACTATCTCGCTCAAACTAACTTAAGGTAGTTTGAGCGAAATATCATTTCACCTAGAAATAAATCAATTTGGTCTCATTTTAAAGAAAAATATATTCTTCTTCCATTGACAGCAAAAATTTAACCCCTTACCACATTTTTTCCGAGATATTTGCCAAAAAATACCAGCCATTTTACATGGGAAATGGTACGTGTATGCACTCCAGAGAGACCTTATACTTAAAATGAGGCATTTACTACACTTATATTTTGTGAAAAAATCAACAGTGTGTAGTTTGTGTGTTTTCTCAACTATTGTTGAAAATAATCTCATTGTCACCGCAGTAAATTCTTCGGGATCACAGTAATCCTTCCGTTTTGATGGAGTTTCAAATGTACCGCGTGAAAAAAATGAGTCAAGTTAAAAGCTTATTTAGATATTTTCATTTGATTACTTACAATTTCTGTCATGTAAAACTATATTATTGTACTATTAATAATGCAATATTTAATTCGCATGTCGCACAGCTGGTGAAATTAAGAGGTATAATTTGAATATGGTCTCTATTATGATTAGGGAACTATCTCGCTCGCACTACCTTATGGTAAAATCGCTATCGTTTCCCGGCTTTATTTAAAGCTAACCCGATGGGAGTTCTTTATACGGAGTTGAAGCGTCGCCCGTGCTCAAGACTTGCGATTAATGGGTATTATTTGTTACATTATTCAGGGTGAGTTTTGCCCGTAAGCGTGTACAACCAACACGGTAAAACTTAAAATGACCCAATGATATGCATTTTGTTAAGTGGAAACCAAACAGAATCCAATCAGGAATAAGGCTGTTAGTGGATTAATTGACAAATTTATGGCTTAGTTCAAAAGATGACTTAGAAAAAGAATAGTTTATGCTGCATTAGTATGAGAAATTGGAAAAATTTTCCGCCCTCTTTATTTGAGTCACTAATTAATCATACTTAATTTTCTGAGTTTTTTTTATGTATGATTACGGGCTTTGAACAGTAAATTGAAAGAATTTTATTGTCATCCCACTAATTATGATCAATCTTCTGCCTGGTGGATTTCAGCGAGTGTCTTCCGCTAGAAAATATAACGAACGAAAGGGTAATAGCAATAACAGATAAGCGAATGACAGCAATTAGGAGCCCTTGTATCACTGAAGTGGGTGATGTCGACACACGGAGGGATGAAATAAAAATTTATAGCTAAAAATCATATATTCCATTATAATTCATTTATAGCAACAAAATATTCCAAGTAAAAATGTGTAGACACCCAAATATGAGTTACATGATATCGAGCCAATGGATTGATGCGTGGATTTTTTTAACCCATTCATTCTTGGTGTATAGTATACTGTACCTAATATATTCTGCTTCATTTGTGCGTATGAAGACTGTTAATATAATTTGCGAGGGTTAACACAGTATCTCTAGTGTTTCTTTTACCATACTTGGTCGTTTCATATGCCGCCGATCAAAATATTTTAAATTTAAATATTATTTAGTTAAGTCCACTAAAATATTAATTTTCTTATAGGAAATGATAATTAAGGTTAAAATTATCATTTAAAAGAAACAGGAATTTTTTATGCCCAGCCAATTTTATATAATTTACTATAAATATGCATGTACATTATACTGTACAATAATTGTTCGTCATTCGTCTCAAGTGTTGTCAATGCTATAAGTGCTTTGGGAGAGATATGTGCCGAAAATTTTAATTTATTAGAAATAAATTAATTATCCTTCCTAATATTTTTTCTCGTTAATATTAATTTAACATTAGGTGTCTACCTAGTATATCTGAAAATTATTAACAATATAAAGTATGCTAGAATAAAAAATGATGACAATAGTTAAAATCTAAATATCGATTCGCTGCTCCCTGGCAGTAACAAAAGGTAATCTTACTTTTAAGGTAAAAATTTAGTTACTTCATTAGTCGCTTATAATATTTGAAAATGTTAAATAGATAATATGTTAAATTATATGGATCGAATAATTAATAATAAATGATATGACTGCGATAGCGATGCTAAATAGCGAATATATTAAATTATATGCATCGAATAATTAATAATAAATGAAATGGCTGCGCTGAACTATTGACAGACTATAATACTATCTCTACCTCATCAGAATTGGTTGGCATCTCCATCAAGAGGAAAACCCGAGTTTCTTTTGATACATTTAATCCTAATTTCTGGGATACCATTTGCTGATGAAATAAGGTGTTGCGACGTGAGAGAGCGCATTCGGGATCAATGAAGAGGAGGACAGACGAAATGGTGCGGAACTATTTATGGGGGCGATCGAGTAGAGATCACTGAGAGGGAGAGAATAAGAGGCACACACCACTTGAGTGCTTGTCATCGCGCGACACGAGTTTTAGAATCACTTTTTATTTAAATTCATAGTTTTTTCTTAGTACATACGTATCCCACTCCAAATTGAGAGGAGTGATTTTTACGTGCTTTGTAACGGTTGAATTTCACTGACGTTTCCAATGCCCTAAAAAGAAGTCTTACTGAGGTTGAAAGGTGATCAATATATTGTTCATGGAGCGGATGAAACAAAATTCTATAAAAAAATTTCTCCAATGGCCGTAATTATTAGCAACACTCGTCAAAAGAAAGAAAATATATACTGTGTTGCTTAAATAGGAACGTCAGTGACCAACCACAGCCTCTCAACCAGAAAACCCCTCGTATGTGGTTTACGGGAACTTTAATTCCTCGCCAGTGGCCACTCACAGACACACACTTTACCCAAAATTGGATCCTTCAAGGGCTTAAGAGACCCCGTTAAGATAGTCCGAGCGAGATAGTTCCCTAGCCATAATAGAGACCATATTAGAATTATACGTTTTAATTTTACCAGCTGTAGGATACATGAATTAAATGTTGCATTATTAATGATGCAATAATATAGTTTTATATGACAGAAATGATAAGTAATTAAGTGAAAATATCTAAATAAGTCTTTAAGTTGACTCATTTTTTTCGCGCGATGCGTTTGAAACTCATTCAAACGGAAGGTTTTTTGTGATACCCAAGAACCTATTGCGGTGACAAAATGATTAATTTTCAAAAATAGATGAAAAAAACGTATGAACTACACGCTGTTCGTTTTTTTACGTAAGTGTTAGAAATTCCTCATTTCATAAATAATGTCTCTCTGGAGTGCATACACGTACCATTTCCTATGGCTGGTGTTTTCTGGCAAATATCTCGGTAAGTAATGTGGTGAGGGGTTGAATTTTTTGTCATAAGAAGGGTGAGATATTTTTCTTTAAAATGAGACGAAATTCATTGATTTCTAGGTAAAATGATATTTCCCTCAAACCACCTTAAAAATGCTTGAGGTATAACCGTAAACATCTGTGAATATTTAGGGGATATAAATTCCACGCGACGGACAAATACAGAGCAGTCACACTCACAAGCACTCAGAAAAATCCCCCACTCACATTCAAATGGGCCCAACTTCTGGGAGAATAAGACTCGAAATGAACTTGGTCTAAGAAAGAGAGGACAGAAAAAGACGAGTGTGTGCGTCGAATACGCGTATTTCGGCCATAAATTGGCCCTATTTAGCGAACTGAAGTGAAAATACACTAACAACATAATGTTGAAAGTGTAAAAGGATGAGAACAGAAGTTGTATGAATAAGAACATGAAGAAAAGGAGGAGAGGGATGAGGGTTGGTCACTGACATTTCCGTTAAACCAGCACGATAAGTATTTTGTTTCTTTTGCCAATAATTACGGCCCTTGGAGAAAGTTTTTACCTAGTTTTGTTACATGACGAGACCGTAGAGCTCAAGTTTCCTTGATTTCATGGAGCGGATGTTTAAATTCGTTGGAATCGTTTGGAGAGGAAACCCGGCGCAGACGAGAAGCGAAGGGAGGATTTCTCACGCCTCATCGGGAGCGGTGGCGGATGTGCGAGGCCGGACTCGGAGGCGGACGAGGCCTCTCCCCCCCTCGGACCCCCGCGGAGACACCTCTCGTTCCCGCCGCCGCCTCATTCACTCATCGTGCTGCCTCTAGGTCAGCTCGCTTTCCGTCCGCGACTCCGCTGTGACACCAATTTAGTTCCCCTCTGATGTTCATCTCAGACTTTTCGTTGTCGTCATGAGTTACACGACATATCCGTAAGTGCCGTAATGGAATTCATGCTTGAATTTTTTTGGTCGTGGTGCGTTTCAGGTGGACTTGGATTTTTCGCCTTGTGGGCCTTAGTACTTACGTCATATGCATGGGTTTTATGCTGTTATCTTTGCCAAACATTGCAAATAATTTAGTACAAAATAGTACCAGTAATGGTATGAGATATTTATTTTAAACAGGACCAGTTTCAGTGGTTTTGACATATATTTTTCGATCTCAAACAATTCAGTGCATTCTATTAATCATAAGCATGGGCCATTAGAAAAGTTGACCAGAACAGACTAGAAGCCTTCGACATATGGTTCTGGAAGAGGATGCTGGAGATAACATGGGTAGATAAAATAAGAAATGATGAAGCGTACAGAAGAGTAGAAGAGGAAAGAATCATGTGAAACACGATAGAGAAATGAGGAATCAGATAGTTTGGACACGCCTTGAGACAGACTGAGTATCTGAAGAACATAATTGATGGAAAATAGAGGAATAGTCCCCAGAGGAAAACACAAGGAAAATTCATTAACTAAGAAAGAGGAATGTACATAGGAAGAGATACCAGTAGATAAGGGAACTAATATTAGACAGGGAAAAACGGAGGGATGCAGTCAACCAATCTGGGGATTGAACAACCAATGAATGAGTTCCGTTATTTTTCGACGGATTAGTTGGATTTAAGTGGATTTGGTGTATTTTTCGGGTTGGGTATCATCATAGAGTTGGCGAGGTTATTTAACACCTGAAGTACAGAATTTTTTTTACCACTTTTCCTTATTTTTCACGCCGGTACTTCTGACTTAATCGTCCTGGCTCTTGTATATTAATTGAATTTAAAATTTTAGAACAAAAATATGACTTGATAGAAAGAACCTCACAACAGGTTTAGTTATTCACCTAAAGACGCCAACAGGATAGCTGGAAAAACTGTGGTCTATAAAAGATACACGTGGAGGGCAACTCGAAAGCTGATCTTCAAATACTGAATCGCCGTGAAAATTTTGAACCAGATTCCCAGTTTTCTGTTGTGGGTTTATTTAATTCGCTGCATTTTTTTGTTGCTATAATTCCAAAAATGAGTTCTTATCAGAATATAAAGATACATCGGACGAGCACTTAATACCCCAATATGCAGATGAAAGAAGCTGTATGCAGAACTCACTCTGAGATGAGTGATTGTAGCATGCGAATGCCTTCGCCTATCTCGGAAGTACTATTACGTGGGGCAGAAGAAGTTCAGCAGACATCAAGTGGAAAATATCTCAAGCTAAGAAGGTGTTCATGAAAAAAAGACAACTGTTGTGCTGCTAGACTAGAAAGAAGCTAGGACTACTAGCCTAGAAACAGCATGTGAAAACTTTCGTGTGAAGCGTGCACTCTATGCTTCAGAAGCATTGACCATTTGGAATGTTGACCAGGACAGACAAGAAGCCTTCGAAACATGGTGTTGGTGGAGGATGCTGGAGATAATATGGACAACAAAATAAGAATTAATTAAGTGTCCAGAAGAGTGGTAGAGGAAAGGACCGTATGGAACACGATAGGATAAAGAAGAATCAGATGGATTGGAAGCGCACTGCGACACAATGAGTTTCTCAAGAGCATAATTGAAGATAGAGGTAAAAAGAGGGAAAAGTCCCAAGAGGAAGACACAGGAATCAGTTCATCAAACAAATAAAGAGTAAGAGGCGATGAGATGCCAGGATATAAGGGAACTAACATTCGTTAGGGAAGGTCGAGGGCTACAGTCACCCAATCTTTGGATTGAAAAGCAATGAATGTGGGGATCAGGTTGGTGTGGTGTCTGGAGTACTCAAATACCACACGGGCGGCCAGGATTCAAATCCCTGCAGAGGAGGATGCTTTTCAAAGGAAACCTGACCCCTCTTTGAGTGTCTTGTGGAGGGCACTTCAAGTACAGTAATCCGTCTGTCGGATGAGACGTTAAGCCGTGGTCCCCTTGGCGCCTTTCGTTAAGAGTAGGCTCATGCCGATGATGGGTTTCTATCCACTCTCCCTTACCTGTCCCCAATGGCGAAAATGACCTTAGCCGTCGGTCGCCTCCTCAAATATTCAATCCAACCAATGAATGTGTTTCGTTGTCTTGCTTGAATAAGTTAGATTTGATGTGGATTTCGTGAATTTTCCGGGTTGGGTCTTTATCATTGAGTTGGCTAGTTTATTCAACACCTGAAGTAAAGAAAGGGTTATTTTGACCCCTTTTCATTTTTGACACGTTGACACTTCTGACATAATCGCTCTAGTTCTTGAATAATTTTTGAGGTCCATTTTTTTGAAGGAAATATGATGTAATAATAAGAACCTCATAGCAGCTTTATCTATTCACCAGAAGACGACGGCAGGATTGCTGAAGAACCTGTCCTCAATAAGAGACAACACGCGGAGGAATACCCGTAAACTGATCTTCATACTCTGGAACGCCGCGGAAACCTTCGAACCAGGTTGCTAGTTTTCTGTTGGGAGGGTTTGTTTTTCTCAATTCGCTGCATATTTTGGTTGATATAATTCTTTAAATGAGTTCCAATTTTTTTTTTGCTTGCCGGACGATTCTGTTGGCCCGTATATATCCGGAATCCTGATAGGCTGCCGAGCCTGTCATCAGGTTTTCCAGGGACCGGTCCAACAGAACTTGACATACATCCATGCCCTGGCTGGTGAAAAACCCACCCAGGCGGGACTCGAACCCGCGACCCTCGGTTTAGCAGGCGAGGACTGTACGAGTACAGTCCTCGAGAAAGTACATAAGACGAAGAAAAAATCTTAGTATGCGGAAGGGAAACGATGATTACAAAGGTCACCCTGAGAGGAGAGAAATCAGAGCAAGTGGATCCCTTCACCTATCTCCGAAGTTCTATCACGTTGGGCAGAAGAAGTACAACGGACATCAAGTGGAGAATAGTCCAAGCTAAGAAGGAGTTTATGGGCAAAAAACCATTGTTGTGCTCAAAGAAGATAGTACTACAAACCAGGAAAGACTATGTGCAAACATTCGTGTGAAGCGTTGCACTGTATGGATCAGAAGCATGGACCTTCGGAAAAGTCGGTCATAACACACTAGAGGCCTTCGAAACATGGTTCTGGAGTATTTGAGTGATGAAATGGACGGAAAAAGTAAGTATCTGAAGTGCGTAATCGTGGAAATAATGGAGGGAAAAGTCTCCAGAGGAAGTCCCAGGAATAAATTAAAAACAAATTATGAGGAAAGTAAATAGAAAGAGATACCAGGAATAAGGTAACTAACACTAGATAGGAAAGGGTGGAGGGCTGCAGTCGACTACTCTTAGGACTGAGCAACCAGTGAATGAGTTCCGTTATTTTTCGACGGATTTTTTGGACTTGTATTGGATTTTGTGGGTTCTCCAGGTAGGTTGTTAATCATTGAGTTGGGATGGTAGTAGAACACCTGAAGTACAAAAAGGGTTATTTTGACCCCTTATAATTTTTGACACGCCGTTACTTCTGACTTAATCGTCCTAGCTCTTGTGTATTTATTTAGTTTCATTGTTTTAGAAGGAAAATATGATGTGATTATAAAAACCTCATATCAGCATCAGTCTTTTAAATAAAGACGCCTACAAAATGGCTGGAGAAACGGTCGTCAATTAAAGACAACTTGCAGATGGAAACCAAAAAGCGGATCTTCATATACTGAAACGCCGCGGACACTTTCGAACCAGATTCCTATTTTCTGTTGGGAGGGATTTTTTGCTGAATTCGCTGCATTTTTTGGTTGCTATATTTCTTAATATGAGTTACAATAAAAATATGAAAATATATAAGATGGAGACATATATCTCAGAATGCGGAAGACGGTAGATGAATGCAGAATTCACCCTGAGAGGAAAGAAATTAGAGCAAGTGGATCCCTTCACTTATCTCCAAAGTTCTCTCTTTTTGGGCAGAATAAGTGCAACGGACATCAAGTGGAAAATAGACCAAGCGATGACGGCGTTAATGAGAAAAGAACTCTGTTGTACTCAAAGAAGATAGTACTACAGACCAGGAAAGAGTATGTGAAAACATTCGTGTCAAGCTTTGCACTCTTTGGATCAGAGCATGGACCATTGGAAAAGTTGATCAGAACAGACTAGAAGCCTTCGAAACATGGTTATGGAGGTGGATGCTGGAGATAAATTTGATGGGTAAATAAGAAATGTTCAAGTGTACAGAAGTGTAGGAGAGGAAAGGACCATATGGAACACGATAGAGAAAGAATAATCAGATAGATTGGACACGCCCTAAGACACGTTGAGATTCTGAAGAACATAATTGGAGGCAAAATAGGGGGTAACATCCCCAGAGGAAGACCAAGGAATTGATTTAGCAACCAAATAAAGAGATAGTACATAGAAAGATATACCTGGAAATAAAGGAAATAACATTAGATTGGAAAGGGTGAGGGCTGCAGTCAATCAATCTTGGCATCGAACAGCCAATGAATGAGTTTAGATTTAAATGATAAGAACCTCATAGTAGCTTTAGTTATTCACCAGGAGATGACCGTAGGATTGCTGAAGAACCTGTTTTCAATAAAAGACAACACACGAAGGGAAACCCGTAAACTGATCTTCATATACTGAACGCTGGGGACACTTTCGAACCAGATGGCTAGTCTTTTGTTGGGATGGTTTTTTTGCTGAGGGTTTTCTTCGCTGAGGGTTTTTTGGCTGCTTTTTGCTGAAGGTTATTATATTTCTTAAAATGAGTACCTATTCAAATATGAGAATACATAAGACGAAGACGTATATCCCAGTATGCGGAAGATAGAACCTGAATGCAGAGGTCACCCTGAGAGGAGAGAAATTGTAGCAAGTGGATTCTTTCATCTATGTCGGAAGTACCATCATGTGGGGCTGAAAAATTACAACGGACATCAAGTGGAGAATAGTCCAAGCTAAATAGGCGTTCATGATAAAAAGACAACCGTTGTACTCAGAGAAGATACGGCTACGCACCATGAAACAGTATGCGAAGACATTTGTGTGAAGCGCTGCAATCTATAATTCAATAACTCAAAAGTAAGGACCATTGGAAAAGTTGACGAGAACTTTTATAAGCCTTAAAAAGTATGGCTCTTTAGGAGTATGCTGGAGATAAAATAGAAGGATAAAAAAGAAACTTGAAGTGTACAGAAGAATAAAGACAACTTGTGGTGGGAAACCAAAAAGCTGATTTTCATATATTGAAACGCCATGGATACTTTCGAACCAGATTCCCATTTTTCTGTGTGGACGGTTTTTGCTGAAATTGCTACATTTTTTGTTTTATTTCTTGTTATGAGTTCCGATTAAAATACGAAAATACATAAGACGAAGACATATATCCCAGAATGAGGAAGATGGTACTTAATACAGAATTCACCCTGAGAGACGAGAAATTAGAGCCAGTGGATCCCTTCACCTATCTCTCAAGTAATATCAAGGCGGGCGGAATAAGTAAAACGGAAATCAAATTGAGAATAGCCCAAGATAAGTTGGCATTAATGGGAAAAAGACAACTAAAATTCTCAAGGAAGATAGGGCTACAAACCATAAAACAACATGTGTAAATTTCATGTTAAGCGTTGCATTTTATGTATCAAAAGCATTGTATGTATCAGAAGCATTGGGAAAGTATACAAGAACAGACTAGAAGCCTTCTAAACATGATTCCGGAGGAGGATGCTGGAGATAAAATGAACAGATAAAGTAAGAATTAATGAAGCGTACAGAAGTATAGAAGAGGAAAGGATCATGTGGAACACGATAAAGAAAGGAGGAATCAGATAGTTTTAAAAGTCCTTGCGGCGCAATGAGTATCTGAAGAACATAATTAATGGCAAAATAGAGGAAAAGTCCCCTGAGGAAAAGACAGAAAAAATTCATGAAGCTAATAAAATGGAATGTACATAGGAAGAGATACCAGTAGATAAGGGAAAAAATAATAGACAAAGAAAGATGGAGGGCTGCAGTCAACCAATCTGAAGATTGAACAGCCAATGAATGAGAACCCTTACCTTTCGACGGATTAACTGGATTTGAAGTGGATTTTTTGTAGTTTCTGGGTTGGTAGTTTATCATTGAGTTAGCTAGGTTATTTAACACCTGAAGGACAGAAAGGGTTATTTTGGCCCCTTTTAGTCTGTTATCTGACATAATCGTCCTACATCTTGTAATTTATTGAATTTCATTTTTTTAGAAGTAAAATATGACGTTATAGTAAGATCCTCACTGCAGTTTTAAGCGATAAATAGGTTTAAGCGATGCACTCTATGTATCACAAACATCGACCATTGGAAAAGTTAACAAGAAAACACCTTCTAAGCATAGTTCTGGAGGAGGATGCTGGAGATGACTTGGACAGATAAAATAAGAAATGGTGAAACACACGGAAGAGTAGAAGAGGAATGGATCTTTTGGAACACGCTAGTGCAAAGGAGAATCAGATAGTTTGGACACGCCCTAAGACACAATGTGTATATGAAGAACATAATTCATGGAAAAATAGAGGAAATGTCCCCTGAGGAAAACTCAGGAAAAATTCATGCAACTAACGAAAAGGAAAGTACATAGGAAGAGATACCAGGGAATATGGGAACTAATGTTGTACAGGGGACAGTAGAGGGCTCCAGTCAACCAATCTGAGGATTGAACAACCATTGAATGAGTTCCGTTGTTTTTCGACGGATTAGGTAGAGTTGAAGTGGATTTTGTGTACTTACCGGGTTGGGTGTTTATCATTGAGTTAGCTGGTTTATTTAACACCTGAAAAACAGAAAGGGTTATCTTGACCCCTTTTCTTTTTTGACACGTTGACACTTCAGTCATAATCGTCATAGATTTTGTATGTTTATTGAATTTCATTTTTTGGAGAAAAATATGACACAATTGTAAGAACCTCACAGCAGCTTTAATTATTCACCTAAGGACGCCAACAGGATGGCTGAGGGAACTTTTGTCAATAAAGGACAACACACGGAGGGAAACCCGCAAGCTGATTTTTATATTTGGAAACGCCGCGGAAACTTTCAAACCAGAGTGATTGTTTTCGGTTGCGAAGGTTGTTTTTATTCGCCGAACCTTTTGGTTGTTAAAATTCTTAAAATGAGTCCTGATTATAACATTGAAATATATAGGACGAAGACGAGGCATGCAATGTTAGCAAGTGGATTCTTTTACCGACCTCGGAAAGAATATCACGTGGGGCAAGAAGTACAATGGACATCAAGTGAAGAATAGCCCAAACTAAGAAGGCGTTCATGGGTAAAAGACTTTTGTTGTGCTCAAAGAAGATAGGGCTAAAAAATAGAAAACAGTATTAGAAAATATTCGAGTCAAACATTGAATGTGAATGAAACTATGTGTGTGAAAAATTGTCTTTGGGAAAGTGTACAAGAACAGACTAAAAGCCTTCTAAACATGGTTCCGGAGGAGGATGCTGGAGGTAAAATGAACAGACAAAACAGGAAATGTTGAAGTGTACAGAAGTTTGAAAGAGGAAAGAATCATATGAAACCCGAGAGAGAAAAGAATAAACAGATAGATGGGACACGCCCTGAGGTACAATGAATTTTTGAAGAATACAATGAAAGGCAAAATAGGTGGTAAAGTCCCCAGAAAAGGACCAAATAATTGATTCATGCACCAAATAGAAAGGAATATACATAGGAAGAGATACCAGGAAGTAAAGGATCTAATAGTGGATAGCAAAGGGTGGAGGGCTGCAATCAACCAATCTTTGGATTGAACAACCAATAAATAAATTTCGATCTCTTCCGATGGATTAATTGTATTTAATGTGGATTTTTGCATTGTCTCTTTATCATTGAGTTTGCTAGTTTATTTAAAACCTGAAGTACCGAAAGAGTTGTTTTGACCCCTTTTTATATTTGACACGTTATTACTTCTGACGTAATCGTACTAGCTCTTGAATATTTGTTGAGTTTTATTTTTTATAAGGGATATATAACGAGGTTATAAGCACCTCATAGCAGCTTTAGTTATTTACCTGAAGACGACAGCAGCTATACTAAAGAATCTGTCACCAATAAAAGACAACACGCGGAGAAAACCCGTAAAATGATCTTCATATACTGAATCGCCTCGAAAACCTTCGAACTAGATTGAAAGTTTTCTGTTAATATATTTTTTGCTGAATTTGCTGCATTTCTTGTTTGTTATATTTTGATAAATGAGTTCCGATTAAAACATGAAAAAAAAACGTCAGAGACTAATACTACAGTATGCGAAAAATAGAAGCTGAACGCAGAAGCACTTTGAAGGAGAGAAATTAGAGTAGGTGGATTCCTTCACCTATCTCGGAAGTACATTCACGTGGGGCGGATAAGGTACAACGGACATCGAGTGGAGAATAGCCCAAGCGAGGACGGCGTTCATGAGAGAAAGACTACAGTTTTACTCAAAGAAGATAAATCTACAAACCAGGAAATAGTATATGAAAATTGCATTCGTTTGAAGCGTTGACTCTATGATTCAGAAACCTGGACCATTTAAAAAGTTGACCAGAACAGACTAGAAGCCTTCAAATGACGGTTCTGGAGGAGGATGCTGGAGATAAAATGGGCAGAAAAAATAAGAAATGATGAATTGTACAGAAGTGACGAATTGTACAGAAGTGACGAAGATGAAAGGACTTTATGAAACACGATAAAGCAAAGAAGAATCGGATGGATTGGACACGCCCTGAGACAAAATGAGTTTTTGAAGAACATAATTGAAGGCAATATAGAGGAAAAAGTTCCAGTGGAAGACCCAGGAATGAAGTCAAGCAACAAATAAAAAGGAAAGTACATGGGAAGAGATACCAGTAGATAAGGGAACTAATATCATACAGGGAATTATGGAGGGCCGCAGTCAGCCAATCTGAGGATTGAACAACCAATGAATGTGTTACATTGTTTTCCGACGGATAAGTTGGAATTTAAGTGGATTTTGTATTTTTCGAGATGGGTGTTATCATTGAGTTGGCTAGATTATTTAACACCTGAAGTGAAGAAAGGTTTATTTGATCCTGTTTAATTTATGACACGTTGTTACTTTTGACAGAATCGTACCAAGTCTTGTATATTTATTGAATTTCATATTTTGAGATGAAGACAATGACGTGATAGTAAAAAATCTCACAGCAGCTTAAGTTATTTACATTAGGACACCAAAAGGGTGGCTGTACGAACTGTCGTGGATAAATGACAAAGCGCGGAGCTTAGCCAAAACGCCGCGGAAACTTTCGAACCAAATTGGATGTTATCTGTTGGGAGGGTTTTTTTTGCTGAATTTGCTGCATTTTTTTGTTGTTATATTTCTTAAAATGAGTTCCGGTTAAAGTATTAAAAAACATGAGACGAAGACATATATCCCAGTATGCGGAAGATAGAAGCTGAATGCAGAAGTCCTCTTATGAGGAGAAATTATAGCTAGTGATTTCATTGACCTATCTCGGAAGGACCATCATGTGGGGTGGAAGATGTACAACGGACGTCAAGGGGATAAAAGCCGAAGCTAACAAGGCGTTCATGGAGAAAGACCACTGTTGTGCTCAAAGAAGATAGGGCTACACACCATGAAACAGTATCAAGACATTTGTGTGAAGCGTTGCACTGTATGGATTAGAAGCATGGACAATTGGAAAAGTTGAGCAGACCAGACCAAAACCCTTCAAAGGTTCTGGCGGAGGATGCTGAGGATAAATTGGACGGACAAAAGACGAGATGACGAAGTATTAAGAAGTGCAGAAGAGGAAACGACAATATGGAATACAATGAGGAAAAGAAGTATCAGATGGATTGGACACACCCCGAAACACAATGAGTTCCTGAAGAACATTATTGAAGGCAAAATATTGGGGAAGTCCCCAGTGGAAGACGGAGGAATAAACTCATGGAAGAAATGATAACATGTCTGTTTACAACGAACGCCGGCCCCTGTGGCGGCGGGGTAAAGTCCTCGCCTGCTAAACCGAGGGTCGCGGGTTCGAGTCCCGCCTGGGTGGGTTTTTCACCACCCAGGGCATGAATGTATGTCAAGTTCTGTTGGTCCGGTCCCTGAAAAACTTGATGACAGGCTCAGCAGCCTATCGGGATTCCGGGGACATACGGGCCAACAGAATCGTTCGGCAGCAAAAAAAATAAAAAAATAAAGAGGAATGTACATATCGATAGTTACCAGTAAATAAGGGAACTAACAAAAAAAGGGAAGTGTGGATCGCAGCAGTCAACCAATTTTAGTATTAAACAACCAATAAAAGAGTTCCGTTGTCTTTCGACGGATCTTTTGGGTTAGTATTGTGACGGTCTTGGCCCGTCCCAACCTGGTTTGCGAATCCCTCTTATCCCCACGACCTCTCCCCGGCCCTCTCTCTCCCTCAACCCAAGGTTTCGGCGGCGACCAGTGTGCGTGAGAGAGTGAATGAGTGACTAATGTAAAATGTGCCTGCGAGCGCATTGAAAGTGCGTGTTGACTCAAAACTGACTTGAGAACCCACATATGCAGTGAGTGTCCCCTGTTCGTTCCCCCCCTATGAATGGCAATCCCCCCTCCACCTCGGCAGGTATAAAAACCGCCGAGCGGAGCAAGAAAGTTTCTTCTTCTTCTTCTTCTGTTCTTCGTCGTAACGAAGTGATACGAAAAGTGCACACAAGGAAGCAGAGACGGGCGATATCCTGTGCTTGACGAGAGGCGAAAGGAAGAGGGCAAGCCGGACATCAAAATCCCAGTTCCTGGAGTAGTGCAACTAGAGTTCGAGAGGCAGCCATTCCGCACGATTGCCGTCCTCCACGCAATAGGAGAGACCGCACCAAATAGACGAGCCGGAATCCAGCCCGAACCGCAACACTAGGGAGCAGAAGGTTTCGGCGGTCCACCAGGTCACGTAACGTTGTCATACCCCGACCACAGTGTGGTACCGCCCTCTTGAGTCCGAGCAAATAGTAATTTTCCCCGCCCGCCTCATTGCGCACCAGTCTCGGTGGCCTGCACGTCGTCCCGATACCCCAGTGATTCGTTCTCTGCTTTCATGAATAGCTGTGCCTAAGATTTCCAAGAAGCAGGAATACGTTGGTTAACGGGATGGACTGTATTACCTCCCAATTGTTGTAAGGAGGACGAAGATCCTCAGTGGAATGTGTCACAATTGAATGAACCCGTCACAATTATTGAAATAAGTCCGCTTAACGGCCAGAATTTTTATCATTGTTTAAACATTTTTCTTTAAAATTATAAATGAACATTTTTTTGTGGGTTCAATTATCACCTTCGCATCACAAACACGCTTGAATCATCCCATTGTCACTCATCAGGGTCAAGTGAATTCTGTAAGGTATTTAATTTTTGCCAAATATGTGTCATTGAATTGTTGAATGAAAGGAAATTGCCTGTGTTTTGTGTGGTATTGGTGTCCCGACGAAACCGTTCCTATCGACCAATTCCCTACCCTCACCTTCCGCCAAGCCGTCATTCGCCCCAGCTCCACTCGCGATCTCTTCACACAGGTACGAAATTGGTCAGCGGTGTGACTTACCGTATGGATGGTTCTCGCGGCCTTCAGCCGGGCGACCGACGTTGAACCATTACAGTATATATTTCGTAAGTTTCCCGGATAGGTTGATAATCATTGAGTTGGCAAGGTTATTTAGTACCTGAAATACAGAAAGGGTTATTTTGACCCCTTTTCATTTTTGACAAGCCGTTTCTTCAGATTTAATCACCCTAGGTCTTGTATATTTGTTGATTTTCATTTTTTAGAAAAAAAATATGACGTAGTAGTAAGAACCTCACAGCAGCTTTAGTTATTCACCTAAAGACGCCAACAGGATAGCTGGAGGAACCATTGTCAAATAAAGGACAACACGCGGAGGGAAACCCGAAAGCTGATCTTATATTCTGAATCGCCGCGGAAACTATCGAACCAGATTGGTTGTTTGTTGCTGGGAGGTTTGTTTTTAATTCGTTGCATTTTTTTGTAATTATAATTTTGAAAATGAGTCCCGATTAGAACATCAAAAAAAATAAGACGAAGACGAGGAGTGAAATGTTAGCAAGTGGATTCCGTAACCAACCTACGAAATACTATTACGTGAGGCAGAAGATGTACAACCGACATCAAGTGGAGAATAGCCTAAGCAAAAAAGGCGTTCCGGGGAAAAAGACTGTTGTTGTGCTTAAAGAAAATAGGGCAATAAACCAGGAAACAGCATGTGAAAACATTCGTGTATAGTGTTGCATTCTATTTATAAGAAGCATGGACCATTGGAAAAGTTGACCTGATCAGACTGGAAGCCTTCCAATCATGGTTCTGGAGGAGGATGCTGGAGACAAATTGGACGGGCAAAATAAGAAATGATGAAGTATTTAGAAATGCAGATGAGGAAAGGACCATATGGAACACAATAGAGAAAAGAAGTATCAGTTGGATTGGATACACCCTGAGACACAATTAGTTTTTGAAGATCATAATTGAAGACAAATTAGGTGGAAAAGTCCCCAGAAAAGGACCAGGGAACTGATTCATGCTCAAAATAAAAAGGAATGTACATAGGAAGAGATACCAGGAAATAAAAGATCTAAAATTTGATAGGAAAGGGAGGAGGGCTGCAGTCAACCAGCATTGAACAAACAATGAATGAGTTTTGATCTCTTTCGACGGATTAGTTGGATTTGATTTGGATTTCGTGGGTTTACCGGGTTGGGTCTTTATCATTGAGTTGGCTAGTTTATTTAACATCTGAAGTACAGAAAGGGTTATTTTGACCCCTTTTAATATTTGACACATAATTAGTTCTTACATAATCGTCCTAGGTCTTGAATATTTATTGTACTTCGATTTTCAGTACGTGTATATAACGAGATAATAATAACCTCATAGCAGCTTTAGTTATCTAACTGACGAGGACCATAGGTTTGCTGAAGACTGTTGCCAATGAAGGACAACACACGGAGGAAAACTCGTAAAATGATCTTCATATACTGAAACGCCGCGGAATCCTACGAATCAGATTGCCAGTTTTCTGTAAAGACGGTTTTTTTCTGAATTTTCTGCATTTTTTGTTTGTTATATTTTGATAAATAAGATCTAATTAAAACATAAAAAAATAAATCGAAGACTAAAATCACAGTATGCAGAAAATAGAAGCTGAATGCAGAAGTCACTCTGAAGGAGAGAAATTAGAGCCAGTGGATTCCTTCACCTATCTCGGAAGTACATTCACGTGGGGCGGATCAAGTACAACTGACATCAAGTGGAGAATAGCCCAAGCGAGGAAGGCGTTTATGAGAGAAAGACTACTGTTTTGCTCAAAGAAGATGAAACACAATCGAGGAAACAGTATAAAAAGTATTCGTTTGAAGCGTTGAATCTGTGGATCAGAAACATGGACCATTTGAAAAGTTGACTAGAACAGACAACAAGCCTTCGAATGATGGTTCTGGAGGAGACTAATGGAGATAAATGGGACGGAAAAAATAAGAAATGATGAAATGTACAGAAGTGTAGAAGGGGAAAGGACTTTATGGAACACGATAGAGAAAAGAAGAATCGGATGGATTATATACGCCCTGAGACACAATAAGTTATTGTAGAACATAATTGAAGACAAATTAAAGGGAAAAGTCCCCAGAGGAAGACCCAGGAATAAATCAAGCAAAAAATATAATGGAAAGTGCATAGGAAGAGATGCCAGGAGATAAAGGAACTAACATAACATACGAAAGGGTGGAGGGCTGCAGTCAACTAATCTTAGGATTGTACAACCAATGCATGATTTCCGTTGATTTTTGACGGATTAGTTCGATTTGCATTGGATTTCGTTGGTTTCCGGGTTGGGTTTTTTTGTGAGCTGGCTACGTTATTCAAAACCTGAAGTGCAGAAAGGGTTATGTTGACCCCTAATAATTTTTGAAACGCCGTTACTTCTGACTTCTGATCGTCCTAGACCTTGCGTATTTACTGAATTTAATTTTTTTAGCAGGAAAATATGACATGATATTAAGTATCTCATAGCTGCTTTAGATTTTCACCAGAGGTTGCCAGCAGGATGGCCGGAGAAACTGTCGTAAATAAAAACAAGACGCGGAATTGAAACCGAGAGCTGATAATCTTATACTGACACGCCGCGGAAATCTTCTAACCAGATTGCCAGTTTTCTGTTGGGAGCGTTTTTTGTTGAATTCACTACATTTTTGTTGTTGTCATATTTCAACATATGAGGTCCGACTAAAACATGAAAATAAATAAGACGAAGACTAAAATCCCAGAATGCGGAAGAAAAAACCTGAATGCTCATCCTGAGAGGAGATAAATTAGAGCAAGTGGTTTCCTTCACCTTTCTCGGAAGTACATTCACGTGGGGCGGATGAAGTACAACGGACATCAAGTGTAGAATAGCCCAAGCGAGGAAGGCCCTCATTAGAGAAAGACTACTGTTTTGCTCAATGAAGATAAGTCTACAAACGAGAAAACAGTTTATGAAAATAATCGTTTGAAGCGTTGACTCTATGGATCAGAAATATGTACCATTGGAAAAATTAACCTGACCAGACTAGAAGCCTTCAAATGATGGTTCTGGAGGAGGATGCTGAAGATAAATTGTACGGACAAAGTAAGAAATGATGAAGTGTACAGAAGTGTAGATGGGGAAAGGACTTTATGGAACACGATCGTGAAAAGAAGAATTGGATGGATTAGACACACCCTGAGGCACAATTAGTTTCTGAATAACATAGTTGAGGGCAAAATGGAGGGAAAAGTCCCCAGAGGAAGACCCAGGAATAAATTCAAGCAAATAATGAGAAAAGTGCATAGGAAAAGATACCAGGAGATAAAGGAACTAACATTAGATAGGGAAGGTTGGAGGGCTTCAGTCAACCATTGTAGTTTTTCGAGGGATTAGTTGGATTTGAAGTGGATTTCGTGGGTTTTCCGAGTTGCGTGTTTATCATTGATTTGGTTAGGTTATTTCGCACCTGAAGTACAGAAAGGGTTATTTTAACCCTTTTTCATTTCTTACACGGCGTTATGTCGCACTTAATTGTACTATGTCTTGTATATTTATTGAGTTTCATTTTTTAAGGATAGTATGACGTTATAATAAGATCCTCATAGCTTCTTTATTTTTTTGTTCATTACGGTATATTTATGAGTACTTTGGGGGTCATTCGACCCTAGGCTCTCTTTCCCGTATTTAATTCGAAATTTATCTTTTTAAATGGTAATTTATTACCTTATGATGAAATATTTAAAAAGTTTGGTTGGCGAACGGTTATAGCACAGGGTGATTCGCTGCGGGGACTTGTCAGACCCTCGAAGGGGACTTGTCAGACCCAGATTTCACATGAGGGTTTGGAAACCGCACAGAAGCTCCGATTCTAAATCCTCATGCACCACATGCCAGGAATTGCAATTTTAAATTATAGTCCTTAGTCCTTTGAAAAAACCTGTATTATTGCAATGTACAATAATGAATAAAAGATATTCTGGATACTGCTTACATATTATGCCAATTAAAAACAGCGAAATTCCTTCGCAAAGCAATGGATTTCTAAGTAGTCA
Source organism: Ceriagrion tenellum (assembly GCA_963169105.1). Taxonomy (NCBI): domain Eukaryota; kingdom Metazoa; phylum Arthropoda; class Insecta; order Odonata; family Coenagrionidae; genus Ceriagrion; species Ceriagrion tenellum. The sequence continues at coordinate 16,634,284 of OY720638.1, forward strand.
TATTGACTTCTGTCAGTAGTGAGAGGAATGCCGTGAAGTCTGGTACATCTACTTTTAATTCATTGGTGTGGATGTTACGCTGTGGAAGTTTGGAGGGATTGTAATTGTTTTAGGTTTTCCTTTGTGTTGATAGCCTTTTTTCTTACAGTTAGGCTGTACATTCTAAGATAGGTTGTTTTTTTGGATTGGAGTTATGGTTAGGCTAAAAACGAGTCCCATCATCTACATACTACCCTGCAATCCCTCGCATGAGCGTGTGGCAGTGGGTATTAGGTCACCAGCTGTGTAAGGATGTAAGGTCATGGTAGGTGAAACGGTGACCTGTATTATGGGAGTGTATTAAATGGAGCTCAGTTTTTATTGTGTTTGCTTATTGTTCACGAAAAGTACGGGTTTTTGTACTTATCTGTTTGGCAATGTTAATCTCTTATTTTATCACTTCTGTCAGACCTAAAGATTTAGCTAGGCGTCATTCTCTGTGTCGCTCTGAATCACACCAGTTCTGAATTTCTCAAGTAATCTAAGCCTAGCCTGTAGCCTCCGAGTATCAAGGGGCTACCACTTTAAACCCTCCAAGTTGTGAGACACTGTATGTTCACTCAAAGCAGTTTTTAACAAAGCGTGCTGCTTTTCTTTGTATTTTGTTAATATTTTTGGTTAAAATTTTATAACCTGGATCCCAAATGCTCGCGTCATATTCGAGGTGTGGCGAAACCAGAACGAGGTAGCATCTCTCTTTTACTTTTTCATCCGAAGACCTTTCTATTATACGCTTAACAAAACCTAGTTACTATAATGCTGTGCCGCAGATATTTTGTTTGCGTGTCCTCCACGATATATCAGAAGTTAAGGTAATTTTAAGATAATTTACTGTATATAAAGATTTTATTTACCCCTCCCACAGTATAGGATTGTTTCTAAAAGCGTTCTTAAGTATTTTCTTTGCCAAAGTAATCTTAGACTAACGCAATGTTTTTTATAAAGAAATATGTGTATCCGAGGCCAAAAATGTCGATACTCTGGTTCTTTTCAAGTGATAGATGTACGAAAAACTGGTTAAAATATTCGCTTTAATGAATGTTCCGTAATTTAGAGACCACTAATTCAAAGATAAAATCGGACGCAATAAAATAGAAATATAATTTTTGGCATGTTTCGGTCTACCTCTCACTGTTCTGGGTTTATTTTTTCATAACTTAACTGGAACCCGTGCAATATATGACCGTAAATAATTTGAAAAACATCATGAATATTTTTAATATGGGACATTCTTTTATTAAATGCACTAGATATGGAGTTTAAAATTTTAATAATGATTCCATAGGAGACATTTGTTTTGTTCATTGTGCCCACCTTTTCCTTGATATTTTATTCTTCTCAATTCAATACTCGAAAGACACACAGAAGTCAATTGTATGTCCAAATACCTGCATCCATCAAGTTAGGCAACAAATTATACGTACCTTAATGTGTGGGTTGCCTACTACAATGGATGGTTGGTTAACAAAGGGCCCGCTTGGGGCCTTAGGGGTCCTAACACCTTTAATAATTGGTTTATGGCTGTTTCAGTGCACTCCAATACACGAGTGTGAAATTTCAAACCTATCCGTCGTACGATTTCCCCGTGAAAAGCGGACAAAAAGCGTAACAGGAAGGAAAATAATATTGTTTTATTAACATGGAAGAGTAGTGGAAAATTAATCGGCAGGAAATACTTAATTTCTCCCATTTAATCCAATTTTAAAACGAAATTGTGACTATATTCAAAATATGGAGATTTTCTCAAAATCACTTATTGTTTTCCGACTCACTGATTAGGAACGTTCTCAGTAAATTTCAGCCCTCCGGCTTGTTTCTAAGTGCCCTAGAAATTTATATCAAGATACCTGAAGTATTTACGTATCGTATCACGTGTCATGAGATGGTATCACTCCTCAATAAGCGAACATGTATACTGCGGGCGCTATGATGAATATTCATTGCGTACGGACAGTGAATAAGTTCCATTTCAAAACTAAAAATATCATGCGACTAGCTCAATCTACCGAAACACACCTTACTGATCGCCCCTTTCCTCTCACGAATGCCCACGCTCGTCCTTCAATATCCTATGACATGGCGTCCTCTGCCCCCCCTCTTCGCTGCGTATCTATCAGCATGCACATTTACTCGGAGAATTTCTACCCGCTTTTTTCCCGCGGCTCCACGGACGGAAATATTTGGAGAGAATTCCTCATCGGCTGACTATTGATAAAGTGCGCGCCGTGTTGCAAATTTACATTTTCTTTGAAGATCGGTTTGGTGGGGTGGCCAAGTGACTTTCCATTCCGGAAGCCTGGGTTGAAATCCCGGCGAGGCGGAGAGTTTTCGGTGAAATCTGCATCTTCTTGGGCGTTACAGCCTAGTATTAAGACCAGTCATTTCACCTCCGTAGTTCCTGAGCGAAATCATTAACTGATCCCAATATTTCTTAAAATCAATCTGCCGGAGTTGTATTCTCAGTTTTGTCCATTTTGCCGAATGTACCAAAAATAGGGACTAAGAATATGCTGAAAAGAGGGAATATAACTTAGGGGCTTCTTTTCTCTAGTATGCTCCTCCATTAAACTGATTAATTCTTTCAATCCCCAGCCAGATAATTTCTAAAAATATTACTACCGCAATTATACCGGCTACCCCATATTTTGCACCGTAGTCACAGGTTGAACCTCGGTAAGTGTTCGTCTAATGCACTCATAGACGGTTGAAGTATTGCACGCGCGACGTCTGATGGACGCCAAATAATATTATTTTATTTGCATGCGCCATGTTTTATTACTCAGGAATCTCAACCTTCATGTCTATAAATATTTTTACCTGTGTATGAGAGTTATGTTTTTCTGTTTTGTCTCATCATCGGATTGAATATAATTTTTTTTTATTTTTAGAGTCTGATGGACGCCACGTGACTGCGCGTTATATTGGGATCCTTATTTATTTTAGCGATTTGCATTGAAAATATTTTCAGCATGTTTCACTCTTCTTTGTTAATATCTATTAGCAATTATTTGTTGTGAAAACGAATTCCATTCCTGTTCCGTTCATACTATTGATGTAATATGAGTTTTACCAACACATTCATTTGATTCTCACATATTCCGCTGGAACTTCAGCAAATGCTTTAATTGTATCCAAAGCATATACATTCTTTTTTCCATGGAAATTTTTGCTACTTCAGTGACTGAGAAGTAATTTTGTATTAAATTTGTATTTTCTTCATCATTCTCAGCTGTGCATCAAACCTTTTTCTTTCCTAGCTGACACCTAAATAAATAGTTTCTGTATAAATGACTGAGAAATGTTCTACTTACGGTAAATACTGTAATTCCAATTTGGTATGAGAAAGTATTGTTCAATTTCTCTCGAACACAATACACTCTTGAATGTTTTCCTGGTCAAATTTTTCTCTTACAAAGTTGACGCCACTTATTATATTCACCAGAGGATCTCAATAATGATATTTTGTGTTCCATTTAGTAAAAAAAGTAGTAAAATTGGATGTCCTCAATTAAGTACGACCGACGTCATTGGCTTCCACACCTCAGTCAACTCACTAAGTCTCTCGACATTTCCGTGGATCAGGCATCGCAATCAGGCAGTTGTAGAGCAAAGAGGATCAGTCTATAGCGGATGAGGTACATTGATGCGGTGCGGGATGTTTTGGGATGTACGAAGATGAGCAAAATTATTTGATATGATAAAAGCACTGCGGCTTCCAGTGGTATAAAAATGCAGAATAGCGGACATTTTTCAATAGCACAACTTTCATAACCATGAGTAAGCAATATTAATTAAAAATTAAATTATGATATTTTTATTTGATACATCTAATTTATCAAATTGTTATGTATTTATATTAATTTCATCCTTTCAGTCACGCAGTGCTTGAGGTATCTCTAGATTAAGCAATTAAAAGAAAGATATTTTACAACCCTTACATGACGCCATTCTTTCTATATCCAATTGTGACAATGAAAGTGTTTACACTTCATATTTTGAATTTGTGTTACATATTGTTTTTCGGTTAACTCTTTTTAATTATGTTTTAATTACATCATAAATTTTTACAATTTTAGCTGTTAGTATCTACTTTACGCATGGGTACCTGGTGATGTGTAGATAAAAAATATAACTACAATGATTTAGATAAGGATCATCACCTAGTACAGAGAATTTTATTGAAATCAGCCAATTGAGAGGTATCGCATGCAACTGACGGTGATGAAAGTGATGGAAATCTTATTGGCAGCTTCAAGTTGTCAATATTCACTATGATTTTGATTAAAGTCCGGAATAAACCAATCAATACAGCTCGCTCATCAAAACGATTCCAAATATGAAATGAGAACAAAGAAATTCATTGAAATTCCACTGCCCAAATGATTGTTATGCTTATTGACAAAAAATTGAATTGCTTAGCATAAATGTAACAATCACAGCAATTTTATTTCCTTTAGTCACTCTGAAATTTTTCATTCACTGTGAAAATTTAATCATGTTGAACGAATTTCGCAAGAAAAATAAATACATGCCAATATAATATGCATCAACTTTTGTATTTACACGAAACCCTAAATTAAAATTATGCACGACCCTGTACCCCATACAAAACGTGTAACTTTACATTAAATGAAGGATATAGATTTTAAAATAATCTGTCTAGTACTCTGCATTAGGAATAACTACTACTAAATGTCGTCTGAAAGACACCGTGAGACCAATTGCGTTTCAAAATGAGACGCAACTAACGAAGGCTTAAGGGGTTTCACAGTGGATCGACACAAATTTGACCGCAGAATTGGCTTATTAAAAATCACAAAAAAATCCGCACACACAGACATAAACAGGGATTCGAAGAAAAAAAGAAATTAATAAACCTGTTGACACGTCTTCCTGTGAACGAATACATCCACAATCAATTTCGAATAGTTACTTATTTCCAATCATTAGAGACAACGACCTGGAAATATCTAACCATAAAAATTACTTGGGTCGAGCAATATGCTACTGTGGAAATCAAGGCTAACTTTGTTCCAATTTACCACAAAATAAAAAATGCTATCAGTAAGAAAAGCAGCTTTTTTATTCATATTCATGACAAACTTGGAAAACATGGCTATCCAATCCTCATTAATCTATATCGCTTTCTGAATAAAAAAGTAATTGTATATGACGTCAAATTCTGGAAAATTCTAATACCTAAAATATTTTGTGTACACTTGAGGAAAGCCGAATGAAAATCTTATCACGAGAAAATTAAATGGATCATCATTATCCAATGCATTAAGTTTCAGTTTTGGGCCATGAGAAATAATTAATAGGCGATTAGCATTGATATTAGTAATATTAATTTGTATTGACTGGAAAAAATCGAGAAGAGGAAAATGGTTAATCATGTTGATTTTCAGACTCCATGATTCCCTATTGAAACCTCTACAGAAATTAACGTAAATGAGGGCAATAAAACAAGTGAAATTGACGGGACACTCCCCCACACAATCACAAAGTAAAAATGCTTGCGGCATTTGATACTATCACTTTCTATGTACCACCCATTCACTATTCCCCTCTCTGCCTATGCCTCCTTATGGGAGCAGATCACCATCATTTTTTACCTGCAATGGTTACGGCCTGACCGTCGAAATGGCCTTTATAGACATGTAAGGGTCTCCTTTACTTGCATCATTGTTTTTCGTCGTTCATTATTGATTGTTTTCTTCCTTCTATACAGGTGTTCGCGGCGTAAACATGCCCTCCATTAACGTGCCTATTTTGATGTACTCTCCGTACGCATATCATTAGTTGTTCAACGTTTTGGTTGATTTTGTGGGACATTGGTATCCGAAATAAAGACTTGCGCCGCATATTCGCAGATGTCCTTGGGTAACCTCAAGCAGTCAAGTACATTCATGGCAGTCGTGTGCTATAAATCGTTGCGAAGACCCATATAGATAGAGTTACGGGGTTATCAAACCGATCAACCCTGAAGTTTGTGAATCATTGTTGTAGTATTAATTATTTTGTAAATGAACGCAAGATATATTATTTACTATTGATATCCATTACATTATCTCTGTTACTTAATCTTATTGATGAGGAAACTACAACGAACGCCTAGCACCCTATGTCCCGCTACATCGTGGGTGTAACTACGAGTGTCGCTCGTGCGGAAACTTGGGAGGATTCATCAGTGGCAGAAATCCAAAACTTCCAGAATGATGCCGTGACAACCATCCCATTTGAGACGTGAGAGGCCGTGCCAACATTTTTAGTGATCATTTCCCGAGGTGATCCACAGCGACACGGGAGCGAATGGCAAATCCCTCGGCGAAGATGACACCCCTAGTAGGTGACCGTCGCATTTGAATGGGAAGGAGGTGTCCGTGCAGACTGACAGGAGGAAACCGAGCATTCGTCGCCGTGTGGCCACAATCAAATTGTCGCGATGCTTCCACATCTAGGGCTCGAATTTGACGCACTGGTTGCATTAGGCCTCGCCATTAGCGGAAATGAATGCAGATAGATTAATGATCTAATTTGGTGATATATGGAAGCCACAGTCCCCCCATGACCTGTCACGAGGGATACAAACAATGCTTATAGATCCTTGAATATGAACAAAAATTACTAAGGCAACGAAAATGATCAACGAGTATAGGGCAAGAATTAAGATAAACAGTATGAACTTCGTCCTTGGAAATATTTGTACTTCGCTTCGAGTTCGCACTTTCAACTTCAAACTGTCAGTCGAAGTATTTTCTATCAGAAAAGATATAAATTTACGTTGGTAATAAACACGATCTTAAGGTTGTGTTTCATGGTTTACATAATAGCAACCAACTTGTGAAAGAAGAAAACTATAGTGGGGATAATTTAAGGATTTAGGCTACATCCTCGACGAAATAAGCCCTCCTGAGGAAAACGCCATCATTGGACGGGGATCGAGAAAGTCCTATCAATTCAATTCACTGAAGTTATACGCTTCTGTATATTTTTCAAGTTCAACGCAATAGGATTGACAATATCCAAAGTAAAAATATTGATACCTCTGCGGAAAAACGTGTACGTAATACGGATGGAAGGAAAATGTAAAGCAATATGATATGGCCATAACTTTTTTAGTTAATATGACTGTTTTGTTGTTAATATGATTATTTCTGTGTATCGGCAAGACGGGGATATCATGAAGAATGCTCTGCACCAAAAATAACTTTAATCAGGGACAGGCAGTCAAGGGACCATTATAAGTTGGAAATAATAAGCAATATTACTCCGAGCAGTAATGCGTGAATGGCAATGTAGTGGATTGCGTACCCACTTAATATTACTGATTCTGCGGGTTCCTATCTCCTTGATGTCTTTCATTTTTTTAAGTCACAACCTTTTCCTTGAAACAGATAATCTGTAATACATACTTGAATATTTTTGAAGAGCATTACCTATCTAAATCTCTAGAAAATCTCTAGTTTTGGACATTTTTACGATAAACTGTGTCTTAGCGTATCTTGACGAATCATTCGGGATACCTCGTCTGACGCTCGATATAGAACATAAATACGCTTTCCCTTAAATTACTTTAATAATGAGTTGCAAATTTCCGAAGACATCCCACATCTACTACCTACTACTATGACTCAAATATCTTGCAATAAACCGAAAATCCGGCTTTACTTGCGCGGCTGTTGAAATATATCGCTCTTTCTTGACCCTATATGATATTAATGTAATTATTTCCGCATTGAAGACGAATATTTTGAGCTCGACACTTCGATTCAGTCATGATACCCGCCCGAAACCTCACAAACTGGCCAAAACATGGAGCTAAACCTTCCCTCATCTTGCGATCGGTAAGAATTTTCTCCTCAGAATGGGATCATCGAATGTGTTCTAACAGCTGAGGGTACCTATGGCTTGTCCGAATATAGTGTTTCCCTTAGAAACAAAATCAACCACCAATAATTTGCTGCACGTGAAGTTAGAGGGGAAGATCCATCGGAATGACTATTTGGACAATGGAGGAGGGTCGGAGAGAAAGCCAGTTCAGTATCAGCCTTATTCAGCAAAATGTAACAAAGAGTCCACAGTTTTTCGGCCCATTTTGTTGGCATTATTGCTCTTGATGTTCTCACTGTGTTGCACTGTTTTAGAGTTCCGATACCGAATACCCACCTATGCCTGAAATTTTATTCCGTACCTGGGGATAGGAATGCAACACTGCAGCTCTAACTACGACCTGGTCCACTGACTTAATGTGATTTAGTTTCCAATCTCAGTATTGAACAGTAAATTGTCGTAGATTGACCTGGAGGGTTGATCTCGCTGGACATGAGTTACTAAAATGATCGTTGTCATTAACCCATCCAGTGCCTGATGAATTCTAAGGCTATGGCTTGTGCAGAAATCATGGAGCCTTAGTCTCTATGAGGCTCAGGCAGAAATAGCGGAAGTTGATAAATTTTTCTGCATGGGAAGCAGGAACACAAGTGATTACAGAAACAAAATGGATGATGACTGGAATAGTACCAGAAATAATGGCATTCTTCATACATAGCGATAGTCTTCACTCATTGCATACAATATAAACATGAAAACAAAATCATTCACATGGGGTATGCTATTAAAAAGCGATAGATTTAGGATAATAACAACGGCAGAACAAAGAATAAAGACATGGGAATGGAATACGTTGTGATAGAAGAATATTTGATTGTGTGATTTAATGCATGTTGAGAATGTCACCGGTGAAGAGTTTCTACAGAAGTTGGACAGAGAAAAGATGCACGGTGGAAACTCTGATCAGAAAGGACATGCTTATTGGATACATTTTGTCACGCATCTTGAAATGTTTATCTGCTGGGAGCGTTGAATAAGAAGCTGTATCAGACCAATCATCAGAATAATGACTGTTGCTGACGATTTAGATGCCATAAATTTATTCTCTTTACCGAGATTATTTCTGGGTGAATTGTTCATATGTCATGGAGACATAATTTAACTTGTTATATATGAGTTCATTGGTCCTCTTGCATAGGCTGAGACCTCGCGCTTAAATTTTTACACTCATTGGGGTAGAAATGTTTTTAAAATGCTCCGCTCCGAATCACCCGGAGTGCCTCTTTCTGGATCATCCTAATCGAGAGCGAAGCGATGGACGTGTTGTTTGCCCTGCGGTAATTTTTAGAGTGACTTTCAGAAAAAAACGTCAATGGGGTTTAATTGAAAACGACCCCGTAAAGTGGAGCGTTCTAATCCGAGATGAGCTGTGACCATCGTCCAGTGTGGCGCGGGCCCCATCTCACTTGTTTGGTGCCCACGATGCGATGAGCATTTAACACCCTATTTGACTGACGCAGATGCGTGAGGCCGGTTCCCCAAACATTCATTGCGGTTACCTTACCACGTATTCATGATTGAAAAATGTACTATAACCAATTGAAAATGTACAAAACTTACATTTGTAAACGTATCCGACGTGGATGATATGCTATAGACGCTGCGACTGGAGCCCGTGAAATGTAATTCAGCTGATTTTCTGATTATCTGGGGAGGTAGCCGACATCAGAAGTCATTGGCATTAATAAAGATCGGTGGATAGGTTGAGGCGAGTACGAAGGGTGGAGGCAAAGCTGGAATAAGAGTTCAGCCGCTCTCAACCAAACAAATCAAGTGATGGTCCCAACATAGGGAACAACCTTACGTCCGCTCCGACGGACGGACGATAGGTCGCCGGTATGTACTCTCCAATTAGCACCTAAGTCCCGATCGGAATTTCTGAAAAAACTGTCCGCCACAGTCGGGATTTGAACGTGTACACTAGAGTTGGGAAGCCAGTACTGTAGCAATCACTCATGGAATTTAATGCTAGTTCATTGAGCGTTACTCTCTAACTCGGTACTATACTCCGCTCATTATTATGGCGCAGTGAGCACTTATACCTACAAATAATAGAGCACCGGCTTGCTCAGGCCTAAAAGTGAGGCAGAATTGACGTTGTTGCGATGCCATATGGACAAGTTGCCGCCAACGCGTTTTCAATGGATGTTTTTCGGTGTGGAGTTGACTCGATGAAATTCCTTGTTAGGTGAAAATTATTGCACGAGTGATCATTCAATCCAGAAAGAAATACGTTATCCTTTATATAACAAAGAAATGGTTCTATACGATATGATGATAAGGTACTTGAATCGATGTATACCTATACACACGGGAATAAATTTGATTCGAAGAACTATTCTAACTAGACTATAACGTACCCGATCATGCGTGTAAGTTGTACATTTACAATTACGTTAAAGACGTAATCAGGATCCGTCTCGTTGGTCATAACGAGTCTTCTAGTTTCACCGTAATTGGTTATCATCTCTCTCCCGGATCGGACAAGAATAAAAACGTTTGGAGAATATTTCATTCCTTACAATTAAGGATGTTCACTCAAAAGATGAAAATTACCTGGAAGTGAAGACGCCTCAACATTTTGTGATGATTGAGAACACAGTGTCTTATTTTGCTGCTGAATAATTTTCTTCAACGCACAAATTTTTATCTATTTTCTTTGCTTATTCACAAATAAAGTCAGCTAATGCATCTATATTTTGAAAATTGCAACACCAATCGCGATGAACCTGGACGCCAAACATGCTGTGGAATAAATGTCATTGGAAGACTTGCCGTTACTGCTTTTGAGAGTGCAAAGAGAAGATAAGCCAATGGAAATCACGCGAGATCGATTAATGATAGTCAAAGGCTTGACAAGTAATCGTAGAACTAATTTGGAAAACGTATTTGGAAATTAGCAATGTTACGAGTTAAAATCCTAGTTTCACCTAATGCACTTTTCATCATAATATGAAATCTGCGCCGTCATGGTGGCAACAATACGCCAAGTATGATGAACTACGTTGTGTTTTCTAGAGAGTTATTTTATTTGTAATGACTAACTTAGGCTTTTACGCCATTATAAAAGTACAATAAATTATATTTTACCTGATAAAAGCTTTACAACCGAAACCGGCCGTCCAATGCAAAATTAATCTCTGGAAAATACGATTTTTTGTTCGTTCATGTTATGGAAATATTTCACAAAATTCAACTTTCATCTTATGATTATATAGGCTTAGTTACTTATCGCAACTCTAAACATTACTTAATGTACCATAATGGGATATGGTTTATTTATTTGGCAATGAGTGAAATTTAAGGTACACAAAGTTTTCACAATAATGTTCTATGAACAAACTTGGAGTTTTCAGCCTCGTGATTCGCTTTCCTTGTCGCCATTAAGTGGCATCAAATTAGTTTTCTTATTGGCCACATTTCTAAGTGCCAACTTCGCTGCTATAATGGACGAAGTACGCGGTTTCATATTCCTCGGCAGCTCATTTCTATCGATTCAATTAATTTCAAGTGCTTTTTGCTCTTGTAATGTACGTTTTTGCTCGTATTGTACCTCTCAAGATTCACTCACTTCATGAAATAGACTTTCACCTGTACCGAGAGTGTGACCCGGATTCCGCACGGAATGTTGGAGTCCAATAAAGCTATCCAGGCGACCTCTCCCACCGTGAATTTCATGCTCGGGTGGTTTAGTTAGTTCAAACACTCGGGTTTGATTCAGGTAGACAGAGTTCGTTATCCAGCCGAGGTGCGTGACATTTTAGCAGTGAAAAATCGCATATCCGTGTACATAGACTACCGCGAGCGTCATTGCCGCGGGAAAATGCGGGGCTTTGATTAATTGATGTGCATTAAAAATTATTACGTAAACGAGAAGTGAAGAAAATGTAAAAATTAAAATTTGTAAAACGGATCAGCTTCGATGAGAGAAAGTTTGATGCGGAAAGGACTGAAAAAATGACTCGATAATGATATTTGCATTTATGCTTTAGTTTCACTTGTCCAATACGTGGAAACTGACAAGATATTTATGTTTTTATCTATTTTTCCTACCTTCCTTTTTGATTATTTCAAGTGCCCCCTGCATAAAATGTGACTTTCATTTGTCTCTCGGTCCTTATATATTGCTACCTTCGGAAAAGCTCTTGGATTGTTTCTTTCCCAATGCTGAAGATGTGTCAGTCGTAAATATGTAGGAGTCCACAGCGTAGCGTAAACACTGGCACTCTTATCTCTAAAAAAGCGACATTCATCTTATAAATCGGTTTAAAAGTGGCGCGCGCTCACAGACAAAGCCACGGCATAGACATCACGGGATGTACATCCGTCGGATGAACTCCGAGCAATGGGTAAGAGAAGGTCTTTGGGGATGCCCCGTTTCCAGTCATTTTCCATAATCACAATGATTGGAGAGTCTCCAATCCCCTCGATAGGATATTTCCGTTCTCCCTTCCACACTCACTGACAACATATTAACGTTGACTTTATCAGCGTGGCTTACTCAATTTCAATTGCTCTTCTTCATGCCCCTCCCCTCCCCCCGTCTTCCTCGGTACACGCTTCATTAAACGGACGGATTTTCCGCATCCCGAAAAGGACAATTAAACTAAAGCGGCCTCTAAGGCTTAATGGATACCTTAATTAAGGCACTCATGCGGAGAGCGGCGAGCGTGGAGCGGGCCCCATGGCTTCATCAGTGTGCTGCGGAGAGCTGGCTCCATGGAGTGGGGTGCCTTGGGTCGAACGCTTCATTGGGAAAGAAACAGCCCTCTGATTGGCGTCATTCGTGCAAGTTGACTGGGCAATGTGAAAAAATGCGTTAGGCTGAGCCGTTCCGGAAAGAAAGTTAGAATTTCGCATATTTGTCGCGGTGGGAGCAGTCTCAAACGCACGGACGAAGGCGTAAATCCGTCGAGGCCACGCGCGCCACCGGTTCATTTATCCTCGACGGTTTGCGAGCATTATCGAAGATAAATGAATCGATTAGTCTTCTGTGTGTAGACATTGACATTTGTTGAACTTGATGGGAAAGCTGGAAAAAAAGGTAGATTAGCCATTTGTCCTTCCCATTCCCTCAAACATTCCTAACAAGGCTAATTTCCTTCCCATGTCCCAGAGCACCGTAATTCCCCCACTATCAATAATTTTGGCTTGATATTCTTCGTCAATGGCCTTGGGCTAAATAGCAAAGCCAGACAAAATCCTAGTTGTAGACTGGAATGTGGATCTTGGATCTTGGACCTTGTCAAGGGTAGACATAAACATTTGCGGAACTTGAAGGGACATGTGGACAAATAAATGGGTGAGCTGGTAGTGGAATATATCTGTGGAGAAGTGGGTAGGGAGATGTACAGGTGGATTGATTGGTGGAAATTTGATCTAGCAAATGGTATGTAGATAGGTAGGGCACATAGTCTGATGGATGGATGGATACAGGGATGTATGTATTGTAGGATAGGAGTAAAAAATCATGGCTGGAGAGAGAGCGGTAGTTGGATGAATTGATTGGCTAAGAGATGGGTCTTTTGGGAGATAATCGAAGAGATGCACTGATTGATAAATTGAGACAGAAGGATTAGCAAATAGAGTGTAATGCAGAGTAGTTGATGGATACATTTTTTGGCGAAATTGATACGGATTTATAGACGGAACCCACTCCCACCCAACTTAGTTTTACTTATCGGAACATTTTCAGCTTGTTTTATTTAGCATGCCGCGAAACTCTTTTAAGTAATTAGCCTCCATTAGAGCTGCCCAGCAAAGAGTTAATGTCGGGTCAGTAGAAAAAACGTGATGGAAGGGTCGTCTCACTCTGCCTAAAATTTTGAAAGAGTGCCCGGGTGTGTGAGGAAGACTGTGGTGTATTCTCATTTCATTCTGACGTGCGAGAAGAGAGAAAGGCCTCTGGAAACGTTCCAGTATCACACGTTAAGCGTGGCAGGCGTGCCTTGAAAAAGGTTAATTATCAGTTCAGGCAGGTGACAGATAAAGTTCTTAACGTCCGCTAGGGTGACGCGTTCTAGAATGTTCAGAGCGGCTACGAGGAACTTGTGTGAAACCTTTCGGCCCTTGAATGCGCAGTACTTCAGCAAGTGGTTGGAAGGTTGCTGTTGGAATGGTATCGTATAGGAGAAACTCGGCCTTTTCAAGAACCTACAATCATAATATCCGCTTACTTCATCATGCGGTGCCAGTTTGTCCAAATAGAATTCAAAGTTTTTTGAAGAAGATATTACTTTGAAGTTAGCCTGTCCACAGGTAGTGTAGCTAATTTGTTGATCTTGCACCCAAATATTTGTTTTTCAATCTGCAACGCGGTACCTTCATCACATTTCGCATAATCCCTGCATGACTCTTGTATCTCATTTACGTAGTCGTAGTTTACATCAATATAAATAGCTCGTGTAGTATTGGTAGCATACCGATAATGTTGTGTATGCTGGTGAAAGTTACTGGTGCATAAAATTGCGAGTTGGTGATGACTCACCCGTTGCCACACACCCCTGAGGTGGCTTTTTGGGTTATATGTGGGTGTAGAATGAGCAATCTACATCTAAATCTACGACATACCGTGCAAGCCACCACTCGGTATGTGGCACGGGGTGATTCCACGCCAGGCATGAAGCCGTCATCCTAGCTTAAATCCGAACCGTGCACGTTCCCCCGGAATGCCAGGCGCAGGCCAAAAGCAGTCAGGATTACAATATGCGGTCAGACCAGAAACTAGGAGAGTGCTACATGGGCGAAAATGCTACCATGCAGTACACTACTTAAGATACGACTACTGGATATAAATACTGCGACAGATAATAGTTCTACAAGATACTATATATTGCAGGAGCTATTTCATGCCGGATATTGTATGCGAGGTTAGTAACTAATAATGATGCTAGGATATTTAGCACTAGTGAATAACCTATTTTACTTAGGGTGTAAGTATCCTAGAACTGATCTATCGCAACTATTATGGTCCCTTATTGTACGTGGAAAAATGAAATTTTAAATCTATCGGTTGCAGTCCATTTCCTTAATCCAATGCCGGTGATCGTTTCAACCATAATAGTTAGACTAGCAGAATGTGTGGAATGTCCGACAAAATATAGTCTACATCAAACTTTCATAAATGATTGAATCTATATTTTCCCCTTCGATCGGATCGAGGTCCCCGCCCAAATTCCCTCAACAATTTAGTAATCCTGCTATGTTTGTCGTAATTTTTTTAAACTAATCTAGCTGCCCTCCGCTGTATTCAATCTATATCTGAAACAAGTCCTACTTGGTAAGGGTCTCATATACTAGCGGTGTACAATGAAAACGTTTCAGGTCAAAAAACAGGTTTCTGAGGTTGGCTGGATTTTATTACTTCCTCACTAGCAATGCAAAATATGGCGGCAGTTGCCAGCTCGAAAAGTCAAGGAGGGAAAGGGGCGCGTGAAATCGGTTGGAAGAGGAATGGAGTGGAAAGGAGATCGCCAATGCTGTTAACATAATTGCACCTGATTGAGCGTGACGGGATTTGCGGCGCGTTCTGTGACTATGTTTTCAATAAAAGCAACGCTGCTACCGAATACGGTAGTGGTGTTCGCAATACACCGGAGAAGCCTCTCTAAAACGTTGAAGTCAGTACAGTAGTTTTCTGGTTGATGCGATTTACCGATTAAACATTTTGTAGTAAGCCACAAAGGTTTTCGGTGCTTGACAACCCTTGGAGGTTGAAAGCAGAGGCGTCCTTACTTCCCCATGTGGAGCATATAAAATAGTATGGAATGGAGGCTTACACAGAAAAGGGCCGTCTACGCAACTGCCATAACGTTCTGCCTAACCAATACTCAAGGATCTCAGTTTAATACAAAAAATAACTTGTTGTTCACTGTGTTAGGGAATGCTAGACTTCTAGTTGCTAATGAAGTTAGTTAGGAGAGCTTGACTCATAGTTGCTAATGACTTAAAAAAAAAGCATGCTTTATAATCGCACGGGTGACCTTCAGCGAACTTTCCCTTTTCGGAGGACAGCCGAAGCCTGTTAAAATTTTGAAGCCGGCAGCCGTAAGCATCTAGCCACAGTCAAAGCATGTAGCAAGATACTCGGCAGACTTGATGAACGGGCTCGGGCACGACCACCGAGAGACAAGGCCTGAGCTCTCATTCCTTTCCCTCGGTGGTCGTGGCTCGGGTGCTTCCTATGCGTCATCATCGCGTCACATGCAAGCAATTTCAGGCCCAGCTGACCAAGAAATGTTCGCCGAATCTCCAATTTTGCTTGGCGCGAGCGTACTTGAGCGTTACGCGGTATTGGCATAGAGGAAGCACCCAAGCCCGCTCGGCAACTCTACTGGGTTTCTTGCAATGTGCTTTGGCTGAGACTGGATGCTTTAGGCAACCGCCTTCGATGGTCGCACAGGCTTCGGCCGTCGTCGAAGTGGAGGAAGTTCGCTCAAGGTCAACCGCGTGCTGTTATTAGATGCTTTGTCTCAGCAGAGCAGCCATTTCGTCCATTGCAACAAATACGGCCACGACTCCTCTCTCAGTTAGCTCGCCGGTGCCCGAGCCAGATATGCTCAGGCTCGGTTCTGAATCCCTGACTCGTGGTGTAATCTGCAGCATTTGACTCTTTCACTGATCTCGTCCGTCGCAGCACCTCGAGGATCGAATTGTGATGGCTTTCATCCTTTCATCTACAAGCCTTCTTTTGATGCGTCACGGCCTGGTTTGAGTTGGTTCTCGAGTCTTCCCTCTGACTTTGGAGAGCGCCTCGACCCTCACCGTGATCTCGAGAAGATGACTCGGTGTTTAAATCGGTTGGCACAACTGCCGGGCAATTGAGAGATTCAGGATCAAATGCAAGTCAAGGCATTTTTTTCTCGGAAAAGTTCCTAGATCTGGCGCTATATCTTGCACTGTAGGCATGACTGCGTTCTATGATCTTCATTATTTTTCACGATCTTTGAACTTATGAATGTCAACGACCAATATGATGAAAAAATGCACGCCAGATGAACGTTAACCTTGACTTTGCGCGAGTTTTCAGTGCTTTGTGGCTATATTTGCGTTCATGGAACAAATTAGCGGGTAATCCAATGTATGTAACGGATAACATTGACGCAGGAATTGGAATATCGAACGAGTGAAAATATAACCACATATTGTACTTTTATTGACGTTGGTTTAGAGTTAGAAAAAAGCTTCTTGTCCCTTATTCGTGTTCATAGTGGGGGGAATGCATTAAGACAGGAATGGGTAATATTTCAATGAAATTCTCCTATCGACCATCAACGATTTTCTGAAAAACGAGTGCGATAAACATGAATGTGACTTGTTTTCGACACATTTTCCCTCTGTTCTCTAAAAGCCGATACAGATCACTAATTGTCTTGAAAAAGCACACAGTCCATTAGACGATTCCTTCGAAACTTTGTACTACTCTTGGTAGGAACCTTCCTTAGCCAATTTCTGTACGGAGGTTTGACGTTCAGTTATTAATATTGCTTCTTCAACATTACTGATATTAAAATTGTTCAATGATCAGATGAAAAGTAACACCTGTCCCAAAAGATGTTTGCGCGGGGAGGTTTGTTCCCTTAAAAAATCCTGAGAAAAAATTTTGTTACTATCTGCGCCTCTTAAAAATTGACAATTTGGATTGTTTTATATAATTTTATCGTTTGCCTCTAGCTACATTTCCATTGTGTGTGAGACGATTAGATATTTATCTTGACCGTGTGTTTGAATAGAAGCCCTTGTCGTTGATGACACTGTCTAGTGGCTTCAATTGCAATTTGCTTCTGGCTGGCAACTCTCAGGAAGTTCTTCTCAATTTGCTTTGGCCGTACAACTTAAAAGTAAGCGGTGTCGCTACTACTCGTATAACTTGTTCCTCTTTATCGTTACTTGATTTCATTTTTCATATCTGGATGCTCCTGTCACTCTGCGTGAAGTTATTAAGTCGGAATAATCCGATAACTATCATGACATTACCTGCTTTTCGATTAAAATCTCTATTTCCACTTTGGCGAGAGACCAGACTTTTCCTGATAAAAATATAATGTTTGCACCAAGTCTGCTAAAAATAGGACTCGGTTTGATGTCTATGAAGAGCAAAAATTTAAAATGGACCCTCTTAGCTTTCTTGTTTAGCTCTTATTCTCTTTTTCATATTGCTGTTAAATTGATTATATGTGATGTATCTAAAAGAGATTCTTAGAAAATGCGACCAATGGTTGACATTCACATGCTATTGGTTAATAAGAAGGACCTATGTGCTTGGAGAGTAACTCCTGGTACTAAGCACTTGGAGGTTGACAATGAATGAACAAAAAAGTTTTATCGACTGATAATTAATCAAGCTAAATGTACTAAAAATGAGAAGAGTTTGTTCAAGTGCTACAATAAATCTAGCGAAACATGGGATATCACCAATGAAAATAATACTTTTGAGTGCATTTCCCATTCTCCATGCACCCCATCCAGAAAATTTGGTAACCAATTTCCGTAATCATTTTAGCAACAATCCATTTCCCGACTCGCCTACAAATCAGCAACTTTTTCACAATATTACTAAGTACTCTGGCATTTCCTAATTTCTTTTTCCACGTTCCAAAAGTGAACACAAAATTATGATTAATCGATTTGGTGCTTAACTTCTGGCATTGATGAACAGCCTACGCTCATTACTAAGCTTCATTTTCACCTAACCAAGGAGCTACTTTTACGCATGATGAACGCGTATTTTGCCGAGAGTATCTTCGCCTCAGAATTTAAAATTTCCATAGTACATAATTTCATCATTCAAGAACAAGGCTAGCCTCTAGATCCTAATTTGTGTTTACTCACTGCTATTCAAACTCAGCTCTCCTAAATTTTCCAAAAAGGTGCTTGGCTCTTTTTCTTGAACCTTCAGTATTTTGCCTAATTTTCAACATGTCTTCCGATGAAATACATCCAATACACCTGCCATACGAATATATCAACCACATTTATAATGCTCTTGATAATGAATTTAACACTAGTGTCAAATTGTTTGCCTTTACTAAAGCATTTGGTTTTGCAACCACAATCTAGTATTTTTAATGGGCGAAGCTATTGCTAGAGGTCCACTATAAACTATTTGTCATCATATGTTAAAGGTGTAACTCAGCATATTTGGTTCGATATTAATGGTTCAAAATCTTCCCCAAAAGTGATTAATGAAGGTGCTTCTCAGGACTCCGTACGTGAGCCTTCGAGCTTTCTTACCTGCACTAATGATATAGCTGATAATCTAGTCAGTATATCTGACAGTCGCTGTCCAATTGCCGATGACATTTAAATAGTAATTTATTCTTCCTGCTCTCTGTATTTTCTAGAAACTCTCAAACTTGCTACTCAGTAACTTTATCTCTTGACCCTTAATAGATTTCTTAAAATCAATACTGAAATGTCACATACCATGTTCTTTGCCCATGAAATTCCCCTGTTAAAGTATTAAACTTTCCTTTGAAGGTAAAATTCTACCGCAGATTGAGGAGCTAAATTCTTTGCCATTTATGGACCAAATTCTTGGTATTTATTTAAAATCAAACTATTATTGGAATTCTCATGCTGCCATACTCTTGTAGAAATCCAATTGCCTGTGTTTTCTCATTCTGACCAAACGTTCCACTATTTATGTCGATGTTCTCCTTTCACTCTATTATGGTCTTAACTATTCACATGCTGTACCTCATGTACAATTTTGGAGTTCATCCTCTTAAGTAATACCACTATCTAATTTACAAAAAAAACTTTTACCCTTGATGGCCGAAGCCTAAGTCCTCCACTTTTCAGGGAATTCAGCGAGATGCTAGTTTCATATATTTTTGCGGCCACTGGGCTTGCTAAAAAAATCTAACCGATTCATAGGCTAATGCTCATGTACATAAGTGTAGAACTTAAAATATAACTAATATTCATATTTCATGAGCTCGTACTAGAGTCCGTCGGATGTAAGTGAAATAAGTCATATATTTTATTATTTCGAGTATGGTCAAGTGCAATAATAATTCTTCCCACGCACTGTTGTAGATAAATACAAAAATATAGCGAGGCATTGTGATATCCTGTAAATACACCTATCAGTTTATGTTCTTTCTCTCTTAACTTCACTTAAATCGATTAAATCCCTCATCAAGAACAACTTACTAACACTCCCTGTCACATGCCCTGGTGGTGGCTCGTGGGGTACCATGCAGTTATAGGCACAATCTTTTATTCACCAATAGGTCTGCAATACGGTCATTTACCGCGAATTTAGAGAACATGTGGACTTAGAGTTACTGTCAACGGACCTTAGCAACTTTCATTCGTGGTACCAGGAGTGGGGGCTAGAATTAATTCTTTGTAAATGCACCACAGTACACTTCTTGAGAAAGTTATCACACAAATGCCACATCTACACTCTCGGTGGAGTAATCATAAAGTGAAATATCTTGAAATTACCTTAACTTCAGGCGTAGCATAGGGAACACACATACAAAAAATATTCAACACAGCATAAAAGGAACTAGGATTTGTCAAGCATAATGTCTTAGGATGAAAAAGTGGAAGAGAGGTGCTAATTCGCTCTGGTTAGGCCACACCTCGAATACGCCGCGAGCATTTGGGACCCTGGGTAGAAAGGCTAATTTAAAAAGTAAGTTAGATGCACAAGGTAGCTGAGCGCTTCGTTATAGACTAGTACGAGCGAAAATATGGTGTGTTTCAGAGTGGCACATAGAATATCATTTTGATGCCACACTACATTTTTGGCCCAATAGATATGATAAAATGAGAGAGATACATTGCGGAACAGATAGATACATAAATTCGTTCTTTCCACGCACGGTAAGTGACCATAATAAACCCCTGAGTTCTCCTCAAAAACTCACAATAGACTTCACAATTTCACTTAAAAAAACTTCATTATTTACATTCTTACACGGCTGGTTCCCTAAAACCTCGTTCGCCACGCCCATTCGCAGAGTAGTATGTAGATGTAGATTAAAGTAACTTCAGTAAGAGTTGGCATTGGGTTGGATATTTGGGGAGGCGACCGACGGCTAAGGTCATTTGCGATTGGTAAGGCCATAGGTGATAGGTAAGGGAGGAAGGGTGGATAGAAACCCGGCGTCGGCATTAGCCTGCTCTTAACGAAAGGCGCCTAGGGGACCACGGCTTATCGTCTCATCTGACAGACGGAGTACTCTACTTGAAGTGCCCTCCATAAGACACTCAAGTAGGGATCGGGTTCCTCTGAAAACCATCCGCCTCTGCAGGGATTTGAATTGCAAGGTTATCGAAACCTAGTTCGGTAATACAATTTTGAATTGGATATTTGGGGAGGCGACTGACGGCTAACGTTATTTGCGCCATAGGGGAAAGGTAAGGGAGGAAGGGTGGATAGAAACCCGGCGTCGGCATTAGCCTGCTCTTATCAAAAGGCGCCAAGGGGCCCGCGGTTTATCGTCTCATCCGGCAGACGGAGTACTGTACCTCTATAAGACACTAAAGTAGGGGTCGGATTTCCTCTGAAAAACATCCTCCTCTGCAGGGATTTGAACCCTGGCCGCCCGTGTGGTAGGCGAGTACTCTAGCCATTACACCAACCTGATCCCCATAGGAGTCGGCGTGGTGTCAGTGATGCTGGGGAAGTCTTTTCATCTCAGCTGATCACCGTGCGATCGGATAAGTTGACTTAGGGGGGGATGTCGATCCGAAGAGCTTCAATACGTGAGGTACATCATTTGGCGTTCGGCAATTGCCTCTCCCTCACTTGGCAGATATGTGGAGGCTTGAGTGGGGAAAAATAAAATATTTTTTTGAAATATCATTATTTTCGCTTTCGAAAGCTCAAGTAAAAACGAGATATTTGGATATCTCACCGAGGATAAGTCGCTTGAACGCTGACGACGTATCGAAGGATTACTTCCAGAGGGTGATGAAGGCCACGATAAATCGTCTGAAGATGGAGGCGCATTCGACGTTCAATACATTGAAAATGGAAGCCCACGCTCGGCGGGTTGGCTTGGAATTCCTTGGGTACGTATATTATTAAGCTCTTCTCTGGCGAACGAGTGTCATGAAGAATGACAAGAAAGGCTAAAGCCATGATGGGCTAGAAAAACCAGATACTTTAGGGAGAAATTACCATAAGTTTAGAATATATTCAAGGAAACATAAGGGTATATTTTCTTTTTTAAACTTGGGAAAAGAGGAATAGAATACCTTACTTGAAGGAGTTCATTGCCCTTTCCCCACAGGCCATCATATATTCAGAAAGTGACTTCGGGAAAGGAAATTTGAGTACTTTTCTCATTTTATTACCTCTAGGCAGCAACCTTCTATAATGTTATATGACAATTAATGAATAAATATTAAATGTCAATGCTTTTCATTGGAAAGACCTGGGTGGCCGCTGATTAAAGCAGATAAGGAAGTGCAAGGTAGATGGGAATGGACAAGAACCTGATGGGAAAAATTAGAAGCAGGCGAAAAATGTGGTCTAAGGATCTATTGAGAGGTAATGACATGCTAAAGGGAAACGATTGTTGGGCAAGGTGACGTAGGGAAGAACGTTGAGCAAGCGCAGGAGAGTTTGGAAGAGAATAAAGATTTTGAACGGAATGAGGGGAGGCAAAAGGGATGAAGAAAGTAAAAGAAATTTGGAACACTTGAGGAAATGTGCAGTATTGTTAGGAGTATGTCCTAAGAAGACCCTTCACTTTCGAGAAATATGTGATCCCTATATTAATTTGGTAGAATAACTTTCTTTTTAAACCCATGATCATAGAGTGAACATACTTTGCAAGATTTTCGCGCAAGATTTTGCAAGATGTAATTACGAAGCCAGTGTCGTATAAAACTCTTGTGGCAAACATGCAGGCAAGAACATTCATTTCAAATACCAAAGAGTCCTCCCCAAATACCAAAATTTCTCATTGTTGAAGGAAGAGTGTTTTATTTTTTTTATTTTAGTTTGAGCGATATAGTTCCCAAGTCATATTGGAGACCATATTCGAATCATACGTTTTCATTTCAGCAGCCTTAGGAAGCACGAAGTAAATATTGTATTACTAAGGAGCAATACAGTACTTTAATATGTTATTCTAAATAACTAAATGAAAATATGTAGATAAGTCTTTAATTTGATTCCTTTTTTTGCACACAGAAAGTTTAAAACTCTTTCACATCGGACGGTTTTTTTACGATCCTGAAAAAACTTACTGTGGTAACTATGTGATTTACTTTCAAAAGTGTTCGAGAAAACATACAAAATACGCACTGTTTTTTACGAGATTTATGGGTTAGAAATTTCTCATTTTCAAGTAGCGTCTCTCTGGAGTGCATACACGTACCATTTCCCATTTAAAAGGGCCGGTATTTTTCATCAAGAATCTGAGGAAGTAGTTGGGTTGGAGGTTTATATTTTGGTACCTTTGGAAAGGTAAGGTATTTTTCTTTAAAATGAGAGTAAATTCATTGATTTTCAGGTGATTTGATATTCCTCTCAAACTACCTTAACTTCTTAATTAGTATCGTTACGGTAAGCTTATTTTCGACGTTTTTTTCTTATTTCCATGTCTTCAAATGAAGCGAAGTATTGAATCTAGTCGTGAAATGAATCTTATTTTGCGGAAAACAGCGCTCTATTTCAATCATTACTCTAGTTCAGTCATGCTATTACACAATTCCACCATAGTGGCCTCGAGTCTTAACTATTTACATGAATATTCTTTACTCAAAAAACAATGAGTGCTAAGGCAATGGAAGCGGCCTTTGTCAAAAGCACTCTTCCCCAATAAGAAGTCCACATCCTTGTTCTGAAACGCCCTTCACATGCTACTGCATGGACTATAATGGTAACATGTGGCGGAGGAGGGTTACTTTTGCGTATGACGGGGTTATTAGTATCATCCTGCCAGTTATGAAAAGCCCCGGAATGCGAGACTAATGGGAATGGGGGCGTTGCGCAACTCATTCATTGTAGGGCATTGGCCAAATCGCGAAGCTCTCAACCGGCGCAAGCGTGCATCCCCAACATGTCGAATGGTGCGCTGCATTTTGTACGGGGGCATCGTTCTCGTGGACTGACATATTACCGGAATTCACCAAACTTATACTTCTCTTTATATTCATGTATCTACTCGCGTTAGTTAAGTATATGCATTCATAAACTCACTTGTCTTCCTCGAGTGCAGTTAGAATTCCGTGCCTCAGCTCCTGCCGGGCGGGGAAGAGACAAGAGATTGGCTTCTCTTGAAGAGGGGCCTATAGGCAGGATAAATCTTGAGGGTTGCGTAGCTCTGGTTATGTCCATGTACATGAAGTACATGGTCATAACTAGAATAATGCACATAAATGTACACAAAAATGTAAATAATGGATCTTTAATGCAATCTGCATGGTGGATAATGATACAAATAAGAACGCAGTGCAAATAACACAAGCATTTCAAAACTTAAAAGTACTGCCATTTGAACTTCTTTAAGAGAACAATTATGAGTTAATTGGTACGATAGTGAAAAATACAAGATATATAGACAGCGTCCGCGGGATATTGCAATTAGGAGAAAGAAGATTGATGAATTCATTATGTGTGTGGGGAAAGAAGATTCTTGGAAATTTTACCTAAGTCTCTAACGAAGTACAAAGTAGTTATTTTATCACAAGTAAGCAATTTATGTGAAATAAAACAGGAAGCAAAAGTTATTGTAAAAGGGAATGTAGTTTTGTTCTAATTGGATGTAATATGATTTGTCACTTTTCCATCGTAAAATTTTAATGGTTTTCCTTGACACTTCACATTATGTATTTGTAAGCACCTCCTGATCAGCAAAATCTTTTTACTTATAGATTAAATTATTAGTTATTCTTGTATTTTACCCAGTAATTGTCGAATTGTATCCAGATAATGTCCAAATATGATCATAAATTGCGAAAGCTTACTGAAATTAATGAAATAATGAATAAAAATAATAAATCGGAATAAAAGTTGAACCTCATTGAACTGATAAGAAGCCATAAGATATTTAGTTTTCACGGTTATCTGCCATTACTCATCATTATTTATATATTTATTTGGTAATTTAGTTTATCCAACAGCAAAAGGAAATTACAGGACAAACCTTAAATGCATACTAAAAATAATTAATTCTTGTATACAACAATTTCCACATTTATTAAATATTCTCCTGATGAGATGAAAAGATGAAAAAAAAAGATGAAAAAACATCCAGTTCACTTGCGAAAGTATTCTAAGTATTACGTATTCTGTTTAATGCAGAATGTTCGCAATAATCTGTATTGCATCTTTTCCTTAAAAACAATCTGCTACTTCTGCATTTCAATGGGGGTACAAAAGAATTTAGTTTTTCTATCAATAAGGTACTACTTCTATTATTCAAAATATCATAGAGAAACATTAAGTCTTTACCAAGTCTTCTTCCTTCTAGGATACTAAAACTAAACATCTCTAATAAGGTCTTTGTAGGAACATGATTTTCCATTGTAGGGTAATACCCGTACTCTCTCATGAATAAGGCCCTTACAAATCTCTTTTGCACTTTTGCAAGAAGCATCATATACTTTTTCTGGCATGGAGCCAAATTTCAGTTGCATATTCTAGTCTGCTGAGCACAAGTGACTTAAATAACAATATTATTGGTTCTAACATTGTAAAGCACCTTGTTACTCGCAGAACAAACCCTAATGCCTTCATTGAAGCAGAAACCACCTCAGTAATGTGTTCCGCAAAACTATTTTTTTTAGTAAGCAAAACTCCTAGGTCCCTGTGTGAGGCCACTTCCTCCAATTGAGCTCCTCCCATCATATATGGGTATTTTAACTGACTTTCATTCCGTGTAAAGGACAATACGAAACATTTTTTTACATTAAAAAACAGTCTATTTTCGAGTGACCACTCCACCAACTCATTTAAGTCCTTTTGCAACTGAGCACAATCATTTGGTTCGTTTATCTCTCTGTATAATGTTACATCATCTGCGAATAATAATACATTAGCATTACTTACTCTTGATGGCAAGTCTTAAATGAAAATTAAAAACAATAATGGACCCAAATTCGATCCCTTTGGGACACCAGATGTGGCATCGTATTCAGATGACTGATGATTTTTTAATGTAACATATTGATGCCTGTCTCTCAAGTAGAATCTTAATAGCTCTAACATATTTGAGGTAATACCAACTTTATTTAACTTCGACAATAAAATTCCATGATCTACACTATCAAATGCTTTTTCATAGTCTGTGTATATAGTATCCATTTGCACCTTTCTATCCATACATACGCATACAAAATCTGTAAAGATTAACAAGTTTGCCACATTTGATTTACCTTTCATGAATCCGAATTGAACGTCCACTATCTTATTTCTAAAAACTGAGTACAAGTGTTGATGAAGAAGGGATTCGAACACTTTTGAGAAGACATATAATACTGACACTGGCCTATAATTGGTAACAAATTTTTTTTCACCGTTTTTCAAGATTGGGCATACGTTGGCCACCTTCCAGACATCAGGGAATTTAACTTTTAATACACATAAATCAAAAATATAGCATAAAGGTTTAGAATTATACCTTGATTTAAAATATCTTAACACCCTTACTCCCATGTAGGATGTCAAAAATTTTAGAGGAAGTTCGCAAAGGCGCTTCCAAGTTCTCATTAAGTCTTGATATGGCGATATATCGGAGTTTGAGATACTTTCTCGCGATAACCATAAATAGCGACTCATATTTTCGTTCCGTTAGTGACAAGTTAAGTTTTAAATTAATATCTTATGTTTAATGCTGGAATTCGCATTTCAAAGTTTGAAATTAACGGCTTTACTGTTTGGAGTGCTATATTGTTGTTACCTAAGGAATATTTCCGGCTGTGTCCTTTAAAATTTGCCTTTGCTCTTTTTTGCTTCGGGCATCCCTAGTATAATCCATATCCCCTAAGAATTTGCCACCTTCTGTTTCATTTCCTCTAATTGAATCAACGGTTGAAATGCATCTCATTCGATCAAACTATTATATCTTCTTGTTATCCATGATTCCTCTTTCCTCTATTACTACATTTCATCCGGATTTTTTGGAAGTAGAGTTGCGTAGAACGGAATATTTTTTTAATATCTACTCTCTTGAGAGGTGCTCGGAGGCTGAAATGGTGAAATTATAATTAGTATTGAGTAATCTTGAGTAAAAAAAATGGAGGGTCCCATTAATGAATGGTGTTTCTTTCTTCGTGTCAGCGTTAAGTCTTACTCTTCTTCATACTGTCTATAAAACCTATTAAATTTTTTCCCCTTCTCTGGTAACCCGACATCCTCCCCTCTATCAGTGTCTGAAGCAACTCGTCGCCTTTCTCTACCTATTCCAGCCACCTTCTTTGTCTTCCCCTAATTTCATCGAGAAATTTCTATTCCTCGGCAAACATGCTGAGCACTTCCATGCGTGCCGTGCTCTCCGTCCACCGCACACCACCGTCCATCGTCCTCCACACCTGCACCCCTGTAGTCTGCAGCCGATCCCCGTCTTCTTTTCTCAGTGTCCACGTTTCCGCCCCACACAACGCTACTTTCCATATCAGAATCCTCACCAGCCTCCACCAACGGTCCTCGTCATGAGCTGTCGAACGCTTCTTTCGCTATTGCAATTCTCATCCTAACATCTACATCTACACAATACCCCGCGAGCCGCCGCATGGGCGTGTGGCAGGGGGTGTTAGGTCACCAGCCGTGTAAAGGTGTAAGTTTTTTTGGAGATGAAATGGTGACATGTATTATAGGAGTATATTTAGTGGGCTCAATTTTTATTGTGATAGCTTATTGTTCGTGAAAAGAACGAGTTTGTGTATCTCTCTTATTTTATCGCATCTGTCAGACCTATAAATGTAGTGAGAAGTCATGATAATATTCTCTGTGTCCCTCTGAAACACATCAGTTCTGAATTTCTAAAACTACCTAAGCCTAGCGTGTAGCCTCCGAGTCTCTAAGGGCTCCCACCTTAACCCCTCTTAAAGTTGTGAGACACTAAATGTACGCTCGTAGAAGTTCTTAACCAAACGCGCTGCTTTCCTTAGTATTTTATTAATTTTTTGGTTAAATCTTTATGACAAGGGTCCAAAATGCTCGCGGCGTATTCAAGGCGTGGCCAAACTAGAGCGAGGTGGCATCTCTCTTTGACTTTTTCATTCGCGGATCTTCCGATTATATGTTTGACAAAACCTAGTACTTTTAATGCTGCGCCACATATGTTCTCTATGTGTAATCCCCACGATATATCAGATGTTAAGGTAATTCCAAGATATCTCTGCTGCTCTACCCATTTTCTTCTATCATACAACGCAAGTGATTGAACTCTTCAACTTGTTCCAGCGGTGAAATAAGTTGTGTTTTAATGCCCGCGAATGCAAAATAATGAGTAGCACTATTGGTTTAATTGTACCTGGTCGAAGGAAGTGATTTCGTTCGTTACCCACATTTCCTCTTCCTCTGTGACTTCCCTCCGCGTCCCTCCTCCTCCCTGGATGCTCATGATTTCGAATGGACGCACGCAGGGGCGGGGAAGCCGAGGAGGTGGCCCAGAATACTGGCTTCGCATCCTGAGGGTCCGGGCTCGAGTGGCGAGCTGTTGCGAAGGCATTCTTCCGTGAGTATCCGATCCTTAGGTGGATGCATTGTGGAGGGCATTTTAAGGGTAATACGGCGCACATCGGAATGTGGACCCCTTGGCACTATAAGAGCAAGCTAATGCCGACGCCGGGTTTCTCTCCATCCGTCCACCACTCCAGACAAAATCCTTTCTTTGCCAAGGATCCTTTCCCGTGTGGCTGAAATAACCTCTTTGCTTGTCTCCTCCCCAATTAAATGCTGAATTGAATAGCTGAAATTGGATAATCACCGAATACGTCAAAAGGCTTCAGGCTTGTTTAAGATACTCACCAGCGGCTGAATTTAAAATACATAATTTCGGAGGACAGGAATTTATATGCTCCAAGAACGATTCCTGAGTGATTAGGTCAGTAACTGGAGCAGTGAATGCTTAAAATATACGTGTTTAGTAAAAAAAAACAATTTTAAAGACGTCATTTTTCAGGAGTCAAGTTTGTTTACTCTATGTATGTCTAAATTCGAGATATAGGAAATAGTGTTGGCACTAATTCAGTTTAAATTCTGAATCTGCATCTTCAAAAGAGAAAGAACACTTCTACATCTACATGCTACTCTGCGAGCCGCCGCAAGGGGGTGTGGCATGGGGTGTTAGGACACCATCCGTGTAAGGATGTAAGGGATTAGGTTTATGGAGGAGAAATGGTGGCGTGTATTATGGGAGTATATTTAGTGGAGCTCAGTTTTTATTATGGTCGCAATTTAATATGGTTTTGGCACGTTATGCTATCATCAGGATGATCCCTTACCAACAGTTATGATGTTATAACATGCCGAAACCATAGTCGGTTGTCTCTAAAGTGTTGAAATATACAAGTGTTCTGGCTCTTCCAAAGATGGGAATTCGAGTTATTTACCCGTTTGCGACTCAAGAAAATGAGTTCATTACTGACACACAGAGGAGTCCAAATGATATGCTGGCGAATTTACCCCAGTATACCTATACGAAAACATCAATTCTAAGAAATAGCAACAGCTTGGCATTTGCATTGTTGTCACACACATTATTTTCACGGCTCACATGAAGTAAGAGCAGTTTATGCTGTGATCCTGAACTAGCATGCTGTCATAGGAAATAGGGTTCAAAAGGAGACATCCACCCATATTATTTTAGTAGTTAAATTTCCTAAATAGAAAGTTTTATAACATTTTCTCTGCTGGATATTCTTAAAATATGGTCAGAATTTTCTCTTTACATTTGGGTAGCACGTGCTGGGCAGATGGGATGGGATATTACCATTGTTTATCCTCGGCAACATATGCTAAGTAGATGGCCTGTACGTTTCTATAGCAAAATATTAGCAGAACATTCTCTCCTGATTCTCATAATATTTTGTTGCATGTGCCGGGCAGCATTATCTCACTAGAATCTGATATTGCTCTCGTCACAGATAATCGGGGGAAAACTATAAAAATTTAAGGTATCGAATCCGGAATTCCGAGTATAATCCGAGCAGTACTGAATTATTCTGTGCTTTTCACGGTCAACATGAAAACACAGCCCAAATTCTGGTACTGGCACCAGTGGCGACGGGGTAAAGTCCTCGCAGACTAAACTGAGGGTCGCGGGTTCGGGTCCCGCCTGGGTGAGTTTTTCACCACCCAGGGCATGTATGTATGTCTAGTTCTCTTGACCAAGTCCCTGGAAAACCCGATGAAAAACCTATTGGGATTTCAGGGACATACGGGCCAACAGAATCGTCGGGGATGCAAATAAAAGTGTGCTTAATTTTCCAAGATACCAACTTTTATTTAGTAATCTATCTTCTAAGGGTTCTGCAAAGAGCAATAAAATTAATTATAGAAAAATAACGACACGTCTTTGAATATAAGTCAGTAGCACTAGATGTTTTTTAAATTTCTAAATTTGAATGTTCAGAGAATGTTATTGCATTATACTGATGATTGACTGATTGTTTTCCAACAGAATGGGAGTACATTTATATAGTGTGCTCGGAAGCTCATACTTCAGACGCGATCAGATTTTTCTTGTAACAAACATGCTCGGAGGCACATGCTAACAAGGAGACATCGCGTAATAGTAATTGAGGACGAAGACAAGACAAATGTTATCTTAAAGTGGAGTAAAAATGCCGGAAATTGGTAATGTTTTTCCGCCCCATGTTCCCGGGTTCGTGAGAAAATTACTGATAAACAATTTCGTCCCAAGTAAATACTTACGTTTTCGCGCCCTTTGCCACAAGGCGAAGCGGCCGAGGTGGTTACTACGTCCCATTACAATCCGGAATAATAGGCGCTAGCGCCTATTATTCCGGATTGTAGTGGGACGTAGTAACTTTTTTTCGCTCGAATGTACTTCGGAAACCACGAAAGATGCCAGATTCCGAACGTATACGACAGTAACTACGGTTTTTTTCGTTTTAAAACTATTTTCTGGAATTTCTACTCCCCAGAGTGTTGTAGACAATCGTGGAGTTTCTATCATTTGCTCGGAAGGAGAGTTGCAGGAGAAAGAAGCGTCATTGGCGGATTATTTCCGATTTTGAAATACTTTTTGATACTTTTGGAGACAGGCATGCAGACGACGAGGTAAAAAAAACTTGTGGGATGACCAGTGTAAAAATATCATTTCCAATCTGGCAAATGTTTTTTTTAATCAATTGAAGGAAACTTGTGGATATTCACCGTGAATTCAATTGACAAATCTCATAGATAAACCAGTCTATATTCCGGAACAAAGCCTATCTTTAAATGAAGTTATCCAATCATCGCTGATTGGGTGTATGCCACTGCCGATTTCGGCGTCTCCTTTTGACTTTTAAGTCTCATCTACCATTCTTTATTTAAGAAATAATATTTAAATTACTTCACATTTAAGCTTGTTTTGGTAATAGTGGATCTGAGATTTGACCATAACTATGAAATGTGTGTTGGAATGAGTATTTGCTTCCCATACCTAAGTCCGGGTTTGAAACCCGACCGTGAAGTTTCAGTGGAATCCACACTTTTGCTTGTGCGACATGTCAGGGGAACTTCAACTGCTAATTCCCTCCCGATAGATAGTTCGTCTGCATTTGAGCTTAAGCTCGTTTAGTAGAAGTACCGAAATGTCCCATTCCCCGTTTTATGAAGGTGAAGTTAGTTCCGGCGCCGCTAAGCGAGTCCATATTTCCTCAATATCCCAGAATTACCATATCTTACCTTCTACTTCTAATTGGCACAGTTGACCGATTTCCTGATCACTGCCACTACAGATGGAAGTAAATGTTTATAAGTAGTAATTTTTTTAAATCTTCACCGGAGAAAGTTTTCCTTAAGTCAAATACTTGAACATTTTAAAAGCTATTTAATAGGCTAACATTATAAGGGCTCAGTAACCACAGGAACTCAGTAAACGAATAACAAAATGGTTGCTTATGTGCCTAAATTTATACGAATCTTGACATTCTTACTCAGAGTGCTTCGTACCTCCTCTGCGCACGATATCAAAGTTATAATCCACATTTCACAATAACATCGCGCTCTCTATTTTAATGGGGCACTCAAAATTCTTCGTTGACTGGGTTAAGGCTCCATCGTCTTTATTATCGCCAGTTTTTTATTCCTCGGAATTCAATTTTGGATCTAAAATCTCTCATTGTGCCATCATTCCAACGCATATTTATTTCCCTTCGGTGCACATCTGTATTATGCCACTCCGTGCACACTCTATGATGCACGTAGTGACTTCCATGCTCGTGGATGTGCCACGGGTCCTCCGATTCACATGGAGTCCTGAGATTCAACGGAGTAGACGAGCCTCGGAATCTTTGTAAACACAGCGATGAAGCTATTTCAAAGTCCGTGCGCTCCAAGTTTTGATTGACGCCAAGGATTTTAATGATGACATAAAAGGATGGAAATATATTCTTGTGGCACTCCTCATGTTCGAGTGGAGGAAAAATTTCGAGATCAAGACGGTTTACGATGCCAAATAATCCTTTGAGCTCCATCCATCTTTCACATTTTGAACGTCGCGGATGTAGAAGGGGAGGGGGTACGAAAGTGCGGAAGAGCGTGAAGCCAGAAAATCGGGCAGTAGAATGTAAACAATTCTGTGAGTTGGTTCTTTTATTTAGACAGTTCCGTGAATAAAAACTCGAGTGATTATCGTTGAACGATTATTTAAGAAGAATTGCATAAACCTACTTACATGATGGCAAAACCACAAAAACTTCAATTTTAATCTAAAATTTCATTATCTTCCTAACCTGGGTGTTGTTTCACCATTTGGGGGGTGGTTGTATGTTTCCGTAAATTTACATGAAATTATCCATGATTGACGAAAAAAATGTCCAAGTTAGAAATTAATATTACTAATAGCTTTTCATTGTTACTCTTTTATTCGAATGTTTCGGAGTAAAATTAGTCGAAGAAACTATAAGGGCGGGCCATTCAGGAATTTTTCATGCTGTATTTATAATATGAAAGCGCTGTGATCATACGGCTGTAATATTTAGTCAAACCTTTTTAATTCAAAGATGATAAGGCCGGTATGAATACTCATCCATAGCCCGAAATCACTTCGATCCAGAGTCTGTCATTTGCTCACTCTGGTAGGAGTGAGAAAATTACAGACTTTGGATGCTACGAGCAAAGCGTAGAGGAAAGACTATTTCGTGAGTGTAATATCAAAGTCAAATAATTTACAGCCGCGACAAAAGTTGCCGTAAACTAGCATCTCGCAGCTCAGCGACGCAGGGCGGTGGTGGGCAAGTAAAACCTTATTTCAAATAGTTACTTACAAAAACTACTTCTAAGTAGCCCTTCCAAGAGTCTGAAGAGGTATCAATTAACCTTCATTTCACGAGAGATAAGAGTTTCTGGTCGTGGATATTGCGATGCTAAGTAAAATTATATCCTATGTTGAGTACGTCTGAAGAAAAATACGAATATCTTAAAGAAATTTAATCATTTACAGCAGAATAACTCAAAGTATGGGTACCTTAATATACCTGTTTTAAAGCAGAGTGGTTTTCGCGCAACTTAAATGAATTATCTCAAACAGATATCTTATGAAATCCTATGCATTTACTTAGCACACCCCTATATGTGGGTAAGTTTTACTTGCTGACGCATAGAGGTACCGCTAGCATCAGCTGTAACTTACAATTAACAAATTAACAATGGCTGGCGCGACTGTATAATACCTGTCTGTGGTAATATCATGGAAGAAATTTCTTTTCTAGTGATACAAGTGGAAGCGTAATTTACTAAGTATTCTCTCCGATGAGAGCCGTGGTGGCAATGGATCACTGTAGAATCCCGATGATGACCTTGAACGTATGAGACCAAGATTATGAAATATGAGTTATGTAAAATGAAAATTTCCGATTTCCGTTTTAGCTATGAATCATTTCCATCATACAATGATACAAATCACTTCAATTCGATCACCTTGGAACGAAATTTTTTTCTCAGATTTTTAGCCTAAAATCCTTATTTGTAATTGGTTTTTAATTTTGGGATGCGAACAACAGCTTTGGACTGTTACTCTATTTACAATACAAGGTTAGCTTGGTATAGGAAGAATTATAAATTAGTATTTTGATGGTCAAAAGGAAAAAAATATGAGATACCTTGAGGATAATACATCCAGACAAATGACAAAAAAAATAATTTTACACTTGACATCGTTTTGACATGTGAACGTATAAGATATCCAACACTTACGTAAACGATTTTAGGCTTTCGTTTTATCCTTGTGATTACTATGCAATTCAGTTGCAATGCAGAATACTTAACACTCCATTTTCGCAAAATTCTCTTGTTTATTCCCTGCAGTAAGGAAAATCATTCATTATCCCTTAGATCTATAATGGAGTGCCCACCTTAGTTTTATAGGTAAATTTTCTTTTGTTTCGGCAAGTGCCTTTAGAATACTTGGATCGCCACCATTCAACCTTTGAAAAATGTAAATATTATTTCAATGTTATTGCATTCTCTTCGAACGCAAAGAATTAAAGAAATTTAATCATTTTTTGAACAACCGATCACCCGAGTGTCTACCCGTTGAAACATAAGATTTACTAAAAATTATGAAGTCAAAAAATAGTCGTGGAGTTGTCGTGGGAGCCTTTAAAATGTCACAGCCTAAAGCGGACGACGCAGTAGGGAGAGATATGCAAAGCGTCTTTCATTTATTTGAAATAGCCAAAATATCTTGTAGAAATGTACTGACGACCATATAAGGACAAAAGAAGACTCTATTCGAAATTAAAAGTGGTGATCATGTAAGAATTGTGCAGGAGGGGGACCGGGTACCCGAATATCGAAAAACTTAACTCCCGGTTAATGACATAACCTTCCACATCTCTTTTTTTTAAACTTCACCATTCACTATTTCCGATTTTGAAACAATTTCAATGTTGAGTTCCACTTAAAGCGTATTTGATAGAAATTATATTCGACTTAATATGAAATATATCTTAGACAATTATCAATCATATTTGTCATTAACAATGTCAAAAGCGTAAATAATACAATTCAATATGCTGCCTGCTGAAGTCGGGACAATCCTTATGCGTGATGGAAAACGGCCTGGGAGTCGAGAACACATTGCGGGATGGGTTATTCCAAGTCATCCTTTAATGAGATCACTTTTTCTGGATGACATAGTCTTCCAAGATTTAAGAAGTGGTTAGCGGAAAAGAAAATGGAGTGTGGAGCCGCAGTAAATCGTTCAAATGGACCGTTAAGTACGGACAATGATGTCCAACAATTTGCTTACAGTTGGTTAGTGGTAAAGATTCGGAGAAGGTAGAATTGATTGAGGAAGTAGTGGTGACGGGTGAGGCCATGTTGGTGGGTGTCGAGGGGGTGGTGGGCTCTTGTGAAGCGGGAGAACGAGTATAAACGGGTTATCCGGGTGACATGAGGAAGAGTGCGATGCGAAACTGAGGAGAACCTTAATGGCGGGAAGTAGAGCTGTTTCCAAGAAGTTAAAAGATTTCCAAGAAAATGTAAAGAGTACAAAGACATTATTAATATAACTACTAATTACCAAAGAATGCGTGGGACTATACAAAGAGTACTGTCAGGAAAAACTGCTAAAGGAACTCAAAATTTTACAAAATTATGGCTGTCCATACATTTCTAATTGAATCAGAAGCTTGGGCACCAAGAAAAAGAGATTAAAGATAGATTGAAATATTAAAAATGAATTTTTTTTAGATCTATATAGAGCTGTTCATGTAAGGACTACATAAAAAATGAAGAAACAAGGCAGGAGTTAGAAATACAACCAGTGAAAGACGTAGGTAGCAACAAATTATGAAGAAAAAGAAAAAGAGAATTCTGAGCGCATGTCGATTGATAGGATTCCCAAACAGGTTTTAGTGTTTAAACCTATAGGGAGAAGAATATTGGGAGACAGAGACTACGATGGTGACGCCGGAATAGGCAATATGTTCAAGCCTGGAAGACAAAAATAAGAAGTAAATGGGAAGTTACTTTTAATGAATGTTACAAAACATACAAATGATTTCGTTGTAGACCAATGAGAATGAATACAGGCTGTCTCTACATATGCTCGTGACCCCCTTTCAGCCAAGGATTTTTTTTAACGTTTTAAGAAGGTTCTATCCTGCTGCGCCTCTACCTTGGTATCGGAGAAGCTCCTGTTGGAGTGCAGAAAGTGTTGGGTAATACGCAAAATGTTTGACACTTGAGGTGCGATCTGGTATTATTTCATGGCGATGACACTATTAGGATTGGCCGTATGAGAGCTTTATAAAAACTCATTTTCAACGCTAAGAAACCTTAAATATTCACCGGAGATCCTAAATAATATAGCAGGGAAATGATATTGTTTTAGCCTTAGTTTTAGGGTAATGGTTTTGAGCTCCATTAAGTGATAGATCGCAGGATGTGCGAGTGATCCAAGCATTGGATGTACCCGTAATTCTTTCAATCTACATATACTTCAGTGTTTCAAAATTAGTGATAAAAATAATCACGGCGAAAATATAGATTAATATGTCGGTTTCAATATGCGATATCTTAGTAACTACTCAAGTGAGTCTTTACATTGATTTTAACTGATGATAGAAACGAGTCAATTTTATTAAGAATTTCGGACTATTATAAGATAATTTGTACATTACGGGGGCATATACGGTGGGTCTCATTCTTGCATTGGCCAGCTGTTTTACAGATCCTCATTTCAAGAAGGATGTGGTCGAAACGGGACATCTTTATCGATCCTTTAAAGTTTTCCGGCCGACATATTTAACCGGGCCACTAGCCGTCCACCACACGACCATCCCCGCTCTCGAGTGCGATCAACTTCACTCGAAACGCGCGGAGGCAAATGAGTCAACCGAACCTTCGGAAAGATTGTGGGGCATTTTCTCAATTCAAAGAGTACTAGCGCATCTTTTTTTCTTCAAAAAGGATTCATTCAATAGAAACCGGCGTCAAAGCCTTAAAATA
Source organism: Ceriagrion tenellum (assembly GCA_963169105.1). Classification (NCBI taxonomy): domain Eukaryota; kingdom Metazoa; phylum Arthropoda; class Insecta; order Odonata; family Coenagrionidae; genus Ceriagrion; species Ceriagrion tenellum. The sequence goes on from OY720638.1 coordinate 16,671,320, forward strand.
CTCGGGAAATACATCCGATTATAGGCGCGGTGGATCAATTAAAAACGAGTTGAAGATTAAAAACAATTGGGAATCGGATCTATTGGGGGCTTTCTCGAAGGGGAGGCGACGGTTTGGCGACAAGGAGTCGGCCCTATTCAACGGGGCCGCGAAGCGCGGGAAGGTGGACGGGAAAAGGGGATTGGAAACCGCGAGAGGAGTATTCGACCAAGGGTTTCAGAGCGAGGCATTTGATGGGAGGTCTTGAGGGAGGAGGCGTCGGGTGTGTGGCGGCGGGTGCGGGGGAGGGAGGGGTTGAAGGGGAGCGGCGGGTGCGGTTGGGAGGGAGCGGGGGGGGGAGGGGCTTTTTGAAGGGGATCAAAGAGACATGGAGAGTGGTGGCGGGGGGAACAATGGCTTTGAGGGTCTTCTCTTCTTGCCTTGGGCGCGAGGAGCAGTCCACGGCTGGAGCGGTCCCAGAGGCGGGGGAGGAGGCATCATCGAATGCCCGCCCATTACGCCCTCGAGAGCGAGTGGCACTGACATGTGGCAGCGATTGGTTTGAAGTTCTTTTCGGGGGTATTTGGTGTAATCTACGCTGTACTCATGTTATGGGCGAGGCACTTAACTGAGGAGCGTTAAGCATGAATAGACACGCTGTCAAAAAATGTGTTGGATTGTCTCGGGCATGGATGTTGGGAGAATGTAGTGTTGGTGATGGAAGAACGTTTTCTCTCCAGGCATTAAACTGTGCGTTCTGATGCATAAGTTGTGGTGCTTATTGAGAAAAATGCGCGATAAGGTGCCTCGCGTGCAACAACCATGACGTCCGCTAAAGTATTTAACATGCGGAAGGCGTTTCTTAAGTCGATGGTATACTTGGCGACTTTTACTCCGGACTTGAGCGAAAGCCGTTTCACGAATTCAAGAAGTCTTGGGCATTTAATATTGAAGAAATTCTCAACGCTCATTGATCAGTCATTATGGCCTTTTAATTATGATTGCCCAAGAATGCGCTTTTGTTGCATTTTTTTCATTGGAGCAGAAGCATTTTATTGCAACAAATGGCTCAAAGAAGAAATTATGGCAGAATTTAGAATGTAGAATGACAAAAAGAAAGAAATTCTGTTGGCCTGATGAATTTCAGCTCTGCGTCTGTGGATGAATGAGATTATATACTATGCTCTCACAACACATAATCTGCGAAAATTCTTCTCTCTTCTTCCACCAGGTCAGTGGCTGTATTTTGGCCTATGCGAAGACTGGAGCATCAATAGGTTGGCCTAAATCCAGCACATTTATCATTGGAAGACCAAAACATTTGGCTGAAGATGGGGGACCCCAGAGTCATACGTCTGGGGTCGCTGGCAAAAAGTTTACCTAGAAAATTGAGAAACTATTGAATGAATTCAATTTATTGGTGATAACGCTTGGAAAATGACCCTTATCGCCTAAAATATAGTTATGTGGAATTTGTCAATTTATCTTTTTAACCTTTAATACAGTCGTTGTAGCTGCATCAAACTTGTTAGCAATGATGGGAGCATGATCTACGTAATGAACTATTATATATTTTCAAATTTTTTGAATGAACAGAGATATATCCGTTTGAAAGTTTGAAGTAAGCGCTAAGTGCAAGATTGTGTTCATGTTTTCCTTTCGTCGTTAGACATGTACGAACGATGCTTTTTTTCTGTACCATACTTTTATCACTTTGCTTATATGCTTTTGTCAACATCAAGATAATTTAATTTAATTTTTTTCTTTTTTGCTGTTAGAGTTGCCTTTTATAATCTGCTATGATCCTTGCGAATGAGGTACGAGCTACGGAAAGTCGCTAGGCTACGCGCTGCGAAGTACGCAGGTCACGTAGTAAGAATCACCCATCGCCTCGACGCCCCTTATCTTGCGGCAAATTGTGATACTAGTGGAAATGGGATATCCTGGTAGTGGCCGAATGGTCCAAAAGGTTTTTCGATCCTCCATACTGAACTACCTTCCTCCCCAGCTCCGCGAATTTTCGGAATTGTTACAGCACGTTTTCCAAAGTTGTCCAATGCGTAGTGCCAGAAAATTTTAGGAGAGCAATTGTGATCCATAGTGTTCGTTGTTCAAGCGTTGTGGTTATATTTTTTCAGTTATGAAGTACGATTTGTGTGACTGAATCCCGTGTCTGAGTGAAACCTATAAATGGATCATATCAAAGCCACAGTTAATCCGGGGCCGTGCTCCTGACGTGTCCGCAGAACAAGAGAGGCGGAATTGACAAATGGACATTTAAGGTGAGTGGAGCGTTTTTGGCTTCCGCACAGATTTGCGTGAAATATTGCGTACGTATTCCTATTAGTAATATGCATTGCTAAAAGCGGAAAAAATTCATATTACCGATTTGGTTTCTTAGTAATTTAATGCCATTTAAACCCGCAGGCACTTGACATATAGTTCGAAATAATTCTGTGACAAATTTACAAATATTCTCCAAAACACGTTAACGTATGTTTCAGAAGATTATTGTGGTTCCTAATAAGTATTAAGGTATCATACCCAATAAAACACGTGCTTATGTATGACTTTCGCTTAAATTTTGAACTTCACGCCGTAAACCTAAGTCATAAAATGCTTTAATTGAGACGAAAGTTTTTCCATATAACCCTTGTATCATTTATATTACCGTATTTACTGAGATTTCCAACTAATGTTGTTCTTTTGTGAAGCGTGGCGCAGGAATAATTTTCGCCTCACTGAAAATGTTATTATTTCGTCCACTATTTTATTATCTGTTAATTTGTAAAATAGTAATAAATTAAGTGTATTCATAAATCTTACACTCTTTACCTTTGATTCCCTTCAAAAGTTGACTCTTGTTCTCATCAACCAGAATGCCCTTTCTGGCTCTTAATCTAATTTTTAGATGGCTTCTTCGATTAGGTGAGAACATATGCAGCGTATTTTGACGTAGCTTTGTTTCCATACTTACTCGCTTAAGGTGGTTGGAGCGATTTTCGTTTATGCACAGATTTCCCTGAAACTTAGCATTCGTGAACTACTTAGTAATATTTATAGACAAAGGCGGAAAAAATTTTAAGATTCCAACTTGGTTTCTTGGCGATTTAATGCTATTTTAGCTTATAGTCTTATGGCACTCGTCATACATTTCGAAATAATCCACAGATATATGTGCGTTTTTTCTTCAACAGGAAATTGTAAGTTTCATGTTCTTATAATGGTTTCTGACAGATGTTAGTTATAATGCCGAGAAAATAAACGCGTATTAACGAATGATTTTTGCTTACATTTGAAATTCCGCGCCATAAACGCAAGCCATAATACTGTTTTAATTGATACGAATATTTTAAAATGTAATTCTTGCATCATTTGTAGTACTACATGTATGGTTATTTCCCAAGTATGTATACCTACCTACTTGAAATGAAAAATATGCACTCAACGACTCATGATAATCACTCTATCCAACTTAAGGCGCGGCAAACGCTGTCCTCTTCTCAGTGTAAGTGGACCTAAGTAGGCTGCGTTGCCTGCCAGGACCTCTCCTCTCCCCTTTGACACTTAACCGTCACCTTTTACGCGCACCTTTCCCTCCTTGACCTCACGCCTCGCGCAAGCGTCTGCCACCAAGTTTTTCAACCACTATACCCTCACTTGTTTACGGTTCTATCACGAGAGGGGTATGAGTGAGGGAAAAGAAAAGTCGAGTCTTTGGTTTTGTAATTTTGACGCTCTATTTTTAATGTTTTCCGGCCGGACCGGCTACTTTAAAGCCCATTCCAAAAACATCCAATGGTTCTTTTTGTACTAATTCATGGTGCGCATACTTAAATTGGCGTGAAACTTTGCATTATGAAACGGGAGAATTGGGAGTTGGGGAAGAGTCCAAGACTTCAAGGCTTCAGGGCGGAGAGAATGAGAGCAAGTGGGAAGGGCGCTCTTCCCCCACCCCTGATGCAAGAGGCCCTAATGAGGCGGGAAGGGGCTCGGAGCGGCCTATATTGAGTCACAGATGCGGCGGCGGCGAGCGCCTATTTGACGTCAACATTCTCAAGCCAACCCTTTTAAAGTGAGTCGGAGAGCTTTAACATAAGATTCTCGCGATAACCAGGAAAGAGGAATAAAAAGGAATCTTCCGTCGGAAGTTAGCGGTGTGGCCTTCATTTCGTTGGGATCCCATTTCAGATGACGCTGTAAATGACCTGCTTTGTAACTGTATCCGTATACATGAGACAATGGCATAGCACGTGTCTCAATTCTGAGTCTTAAATTTACTGGCGATTTTAAATTGCACGCGCGTTAGAAACAGGGTAATTTCTCGAAGCGTCGAGTATAACCAAGAAAGGACTCAGCCTTTTAGGGAAACTTGTATATTTAACAGAATACACTGAGAGCGCCTGACCCCACGTTCCCTGTGTCAATGCAGGTCAATGTCTGCTGTGGCGATATCGCAAGTAGAGGTATATATATATGAACAGGCATCAAATAGTCCTTCACAATTGGACGTCCACGGCGGACGAACCAATAGACGATCGGATCGGTATCCCTCCGCTTGTTGTCACCGATGAAACTCCATTTAACTGAAAGAACTCCAACTAACCCGTGCATTTTTCCAGTGATTGTATCAATCGATGAATGCCAGCAAAATAGATCAGTAGGTCTATCTATTAAAGAAACACTTTCCAGTCCTTAAGCTGAGGAAAGAATGTTGAAGATGATTCGCAAATTCTCTCTCTATGACTTAGGAAAATACCCCCGATGAGATAATGCCACGACTCTGTTCCAGCTTTGAGCGCTTGCTGAATCCTGTTAGGGCAACTCACAACTCCAGAAACATTTCGCGGCAGAGGGATACCGAGAGCGTTACGCCACGAGTCAGCCAAGTGAGAGGGGTATTAAATTCAGAGGCAGGGAGGAAGGCAGAGGGGACTTTGAGAAGTAGACGTTAGAACTGCATAATTCCTAAAAGATTTGCATTATTTGAAAGTTTTACATTATTAATTAGCTGAAGTACTTATGGTGACGATGAAAGGCGGTTGCGGTATCGTTCAATGAGTGCTGGTGAATCTGAAGTGCTTCCCTTGTTTTCTGTTTTCGATCTTTGCAATTTCGATAGGATACCAACCACTGGTACCTAAGTCATTGCATTTGTAATTCCCACGGATGTTATAAACTAGAAAAATTGGCGTAACCAAATGGGGGCTATAAGAGGTAGAGGGGAGGGACAAAGTGTACGATGGGACAAGAAGTCTAAAACTGGTGAGTGGCATCATGATAGTCGCCAAGTAAGGACAAAGAACAGGCAAAGAATTGGAGGGTGTTGAGGCATTGCTCTAAATTACCAATCTAAACATGTCACGTACGAAGGAAATCTTATGCTTTCTACGGGGTAGAAATAATGAGAACCATGGCTGGAGCAAATTTTAACAGTTATAAAGAAAAGAACTCATCTAGGGGACAGTAGAAAGATAGGTCCTCTGGTGAAAAATGTTATGGAGAGATTAAATCCAGCTGCGGCACGACTCCATGGCACCCTCGAGCATTTTGAGCCCTGCGCGAATTAAGGAAAATACGAATAAACTTCCGTGACTTCGTTTAAAACTGCTGTGAATGACTGAAGTCAGACATGCATGCTGGAGGGACTTAGTTTGGAGCCATTAGAGACTCAGAATAGATATTAGGTTGAGATCTATAGAAGAATTTTGGTGACACGAGTTTCAAGATGACTCGGAATGTATTGATAAGCCCAAAGTATTTCTCTAGAAGTGATCGATTTGGCGATATAAGCAAGAGAGATAAATTGTCGAGAGATACGGCAATTTTTTCTTCTCACGCGCCTTTAATGGCTACAGTTTGATGAGAACCATATTTTAAGGCATCAGCAAATATTTCAATTTCCGCCATCTTCCTCTCCAGAACCATTTTCCCCATTACCTCCTTCCCCTCTTCGAGGCTGTTATTCTCTCACTGCCCACCTCTCGCCGTCACCGTGGCTTTCAAGAGAGTGCTTGTGCGCATGTGGACGCGAAAAAAAATTATGGTGTTCTGATCTCTAGCTTGCTCTTTCGAGGGATATTTCCAGAGACAACATCAAGGATAGATTGCTCCTGTGTTTGAGGTGAGAAAAATGAGAAATCAAACAGATTTGTTAGCGCTAGTTAGAAAGGATTAAAAAGGGAGGATAATTAATTGCGTTGTTTTATCGAAAATAGTAAGCAATCTTAAGAAATTAGTTGTCATCGTTACCTGTGATGAAAAAATTTGTTAGAGATGGCCACTGTTTTATGCCTGTTCAGAACTCCTGCTACCGGCGGCAATTTCCCTTCGGCCAACCGAGCAAAATTTCTCTTTTCTCAGCCTTTGTATTTCATCTTTTAGTTTTTGTTGGGAATCACAGGATGAAGAATTCTTATAGCAATAAAATTATTTAATCTTTAGCAACCTTAGCAATAAAATTATTTAAAACATGTTTAAAATGCATTTTGCTCAATTTCCTCTCTTTTAAGAGGAAATAATAGAAATATATCTCCTACAAGAGAATTTTATTATTACTCTAATGGAAACTCTCATAAAGTTTAATTAAGATTATAAAATACTGACGCTTCCATCAGATATCATTCAGTTATTTTACAGGATGCATTATTTAAATTTATGAGAAAAATCCTTTGAAATAGAATGTTAAATATAGCCCAAATTAGGAGGGGAGAGAGAAACTAAATTATACAATTGGACCACTGTAAAAACTGGATTCCACGCAGCAAGCTTTTCTCTTGAGAATGAAAACGCTGTCATCTAAACAAAAGTACAATGTGATTTTCTATTGCCATTTAAGAAAATTTTTAGAATTGAAATGAATAACATCTACCATTTGCATTAAAATGAAATCATATTTTACCCTAAAATTTGATTCATCAATACAAGGATCGGTTAGCTACAGCTCTCCACCCCAATCGTTGACCGTAGTCCAGGAGTTGATGAAGAAATGGCTCCAGGGCGCTTTTCCATCCACCTTCAAAGACGGAACGAAGAGAACAGAATAGGAAAAAAATGTTTTACTTGGATTCGGCCATCGTTCTATCTTCACATCGCCGCGGTGGGGTGAAGATGAAACACGATGCGCGCCGTTGTGGTCGTCAGCTATATGAGTTACTCATCCTCTTTCTTAAAACTTATGTTACATATTCACACCTATGTATATTTTTTTGTTCGGACAGAAGGAGAAGAAAAGGGCGAGGCTAAGCATGAAACTGGCGAACACAAGGTGGTGTGAAGATTGAACAATGGCCGACTCAAAGTGATTAGAATTCGACTGGAACAGGAATCGAATGCCAAACGCATGCACAATCAAAGACATAACTAAGATAAACAACTCATACGTGTTTGAATATTCAGCAGCACAATCACCTCCGTCGGAAACATAGAAATGAATAATTTTTTCCTCACTATATTTATAATATCCTTAGCTCGTATGTAAGTTGCACCACTGTAGTAAAAACACTTTGACTGATTTCTTCCAGGACTTATTTCGGCACTTGACTTGGAAATCATACGTAGTGCTTTTACTTCAGTGATAATGGATAGCCACAGAGTTAAGCCTGAGAACATCGAATATAAGTTACACCAGTTGAGGTTTAGAGAAAGTGAGTTTTCCCGGGCTCAAACGGTGGCGAGTTTTCTATCGTTTCACTTGATAGGAGAGACATGTGAGGTCAATTGCCTATGCTCCTGGGAAACATAAAATTTCAAAATAAGACATACTTCTATCCTTTCTTCCTTCTGTTTCCCCAGAATCGCGTCACATTTAATCCCAGCCAGCTGTTTTTATACAGTTGTCATGCCACACTAAATATTTGAGAAGTTTGTTATACTAAAGTGCTTGCGCTTTTATTGTTTAAAATTATGTACGACACAAAGTGCTTGTCCAAGAAAGGAGTTATATTTTCTCGTTCCAAAATATATTTCATTTTAAAAAATTAAGTGAAACCATGACTATTGAAAGGATTCGTCCCAATTTGCTCTTTGGACTTCGTATATTTAATTCAATTTTAACAGATGCTTCTACATCTACATAATACCCTGCGAGCCGCCGCATGGTCGTGTGGCAGGGGGTTTTTAGGTCACCAGCTGTGTAAAGGTGTAAGTTTTTTGGAGATGAAATGGTGACAAGAATTATAGGAGTGTATTTAGTGAGCTCAATTTTTATTGTGATCGCTTATTGTTCGCGAAAAGAACGAATTTGTGTACCTATCTGTTCGGCAGAGTATCTCTTTTATTTTATCGCGTCTGTCAGACCTATAAATGTAGTGAGGAGTCATGATAATATTCTCTATGTCGCTCTGAAAAATATCAATTCTAAATTTATCAAGCTACCTAAGCCTAGCGTGTAGCCTCTGAGTCTCTAGGGGCTCCCACCTTAAACCCTCTAAAATTTGTGAGACACTATATGTACGCACATAGCAGTTTTTAACGAAGCGCGCTGCTTTCCTTTGTATTTTATTAATTTTTTTGGCTAAATCTATTTGACCAGGGTCCCAATGCTCGCGGCGTATTCGAGGTGCGGCTTAACCAGAGTGAAGTAGCATCTCTCTTTTACTTTTTCATTCAAGGACCTTCCTATTATATGTTTAACAAAACCTAGTTTCTTTAATGCTGCGCCAAATATGTTTTGTATGTGTGATCCCCATGATATATCAGATAAGGTAATTCCAAGATATTTTACTGTATCTGAAGATTTTATGTTTACTCCACCCACAGTATAGGAATGGCATTTTTGTGATAACTTTAGCAGGAAGTGGACTGTGGTGCATTTGCTGGTATTTTATTATTTTATGATAAGTTTAACAAAGTTCTTAAGCGCCAGTATTCACGTATATCTTTCTTAATTTTTATTCAATAGTCAGGCAAAATAAAAAAAAATGTTGATTTAAAAATCTAATGCCTCAAATGTTTGCATCAGGGAAATATCTACATCTACATACTACCCTGAGAGCCGCCGCATGGGCATGTGGCAGGGAGTGTTAGGTCACCAGCCGTGTAAAGATGTAAAGTATTGGGAAGTGAAATGGTAACGTGTACCATGGGAGTGTATTTATTGGAGCTCCCTTTTTATTGTGATCGCTTATGGTGCGCGGAAAGATGGAGGTTTTGTATCTATATGTTTGGCAGTGCATCTATCTTATTATATCGCTTCTGACAGCCCTAGAGATGTAGTGAGGCGTCATGATATTATTCTCTGTATCGCTCTGAAATAAACGAGTTCTGAATTTCTCGAGCAAACCAAGCCTAGGGTGTAGCCTGCGAGTCTCCAGACGCTCCCACCTAATCCTTCTAAAAGTTGTGCGACACTATATGTTCCCTCGAAGCAGTTTTTAACGTAGCGTGCTGCTTTTCTTTGTATTTTATTATTTTTTGGTTAAACCTTCATGACCAGGGTCCCAAATGCTCGTGGCATATTCATGGTTTGATCTTACCAGAGCGAAGTAGCTACTCCTTTTTACTTTTCTTCCGAGGACCTTCCTACTATACGCTTAACAAAACCTAGTTTCTTTAATACTGTGCCGCATGTTTGTTCCCCACGATATATCGGAAGTTAATATGTATTGCATTGCATTAGTAATTCTGTATTGAATATTTTCGGCAATATTGAAGGAATTATGAAGGCTAGGACCTTGTGGAGGAAATCATTAAAACAGCCAATATACCCATAGCACCGATAATCAAGAGCGTTTTAGGAGCCCTCTTTGAAACGAAAGTGGAGTCATGTGTACACATATATGATATAAAGTTGAGATATTTTTCTCCTACACTGTGGATTTTTTTAAACAAAGAATATAATGAAATGCCATTGGCGACGAGCAAAATGACCGTAGTTGTTACAACATCCAAAGCCTTAAATACTACTGTTTTCTATGATAACTTTTCAGTTCCGAAATCGTCCACTTCCCATCTGCCACGAGCTTCAGCGAGAGCCGCATGACATCGTTGGGATGTGAGCGAGGGTGCGGGCAGGCGGCGGGTGCGGGAGCGTATCAGCTCTCCAGGCTCTCATTTGGGTCGTCCGGAGTTCTATTTTTTCAGTTTCTCTCAGAGCGGAATCTCTTGAAATGGGTCAACCAGGTCGTGGCCGTTTTCAGCGGAGACGCGGGTTCCACGCCGTCTAGAAATACAGCGTCCACTGTTGGGGGTCCATTTGTCACGCAGGCGCGGAGAAATGGATGCGGCAGATAGGAGCTTTCGAATGGGGCCACGGGCCCCGTCCGATTGCACAATGCGCACGGACACGTGCACACCCGCGCCGCCAGCGGTTTCATCCGGCTTTTGCCCGGCGGAGCGTTAAAGGAACGAATCCTCTAGGAGCTTTTGACGTGCAATGAAGCATATGCAATCATCCCTATTGACTGGCTGATAATTTATAATCGTGTCATTTAACTGACTGCGATGACCAAATTTTCCCAGGCTATGAGTTTTTCGCGTTATTTATCCGTACTTATTTGCTCTATAATAAGAACAAACAGTGGTACCTACTTGCGATTGATTTACTGCTTTTGGGTTGAAAAAAAGTTAGCATGAACCCGGGAAAACCTTTAGTTACTCATATCACAAGATTCACTTAAGCTTCGGAATTGTTAATCTATTGAAAAATCAGCGAACATTAATGAGGCTGAAAATAAACTCAATACCTTCGATCGCGCGGCGGAGTTCAGCTTTCCTAGTCAACAAGTGGAAATACAGAGACGTAGCGAATATTATCATATGCATGAACTTACTCCAGGTTATTTAATAACTGTATATAATATAATGAACTGCCCAAGATCCTATATCACGAAGCGGTTTGTAAAGAAACGCTATTGTCTATCTCGCTGCCCGATAGCCCAATTTGCCTCTCTTCAGATACATTCAAGGACCTAACCCTATCATTTTGCGTTAACTGAGGTTTCCTTTCCATACCGTCTAACATCCTGGAGAGAGACTCTGGTGTTTCTCACTGGTACTTCGGAATTCCAGGAGAGGGTGGTGTTGCTCACGACACTGACATATGTGAAGGCATTTTACGTCAATAAAATATAAGTTTTTTCTCTGGATGCAATTGTAACATCGCTCATTTATAGTGACTCCTACGAAAAGATAATATTCCTTGCGTAGCGCGCCTAGCTATAATTATATTTAAAATTCTATTCCTCAACATTATTATTTAATGGACACTACCAGTTTTTACCACAAAATATGTTTTGTAATTTTTTTCTTTTAAAAATTGAATTTAATTTCAATACACTTAATATTTTGTTGAATTTTTTAAAATTTACATTAATTAATCAAATTTAAAAAAATACGCTTTACCTTAGATGCATCCTGAGCCACAATAGGCTCAACTGAAGGTGAAAAATGTGTTAGATTTACCCCAAGTGGCACATTTAGGATGCATTGAATTCGATGAAAAAGTTGCCATTGCAGGCGGAATTTGAATAACGAAATAGCAAGCCATGACGCTCGCCACCATGCCAACCCGAAAACTGAATGCCCTCCGCCCATCAGCGGAAATCGCCGATTGGTCGATTCCGCCCAGGCAGCGCACACAGATGGCTGCCACCGCGGATAGTCCTCTGGAGATGCCGTCGTTGTTTTTCGAGGTGCGGTGGCTGGATGGCCCATCTGAGTGGGATGGGGCCGCGATAATTAATTAAGAGATAATTAAAGGCGCTGGACAAGGAAATGCCTTGTAGATGAGAGGACGTGCGTCAGATTCCTCGATCAACGAGGCTCCTCGTCCTCGGAGGAGAGCGCCTCGCCGTTGTTCACACTTTTCTTCCTGCCGCTGACCGGGGTTCTTACTGAATGCCGTGAGGCGTGGCGACAGAGCACAAGCCGCCCCTAAAACGGTCTTTATCGCGGAAATCTTTTCAGCACGATTCCGAAGTTCCACACGAATGTTTGATGTGAAATGAACATTCGTGTAGAGCGTGGCACTCTGCGGATCGGAAGCATGGGCCATTGGAGAAACAGACCAGAAAAGACTAGAAGTTTTCGAAACTTGACGCTGGAGGAGGATGCTGAAGATAAAATGGGCGGACAAAATAAAAAACGATGAAGTTTAGAGCAGAGTACAGGGGAAAGGACAATATACACTATTCAGAGAAGAAGATTGAGATTCCTTGGACACACCCTGATGCACCATGGATTTGTGAAGAGCATAGTTGAAGGAAAAATAGTGGCATAAGTCCCCAAAGGAAGACTCAGGAATAAATAAATAGACCGAATAAAGAGAAAAGTACATCAGAAGAGCTACAACGAAGTAAGGGAACTAGAATTAGGTAGGGAAGGATGGAGAGCTACAGGAAACCAATGTTAGGGTTGAACGACCAATGATGATTCGATTCTTTCTTGGAAACAGATTTAAACAGCACTACACTGCGCGTTGAATGACACTACTCCGCTGGGATCCTTGTGCAAAAATTTGGGTTATGTCAACGCCTAGTCTCTTCATTTATTCATCCAATTTTTCACATGAGGCCTTTCATCGCAAGCCTTACCTCCTAATACTCGCTCCCCAGTGGTGTCCGGGTACAACTCCCGTCAGTGGTTGAGTTCTCAGATGAATTTGATCCTCACTTGGGTGCGATGCACCGTGCAAGTGCCATCGTTCGTTGGTCGCATTCGCTAGTCAATGCACCTTCCCTCAGGTATTTTCTTCCGTATTAGTCTCTAAACCTTTGGTCGGGTCGTTGTGCTGTAAACCTCCCCGCCACTTACAAAATTCGTACTCGGACTCCCGCTATGGGAAGCCGGTGCTCTACCCACTTCACTACCCTCGCAATCATTTATCATTTTCAGTTATTTCACATACGTAGAAAAAATGTAACTATGTGCTCAAAATTTCAGGAAAACGTGTGCTACTGTTGCCATTTTATTTCCCTGGAGGCCATCAAGTCCTCTAAATTGTCTAATTTATTGCTTTTGAAACCGATGTTGGGGTTAACTTTGAAATATAGTATTTAAAGTCTTGAATTTTCTTTCCGGAGGGCCGGAATTCCACATTTGGAAGTTCCTGAGATTTTCCATGTAATTTCGATTCCTAATGTGGTGCCATATTGGAAGCGCTTCATTTGTGGTAGTTCTACGTCTATCAGTGAAGTTGATTGATAGAGAACACCTTCAATAAGAGTAAAATTATGTCGATGCCAGGTTTCCACAACTTCTCCTCCGTTACGCAAATCACCCTTCATTACCAGCCTATTTGTGCAGCTGTTGGCATTTAAAACACCCGTAAGTCTTCAAGTGAAGGAGATATGCGCAAAAAAGTAACCCCATACACAATGAGACACACACATATTTACGTCTACAATGAGAGTATTTAGGCTCCCTCTAACATGAGTCCCACTGTTCACAAAAACAAATTTTACTTAATTTTTTCAACTAAACGTAAAGTCTTTAAACAATTTTTCTTCTTTGATTTCTTTTCTGCCATCTGGTATTCTTCTTTTCTTGCTTCAAAATTAATAGCTATTGTACACTTCTTGCGGAAGTCATCACACCAACGTCATATTAACCCTGTAGGTGGAGTAAATGTAGAGTCCTCAGAAAAAGTCAAATACCTTGGAATTACCTTAACTTCAAATATATCATGGAGAACTTACTTACCAAACATAAGCGGCACAGCGTTAGCTAAACTAGGATTTATCAAGCTTGTCATGGGAAGGTCCTCGGATGAAAAAGTAAAAGAGAGATGCTACTTCGCTCTGGTTAGGCCATACCTCGAATACGCCGCGAGCATTTGGGACCCTGGACAGAAAGTTCTAGCAAAAAAATTAAATACAAGGGAAATCTGCGCTCCTCGTTTAAAACTACTACGGGTGAACGTATAGTATTTTATCATACAGCTTTTAGAGGGATTAGGTTGGGAGCCACTAGAGTCTCGGAGGCTGCGCGCTAGACTTAATGTGCTTGAAAAATTCAAAGCAGATGTGTTTCAGCGCGACATTGAGAATATCATTTTGACAACATACTACATCTCTAGGTCCGGCAGAAGTGATAAAATAAAAGAGATATTTTGCCGAATAGATAGGTACAAAAATTCGTTCTTTTTACGCCCAATAAGAGATAATAATAAAACTGGAGAGCTTCACTTATGACACACCTTTAATACACTTCACCGTTTCACCTCCGAAAACCTCATCCGTTATACCTTTACACGGCTGGGTCCTAACATCTCCTGCCACATGCCCATCCGGCGGCTCGTAGGGTAGTATGCTATAGATATTGATGTATATTTTCTTCGTCTTCCTTTACATTTTTAATCTTTACTTCTATTGGCCCTCTTCTTCTTTTCTCGTCCCTTATAGGTGTGGTGACCACTGTACCCGTGCCCGCAAACTCAAATCGTCCAAACGGTCCATTGACGTGAGTATCTGGTGTCTATGTCATTCTATTCACTTCTTCCTTCATTCTTTGATATAATGGCAATTTAGGATGTGGTGCTTCTCGGTGTCTTTTCTGTTTCGGCTAAATATGCTCCTATTTTTTCTTCATTAGTCTTTCTAGATTCGTTTTAAAGTCGTCGTTGTGCTGTTAACATTTCAGTGAGTCGTCGGTGTATTCTTAGTTTCATTCTCATTCTATGTTTTATTCTTTTTGAGAATTCCCGCATTATTCTTCCTTTTTCTTCGAAACTCGATACTTTTTGCCAAAATTTAGTAATTATTTTTATAGTGCTTCTTAGCTTTTCACTCCAATTGTTAATTGATTCTGTTTTTGTTGCATAAAATATTGTCTCTTCATTTTATTTAAGTTAATACATGCAAATTGGTTCAGCAAGTTTATATTTAAATAGGGTATCCCAGATTTACATTTCAAAGTTTCATTGGACAGTGTGGTACAAATTTAGATTACAGGCTTTTGGCAGTTTGTTTGTGTTTCGTTTAATTTTAACGCTATTCTGACGCTTTCTAGCCTTTTTATCCCAGATTTTACATCCATATGCAACTATTGGCAAAGTTACGCTTCTATAAATGATTCGCGGGCTGTTGATATCGACATTAAATCGCTATGTGCAGTACCTACTCATACTACCTTTGCTGCTATATAATTGCCATTTTGAACTAAGTTGAGTTTCTCCTCTAGAATAGTTCCATGATATTTGAAATTTTGAACTCTTTCAATATTTTTATTGTATATTTTAGAGTTGGATTAAGTTGGAGGGAATTTTAGTGACACCATGTGCATGGTTTTTCTTGTTAACATATTTAGTTTCACAGGTAGCTCCAATTTTCTAAGGTCTTACAGCATAGCCTTGTTTTTTTTTAGTTTTTTTCCTATCCTTGCCTTAAATGGATGACACTATATCGTCGGCATTTGTCATTCAATTGCAATGTTTTGAGGTGTAGTTAGTAGTAGCTGTAGATATTTGCCAAAACAATGCTCTTCATACGGACCCTCTAGGTGATCCTTTTGTAATTTTTTGGACACTTCATGGGTTGAAAATTCAACCATGCTTCTTCTCACGGTAAACTTATTGTGGTTACCATGATATCTCCTGCTATGTAAATATATTAGTAAAGTTATATTTTAGTTACAAATTTACAGAACTGTCCAACAACTAATATGTCCCCGAACGCACTCCAGAGACCTTAGATTTAAAAAATCTAAAGTTTCAGGAGTGCATTTACAATATTTAAGGTCCTGGACCTCCCGTTTCCCTTGGAGAGTGTTCGATAAACTCCTCCTCCACCCGCTTTAACCCCCGAAAAATATTTTATGGGTGCCTATGTTTAATTTCATCATATTTCTGTGACTGCGAAGGATTTTTCCGTTGCGTTGGTCAGTGAAACTAAAGTTTTTATTCCCGATCCTGGTATTCTCCAGTGGCGTCCCTTTGGATTGACATGACTTTAATAATCCTGTACCCGTATTCTATCAAGACCAAATCCACTGCAAGATCCTCAATTTCTTCCGGGTTGACTTTAGGACTTACTTGATTACATTTCTCTTTGTAGCATAGTAATTAAGCCTCTTCATTATCAAGCGATTGGATTAAGTTTGCCTGAGTCTTCTGGATCTCAGGGCAGTTTTTGTATATTGGATTGTGGTGTGCATTTTCCATAATTGGTATTTTTCTGCTGATGCTACAAGGGAGTGTTTCTTGTTATATCAGTAGAAAGTGACGTGGCTTGGATATGATAAGAATCTGAACAAAAAGCCTGAGGAAACGTTATCCTCGGATGTGCTGGGCGCTCCAGACACAGTTCACCGGATTGTTGACAGGAGGAAACGTTTATTGAGTTAGTTAAATAAATGTGTGATTAATAATGATAATCATTTTCTTTATTACGAGCAAATTTAGGTGCGTACAGTTCTTTACAAATAATCCATTCTTTTTAAAGAACTGTAATAATTTAGTATTTGTTAAGAGCTGTAAACAATTTCATTTGAGGAACATAAACACCCTTGTCCCCTTGTCTTGGGTGTTGAATACCAACATAGGCGGGACTCAAACCCTTGACCCTCGGATTAGCTGGCGAGGAACTTTAACCCACCTCCTAAGAGATTCATGAGGGTCCCACAAAATACACTCGTATAATACATGTCACCATTTCACGTCCCAAAAATTTACATCTTTTCACGGCTGATGACCTAACATCCCCTGCCACAATCCCATGTGGGGGCTTGCAGGATATTATGTAGATATAGATGCTGCCGCATGTGGCGCACACATTTTAAGACAAATATTTTCATTCTTATGTGAAATGTAGCCCTCGCGAAAATTGTGTATGTTACGAAAAAGATGCTCAGCTTTACGCCGAATGTTCTCATACGCGTGCAACGTAAAATTCCTCATACTTTCAAATGAAATGTTTCGTGATAATTACATGCAATTAAGTACAGCGGTATCGTCAAGATCCACAACACTTGTTTACATAAATCAACAAAATGACGTCATACAATAACTTTACAACAGTAGGGCATTAAAAAAAGCATACCCCATCGCTTGGGGCGTAAATCTCAACTATTTCAGATACTAGTTTCCGCGAAATCGGTGAAGTTGAAGGCAAAATGCCTCTTTTTCCGGGTGTTTTGACATGGAATGACCCATCATTAATGTGATTGTCAAAACTTTCGATACCCCAATAAAAGGCAAGGATATGAATCGGAGACTGACAAGCGTCATGGCAGTAAGAAAGGTGCCGGTAAGCGTGTAAGGATTCTTTGCGGAAATGAGTAAATGAAATGAGGAAATGAGCCAGAAAATTCTACGAATGGAGGTACTATAATCACTTGTAGTAAAGGTAGAAGGATCACTGTGGGATAACTCCTACTTAACTAATCCTATCCCTTTTCTGAAGTTTCCATTGCTCTTTGAGGTCCCAAATGCCTTAAAATTCATGAGTAGAAGCGTAAACAAATGTTATCACTCTTTTACAATACTTTTTAGGGAGGAATCAACCATACTAACAAGTGAAAATAATACAAAATAATAATAATGGTCTTATTTACCCTCATGGTTTGAACTATGACCGTGGTCGGTTCTGCAAGTTCGTGAATATGCTATTCTAAAGTATATTCGAAAATTAAAATTACGAAAAATGACTGATAAAAAGCTATTATATACTCATACTTCATTAAAGAGGCTGATACTCAATCACTTCATAAAAAAGAAAGAAAACTACGAAATGGTACATTAATCGCCAATACTTGGGTTGAAATGCGGGAAACGGAATATTTCTTAAGAGTCATAATATTGAGAATTGTAACCAAATTTAATTAGAAACTTTTCATGAATGGTTTATGATTCACATTCAACTATCCAATGTAAGAAGTATTAACCCTACTGGTACTATGTTAAATTTGACGAAATAACGGTAAGAATTTGATGATTGAGACTACCTGTAAGCAGAAAATTTGTGTTCATTCTACTTTTGCATTAACTGATTACCTTCTACTATGTTTTTAGAAGATTTTGTACCATACCCTCGTCAAGATACACAGTAATTCATGGCTTTGTTCATGCGATTCCAGTTTCAATTTAGCTTAAGCTTTTTATTATATTTATGCTTTTATCTGAAAAATTGTATTCAAAATATAATTTAGTTGCGCGGAATATTGGAATCGTTCATCATATGTTTGTTACTGGATAACTGCAATAAATGTAAGTTACCAGCATCATTACTCACCCTTTAATGAGGTGAGTTTCTATGGTGTGACTTCACTCTCACTTTGCGCTTCAGTGTGATTGGCCACTCACATTCACTGCCGTTTTGTAGTGTGGCCCCCTCTCTTAAGTTCGGAAGAGTGGAGAGCCTCAAAAGGGAATGCGAGTCGTTTCTATGGAGCAAAGCACTCCGTTCCGCTTCGATTCAAACCCTGGCTCTCATAATTGAATGCCACTTTAAAAGTTCGGTGATCCATCCGTTAGACCACGTGTCTCTCTTGTCATATCGCTGCGATCTAAAACTCCGGCGATTGGAATGGTTCAAATCTTGGCGTTCAACTTTAGTGTCTTGCTCCTTCCAACCGACTTCTTCCATTCGCTCTGTCTCATTCTGGTCTCGTCTGAAATAGTAATGGAAAATGCACGTCTTACTCTTGTCATTTTGTGGTGTTCGTGACTCAAATATTGCTTTTCTGGGTCTCATATTCTTTCGACGTAAGCTAACGAGGTCGAAGGAACGTCAATCTTCCACTATTCCATTTGTGGGTTTTCCTACTATTCACTTACCATAATGATCCCTTTTATTTCTTTAATGGTGCAGTGCAATTTTCATAAACTAGTTTCACTGAGGGGTGAATCACTAAGACGTTTCCAAGAGTAAGTCAGTGCCCCATCTCATTCTCTTACATGACATTTAAAGGTTGCTGAGATGATATGTCATGGTCCAAGGACAGATTTTTGTGTCGTAATCCAATACTTATATCAAGGGCTTCTTTGTGCTGTGCTAAACGGCGCACAGCTTATTTCTCAACTCTGCTGTATGGGCCTGGCCCAGATCCATTGAGTTGCATAGCGCGGTCGAGGGATGGCCGACGGTTTCATTAAAAAAAATATTTTGAATGAGTGGAATTTCGTATGAGAGCCGAATAGTGAAATAGATTTATGAGGGAGGAGTGGATAGCGTTAGAGGAAAGGGGATATGGAGACATTTATGGGTGAACGTGGTGGGAGAGATGATGAAGAGATGAAATATTGGGTGCATTCAGAACCAGGGAGCGTGCACAAAGATATTAATGAATGCGGCAGAACGAGGCTTAGTTTGTGAGGGAAGGGTATTTTGGAAGAAGTGGTGAAGGTGACTGGAGTGGTAACGTGAGTCATTGAGTACATATTTTAATAAATTTTCAATTATGGCGAAATAAATTCTTGCACCACACTTCACTTAAGTACCAACATCTATAAACACGCTGGACATAACAAAGCAATATAAAGTAAAATAAATGATGCAAGAATTTTATTTTTGAAACTTTGTTTTAATTAAAGCACTATTATGACTTGGGTTTTATGCGCGGGATCCGAAAATTAAGCAAAAACCAGAACAAAATACGTATTTTCAACTCGGTATGATACCTAAGTACTTATCAGAAACTTATCATTTCGCGATTACGGGAAAATTTGTACGCATGAAAGCGAAATTTATTTTGAAATACATGTCAAGTTCCATAAAGCTACGCACGTGTTTTTCATTCGTCATAAAACAAAACACGTGTTTTTCATTCGGATTTTGGATTGAATTGGATATTTAGGGAGGCGACAGCCGGCTAAGGTCATTTGCGCCATAGGGATAGGTAAGGGAGGAAGAGTGGATAGAAACCCGACGTCGGCATTAGCCTACTCTTAACGAAAGGCGCCAAGGAGACCACGGCTTAACGTCTCATCCGACAGATGGAGTACTCCACTTCAAGTACCCTCCACAATTCCAGCTCATTGTTCGTCTCCTCCATCTTTGCGAGTCTTACCGCCTCATGGAATGTCGTGGGTTCCCGAATCATTACAAACCTCCGAATTCCCTCTCTTAGCCCCTGTAAAAACTGCGCGAGAAATATCGCCTCATTCTCCTTCGTATGCCATCTGCGCTCTTGGGGATCCGTCGCGGTGTCCTAATGGGACTCTCCAAAAGCCTAGATTTTTTCCGCGCATTCGCGCACCGATTCGCTGGTGCCCTGTTTGCAGTCAAGTAACCGACGCAATTCAACCGAGGATGCCTTCTGCACCGAGAACCTATCTTTTAACGCCTTTTTCAACGTTTCCCAATCACTCCCTCCTTCTTGCGTGAACGTATTCACAAATTGCCGTGCTTTCCCCTTAACACTTAACTTAAGCACCATCACGCGGTGCGCATCACTCCAGTGGTCCAAAGTGGCCGCGGTGTCGATAGACACCAGAAAGTCATCTACACTACCCTCGTTCTCATTACCTGAAAAATAGTCGATCGCGTACAGCAATCTGGTCACATTCGTGGTGGGCGGTCCCTAGGGGGGGCCGCTGGTGGGTGGGGCATTTTGAAATTTTTGTACCTTCAGCTAACTAACGAAAGGACGAGAAAAAAATCCCTACTACTTGAATTTCTGTACCTTTAATTATTAAAAAAAATCCCTACTACCTGCTACAAAATAACTCCAAACTTCATGAACAAAGACACAAAACCGCGCAAATTATAAAAATGGGGGGAGATCATAATACGAGGGCAAAAGAGAGACAATTAAAATACCGTGTATGTACTTGTCCATCATGATACCGACTTCAGCAAGGTGGTCCAAGTGGGCCTTGTAGTACCTAGGCAGCTCGTAAAATTATTTCCCCTTCGTGGGAGGGATTCCGAGTGGAAAAAAATCACAAAACCGAAGGGAAAAAAATTCCAGGGATGGTGCCATCCAGCGATGGTGCCATCCATGATCCAGCGATATGCCAAAAGAAATTCGCGGTCTGAGAAAAGAAATTCCTCTCCGGAATACATATTTTTACTCACTTAGGAGCATTTCCGAACTTTTTCTACGCCCAATTCTCATTAAAAATCTTATCTCACCCTCCATGAGCAAGAGTGTTCCTCCCTATAACGGGAAAAACATCAATTCGCCCTTTTGATGTGCAATGATTTCACTCTTCACGGGAAAATTAATCCCAGCGTTGCTCACCATTGTAAGTAGGGGAAAGGAAAGCGAAGTATTACAGCCGGAAGCTAGGTTATGTCGGGAAGGACAGAAATAAGAAAAGAGAAATGCGAGATTTCGGAAAGGAACGATGGGACCTCGAAAATGCCGGGACTAGTCAGAGTAAGGGAGAGAATTACGCTTTCACCGCAAAGCCAAGTTATCACGATAGGTAGTGGATCTGGACTTGCAGGATATGCCATGCCAATCAAATGATAATGAAGGAGCCCGCTGAAATTCCTATCCGTGGAATCATGGGAGGAAGATGGATCGTGAATTGCCGAGAGAGCAATCAGATCCCAGTAAAACTAATTAATGTCTTCAG